>OX415236.1:2500-1252500 GCA_948330725.1 Sherardia arvensis | reverse complement strand
GTTTCTTCAAACAGCGATGCAAACTGTAATTTTGGCCCTTGTATACATGAACTCAGGTATTCGGACTTTTCATTACTGGTCTCCATTCGGGTGCAGCTGCACTTAGAGATTTCTGGGTAGATTTCCGGTAACGCGCCCCATTGTGCTCTTTATCACCGCTCTGTTCTTCAGCACTGGTTTTGTTCTGACCGGGCTGTGGAGATCTCCCATTAGTCCTACCTCCTCGTGCATAATTGCCCGTTCTATTCTGGACTGGCTGAGAAGGTCTCGGATTCCCAGCTGGTTCTTCACCACCAGTGGCATTCTGAACTGCCTGGGAAGATCTCTGATTAGATCTGTTCTGCATCGGCTGGGAATATCTCCGATTAGGCCCAGAGTACTCTCTGCCACCATTTCTGTACAGAGGGCGGTCCAGAGTTCCAAAAGCAGGTTGGTTCTGAACTTGATAGTGGGGAAGCAGCCGAGTAGTGTGTGGCCTGGCAATGCTAGGAAGCAGTAAACCTGGATTCTGACTCGGTGCAAGAAGCTGGTTAAGTGTTGCCTGAACCGCTTCTGATAGCCTCACTAGCTGCCTGCTGCTGACCGTCCTCGCTGTATTTGTGGGCTGCTCGAAGGGATCTTCAATCTAATCAACAGTTCAAAAGAAAGAGTCTGAGAGAACGACAAGTACGTGCATAAAATATTTATCCGTGTGTGGCGTGTGTACGTCGTGCAATGTGTTTGCACGAAGTGTGCACGAGAAAAACAGCGTATATAATTTGAAGTACAGAGAGAGAGAGAGGGAGATTACGAAGAGAGCATATGTTCTTGGCAGCCATCTCATGTTGACATTGATATCCTCCCAAGCTCCAGTATATGGGCTAATTCCTTGATCCGATGCCCTCAAACCAATGTCAGAGAACTGGAAGATGCAAAGAAGCAAGGAAATTACCCGTCAATCATACTGCACGACAGGAGAAAGCATCAAGGGCTTGGAGATAGTTTACTGTTACCTTCTGGAAGAACGAGATGAAGAGCTCGGATAAAGAGCTTCGATTCATCTTACTCGAGCGATCAGATCTGTATCTGTTCAAGCTGGCTGCACAAGTATCTTCCACATGTTTCTCAGCTTCAGCCCTCACACCTGAACACAGTAAAACAGAGGAATTCATGGTATCAACAGAAATTGGTAACAATTATATAGAATAAGAGCAAATTAAAAGGCGAAGGGTACCTATAAGGTCATCGGCCACATTTCCAGGATATATGTCTATAAGAGGAGGAAATATCGCAGGCACGCATGTCTGCAAAAGATTGCACGACCATAAATGTAAAGATCATTTGAGCACGCAAAAAATAATATTCTTCATTAGTGTTCAAACTACCTGGAAATGGAACACAACAAGCAAGCTTATGGAATATGAGTTCAAAGAACCCGACTTTGGGTCATTCAGACTATGTGTTTTAGCCCATTCCTTAACCTGCAGAGAGGAACAGACTGTTATTAAATGGTAACTTTTCTCCCCATTCCATTCTAGCATATGAATGTGTTTGCACTTTGCAGACATACCAGTAAAACCACATCACGAAAGCGCCCGTCAATATCATTCAACCAATACAACATCTTAGACTTCATTTGACCGCTCAAATTGTTAATCGAGATGTCACAGGAGATGCTCTGCCTTTCCAGCTTCAGAATTGGAACTCTTGCATGTCTTATCAAATGGAAGTTGTACCATCCGCCTGCAAATCACACCAAACAAATGAATATGCTTAAATCGGCCAGAAATTAAAAAAAATATGCTTAATCGGGCAGAAAGAAATAAATATGCTTAAATCGGGCAGAAAAAACCCTCAAGTTATAGAAGTTTTCAAGTTCCGTAAATTAGCTTTGTTTCTTCAACTCAAACCAAGAGCCTCAGGAATATATGCACGCATTGCACACGTTTCAGTAATGACACGGAAAATATTAACAGATCTCCTTGTCTAAATATAACCACTTAAGCTGTGAATAATCAATGAGTAGAAGCCAAGACTATGGTTTCATGACCATTTAAACCTAATGGGTTGGTCAAAAAACGATACAAAACCTTTCCCTTAAACGAGATCTAGTGTTACTGTGTGAAATTCCTAAGTCGAGCTCTCGTTGACCTATTAAGCAGTAGCTCAGAATTAGTTCCTTTTATGCAATGTAAGTTAATGTGATTAAAACCCAGACAAACTTCACATTTCTTGATCAAGAAAAACATTAAAATATTTCACAAAGTTAACTGTCTATATTTAAATGATGGTCTCGAGAGCAAAGTATTTTTCCTTTTCTCAACAAGCACGGAGTCTCTCTTCACTTAATAATAATATAAACAGGCATTTAAAATAAGTAACTCACCTCTCTTTCTCAATGCTTTCAACACATCTGTTAGCAATGTTAACTTGTATTTTTTCGCAGCCACTGCAATATAGGAGCCATTGGCCAGCTCGATAGAAATATCTAAATCTCCCCATTTAGTAAAGAGATCGGACACAAAGGACCCAAATGGCTCAACGGTTGCCCCTGAAAAACCACCAAGCATGCAGTAAGATAGTTTATCTCCGCGTTAAACGCTACTCTATCAAAGATGATCATGAAAGCAACTTGCTAGTTATTATAATACGGACATCCTATAACTTGGAACCAATGGTACCTAATGGAAAGACAATGTGAAACAGTGTCTGCAAGACGAATCAGGACATCGATAAGTGGGCAGGGATGGAAAGTGGCAAGTATAGGAATACAGTCACGACATGGATACAGTACAAAGTTAGAAATACATTATACACAGCACAACATTTAAGTAACTAAAACTTAAAAGTTGAACCATTTGATTCTAATTCTAAATTAGACAATATTACAATGATTCTACATAACGAGGATAACTGCAACTAAATTAGACAATGCATAAATGGTAATTTATAAATTAACATAAACGCTGACATCCAGGTATAAAATCTAAAACACGACTTTGGAATCTATCTATGTTAGTTGGGCGCCAGTTGCCTACTAAGTAAAAGAACGGCGAGGACAAAACAAAATCAACACATAATAAGATTGAAAATATATCTGCTGAGGCTGTGGTCGATACCAGTGAGAATAAAAATTATTGTTTGCTTTTAAGTAATCCACAGTCTTCATCTTAATCTACGGCCATAAAACCTAAATTTTAGGTCCAAGTTCTAAGATCCGTTCTATACAAATCCGCCTCAGATACATTCCCAAATTAGTCATGGCGTTGTGAACGGTAAAAGGACACAATCAGTCTAGCTTAAACGACACACGTGCTTCATATCAAATAACAATAGACCATGCATCACTTGCATCGTTAAAGCATTCAGTCTCATGACACATTTTCACAGCTCAAGCTTTTTGTAATAGATTTACACACAGATTCATTTGCAGGCACAATCACAAACACGCATCAAAATGCAATGTACAAAGTTCAACAGACGAGCATCACCGAAAACACTTAAAAAGGGACTGGCATAACAAACATTACCTCTCAGACTATCCATGGATTCAACAACTGCTTGAAGGTCTCGAATAATTGAGAACCTGACATTCCAATCATCCGCGCCGGGATTCATCACCTGAATAATCTCCCTGAGGACCGGCTCCATGTAGCCCGAATCACTGCTCATTCTGGGAACTATAAGCAACAGCCAATTCTAAAACCTCTGCACAAACAAACACATGCTCAATCAAAACGAAAGCAACAAACAAAACCCTCAAATTCAAAGCACTAAAAATCAATTCTTGCAGACATTAACATCAATAATCATTCAAAATTCGAAACCTAGAAATTCTCGAAAGAATTCCATGAGAAAGTTCAAGTCTTTAGTGCATACTTGAGTTGAAGAACATCCTTACATTGATTAGTGGGGTCTGAATCGGAGCTGGGGCTTCCTTAGGGACGAGGTTTTCCACTTTGGGACGACATAGACGAGGTCGCCACTGTGGTCAGAGTACTCGTCACACTCTGTAAAGTGAAGTGAAAAGGACCATAAATCGTAGTCGCCGCGGGAAGGCTCACGAAAGCGTGTTAAAGAGCTTCACGCTTTCTATTATTTCTCACATTAAAAGATAAAATCCAAAGGATATACAATTTTTAATGAGAGATATATTTTTTCAAGAATTTGTAATAGGCTTATAGGAGTATACTTATGTGAACACGTAAATTTGGGTTGCATTTGTGCACTTATCTCTTTTTTTAAAAGAAATCAATTTAACTTTTATCAATTGATTTAGAAAATCTCTGATTGCTAGTATCTCTGATTATATATAGATATAAGTTATAAAAATTTAATATTTTGACGATAAAAGATGTTACAAATCCAACAAGATGACAGACAATAATATTAACTATTACATACCAATTTGATCAAGTTTAATTAAATAAATAGTCAAATTTCATATTTTGATACATTATTTACTAAAATCTTTGACTTTGCCTCGTAACAATCAAGGAAATATATTTAATTATACTTATATAGTAGACATGGATCATGAAATTTCTTTTCTCTTCTATAGAGCATTGATTTTTGTTTATTTGAGTAATTAATTGAGAACTGATTAATAAAAAAATCCCTTAAAATGTCAATGCAAGCCAACACAAAATCTAGTTCAAAGCAGAATTCATTACTACTTGGACTGGCTGAGCCCATAAAGGAAACAATGGGCTTTCGAGAATTGAAGAGGCAAGTCCACCAAATAGGGATGTATACTCTTGCCTACCGGGGTGGCAAAGTAATCAATAAAGTCTTGTTCAAGTTTTTCCGGTCAATGTTTCCGATCATAATAGATCGGAGTTGGGATCAAGGATGGAAAAAAAACGGAAGTGGGAGAGAGAATGGGAAAAGAGAAATGAAATCACATTCCATACTCCGGTTACTGTATCGGATTCAGGAAACACCGATTACTATGTTGGAAGCGCCTTTCTCTTTAATATTGTCGTTATACGATGCTTTCGTATTAGACACTTGATAGGTCTAGAAAAATAACGAAACTGAGATATCTCTTTCTTTTTCTCCCCAATCACTGTGTCAGAAGCGTCTTTCTTTTTAATACTGCTATTATACAATACTCTTGAATTAAACACTTGATAGGTCTAGAAAAATACTAAAACTCGATATCTTTTTCTTTTTTCGTTCCATTTTAATAATAATTCGATTTTTTGGTCGCAGAATAAAACTCTACTGAGAATACTTTTAGTGATACAATGTTTCACAAAAAAAATAAGTGAGTTGGATCATTAATAAAGATTTTGTAATAGCAATTGCTAGTGTATTTGGTATACACATGATATGTACATATAAACATTGACGGATCTATACCTAGAAAATGACAGACACCGACATGCCTTTAAATCTGTTGAATAAATACATGAACAGCATTTTTCGACTTAATTGTTACCGTAGCATCTTTGTACTCTACCTCATCTTATTTAATATTAATTTCTAGATATGTTATTGCATTTAAAAAATAAGAAAGCGCGCCAACTCCCCATTTCCTATGTATATTTGAAAAGAAGCCAAACGTATGGAATTTGGGTGTAAAAAGAAAATGGAGAAGAATATCCAAATTCGTAACGAGTAAACCAAAAGCCTGGCAATGAAAAAGCTGTGGCTCCAAAGTTCCCAACAAGAACATAAACATAGTTCTCATGAATATATTCTTCCTTTTTGTTTCTGATTTAAGATCATAAAAATACTGGGATAATGTTTAGAATGACGATGATCAGCACAAGATTCTTTGCATCAGCTTATTCGATTGAGATTTCTGCCTTGATCGGAACAACAAAACTGACGCAAATTTTGACACTTTGATAATATTTTCGATTTTTTACTTATTATTTTATGCAATAACAATCATCTACTTCCAGTGTATTTTACTTTTAAACATCAGTAATCTCTTTAAAAGTGGAGATGAAATAACGAGAAGGTGTTCACCATCAACGTTTAAAGAGACTGATCTCGATATTCTCTTTTCAAATGAGTTAAACATATCATGAATTAATTTCAACTCTTTTTTTTTTAAGGCTAAACCACCAAGAAATCAGTGGAGGGAGTTTTTATATGACATCCCCAAATCGTAAATGACAGAAAAATAAATACAAGGGGGAAAAACCCAAGGGGAATATTAGACTTGTGAATATAATCGCCATCAGCGGCTCTTTCGACCAGTCCGGGTTGAACTGACTGACTGCAGACTGATAGTGATATCGGACGATCCCCTAAAACTCCAGTCGCTTCTAGATCAGTCTATTTAAACGTTGATGATACCCCTCGGACCAGTAGGAGACCACCCTAGTTGCTTCTAGAGAATCAGCGCATCCGTATAGTGCCTCAACTGAACATAGTCTTAATCACTACCTAAACTAGTTTAAAAAACCGCAAATAAACAAATAAATAAATAAAGTGGGAGGGAATCGACTAATTCAAAAGTACTAATCAAGGTCGTTTTGATTAAAAAGCAAGCTAATGCTAGGTGGCGCGTGGAAAGAGCATGCAAAAGCAGGTGGTACACGTAAGAATCTTGTTCACTAAACGTGATTATTATTACAATTTCCCAAACAAAAAATCAATTAGAGAATGTGGACCGGTCGAACCATCTAATTATATATTTATTATTTTTAATTAATGTTAGTTTCATCCCTAACCGCAACTTAACCCAATAGAGACCCGTCACCTGTGTAGGCATCTGCACCCCCTTTTCTGGTACTCCTCCATTTTTATGCTAATCGGGCGGGTCACTATCCGGGTTGGTTTTGCCCTTTTCCTTTTTAGGTACAGAAAAACTCCAGCTATACAAGATATTTGATTCTACTAGTACATTTCTTATACACTTAAATGAGAATAATGAGTGGTGAAATTTTAAGATCATGTGTGGACTCTGATATTATCAATATCATGCTTAGTTGAGCTGAACTAAAAAGTAGTGAAATACGTTAAAATGATGTAGAAATGTGAGAATAACTTGATGAACAGTGGAGTAATCAAACTGAACCGAGGGCCTAACTAAAAATACGTGGAGCATGTAAATGGTATAAAACTGTCGTCATTACTTTTCAACTCATTTGGTCAGTTTTGAATTCATATTAACATTCAACATACATCAATATTTTTAATGCAAGATCAATATTCGTGAACTCAACACAGCACCAATCACCGCGATACAACACCATACATCACAACTCATCGATGATCAATACAATGCAATGTAGTACAACACAATGCAACACTAATACATCATAAGAGAATACAACGCCAGTCAATGCAGTACAACAGAATGCAACACTGATCAGTATAGAATAATTCAACACATCATCAATTTATTCTAATTCTAAAAAGGACCAAAGAACATTATTAGAAATATTTTAAAAATGATACATATGAGTTGAATGAAAGATTACATTTTTATAGCTAATGGGTTGGGTTGTTGGTGGTTTGCCTTGCCTAATTTAGGTATTTCTAACCTAATCAGAGTAATTAACTCTGGTTTTCTACAATTACGTGGACTTGTTTAAGAGAATAAGCTGTGACTCACCCCAAATCTGAATCACATGGAAATTTGTTACTTGGAATTCAGCACCGTGAAGACTAGTACATTTACGCTACGTCTTATGTCTAGTGATGGACAATTATTCACATGGAGAAAAATTGGTTAATTGTACAAAATATACACGTTATGTTTGTTTTAATGGTAAATATAATGACTTATTATGTAAATATATTTTTAACAATATCATCTTCTAAATAACTGAAGCGAACTAACCTACGCATATTCTAATTTAATTATGGTCTACTAATTAGTATGTTGAGTGGCCGAAATCCTCACTACTGTTTTGATCTGGGTTCTCACACGGCTCTTGCAGATGAAGAGAGTGGAAACTTACAGAATAGGAGAAATCTCATCTGACTACTCCTATTCGAGGAAATCATCTGACCAAATGGAATATATAGAGTAATTGAGAGAGTGAGAATTTGATCACTGGACTATTCCTATCCGAGACAATCATCTGACCAAATGGAATATGCCAATTGGTTATGTGAAGACATTAAGTAAGCCAATAAGTTCATTGGCTCGAAATTTTTCTACCTTTGTAGGCAGCTAGTTAGTTCTCTTTAGTTATTATCATTCATTTATGAGCCAATAAGTTCATTCGCTCGAAATTTTCTACCTTATAGTCAGCTAGATAGCTCCCGGCAGTTATTATCATTCATTTCTGAGCGATTTTCATGATCTTGTATCGAAATAAAACCTACAATTAGCTATTGAAGAATCAAAGTCCCAAGGTTCTTAAGTTGTAAAATTTTATGTAAAATTTGTTACTACCACAAAAAAAAAGAACAATTTAACAAAATATCTACCCTCAATCAAAAAGAAATGGGCATTGATAGTAGTTCCAAAGGCAGAAGGCACCGGAAAGATATTTTGAATATTTGAAAGAGAAAGAAATATCGATTAAGGATTACGTGTCCCTCTCCCCGCAATTCACCCCTGAAACCTCATCTCCATCTCCATTCTTTATGGCCAACAACTTGCCTCTATCTTCTTCCTATCTTCTTCCTCCAACTAATTCCAGTTATTATTCTTAAATAATAATATCCTAAGCACACATTTCTTGACAAAACCTTCAACTTGCTAAGATTTGGACCAAATTATCGGAGATCTTGATGAACAAGATTGAAGAACATTAAGAACACTGAAGATTTTCTGGTAAATTTTGATTGACTAAAATATTGTACATATTGGAGGGAACGATTAAAAGGAAATTAAATCCCATGTAAAAACGGTGATTAACGTTAGTCTAATTCAAGGGATTGATTCATCTTCTTCTTCCCCGCCATTTTTACTACAGCTGATGTTTAATTTCTCAGACAAATAATCCATGGCTATAGATTGAGACTGGAATTATTGTTCTTCCTGACATCGACCACCACCACGCTAACGTTGTCGCTGCTGTGCCGGGCCAGGGCGAGCTTGGTCAACAGGATTGACGCGTCGCAGCAGGCTTTGTCGGAGCCGGAGCTGACAGTTCCGGGAGACTTCGCCGGAGAAGTTGGCTTCAGAGACTGTAGACACATCCGGGCGACGCCGCAGGCGGTGTCGTTTGAGACCACGTCCCATAATCCGTCGGTGGCGATGACTAGGCAGTCGTCGTCGCCGGTGCGGTCGATCACCTGAACCTCCGGCTCTGAGATAACGTACGGCTTCAGGTAGTTGTCTCCGATGGCACGTGACATTGCTAGAACGCCGAGAACACGTGCTCCGTCCCAGTATATGACCCGCCCGCCCGCTTCCTGGATCCGGACCAGCTCATCGGGTCTATCCGGCTGCAATAACATGAACGAATTTAATTGAGCACGTGTTCGAATTATGAAAACTGAATTGTGAAGTCGTAACTGGACATGTTTGCCTACCTTGTGGTCGACGGAGAGGGGGGTGGCCTTGCCGGAGCGGCAGAGGACGGCGCGTGAGTCGCCGCAGTTGGCGATGATGATCTTCTCCGGCGTGACGACGGCAACCACGGCGGTAGAGCCGACGGCATCGCACTGAGGAGTACGGAGCTCGCAGCGGCAGGGGGAGACGGGGCCGCCGGAGGCGGCGGACCAGCCGATGACCTCTTTATCCATCCGGGCAAAGCTCTTCTTCATAATCTCCTCCCACGATGAATCGCCGCCGTTCTCCACCTCCTCCTTAACTATCTCCTTCATCCTGTCCTTACACCTCATCGCCACCTGAACAAATTAAAATCAGTAAAAATCAGAAGAAATTTATTACAATTAAATTAAGGTTAAATTAGAACAGAAACAGAACATACATGAGAGCAGCCATGTCCATCGAAAACTCCGTAGAAATCGAAGTTGCTGGAAAAGGAAGGATGAACTGAAACCGCATCTTCCATATCCCGGCGTCTCCCGCAAACCGACGTCGTTCCGTACTTCGGCTCCGAGGAACTCGCCGGTAAATCCGAATCTGATTCCAGCTTCTTCTTCTTCGCCGCTTTATCAGAAACCTCAACCTTCCGCCGCTTGGGAATCGGCGGCGCCAGGGCGGCGTCGGAGGCGACGAATCTGAACTGGTGAATCTCCATCCTTCGCCTCCTCGCAGACTGGGAGCTCGGCTCAACCGGCTTGGCGGTCTCCGTTTCGCCGCCGATGTTAGCTCCACGACACATACCGGCCATTGATGACGTCAATTGATTCTCCCCGAAAACCTCAAACAAAATCGAATTAGCAGATCGAATGTTATTGCAGCGTGCTTATGAAACGAGAGAGAGAGAGAGAGTTTTAAGAAAGGGAGGAATGTAAAGGGGTGGGGGAGACCACAATATACCTGATTAGGGGTGGGCCCCAGCGGACTAGTTGCGGGCAGCTGCCCGTCACCGTCTAGGGTAGAGCCCGACACGTACAGTTGGTGTGACGTAAGCCTCCGGGAAGATCCTGGCCGTCCGTTGGACGATCTTGCATGGATTTAGAGCACCACGTGTAAGGGGGAGTTTAAGAAAGGGGATACGTGGCCCAATATTAGATGGACACAGAGTAACTGAAGGCGGGGCCTACGTTATACTGACACGCATGTGGTCCTTGGACGACCTTGCCCTGCACTGTTGTTATTCGCTTTTTCTAGTGTTTGATTTTTATTATTTTTTATTATCAAATTAAATTTGAGGATATATTAACACGTGGCGTGATCTGAGGTTACGAGATTCCTCCTTCTTCTCCTTTCCTTCCACGCAGCCACGCCAGCCCATAGTTTTTATATTTCTGGAAACCTTTTGGAAAATCTATGAAACTTGAATCGCTGCAATATGAATGTTTGACTTACCAGGAAAACGTTTTCGCCTCCTCACGTGGAATTGTGAACTATACAATGGTAGCAGATATTTTTCATAGTTGTAAAAATGTAAAGATATTTGTAGTGGTGCAGATTAATTCTCGACTTTTACTGTAAATCTCGAACAATTATGTAAATTATGTAAGAATTTGCTGAGACGGCAGAATTAGAAGGAAGTTCAATAGGTTACCTAACATACCTATACTAAAAAACAGAGGTTGCCGCCGCCTCAGCTCACCACTGCACCACCGTAAACTACATTAAATTACAAGCCGTTTCCTCATACTCGAGGTTGCCGCCGCCACCGACGACAACC
Organism: Sherardia arvensis; assembly: GCA_948330725.1. Taxonomy (NCBI): domain Eukaryota; kingdom Viridiplantae; phylum Streptophyta; class Magnoliopsida; order Gentianales; family Rubiaceae; genus Sherardia; species Sherardia arvensis. The sequence continues at coordinate 1,241,335 of OX415236.1, read as the reverse complement.
TCCTAGATCCGCTACTGCTGAGAAAATGTTGTTATTGTAAAAAAAAATTATGAATTGGAGAAAATTTTACATTACATTCTCTATGCATTACCTCAAGGCTCCACTTTAGGAAGTTGATCGAAATAAATTAGTCATGAAGTTCAAATCAAACTAAATCAAGCAAAACTGAGAAATAACATAACGCGTTCGATACTGAAATGACACATGATTTTTAAGATTTTATTTAGAAAAATATAAACATGATATATAATCAATTGAATTGAATAATGTCGTATACTATTAATATGAATTGAGGGACTCTCTAGCATATTTTATGATGTCATAGTAACAAAATTTTCATTACTTTTGAAATGGATTTAATTCGTCAAGTGAATTTTTTATATGATATCAGTAGTGCATTTTTCGACCAAATTAATATATTTCTGCAATATACTTTTATTATTTCTACTTATGACGTCACAGAGGGAGGACAAGACAGTGGAGATATTGAAGAGTAGTTAAGGGCGGTGAATCACGTGATATATACGGTAAAAAAGTGGGTGTAACAATCACATGGTATTGACGGTAATAATGGCAGTTTGGTTTGGTGAGGGTGTATGGTACGAGGGTGAGTGTGCGGGTAGGGTAGTTGGGCGCGGAGAGAGATGGAACACTGGACACGTAGGGGGCAGATGTCAACATTAAAAAAGACGTTATCGCAGAGGTTGATACGTGGAGCTGATGATGCACACCTGCCTGCACCGCACCATCCTCCTTTTCTTTTCCATTTTCTATCTCAATTTTGAATAACTATAGAAAATCACACTAAACTTTTTACGATTTTCAATGTTTGATAGTTAGTATTTCTAATTATATGTGATAATAAAATATATAATATTATTTTTTGAAAATTATATAGCGTTATGAATTTTAAAATATCTCATATGTTATGTTTATAACTTGTATTTTAATTTAATTTATGACTAACATTTAATAAATTTGATATTGAAAAGTTAAATGTGCTGATTAGTACGAGAACGAGTTTTTTTGGACCGTACATTTTAATTACCATTTATATGTTGGGTTCAAAATCAAGTAAAGTATGAGACTAATTGATTCAAGCCATGTCTCTCAACTACTCTATTGAATAATTTAACTTCTATACCTAAATTTTCAAATAAATTACAATATTTTTATAAATTAATACCGCACTGTAGACTACAAAAATAAAATAACAGATTTCGCCATTGGCAGAACCAGGGGTTTGCCGGAGATGGCGGCGGCAACCACCATATCTAGAGTTTAAGGGTAAATTTACTATAATTCGAGCGGTAGTACGGTAAAATTATAAAGAAAAACAACATCTGATATGTCAAAACATAACAATTCGGCAAACTCATGAATTCCGCTCTGGTTCCGCCCAACAACACCTTAAATTATTTGAAGAACATAATGACTTTGACCAGGAAACCAGGAAGAACAATAAGATTGACCAACAAAAAGAAGTTGCAGTGCGATCTAATTTGCTATGCTAATCCCCGTCAAAATGTCACGTTGCCATACTCCATGTTAGATATGGTGCATTTCATCTAGCCTTCATTTTGTATTTTAATTTCAAAATACAATGACTTTTAAACTAAAATATATTTTCTGTCGCGTTTCTTTCCATTCATCCTGCATTTTTAAATTCCGGTTAGTTATTCCGGTGCCGCGTTTTTCAAACAAATCCGATGCTGTTATTGGTCTGTTGGCTGGATAATTTCTTTTAATAGAAAGTTACAAGTATCGAGTGATCGTCTGTTATGATTATATTCATTTTATTAGTTAGTTGGGCGGGCATAAACAAACTTAAGAGTATTCTCGCTTTTTTTATTATTTTTTTTATACTTGTATTGAGTATTATTAAATAATATATATAATAACTGAAATTATTGATGGTCAGATATGTAAAAGACTTAAAATTGGAGTGTCAGTATGAACAAATTACGGGTGTGTTTGGTTAATGGTGATTCTGAAGAAATGTGATTTTGCAAGTTAAAACTAGAAAGTGTTAGGTTACTTTTATTTTTGAAAGTTTAAATAGTGAAATAGTGCGGAACATTACTAAAACGATGTTGAAACAGTGCAAATTAGTATCGCTTTTGTTTCAAAACTTACAAAATCTCAAACAAATTAACCAATAAAATTTTTGGAAGTTCACACTTACAAAATCACAAACTTTCAAAATTTCAGAACAAAATTATGAATCTGAAAAACAACTTCATCCAAACAATAACTATATCGAGGGTGATTTTCTTAGATGATCCGAGCTGTTAGACAACTTAACTCAGGGCCTGTTTAATACGTCTAAACTGAACTGAACTGAAAAATATTCAGATAAGTTGTACTAAACAGGCTCTCACTATCAACTTCTTTTTTTATGAATTAGTCTGTGTTTCAGAAGAAAGTTGTCAAAAGTATAAATTGTAATACTTCCGCAGTCAGTGGTCAGTGCTGGATATCGTTAAATAATGTAATATCTTTTTTTTTTTAGCAATACAATAAAATGTAGAATGTAGAAATTAAGATAGAATGATAAGGAATTTCACAATTGAGTGTGTTGTCAAAAGCTAAATGAATGGGCTGAGACTTGAGAAGGTTGATTACTACTCTGATGACTGTATTTTTGACATTTTCCACAGATTATCAGCCGGCCAGACAAACCACCCCCTTTGTTTTTCTTAGATATCTAACATTTTTTACAGTCTTTATTAACTGAGATCACCACTCTGACATATCAATATCCCCAAACCAGGTTAATAATTTATATTTGAGTATTGCTGTTTCAAAATTTACATTTGACTTTCCCTTTGTCATATTTAGATGCATCATATTGAAATCAAATAAACTTTTAAAAGCATTTTCTTAATGACATATTTCATTTAGAATTGTGAAGCTTCATTAAATTGTATGAGACGAAAAACATGTAAGGATCGAGAGATATCTCGCACTATAAAATGATAATAATTTATTGAAATGTTTGCAAAGGTGAGAAATTATATACCTAGACAACCTTAAAACTCCAGTCCAATTCAACTGAATTGACTTAAACTTAGAACTGCAGCCTGCATGTGTTCAAATCTGCTTATTTTGTGAGCAATAATCTACTAAACTTAACTCAAAGGTACTGAAAATGTTGAAATTGACAGGGCATTATGGTACCATCATCAATAAAATCATTACTATTACCAGTTCATCATCAACAAAATCACTACCATCTCTATTATCTCTATTGATCATCAATGTTTTAAATAACATTCTCTAATCACTTTCATTAAAAAATGACACCCATTATTTTATATAATTATGAATGTAATCTCTATTACCCATTTTTCTCCATAATCAAATCATAATGTCAAAAGCAAAGGGAACAATGTAAAGAAATAAGAAGTATTATTATACTCTTCTTGAAATAATGAAGATTGTTGGGGACCTTGAACATAATGTTAAAATAGGTCCATGGATTGAAAGACAAGAAATGAAAAAAGTTGTAGGGCAATGGGGGGTTAAATTAAATATTAAATGAAAATAAGGCAGAAACGTGGAACGAGGTAGGATGGTACGACGATTTGCGGGACCCGCGGATCTTTCTTTAGACAAATAGATCAAAGAGAGGGCCATTGAAGAGTCGCCACGTCCGGTGGGCATGGCTGGCAAGCAGTAGCCTCCCCAGCTGACACGACCCCAGCCTACCGCCACGTGCCCACCATCCAAGTCCCCACCAAACCAATCGACCCAAAACCCTACCGTTACTACTGTTTTACTACGGTTAAGAATGATTACAAAATGATTTCAAATTATGAAATGTAACCAAGGGTAATTTTGTATCCCTCTGATTCTTTTTTAGTGACACTAGGAAAATTACTCAAATTTTAAAAAAGCGAGAAATGAGCTGTGGAGATTTAATATAAAAGGTGAAGACTACATTGAGTGGTTGAAAATAATCTAAAACTTATCAAAAAGGGAAAGTGACATTATTAGTTAACTTTCCCAAAAAAAAGAAGTGTGTTAAAAATAGAGAATCAGAGGGAGTAGTTGATGTGATAATCGTGGTCCATTACTTTACTTTACTCACCGTAATTCAAATTACTATTGAAATGACTATGCCACTCATATATATTGCTAAATCTAGCTATTATCATAGTAATTTTGGATATTTTTTGTAAATTTAGATATTTTTCGTTAATTCGTATTATAGTTTGGACATGAGAATAAAATATCGGATTGAGTATAACAACACTATTTTCTAATTCACCATATTATATATTTGTCTAGTTTGGTTGAAATTGAATCATGCTGAATTAAATGATACTGTATTTCAAAAAATAATAATTAAAGGGTACTAAATTGGACTAAAAATTGTTAAACTTAACTGAATAATGCTAAAAAACTACTATAATAAATTGTTGAGCTAAAGTGTCGAAAATAAACCGATGTGGACAAGGCCTCAGTTGATTCCACTATACAATCTAAATAATATAATTTAATACGTTTATTTTATTTTGATCCAGTTCAATATATTTCAATTTAGTCAAACAAAAGTATCATGAATACACCATTATTTGGGTACAAAATAAAGAATACTATAAATTTAGGTCTACAAGGTTGGAATTTGAATGGGGTGATTTATCACGTTAAGTGGAGTATCAGCAAAATTAGCTTTGAACATATTTTTATATATTCACGACAAAGCATCATTTGACTAATCCAACACTCAACCAATAAGATTCATCCAAGTCAATTAGTAATCATTTAAAGGCCGTAACTTTACTTTAGTGACTCGTATGATTAGCCAAAACGTCATCAAATTAATGGATGCTATGCTCATATATGTCCATCCATATTTAAACTGAAATAAAAGACTACAATTTCTTGAAATTAGAGTAAATGTGATTTTAAAAAATTATAATAACTCTCAAATATCATGATAGAGAGATAAATTCCTTTAAGCCCAAAAACAACATTTTGACCCATTTAAAAGAAAAGTTCTTATCTTGCTTTTCATCACTGGGCCTATCTGAAAAAGCCCATCTGGTATAACTAAGTCATAAATTCAGAGATGAAGAGCAGAAAAATGCAAATAAGCACTAATGTATATAAAGGTTTAGTTTATATCTGATCAACCAGTGGTTTTATTTTTATTATCTCACTGAACTGAGAACCACAGTTGAGAGCTCACATTTATACTGTTACATAAACAGATATCAAGTAGAGAAGTTGACAGATTCCGGCAATGCGAACCCGTTGACAGACATTCCTCCGTCGACAGAAATGATCTGTCCGGTAATGTACGATGCAGAAGGGAGGCAGAGGTACGCTACCAGGGACGACACTTCATCGGCTTCTCCAACACGCTTCAACGGAGTTTTCTCTACCACGGCATCAACGAAAGGCTTGTTTTTGAGCAACTGAAAGTAATCGAATAACCATTCATTATAAAATCCACACAGAGTCTCTTCTATCACACTTCAGCTCAATTCAGATGAGCTCAGTTGGTATTAGTTAGTTTCGATCACATCAATTCAGTTGAAATTAGAGAGCTTAACTTACTAGCAGTAAGAACAAAAGAAACAGCTTTCAATACGCAGAAATGAGATGAAAAAGTTAGTGGACATTACATTTTCCACGAGCGATGTTTTGATGTACCACGGAGCAACAGAATTGACTCGGATATTGTCTTTCGCCCACTCACAAGCCAAGTTTCTAGTAAGCTGGTTAATTGCACCTGAAAATTTCAGTTCATGCTACCATCACCGAAGGCTTTTGTTCAAACTATAAAATGTCCCGATCTTGTCCATACTATGAAATGTGAAAATACCTTTAGTAGCACCATAAATAGATCCAGAGAATATGTGCACCAAACCACCAACCGAGGAGATGAAGACGATGCTACCAGCTCCAGATGCCTTGAGAAGAGGATAAGCAAGCTGCGAGAGATGGTACGCTGAGTCCAGGTTGGTAGCCATGAGTTTAGTGTAATCCTCCGAGGTGTATTCAGATGTCGGCTTTCTTATATTTGTCCCGACATTATTAACCTGCAACCAGAATCACAAAAGCAATCAAAATTGAGACTAGGCCATTCTCATAAATCACAGGCATATTCGATCATAATTCACAAAGAACTAATAGCAACTGCATAATTCTTTCGATACTTATAACATATACATTATACTGAATCTAACTATTGCCAACTTTATACTAATCGAACTTCACATTGACAAAAAACGAGAAGTAAGCTGACTATACTCATGCATCAGAGACATCTTCAATCATACTGCACTATAATGAATATGACTATTTCTCACTCTATATAACATTGTATGTTATAATCAAACATTTCATGATCGAAAAACATGAACAAAAGCGCGAAAATAAAATAAAATCAGCAAAAAATCAACTTCAACAAACAGATAAAAAATAAATTAGAACAACATACAAGAATGCTGAGTTTGCCATCAAACAAAGATGAAACTTTTTCGAGAAGCTGCACTCTCTGCTCCCTGGAAGATGCATCGCAGACGGAGCCGGTGACTTTGAAGCCCTTGGATTCCCATTCCCTGAGCCGATCGCTCAGCTCCGATTCATTCCTCGAGCAAGTGTGGACGGCGGCGCCCAATTGCGCCAGCTCCTCCACCACCGCAAACCTTTTAAAAAAACACGATTTTTGAATTCACTGATTCTGGGTATGATTTTTATCGGATGAAATCGAAGCCCGAAAGCTTACCCGATGCCACGTGTGCCGCCGGTGACGAGGGCAGTCTTGCCGGAAAGAGACCATCGCGAACTGCCTGCCATATTTTCGGATAACTATTACTGACTCACCACTCACTATTTAGGAGCACAATCTTGCTGTGCTAAAACCATAAACCATAAAATTAAAAATATCACACAAAAAGTAACACTACCTTTGCCTTTTTTTTAATTATTATAAAATATATACTTGTTTTTTACATATTAAAAATATTAAAATGAGTAAATAAAAGTGAATGAAATGTAATGTAGGTTACTCTTTGCTTCCATTCTTTGATTGGAATAACTTTCGACCTATAATTTGTCTTTTGTCTGGAGTAATCATGTACTTTTTGACTCCATTCTAAAACATGCATATTGGTTGGGCGTTTTCGTCTTAAAAATAATAAATATATTTTGATGTAGCATTTCTTTACAAAATTCTGAGTATTTAGGTATTTGTGAATGCATGATTTATTCTATTACTACAAATTATTATAAATAAAGTTAATTTTTGGATTTATTTTTTCGGTTTAATATTGAGAATTATTTCATCATTTCACTTAATCAAAAGCCATTTGAGATGATTGGCAAGTGAATTGGACCAGGGCTTGATTTTGGGGTGGCCCATTAAGGATCTACTATTTAAGTATATTCCTCCCACACTCCCATTTTTGGATCTTTCATTGGACGATCCACGAAAATGACAATCATGAATGTCCTAATATATTTCTCATACAAAATAATCCCAAGATTATAGAAAAGGAAATAATGAAAGTGGATGAGTGCACAGTTATATTATTAAATGAATGGTGTGATATGTTTTTAAAAATATTTATATAACAATTATTACACTATTAATCTAAAGATATATTATTAATTTTGATTAAATTACTGAATCATTTTGTAAATAAATAATTTTATCACCGGTCAAACTGAATTTATTTATAATTTATATATTACACGTTCATCTCGAACTCTTCTACTAATTTTATTTGACTATATACACTTTATTCTCCTTACTGTTTTACAATAATCGTTTTTTATATCACTCACAAGTCACACTAGTGTAGTGTCGGACCAAAGATATTAGAGGTTTTAAATAAAAATAATAAGAAATCTTTATTCTGAGTTAATTATAAAATAATTAATAGTCGTGGGAGTGACAGAATTATAATAACGAAAATTATTGAACAAATTTCCTTCCACTCCTTTATAATTCTTTCGTCAGATAATTCGGAAAACGATAATCATAGTCATAAAATCACACAATTTCATAAAACATTATTATGTCATAAAATTGTATGTATATGAACAAACTAGTGGTCAAATTGAAATTAATTAAATATGTCACGTCAAGTTCCGACTTTAACTTATTTTTCGTTACTGATTTAGTTGTTAATTGGTTCACAAATTGACATTATTGTCTGCATAATGTTCACATTAGACCCTCACACTCAATAGTGTAAATCTGCTGTGCTCGTGTGACGTGCGTCAGAATGACATCACATCGCTCAAGCAGCTTAGTATTAATTAATACAAAATTAAGGAAAATTAAACCTAATAGAACAAGATGGATAGTTTAATAAATTCACTGTACAACGACTGTCTATTTTTTAATGATTATGCTAAACTCCTCTAACCGTACGTTTAAGAGAACCAAAATACTAATTAACCTTAAAATATTGTGAAAATGCGACTTGTAATAATCCCTAGCATCTTAGGAATAAGGTACATGATCGTTCACCATCAAATATCTGATACATGAACATGATCGCGAGTATAATATAATATTTACGAATAAAGTACTGGACTAGGCCAACCAAGCACTCTGTATCAGTGGCGGAACCAGGGGGTTGCCGGAGGTGGCGGCGGCAACCCCCAAATTTTAGAGTTTAGGGTTAATTCACTGTAATTTGGGCGATAGTACGGTGGAATTGTAAAGGAGAGCAACATTTGATGTGTCGAAACATAACTATTTGGCAACCCCATGAGTTCTCGGCAACCCTATAAATTCCGGTCTGGTTCCGCCACTACTCTGTATACATTACTGATTAGTGGCGGAACTATGTCTAGACCCGAGACCTACCCTAAAATTTGAAATCTAACATATATTACTGTTTATCGGCAAAATTCAGATCTTTCCGACCTCCGGCGAGACGGCATTTTGAACCTACATTTCTGCCTTCTATTTTTTTTAGTAATTTGAGCGTAGTTTAAAATAAATTTCTAATTCCGCCGCTATTATTGATCGCAAACATTTCAAAACCTATGAACTACCAAGAAACATAACACGTCTATATCTTCAAAGTTAAACCGCATTTGACATTCGAATGCCTTTGAGACCTCCCTTTCTCCCACCACACGAGGGTCCAAATCCAGTGAATATTTTATATCAAAATAAAAGATAAATTTCCTCCAAAAGCTAGCTATAAATATTAAATACGACATAGACCTAGCTAAATATATAAACAATATTATAGAATTTATTAATTACCAGTCCCATGTGAGAATTCTGAATTCTTCACAGCAGATCTGTCTTAAAAACCTCTGCAAATAATGCAGATATTAACTCATCATCATTATATCACTCAGTTACACATCAATTAATATCCATTTTCTGCAGTATGCATGGCATGCATGCTTTCTATAAAAGGAAACCTAAGGTCCAGCACCTTCCTATTTCGATCCAAGGCACAACATGGATATCGCAGGCCTCAAAGGATTCTAATCCAGTCGTTGAATAACGTTGAATTACAGCTGATTTTACCATTTTTTACAGCGTCGAATGTCAACCCTTTGGGCCATGCATATTAACTTTTGTTTCCATCGATTTACCCTGACAAGGTACGATATTAATTGGTATAATAGTTACTGCAGAAAATGACTGCTACCTGCATGATCAGTAGCAATAATCGCCGGGCATCCAGCAAGAACGTTCGGTACCAACTGTTGCCTATCACTGGAATTTTTCTTAGTGTAGGTTTTGTAGGGGTTTTCTTATTTTGCTCTATAATTGATGGTGAACCACTTTTATATATAGATATACAGTGGCAATCATAAATTTATTTCATGACAGACTCGCTAAAAAATTTACACTAGCGTTTTATATTGGAAAGACCCGATTCTCATCGGAAAATAATAATTTATGCTTGCGTATCGAATTTTGCATACCCGAGACTCAATATAGTTCCACCACTGTATATATATGTTACCTTTTGTGTTATGCAAGTATATACATGTGAATGAAATTGAATAGTTTGTCTTCAAAAAAAATGTAAGAGAGCGGAAACTGATCAGAACAATAAAACAACGATACTTTGTTTATACCAGATATCTCGTCACTTATCAGTATTCATCAACACCGTACAATTTAATACAATATTATTTTATGCGGATCAAATAATTTAGCGTAACAACAAAGGAGGTGGTTAAGGGTTTGTATATGTTTTCAATGAAAACAATAGTTTTTATTGAAAGATTCTGTGGAAGAAGCAATCTTTTCTGAATGTTTCACAGATTATGTTGGACATATGCATGCATTTTCAATTACCAATAATTGAGTTAAACGAACTGCACGTCAATCTTAGCTGAATTAATTATCATTATATTATATTATATTAATCCATAAATTGTTCTGTTTGGCTGTCAAGTTGTCACATATAGAATGAAATGACATGTATATTGGGATTGATTTAGCAGTCATGATTTTGTGCTAAGCTTCATCTCAATATAGATGTATAGACAGTGTGTTACTATACAGTCCAGTATTTTATTTTTAAAATTCAAAAAATATTATAAATTTATAAAAATATCTTCTTAAATTATGGTTATTGAAAATTTTCGATGTTCGGGGACAATATTTTGAACTATATCGAGTAATATATGAAACTATGTATAACATTTCGTTATAGATATAGCATATATTAATGCCCGTGGGACGGTAAAATGTTTCAACATCTATCTGTCTGGCGTAGAGATTAATACTCTTAACGTTAAAATTTTCAGAATTTCACTGCAAAATTTGGGAAACAAACGTTGCAACAAATTGCGAGGAAATTTGCATTTCTGCATTAATTATTTGTACAACGTCAAGCTAGTAGTTGAAGCAACAGCAACATCGATCATTGATCGTTTCTTTCTACTAACTAACTAATTAATCAGCTAGCTAGCCGGAATAATCCCTCTACTTGACTGCCGCCGGCGACGGCGAGTGTCCTAGCCGGAGCTCCAGATCCACGTCATCAATGGAGCTCGATGAACACGGCCGCTTACTGTAGAACGAAGACGGTGATTTCTTGAGCCTCTTACCAGATCCATATGATTTCATCCCCACCGAAAGGTTTGTTTCGACAACGTTGCCATCGTCGAGATTAATCCAAGAACGATCGTTATCATCAGGAGAAACAGCAGATGAAGAGAAAGAAACCCTTTTTTTCTTGCTCGCAGAAAAGGGTTCCAGAATATCAGCTTCCTGGTCGGAGTTCTTCGGAGATGGAGATGAAACCCTAGCCGGAGAAGAATCGTTCTCGTCGGAGATGGACTGCTGCTTCAGCCTTGCTCGATCTCTCCGGTGAACGTTCATGTGGCCGCCTAGGGCTTGAGCAGACCGGAATTCTCTGTTGCAGAAAGTGCAGGAGTAAGATCTGGGCGGCCATACAAACGGACCAGCAGCATCTTCTGCAAAAGCTTTTTCTTCCCAGGATGGTGGTGAAGAAGAAGAAGAAAGCAATTGCTTGCTCTTCATCCACATCAAGTAGGGCATGTTTGGCTCCATTCTTGTATCAGAAAATGTGGTTTTGAATTTTTGAGGAGGTTTAATAAAGATGGAGGTGAATGTGAAAGGAAAATGGTGAAATGAGAGTGCTATATAAATGGAGGGGAGGAAGAGGGCAACTGATTTAAAATTATTATTATTTTTAGTCTAGTGAATTAAATTTTTAATTGAATGCATGAAAGGAACTATGTAATGAATTGGGTGGGTTGGGAGTTACCTCATCACATTCATGTTATAAATGTTGAACTTAAAAAATATCTTGTAAAAAAATTACTCCTTTTATTTTTCAAAGATTGTAAGAAAATCTTACATATATGCCAAAAAAATGAAATTGTTTCCATTAATTTACTAATATTCACCATCAATTTCATGATTTGAATTGACATATCCAAAATAATAATTAATTCAATGAAACTATAACAGATCTGATAAAACTAAGCTGAATCTCAACAGATTATTTTTTAAACGGTATCGAACATGACTTACATATATTTATTATCAATTTTAAGAGCAATAAATCGAGCAATATATAATATCTTTATAAATTTATAACCAGGCCATTTGGGGTGTGTTTGGTTCGCAAGTTTTTTGAAAATCTAGATTTTGTTTTTGGATTTTGAGAGTTTGGGTTTGTGTTTGGGATTTTGAGAGTCTAGTTTTGCAAAATCTTTGTTTGGCTGGGTTGGATTTTGTGAGTATGAAACAAAATTTTTGATTGGTTTTTAGGATTTTGCAAGTCTGTTATTTGGGAAACTTGGTGAACCGACAAGATTTTACAAAACTGGACTTGGATAGTCCAAGTTTCGCAAAAGCTTGCCCAACCAAACACACCCTTGGTTACTACAAAGTGCGTATTTAGTAATAGATGACAGTGAAATTAAGTATTTTTATAAACTTTATAACCTATATATGAATATTGTTTAGTTTAATTTAGTCCAACTACAACTACTATAGTTCCATTTCTAAAAGTTTGCTACTAAGGTTTAAATTTCAACAGAATTCAGTTTGATTAAGTTTTGTTTGAAGACATGATTGGAAATGTAGGGTAGATTATCCGACTGGTTTTGGAAGGGGCGGTGGGATAACTCTATTTGGATTGTTGGATCATATGGAAGACTCCTTGGATTTTATTGAAATTAAAAATTAAAGATTTTGGGGTACGACAAGAGTCAACTACTGAGACTATCGTATATTTCAAGTTCTTTCATGTATGAAAATACAAAATCGTAATTCTATAAAATCCATTGACAAGAAACCAATAATTGGTAATAATCCAAATACAAATTGCCAGCTGAGTCCTATCCTTAAAAGCGCATCGGTAAGGGATTAATCACTTGTTCTGATTGGTAACAAATAAGGACTTATTAATAATTTTTTATCAGGCTGTAAATGAGGCGAGTCGTTTATGAACAATTTTTATGCAGTTTGATCAAAATTTGAATATAATATTATTTTGATCAAATTCACAATATGTGTATTTAGCATGATCATTCAATAGTATAATATACAATGAAGTGAGATTAAGTTCAGTTCGTCATTATAGGGTCGTTGTTGAGATCTGCGACGCCATATATTAAAAATCGAATCGTGGCCTTTGGAATGTTTATACTTTATGAAAGTATTGAATTTAGTTACAAGTTTCTATAAGTTTGAAAAACTTTCTTAATTTTTATGATTCCGAATTGATAATTTGCTATATTTTACACATATATTAGTGCTCGTAAAAAATACTCCATCTGTGTCAGGTCATACTGCACATATCTCTATTCATTCAAGTCAAAATCTAGTATTTTCAACGTTCTTATAAAAAGAAGTCGGACTGTGCAATTTTAGTTGCCACGAAGAATTAATTTGAGACCCTCGGTGATTTAATGTCCTCTGCGACAGCACCAGCCGCACAACACAAGGACGACTATGATCGTTTTTGACGATTACTTTCAATAAAATTAACTTTTGATATCAAATCGACTCATTTTATGAAGGTATTTCACGAGATATAAAAGAGCGGGAGCCTAATAAACATCCGTTTCTTAACAGTAAAATTTCTTCTTCTTTTGGAAAAAACGATCAAGGTTATAAGGAGTCGTCGTTTCTCTCCCATCATTCTCAAATTCCGTCCAGTCTACAGTAGAGTAATTATTCATGCCTGATTAAGTCTGTCCAAAATAATTATTTTCCATTTTGTCTTATGGTGAACGTCCCGAAGAATCTTTCTACCTTGTCATTTCTTCAACATCACGTCAATTTTAAAGTCCATAATCCAATTAATATAAAACCTAGAGCTTTGATTAATAAGGGATTTTAAATTTTACCCAAAAATGGGATTAAAAAGACTGTCATTTTCGTTCCAAATCATTTATTTTAAACCTATTATTGCAACTAATTTATAACAATTTGCACTCTCGTATCGTAGTGCATCCTTTTACGTACGTACATTAGATTCTTAGATACCGAAATGATTGATTAATTAATTAGTAGTGCGTCGACTTCTAAATCGTTAGGCTCTACTACAAGTTATTACAAGTCTGAGTCTCAAATACATCTATATAATTCATTTAATTGATGTTCGTATGCAGGACCGTCACTAAGTATTTGAGAATGAGCCGAATATTTTTAAAAAAGATTCTAATAAAAAGTGTGGTATTTGAATTGTATGTGACGGTGAAAATTGATCGCAAAATAAATTTAATAAAAAATGAAAAATTGAATTAATATTAACTAAAATGAAGAGTTTTTAAACAAAATTGGATCGTTATTTTGGTCCATTTTTAAAAAATATAGGGATTTAGAGAACAGTTTTATTAAAAAATACTAGATCTGATTTTTTTTAAGAGAAAGTCTTCTGAAAGTCCAACTTTCCTAACTTTCCATAAGAGTCTTTATACGTTTTAACTTATACAATGTACCTTTTAATTTGAACTGTAAAATTTGTTATTTTAATTTTATTAATGTTTTAACGTAAATTTATGGAATTTTGCATTAAAACATGTTTTACTATATGTTCACTTTGATACTATCAATGTTTTAACACAAAATAGTATCACTTGACCTTAAATATATAGTGGTAGTTCCATAACACTTAGGAAAGTCGGATTTTCTAGAGACTTTGTATTTTTTTAATCCATTTTATTGGCAAATGGGACCCTATTTTAACCCATTTTATTGAAAAAAAAATCGCATATCTGTTTCAATTGATTGAACCTATTGTACCGGACCTGTTACGATGGTAACTATGGTTTGAATAATTGACACTCTCTTAATCATTACCATTTATGTAATAATTTGACCATAAATTTGATATAGCATGTGTCTATATGATATGACATCAATATGTGATATAATTTTGAATTCCCCTTAACACCGATTTACTACAAACTAAAATTTTTGCTCGGATTAATATAAGTATAAAGTTATTGATAGTAAAAATTATGCCGTTAAATAGTGAAAATTACTCCAAATCAAAGGAAGTATTAGCTTATAATTTTATGGATAAGTTCAGACGATTCAAGAAGCAAACCGATTCCAAATCCTTACTAAATATGTGTGTTAGAAGACACGCATCTCCCACGTTAAATCAACTCTCTAACACAAAGACTTGCTGTTTACTAATTAACTAAACCTTAACCATAGATTACTCAAATTAACGAGTACTTAATTAAACCTTAGTATACTCAAATTCCATCAAGATCATGTACAAGAATAGCGTAACAGATACGTAGAAACAGCTTCATATGAGAAAATGAGCGATGTTTAAAAATGCATACAAGAAAAACATCCATAAGATCCAATTTTATACAGTTATTCGAAGCCAAAAACTAAACATAAATCTGATCAAACAGCTCCCTTCACAGCAACTGGCGCATCAAAATCTTCCCCGTCTTCCACGACCTTGGAGTCCTCGCCGAGGTAGTCTTTGCGGGCGTTGTCTGCGAGCATCAGAGAGACCAGCCAGAAGAGCATCGAGTCAAGTGACAGAAATGCCCCTCCACCAAGAAGACCTGTCTTGGCAGTTGGACAGTCAGTTTGGAGGTTGTGGTGGATGTTCTTGCTAAGGTGCATCTGTTCTGTTATCGTAGGCCATATCAGCATCGCTGCTGCTAACCCCGTCACGCCCCTAACAGAAAAAACGATACACAAACTTTAATTCACTGAACAAGAGAAAGAGGATGATCACATATACATATATACATACATATATATATATATGTATATATATACATACATATATGTGTGTGTATGTGTGTGTGTGTATATATATATATGTATATATGTATGTGTGTGTGTGTACATGTGTGTGTGTGTGTGTGTGTGTGTGTATTTCAGAAAGATACAAAATTTACGTAAAAATCAGGCAAAAAGAACATGGCCTAAAGGTTATAGGGCGTGTTTCTACCATAATCTGCATTCAAGATACTACAAAGATAGTTTCTTGATTAGCAGCAGCTTCATATATTTACTCCAATTATATGCACAGATAAGTTCAGAAGGACATTGTTAAGGTTACTAATTTTATAACATCTTCAAGAAATGGGAATCGCTGTCGCATAGGATTATTTATCGAAACCTAGTCCGTACTATGATGCCATGTCATAATTTGATCAGTAGGTTAGTACAAAATTATAGCCTAAAGCAGCAGTTTTCAAAATCACAGCAACAAGCCTAAAGCAAGAGAAAACTAATGTTCAAACAATATCCAAAATCAGTGTTAAGAACACGTATTCAAACAATATCCGAACATATCTGAATTAAGAACACGGATACAAATAATACTGAACAGAAACAAGGAAGGATGCATACACTCACAGAGCAATGTTGAAAAACACGGAGAAGGCTTTGCTCTGGAACAAAGCAGACCGAGGAACAGACTTCCCTTGGTAGTCTTTGAACAGAGACAAATAACCAACAACGCTCGAGGCAATGAGAAAGACAACTGACAACACGCCCAAGACAACGGTTGGATCCTTAGGATACTTGCACATCACATCATCTTTTCTTGCGATTGGAGTACCTCCAGCAGGCTGTAAAACCCAAATCACAACACCTCAATCAACATTCAGATTTCAGACAGAACAAAACAAACATATGTAAAGCAATCAAATCAATTCTCCACCTTCTCAGAGTAAATGAAATTCAGATTCAGAAAGGCTCCAACAACACTCATATCAACTATGAACACAAAGGAAGAGCCTTTTAAGTCAATTCTCCACATTTTCCTTCTCAAAGTATATGAATTCAGAAACAGAAAGGCTCCAATAACACTTATAACACAAAGGAAGCGCCTTTTTAGACTTTTAGTAGATAGAATTCAGATTCAGAAAGGCTCCAACAACACTCATATCAACTATGAACACAAAGGAAGAGCCTTTTATATCAATTCTCCACATATTTCTTCTAAAAGTAGATGAAATTCAGAAACAAAAAGGCTCCAAGAACAGTTATAACACCATACATACAGATTATGAACATAAAGGAAGAGTCTTTTCAGTCATAAAACATCACAGAAACAAAAGAACAGCATATAACCTTCTTGTTCTCAGCAATCACTCCCAGAATAAAGGAGATCACACCCAGACTAGCAGTCAACAAGGACATCATCTTCATGGATCCCATGTTTTCCAACTTCTAACACTTTCCTGCAACAATTCCACAGCCCTTTCAATTTATACCCAAAATTTCGACAAAAACAATGATATAACAATCCAAAAACGCAGGATTTCGACCTTTTCAACAGATACTAGACTACAAAACGCATGAAAACAAAAGAGCAGTGAGTGATAGTTACCCTGATGGAGGAGAAATGTTCAAGGATCGGAAAACTAGCGCACAGAGAAGCGGTGAATGTGTGTTAGATAAAGAGTTGTAGGAATACTAGGATCATAAGAATCGTGGGCAGTTTGGATTCCAGATTCCCAGCTAATATAAGTTTTGTTTTTTGATGCGTTGTTCCTGGTCAATTTTTTTGCCGTAATACAGAATGGATATATTTTATGGAACACTCGAATCACGGATTTCTCTCCCATTTTAATACACTTTTAGTCCAACTAATATTCATCTTTTTTTTGCTTTCAACCGATAAATATGTATTTTTTGGAGATTCTTTTTTTTTTCAGCTATCTATCTACATTTGATGAAAATATGAGGCATGGACCGCATGGTTAGGTATATAATCTTATCTTTCTATTAAGTTTAATTTAGTCAGTTATTATAGATGAACTAAATTGAATTGAACATGAAACAAAAATTAATAAATAAAACATAATAATAACATATCTAAAGTATATTACATTTCAAAAATACTGAACTGGAAAAAAAATGTTAAGATTAGTTGTAAGAACAACATGTCCTCAATATTGACAGACGAATAAGATAATTATTTTATAATATATTTTATTGTTAAAATTGCTACTCTGTACAATATACTAATGTAATTTAGTGTTAAATTCATATATCATATACAATTGACTTTTCACACTCAACACACAGTTTTGACCAATAGTATTTTTACTTATCTGACCGATATTATTAGAAAATAAAATTTTAATATTTGAATATAATATGTTACGATTAATTTAATAATATTAAATCTAAATAATATTGATTATTATATATCCATGTAAATATATGATCAGAGTAAAATAATGAATGATGTTAAAAAATGAGTGCGGATTAAATAAGACGGAGGGAGTGATATTCATCATATTATTTATTTTATTGTTAAGTAAGTCAACTATTAGCAAGTGGACCTTTGATGTTTGACTTATGGCCTCATCCCTCGTGGTCACGGCCCATGGGCCTTGCAAATTGTAACGGATTACCGTAGACCGGAAGATCACGTTCACATATTCGATTCACATGATGACAATAACAATAGTATTCCACTTCAACTGAAGATGATTCAAATAACGGTGCAGTGTAATTATTGGGGAAAATTTTGATTAAAGGCGGTATAAGTTTCATAATTTGAAAGTGGGGTGTAACTTTTGTATAATTTCTAAAAGGGGCGGTAATTTATTAGCATATATTCATATAATTTAAATATTGATTTAAAGACATGTATACCCCATGCTTTATAGTTATAATTCAGTTTATTTTTATTCAAATCTATTCAATTGAGTTTGGTTTAAACTCACTAACTTACTCTAATTCAATTAAGATTATTTTCAACATCTAAATATATTAGATTAAATTCAATTTAGTTCAATTTAATTAAATTTTATGAAGTTGAAATAGATTAAATCAATTGTGTATAATTATAAATTAGTTTAGTTTCATTAAGATTTTTCAGATTCCGTTTAAAAAATTAAATATTCTTTATGTGAATGTAAATCAAAATTTTGCCAACTTAATAAAACTGAACTGAATTATCAAAATTGGGATGAAACATTAAATTTGATTTAAGTCAACCAACATTTTAATTAAATGAAGTTCGTGGAATTTAACAAAAATTAAACTGAATTGAATTCTTTCCATGTGAACTAAATTAAAATTCAACAAATATTAAAGGTATTAGCCGTGACTGAATTAAATTTTAATCAAATTAGAGTCCACAAAGCTAAACTAAAATTATAATATAATTTAGACTACAAAACAGGGGTATATATGTCTTTAAACCAATATTTAAATTACATGAGTATATGCTAATAAATTACCGCCCTTTTTAGAAATTATTCAAAAGTTACACCCCACTTTCAATTACAAAACTTATACCGCCGTTAATCAAAATTTTCCCTAATTATTATGGTTGAAATTTTCAATCAAGCTAGAACTAAGTTTTAGAGCCTAGGTAGTTCTTTCAAACTCTACCCAAATATATTTTTAGCCGGTCAAAATCAGGATGAGACTGCTCAACTCATTTATTTCTCTAATTTTAAACTGTACCTTTTCCAATTCACTATTGTGACGTATTTTGTTACTTTTCGTTATCAGCAAAGATTTATACCCCTTTGACGTTTACCTTTGATTTGGTATCTTCTTATCCTTTCAGATGTATCTTCTTAACATTGGTGTCTAGGGACACAATAGATGTGAGTATTACAGGTCAATAAACTTACTCCCTTCATATCAGTTGAACTTTGCATAATTTTCACTTTTAGATATTTCAATCCAAATTGCATAATTTTTCTTTATGACAATGGTCTTTCATTATTTTTCACTCATTTCACCTATTTTCCTATGAGATTTAATTTCCATTATTCATACTAGAATGTTTAATTCAATTTCAACTTTCTCCTTTGCACCTTCCACTCGGATGGAGGGAGTATATAAGTTGTCAAAAATAGTGGAACCACAAATTGCTAGTACTAATATTTCCTCTTCCCATTCCCATTTTCAACATTGTAATACCATGTTTAATATGCATGAATTGAACTGAATTGAAATGAACTGAAAAATATTCAGATCAGTTGTATTAAACAGACCCGAAATACAAGTCTAAAGAAACATACTTCAGCTTGTTGTAGTCCAAAACAAATAGTGGTGATGGGCTTCTAACATAAATTCGGGCATAAATTTAATATAATTTGCATTTGCACGGCCCAAATGGAAGTAAGCTCATTCGAAACAGGCCTCAGTGGATCCAGTTCTTTTCGCACCAGCAACCGACATTGGGTTAAATGCAGGCGTACGCACAAAAGGCCCACCAACCAAAGTACAAGAGTCCACAGGTATCACGCTGTCCATAATACACAGGTTTAGCGCCAAATGTACAAATTAGCGCCGATCTTTAATTTAATTTGGTCTAACTGCTTCCGTTTTTGTTTTTGTACTTTTGTTATTTTGGTCAAAATTATCGCTCACTTAACTACGATCTACGAAGCCAAATATAGGTTGTTGTTAGTGAGTAATGCTGTTTAAGATCAGTTCATGACGTATACACATTCCAAGTAGTACCACATTCTGACCAAATAGAACTATATTATTCTCCACATTTCAACATAAAAAAGTCCATTTGTGATAAGTATTATAAAAGAGGATGTGTTTTTATGTGTTGAAAGTATACCAGTTCAGGATAATCATGTGATTGTTTATTGTTCTTCAATCAGACTTTGTTGGTGGATGAATTTATGACAATATTTGTTTGACAACACCTTATGGCAATATATTCTCAACTATGATCTGGTTATGTGTGGCTAGAAAAATTATATGGATGAACATAAACTGTATTCACACGTAACTGTTCAATAATGAGATATAATGTAGTAAGTTGCATAACATGATTCTTTTTTCGTGTGTCCCTCCACATTTCTACTGAAACAAACAGAGTGGGTGGCGCATAATGTCTCATTCCCAAACTTGCATTGACCAAACAAAAGGAAAAAAAGTACCAATATTATGTTCAGTTAGATTGTATTTAATTGAGATTAACTTCAATTAATGAAAATCTGTGAATGATCGAATATTGTCGCAACAATCTACAACCAACTCCAATTACAAGGAATAATATCATATGAAATTGAACTGCACAAGTCCAAGAAATAAAATGATATGAAATATTTTTTAATAATGTCCATTAAAAAAGTATATGTTTTGACAAAAGATCAGTTACCTATCTAAGGATCCTTGAAATAAAAAATATAATAAAAACATATGTTATCGCATGTTTAAATTAAAATGTACAAACAATATTTTTTCCAAGGTATATCAAACCATTGGTGAGTTCTAACATTAAAAAAAATAATGAAGTTACTTATTCAGTTTAGTTTGACTTTGGATAATAAATTTTAGTTGGGAATTGGGACGGATGGAGTATTATTTCAATTTTAACTAATATTGAAAATTGAAGATGATAAATTATACTGAATAAAAGGTAAAATTAAACATAAAATATATGTCATATATAAATATTTATTAAAAAAGAAAAGAAAACAAGATCGAGCAAGGCAATAATAAGGGGAAAAAGCTGATTTTCATTACTGAGTCGATCAAATGTTTCTAACTTTGTACGACCGACATGAATCACGTGAATTTCAAAAAAATTCACCTCTAAATTAGCTGAGTGAAAGTGAAAAAAATGTAGCCTAGCAAAAAAATAAATAAAAATTAAATACAAACGTCCAATAATACGAAAAAAATGGTTAATTCAGCTCAATCCATTCAACACGCAACACGTATAAATATCACCAACAGAACAACATAGTATTTCACATAAATTACAACATAGTCCAACCTCGATTCATCTTCCCACTTTCTGCCGTTTTTTTTTTCTGATCAACTGAGAAAATATCTCCGAAAGTTTCAGAAAAATCTAGACGCGGTACGGCGGCGATGCAGGTCACGGCGGCGGTACGGCGGTGGCGACGTTGATATTGTGCATCTGTGATATGATTCATTCCTTCGAACCGGGAAAATATGGGTCAAGATTCACCATCGAAGCCATGCAAGTTTTCTGCGTTTCTATCTCACAGCACTGAATTCGTAACAGCCTCTATCAGGGTCGGGTTTCTTATGATCATCGTTTCGTTCGTCTTAGTCGGTTACTATTTCTACAGCACCCAGTATTATTGCCGGTTTACAGAATGCCGGAGATCGACGCCGGAATTCACAATATCCGTTTCATCTCCGGCGCAGTGTACCTCCCCGGACGACCCGGATTTGGAACCGACCAACATGTCCCACATTGTGTTCGGACTCGGCGGGTCGGGTAACACGTGGTCCAACCGGAGTAAATACTCCGGGTTATGGTGGGAGCCGAACCTGACCCGCGGTTTCATCTGGCTCGACGAGCCACCCAAAACAACGTCGCTCTGGTCCGACAACTCCCCGCCGCACCGGATATCATCGGACTGGAAAAAGTTTAAATACTCGAGCTCCCGGTCAGGGGTCCGGCTAGCCCGGATCATCGTCGACTCGTTCCGAGTCGGCTTACCCGACGTGAGGTGGTTCGTGATGGGCGATGACGACACGGTCTTCTTCAAAGACAACCTCTTAACGGTTCTCCGGAAATACGATCACCGGAAAATGTGCTACGTCGGCGGCAACTCCGAGAGCGTGGAGCAAGACGTTATGCATTCTTTCGACATGGCGTTCGGAGGTGGCGGTTTTGCAATAAGTTATCCGTTAGCGGCGAGGCTAACCGACGTAATGGACGGTTGTCTCGAACGCTACTATTACTTCTACGGCTCCGATCAACGTGTTTGGGCATGCGCCAAGGAGCTCGGCGTCTCCCTGACCATGGAACGAGGGTTCCACCAGGTACATCAGACTAAACTTCACACCGTAATGTTTCAAATATATTAAACTGTCTCTATTAAACGGTACATTTTACTGCTTCGAATAAGCATACTAAACTGCACATTTTACTGTTTCGAATATGCATACTAAACTGTACCTTTTATTGTTTCAAATCTGTAAAAGAATCTTTGAATATCACATTTAAAACGAGGGTTCCACCAAACTGCACATTTTACTGATTCAAATATGCATACAATATTTGAATATCACACTTAAAAGAACAAATTTTTATTATATTTTCATATAAAAAATTTTAGTACAATTTATTGTGTGAGTGAGGAATACGTTTGTTTGGTTTTTTGGCATGAGGTGTCACATAATGAGTGTTGTTGAAAATCTCCATGCACTGAAATTTGGTCAAATGTTGAGCTTCTTTTTTATAGTTTTGGTGGATTTTGCCAATTAAATGAATAAATGGAAGTTTGGTGGCCGGTTTTCATAGGTCTTGGCTGAATATGTTATGTCTTTTTCCATTTCTCCATTAAGATAGCCTTTGATCTCTGTCCTTTTTGTCTAGTGTGGAATCTTGAAATACTTTTTAGTGCTTTTTTAACAGCTTGAGGTTCTTTTGACAACATTTTTTATCTGGCCTATAACTTTACTTGTTTAAGGTTATTTTAAGGTTATTTGAAAGGGATGTTCCTTCCTTTAGCATCATTTCACATGATCGTAGAAATAAAAGTCCGTCATGTATCATTTGGTACACGACGGACCAAATATTCCCACCTTGTTGTCACATGTTGTGACGTTGTTGCAGATTGATATACGAGGTAGCTTGTTAGGCCTTCTAACAGCGCATCCTCTGACGCCGCTCGTGTCGCTGCACCACCTCGACTACGTGAAACCATTGTTTCCGAACATGTCTCAGTACCAATCCTTAGTTCATCTTCTCCAGGCATACCATGCTGATCCATCTCAGATAATACAGCAGAGCTTCTGCTACCACCACAAGAACAAATGGTCGGTCTCGGTTGCCTGGGGCTACGCGGTTCTGATACACCCGAAGCTGCTGCCGGCTGTGGAGCTGGAGAAGCCGTTGCAGACATTCAGGACATGGCGCTCGAGCAAAGACGGGCCTTTTGTGTTCAACACAAGGCCCATGAGCTCGGATCCGTGTGAGAAGCCGCTTATCTTCTATCTAGACTCGGTTAGTGAGGACAGCCATGGCCAGACTGTTACTACCTATAATGTGTCTGAAGAAAAACTTAAGTGTAAAGATTCGAAATATACTCGTCCAACTATGAAGACAGTTCGAGTCACGGCTTCTAAGATGCACTACAGAGAGTGGAAGGTATGCATGTATGTATGGTTTGATGTGTGTGTGTGTTTGGTTTAATGTGTGTGTGTGTGTGTGTGTTTGGTTTAATGTGTGTGTGTGTGTGTGTGTGTGTGTGTAAGTGTGTGTGTGTATGTATGTATGTGTGTGTGTATGTGTGTATGTATGTATGTATGGTTTAATGTGTGTGTGTGTGTGTGTGTGCAGCATCCTCGGAGGCGATGCTGTGAGATAGGAAGTGTGAAGGATGGGAGTCTGGAAGTCGGGATCAGAAGATGTGATGCGCAAGAATCCCTCGCCTATTAGGTTTGCTACTGTTTTTTTTTGGCTATATCATATAATTCTGAGCATGCTGTAAGAGTACGAGGAGGCTGTAGTAAGGGACTTTATTCAATAAAATTCAATAAAATCACAGAAAAAAAGAATAAAAAACCGAGTTCAAAATCTGCTCTCATATCTGCCTAGTTGTGATCTATTTGCAGAAGAGTGTGTCTCGGGTGGCATTGCCGGTTGTCGGGTTTACCCTGTTAGTACAAGGTACATTCATTTCATTCTAAGACGAAGGAAAAAATGTCTTAAAGAAGTGCAGATCAAATGTTAACATTACCCGTCTGCAACCTTGCAAAGGTATTCGCGTTGGTCATCTCTGATTCCTACATCTGTGAAGTCTAGACGTAACACGAATAGGAAAAGATTATTACATTGCATTTGGAGTTTTTAAGGAATAGGATGTAGATTGGAGTTTGCTTGTACTATGTTAGCCTTACCTGCTCCGGTTATGATTGATCCTTTGAATGAAGTGTTTCCTGTTACAAGGGCTCCTTCTAAGTTTGCATTGCTCAAATTTACCTGCAAAAAGTGTAGTTTAGTGTCGTAAATCTACGATAACTAAAAGAACTTAAAACCTTAAACATAAACCTTAAACCTTAAACAACTTTACCTTAGTCACATTTGCTAGAGAGAAATCGGCACCCCTAAGATCGGCGTCAGAGAGATCAGCCCCTGTTAGACTCATAGTACTTTCATCAATTTACGATCACTTAACAATGTACATTGTTGCGACTTTAACATAATTGAAACAAAATGTAAGAACCTAACATCATTCTGTGACTGTGAAGGGGGAAATACCTGTAAGATCAGCATCAAAGAAGCTAGCTCCGACTAATGAAGCACCTTTGAAATTGGCTTGCCGGAGAATAGACTGCAATGCTAATACAACGTTATTAAACAAACCTAGTATGCACAGAATTATACACTAAGAACCTGCTGAAACATAAATCATTTGCATTTCGGATAACTTACGGTTTTAAAGTCTTGCCTGATCAAACTCTTGCCACTGAAATCCTTCCCGGTAAGATCCTGCCCCCGAGTAACCTCAGAACCGTACGGACCACCGCCCTTTTCAAAACACATGAACTGTAAATCAATAACCGCCAAAAAAGCAGAAAATACTAGGTTTGATTAGCTGATGCGATTATACCTTAAACGCCAGGGCAGGATCAGAAGCGAAGACAATGGAAGCGGAGAGAACAGCTAGGAAGCTCGCTCGGGAAAATTCTCCGGCAAGTAATGCTACCGGAGATCTCCGGTGACTCGTCAAGGCAACCTGAGAGACGCATAATTAGTTCAATTTGGTCAATATAGTGTATGCAATATATCTGATTAGAATAAGAGGTTAGCAAATGTTACCGGCGCCGGAGGAGTTTCGCCGGAGGAGCAGGATAGAGAGGTGGCGGCGGCGGCGGAAGGAGGAGGAGGGTGGAGTTTTGGGGAAGGAAGGAATTTGGCGGACAAGCAGGCGTTCAGAACCACCATTGCTGGTTGAAATGGATGGACCGGAGATGGGGATATAATTCGTATACTGAAAAGTGGATAAACTATTTTTTTCGTTTATTATTATTTACAAAAATTTGAATTTAGTTCATAAGCAATTGATTACTCATTTCTATTGACTAATATAACAGTCAATTACTATTTAACAAAGCAATTAAGATTACTTTAATGCATGTACTTTGGATTAAAATAGTGACTGGTGGGCCAAAGAGTGTGGCCTCTTTGGTGAGCCCAGCCCAACTGTTAAATCATCCCTTTATCCTTTCTCACTCCTTGGAGCAAATTTAAAGGGTTCCCAAATTCTTCTACATTTATTTGTCTATAATTTGGGATATTAAATACAATTTTATTTAGTTATATCTTTATTAATGTGATCAGGGTGGATAGGTAACATCCGAGGTCGTGACAGCAACCCAAAATTTATATTATAAAGTTAAACTATGGTAAATCGGGAGACTTTGGGACAGATGTATAGTGTAGTTTAAGTTTTTGACAAATCCAACCTTATTCACTAACTCTAAACATTATTTGGTTCCGATACTGAACACAATCATATTTTGCCCGTGTTCTGATGCCCTTATAAAGTGATGTGTATCGATAATAGGTTTGGTTAAAAATCATCTTTAATAACGTGTAAAATTAAAACATTTCAATTCATACATAATAAAAATAACCTGACTGGTAAAAGTAATCTAGCGTTCATCAAGCAATTCTCAACTACTATATGAGCATTCCTTGTGTTTATTTGAATTTACAGAAAATTTGATTTTGTGGTTGAATTCAAGTGTGAGATACTAATACTAATATTATAGTGCGAGATACTTTTGAATTTTTGTAACATGTAGTTTTTGAGTATATAAATTTTATAATCTGTTATATATTATATGTAACTGAAGTTATTAACAGTCAAATATGTCATGAAAAAAATTACAGTCAAAGTATGTCATTAAAAGTGAATCGGAGAGTACATATTTTACAGAGAATTCGGGCAGAGCTAGGGTTCTTCTTCACTCTGTGACCTATGCTCACATGCTCCGAGCCTACATGGTACTTGCCCTACGCGCATCCATTTTGCTCCGTGAATTCAAGAAAATGCAGATAAGTACATTTACTAGATTCTCCCTCTTTTACATCTCATGGAGCAAAACATTGATAATAGATGTGAAATAGTAGGTAGACAATTATGCAAAAAATAGAATAAATGGGTTAAAATCAACAATTTAAAAGTGCCAAAATTAATGAAATAATTGCGAGTTCATGCCTCACTTGTATTCTATTTGCACACTATTTTTGTATTTGCACTTATTGAAATCTAAGCTTCAAGTCTTGATAAGCTAATAGAAAGCTATGTATATATCAAGGAAGATATTTGTAAGGTGGTTTACATCCATTTTCTAGTTAAGTAGGTGTAATTGTTCACCTCATAAAGTATCATTTTCACACAAAATTTTAACTTCTTACCAAATTATTTATTGTAAGATGGAATCCATTTAACTGAGAAACTACTCATTCATTTTTATTTTACTTGTTCCTCGTGAGTTATTATGCTTAGAATAATGCATTTTTTGAAGCCTTATTAGACCGGGAATGTAACAATACATTGTCTAAATTGAAGTTTAACCCCTGAGATATGGAAGAATGAGTTTTCTTCAAACCTCATTCGTAACTCAAATTGATTTTGGTTTTAAAAGAAGTTGTAAGATAAAAATTCCGATAAATATTATAGCGTGTATTTAATCAAAATATACGAGAAAAAAAATCTAGTCAGTCATAAATGTTAGGGATTCGAGAGCCCATAAGAACCCAACGCTAGTATGATACTGTTCGCTTAAAGCTAAATTCACGCAATTTTATCATGGATCCATCCTCAAAAAGGCTCATGCTAATTAGATTGACAATGCATACTATCCCACACGTGTCTTGAGTTTTGATGTGACACTTAATTTGTGACATCTTAATCAGTTTTAGTAAAAATATAGACATGCAAAAATAAATTTGATTAGACAAGATTAAAATTACTTACCATTTAAAAATAGTAAAAAATAGCACTACTGTCATTAGGGTTCATACCAATTTTCGATTATTATCTTTTATATACTTCTATGACCTTTTCAGTTGTAACCATATTATACTTTTATAAATTTTCAACTATAGTTCATAAACAATTATATATAGTTTTATAATATGCTCTAAAATAATTTTTTCTTTGGAGAAATTGATCAAAACGTAATTATGTTTGGTAAAAACAAAATAATTGAGTGGAAAAGGAAAGAGGACACAATAAATCAAGTTGTGAGCGGCGGAGTGCGTCCGTTTTCAGTAACTTGTGCGCGCCCACACCCAAACCCTTTACCAAATACAGAAAGAAACAGCTATATAGGTAGCTTCTCCCATTTACTACAGTTTCCTTCAATCCTCCCACCCGATCCCTCCAATCAGACCCCTCCACGTGTACTCGCCACTAGATTTCGCCCTGCACAAATACGGAAAAAACTAGGTGCCCAGAATTAGATCCACCCATAAATGGAATAGTGTCGACGTTTTCTCCCCACATCCTTTATTAATTTAACCAAATTAATTATACATGAATACTGGGTAGCTAGTTCAGGAAACAATGGTGGTGATTTCGATTACAGTTCCGTTCAGTTTAATTCATTTAATCACATTTCATTACAGTATGATACTGATCATAAAACACAATACGGATCAGCATTAGTTAGTATAGCACATTTCAGTATAGTTTAGTACATTTCAACATGGTTCGGCTCCAATACATCCGTTTCAATTGAGCTGAACTTCAAGAAAAATAAATATATTGACAACAAATGTTGTTTATGTACTGACGTTAGCAATATTTTTATTTAATGATTAAATTGAACATTATTTGAATGAAGATTGTGTTAAATAAGCTAAAATTGAGTGAATTTTTAACAAAAACATCCATCTAATGTATTATAGTTTAATTCAGATATGTGTAATTGTGATCTTTAATCATATTTCAACCCATCTCATCAATTTTCAACTCATATACTCTCTCCGTCCCAACTGAATCTGCACTTTTTTTTCCACAAATGTTTCGAACCATGTTTGACCATAAATTTCAATAAGTACATTAGTGATACTATTATCATGCAAGATATTGTTGGATTTACAACACATTCTGTTTCACAACTATTGAATTTTTAGACGATGTTAATATATGTAAAGAAAGTTATCAAAGCTCAAACATGATTTGATAAAGTTGACCTAAAAATGTGCTGATTCAGTTGGGACAGAGAGTGTAAGTATTTCACACTATTTATCACCTTCCAGTACAAGATCAACACTATGCAGTGCTAATCAGCACAACACAACACTGATTAATACAACACAACATTATTATTACCGTATAAGCTCAACTGTAACGAGATTTCATTCTAGAATTATTTCGTGAAACTTCACGGATATTTTCCATTATTTTGAGATCACTATTTTCCCTAAAATTAAAAAGAAAGAAAGTGTTTAGATTCATTAATTAATTGTTGATAAAAAAAGTGGTACTAACTTAATTGATCGGGGGTTTTTGGTAATTTTACTTGGAGGGGCATGGTCACATGGTGGGATTGGAAATTGGAACATTGAAATTGACGGTCCAAAACGGTTACAAATTGGAGGCAAAAGGAGACACAGCCAAAATGGAATACTCATCTCATTCAATGCAAATACGCAGAAAAGGCCAATTTGGGGGCAGCACATCAAGTCTCACTCTATCCGATGCACTGGTCAAGATAAATCTGTGTACTACTGTTACCGTGTATTTATCTTGCCAATGATTCGTATACAGACCTTCTATACGTAATTCGTATTTTATTTATTTACGGCTCGTATTTTATTAAATAATTATATATACAGTGATGATGATATATAACTGATTTGCAAGTGTATGCAATAGAAGTAGTATATATGATGCATATGTCTGATATACATAATTATTGACCATATTATATATATTGAAGACGTATTTTATTTTGGACTGGAAAATAAGTAAAATATGGACTGCGTATATCATATGCCCCTTTGTATAAGTTTGGTAAAATTAAGTTGTCTTTTGATGATGGATTTTTTAAAAAAATTAAATCCAGTTATAGTGGAGGGAATTATTTATGGCTTCCCGTACCAAAAGCTTGATCTAAAGATAGGTAAAAAACCAGTCAAAAAATTGTTTACAAAATAGAGCCACGACTCTAAAACAATAAAGGAATGCTACTTAACATCTAATAGTACACAGTCTGTAGAAATTTTTCTGTTATTTTGGAGCTTATATTAGCGAAATACCTAAATATAACACAAGGATAAGAAAAATCCAGACTATAATTACAAGACCCAACAGTTTCATTGGTGGCCTGTAGATTTAGGACATAAGCATGCCTGTGTGAGTAGAAACATGGTTTGCAAAAAATGCAAGGAATGTGCACGAGATCCCAAACCTGTTACAGATTATAGAATGAGGGTATACTAGCTGGAGCCTGAGTAGTAGTTGAGCAAAAGAACTGAGCAGGAGCAACATCAGCATCAGAGAGTAGGAGTTGTGACTGATCAAGCATAAGGAGAGCCTTTGCTTGAGCTGGGAGTTCAGACCATGTAAAAGTTGTGCACTGACCAGATTGTAGAGCAAGTTTGGGTAGAAAGTCAGCTACCTGATTTCCTTGATGGCTAAATTATATTTTGATGATGAATCTAATTATATAATGGGGTGTGGAAGTATTTTTTAAATCATGTTAACATTGTTATGTGAACTCTTTGATATGTTCAATCCTGTTCAGTATTCATAATATACATTAAAATTCCATTTAATATAGTTATTTTGTTACTAATTTAGTTATTTTTAAAATATTTTTGTTCACTTCAGTTTTAGTTCACTAGACACAAACATATATAATGTGGAGACGACTTCAATTATAAGTTTCACTTGGGTAAAAAGGAGATCACACTTATAAGATATTTTTACAATTTATCAAATGCTAAAATTTATTGTATTTTTAAATAATTAGTAACAATAAAATTAACATGAGGACAAATTATGGGTGTGTTTGACGTAGCTTATACGTTTCATTTTGGATTATTTAGCATATTTTGAGAAAAATATCTCATACTAATAAATAAGTTGACAGTTCATCACACACTAAAATGTGTCGTGTATACTTGAATTTTCACGAAAAACAGATCTAATGTGAAAGCAATTACGGATGTGTTTGACGGAATTTAAACCTTGTCCAATTTAGTACATCTCAATTTATTTCTTACAACTACAAATGACTGAAGTTTCTTACAATCAATGTTGGTTAACTGAATCTCAACTGATTACGATAGTATAAGTCATTATTAAATCTCAATCGAACATGGTTCCACTTAGATAGATTTCAGCAAACATGTATATTAAGAGCACATTTACTATAACTTACGACATGTTTGTCTGAACTTATTTATTTCTGATCTGAACTGAACTGAAGATTAATGTACAGAAATATAGAATCAACATTCTAAACTTAACTAAACTGAATTGAATTAAAATGCACTACTGAACAAAAAAAAATTTGTCAACCTTTTTGCATAAAAAAGGGAATGTGACGTGAAATACGAGTTCCAAAGTTGCAATAAATACACATACGGTAGTGGTATCCGGTTAGGCAAAGCATATAATCGAAAACTACGGCGCCTAGGCAAAGCGGTAAAAAGCCTGCAAAAAAGCAAAGAAGGGGGATACACAAAGTACAGACTGCCAGCCCTACCCTCTCTCAAAGGGAGAAAACCTTTATTCTACTCTACCCCACCTATTCTAAAAACCTCCCCTCTCTCTCTATTTTCACTGTACCTTTGTACTACTGATTCTCCTCAAAAACCTAAATCCCCCTTCAAATCTTCATCGTTTCATCCCCAGAAATGCAGATTTCTTCGCTTGTTTTGCTTCTCCAGAATGCATATGAATGTTCTTGAATCTGGGAATTTGTAGATCTTGAGGTATGTATGATCTTGAATCTGGAATTCTGGATATGGGTTTTTGGTTTTGTTGTCGTCTTTTTCTTTATTGAGAAAGGTGGGTGGTCATGGTCGGTTGGCAAGGTTTTTGAGTGTCAGGGAACTATTAATTCTTTGATTTATTTTGGTGTTGAATTTTGGGGCAGTCTGATCATTACATTTACTCTCTTCTCTCTCATTTTCTCTCTTGTAGATTTGTTACTAGAGTTTTTAGAAGCTTGCAAGAATGGCTAACAACAGGTGGTGGGCCGGAAACGTGGCGATGAATCCACCGCAGCACCACCTCTCCTCCGCCGGGGAGGAGCAGCAGCAGCAGACCAACAGCAGCGGGAGCAACCCCGGGCCGAACCATGACGAGGATCGGGAGAACGAGGCCCAGAACCAGGGCGGGCGGGAGATATCGGAGCCCGGGAGTGGTGGCAGCGGTGGTCGGCGGCCCAGGGGACGCCCGCCGGGGTCCAAGAACAGGCCAAAGCCGCCGGTCATCATCACCAAGGAAAGCCCCAATGCTCTCCGTAGCCACGTGCTGGAAATCAGCAACGGCAGCGACGTGGCGGAGAGCATCGCCAACTTCGCCACGCGCCGCCACCGCGGCGTGTCTGTTCTCTCCGGCAGCGGGATAGTCAACAACGTTACTCTCCGGCAGCCAGCTGCTCCAGGCGGGATAATAACCCTCCACGGCCGGTTCGAGCTACTCTCCCTCTCCGGCGCGTACCTCCCCGCTCCGTCCCCTCCGGGTGCCTCCGGCATGACTGTCTACCTCGCCGGCGGCCAGGGCCAGGTCGTCGGCGGCACAGTCGCCGGACCTCTGATCGCATCCGGCCCAGTAATCGTCGTCGCAGCCACATTCTCCAACGCAACCTACGAGCGGCTCCCGTTAGATCCCGAGGAAGGCAATGGCGGCGGCGCTGAAGGAGAAGGCAACAACGGCGGAGAAAGCGAGGGAATGCAAGTGCAGCAGCAGCCACCGGAGAGCGGCGGCGGCGGCGGCGCGTCTGGCCCAAATGCTGAATCTGGTATGGATCCTGCAACCTCTCTATACAGTCATCACCATCAGCTGTCTCCGAGTCTGGTTCCGAACGGTCAGATGGGAAACGAGGTTTTCTGGAGGCCTCCTTCTTACTAGTCCGTTTAACCTTGTTCTAATGTTCTTGAGATCATCATGGATGGAGGAATGGAGAAGGTTTAGCTATAGCCTAGGTAGCTCCTTAACCAGTCTGTGTACTCTAATTATCTGTTAAAATCTAGGTCTGTTGTTCTTCAGAGACGCCATGGAAATTCATCCAAGGTTTTGTACTCTGCAACTGTTATCATGTTGATTATTCAATCTGTTCTTTCTTTCTCTCTTTCTTACATGCAATGTTCATCAGTTTAATCTGAGTCATGATTTTGAATAGTATCAGATTACAGATTTTGAAAATTCAATTCATAAATGCAAGAAGATGAGATTTGATTGCTTGGCATGATGGAGATTGATGGTGCATTTCCCCATTGGGAGTCAATTCTTTCAATCAAGTTGGCTCTTCCTTTTCTGGGTAATTGTCTGCTCATATATATCCTTAATGGTATGGGGTTTTTCTGGGCAGCTGGGAACTTGAGTACTAGCTAGTGTGTCAACTTGCTCAACTTTTAATCATGGACTGTTTTTTTCTTGCTTAATTGCATAAAGATGTGTTTTTTTTTCTTGATGAACACTATTTTTTTGTTCATTTTGGGGCATGTGACATTCAAGATCTGTATTTTATGTTGAGGTGAGACAATTTTATTATTTCCAATCCCATTAAACAATTAGGGTGTCATTGGACATTCATTCTTTGAATGATATGAATTATAATATTTGTATGGTATGTTTTGAAGTAGGAAATCATTAGTTTTTTGTGTTGTTTTGTATGGTTGAGGGAAATGAAACCCATATATCTCAATGTTGAGAGGAATGGGAAATCATCTATTATTCATATAGCTTAGTTGGTTAGAGACCTTGTCTCGCTTAGTAGAGTTCAGATGATCAAATTTTCTCAGACACAATATTTTAAGAAATTATTTTTCTTTTGATCTCTGGATCAAGGTTTCCAAGAGTGCTCGATCAAGAGATAGGAGCATCATCGATGGTGTCCAAAGTAGGTGCGCATCAAAACTGGCGTAAGTAGGATGAAATTCCCACCCTAAACAGTACCGTGAGGACCTTGGTCACTCGACTTACGGGACGAGTAATGTAAAGTAGGGTTAGCTTGCGATAGCTATATGATTCTTATATTAGATTAGATCGTTGTAATGAATGTATAAAATCAATAAGGGTAAGATCAGTTAATTATAATCTATAACAAACATCACAATCTATTTTTATATCCGTTAATCTGACACCCATATTGAATATTTTAATATTAAAATATCAATAAAAGGGTATCAAATCATCGACAATTTTGATTTCATATAACTTTCTATGCATAAATTTTAGTTTCATATGATCTTTTATTATACAGTTGCATACTGTATAACCTGAAATTCCGACAATTCACATTAACTAATTGTAAGAAACACTAAACACGTCCATAACGGGTGCTCTTAAAATATACTTCATCTGAACCGAGTTAAAATTAATTATAATTGAATATGCTAAACCGAAACCTAGTCGAATCATGATGATATGAACTAGAAAAAGATTGCTAAAAATCAAATGTTTATTTTAATCAGAAAGAAATAAAATGTTTGAATGAACTTATAATGCAGA
The DNA here is from genome assembly GCA_948330725.1 of Sherardia arvensis. Classification (NCBI taxonomy): domain Eukaryota; kingdom Viridiplantae; phylum Streptophyta; class Magnoliopsida; order Gentianales; family Rubiaceae; genus Sherardia; species Sherardia arvensis. Next base: position 1,206,730 of record OX415236.1, on the reverse strand, counting down.
TAAAGGTGAAGCCCTATGCAGGTATAGTACTCATAATGGAATGTTTTGTGTCCCGATTTGTCAATTGAGCCCCATGCAATTTGGTGGTGGTGGACCGGGTGGTGGGCCGGGTGGTTCAACCAGTCCAGGTAGCTGACCAAATCGTAGTACATGCACCTTCATCATACCATTATTTTCCTTTGCCAAATTATCCATCTTTCTCACTTCAACTAGGTGTCCATTGACTCAGTTTTATATTACTTATTTATTTAGACATGAATTATTGTAGAAAGTCAATGTAATAAAAAATCATTCAACGATGTTGATGAGTTGATTTTTCTTAAAATATATTTTATTACAGCTTATTTTAAATAATACTTTGATTAAACATATGTTGTATAGATTTAAAATGTATAATATTTATTATCAATGGCGTGGTAGAATTACGGGTATTATGCACGCAGAGCTGGCAACTCTATAAGGAAAAGAATAGTGAAATTTCGCGTAACCGAGCTGGCAACTCTATAAGGAAAAGAATAGTGAAATTTCGCGTAACCTTAAAAACTCCTATGGTAATCACCGGGATGTAAAATTAAATTTTATAATTGCACGTTAATTAGCATTGACAGTATATTTCGACATTATTATCATAAAAAAAATCAAAATACGTTAATAATTCCGGTGAAATTCACTGATAATGTCATTCAAGAGTTATATTTTTAGGATTATAATATGATATTTCAAAACTCGTGTTATAATAGGATTAATTTATAAAATCAACGTTATGAAAGGATTTTTAAAATTTTTTTAATATATGAATTTAGTTCGAACGAAATAAGAGGAAGGATCTAGTGAGTGATGTTTATCATCAGTAGGCTATCTTTTTCGGGACAAAAACATTTTGGCGGCAGCCGATTTCCGTCGATGTTTAACTTTGAATTAGATGCACGGAACGTAGCCGGTCAACATTTGTGGTATGGATCGACAATAAGAGAATCTGCGTTTCTTGTTTTGTATCTTTATCTCTTTGCTTGCAACTGATACAAAATTTCCAGGTTGAATTCATGTGAAATCATTCCCTCCACCGCCTTATCGATTACATACATATTCTTTCCATCACAAAAATAATTGAAAAAAGTTAAACTTAGTTAAAATATTGTGATTTATTGACTGTTGTAGACGATGATTTCATAATTTTTATAAGTAAAAGTTATTATTGAATTTGTTTAATTATAGTAAAATATTTCACTGCGCTCATTGAAGGTGTCCGGTATGAGATGTTTCACCAACAAGTCACGATCGACACCAGCACAATAAATCGAATATGTATGAATTAACTGATGTATGAAAGATTATCATGAAATCAACGATACGAATCATTCGATTTTTAGAAAGTTATTTAAAAATCAACGATACGAATCATTCGATTCTTTGCCCTCCATTAATTGAAGACCACCTGAAATGTTTAATTGTTCCACCAACGAGTCATAGTCGAAACCAAAACCACTAATCGAACCTTTATGAATCAAATGATCAGAAATTATCATGAAAACTACGCAACTGAGATATCAGTAGAGATCCGCCATCACGAATCTGAATTAGTAAGAAGTCGCCGATGTTGTCTCGTTGTACCGTTTTTGTTGGAATCCATCAAATTAAGGCTCACATGGTGCAATTCATAATCAACCAATTTGGTATTGCCAGCACGAGGATGCCCCTTCCATCGAACAACATACTTCCAACGCATTTTGGATTTCTAGTGAAGTACAAATTTAGGTATTATCTTAAGATTCAGAATATCCCTAGTACGATGCATACATTTACATACACATATAAATGGAAGTTGCTGAAAATTCATAAAAAATGAATTATATTCAGTTCTTGCATAATATCTCCTTTCATCAGAAAACCAAAAATACGAATCATACGATTGTTACATAATTCACTATGATAGGCATATCTTACATCCTGCTGGTTTAAAATTCACAATATCTTTGATTAATCACGAGACGCAAGACCTATCAACTACACAAAACCTTTCATAACGTACATCTACAAGCTTAATTAGTTTAGTCTTAAAATCTCTAGATTGGAATTTTCCCCAAATTCCATATACGAGATCTTGCTATTATGGCTTATACATGAGGCCCAACTGACCTTGAAAGTAGACTAGACCATTGGAAATTGGACTACAAATAATCACTTCAAACAATGGTAAAGGGTCCAGAATATCAATAGTTTAAACTCAATTTAGTCAGAGAACAGTGTCTTTTAAATATAGTATTATTAATATTTCTTACATTTATATTACATAGTACCAAATTATTGAAAAATGAAACAAGTAAAAAGTTTTCCAATTAACTGAACGATTCAAATAAATAAAGTGCATTGCTTATTAGTTTTAACAAATAAAATTTTTATTTTCCATGACCTCAAAAATTATAGTACAACACGAGTATTTTTTGGTAATAAAAAATATCCATCATAACAATATTAAATTTTAAACAAAACTAACTTAATTATCGATATTGGTCCAACATAATTCGAAAGTCCATGGTCAACCCATGATACATTTTTCTACACGATATATTATGGTCAAGAATATCAGAAAAAGTCAATCGACAATGATAGGTGAAAATCGCATGTCAAATATCTCTGTTTGGGTTAGAAAACCATATTTGATGTTTGTGACACTACTAACTCTATTGCTCGTCACATACTCACGACTCTTCATTTTATAAGATTTGTAATATACTGAACACATTCGGGATGCTTTTGACAATATTTTATTAAATATATAATATCTTATTAGATCTGACAATACTATTTATGTCACTGAATTTCTTCAAGGGGAATCGATGTTAGATGTAGTTGGTAGTTTATAAAAATGACGTTTGGAGAGATGTATGATGCTAAATATGGTGAAAATGTACAATCATAAACCATATTTTTCTCGAATATCTACTTTAATAGAAGATTTTAAAAGTGTTTAGAAATTTAAAATTTTGTGATACGTGATACGTCAATGGCTCGCAAGATATTCAGATCGTCACAAAAATATGACCGCCAATCATAAGCTTTTTTTTAAAAAAGGATTTGTTTTCACTGTATAAATCATATTTCTTTCTTTTTTGGTGAAGTTTCAAAAACTAGTTTAGTTTTCATAAAAATTTAAGAGCATCATTTATGGGGAAACTCCTTCCCCAACTTTTTCCCCAAAAAAACTCTTCAAAACCCAAAAAAAATTTCTTTCCCACTATCATAAAATCTCTCACCTAATATCCACATCATCTAATGCATGTCCCACATCAATTTCTCTCTCATCCAATTAATCAATTTTTATCTTTTATATTATCATTATTATTATATAAATATGTAACTAATAAAATACTAAATTGTTATAATATATGTTCAGTACTGTGTATGTAATATTAAAAAAAATACACATTCAGTTTTTATATTTTCAAATTAATAAATGAAATGTTTCTACAAATTATTTCTATATAATTCAAATACAAATCATAACTATATATTAAAATAAAAAGTTTCCATATTACTAAGCGTTGTTTAGATTTCAAATTGAATCGGCCATGTAAATAAATGGACACATCAAATAATTATTTATGGAACAAATTAAGTTAGTGTGCATTAAAAAAAAAGATGTTAATGCCATGTGTATTGATGTAGGCCCAAAATTAAACATGTGGCCACATTTTCCAGGGTTGCTTATTTGTAAGCGTGGCCTCATTTTGTAGCCGTGATTCACGGGAAAATTGATTGGAATCCTTCCATAATGGAAGAGAATCCATGATCCTTCAAGATTTTGATAAAAAAGAAACCTAATAAAACCTCCCATAACGGATGCTCTAAAGGGGACAATTTAAAAAATCCTTTACATGTGTCAAATCATATAAGAAATCTGAAAATATGAATAGAATAAATCACATTTAAATAATGAATAGAATATAATAAATTTTAGTAAGCTTTCAACCCAAATAGTGCACCAGCACATTCTATTGGGATCCCTCCCCTATTTACAAAATATACATTCCACATTTTCTGAAAAGCATGCCACGTCAGCAAGCTGTCTGAACCGGCCTGGTGACACTTCCCAACTGCCCGGTTCACTTCCAGTTTCTGCGCAATCCGGTCCAACCCACCGTACAAACCTTGACAACCCCTGATGAGATATTTGATGTCATACACGTTTCGGCCGAAGAACGTCCTCATCAGCTCCAAAAATTGGTGCAGGTTTTCCGGCAACGCGCTGCGCGTGAGCACCTTCACCAGGTACCCGAAATCGTACGCGCTGTGAAACGTCACCCAACTCACTGAGTCGTTGCAGACCAGGCCCGATCCCATCGCCAGCACGGCGAAGTCGGCCGAGTTGATCCCGTTGACCCGGTTTGCGTCGAAGTCAATCCCGTACCGCTCGAGTAGCTCGATCGAGTCCGGCGCGTAGAGGTCACGCGTCTTGTCGAAGTCGGAGAAGTTGAACTGCCAGATGTAGTGGGCCTCGCCGGAGCACGGCAGGTTCCCGGCGGCATCGGAGAAAGTCAACCCGACCTGAATGAGCTCGAGCTGGTCAACGTTTGCCTTAAGGTACTTGTACTGCTCAGACGGGGACATTGTCCAAATCTCCGCCGGCGGTGGCTTCACAACCACGCCGGGAAACTCCGTATCCATTGAGATGATCGGAAACTTGTCAATAACGCAGCTGATCAGCTCGAATTCCGATTCTAGGTTGTGCGCCCAGACTTCTCGTACTACGATGGGTTTCGTAGGTCGTACAGGCAGTGCCATGCTACTGAGTTTTGAATCGTAATTTTGAAAAAATCGATGGTGTTGCAGCGGCGGCGGACGGCGGAGGATTTTAGGGTTTTGATTTTTCGATGAGAATAAAGTTTGATTTGGGGTTTTCTTTTATAGGAACAGCGGCGGCGAATAAGTCGTTGCGTCGAAGCTCAGTGCAAGTAGTAATGTCCAGATTCAATTCAACACGCGCGGTTATTTTCAGAAAGTTGACCGCTATTTCCTAATCTATATTTAGAATCATGCTTTAGGATAACAATTTTAATGAAACTTTTATAAGGAAGGAAGATATTGGTTATGGAAAACTTAAATTGGATTAAGTTTGGAAAAGTTTGAGTTTCCTTAAACATATCTGAATATGTTTCAGTTCAGATTATCCGTTAAAATTAACATATTCAAAACAGGGAAAGAAATATGTGAATAAATATTTGAATTTAGTATTAATTATGATACAATTAGGTTTGAGATAATCAACTTATTTGAAAGTTTTCAAATTCATTTCATAATAAAGAATACCATAATCATATTTTTTTATAATTTGTTATTGTTATATATCAAAATATTATGTTTGGCGGAACTTTCACCCGTTATACTTCAAAACCGATTTTTAGTGTATGTTAAACTGTCAAAAAAGCTACGTAATTCATAAGTAGAAGGCATTTTGAGCCCAAAAATAAACCAAAAGCAGAAGTTTGCTTTTCGCCTCACCAAAAATCAGAAGCACCGACTTAGACCCTGTTTGCTAGACCTTATTTCTCGCTAAACTGAACGGAAAAATAAAAAAAAACTGAACTGAACTGAAAAAATTAAAAAAATACAACTGAACTGAAAAAAAAAACTGAACTGACTGAAAAAAACTGAATTGAACGATTTTACTGAAAAGCTCAGACAAACATGCTCTTATTTTATAACTTAGACAAATACACTCTAAGTATTGATATTGATTTTAAACTTTGGTTCAAATTAGTTTAATCATTTCGAAGAAGATGTATAGAACATAGGACATGCTAATATACGCATAGTTTAGTAGTAGTATTTGGTCACGGAATCCGTTATAAGTACAATAATTAGAGGCGGCTTTGACTTGGCCTGGTCTTAACATTAGCCATACTTATCATTGGACTTGTACAGTAAATTTGACTAAACAAACTTCAACTTTGAAACACGGTCAAGGAAAATTCCAAGCAAAGGCTTACTTTCTGAACTTTCGAAGGTTTTGAATACTAATTATTTGACTAGTTAACTAATCCCAGATTCTTCTGATGAAATCATGGTTAAGTGAAGCTGTTTACGTTGCTGCAGTTATCAGTCCATAAGTATTGCTGATCTAACGTCTGATGAAGTTCTTGTCCGAACATCATATCTGCAGATTCCCATGAACTTGCCTGAGGAAGCTGCTCAGTAAACCCTAACGGCTGAGCAGCGTGTTCATCATAGCAAGAAAATGCAGGTTCTGAAAACGTTGCTATGTGATTCTCAATCTGCTCAATCTCCTGTTTCAGACAGGCAACCTGCGAAATGGATTAACGTTAGTTTTCGTCAAAATTCAGACAGCGATGATTGATGAATGATTCAAGAACCTGCTGTTGCAGAGCGAAGATATGCGAAATGCAGCCGTAGACAGGATCCTGCATCCTCGCCAGAGCTTCGTAGGTGACGGTGATGGCGGCTTCGCGGCGGCGTTGCGCCGGGAGGTGCAGCAGCAGCTTGGAAACGTTGCTGGCCCCGAAAACCCGATGAACTGCTTCGAAGTGGCTCGCAGCTTCTTCGTAGCAGAAAAATGGCGCGAAAATGCAGTCTCTCGAGCACCTTCTTCTCAAGAACTTGCAAGCCCCACAAGAAGAGCCATTTCCAGTCATTATTACTATTAAGGTTAATTATAATTTCTTGTTCTATATTTCTATTTCTGGTATTTGCTTCTTTGGGCAAGCTTTATAATCAGTAGCTGTGGGACTGTGGCTGACAGACATTCCAACTTTACCAGTAAAGTAAATTCCTTTAGGTCTCCTTTGTGGCCAACATTTTCATTCACAAATTGGGTAAGCTCTACTGTTTTCTCTGCTTTTACTGAAAAAAGTAGTTTTTTTTCACAATTTATGTATTCCTCCATAATTGCTTACTAATCCAAACTAATATTCTTCTTGTCTCAAAAGTTTTAGTGATAAAAAAGTTTAAAATGCCACAAAATTGTCGGAGTAATTTCATTCACAAAACATCTCCAATGCAAGTTTCTGAATAAAAAACTATTATATATAGAAGATATGAAACTGAAACGTCTTATAACTTTTTATAGGACGCTTCAGTTTCATATCTATTTCAGATTTCATGAAAACAGACCGACACGTAATTATAGTTTTAAGATGATTATAGCAGTGACGGAATTAGGTGAGTACGAGAGACATTGCCTCACCTTTCAAAATCTGACGAACAATTATTTACTGTTTATAATATCCTTCAGACACTCCCTGTGACATTTGTACGTACGTAGCTAGATTTTTTTTTATTGTATATATCTCGCTCTATCAAAAGTATCTCTGGTTCTGTCACTGCACGTTAGTGATGATTTATGCGGTATTATCATGCATGGGAGTATTATAATAGAGATGTATTGAATTAGGGGAGGACAAGAGAGGTCCGCTGCCCTCTCCAAAATGTGGCGACCAAATATTTTCTGTTCGTAATTTTCTTTAGACGCTCTCTATAAAATTTGCATCTACCTAAATTTTGTATCTCACCGACTTTCATAAAAAATATCTTTGTATCGTATCGACTTTCATTAAAAATATCTCTGATTCTGTCATGCGCGGTTAGTGATTATTTCTGCATATATAATCATGCATGGGAGTAATATAATAGAGATGCATAGTAGTTCATGTTTGGCTGTTGGCCACTCGAGTGATGGATGATAAGGTGGACGGTCGTTCTTACAATGGCGGCCCTTTCACACAGCAAAAGCCGCCAAAACATCTCCCTTTCATCGAAAGACCAGAAAAGCTTAAACTCAGGAACTCAGAAAACGTCGGCCGGACGATCATACTAATGGCCATCAACTTCTGTCAGATCAGATGCATATTATAACACGTGCTTAATTGTTTTCGTTTTGTTTTGGACTGATGAATTGAAGCATGATTAAATTAAGTATTTGACAGAAGATGGTGGAAGGGAGCCTTTCCCACTTCGAGTAAAACGATGAGAGTGTCTGTGTTTTTTATTATTATGAACTAAGAATAATCATGCAGTCTTAATCCTCAGATAGGCTTATCTGTCCATTTACTTTGTCTTTTTACTAGAGTTTTAGTAGTAGCCTAGCTGCCTAGGTACAGTTTTGTAAATTAGTGATGGTAATTTTTGTCTTTTACTGTGCCAATTTGGAAAAGAAGAGTAATTTAGCATGCACTCATTGTTAAAGTGACTTTTACAGCTTGAATTCACTGCAAATTGATAATAGTTTACTATATGATGTGGTAAAGAAATTCTATTATTGAGTTGTAGTTCAAATTAGTGTCGGAATCATAAATTTATTTTAGGGTAAGTTCAAATGACTGAAGAAACATAAGCAGAAACGCTGGTACATAAATGCCGTCTCGGCGAAGGTCGGAAAGGTCCAATTTTGATCGGTGAATAATAATATAGACTGAATTCGAGTTTTAGAGCTGGCTCAGGTCTATTCAGGTCTGGACATGGTTCCGCCCCTGATTCAAATGTCTTAAAAGTCAAGTCCTCTCCCATACTTTTGGGTTCAAATGTTGTTTGCACATGAGTTTGTTGTAGGTTTATATTTGTTTTTTTGATATTCAAGTTACACATATGCTATACTATAAAATGTTAACTTTTAATTTCTTTTTGAAATAACAATTATTCATTGATATATATATACCTTTTCTCATTTATTTATTTTCTTCTGAAAGTAAAATAAAAGTGCAAAATATTAAAAGCAATGCTGAATGCTAGAAATTGAAAATCCCATACATGAACAAGGAGAATATATCCATTGGGTCTTTGGTGCGGACTCTCAAAGCTACTGATATTTTGGCCCGTCAAATATGGCCCGTCGGTTAGGCTTAGAGCTTCTTTTTTTTTTGCTAGGTCTTCCTTGTCTAGTTTTTAGTGTTAAGAGCTCAACATTTTACTCGTTCGAATTAACTAGGTCATGTACATTTCACCTGAACTGCACTACACTGAAAAGTTATTAAACCGAATTAAGAGATGTTGAAAGTTGTCGAACTTAAAGACAATAAAACTGCTAAACTGAAAAGTGATGATAATAAGTTGAAGTGGACAGAAAATAACACTAGATAATACTGTTTGAATATTTAAATCACTTCATATCACATTTATATATCAATTTTGGTATATGTTAGAGGGTAAATCTCGATGAGGTGTGTTGTATTCAAATAACATACGCAATACAAGGGTATAAATGGAAAGTAATAAATATAGGTAAACCTAACCAATACAGATCGGATTCAAATCCCAATACTACTGTCTAACAGTATATATAAATAAGAGAATTCCAACCACCGCTCATATATTGTTTTTTTTATAACATATACGATTTTTTGAATTATGATAAGTATGCGAAATCAAAATCAGTAAATCAATAACAATAACGTAGAGATGAAATGTGGATTAGTATGGATCTAGGTGGTAATTTCATTGTCAAAACATTATCTGATGCAATAATAATTATAAATCCACAGTATTATTCCCACCATACATTATAAGTTCACTAATTTTAGTGCCATTTTATTCAATTTCAAAGACGCAAAAAGAAAGACCTTGTTCTGGCAGTGTCCCAAGGCCAAACCGAAGTTGCTAGATAGAAAAAGATGTGATCATAATGCAACAGAGACCTGTGTGGCGCACAGCACTGCTTCCAGATGCAGACAACAAATTTATAACCTCAGTCTGATCATCTTCTTCAGCCTCTGCCCTTTTCACAAGGAAATTTAAAAACAAATTAATAGGAAAAAATATGAAAGAGTTTCTCTTAGGAGTGTGCCCATAACAGTTAGTCTATGAAAAAATTAGGTGTTATTATTGACAGTCCGATATTTTAAAAAATTGAATGTTGCTATAGACAGTCCGATATTTTACTTTTATAGTCCAAAATACGGTATGAATTTACGAAAAATATCTTAACTCATTACGTCAATTGGAAATTTTAGCAATATTCAAAAGGGTAATATTGTAATTTCAGTGATATATTAGATCTGCACTGAGTAAAATATCGGATTGTATATAGCAATTCAGGCAAAAAAAAATTTCATATAAATAGTAGGGCTTCTTCAAATAACAGCAAGTTTGGTTTTATTCACTATGAATATTATTTTTATTTATTATCAAGTTTAGGTTTATTTAACTGCATTATCGAGTTTGAAAAGACAAGCCCTTGATGTTAAACAAATTGATTGTATAAGTGGTATATATGTTACATTCAACACTTATTTACACTCCCCGGATCAGATCGAACTATACTTTTTTACTTTATTAAAGATTGGCCATTAATATCAAATTTCAATATTATAAAAATACACCGTACATTGAATGTAATATATAATACTAATTCATTTTAAACGTTTAAATTAGTCAAATTTTACTAAATAATTATAAAAATTTATACAGTTTAGGCAGTTTCAGATAGAATATCGCTTATTTTCAAAAAAAATATAATTTGTAAGCAGCTTTCTATACAATCAATTTACTTGACATTAATATTAATTTGAATACATGACTCTCTATAATAGAAAATGATGAAAAAACCCCCAAAAAATTTGTAAACAAGAATGAATTATTGATCATTTATATTTTATTATATGAAACCCAATCAGATCGCGTGAATGATAAGTGGAGAAGATGAAAGCGGGAATCGTAACCTCAAGATTTCAATTCTGAGTGCCACGTGGCAGAGCGGGTAATCTTGAGTGTGTGGCCGTTACCAATTTTTCAAAAGCCAATCCAAACAACTTCAAATTCTGTACACTCAAACTCACTATAAGTATCCTCCTCACTCTCATCATCCCTCTCCATTTACACTCTCCAACCAACCAATATCATCTGATCCTCCGATCAGTTTCCGATCACTTTCCGATCATCGCCATCGAGAATGGCCGCTGCCGTCCCTACCGTCGGAGCTATCAACGGTGCACCGGTAATTCACTACTACCTCCACCTTCTTTTGCTTTTCTAGCGCGATGATCATGAATTTTGATGTGTAGTGGAATCGTGATACTAGACTGTGGTACCATGTTCTTTTCAACTTAAAAATTTAACTTAATATAGTTGAATTTGGTTTGATGAAGTTATGTAGTTCAGTTTACTTTGATTTAAGTTAAATTTGTCTAGAATACTAGGTCTTAGTACTGGATTGTGTATAACACTTCAGTATTTCTATTTTGTGATCATAAGTATCTGACCGTATTCTTTTCAACTTAAGTATAATTGATCAATTTGGCATGGTCAAGTTCTATTAGTACTATGTTTAGTTTATAATAGTTCAGTCCAGTTTGATTCAGTTTGAATTTGGCAAGAACCCTAGGCCTTAGTATATGGTGATATCAATATTTGATCGTTTACAACACTTATTTTTTGTAATAAGTAATGAAATGAACCGAAGTAATGTTCCAAATGAAGGTTATTATTGTTTTTGAATCGAAATTGAACTCTTAGTACGTTGTGAACTATGGCAGCTTAAACTGAATGGAGGTGGAAGTGGAAGCGCAGTCCCAACCTCGGCCTTCTTCGGAACCAGCTTGAAGAAGCTGAGCTCCGTCGCCGGCCCAAAGACAGCTCCGGCAGGGAGCTTCAGAGTCATGGCGGAGGAGAAGAAGGAGAAGAAGCCGGACCGGTGGGGAGGGCTCGGAACCGACATCTCCGATGACCAGCAAGACATCACCAGAGGGAAGGGTATGGTGGATCCTCTGTTCCAGGCCCCAAGTGGAGAGGGAACTCACTACGCTGTCATGAACTCTTATGAGTACATCAGCACCGGTCTAAGGACGTGAGTCTTTTTTAAATTTTTTTAATTTTTTTTAATTTTGAAAATTGATTTTCTGATTCTTTGATGAATCTGATGATGCAGATACAACTTTGACAACAACATGAATGGCTTCTACATCGCCCCTGCTTTCATGGAGAAGCTTCTCATTCACATCTCCAAGAACTTCATGAAGTTGCCCAACATCAAGGTACTTCTTGATTCTAAACCTAGATTTTGTTAATGATTATCGGTGTATGTTTGATCACAGATAACTTTAATTGACGTTGGAAATTGACTGTTGATCATTCTAGAACCATGGATGTAATTTATTTGATGTGATTATAATATAGCAGAGGCGGATATTGGGTGCTCAAGTCCCACTTGCTAAATAATTAGGGTTAATTTTTTCATTTTTCTGCAAATATAATTATATTTTACCTAAATTTTATCACATTTTTACTAAAATTAGTACTAAATTAACTCTCTATTTTGTATAAGTATATTCTCGACCCCACTAAAAATATTTTCACGATCTGCAGTGTAACATGTTTTGTAAATGACAGGTTCCTCTCATCTTGGGTGTGTGGGGAGGCAAAGGTCAGGGAAAATCTTTCCAATGTGAGCTTGTCTTTGCCAAGATGGGAATCAAGTGAGTTTGATTCAATTCATTCGATTTCGTTAATACGATGAAATTTAATGAAATTTAGTTTGTTCAGATTTAGTTCTTGAGGGTCGTGCAAATTCAACTCAGTTTAATCAATATAGTTTGATTTAAATCAGTTCAATAAAGAAATTTCAAATTCTCATAAATATTGAAATGAGGGCATGTATTGATACATTCATAAACCACAAAATATACAAGAAATTGCGGTCTTAATATCATGAGAAGTGACCATATTTGAAATGAAGTTCTTTTACCATCTCTTAAAATTTTCAAAAAATTACCCTATTTTATCAACTTTGAAAAATCAACGTGAACGAAAACCGAGAGAATACTATATTTGAACTACGTTGTTGCGTGTAATTTGTTCAGCCCCATCATGATGAGTGCCGGAGAGTTGGAGAGTGGGAATGCCGGAGAGCCGGCGAAGCTGATCAGGCAAAGGTACAGGGAAGCCGCCGACATCATCAAGAAGGGTAAAATGTGTTGCCTCTTCATCAACGATCTCGACGCCGGCGCCGGTCGTATGGGCGGCACCACCCAGTACACGGTCAACAACCAGATGGTCAACGCCACCCTCATGAACATTGCCGACGCTCCGACCAACGTCCAGCTCCCGGGAATGTACAACAAGGAGGAGAACCCTAGGGTTCCGATCATCGTCACCGGAAATGATTTCTCCACCCTCTACGCGCCGCTCATCCGTGACGGGCGTATGGAGAAGTTCTACTGGGCTCCCACCCGTGAGGACCGTATCGGAGTCTGCCTCGGTATCTTCCGTACCGACAACGTCGCCAAGGATGACATCATCAAGGTCGTCGACACTTTCCCCGGCCAATCCATCGGTAAATATCCACCACCTTACATATATTTTTGTCCATTATCGATATGGAATAACCCTTTTACAAAATATAGTGTGAAAAAATATAATTTAATTTGCCAGGTAACAAAATGATTTTCTATTTATAAATTACACTCAAATTTAGAAATGTATATAATTACAAAACATGCATTTGTTAATAACAGAAGTAGAAATCTGAGTTCAAATGTTTATGATGACACCTACCACATTATATGCAATAGTAATGTAGATTTACTAATCGAAACTGACAATAAAATTTCATGTCGTAAAATATATTATATGTCTTATGATACCGAATCAAGCAAGTTTTTGTTGTTATTGTAACTGGTGTATGTAGTTTATATTGGAACTGAGACGGAGTTATATATGTATAATTTCAGATTTCTTTGGAGCGATGAGGGCGAGAGTGTACGATGATGCGGTGAGAGAGTGGATCGAGACAGTCGGGGTAGAGATGATTGGGAAGAAGCTTGTGAACTCTCGGGAAGGACCACCGAAATTCGACCAACCTAAAATGACATTGGAGAAGCTGTTGGAGTACGGTTACATGCTTGTGGCCGAGCAAGACAACGTCAAGAGAGTCCAATTGGCCGACAAGTATATGAGCGAGGCCGCTCTTGGTGATGCCAACAAGGATCAAATTGATAGAGGATCTTTCTACGGTTAGCTTTCTTCATCCATCCCCCACTCCAACCCTATAGGAGGTTTGCAACAATCTCGAATTTTTCAAATCAGATATTCTGTAACGCTCACTGTAACATTGATATAATATCATTAGTGCTATAGTAAGCGTTACATTAAATATCTAGTACACTGTTTATAAAGATATGAATATTTATGATTAATGCGTGTGGTCTTGTTGCTTAATAGGAAGTGCCGCACAACAAGTAGGTATTCCGGTACCGGAAGGATGCACTGATCGGAATGCGGTGAACTTCGATCCGACGGCGAGGAGTGACGATGGTAGCTGTAACTACACGTTATAAGCTTTGTTTTTCCCTGTGGAGTAATAATTTTTTACTTTCTGCAAGGTTGTAAGCTCATGAAGTCTCAATTTCTATGTTGTGTTCCTTTATTTTTCTTGAATTTGATGTTTTTGTAATTTCGTGTCAAATATCATACACTACTGCTCTCTTTTCCTATTCTCCAATCAATCAATCAAATTGAAGGTTGTGTTTTTATTTCTTCTTGATTCGTAGCATGAACCGTATAGATTTGATTGTTATGTTAACATGGTACTGCTACTATACATATATATTATATGCACAGTGCCGGCCCAGGAATTTTGCGGACTTGAAGGAAAAATAAAATGAGACCTATTTTAATTTGATTGTAAAAATCGGACCTTTTTCTTAGTTATTTTTTAATTCATTATATTTAATTATTATTTTTAAATAGTCTAAATATATAAAGAATACACTTAAAATTTATAAAAATTAGACATTTTTTTCGGCCTAAAATTGAGAGCCTGAAGCAGTGAGATCACTCCCTTCACTGCTTGGGCCGGATCTGATATGCATATATGAAAATGATGCTCTGATTATTTTGAGTACCATATTTTCAGAACAATTAGTCTGAGAAAATATAATTATATGTAAAACTCATTAAGATATTATGTTTTCAAAATATTACCTTGATATAGTCTGACTTTCACGAAATTCTTAAAGAGTGACAATGATGATTGCATTACTCAATTTGTACCATTAATTTTCAATTTATCATAGTCAAGTATCAAATATTTTGGCATTTTTAGCACAAGGTAATACCAAATTTCCTTGGAACATTTTAAATTTTTATATGTTGAGGGTGGGATATCATGCTACTTGAATGTAGTTCAGTTCATTTGGTTTTGATATGATTTAGTTTATCACTCTGTACACATGTTCTTTTCAACTTAACCCTAGTTTATTTAGAATTTGATGTGATCAAGTTTTATTAGTACTATTTTTAAAATTAAAGTGCAAAAAATGGACCTAACATTGATCAATTTCTAAACTCAACATATAAAATAACCAATTCTTTGTAACCAACATTTTTAAAATATTTAATTTCTAGACTCTTCTTTAATTTGGACCGCTTGTTCAATTAGTTTTAGGGGTAATTTTATAATTTTAAGAATAAATAAAAATTATATAAAAGCCCATGGTAAATAACCCCAAATTCACTGGCACCGGTCTTTTGGAAACTATAGATAATCTCTGGCAAGATGAATTTGCCGCCGCCATTGTGTGCACAAAAAATTAAGGAGTAGTAGCACCTCTGCAAACGGTCTTAATTGGATGTGTACCAATCGGTGACCATCATTCCCCTTCAATTGGTTGTGTACGTATAAAGGAACACTAGCAACATCCTAGTCAACGCTAGTCAATCAATTGTGGTTTTAATTTTTGAAATCTTCACTAGTCAAGGACTACTTAGAATTCGGGGTTACTAGGACCTTAGGAAATTCTCTTCCACTCCCATAGGATAGTAGACTATCTTCTTACCAAGCGAGGGTAAGAAACTCGTCTTTAAAAAGGTAAGAAAGTCATATCGACAAGGAAGAAGAGCACATTTAGAATAACAATCTCATTAGCTTTTCTCTGATAAAATAAATCCACAAAAACTAAGAAGAATGAATGAATGATGGATATCCTATTGAATCTTTCTTGGGGAGAAATAGCAAGAACAAAAGAACTTTATCCATTTAGGTAAAATTAAATGGATGCTAAATTTGTGGCTTGTAAATTCTAAATAATGAATAATGATTGAAACTACTAGAAGAACAAACACACATCCAAGTGCTCTCTGATCGTACCATTCTTGCCTTTGCTCTCTATTAATAAATCCATTAGGATTACAAAACGAGTACTGTGAAAGCAGCCCCTACTAGTGATCTTAACTCTTCCTATAGGAGGATAGGCTTCCGAAAATTGAAATCTTTGCTTGACTTCCTAACTCTTCATTGACTTCTTAACTATGTTTTGCAGACCACTCTTGAAGAGCTATTGAAGCAAGCTGTTTACCTCTTACAACAGGGCGATAAAAGGGGAAAACATGTGGTTACTTTAGATGTAAGGATGCAAAGACATTTCTCAACGGTATGTGTGAGGAGATTTTAAAGTTGGCATCTGACTTGAACTATGGTGGTACTGCAAAACTCCAGCAGTTATATGTTACTTTAGAAGCACTCGTTGGCTCCGTTGTCATGTCTGTCCTTGTTCTCTTAGAGGCACTCGTCGGGCTTAGATGTACATCTTGACCCTGTTCTAAGATTTGTTGTGATACATCCGTACATTGTTGCTTCTACGGATATCAAGATTAAGAAGAAGGATGATGTGGTGCGAAAGTACCTCATTGATAAGATTATGTAAGTCTTTTCTTCGAACATTACAAAAAATGCATTCTTTCCTGTATGTTCCTCTTATTGACTGTGTTCTCTTGATTAGATTTATGCCCTTATTGATTCTTTGACAATAATATGTTCCGATCAACCTGAAGCAAGTGTTGTGGCTAAGATGATTAAGAACGCCAGATAACGGGAACAGAGATAGAGAGCCTCAAAATAGCCACACTGAATATAGTATTGGATCTGAGATAGA
Organism: Sherardia arvensis; assembly: GCA_948330725.1. Classification (NCBI taxonomy): domain Eukaryota; kingdom Viridiplantae; phylum Streptophyta; class Magnoliopsida; order Gentianales; family Rubiaceae; genus Sherardia; species Sherardia arvensis. The sequence continues at coordinate 1,189,856 of OX415236.1, read as the reverse complement.
TTTTAGTACCTAGTAAAGTGTTTGAGACACAGTAATTTTAGAGTAATGGCGCTCCTTTTATACATGAATCTTTTCCTTTGATACTTTTGCCAGGTGCGAAAAGAAAACTGATTATGGATTATATCTTTCCTTTTGTTAATTTGGACTCCTACCAAGCCTTCCTCATTAATTATTTAATTTTGAACATGTATTAAAAATAATTATTATATGAAAAAACTTATAACACTCATAATGTACATAATTACTCCTACAAACAAATGTAAGGATATTGCAGAGGTGAAGAGGAAGGCTGAGGTGAACACTGTAATTATCATTGCCCCGACTTGCTTAAATGACGCACGGAGGCATGCTACTAAGGATGCTGGAGTCATCGCAAGTCTCTATGTTGAAATGAAACTACTACATCCGCCATTGAGTATAGTCTCGATGCACTCTTCAAATGATTAGAGTGTGGTTGGTTTAATTAGTGCATGGTTGCCCTTTGACAAGTGCAATATGTGCAACGGCAATGGCCCTCAAAATTTCAACATATTTTAACATGTGTTATATTTAAATATCATAATTTTTATTTTTTCTTTATATTAAAGGAATAGATCTAAATTATGACCACATGAAACTAATCTATTGCCATCTTTTTCATTCAAGTTCTAAATGTGGGAAAAACAAGTCAAATTTAAAAACAATAAGTGGAAAAACAATAGAGTATATCGTTTGACAAATGAGTTTCCTAATTCTCCAAGGTCTGAATAGGTATTTTTTAGCTAGTGTATCGGATCATATAAAAGATCAAATTTTATAGTTCGCATTAGATCTCTAAAATTACGTGTGTTCGCATAAGTGAATGTTGTAGCCTATGCTATATTATGCTAGACAATATATATACATTAATCAAAAGAAATTGTGTGGTTATGTTAAATTAAAAGAGAAATGTTGTCTATCAAAAGAAAATTTATTATCCAATCCATAAAATTGTAATAATAAGAATTTAATCAAATTGGGTAAATTGAATAATTATTGGCATTCACCTGCTCCTTGGCAACGAGCAACCTGTCATGCCGGTTTTCCATCATCCCCAACCGCCCCCACACGCCCGATTTTGCCCCAAAATCCGACTCTGAACCCGAATTATCCGTGGCCCGGGCCTCCACCGGAACCGGTTCATCCGGTCACCCAAACGATTTTTCGTACAAATATAAATACTTTCGCCCCTCCCGACTCCGGATATCACTTTCCCAACTCCGGCCGGCTCTGCGAACCAAGTAAGCCCTTTCTATTTCTTCCTCCCATTATGTATTATTACATCATTTCTGCCCTAATTCCCCTTTAAATTCCGATTTCCCGCCGTTTTTGTTCATATTTATGCATTAATTTGAAGGAATTTGGGTAAAAATGGAATCAAATTCGGTTTCTGTGGTCAATTTGAAACACGATCCGGCATGGAAGCACTGTGAATTGATTAAGAATGGCGCTAGGTCTGAACTCAGGTGTGTGTATTGTGGGAAGGTTTTTAAGGGCGGTGGGATTCATAGGATAAAGGAGCACTTAGCCGGCCAGAAGGGGAACGCCGCTAGCTGCCTGAGAGTCCAGCCTGACGTTCGCCTCTCGATGCAAGACAGCTTGCGCGAGGTGACAGTGAGGAAGAGGAAGAAGCAGAAAAGCTATGAATTTGTGTCGGTTTACGACACCAATGCTGTGGATGATGAGATTGATGAACTCGAGAACGATAGTAGTAACACCGAGGTTCAGTTTGAGAGTGTCGAGGATGTAAGAAAGAAGGGAAATGGCAGGAGGAAGAAGGGGAGAAGGGGTTCTTCGGGTATTGTAACTGTCGCTAGAAAAGCGAGTGATTCCTCCAAGGTTGATTTGGCGATCGGGAGGTTTCTGTTTGATGTAGGAGTGCCTTTAGAAGCCGTGAAATCGCCTTTTTTTCAACCTATGATCGATGCTATTTCTTCGCGAGCATCGGGCCTTGTTGCAGGCCCGTCTTACAACGACATTCGCAGCTGGATTCTGAAGAACACGGTTCAAGAAGTGAGGGACGATGTTGATCAGTGCACGAGTTCTTGGACGAACTGTGGATGCTCGGTTTTGGTTGATGAGTGGGTGTCGAGTAGTGGCAAAACACTCGTATCTTTCTTCGTGTATGGCTCTCAAGGAACGATCTTTTTGAGGTCCGAGGATGTGTCCAACATAGTACACTCCGAGGATTCTCTGGTCGATCTTCTGAAGTCGGTTGTGGAAGAAGTTGGCGCGCGAAATGTCGTGCAGTTAGTTACTAGCTGCGAAGACCATTACATAGACGCTTGCAAAAGGTTATCCGATGCATACCCGACTATCTTCTGGACGCCATGTGCCGCTCACTGCATAAATTCAATGCTCGAGGACATCACTAAGATAGAGTGGATCAGCGATGTTCTCGAGCAAGCCAAGACGATATCCAGGTTCGTGTACAACAACGATGTTGTCCTGAACATGACGCGGAAGCACACTTTCGGGGTCGAGTTAGTTGATTTAGGACACACTCATTCCTCGACGGGTTTCTTAACATTGAAGAGGATGGTTAACGTAAGACACAACCTAACATCGATGGTCGCTTCAAAGGAGTGGATGGAGAGCGAGTACACGAAGAAACAAGATGGAGTTTCCGTTCTCGGATACATCCAAAGCCAGTCATTCTGGGACAACTGTTTGTTACTAGCTAGGTTAGTCGATCCGCTTTTGCGAATTTTAAGGATAGCGGGGAGCGAGAAGGGGCCGGGTATGGCGTATGTGAATGCAGGGGTTTATCGAGCGAAAGAAGGTATCAAGCGAGAGTTCCCCGACAAGAAGGATTATTTGGTTTATTGGTATATTATCGATCAGCATTGGGAACAGCTCAGGCTTCATCCTCTCCTTGCCGCCGGTTTTTTTTTAAATCCGAATTTTTTTTACAACACTCAGCAAGATTTGATGCTTAATATCCGGTCCCTCGTGTATGACTGTGTCGAGAGAATGGTAACCGATCCGAAGGTTCAAGATAAGGTTATGGAAGAGATATCCTCGTACCAGAAAGGCGATGGGGATTTCGGGAGACAGCTGGCTGTTAGGGCGAGAGATAACTTGAGTCCAGGTACATGTTATATTTAGTTCATATGTAGTTTGTCCTAACCTCTGTGGTTTGTCCTAAACAAGGTCATTTGTTTGTTTTGTTTGACCTTTGTTGTAGTGGAATGGTGGTCGACTTATGGAGGGGGCTGTCCTAATCTTTTGCGTCTGGCTACGCGGATTCTGAGCCAGACTTGCAGTTTGGTACACTCTAAGAGAAGCCGGGCAACGTTTGAGCAGATGCATGAAACGAGGAACTGTTTGGAGCGGCAGAGGCTTACCGACCTTGTCTTTGTACAGAATAACTTGTGTCTGAGGTAAGAGTAAGAACGAGGTTAACTGACTGCTACATAGGATTTTTAATGTTGTTGCTGATTCTTGATGTTATTCTTAAATAGGGAGCAATTGAACAAAGAACAGGAGATTGTGGATCCCATCTCCATCCCCGGCGACTGGATTGTGAGCTCGGAAGACTCAGAAAGTTCCGACTGGATGAGGGTTGACCCGCCTCTGTGCAACACGATGCTGTTAGGACCACCGGTTGACGATGTCAGAGCCCTTGATTCAGGTAAACCGATAACATTCGCCATTGTAAGATCGATACATCAACCTATGATTAACATTTTTTGCTTATAAACAGTGTTTGAAGACTACGAGGTCTTCGACCTGGTTCGAGACATTGAAGTATGAAGACAATTAAGGTTGTTTTCTGGGCATGTAACCGTGTAAGTATAGTTGTAAGAACTGTTGAAACATGTTAGAAAGAAAGTTGATTCAAAATTGTGATAATCTATGTACTCTATGATACATTTTACAGTGAGTTTGAAACATGCATATCCTCGTACATTTCCAAACCTCAAAATTCGGAAAAATTTCTGATTCCGACACTGCATATGTCATATGTGTGACGTCATCTTCCCGACTCGCTGCGAGAAATGGGAAGAGGAGTGGCTGAATTAGCTCCCTCGCCGTCATCGCCTTCATCGACAGAAGGGTAAGAATTAACGTAATCCTCGAACACGTCGGGTGATGCCAGGTGGCGCGGCAGGGGAGCTTCCCCTTCAAGATACCTCACCACCTGCCTCATCCCGGGCCTCTTATGAGCAGCGTTGTAAGAACACATCAGAGCTAGCTTCAGCACAGTAATAACCTCGACTTCATCGAACTGGTGCCCGAGCCTAGGATCAACAACGTCGAGGATCAAACCTTGCTTCCACCTGTCCCAAACCCAGTCGATCAGAATCAGCTCCTCCGGCAGCGCCTTCTGCTCGATCGGCCTCCTCCCGCAGACCACCTCCATCAGCAGAGCTCCGAACGCGAACACGTCGGAAGCGGTTGTCGGCTTGCCGGTTTTCGTCAGCTCCGGCGCTAGGTAACCCAACGTTCCGACAACTCGGGTCGTACTAGGATCGGAGCCGTGTTCGTATAGCTTTGCCAGCCCGAAATCGCCGAGCCGGCCGTTGAGATCGTCGTCGAGGAGGATGTTGCCGGCTTTAACGTCTCTGTGAATCACGGTCTGCTCCCATTCCTCGTGCAAGTAAAGCAGGCCGGAAGCGACTCCTCGTACAATCTTGAACCTTTGTTTCCACGAAAGTATATTCTCCGGCTGATGAAACAGCCATTTGTCCAAGCTTCCGTTAGGCATGAAGTCGTAGACCAGCAGCAGATCGCTTCCCCGCCGGCACCACCCCAGGAGCTGCACCAGATTCCGGTGACGGAGACGGCCGATTGTAGCGATCTCCGACACGAATTCGCTCAGCCCCTGCGTTGATTCATGTCCGATCTTCTTCACTGCAACTTCAACGTTGGAGACCGGGAGAACACCTTTGTAAACCCGACCAAATCCTCCGAATCCGAGGAGCTCTTTGTCCCTAAACCCCTTCGTAGCCTGCTTCAGTTCCGCGTATGAATATCGGTGCGGCCCGACATCCATTTCCCAGTCTTCGATTCTCTCCCTGTTCTTCATTTTCATGTAAAAATACCTAGCTATCAAGAACACGAACACCACCAACGTAAGCCCGGATACCGACACCACCAGAATCAGGACAGAGTGCTTCTTTCTCGGCCGGGGGAGGGATGGGAGGGAAGCTAGATCCAACGGCTGAGCTTCGCCGGAATCCATCTTGAAGCTCCAGCCGTACACGTAGTGAGATGAAGCTAGCAACCCAGTCGAAGCAGAGAATCCGACATACATATAATCCTCAAACAACGGCGCCAGATCCACAGGGAAGGATAGGATCGAACGGTTCGGTTTTGCAGAGGTTAAGGAAAGAGTGACATTCAGCTCATTCCTCGTACCATCATAGTCAACCCACGCCTGAATCGTCTTCCCGGACTTGAGATTCAGGTCGTGCTTCGCCGATGTGTTCCCGTCGCGGAAGTAAGCAGCATTCGCAGAAGCGTTGGAGACCAGGCTGTTGATGTCAATTCCGACATGGTTGTCATTAATGTCGCCGAACTCAATATCCTGGACCGTATCGAACTCAACCGCAAAAATATGGTTCGACGAGTTGCCGTTGTCCGTAGTATTCACAAGCCCTAAATACTGCCGGGAAAAAGCTCCCGGAATATCCTTCGCCCGGGAGACCACGAACGCCATCCCGTGGCCGCCGAGGCTGGCGATCTGGGGAGCCATGGAGAAAGCAAAAGCGCAGGAAAACGATCGCATCTTACCGGTGCTAAGGTTCTTGAACAGAAACGGATTCGATCGGAAGGCGTGTCCGATCAACCTCGGAGTTCCTCTCGTCAGCCGGAGAACGCCGCTGTGCTCGATCTCAGCCGCGCCGTTTAAGGTTAAGTTCTGGCCCACGTGCTTGAATCCATTGTAGAAGAACTCCTGGGATTGCAGAGCAGGCTGAAAGAGAAGGAGCAGGAAGAGGATGATTATGGCCATTTAATTTATGGGGTTTGAGTTTGAATGATGGTGTGAATAATGGAGTGAGATTCTTGAAAGAAGGTCGGCATTGTTTGGTTTGGAAGACACAGAGCATGGGATATGAAGAATAAAGTATAAAATCACAGAGAAATTATTGGGTCCCACACATTGTGAGAGTGGGAGATGATTTTTTTTTTTGGTTGATTTCCATCACTTGTGGCTTAGAATCTTTAATCAAAATGATAGAGGTTGAGGAGTGGTCTGATTTGAATTTGGATATAAGGTTTTTTAATGAAAGTTCATGCAGCGGCGAAATAATTTATTTTACGGTAGGGTCAAATGATTAAAAAAATACAGAGGATAGAACCGCAGATTTAGAACTGCAGTTTCACCGGATGTCGGAAATGATTAAATTTGAGCAGAGAACAGTAATATAAGATAGGTTTTGAATTTTAGGGTAGATTCAGGCCTATTTGGGCCTTTGCATGGTTCTGCCCCTGAATTTATGAGTTGTAAAATTGAAATTTGTAATATTTCTCCAAAATGAAAGTTGTTTATTTTGTTTTATAAAAAGTTGTAAAATTTATGAGTAGTTTTGATATGAATTTTATGGAGCAATACGATAGCTCTGTTAAGAGTACGATGAGTTGGTTTTCTAAAAGTCGCTTTTAAATAATCATTCAAAAGTGTCTTTATTATATTTTTGTTGTGATGTGTTTATACTAAAAATGAATAATATTTTTACTTCAAATATTGCTTTAACTTAAATGTATATAATGGTATTATCAAAGTTGAACTCTTAAAATGATTTGCCAAACATATTTGACCATGAATTTAAATAGTTTTGTTACATGCAGTGAGTATATTGTAACACGGACTAAGTTTAGAATTCTCAAAATTGTAGATATTATTTATACAATGCAAATTAAATTTTTAATAATCAAAGACAACGAGAAAATGTGTGTGAATTGTTTTAACGATGTTAATTCCTGCATTTCAAGTGATTGAAATTAAGAAATATATAAATATATATCATATAATGTAAAATTCTGAAATTTGTAACACTCATTATTGTCGAAATTTTATATAATATGTATTTCAATCATTCAATAAATTCTTTCGAACATACGAATAACTAAATACTAATTTCTTATGTACTAATCTACCATCAAAAAAAATCTTAAACAAAGAATTATAGATCACTAATAAAAAATATATCACATCACAACTGAGCATACAACATCTATAATCTAATCTCAACTAGGCCAATTTATTCTTCCTCGTACCCAAGCTAGCCAAACCCACCCACCGACCCTATAAGTCGCATTCTTTTTGTGGTCCTATTAGTTCGTCTTCAACAATTTTACCCTGTAAATGCAGATTAAAGAATCAGCAATATATTCAAATGTTGCAGAAAAACTGAACTTGAAATATTAAATAATCAATTTACAAATCTGCAGATTTCTTGGAAGTCAAATGATTTTATATTATAATGCATGTGATTAAGGATTAGCTCCAAAGTCAAATCTCTCCAAAAAAAAAAAAAAACGGAATCATCACTGCTGGGAACCATGAGAAAATTTATGGGATTGCTGAATAGAACTGTCTCGAAATATCGGCACTATGAAATTTACTCTTCATTACAACTCCAACATATTACTGTCTGAATTTCAGTAAATTACGATTTCGCTCTTAAATTCGAGAGGTTACCGTCACCATCTCCAGCAACCAGAATCATTCATAGGTCCGGGTAGGCGTTGGCCTACCCTAAAATTTGAAACTCATACTATATTACTGTTTTCCGGTCAAATTTTGTACTTTCCGACTTTCGAGCGATCTCACACTGCTAAACTGCGTTTACCTACATTTCTATCGAAATAATTTTAGTTATTTGAAACTACACTAAAATAAATTTCTGATTATGCCACTGTCGTCAACCCCTGATTCCGCCCTCGAGTAGGAATATTATATTTCAGGAGTTTGGATTCAACTTTGAACTATAGATGTACTTTTCTTATTATAGTAATTTAAACTAACAAAATGTTGAATTTCCCAAGTAATGTACTTGCATTTTATATAGGAAAAACAAATTAAGATGAATCCTGAAAAGATTCTGGAATTCATTGGGCACTGAATAGTAAGATCTTTTACAGTTCCGACTTGGATTCTATGCATGCATATTGGGACGCACCTATCCTTGTTGTACGACGCCCTCAACGGGATGTAGTTTTGATGAGGAAATAAAATATCATCAAAATTATAAATTGCTCTTAAATATTATTAAATTTTTTAATAAACATAATAACTGAAAAAAATTTCGTCAATTTATATTGTGTGTTGGATTACCAGAGTAAATACGTATAACAAGACGCTTTTGATATTGTATATTCAATAAAGCAAGTTTAAGAAACAAGTGGAAACTATCAATGAAACAAGTTTAAGATCAAATGATAAATACTAACAAGAATGTATAATGTTAGACTTACACAGCAAAAATAAATTTATACTCCCTCCTAGTTTGGATGTAGGCAACAATCTATCTATGTTCACCTTATTTTGTAAAGTCAAAGTGAAACAAAAATTAATGTATTAAGTTATATGACAAATTCTCTAGAAAGTGCAACTTTCCTAAATACTACGGAACTACCACTATATATTTAAACTCAAGTGATACAATTTTGTGTTAGAACATCGATCATGTTAAAATAAGGTGTTTGCTATATGCAGGTCCAGTTTATTTCTGCAGGTCCAATGAAAGTGTGAAAATACCATAATTACACTTTACTCGTTTATTCGTTTTTACAAATATATTTCTAAAACCATAACCCTGAATGCATAAATCCGTTTATGTAATGATTGAACACGTGTCCAAATTATAAATTATTTTTTCGCAAATTATAATACATATTTAAGAGGGACATTATTGTCACTTCAAATTTAATTTGGACCTGCAGAAGTAAAGTGGACCTGCATTTAGAACCACCCTAAAATAAACATATAGTAAAACATGTTTTAATGCGAAAAACCAAAAAAAAATATGTATAATTTTTTAAAAATCAAGTGATAAAATATACAGTTCAAATTGAAAGATACACTGTATAAGTTAAAACGTATAAACAGTCAGGAAAGTTGGGAGTTCAGGAGATCTTCTCAAATTATATTTGTCGTCAAAATTAAACTTAACTGAAACTGCTAAACTAACATCTCTAAATAAATTATTAGTGAAAATACATATACTAACTCACTCATTAATTCACATAATTTTTCACATGATTACACAATTTATGATTTTTCAGTTACTATGTAGTGGAATTCGAAGGGAAACCGTTTTTCCGTAATGGTGCTCCCAACTTAAAGAAGTTGTTTTTACAGTTACATCGAAAGTCACATGATTTATTTTCATGTTTCTTCGTCACAACTTTGAACAAGAAATGTCGATCTTACTGTCTCTCTGCTTCATCCTCTGCATTCTCACACTAATATCCCACTCATGTAATAAACCTTTTCATGTTCGAGTTCTTATTGTGTTTGATTCACTGGTCGGAATATATGATGTTAAAATGTGTTGTTTTGTGCAGATGGAATTCACCTTATTCTAGCCAACAACTGCAGCGAGAGCGTCTGGCCGGGAATCCTCGCTCAGGAAGGACAGCCCACTTTGAAAAACGGTGGCTTTCATCTCCCGTGCGGCCAACAAGTCGTGATTCCGGCGCCGAATAACTGGTCCGGCAGGATATGGGCCCGGAGAGGATGCTGCTTCGACGCCGCCGGTAAAGGCTCGTGCCTCTCCGGCGACTGCAACGGCCTCCTCCAGTGCCGCGGCGGCGCTGGACATGCTCCGGCGACCCTGGTCCAGATGACTCTGGGGACGGCAGAGGACTCCGTTCACTATTACGACGTTAGTTTGGTCGACGGTTACAATATCCCGATTTCGATGACACCGGTGGGATTACGGACCGCTGGCGACTGCGGGGTTGCTGCATGTACGGCGGACTTGAACCTCGTCTGCCCGGTGTCGCTGGCGGTGGTGCACGGCGGAGGAGCGGTGGTGGCTTGCAAGAGCGACTGCCTGGCAACCAGGTCGCCGGAAAACTGCTGCACCGGCGGTTATAACGACCCGCGGGTCTGTAAACCGTCGATGTCGGCTAAAGTGTTCAAGGCTCTCTGCCCGCGGGCTTATTCATACGCTTTGGACCGTTCTGATTCTCTTCATAGATGCAGATCACCTGCTTACGTTGTTACTTTCTGCCCTGCCAATTAAGTTCCGGCATATATTTCAATGAAAGATCTCATTTTTTCTTTGGAATTTTGTAAGAATCTCACATCTTAAACAGAACTTATCCAAAATCAAACATAGGTTGTAAGAAGAAAGGCAAGACATAGTTGAGGGAAAAGGTTTCCTTGAAAGGAAAATTATTAGTTCATACATAACGTTAAGGTTCCGACCTAAGAAACACGCAGGCTCTGCAAATAGCAACGTTTTTGTACAGTCACGGTCAATTTACGACGACTACGATCTCTTCATCAGCCTTCTCTTTACACCCAACCTTGTACATTAGTTTAATCATCTCTCCGCAGGGGCAACAGGTTACCTTAACCTTAACCATCTGAGCCTTACCTTAAACCGAATCTAGGTATCATATGTTCAGACTAAAAATGTACATCCTCAAAACAGGTACAACCAACATTTTTATTAAATTCTAGGAAGCTCCACTCATCCATATTAACCTGAGTGAAGCCCGAAGCCGTCTCTTACTAGCCTCCTCTGTTAGCTGTACAGTCTCCTGACTTCCTACGCCGTCTAAGCTGCTGCAGGAGGATTCGAGGAAGACATGGTGCCGATCCTCTTCTCTGTAATAACATCATACATGGAACAGTTCAGTCTAACAACCTTTGACAAAGGAAAAACAATTGTATGACTTTGGTGAATCATCGTACCTCCTGTAGCGACAAGCTTCTCTACGCGAGCAACGATATGCTTTCCGTACGTATACTTCTTCAGTGCATTCAGATGAACTTTGATTCTGCCGAGGATCAGTTCTAGCTGCTGGTCGTTGCAGGTCTCTAGCACCTTCTGTACAACATAGTTAGCAAACTGGTCTTTCATCATCGCCTGGAATCAAAGGTAGGAGTAGTCAAAGGTAGTATTACTACCAACTAAACATTATCCAAACAAATCCAAAAATCGGGGAAAACTAACGCCTCGCGTCTCTAATACATAAAGATTCAATTTTTTTTATGAATAAAGAATCTCCAAGTCGAAGTGTCGAACATATAAAAAAATGCAATCTTTCAAAAAAACTTACTTGAAGGGGCTCATTTTCGTCGGAAGTACCGAGCATTTCATTAACCAAGGTCTCACGCTCCTCGGGGGTTCCAAAAGCCAAGCATTTCTCCACGACATTGGATGCAAATTTCTGCTGGCTCATCTGGACTATCTGCTCCGTCAGTTGACTAATTATGAATGACCGCTCTTCTGGCTTTCCATGTTCCAGAACATGCTGTTGTCACAAAAAACAAGTCACGAATAAAGTTTACCCTATGAAAAACAATATATTAAAGATAATATAATCCAAGATTTTACCTTGATTGGTGTTTGTGTATGTCCTCCACGATTTAAAGGTTTGTTTTTTATATCACACCCGTAATATAAAAAACAAACCTTTAAATCTTGGAGGACGTACACAAACACTAATCAAGGTAAAATATACAACCAATTTATATTTGAATCGGTTATCTAAGATTAATATGCAAGTAGAATTAAAACCTGGACGACGTAGTTTCCATATTGATCTTGGGCAAGCACGCAAACACATTTCATGATTTCTTCCATGACAATGCTCTGTGTCTTGGGGTCGCGGCAATGCTCTAGGACTCTCTGCAACATCAAAACGCAATGTAACCAGAGTCAAGGCATGCATTAGTACTAAGAAAAAATATAATGATAGTGATGTTGACTAGTAAAAACCTGTATAACCCGACACCCGTATGGATGAGTGGACAATGCCACGACTTGAGTAAAGAAGGTTTCGACGATGAAGTGAATAGCATCTTCGGGAACACATTCGATACATTTTTGAATGACGTGATTCCCATTCTGATCGCGTACACAGCGAATAACATGACCATCTAGTTCAACTACCATTTTCTTTTGCTGATCTAGGTCAATTATCTCTATTGCCTGCACAAAACCAAAAAAATCAGAATAAAGTATCAGGTAAGTGGTAAAATCATAGCCTTCCAAGCAAGCAGTCGGAAATGATAGACTTCTACTCTACAATTTGTGTTTTGGTTTTTGTAGGGAACATATATATTTATAAGGGAAAATGAGAAAAAGGCTGGACCGGGAATCTGGAAGGGAAAAAAATCAGAAATTTTTCACCAAAGAAACCTACTCCACATAGATGCGGGGTTATTGTAGCACACCAAAGAGGCGGAGAATATGCTATGTTGCAATAGTAAGAATGTGAACCAACAAACACTGAGAAAATGTACCAGGTGGAAATAAATTTTTAGAGAACCAAATAGGGTTACAGAATGCACACTAAGAACACTAAATAATATTCTTAGGGAAAAAATTGACTTCATAATAGCTTTAACAAAGGTGCCTTACCTTCTGGATTACTCGACAGCCATACATTTGAAGGCTGAGTGCTAAAACATGGCCAGTTAACTGCTCGGCTAATTCTCTAATCTGAGCTGGAGTTCCATGTTCAAAAAACTGAAAAGGATAATACACAGAGTTATGAGCCAGAAAATCGCCATGAGTATTTGCAGTAGTCTTTCTTAATGTCACAATTTAAACAAAGAGGGATATGGAATGATTATTGTTATATAATATTTACCTTCTGGATCACATAGTTACCAAATACATCAGTCATCAAAGTGAGTGCATGAGGCATAATTTCATCAAAAACCATATCCCGCTCTGATGGTGTAGCAGTTTCAAGTTTCTGTTGAATAAACCGACTGCCATACTGGTCCGCACTGCTCAAACATGTTTTTCAGCAGTCAGAAACTTATGGTGCAAAATATAATTATTTATCAACAAACACGACGGAAACAAATTTCTCTGCACTCTAAACATCAGAGCAAACATTTACCTGTGCAAAGAACTTATAACAAAGAATAATCAACAATTTCATACCTGAACTCAACAACATGACCGGCAATCTCTGAAAGCTCAAAGGACTTTGATTTATTGCCCTTGAATTGATCCAGCATTGACAATCCAAAACTATCCCCCAAGTCCATGTTCCAAGAGCCAGGAATACTTCCATTGAAATTGTGCATCCCTGATGGGAAACGCATACTTCGTTCACCATGCCTGAGAGGCCCAACAGGGGAATTTGGAAGAAACTGTCCAGCAAATGGGCTACCAGCCATACCAAGACCATATCCGGTATTGCCATAATAGCCATCAAAATTGTTGGTTTTTCCAGGATATGGTAGACCGTACTGTGACTTGTAATGTAAGAGCAATGTCTCTAGATGAGATTTATGCATCTCCAAGAGTTCAGCGAATGAAGCCCCATGAGACTCCCGATCAAACATGGGATCATTCATAGCTGCAGAAAATCTGGCCACATATTCAGATGATCTAAGATACTGAAGATAGAGAGGATCCACCAGTGGCATCTGTTGAGCATTTCCCAAACTTTGATTCATAAGTCTTCTAAGGCTTGCTAATTCTGTCGCAAGAGCCATAGAATTAAAGCCAGAAGCCAGTCCACCGGCTAATGTTCTGGGGTCAACACCCATCGCCCTTGCAGAAGCAATGTCATCAAGCAAAGGGGATAAATTACCATCACCAAGCTGGTTCCCTAGGAATGGTGATCTAGTATTCATGGAACCAGCCAATCCATAGTTTGGAAGTGAGGAATTCGGGCTATCGATACCTGAATACCGGGACGGTGAATTGCCCCCTCTACCATTAGTCAACCCGGAAGATCCCTTAAAGTATGCCTCAGCGGAGGGCTGGAGAGAATTATGATATTGCATCCCAGAACCATTTGAAAGTGAACGGTGGGTCTGAAATGGCGAAAGCCTCCCATCTGACAAACTCATGCCAGAAAAGGCAGAATCAAGCTCTGTGGGCACATCTACACTCAATAGATCATCAGTTGATGCCTTCAAAATGCTTGAGTTTCTCTTGTCAAGTGACCTACCCCCACCAACTGGAGGAATACGGGGACTGGGAGCTCTTGCAATATGCTGTGGATCTGGTGTGGTACTTCGGGACAACGATGAACCAAATGCAGAGGCGTAATTCTGAGATGCAGCTGATTCAATTTTTTGGAGCGCGGAGATACCCTGACTGTTAAGACCAGAATAATATGAATCCGCTTGTGTCAGCTCCTCCGCATGGGTAAACTCAGGATCGAGTATGTTGTCATATGCCTGGCTTGATGTCTGAGACGGGTAACCAGAAACTGATATTGCCTGATTCACATCATCCTGCATAAATATCAAACAATTCAGGATCAAAAATTCTAATAAATCATTTCACGAAGTGTGTGATAAAAGACTTCATCTTTTTTTATGTTCACTAAACGATTAACGTCTAAGGAAGAACATCAAAAGGTACCAATAATTCAAGAGCATTCAGTAAAAGACTGCACTGCATGTATTCCCTTCAACCATGGTATAATACAGTTACAATTCAGGCACAACACATGCACGACATAAGCACGATAATAAAGACTGAATAATATTCACCAAGTGGTGCGATAAAAGACTTCATCTTTATTGCTGTTCACTAAATGACGATTAATATCTAAGCAAGAACATCAAAAAGCACCAATATTTGAATTCGAAATCCTCAGAGCAATCAGTATAAGACTGCACTGCACGTATTCCCCCTTCAACCATGGTAGAAAACAGTTACAATTCAAGCACAACACATGCACGTGGTGTGATAAAAGACTTCATCTTTATTTCTGTTCACTAAATAATTAACATCCAAGGAAGAACATCAAAAAGTACCAATATTAGAACTCGAGATCCTCATATCATTTCGGTAAGTACCTTTCAACCCTTTATAATACAGTTACAATTCAAGCACAACAAGCAAAGCTGATAAAGACTAAACAACGAAGGCTCCAGCATAGAACGTGCACACACAGAAACTTAAGTTTAAGCACAAAAACTGCACGCAAATCGCACATTAACTCAAGCTTCTGCACAGAAACTGCACAAATATCAAATGGTAACTAAATCTTCAAGCACATATACATAATACACATCAAACAATTAACAATTACTCACAGCAGCTACAAACTCACATTAAATAAACATTCTTGACAATTAAAACTACAAATTTGCATTCAAGCTAATTCATTACCTGTATAATCTCAGCAAAACTTTTCTGCCTCAGTCCTATGAGTCCATCGCCATCCCATTCGGTCCGAGAATCCACCGCATTATTCTCTTCTTTCTTTCTACCAATCACTTTCCTTCTGTCACCAACAGCCGCCGGCAAACCCTTGAAAGCCAGAGGCGGCGGCAGACGAGGGTTCAAATTAACATTGGACCGATAGTACTGAGCGTAGGCCGGATCAGACCGGAGCTCCTCCTCCGACACACCGCCGCCGCCAAACAAGGCACTGTAAGATCCTTCGACGGTTGGCGGCGCCGACCCGCTCCGGAGAATGTTGAGCTCATGTTCCACGTCAGTACCGTGCTTTCCGACCTCCGTCGCCGTCTTCGAATAGCTGTCCGTTATCATGACCGGCCGGAATAATAAAAACCTCAGCTTTCAGCTAAATTACACTTCAGCCAACCGACAAAGGGGAAAACAAGAAAAAAGAAATTAAAAGGTCGAGGCTTTAAAACTTTCAATTCCGGTACGACATTGATGTCTCCGGCGAGTTTTGTTCAGTGGAGGAGAGATCGGCGGCGGAAGGGCAACGTCGGAAAGGGCATTTTGTAGAGAGAGAAAGTGTATTGGAAATTTCGGAAGGGTTTTATTTCTAGAGAGAGAAAATGGAGACTGATAGAGAGCTGCACAGAGTGAATAGTACACTGTGGAGACGAAGGGGAGGGTGGGTTTATATAGCTCGAGGCCGGGGCATTTTGAACCGTTGGATGAGATGATGGACGGTAGAGATTTGCAGATGGAAAAGAAGACGGTGCGGGTTACGGGTTTTATTGGGAAGGATCTGGAGGTGGGTTGAGTGCCTGAAATTGGATATTTTTGCTATATTTGTCAGTAGGACTTCACTTTTAGTAGTATTTGCAATTTGCCATGACAGTTTATATTATTGAAGTTTTGCCTAGTTTTAGAAACTTGCAAGTTTTAGAGTTAAGGCAGTATAAATGTATATTCAATGGTTGATTTTATTTTTACTTTTGTTATTGCTCGTTTGATTTTATTATAAAAGATTGTGCAAGACTATTATTATGGGATCCAAATGAAGTCACGTATATCATTTCATTAAACTGAGCAGGAATATAAATCTAATGATATCACTGATATGACGTGTTTGTTTATAACAATGTTGAACTTATTGAACTCATGAAAAATCAAATAAGATATGTTAGCACCTGCTCGAACAAAGAAAATTGTTCAGGATATATCCACTTACACGCCCCTAAAAATCACAATTAGCAAGGGTGGGCTCAGCTCATAATGATATGTTCGATACATATATCATTAGTCTTTATTTAAAAAATTGTAGATGTGTGCTAATGCGACTATAAATGAAGATTTCTTTGAGGATGTTGTCGAATCGTTGAATTGTTGTTTAGATGTTACACTCACCATGTCAGAGAATATTGATCCTATTAGGTTTTTCTATTAGACGACATGGAGATTATGTGATTACCGGTTAAGTGTAATCCAAAAAACAGCCAGTTAGATCAGCTATATGTATGAATATTTGAAAGAGACGAGCAAGTAATGTAATTTATAAGATGCATTTTTAAAGTTTTTGGAGTTAAAAAGACACGCGGGTAGATTTATTGTTGAATGTTAAACTGAAATCACGTTGAATAATAATTTATATTGAAATATTCAAAATATTTTATAATTCGAACCACTTTATAAAAATGTTACATTTAGAAATCGAGATTAAAACTACACACTACCTTAATATTTGATATTTACGATAAGGGTTATCTAATCTGCACAATTTTTATCACACATCTTATATTACTGACAAATTAACACATTATTTTACCAATTTATTCAAAACATTTATAATTGAATGTCTAAGGTTGGTTGTTGAATGTTGATACAATTATATACTTTCATATAAATTTACATGTCCTATTTAGGTATGCACCATAAAGATCACTACAAGCCTACAACCCAATGGTGTGCACAAATTCATGTCTAAAGGTTTCCCATTAAATACATCTAACAACATTGAACACATCTCAAACTTACTTTGCCTTGGGTTAGGTTATGTCAGTACATGAAACTATTCAAATTGATGTGCAATTTGATAAATTATGCAGCCCTTATGTGCAATTAACAATGTCACTAGGTCAAAAGGTGACGGATTCTCCGTTAATCCACCGTCAACATTTAAAAGCGGCTAACGGAAACAGCCATAAATGGAGGAAGAAAGTAGCGTGGTTTAATCACACGCGCCGAAAGGCTGCGAGTGGGCATGGGACTCAACCAAATGTAGGTGGGCAGTGCTGATTAACATTGTCAGGTGGTACCTGGGACCCACGTAGCAACTGAGAACACTGCCGTTTCCGCGCTTCTCATTCCTTTCACGGAGTATTGTTTGTTGACTCAATTGCTACCAGAAGCAATTGTGATTAGTAAATTATAATATTATTATTTTATTTTATTTAAAAAATTTATGATTAGTGAATGCTAATTGATTTTTTTGCACGTGAACTTATAATAATTAAGATATTGCTATAAATAAAATATGATAAATAAGGTTGTATTCAATTAATTTTAATCTCATCATATTTAATCTCTCTCAGTATCATTCCAGTTTAACAATGTATTGTTTACCACAAGAATTTCAGTATATTGAGAATTACAAAGATAATGTAAGTTTTTGATGTAAACTTTTATGTAACTACAATATATATAAATGAAATAATAATCTGTAAATATTTTTAAACACATTCTTTAATTCAATTCAGTCTTTTTAATTTATTTAATGATTCATTCTCTTCGTTTCACAACTTTCACTTTTCAATTGGACACATTTTCGCTAAACATGGATAAATTAGATAAATATAATTTTACTCCAAAAATCTGACCAAACTCTATCACAAATACAAAATGATCCATTAATTAAAAGTTTTTGTGCAATATTTGATGTGGTCAACACGGTAAAAATGTAAATGTGCAATTATTCGGGCAGATTTACTGTGAATTATTTTTAGCTTTCCCATTTTAATTAATATAATTGTGAATTGTAAATTAAATTCATGAGCTGGATATTAGGCCACGACCATTTCTTCCGGTCCGTTCCGGCCTCCGAGGGTAGGAAGTGGTTGCGCGTGGAAAGGCCGAATAAAGTGAAACTAATTTTAACATTTTGTTCTTTTCAAAAAAGAAAAAAAATTGAACATTTTGTTTTTCTTTAATCATGTTATTTTTCGCCTGTTTTTCTTCAAAATCAATCAGTTAATTTTTTTTAATAAAACACATATTAATATTAACAACATACGTAATAAGGGTTAATCATGTTATCTTTTGCATATTCTTTCTGATTTATCTGACTAGTTTTATTAATTTAATTTAGTAAAAAATAAGAAAGTTAAAACATACTAGTCACTTGTTATAATTTTCTTTAATCTTTAACTCAATCCATCTATTAATTTTACATTTTTTTAATAATCATGCCAAGAGGTAGTTCATATCTATAATATCACAATAAGCAATATCAAATGTAACATTTATTATTCAACTTTTATATATTTCAACTTATTTTCAACACTTTTAACACGTTCATTTCAACTTATTGCAGCAGATTTCAGCACAGCACACCACGGGTCAGTACAGCACAACACTCATCAGCACTGCACAGCAGAACACTATTTGGTTCAGCGCATTTAAACTCTAATGGACACTATTTTTATGTTTTGTAAAAATAATATTAATTAAGTCAAATAGTATATATTAAAACATTATGTTTTTTCTTCATCCCAAATGAACACTGTCCTACACTTTCAGCACTATTCAGCACATGATTAGCACAACACGGCACTCATCAGCACCGGTCAAAAGATCACAGCACCAAATAAGTTGAACTGGACAGGGCCTTAGTTCAGCTAAAAAGTTTATTGTCTCGTAGAATATACATCTATCAACACGTTTCAATATCTTTCACTTTTAGTTTAGTATTTTTTGATTCAATTCAGTTTAAGGTAGATATGGAACTCACTAGTAATTTCAAGAAATTAGACTTGCTACAGAAAACTGGATCACATTAAATGTGATTAGGCAGTTCACGCTTTCATAGTATTCTTGATAGTGGCCAACATCATCAAAATGTAATTATGATGCGGTCAACATTTAATTCGGATTATGCAAAAAACGTTATTAAATAAATAAGTGGGAATTCGTGAAAAATCCTGACAAACGCAGTTTCTTGTAGTGAATCTTGTAAGCAAAGCTTGACCGTTCTTTATCTTACGGATAACAACGTGTTACACTTCTGACACCAAAGCCCGTGATAGGGAGCCTTTCTGAGTCATGTCCTGGGCTTGATTGTGAGTGTTTGGGCTTTAATATGGGCTTTACTCAACTTCATTTGGGCTCTCTTCAATGGAAATTTGGGGTTTTTAATATTACCTTGAAGTCTTTGAATAATTGGCATAATGTAACTAGACTTAAATGTGTTGAATCTGAACTGAAAATTGTTGAGCTGGACTAAAATCTACTAAATATTGTTGAGCAATGAGATAATACGTTGCTAAAGTGAACTGAAATAAGTTAAAAGTGATGAAAAATTAGAATAATCTTAGCAGACATGGTTTACGCGTGTTTAATAAACTTCAATTTTATAATCACGTCGTCGTATGTGTTTGAAAATCATTTCACATATGTAAGGTTTTCTTATATTTTAAGTATCATGTGGTCTTTTAAAAAAATATATCAAAAATTTGGTTTGGATGTTATTATTTCATTTTCAATAACAATTATAAGTATTCGAATATTTACATCAAATGAATGTAACCCGTATTTTTAGTCCAAACATAAAAATATCATGGGTTTGATTGTGAATGTAGCCCAATAACTAATTAATTGGGCTCGAATCAACTAATCAGGGAGAATTAAAGGTTGCACGAGATGTCGCTCGCTGCGTCTAAATATTTTTTCCTCTGAAATAACCCTCGAACTTTAGATCAGACGTTAGAATTACTGTGCATGAACTAACGAGCGATGAAGTTTTATTTCTGACAAATACCCTACTAAAGTGTTGAGTCGGAGAAGATAATCAATCTTGTTCAGCACCCAAAACATTTTATCTGATTTCGTCAATGTCCATATATTCAAACACATTCATTTCATTTAGTTTTCATTTAGTTGTAGTAACATCTACACTTTGGTAGGATAACCATTGGTTATAAGTTACCTAATTACTGCATCTGGTTAATTTATGTCACATTGTAATGTTTCCATCCATCAATATCATTCAGTTTGATGATACTTTCATTTCGTTTTCGTACCTTAGAGACATAAAATTTATAAACTAAACTTCTAGCACATCACATAATCCGTATATTGATTTTTATTTAAAAAAATTATACAATCTTTATTTTATTTTGGCTAATAAGATATCAACAAGTGTTTTTATATAGCTATTCCAAATCTGGATCAGCCCCGTTTTTTCCTATCTACCAAAGACTTAAACGGTAATATATCTTATTAATTTTTACAAGCAAACTTCTTTCTCTCAAATGTACACACACATAAGTGTATTTTTAAAATATATCAATTTGTTTCATGATCAGTACAAGTTTTGAGTTTTTAATAACAACAAACGTTACAAAGAGTAAAATAAATAAATATTGTGGATAACACTAATAATTTTGTACAATACTCCCTGCATCTATTCAACAAAAACATGTTTATATATACAGACGGTAATTAATTGACATTATCTGTTAAAAACTGTCACAACTAGACAAAAAAAATAAATTCAGCAAGTATTTTCAAGGTGAGTAGTTTAAAAACACTACACATAACCACATTTATAATGAGTAAATTGATATGAATCTGAATTGAGCAGTATCAGAATCCTTTACCGACACTATTTCATTTTGTTATATAGTATCGGTGTAGGATTCAGACCTTGTCCAATTCAATACCACAAGTATACACGATCAGTGGCGAACTTACCTTCAAAGTGAACCAGGCGTCTGTCTGGTCCTTCGTCAGCCGAATAACCGTAAATTCATCAGCCTGATGTGGATGAGTTTCAAGTCAGGCGCGCCTTCTCCCGTTTTGTGTTTAATTTTTTTCTTCAAATTAGTCTATTTCACCTTGGGATAATATAAATTTCTAAATCATCCACCATACGATTGTGTGCAGTTTCAAAATATCAATATTCATCATTTTGTTAATCGTTGCATAATTTTGTCATGTGCCAATATGATTAGCATGGAGATTAAAATTGAGAATAGTCAAATAATCACACGTACCGGTCCTTAGCCGAGAATGTTGTGTGCTGGTAAGTAACCTAAATCAGCCACGCCAAACTCATTCTGAATGGATCCACGAAATCGCCAATTCTTACCATAGCATTTCTTTTCAAATTCAAAAAAGTCTTGGTTAGTTGGGTTAAGTAATCAATATTCAGATTAGCTATTTCCACCTCAAAATCCAAAATCCAAAAATCAAAACGAAATAAAATATTAAAAATAATAGTATTTAGAATGATAACGTGGCGTACAATCCAACCGTCCTTTGTAGCTGTATCAACCGTAGAAAACCCAGAATTCGTATATAAATAAACCGAATTCCCATGCAGTTTAACGTAGTTAGTTGTAAACCGATAAGCAGTCAATCTACCTTTTCATCCCTTATAATCCCTTCCTTAATCACAGTTTCTTCATAGATTAATCTTAATTCCATAAACTATTCATCATGACCGTTGTTTCAGAGCTCCAGGGTACCCTAATCAACGATCCAGATCCGTTCTCGTACTTCATGCTCGTCGCCTTCGAGGCGTCGAGCATATTCCGCTTCACCGTGCTGCTGTTACTATGGCCGGTGATCCGGCTGCTGGAGCTCACCGGAAAGAAGGACGCCGGGCTGAAGCTGATGATATTTGCGGCGACGGTTGGAGTTCCGGTGACGGAGATCGAGGCGGTGGCGAGGGCGGTCTTGCCGAAGTTTTACCTGGACGATGTTAATATCGGCGCGTGGAGAGTTTTCAGCTCGCAGGAGAGGAGGATCGTGGTGACGAAGACGCCTAGGGTTATGGTGGAGATGTTCGTTAAGGAGCATCTTCGTGCCGACGAGGTTGTTGGGAGTGAGCTTGGGGTTTGCTTCGGTTTAGCTACTGGTTTCATCAATGGCGGATTTGATGCTGTTAAGGATCGAGCTGAGGAGCTGGTAAGAGATGAACGGAAACCTTGTTTAGGGCTTGGAAGGCCTGATTCTGACGGCTCCTTGTTCTTACACTTGTGCAAGGTTAGTTTTGGTCATGACTCACATAGAAATTCTTATTTTCATAGTTGTGAATGTTAAATTTCATTTAATTATTATTAAAACTGCAAAAATTGAATTTTATAAATTTATTATTTATAATCGCAATACGATAGATGTTCTGAAATACTACTTGATATAGCGAATTTAACAATGATTTATATGGTCATTTCATTTTTATTCTGGATAGATAAAATTTTAAGTCGATTGTGAATTGTGGTAGTATTTTATGCAATTTCAGCTCCAGATATATGAAGTTATTTTTTTTAATCTTATGAAGATGCTTGTTTATATACAATATGTTACTTCTTTAAACTTTACAAATAGACACTAGTTTTAATTTGATCAACTTGAATTGTTGATTATATGCATGAGATATAACGTTAGCATGTTATAAGAATGATTTACATTCATGCAGGAAAAGCTCAGCCCCCGAAACATCACAACCAACGTCAAAAACCATGCCGACGACCAGTTTGACCGGCCATCGCCGGTGATTTTCCACGACGGCCGGCTAGTCATGCGTCCAACGCCGCCGAACGCACTACTAACCGTCCTATGGATCCCGATCGGAATCATCCTCGCAGTCATCCGCATCGCCGTCGGAGTTGTCCTCCCCATGTGGGCCCTCCCATACATTGCACCGCTATTCGGCGGTAGCGTCATAGTCAAAGGAAAACCGCCGGCGCCGCCGTCAAAGTCAAACTCCGGCGTCCTCTTCGTCTGCACCCACCGCACGTTAATGGACCCCGTCTTCCTCTCCTCCGTGCTCCGCCGCCGCGTCCCCGCCGTGACCTACTCAATCTCACGCCTCAGTGAGATCCTCTCTCCGATCCCAACCGTCCGTTTGACCCGGATCCGGGACATCGACGCTGCGAAGATCAAACAGCAGCTCGAAGTCGGTGACTTAGTCGTCTGCCCCGAAGGAACAACTTGCAGAGAACCGTTTCTTCTCCGGTTCAGCAAACTGTTCGCTGAGTTAACCGACAGGATTGTGCCCGTGGCGATGAATTACCGGGTCGGGTTCTTCCATGCAACAACGGCGCGTGGGTGGAAAGGTTTGGATCCGATCTTCTTCTTCATGAATCCTCGGCCGATTTACGAGGTAACGTTTCTGAACCAGCTTCCGGCGGAGGCTACATGTTCCTCCGGGAAGAGCCCTCATGACGTGGCAAATTACGTACAGCGTATCTTAGGGGCGACGCTTGGTTTTGAATGCACGGATTTTACGAGAAAGGATAAGTACAGGGTGCTCGCCGGAAACGACGGTATCGTTTCGCACAGTTCCGGCGCCGAGAGGTTTGACAAGGTGGTTCGCGGGTTGAAGGAGGTGGTTAGAGCGATCAAGCCGTTTATCATCCACTAATTTTAAAAAGTGCAAAGGGAATGGAAAATTATAGTTGTAAGCTTTTATTATTTTTGATAATGACTTAATTTTTCTGTCTTTTTTCTGTAACAAAAATAGCATGCATGCATGCTTCATGTATTCTTTTGTTTTTTTGACGATTTAAATAATTATTTTGTTTTGTACTTAAGACTGTTTTTCCATATACATTGAAATTGGCAAGTAATTAATTATATTTGAAATTTTAGTTATTCTAGATGTCTAAATTAATTTTACATTTCTAAAAAATCACTAGAATAACATTAGCTGCACAACTTATTAATGGTAATTTACTAATATGTCAAATAAATGGAGTTTGATCCATCAAATTTGTTGTCATATGTTTGGAAGTTTAATTTCTTTTTTGTATATATAGGATGGTGGATTTAGATAGAGGATTAAGAGCAATTGTTAAAAATTTAACGACATTAACATGTTTTAAACGGTAGCCTTATTTTAATTATCGCATATACATGAGTCTATAATTATGTGTGATAGATCAGAAAATCTCTTAAAGGTATAACTGATTATCAATAATAGCAGTAATAATTGTGATTTAATAAATTGAAATAGTTAAAAATTATAATTTAATAATAATCGACTATCTATTATTTGTTGATATGGCTCCGTAACAAATTAATAGGTTTTGAAATAGCTATATATTTCATAACTGTTAATAATTATCAGATCTTCGGTCAATTTTTGGTGTGACTCGAGCCATACTAGTTGCCTACGTAGATCCGCCCAGTATAGTTCTATGCATAACATAACATAACATATATATTTTCATCAACTCTTTTTCAACTAGTACCTAAAACATGTTGCCATAGCGCCAATGAAGCCCCATCTGAAACAGCCCTAAAACAATCCCAACTCCATTGCTAACCAAAATGTTGATATCAAAAGGAAGCAGAGAATAAACCGTCCAGACAACGCTGTTCACTAATCCGGCCACACATATCCAGATCGGCAAGAACTCGACGCTCTTGGTCTTAATAACCACCCTCACAATCGTTAACGGAGCCGCGTAGTAACAAACGTTCACGATCACACACACGATTCCGATGATCTTACCTCGCTCCGCCGCCGTGTGCACCAGTACGAGGTTCGAAACAGACAGCGCCGCCAGTATTACTGCGACGAAACCGATTCCGGCGAGCGCGTGGAGCTTCTTCTTGAACGGGCTCGCGTAGATTAAGAACACGGTTATGTAAATGGTGTAGAGGACGAGACCGATGGCGTTGACCGTCCAGATAAAGGTGCCGTTCGGATGGACCGCCGGACTTCCGTACATTATCCAGAGGCAGCAGTTGAAGATTCCGGCGATGTAGATGTAGGGATGGAATTCCTCGACGGAGTTGTTGTCGATGATTCGCTTGATGGTCGGCGACGGGGACAAGTATAAGGTTAGAGAGATTACGTTTCCGATGACTCCAACGATGGTTCGAGCTAGAAGCATGGTCTGATGATTCATGATCATCGGAAAGTTTGTGAAATGATAACACTAAGCAAAATGAACATGAATATTAGTTTTAATTGTTTTTTTTTTAAATGAAAATGTAATTCTGTGTTTGGTGGGCAATGAAACTTAGCGCGCCTTGATGTATATGAGTTTTTTTTTTTTTTTTTGAAAACGATGTACATGAGTTATCGATTGCATGATTTAGTGGTTTTATTAAATTATGGGAAAACAATATTGGAATGTTTACAGTTCATAACTGAATTAACGTTTTGTTTGAAAATTTTTTCAAAATGAAGAAGTATCATGCTGCAAAAAATATTCATGGCTCGGCTAATTTAAAAAGAATAATGTAATGAAGTTTATTTATAATTACTTCAGTTTATTCTCATCACTTTTAACATATTTTAATTTAACATTTTCACTTTAGTGTAGCAGATTCAGTTCAGTTCATCAGATTTCATATCGAGAACAAAAACATGAATTGTAAATTATATGGAAAACATGACACTAAGTTTACAAGTAGGTCGATCGAGAATAAAATATTAATAGCTCATCAGCTTTTAGTTAGGGTAAAATGAACAAGATTTTCCCCAAATATTCACACAACTAGTAAACGTTATATATGGATCCGACCCAAAACATTTGGACTTTAGGCCGAGGCCCTAGTAAGCCTCCTTATGGGTTTGTTCAACCAGACATTATCAACTCAGCTGATAATAAATACAAACAAAATGAATGATGAATGTGTTACATTTTGTGATTTTATATACATGTTATTTGATAATTTGTTTATTTATCGTGTATTTTTAAGTTGATGGGTTGTCTTCCTTTGTTGGATTTTATGTTATTTTCATTGTTGTTAATCTTTTTATGTTGAATTTGAGTAAATTTGTACCATTAGTTGTGTTTATTCCTAATAGTTCTTTTACATCTGATGAGTATTTTTGTCGACACTTTAACTATATTCTCAAGATATGCCTAACCATTATCGTGACTTTATATATTATGAAGAATACGAAGAATCAATACATATATCTCAAGGTACTCAATGTCAGGGGCGAAATCAGGAGGTGTCGGAGGTGACGGTGATAACTTCAAATTTTAGAGGTTAAGTTATAATTTATTACAGTTCGGACGGTAATATGGTAGAGTGTAATGAAGAACAATTTCCTCAGTACCGATTTTTCGAGACATTCCTATTTATCAATCTCATAAGTTTTTTTCTGATTACACCGGTTAAGATAATTTGTAACGAGAAGATGAAAGTTGAATTTTAAACTCATTCCTAATGTAGTGAAACTCAAACACGAGGTTAAAATGTCAAAAATCCTAAAACATGGTTAAACAAAAGTCAAGTTTTCCTACCACGGTTAAGAAATTCTTGGGAAATAATGGCAATAAGTTGGTGGATTTATGTGGGCGCCTGGTATGTTTGACCAGGGCCGGAATATGCTTGATATGTTCACGAGAAATGACCATCAGAATGGGCACCAATCTGTTTATTAATTGCCACCATCCTTCCTTATCACACCACACGGACGACGATCAAATTTCAATGCACTGCAGTTTATGGAGTCCGGATTTTGTTCGAGCTTTCAGACGATGAATTCAATACTCCGTCCATTTGAGTTAAAATGGTATTATTCAAAATGTGTCGACTAGTGGTGTGCTAAGATAATAAATGTTAGTTTTATGTTTAAGACGTTTAAATATATTTTGTTATGTTGAATGATGTTATACTAATTGGTATTGTACTATGCGAACGTGACAAGTGTTGATAATGCTGTATTATAAGTTAAATGCCCTGTCCAGTTCAACTTATTTGGTGCTGTGCTGTGCTGATGAGTGCTGAGTTGTGCTGATCTTGTGCTGAATAGTTTTGAAAGTGTTGAATAGTGTTCATTTGAGTTGAAGAAAAAACATAATGTTTATTACTTAAGAACTAAAAAGTTCACTTAATTAATATTATGTTTACAAAACATAAAAATAGTGTCCATTTAGAGCTTAAATGTGTTGAGCTGAATAGGTGCTGTGCTGACCAGTGCTGTGCTGTGCTGATGAGTGTTGTGCTGTGCTGATGAGTGCTGTGCTGTGCTGAAATGTGCTGCAATAAGTTGAACTGGACAGGGCCAAACTGTAGTATGTAGTTCACATAACCAACAGATCTAGTTCACTTGGACAGACTCCTTGTCTCGACTAGGAGTTGAAGTGTATGATTCAAATTCCCCTCTTCAATTAGTCCCTGTGATTAAATTTTCATTCATCCATTTTCAAGAAACGTGACAAAGTAAGTGATTGGAGTTGCAACTGACGTATAAAGTGCGAGACATCTAAATGCATTGTCTGGTGTATTAAGTGGGACCTCACACTCTCAAAGCGGCAGTGATGATCTCGACCGCTTATCATACAGATTAGTAGAATAAGGCAAATTAGGATAGAGTTTATAAATATAGAGTTCACGTGAAAAAAAATTCTTTTGTACCATGGTAGTTGATTATAACTTGAATATATTAAGAATAATAGTGTAACACTTGAAAATACTCCTCATTAATTAAGTTTACCAAAAGAAAATCAAAGAATGAGAAAGGATTTGATTTGGGTAATCCAATGGCTTGAATGTCAAAAGTGGGAAAGAAAAAGATAAGTTATCAGCAACGACCATGATAATTGATAACACTACGCAATAAATACACACCTCAAAATCCACGCCCTATATTTCACCATTCCACTCAACAATCAAAATGTACTGAACCGACCTAACACAAAAATTGAAACTTCAAAAAGAATGTCTCTGCCCACGTGTCACACTCTGAACCGTCGATCACACGGTTTCCCATCTCATCAATCCCACACATTTCCAGAATTACCCTTCCCATCGTCTCCATATTAAAAGTCTCTCCACCTCATTCTCTCCTCCCCCACCTCCCCCACCCCCCTCTGCTCTCGCCGGAAAATTCCTCCGCCGCCACCAACCACCACAAACGCCCCCTCCCACCTTCCTAGTTTGCTAGTTCGTCAGATTTCGTTTTCAATTTTCGTAATTTCTTGAGTTTGTTGAAGTTTATCAGCTGGATCTTGGAGATCTGTGTTAGGGTTCTTTAGGGATCTGCTAGATGTCGTCTGTGCCGCCGTCTTACTGGTGTTACAGGTGCAATCGATTCGTCCGGGTGTGGAATCAGGATGCGATTTCTTGCCCGGATTGCAACGGCGGATTCGTCGAGGAGATCGACGCGCCGACGCGATCCTCATCCTCTCCGCTATCAGACTCCACTCGCCGCCGCTTCCCGGCCGCGGCGATGTACATGATGCGGAGTAATAATCCCGATTCGGGTCAGCCCATACCCGCACCCGTAACTCCCGCTGCGTCCGGGTCGGGTCCGCTGCTGGGTTCAGGTCCGGGCTTGCAGAGGAGCAGGAGGACCGGCGGCGACAGGTCGCCGTTCAATCCGGTGATTGTGCTCCGAGGGCCGAACGACGGCGGAGGAGACGGTGGCGGGATTGGGATTGGCGGCGGATTTGAGCTCTACTACGACGACGGAGCTGGTACAGGGCTGAGGCCGTTGCCGGCGAGCATGTCGGAGTTCTTGCGCGGGTCGGGTTTCGACAGGCTGCTGGATCAGCTAGCTCAGATTGAGGTTAATGGATTGGGGAGACTGGATAATCCGCCTGCTTCAAAAGCTGCGATTGAATCGATGCCGTCGATTGAGATTGATCAGAGCCACACCAGCACCGAATCGCACTGCGCCGTCTGTAAAGAAGCGTTCGAGCTTGGATCGGAGGCTCGAGAGATGCCCTGCAAGCACATTTACCACTCCGAATGCATCCTCCCATGGCTGTCTTTGAGAAACTCCTGTCCTGTCTGCAGGCACGAGCTCGCTACTGATTCCGCGAATCGCGAAGTGGCAGAAACACCACCACCACCAGCTGGAGCACCGCCACCACCGCCACCACTACCCGAGCAGAACGACGATGAGGCAGTTGGGCTGACGATATGGCGGTTACCCGGTGGCGGTTTCGCAGTTGGGAGGTTTGCAGGTGGGAGGAGAAATGGTGAGAGGGAGCTCCCTGTGGTGTACACTGAAATGGATGGCGGGTTTAACAACAACGGCATTCCGAGGAGGATCTCGTGGGGATCGAGAGGGGTTGTTTCGCGGCAGAGCAGGGGTTTGAGGAGGGCATTTCAGAGCCTGTTTTCGTGCTTCGGTGGAGGATCGTCTAGTTCGAGTTCCAGCTCGGATTCGAGGATAACCAGAAGGAGCAGCTCCATTTCGTCGGTGTTCAGCTCGACCGGAGGACCGACACGGCGCAGGCACTGGGCGTTTGATCTGAACGGAGGCACCAACCGGAGATGGTGAAAGATTGTGCATTTTGTTGAATGATGAATGTGTAAATAGATTAAACGCCAAAGGGATTTCCATTGTTTGTAATGTTTTGATGATATTCTGAGAGGAAAGTAGATGGTGAAACACACCATTATGATTCTGGTTTTTTTGAATAATGCTATACTGTCATTTTTGGCTATCTGTTGCTCTACTTTGAAGAATGACTGATTTGTATACCAGAATCTTGAATCTATCTGCAGTTTTGGCATTTTTGAATTATGTGTAGTAATCTTGTTTGCAGAAGCTTTGCCTCAATAATTTATTGCAAGGCTGATGAAACTTTAAAGGAGCTGCATTATGTTACCTTGATGTGCCTGAAACTGCTAAAATGCTGCAAATTATTGTTTTGAAATACATTTTGAAGTTGTGAAAACTAGCTTGACACTTAAACCACATTTAAACATCTTTTGTTCGGTTTCGGGTATTCAGTTCTATACTTTTCAGTTCAACAGCTTGTCTTTCGTCTTTCGGAGTCATTTAGTTGATCAGTAACTTATCTCTTGTTTTTCAACATCTTCAGCATTTTTAAGTTCATCAGTAGCTTATCTTTCGTCTTTCGGCAACTTTTAGTTCGTCTGTAGCTTATCTCTCTTGTTTTTCAACATTTTCAACATCTTTTAATTCATCAATAGCTTATCGTCTTTCAACATTCTCAGCATTTTTTAGTTCATCAGTAGTTTATCTCTCCTCTTCCGATATCTTTTAGTACTTACTTTATCTCTTGTTTTTTAACATTTTCAGCATCTTTTAGTTCATCAATAGCTTATGTCTCGTCTTTCAACAACTTTTTATACGTCAGTGGCTTATCTCTTGTTTTTCAACATTTTCAGTATCTTTTAGTTTATCAGTAGCTTAATCTCTCGCTTTTCAACATCTTTTAACTTAATTCAGTAGGTTTCCGTTCATCTGAACTTGACCGGACCTAGATTAGATGTCCTAGTTGCTTTCCAAATGATAATAAACCCAAACACATAAATCCTAGGACTGAGCAACCATAATGTCTGCTTCATATTTGAGCATAATCCTAATTCACAACAAACTTTCCTCACTCGATCAAGGTTTCGATAATTTCCCACCAGCTAAATTCATCAAGGTCAATAAAACAGACTTGTTGACATTTAGGTGGCTTAAATTAAGCTACTTAATCTCACTAATGACGACTGAATAAGACTGAATTCAATTTTAAAGCCTGCTTTCATTCAATTACGTGCATGTTTCACAATCTTCCCCACCTGTAAAATTTGACAGCGAGACGACAACCGAAGGTTTGTCTAAATATTGCAAAATCATCATTTTGGAATTTCTTAGCATCTATTTATGGCTATTTATTTGTTTTCGACCTTATTTTTACACAAAGATTCTCTACTGATACGTACAAATCTATACTACAGAATTGGGAATTGTTTGTATATATGGCTGGAAACTATTTGCATGTGGAAAATGTGAACTAGCCGCGAAGGGAATTCGATTGTCGCCATTATGTTTTTGTATTGAATTCTCAAATAAGTGGTTTTACGGATGATTTTGAAACTGTCGCCAAATTCGTTTTCCTTTTCTATTAGAATCAATTGGACACAACCACAATCAATTTGAATATTCTTTCAAATAAGGTATGTTGAGATCAATTATAACTTGGGGAATGATTTTATGTTATGAACTAAACTGAACTGAAATGAACTGAAAATTGACGTATTTAGAAAAGTTTTTTAGCTATGGCTAAATAATATTGATAGGCCGATGATGGCGGTGGCGGATTAATGAGCTGAAATAGCCAGAAAATTACATTATTTCATAATTTTAAACTGATCTGTCATTTTTAGGCCCTGTCCAGTTCAATTTAGTACATCACATTTCAGTACAACACAACCCTCATCAGCATAGCACATCACTAATCAGCACAACACTCATCAGCACAGCACAACACTTATCAGCACACATCACTGTTCAGCTCAGCACATTTAAACACTAATGGACACTATTTTATATTTTGTAAAATTAATATTAATTAAGCAAAATTGTTATTTCTTGAGTAATTAACACTGTACATTTTTTCTTCAGTTCAAATCTATCTATACTATTAAAACAGCAACTTTTGGAAAAGTCAAACCTCTCCTCCTTGCGCCACGTCAGCTTTAAGAACCCTCCTAAAAAACGACATGTCAGCTTTTTAATACCTTCTAGAATTGCCACCTATCATGTTTCTTTTATCCTTTTCTTTTATTCTAATCAAGGCTTCCTTCATACGCTCTCCCTTGCCGTTTCAGACTTTTGGACTCTTCTTCTACTTCCCACCTTGAAAAGTGAAACCGGAATCAAAACTCTTCCCTCCCGAAGTTTCCCAATTCATTGCATCCTTTCATATTCAAGAAGATTTTGAAATTTTCTGGCTTCACTCATTCTCTTCTGTTAAAGGTAAAGCCTCTTTTATGGTTTCCTGTAAGATTTTGTGCTGAATAGATTGGATTTTTGTTGTGTGATTGATCTATGAGGTTTAGTTCAACCATCCTCAATTCACCCAACATTTTTCACTCAAAAAGCACCAATCTTTCCACTCCAAGAACCCTAGAATCACCTTCAAAGTCCTCTGCAAACAAAAACCTGCCCGGCTAAATTTAAAGTCCTCTGCTTGGTTGTTGCTTCGAAGGCTTTCCTCTGCAATCTTTCCGTGTTGAGGCTTTGTATTCGAAATACGAAGAAAGGATAAAGGCCTGGTCTAAGGTGATATTGGTGACTAATCTGATTCTTTCGTATTATGCCTATATAAGTCACATTTCTCTTGCTATTTAGTTCAGTGTGTGAGTGCGTGTTTCTCAAAAATCAGAGAAAAGCATGGCGAGTAAACCCACAGTCATTGTGCTTGGTCTTCAGCAACAAAATCCTTAACGCTGCACTCCAAGTAAGTCGATTCCTAAGCTTTCCTAAGCTTTTGTACCATTTGCTATTTTTATTTACCATTTCTTTTGCAGGAAGGTTAATATCCAAATTGCACATAAACTGTTCGATAAAATTCCCGTGTCAGTATTGCCAGTAAAATGTAAGTGTATATGTATATAAATTCTGATCATGCCCAGAAACTTCTTTGAGAAGAATGCCCTTGAAGATAAGAGGTTATGTCAATGTTTATGATATTAAAAGGTTTTGTCTTTTTCTGTAGACTCCGAAGGAAAGGAATTTTGTGGCTAAATCTAATGGAAACAGTTTGGTGAAGATAAAGTGTTGGTTCGATGTAATTTCACTTACAGAGCGGGTCAGGAATGAGAGATACAGGGTTGATTCTACCAACTCAATATTGGCTCTTGGTAATTTTCGATTCTTCTTTTGTATTTGATATGAACTCGAGTTTTGAAGTTTTGCGCAACTTGAAGAGCAATGGCTAATCAAGGTATCAAGTTATTTTATTTGATACCACTTCAGCTTGCTTATTCTTTTTAGTCAAATTTGCTATTGCTGCTGTTGATTCAGTTTGAATTGTGCCGCACCTTGCATTTAACAAGTACCGATCATGTAAAACTCTGAAAGCAATGTTATATGCTTGGTTTGTATTAGAGTTCTATTTTTTAAGGACAGTTTATTATCCAGATTCAATGTTATATGCTTGGTTTGTATTAGAGTTCTATTTTTTTATGACAGTTTATCTCTCGCTATTTATATTTGATAGGACATTTGAAGCATCAATAGGATAGCCTGTGGAGCAGGAGAAAAATATACCATGCCACAAGAGAGGAGGCGGCATTCCAATGAAGGAAACAATGTTGTGGAAGAATGTTGGTAATTACCGTAACTTATATGTCTTTTTATGTTGGGTTTAGCATGTGAATTTGGTTGGGTTTTTTTTAATTGAATTGGATTTAGGAAAACTGTTGACATCGTGCACTTGAGTCAGATGAATGTGGCTTCTCCGTGGTGTTGATTTTGATGTTGATGAATGTTATTGAACTCATACAATTTTGTACCTGACTTTTATGAGGAATTGAGGATCATTGGGATTGGTATATAAATTATTAAAATGATTGATTGTGTTTGTTGATTTTTGGAGTTGCAGAAAAATTTCGGCCTGACGGTTGTATATTGTATACATGACAGAAAGGTTTATTATCAAAAGATTATTTTTTGGATTCTGAAAATATACATCAGCATGTGAGTGTTGCATCACCATGTTGTGCAGATTGTATTCTGTTTTTGCATCTCAGTCTTATGTTGTTCTCCTGTGTTATGTTGAGCTTCAAAAGTGAGCTCTTCAACCGTTATTCTATATTTGATGAGTTTCAAAAGTTATTCGTAGCCTGACAGAAATATTGGTTGTATGCTACCGACAACCAGTGGTTCCTTGGCATGCATATTTGAATTTTTTCAGCTAAAAAATGAACATGTCTTTAGATGCTAAAAATGCTCTTTATGCTGTTAAACGGAAATTTATGTAGCTTATGTCACATTTATTGAAAGCTGAGCGGGTACAGACCATCAAAACTTTGGTTCATGGTGTTGAGATTGCTCAAATTGTTGCCAAGGCAAAATATTTTTTGATGTTTGAGCTGACGTTGGAGCTTATGATGCCCTCTACATTTATCAATAGATCTAAGTTTTGCTGCTGTTTTGGTGCATGAGATCATTTGACTCGACCATGTTACTAATCATACTATGTATGATTATTGAGGTCCGATGGTCTTGCTGATGTGCCAATTTTGTACCAGAAGATGAGCAAGATTTTTGTGATCGAGACTAGAATTGTAGTAATTTTAATTTTATTTTATATTTTAGTATCATAGTTACGATCATGTATGCTATGCTGGTGGATGAGTAAATGTTTACCTTTCCATTATTGTGTTTCGGAAATGCAGACGACTAAGAAAGTATTAATGTATTAGTTTATTTTAACAATAATAATTTAAGTATACCTTTGATTTTTGTGATTTTCGTGTTCTATAAAATTTGTTGATATAATATTGACTAATAACAAAAAGTTTGTTATTATTTAATGGGGTTTGTTATATTAATATTATCAGAAATTTTAAAAATTTGCATACATATTACAAAGCACAAGTTAGACAAATTGAGTTCATTTGAATTGTAATTATCCAATTAATATCCGTATTATTTGAATTAAATTAATATCTTTATTAAGAAGCTTATTTTATTAAAATCGATTCTACCATAACTAAAATTGAATTTATTATTTATATATATTTTTAAATATAGTAAATAAAATACAGTCCCGTGCATCGGTACGGGTATCATCTAGTAAACATTATTCAATACTTTCAGCATTATTCAGCACAATATCAGCACAACACAATACTGATCAGCACAACACATCACTGATTAGCTCAGCACAACACCAAATAAGTTAAACTGGACATGAGTTTAATATGGGTAAAACCACACACGGCTGAGTGTAGATCCACCCAAATTAAATTTTTGATGAAGTGAACAAAATTGAGTTAAACTGATATACTAATAAGATAAACTAATATATAAAATCTTTCTTATTTGACTTTGCATTTTCAAAATGTAATGCTACTTCTTTGTGTGCAGCTCTGCATGCTGCCTGCACTCATCATCTTTATGTGCAGCTCTCTCTTCTCTACCATTCTTTAGCCCTACCGACATGTTATTGCTCCAAATTCAGGTTATAAAATAAGATATTAAACATAATAGAATCGAATCAAAAGTAAATAAATATACTCATAAATAGTATTATTGTATCGTAAATAAATAAAATCTATCAAATTAATATTTCATCAAAACTAATCTAAACTAATTTGTGAATAGAATAAGAAACCGCATTCAACTAAAAGTGCTCTAAAAGTGGATCGGTACATCTGGAAATGAATCGCCATAATCATATTATTACTCACACATTCATCATAAATCTCATTCAACTCTATACATAAATACCAGTTAATCACTCCAAATTAAGAATTAAACGATTCTACGAATTAAATACAAAATCAATTCCATTCAGTTTCCATCAGTTAACACACAAAACACCAAAATAAAAGCTCCTTTTCTTCCTCAACCACACATAACAAGAAAAAAAAAACTATCTTTTTTCATCTTTCTGTCGTATCAATGGAGTTCATACGAAAGGTTTTATCCGTGGTGCAATTTCTCATACTATGCACTCTAATGGAGTCCGATTTCTGCTATTCTCAGAAGCCGATAATTCTCGCTCTTAAAGCCAATCAAACGCCGACCCGACTCCGTTTCCACCACGACGTTGCCCTAACGGTTTCCGTCACCGTCGGGTCGCCCCCGCAGCAAGCTACCATGGTCCTCGACACAGGGAGCGAGCTCCCGTGGCTCAACTGCAACAAGACGAAGCCGAACAAATTCGACCCGAGCCGGTCCACCTCGTACTCGCCGGTTGCCTGCTCCACGGCCACATGCAAGACCCGAACCCGAGACTTTGTCCTACCAGTTACCTGCCAGAGTAACCTCTGCCATGCTATAATCTCCTATGCGGATTCAACCTCGGTGGAAGGAAACCTCGCCACTGATAATCTCGCGGTAACCGGGTCGGCATTGCCCGGAATCGTCTTCGGGTGTATGGACAAGGGTTCGAGTTCAAATCCGGCCCAGGATGATAAAACAACCGGGTTGATCGGTTTGAACCGGGGCTCCTTATCGCTGGTTTCCCAACTGAACGTCCCGAAATTCTCGTACTGCATTTCCGGTCGGGACGACTCGGGTCTGTTGATACTCGGCGCGGCTGATATTAAAATACCCGCCACGTTGAGTTACACGCCGCTGGTGCAGAAGAAGGACCGTTTACCCAGCTTCGACCGGTTCGCTTACACGGTTAACCTCGCCGGGATTAAAGTTGCGAATACGGTTCTACCCATACCCGCATCCGCATTGGTACCGGACCACACCGGAGCCGGTCAAACCATGGTTGACTCTGGAACTCAGTTCACCTTCCTCCTCGGCGAGGCTTACAATGCGCTGAAGAAGGAGTTCACAAAACAGACGGCCAGCTCGCTGAAGCTACTAAACGAGCCGAACTTCGTTTTCCAGGGCGCGATGGATCTGTGCTTCCGGGTCGGGTCGGGTCTGCCGGCACTGCCGGCCGTGACGCTGATGTTCGGCGGCGCGGAGCTGAAAGTGAGCGGCGGAGACTTGCTGTACAAGGTTGACGGCCAGAGAAGGGGAGCGGACAGCGTTTATTGTTTGACTTTTGGGAATTCCGATTTGTTGGGAGCTTCGGCGTACATAATCGGGCACCATCATCAGAAGAACAAATGGGTGGAGTTCGATTTAGCTGGTAACAGGCTCGGATTGGTCGAGGTTGACTGTGGTTCGGTGAGTCAACGGGCTGACTTTTCGCGGTTTGGTTGACTTATATGAAGATGAGGAGTTTGACTGTTCGTGATATTTTAAGAGATTTGATATTTTATGATTAAAGATACTAATAAGGAAGTATTGGATAGTGTGATCAAAATTGGTCAATTTATTTTTTGGAATTGAAAGAGATTGGTGTAGGACTTTGAAAGTAAGAATTGAGGAAGAAATTGATCAAGTTACGAGTATATTTCATTTCTAGCTTTCAAAATATGGATCAAATTATTTTAATAGTTTCGTGTCTGTTATACTTTCACATTATTCCGGTGAAATTATTGCAAGTTCTTATAAGAGATTGATATTTTATTACTAAAGATTGAAAGCTTGTTCATGTGAGAGTGTAATCTAATTTTGTCAATTTCATTGGAATTAAAAAGATTGACGCACAATGTTGATAGTAATAATTGAGGAAAAAATTGACCAAGTTAGAGTATATTTTATTTCAGATTAAAAAAATATGTATCAAAATATTAAGTAGTTTCTGTATCAGTGCTTTTATAAAAAAATATATATTATAGTGATATTATTATTTACAAATATATGGAACTCTCTGCTTTTTCATCTATTTACTCATTTGAAAAGGTGTTTTAAACTTTCAAATTTTCAAACCTTTTAGTAAAATGTTCATACGTTTTAATTTATATAATTTCCTTTTAATTTGATTTGTGTATATTATTACTTAAAAATTAAAATATACAAATTTAAATGAAATTTCAATTTTTACACTAAAACATGTTTCACTATATATTTAATTTAAAATAATTAATATTTTTATCACAAAGATGTATCATTTTAATTTAAATACATAGTGACCGTTTCATTCAATAAATTTTGCATACAAATTATACAACCTAAATCAAATGATTACCAACGACAATATAATAAAAATATCTACCATATTATTTATCCCATTCACTTTCAGTTTGAGTTTAATTTTCAAATCATTAGTGGAAAAGGATTTATTAGATTTTTTCTGATGTATATACACATAATTGAAGAGATTGTAAGACATCCATCCAAATTTAGTTTTTCATATATTTCCTCTCATTAATTATCAGATCACCATGTTGCCGGAGAATGTCCAAATGTCACCGGATAATTATCCGAGTAAGCGGCGCTACTGAATATAGGAACTGTAGGAGCTGAGGAATATAGGAGGAGCTGAATATCATATAAAGAGGTGGGCCGAGATACACGGCGGACTTCCGCAAGAGGATTATGATGCACTGGTGGCGGACAGCCATCGCCGGCGTAAACAGAAAAGGACAAGAAAGTCAAACAAATCTTCAGTAAATAATGCAGACAAGGAAATACCTATGGAATATGAAGAAGAATATGATAGTGATGAAGATTATTACAGGAGTCTCCGGAGACCTGCGTTTGCTGTTAGTGGTGAACCTGGTTTTGATTCCGGCAATCCGGGAGATGGTCTTGAATACCTACGGCGCGTTAGGTGGGAAGCTGCACAGTCACCCGGTGTTAGAATTGTCAAGATTGATGAAACTAAATTTACAAACAAACCAATTGTGAATGCCTAGTGCATGATATTTTTAAAAAATATGTTTGTTCGTGCCAGCACACTGAACTGTTTGAAACTATTTGAATGAGTTTGGTCAAAAATTTGAAAAGATGCGTTAATTTTATAATTATCATATTTGATATTATTTTTTTAAAAGATCACGTGTGACATGGTTGAATTATCGTAACATTAAAAACGTAAATGACATGTAATTATGTGTTTTTTTCAATTCAAATAATTAAAGATATTAGGATATAAACAAGTGTGTCTATGCCGAGACAGAGGAAGTATTGATAAATTATTCATAATAAAATTGGTATAATTAAATTTTGATGAATATCATCAAATAATCTACACATACATTAAACCTGTAGAACCCAACCCCAATTTTTTTTTTCAACCACGGTTTTTTCCCGTGGCGATCTGCGGAATGAGGGTATGTTTGTCTGAACTTATTTCTTACTGATATGAATTGAAATTAATTGAACCAAGCTGAACTGAAATGAAAAATTAATGTATTGAAAGTATAGAATCAGTATGTCTAAATTTACTTAAATTTAACCAAATTACATGTTTACTAAACTAATTTGAATTGAATTGAACTAAACTACTCTACTTATAACTTTTAGCAAACATGGTCAAACTCTCAATTCATCTGAATCCAAAACTCTCTTAAAACATCAACTCTCCACCGTCGATAGAAATGAAATCCAACGCCCCATATCCATTATTGCTCACTGTCGCGGATCGCTAATACCCACCGTTGATTAGTCCACAAGCCTAACGACCAGGATTCAACCCCCGCCTTATTTCAACTTTCAAACCACCACTCACACACTATAAATACCCAACCCCACCACCCTCATCCTCACATCACAAGTCAAAATCCCCAATTCGAAACCCTAGTAGATCTCCAATTTCAATTCTCCGATCAATTTCGCAGCGATGTCCGGCCGTGGCAAGGGAGGCAAGGGACTGGGAAAGGGCGGCGCCAAGCGTCACCGGAAGGTTCTCCGGGACAACATCCAGGGCATCACCAAGCCGGCTATCCGCCGTCTGGCCCGCCGTGGAGGAGTGAAGCGAATCTCCGGCCTGATCTACGAGGAGACCCGTGGCGTGCTCAAGATCTTTCTGGAGAACGTCATTCGTGATGCTGTGACCTACACCGAGCACGCTC
Source organism: Sherardia arvensis (assembly GCA_948330725.1). Taxonomy (NCBI): domain Eukaryota; kingdom Viridiplantae; phylum Streptophyta; class Magnoliopsida; order Gentianales; family Rubiaceae; genus Sherardia; species Sherardia arvensis. The sequence goes on along the minus strand of OX415236.1, from coordinate 1,150,002 downwards.
GCCGGAAGACCGTCACCGCCATGGACGTTGTCTACGCTCTCAAGAGGCAGGGAAGGACTCTTTACGGCTTCGGAGGTTAATTAAGCTTTTTAGGGATTTGGATTTCTGGGATTTCGTTGTTTTTATGATGTTGGTTTTTGAAACTTAATTCAGAGATTAGTAGTGATGCTTTTGTAACTGGTTTGTTTCATCTTGGAGTAATGGATCTATTCATTCCTGGCTTATTGTCTATCGAATTGTGATTTCTTTTGATTATCAGTATCTGCTGTCTTCAATCCGTTCTTTTGAATGGTTGATGGCTAATTGTCTATGTGTATCGTGTTGCGAATTGCGATTTCTTTTGATCATCCATCTCTGCTATCTTCAATCAGTTTCTTTGAATGGTGGATGGCTTATAATCTATGTATGTGATTGGGATGTCTGTGTTCGATTCATCATGAATGGTTGAAGGCTGAGACCTTATGATCGATCCTTGATCAACTTAGGCCATCATAGTTCCATAAACTGCAGCATATATGTGCCACTGATTCTTCAATTTTGGCCATTATGAACTGTGACTAAACACTGCAAAACCTTACGGAGACATAATCAATGGCAAAATCGATTCAGTGGCACCTGAGCAAGTCTTAACCCGAGCTTCTGATCCAAGAACAAGCTTATGAGAGTATTGCGATTTCTGTTCATCATCAATATCTGCTATCTTCTGTCTATATTCGTGAATGGCTGAACCAACTGCTGCACCTTCATCTGTGTAATGTCAGCAAAGCATTGCATATGTTGCTCAGTTTAGGTCATTATATATCCGGAAACTTTCACTGATTCTGCATCTTCCTTCTATGATAACCCAATTACTCACTGAACCACATTATCTAGTTCATCTCCATCCATTCATATGCTTGTCATCAACATATTCTATGCAAAATTTCCAAAATCCGATCGATAATATAATCCGATAACTAACAACATGGTTAATTGCATACTGTTTCAACTAACTCCAACTTCCTTCAGCTAATTTCAGCTAACTTTTGAGCAGTTCAGCACAGTTAAGCTGAACTTGACAGAGCCTAAATGTAAACAAAATGTACATTCAAAAACGTGATTTTATATATGACCGAAATTCTAAATAATTATCATTAACGGTTTAATATTTTGACGGTTGAATTGACGGATAATATTACAAGAAGATTGCACCTCGTAAAATATGGAATCTAAACATAATACAAAGGTCCTGTCAAATTCAGTTTATTTCCATCTTAACTGCGCTGAATTTTGTGAAATTAGCTGAATTTAGCTGCAATTAGATATAGATTAACATTTTGACGGTTTAATTGACGGATTTTATTAAAAAAAGATTACACCTCGTAGTATGTATATGGAATCTAAACATTATACACACGCCACCAATTTTCATCAATGTTCAAAGTGAAGGAATTTTAAGAGGCAAATTTAGGGAAGACTTTGATGAAAGGCCGTTTTCTACGTCTACGTTTCACGGAACTACAGCTAGTTAATGGCTGGAGTGTGGCTACGTTGTTGTTCCACAGCCCCGTACCCAGAAACCGGCGGGTCCCACAACCGCAGCATCGTCATCCCAATGACAACCATCCACGTGTCAGATTCAAAATATCGCATCTTCCACTCTGGTCGCGCCACGCGCACCTCTCCGTCCCAGCATTCAATCTTTCCCTGCTCTGCAACTGCCCACGTCACCCACGACCATCCCAAGCCGTCGATCTCTAACATCTCCGCTCTCCGCCGTTGAGATTTCCGCAGGAAAAAAATTCGTGGCCACCAAAATTTCCCGGTGCCTCTTAAAATTTCAACTTCTAGACCACCTTTCTCATTTCTCATCAGAGTCTCCAGAACTTTCCTCCATCATTTCAGCCCACCGGTATCTCAGCTCTGAGTTAAACAGCTTAATCGCCGATCGTCGGAACTTTGCGCCTCACTTTCTCCGGTACGAGTTACATATATGTATGTATGTATATCTGGAAAAATTGTTGATCGTTAGGTTTTTCAGGCTCTTATACTTTGCTGCCTAATTTAGCACGTGTTAAAATTGCCTGATTTAGATGTGACATACATTGTTGCTGATGATCAATTGCTATTTCAGTACTTTGATGAGTGTGATTGTGAGTGTGATTACTGTTTCAGCAATTTGATCGGTTTGATTGTGATATTTTCTTATGAATTATGCTTGTGATATGACTCGAATCCGCTGCTAAGTATGGTTTATGAATAATATATCTTCTGTGATCAGAGTGATTACTATTTCAGCTCTTTGATCGGTTTGATTGTGAAGTTTCTGATGAATTGCTTGCTTACAATATGACTCAAATGCGCTGCTAAGTGTGATTTTGAAGTGATTTGAGTAATGGAGTTGTGTATTGTTTGCTTTGAACCTAATGGTAGGTATTGTTTGTGCTAATAGGGAACTAGGTTCAGAGAGAAACTGAGATTTTTGTAGTGATTTTCTTGCTGATTCGGACTTCTCATGGGAGTTGTGACTATTTCAAGCTCTGCTGCAAGAAGTCCACTCGGGTTGAACACTAAATCGCCAGCACAAACAGCATCCCAGCCTAGGAAACCGTTCATATTGTCGTTCAAAACTGGCAAAACAAAAAATGGTGCCTTGGTTGTGCCTCAGGAGTGCATTTCCCTGCCTTCGGATGGAGTTAAAAAGAACCAGAAGAGGCTGAAACGAGTGATGAAGAGTCCGGATAGGGTGAAAGCTGTGACTGTTGAGCAAGCCACTCCAAGCGCCTTGGATCTCGACTACAATGAGGCTGCAGCCAAGCTCGAGAGTATATTCAAGAGAAGTCCACCGGTTCCTGTCTCTGATGTCGAGCTTCAAGACTATGGAGTGAAGCGACGTGGAAGGAAGAGGACTAATAAACCGACTGTGGTGAGGAGTCCTCGGAAGATTTCACAAAGGATGAGTCTTGCTGAGAGGGTTGCTTTGAAAAAGGAGAAAGAGTTTGAAATGATTGCTTCATCCCTTACTGTAAAGAATCGCCCGAAGGATGATCAGCATGAAAAACTGAACAGGCTGGTAAGAGACTATTCGGATAGTACCAAGTTTTCCAGCTTAGATTGGAAGAAGATGAAGATTCCACCCGTTCTTCCTGCTTCCGAGCACTCATGGCTTTTCAAGTTGATGCAGCCGATGAAGGTGAGAACAACGCTGATATTCATTTATCATATGTTTTGAATCTCATTTTCTATTTCAATTCCTTAGGCGATCACGCAAGTTAAAGAGACCTTACAAAGTGAACTTGAAAGAGAACTAACAGATGGCGAGCTTGCAAAGGCGACAAACATGACCATTACACAAATGAGGAAGGAATTGGAACTCGGTCGAGCAGCAAGAAACAAGTTGGTCAAGGTACTGATTATCATTTCTTTCATTTCTGTGTTCAAAAATTCAGAAGTTAATAAGTATGGTGTTTTTGATTGAATGCAGCATAATCTACGCTTGGTGATGTTTGTGATGAACAAATATTTCCCCGACTTTATAAACAGCCCCAAGTACCAAGATCTCTGTCAGGCTGGAGTTAAGGGACTGATTACAGCTATAGATCGGTTTGAGCCTAAGAGAAAGTTCCGTCTCTCAACATACGGCCTTTTCTGGATCAGGCATGCCATTATTCGCTCCATGACACTGTCTAGCTTCATCAAAGTCCCCTTTGGTCTCGAGTCAGTGAGTTCCTAAACCTTCATTTCATGGTTTTGGCAGAATATATACAAATTCTGATCATTTATGCATCGCTTTATGCAGGTCAGATCAGATGTACAGAAGGCAAAGTTAGAGTTTCTGGTTGAAAATAAGCGAGCAGCTAGTGAAGATGAGGTGATAAAGCGAGTTGGAATCTCACCAGAAAGATACCATGAAGTGATGCGTGCCTCGAAGCCTGTCATTTCTCTTCACACAAAGCACTCCACAACTCAAGAAGAGCTGATCAACGCCATTGTAGATGGCGTGGATGGAGATAAGCGGAGGCAACCTGCTCTTCTTAGACTCGCTCTTGACGATGTGGTAATAATTTTTTCTTTGTAAATAAGTTTGTTTGTCATTAGTTTGCGCTAAACTGATGATCTATTCATCTGCCATTTCCAAAGCTCGACTCTTTGAAGCCGAAGGAGAGTTTAGTGATCAGACAAAGATATGGCCTTGATGGTCGAGGTGATAGAACACTCGGGGAAATAGCAGGAAACTTGAACATTTCTAGAGAAATGGTTCGAAAACATGAAGTTAAGGCCCTCATGAAGCTCAAGCATCCTACTCGAGTGGATTATCTACGCCGGTATGTTAACTAAAGGAGAATCAAATGTTGCATCTGCTCGAGAATCAAACGTTGTCGCGCCTTCATCACTGAATCCCTATGTATAGATTGTATAGTAGCATATATATGCCTCTTTCATGTTTACTTACATTGTACAAAGGTTGATTATACAGATGATGCCACACTGAGAATGCTGTCTCTATGGTGGTGGATTACCTTGACAGTCATATAATAAAACTGCTGTATTATTTTACAGTGAGAGAGTCGTATGTTTACAGCACTGGCTTATGTTGCAATTTGTCTGATCCATAGTTGCTCATGATGAGTATTGCATCTTGTTTTGCTGACTTGTCCAACTCTAGTAAATTACAACAAAATATATTTTTTCACGCTTTACTCTTTAATTTGGGAAATTATACATGCCTGTCAGTTTATTAATTTATTAATGTACGTCTGATTTTGACTTTCAGGGTCTATGTAAAGAGACAATGTTGCTTTGATCTCAAATCTACAGCCTCCAATCGACGAACGTGACAAAAGAGGGTCATAGCCCTTGCCAACGTCACTTTCAAGATCCCTTAGCACGAGCAAAGAAATATGGGCCTCAACGGCTATCACAAAGACAAACGCGCCAAGGATCACGAATCTCGCTTTAATGATCGTCCGCAGCCACCAACGTGGGAAACATAAGGCGATCTTTTTTATTATTACCGGCAAAATGCCTTTCAGTAGGTATCCAACACAGGAAATCCATGAAATGCCCCTGAATTTGTCAGTGCAGGTCTGGATCATATTAAATAGTAGGGTACTTTTGTCTTTTCAAATATGCAATTAGTAAACTGAATCTTTAATTTCGGTAAAATTTCATTCATCCATCATTTATTTATTATTTTTCCTCCACACATTTCACGACTCACTGACATAGCGATTCGTGGCAAAGATTGTGCCCTACTTTATTTGATGATGGGAATTGTTTAGAATGATAAATGTTGATAATGTTGGGGTGACATGGGAATTTGTAGTGGAAATATATTCTGTCGCATAGCCTTACGCGAGCTTATCATAATCTGGGAATTTGATGAAGATGCTTTTAAATGTTTAGGTTTTATTAATTCTAATCTAACCTTTTAGGCCAATAATTCCTTCTAGAATATATTATCTGAGCTGAGTAGAGATCCTCCTTCATTGCGATTGAACACTAAGCTCGCCTTCACTTATCCAATTCACTAGTTTAAAGCCAAGCACACACAACCAACAGCTAGCCTAACCATTCTATAACACTGAAATTTGAAATGAAGAGAAATACTTAAAATAATAATGAATCTGATATTTGGAAGATAGTCTTTATTTGTTGATTTAAACGATAAAAATGATCAAAATCGCTTGACGAAAATATGTTGGATTAGCTAAATTTAAAGACAAGGGCGTCTCAACTGTGTGATCCGTGTGATTGTACCGGACTCTAAGTTTGAGAGTTCCAAAATATTTTATATTTTATTAAGAGTGAATTGCAAAAAAAGTATCCAAACTATGCAAAAATTTCATCTATGGTAGCTAAACTATTTATGACTCATTTTACACACTTAAACTATCCAAAATTCTCATTTAAAGTAGCTAAACTATTTTTGTTTTATTTTACATACTCAAATTTTAACTTTGTTTCAAGTTTAGTAACTCCATATATTTCTCTGTTCAGTAATTTTTTGAACTGTAACTATTTCTCATAATTCAAACTAAATCCCGAAAATTAGAGGAGCGGCCCCGACAGAAGGGATCACTAGTACACTAAACAACATTAGAAGATTTGAGAATGATTTGTAGCTCATAAAAGTAGAGTTGTCTTTGTTCAAAAAGAACATTAAAAATGCCTCTATCCAAATAAAAATGGAATAAAGTATGGATCATGATTCTGGGTTTGAGGTTTAAGACACAGAGAAGCACATTTTGAAGATTTGATGGGAAACATGAAATTGAGTTTTCAAGGTCATCATCGAAATGCTCCATTAATTTGTCTTGTCCCAAACACATTTCTTTTCTATTCTAAAGTACCCACTCTCGAAACTTACATTTTCCACTTGATATATTTTTTCCAATTAACAATTTATACTGATTTGATCATGTTTTTGTCGCCTAATTTCACCTGAAATTTGTAGCCTTTATTTAAATTTGGATTGAATTTACATAATTTAGTATTTTACTAAAGAGATTTTTGCGGTTAATAAAAAATTTTATTCGTACAATTTAAGTAAACAAGACCTACATATAGCAAACACGTTCATTTTAAACTTTTAAGCATCGTCTCTTCTTTCTCCTTTAGTAGAATGCAGTTTTGCAAATGCTTAACTTTCCACAAACATTGATGAATTTGATGATAATCCCTGACATTTAAGCACAAGCAAATACATTTATAGACACTATTTATGTTAGTTTACAAGTTTATGAAAACGTATACGGATCAAATGACTCTTTTTATAATTTATTAATATTGTGAAATTTATTGAGTTTATTGAATTAAACAATTTAATTAAATATAATTTTCAATTTAAACGAGTCATAATAAAATCTCACCCATTCTGTTCACCACATGAATTGTAATTCGTCATCTTAATTTATTATTCAGTTTAATTCAGTTTGTATCACGGTGAAAAAGACTAGAGCAAAGAAACGGTTTGATAACTAAATGCTCCTAAATCATCTTTATATCATTAATCACTTATTAATTTCAGTATCAACGGCTAGGTTTTGAACTAAATACTTTGTGGAAATCCATTGCCAATTCCACTGAGGACGAGGAACCAAATATTGCACCAAACTTTGGCGTCTTCTCTTTGATCTGACGAATTTAAGCACACAAAATTGTCATTGCAACATTCACCAAATAAATAAGATAAATGGTTTTGAAAGATTATTCATTTAAAAATATTATAATATTTCAAACTATACTTTGTAAAAGTATTATGTGAAAAAATATACATACAAAAGAAATAAAAAACCAAGTATGAAAATTGTGGCTAATAGCAATTTTTTCATTAACAATCATTTTTCTCGAGTATTAACACGATTTTTCAGTATTTATAGTCCTCAATATCATTTTCTTCTAAATCTTTTTTAGTTTTTAAATTTAGCTCAATTATTTATTTAGTTCATAGTTTGTTTCATTTAAGTCATAATGAAATTTAATTTTAAAAATTTCACCTTAATTTAGTTTAGTAACATAAGTATTATTTTCAATCAATTCAGTTTCGTTCTGACTAAATAAGTTTAATCAACAAAGATTACTTTTTGCACTCAAAATTAAAAACAATATGACAGCAAAGATTTTACTTTAATGTTTAAACTTGAGGTATAACCGTATAAGTAACATTTTATTGTTAAAAAAACGCACCACTCCAAATGATTATGTGCAAGGTAATAAAGTAACAAGTTTAAAACTCACTCCACACAACATACATTATTAGCATATTACCAGATGATGACACACACTCTTTCTCACTCTTTTGGTCACTAGTATAAATACCTCCCTAAATTAGCCTATTGAAGTGCATAAAAAAGAAGCCCTCCATCAAATTCAGACTCTAAATTCAATTTAGTCACAATAAGTTGCATCTAGCTAGCTAAGATGTCGCTTCGTTTGGCCATAGGAATACTCGGTACTTCTTCGATTCTACTCTTTCCGTTCCAGATTGAACTTCACACTTTCTCGTCGTGATTTTCACGACACAAATGTTTTTTCCCCTTCTTTGCAGGAAATGCAGCCTCCATGTTGCTTTATGCAGCACCAATGTAACAAAACCTACATTCATTACTCAATATTTTTTAAAAAAAGTTTATAAAATTGATTAAAATTTGGATGGTTTTGCAGGCTGACATTTAGGAGGGTGGTGAAGAACAAGAGTACAGAGGAGTTTTCCTGCGTTCCGTACGTTCTCGCGCTGTCGAACTGTTTCATCTACACCTGGTACGGCTTGCCGGTGGTGAGCAATGGATGGGAGAATTTCCCACTGGTTACTATAAATGGAATGGGAATCCTCCTTGAGCTCTCCTTCATCTTTCTCTACCTTCTCTATGCTCCACCAAATCAAAAGGCATGTTTTAACCTAAAAGGTGCATGTTTTAACATGAAACTTGCACTGTATCAGTATCTGATACAGTGCGAGTTTCCTGACTTGCACTGTATCAGTGCAGATACTGATACAGTGCGAGTTTTGTGTTTTACAAGAAAACCGAGTAATCGTGGTTTTGATGCATGCAGAGAAAAGTTGGAATCCTGGCTGCCTCTGTCATTCTGGTGCTCTGCTCTGCTGCTATGGTATCAGCATATGTGTTTCATGATCATTTTCTGAGAAAGACATTTATAGGAAGCATTGGATTAGTAGCTTCTGTGGCAATGTATGCTTCTCCTCTTGTTGTTGTGGTAAGCAAATATATATTTTAATTATTTTTATTTATAAATTTTATAAATTTTCATTTATTAATAAAATGAGTAAAATAATGTATATTTTCTGGTGGATAGAAACAAGTGATAAAGACCAAGAGTGTGGAATTTATGCCATTTTACTTGTCACTCTTCTCATTCTTTGCAAGTTCCCTATGGATGACGTATGGATTACTAGGCCGTGACCTATTTCTCGCGGTAAATAATTAATTACCATCAATCATTTTAAGGTTATGTATTTACTAACAGTTAAGGTTAACCTGTTACCTGGATTGTGTTTCTTTTGCAGTCACCTAACCTGGTTGGCACCCCTCTGAGCATCCTCCAGCTGCTGCTCTACTGCAAGTACAGAAATCATAGGATCGCGGAAAGTTCATCAGAATCTTACGTGGACAATGGCGGTCCCACAATCATAGTCATCGATAACGCAGTCGATCAAGAGAAGGAAGTAAGCATGACAAAACCAGCTGCTTGAAGATATTAATGAAGATTTCATAAACTGAACTGATCGAATGATTCTGTAAGAAACCTTAGAGTCTCATAAATCATATGACTTTCCGAATGAGTTCTATCATCTACATAGAACGTGTGGATTCTGTTGTCCAAACTAATCCAGCTGCAGCCAGGATCCTTCTTCTTGTCCAAATCCGTCATCAGACTTCTCGCAATAACCTTTTCTCCCCATTTCCCGAGTCCAGCGTAAATATTCGACATCAGGACACATGTCGGTGAAATGTTACGGCTCAAATTGAGCATCTTCCGAGCCATCCGCTCGCCTGCATCAATGTCCATTCTTGACCAGCAAGAACTCAGTAGAGTAATCATTAAAACTTCATCGGCCTCGAATGGCATTTCATTCAAAACCTCCTCGGCCTCTTTCAGCATTCCCGATCGACATAGGAGATCTACTAAACACGTGTAATGCTCCAATGACGGGGAAACGCTGTGGCATTTCATGGAGCGGAAAAACGCCATCCCCTCTTTCACCAATCCCGAAACATTACACGCGGATAGTACGGAGACAAAGGTGGTAGCGTTTGGACACACTCCTCGTCCTAACATTTGACTGTATAACGAGATAGCTTCGGACCCAAGACCATGGTTTGCAAATCCATGTATCAGAGAGGTCCAAGCTGCCACGTTAGGACAGGCAATGTTGAGGAACGAGGAATGAGCGTCTGTTATGCTCCCGCATTTTGAATACATGTCTACTAAAGCGGTTCCAACATAGACACTCGACTCGAAGGGGGTTTTAATCAATGGACTATGAATCTGCTGACCTTGTTTGAGAGATCCTAGACAAGAACATGCGCGAAACAAAGCAGAAAATGTTGACCTGGTATGAGTTATTGAGGATCTGCGCATCTCCATGTACAGAACAATCGCGCTTTCATACTGCTCGTTTTCAACATATCCCGAAATCATTGAGTTCCATGTCACCGGACTTCCCTCTTCCTTAACATCCTCAAAAAGCTCCAAAGCTTTATGAACTTCCCCGGACTTTGAAAGAGCATGAATCATAGTATTCGTGCACATTAAGCTTCTACCAGGCATCTTCATAAACAAGCTCTTCGAATCCCCCAATCGTCCGTGCAATGCATAGCCCTTGATCATAATCCCATATGAAACAGGATTCCTTTCAGCCAGTCCATCAAAGACAGCCTCCGCTTCCTCAATCCTTCCAAAATTCACGAGCGTACTCATCAGATTATTCGAAGCATTCAGACATGGATTTTCCAGTGCACCAAAAACTTTCTTGGCATCATCTATGACCTTATTATCACTGCAGTAAAAATCCACAAGAGCACCAGTATTCGAAAGCTCGGATTCAAACCCTAGCTTCACCACTAAACCATGCACACCTCTTCCACCCTGCAACGCGCCCGATCTCCCACAAGCCCTGATGACAGAATCCAAAGTGAACTCATTAGGAACTGCATCACTACTCTCTCTCATCCTCTGAAACAACTCCAGCGCCTTCTTACACCCGTCACCGCTCTTTGAATAGCCTGATATCAACGTAGTCCATTCATAAACACCGGGGCAAGGAATTTCATCGAAAACACCTAATGCCTCATTCATCAAGTTACAGTTAACATATCCAACCAGCATCGAGCTCCATAACGATCCATATCCATCATTATCATCCCTAAACTCATCAAACACCTTGCCAGCATTTCCAATATCACAACAAGATGAATAAAAGTACACCAGTGAACTTCCAACAAACTCAAAACTCCCCAAACCAGACTTCACAACCATACAATGAATCTCCTTTCCTGCTATTGACACCTTCTGGCGAGCGCACGCGCTCAACGCAGCACAAGAAGTGCCATCGTTCATCTTCGTTCCGGAGCTGTGCATAGACGAGAGTAGCAAGAGGGCTTCACTGAACTGTCCTCTTTTCGAGTATGCAGAGATCATGGTGTTCCACGAAACAACGGTTCTGTGGGGCAATTCGTCGAACAGGTTTCGGGCTTCTTCCAGTCGGCCGTTTTTCGCCATGAATGAGATGGTGGTATTAGTGTCTATGATATCTTCGTGATAGGTGGAGGAACGGAATTCGCGCGCGGAGGCGCGTAGTTGATAAAGATGTAGTCTTTGTAAGGTTTTCAGGTGGAACTTCCACGCGCCGCCGCCTACCGACCACGACTTCATGGTCATGCTCAGATTACCTTTTTACTCGCCAGTGTTATTCGGATCCAAAATATACCGGTGTAACTTTGGTAATATTTACAGCAGCTAGTTAATTAATAGTTAGGTTTATTGATTTGTTTTAATTAACCGTTCAGTTCACTTAAATTTAGTTTAAATTCATTCAGTTCAGTCAAAAATGTATAATTTAATGAAATTTATATTAATTTAGTCATATCCTGTATTAATCGTTTTTTAACATGTTAATTTTCAGTGCACTTCATCGAAATAACTTACAAAAAATGATATCACAAGATTATACGATTGATATTATAAATAAAATTCGATCGTTATAATTTATACTGTTGTCACTTAATCACATTTAGAATATTCTCCTTGCACAAAAAATTATTCCATGAATATACTTTGCATAGCTTGCTCATCATTAATTTTAAAAAATACTTGTTCATACTCGTTACCATTTATTCAATCATCAATATTTACTAATTAGCGATCCTTAGTAATTTTAATATTTAATCAATAAAGTTTTTAATTTTTCTTCCCTATCATGTAAAAATAATTTTCAAATATATCACACTAGAACATTGGTCTAAATTCTAAGATTTAAATAATAAATATTGAATTTGAGATGAGATAAAATAAAATAATAAAAACAGGCTGCGCGTACAACATGCATGAAGACACGTAACACCTCGGGTCCTTCTCCAATTTCGGAACATCCAAATCATTTTCGTCCCGCTCCAGTATTCTGACCACTTCTTCTACATTCATTTTCCACGCAGAAAATCCTCGATTCATCCAAATCTCCACAGAACATCATCAATGGTGAAGCTAGCGTCGGCGCGTGAGAGCCGGATGTACGGCTCGAGGCTGTCCCGGAACCGAGCCGAATACATGAACGCCGGCATGTACGTGTTCGCGACGGCGGTGCTCCTCGGCGGCTTCGCGGCTCAGTTTTCCGGCGAGCCCAAATCGGGGCTGGTTCTGTTGCTCATAGCTCTCGCGATTTTCGCAATCGTTAACGTTCACGATCTCGTCGCGCATCTCGCCGGAATTGATTACCGGTTTCCGTTGATGGAGTACGATGTTCAGCTGGCTCTTGTCGAATTCTCGGCGCCGATCATTCTCGTCGTCGGCACCGTTCTGTATTTCGTCGGCGTGTTTTTCCTCTTCTTTGAGGTATACTCTGCACTCACTTTCTCTGTTTTTTGGATCAATTTCTCCATTTTTAGTAGCATTCTTTTGGGAAAATGATTGATTCTACTGTACTTTTATAGTGTCACACTATAATTTTTTCAATTTGCAATATGAGAAAATAATCCAATGGAGATGTTATGAAGTAGAATGAACATATGTGATTATCAAATTTATGCCATAGTGAATTTTTGGTATTGAGTTTAGTGTTCTACCTGAAAAGTCGCGTTTTAATTACAGAAACACGACCCGTTCATGTAGAACAGAGAACGCGTGTTTAATATATTTACCGGATTCAAATAAATTCAAGCTACTAATTGGTATTGAGTTTAGGATTTGCTATTTTCCTTTTGCATTTACTCATTTTCCATTGTTGATATTGAAGGATATTAGTTTAGTGTTTTAATTACAGACACATGGCCCTTCATGTAGAATAGAGAACACGTGAAAAGTCGTGTTTTAATTACAGAAACACGACCCTTCGTGTAGAATAGAGAACACGTGAAAAGTCGTGTTTTAATTACAGAAACACGACCCTTCATGTAGAACAGAGAACAGATGTTTAAAATATATTTACCCGACTCGGGTAAATTCAAGCTATTAATTGGTATTGAGTTTAGGATTTACTCATTTTTCCTTTGCATTTACTCATTTTCTCTATTTCATCTTGCTCTAAAATGTAGGCTGAAAGAGGTTTTACTCATTATAACTTTGAGCAACATGCTTTGAATATGCTTATTGCTGGATCCACACTGTGGCTGCTTGGTTCAGTCCTCAACTCATGCCAGATATACGAGAGAGCCGACGGCCATGTCCAAATCTTACAAGACAGCGTATGCATTCCGTTCTTATTAGGAAGCTTGCTGTTTATAGTAGGAGCCATCCTTAATCGAAGCAAACACAATCTTTACATTCACCCCGGAATCGCAATCCTAGTAAGCAAAAATCACCAAAAATTATATATATATATATATATCATTTAGGGCTAACATACATTCTTATGTATGATGTGCAGGCTGGGGAGTGGATATGGATGGGCGTATTCGGGAGTCTACTGTTGTTTCTCGGTGGATTAGCCAACGTTGTCAAAGTGTTCAAGATGCAGCAAGGAAATGGTTTAAGGTTGGAGAAACTGCGAGGCGGCGCGAATGAGAGACTTGTTCATTACAGAGAAGGGCTGCAGCAGGTTCCTTTCATAGGACAGGAGTCCTCCAGGAGAAGGGATTTGGGTGCTGAGAATACTAAGAATAAGGCAGAAGAGGTCCCAACCCCTTACAAAGATGTCCTTATTGGTCAGACATGAAAACAAGAATCTCTCAGAAAACCTTATAAAATCTCTTGTTTTGACACATAAATGCACAGTTAATTCTGTCATAGGTTTTCATCAGTATTTTCAACTTTGCCTGTTTGAATAGTTACCATTTTATAAAAAGTTTACAGTTTTTCCCTTTTCATAGAACTAAATTGAAAACAAAATGACATAAACAATAGAAACAGTATAACTAAATTGAGTTGAACTAAATTGAACTGATGTACAGATAAACTGGAGAGAACATAACCTTATTCACATCAAAACCTGGGACCTAAATATGCCAGATGCTGAAGCAAGGTTTGAACAGCTTCATTTGGGATGAGCAGCCCGATCATTCACCGAGGCGGTTCCGACGTTGTTTGTATCCTAACAGCCCTAATCAGATCCAGTTCAGGAAGGGCCTTCTTAATCGGTCTCCAAATGGGGAGAATAAGGCCGCTCAGGACATTAACCTCACTTATTCTACTACTTCTCCCATCTTCACAGAACTCCTCAAAACTGAATTTAAACAGCACCGTTGAAACCCCGGACATCCTGTCTACATGAACAACCTTAGGTTCTCCGACTATCTCCACCCTGTCACCTCTCATATCGACGATGCCGGAATCTAGTTTTCCGGCAGAGCGCGCTTTCTCGACAATGCGATCGAGGATTCTGAGGAATAACTCAAACAGCCTGTTTTGCATCTCCGGCGGAAGACCTAGGATTCTGTTCAGAAACCGGGCTATATCAGCTTCCGGCGTATGTAAGTAAGTTATATTTATATCGACGGAAGAGAGCGCGGTTTTGGCCTGAATCATGAAATCATTTACATTTTCCGGCGAGCATCCAGGAGGAATAACTGGTAATGTATCAGGTTTCTTCATACATTTGTACATTTTCTTCAGAGCTTTCCGTCCGTACGGAGTATCGTAGTTATAAACACTCAGGGAAGGTCCCGGCCCGCCGCCGGCTTTCCGGTCGCCCTGAGTTAAAGCTCCGAACATCTCCAATCTCTTCGCAACCACCGATGCAAACCGCCTTTCGCCGCCTAGATTCGTGATCATCAGCTTGTACTGTGGAGCCGAAGCCTGATTCGACCGGTGAGTCCTCCCGAACTGCTGTACTGCTCTGTCAGCACTCCAAGGAAGCTCCAACGTTAAATGAACCCTTCTTCTCTGGTTCAACGCTCTCCGATCGGCTTGCAGAGAAACACCGGCTGATCCAGCTTCGGAGATGATGGCCACCAGTTTTTTCCCGTCCATGAACAGACCTTTCTCATGAATGTTCACCATCTCCATTGTTACATCCTTGGTGCTCCTAGCTCGATAAGTTACGCCGCCTTTCCCGCCGCCATCCCTGATGAGCATCCCTCGCCGGCCTGTAATCTCGGCGACATTTTCCGGCCCGCCAAGCTGATCAATGATGTCATCTAAAGGGTTATTCGGAAGATCCAGGCCGCGGATTTTCTCCAGAAGCCTTAACTTCCGCTCCTCGCCTGCTTCGTATCTTCTTCTCACTTCTACAACTTCATTCTCAGTTACTATCTCAGGAGCATCTTCTTCAGAGCTGGTGGTTTTACCGAACACCTTCGCCACTTTCCTGACTCGCCCTCTCAGGGATACATCAGGATACCTCTTCCTTTCTGATTTGGTGCGCGATTCAGGGATCTCCGGGAGAGGATAGTTCTCCTCGACGAATTTCAACAGCAACTCGCGAGGGCCGAAGATGAAGTCATCCAGCTGAGCGCCGTGTTTCGATACAGCTTCTTCCGTGTGAGCCGCGCCGGTGCTCTGAAGGCCAATCACAACACATTTTCCATCGCTTAATGCCTGTTTTGCAAGGCTAACCACAGCTGGAACCTTAGCTGACATGAGAATATGCCTGAAGAAACGCTGATGATTTCCCCAGTAATACCTCCATATCGAGTTCTCGTTGTTTTCAGTCCTTGCTTCTGCTAACAGCAGTTCCTCCCTCAGATCTGCCCAAAACTCGGCTGCTTTTCGATAATGCTCCGTCATTTCTTCCCCTAATGGGACCTCAACCACTTCAAACTCGGCGCCTTTGTGGCTCAGCGTTCGACAAACATACATTCCCCTTGCCTTCATATCCATGGCTACAAGCTCAAGTGCTCCAACTCCTCCTTCCTCCAAATCAGCTAAAAAATCACTGAATCTATAAAAACAAGTACCAAATCCCCATAGACCGAGGCGAACCATGTAAGCCATGTTTCTTGGCTCAGATACACCTGTTGCTGAGCAGTACACAACCCTAGCTAGCGGAAGCCGGGCCTGGATATCGACAACAGCTTTTCCAGTCATCGATCCCTCTCCTCGGCCGCCTGGAAACAGGTTCTTAGCTTTATGGCACTCGTCGAAGATGATTAGACCATCAAAATCCCCCCCACACCACTGCACAAGCTGCTGCAATCTACTCCTGCCTTTCTGAGAATGTGCAATGAGGCTAGTGTATGTTGAAAAGATAACCCCTTCCTCAATCCCCATCGACTTCGAGTCTAGTTTCGAGTAAGGGAGCTTGTTCAAGGCATGGACTGTAATGCAAGATGCTCCCACATCATCCAAATCACGCCTGGCATCGAATTTCAGGTCGGAACCGATTGAAATCCAGAGCGTTTTCCGTCGGTTATGCTGCCAGTTCTCCCATATCAGTCCAGCTATGGTTCTCCCTTTCCCAACTCCGGCACCGTCTCCGATGAAAAACCCCGCCCTCTCGCCGCCGGGGAGGTGCTGCAGATGCCTCTGGCAGGCGTAAACCAGAGTCTCCGCCTGCAAACTCGACAGCGTGTTCGAGCTCTCCAGGCCATCCTGAATAGCAAGAGAGTATGTAACCTTAGGAAGCCTCACTGCAGATAATGACGAGGTTTCCACGACGGGGTCCGGGTGGGGAGGACCGACGGGTTGTCTCGGCGGGCGGTATTTTGTGAACGTTTCGCCGACGGTTTTAACTTCTTCTTCTTCTCCGGGATGGTTAACGGCGCTGCACCGAGGGCATTTGATGCTGGAGAGACCGTGGCGAATGTTGAGTACGGTTTTGCAGCGGGCACAGGGGAGCTGAATCCTGGTTGGAGTAGGAATGGGATCAGCAGCACCGCCGGGGCTGCGGTGGAGAAGCGGTGGTGATGATGATTGTGGCTGTGGCGGCGGTTCCATTTTCTAAGTTTTTCTCAGACGACTATTTTTACGTGACCGGACGTCGTGAAGACCGTGCTGTATATATAGTATGCCGGGGAATTTTTTCACGAGCATAAACCTATCCTATCAGGGAATAGGAAAATCAGGGAACGGGAAGAGTAGTAAGGACTTTTTTCTAATATTATCAATTTAGAGGAAAATGAAAAAACTATCATAATGTAATTTTAAATAATAAATAAGTAAATTTCAGAATTGTAGAAATGTTAACCACTACTAACAGCCAAGTCAACAAGTTGTACAAGGTGATGTTCAACCACTCAAACGAACACCCAAAACTATAAATTATTCTAACTTGGAACGATATTAAGGTAATTAGTAAATATCCCAATTCATTAGAGGTATGTTTAACTATAGATAATTGAAGTTAATTTACTATATTTAATTAAATGATGGAAATAATATCTAGCAGGCGACAGTACACTCTCATTACATGTTGCACATCAAACGACCAAACTTATCTATGATGGTATGTTTATGTTTGTAACCCAAATGCAATCGGTTGAATAGAGAACTTTAAAGCATTTTAGAGGTCAAAGACATTAATTGTGTACAAGGTGTGGCACTCTTATCTAGATTATATGTATTTTTAGAAAATGTGGTACGATCCACATATTTAGAGGACGTTTAAATTGTCGATGTTTTTCCTAAATTGAAGGACGACATATCTTCTTAGCTTAATAATTATTAAAGAATCTAAAGTACACGTTTCTTAAATGAAATAGTATCCCTAGTATCGTTTGCTCTTGCAAACTAGTGAAAAGGAATTTGTATTACAAAGAAAAATAACTATTTTTTTAAGGCAAAAAAAATAACTATTGACATATGTTTGAACTTGCAACATTATGGAAGATTTCATGTGAATGTCATATATAATTTACTCGCGAGATGCTTTGAGGGGCGAAAAAGATAAAAGATGAGTAAAAAAAAGAAAAAACACTAATTAGCAAAAATCTAGTGGGAACCCGAGTTATAAACACCCGTAAATTGCAATCCATATCTCACCCTTGGAACCTCAAAGCTTTAAAAATCTCAACAGTCCACCATCGCAGATTCGATGTGCCAACGATCAGGTGCTAGCAATAGCCTATTTCTACCGCATAATTCCAGCCAATCCGTCCTGTAATATCCTAATCTACGAACACACGGAAATCAGTTGGAAAAAAAAAACAAAAACAAATTTGATGTAACGTCGATGTATTAATAAGTAATATTGTTTGGCTATGTGAAACCGTTGGACTTTGCTAAATAGCATCACATAATATATATTTTTTACTGTGAAATGGTAATATTTTTACTATGACACTAAATTTGATCATATGTTGGAAACGATTTATAGCAAGCGACATTGCACTCTCATTTGATATTGTCATGTCCAACTACCAAACTTGTCAACTATGGTATGCTTGTAACCGAAATAGAAATCGACTGAATGGAGAACTTTAAAGCATTCTAGAGATATTAGACATTAATAGTGCATAAGTCGTGGCACTCTTAACCATATTACACGTATCTTTAAAAGATGAGATACAAATCTACACGATCGCAATATGTACGGCACGTTTAAATTGTCAATATTTTCAATACTTTGCAGGATGACATATCTTGCCTTAATAATAGTTAACCCTCTCAAGTACATATTTCTCGATGAAATAGTATCATTATATCTTTTTCTGTTGCTAATTAGTGAAAAAGTAAATGAAAAAATTAAGTGTTGAAATCCGTTTGAACATGTAATATTTGAAAGATTTTATGTGAATGTCACGCATGATTCACAAGTCGTGATCATGGTTGGTCCTAAAATTTTAGAAATCTTATGCGATTTTAAATATATATAACTCTCTTAATAGACGGTATATTTTAAGTGTCGATTTTGAAAACATGCATAGTTTCTCTTTTTCTTTGTAAAGTTTCCCCGGTATGGAATTGAAATTCTTTTTTAATAATAATATGATAATTATATTAATGAGGAAAAGCAGACATAACGTTATTACAAATATTGCGACATAAGGATTTAGCCAGATTATGCTCCTGTGCCAAGAAGGAGCGGCTAACTTTGATAATAGCAAACTTCAGGAACATGCCCAGGACTTGCTTGATACTCGACACAATTCATTTTATTTCCATAAGAGTCTAGGTGGGGTCCTTTATAGACGATTGCAGTATAATTGAATCTGTGACTGTATTTAGTCTAGTCACTCCAAGTCGTCGCGCAGCCTCAAGCGCTCTCTTGCAAGCCTTTACTTCCGCTTGTAGCGGTGAAACGACGGTGAACCTGTTATGCTTTGATCAAGCTACCAGCTTGGTTTCCATATTCTTCATCCTTCCGCTCCGATATGTTCATTTTTCCTAAATGAATCATCCACACTTATTGTACATGCTTTTCTCAATGACTATGGGGCTTCTCTTGTCTTGATCATGTCCAAAGAGATTGTTGTGTTTGAATCAACTGCATGACTTTCTCCATTTGTATCCCTGAGCTTGCTTCTGTCATAGGTTTCTCCTGAGCTCCTAACCAGTAATAATGCCGCCTGAACCCGCTACGCACACCAGACTGGGAAACAACCTCTCCCTCAAATACCTTTTTGTTTCGTTGCTTCCATATCTCCCAAAGTGTGATGATGACATGATGTATCTGCTCAACTTGTGTGGAAGCCATCACCCTCTCAAAAAACCATGGACCAAAATGGGATTGAGCTGAGTTAGTTACAGATATTCCCACTGCATTCTAGATTTGTCTTGTTCTCTACAACTGATTAATATGTGGAATTTATCCTCTAGACCTTGTCTACATCTCATGCAAATGTCTCTGTCCGTGACCTTTCTTTTAACCCTTTTAACGCGTGTAGCCAATCCCTCAACTATAACTCTCCATATGAAGATCAGAAGTTTCCCTGGAAGTTTCAATTTCCATAGTTGATCCCAAAACTTCCTAGCATTCTGACTAAGCCTTAATCTGGGAGAATTATGTACATGTTCTTGCATGGCCACGTGATATCCAGTTTTGGTTGTGTATACACCATTTTGTGTCCACTTCCAGAAAGGAGTATCAACACCATTAGGGCTTAGATGCATACCTGCAATGTGTGGGCATAGATGCCGGGGAAATATTCCTCTAATTAGAGGAAATGTCCATATTCCTTGATGAAAATTAAAATTCAGAACAGACAAAAAGTAAATTATTAAATTCGGAGAGTTTAAATTATTAAAATACAAAGCAAAAAAGAATTTTTTCAATTTTTGTAAAGGATTCAGTATAATGTAAAAATCCTTCGAAAAGATGTTGTGAGGAGTAAAAAAGAAAAAAATAAACACACTTAGTTAGCAAATATATACTTAAAAACTGAGTTTTATATTTACGGAAATAAATACCCGTCAAAAACCTACTTAAGAACCCGAGTTTTATATTTACGAAAATAAATACCCGTAAAAATCCATACCTCACCCTGAGAACCTCAAACGCTTTTTGCATCTCGCCGCTCCACCACCGCAACTCCGCCGTGCCGACGACCAAGCTACCGCCTCCTTCTACCGCTTAATCTCAGCCAGTCCATCCGGTAATATATAATCTCCCCGACCTAATTTTGCTGCTGTCATTGAAAATTTAGTTACAGATATTCTCACTGCATTCCAAACTTGTCCTGATTCTCTACAACTGATGAATAGGTGGAATTCATCAACTAGACCTTGTCTACATCTCATGCAAATGTCTGTTCGTGACCTTTCTTTTAACCCTATTAACATGTGTAGCCAGTCCCTCAACCATGGATCTCCATATGAAGATCAGAAGTTCCGTGGAACTTTCAATTTCCATAGTTGATTCCAAAACTTCCTAACATTCTGACTACACCTTAATCTGGGAGAATTCTATACCTGTTCTTGCATGGCCACGTGATATCCAATTTTGGTTGCGTACACACCATTTTGTGTCCACTTCCAGAAAGGAGTATCAACGTCATAAGGGTTTAGATGCATAGATGCAATGTGTGGGCATAGATGATGGGGAAATATTCCTCTAATTAGAGGAAATGTCCATATTCATTGATGAAAATTAAAATTCGGAACAGACAAAAAGTAAATTATTAAATTCGAGGAGTTTAAATAATTAAAATACAACGCAAAAAAAGAATTTTTTCAATTTTTATAAAGGATTCAGTATCAATATAAAAATCCTTCAAAAAGAGGTTGTGAGGAGTAAAAAAGAAAAAAAGAAACACAGTTAGTTAGCAAATACCTACTTAAGAAACTGAGTTTTATATCTACAGAAATAAATACCCGTCAAAAACCTACATAAAAACCCGAGTTTTATATTTATGGAAATAAATACCCGTAAAAATCCATACCTCACCCTGAGAACCTCAAAAGTTTTTAGCATCTCGCCGCTCCACCACCGCAACTCTGCCGCATCGACGACCAGACTATCGCCTCCTTCTACCGCTTAATCTCAGCCAATCCGTCCGGTAATATATAATCTCCCCGACCTAATTTTGTTGTTGTCATTGAAAAGTTAGTTACAGATATTCCCACTGCATTCCAGACTTGTCTTGATTCTCTACAACCGATGTGTAGATGGAATTCATGCTCTATACCTTGTCTACATCTCATGCAAATGTCTCTGTGACCTTTCTTTTAACCCTATTAACATGTGTAGCCAATCCCTTAACTGCGGCTCTACATATGAAGATCAGAAGTTCTGTGGAAGTTTCAATTTCCATAGTTGATCCCAAAACTTCCTAGTATTCTGACTAAACCTTAATCTGGGAGACTTTGTACCTGTTCTTGCAGGGCCACGTGATATCCGGTTTTGGTTGTGTACACATCATTTTGTGTCCACTTCCAGAAATGAGTATCAACGCCATTAGAGTTTATATGCATAGCTGCAGTACGTGGGCATAGAGGTTGGGGAAGAAAATTTTCATATTCCTTGATGGAATTCAAATTCTGAACAGATAAAAAGTAAATTATTATATTTAGAGAGTTTAAATTATTAAAATGCAAAGCAAAAAAGGATTTTTTCATTTTTTTGTAAAGGATTCAGATTAATATAAAAACCTTCGAAAAAATGCTGTGAGGAGTAAAAAAGAAAAAAAAAACACAATTAATTAGCAAAAATACCTACTTATTAAGAAACTGAGTTTTATATTTACGGAAATAAATACCCGTCAAAAACCTACTTAAGAACCCGAGTTTTATGTTTACGGAAATAAATACCCGTAAAAATCCATACCTCACCCTGAGAACCTCAAAAGCTTTTAGCATCTCGCCGCTCCACCACCGCAACTCCGCTGCGCCGACGACCAGGCTACCGCCTCCTTCTACCGCTTAATCTCAGCCAATCCGTCCGGTAATATATAATCTCCCCGACCTAATTTTGCTGCTGTCATTCAAAAGTTTTTAGTGTGCCGATTTTATCAGAACGATGCAGTATGATTTTCGATTTTGAAATTAGGGTTACGAATCTGTCCTGGAGCTTTTTGATTTCGTCTGATTGGCTTCTGGTTTTAGAGCTTCTAGATTCTAGGTTAATTGATTGAGTTTAAGATAGGCAGCAGGACTGAGATTCTAGATTAATTGATTGAGTTAAGATAGGCAGGAGTGAGTTCTCATGTATGGTGTTTTGCATTGTCTGCAGGATTTGTGGAGCGGAATGGCATCCGTTTCTAGTCAGCCTCAGTTCCGCTACACTCAGCCTCCGTCTAAGGTCCTACACTTGAGAAACTTGCCATGGGAGTGTACTGAGGAGGAGCTCGTTGAGTTAGGGAAGCCCTTTGGTAGAGTTGTTAATACCAAGTGTAATGTTGGAGCGAATCGGAACCAAGCGTTTATAGAGTTTGTAAGTGCTGCTGTGCATCTCTTCCTCTCTTTTTTAATTATTTTATACTTGCTTTCAACTGATTTGTAATTTGATTGTTCTTAATTATGCTGTGCAGGCTGAACTGAATCAGGCAATTGCAATGATATCTTACTATGCTTCATCATCAGAACCAGCTCAGGTTCGAGGAAAGACAGTCTACCTACAGTACTCCAACAGGCAAGAGATAGTGAACAACAAAACTACTGCAGATGTTGCTGGGAATGTCCTCCTGGTAACCATCGAGGGTAATGACGCTCGACTCGTTAGCATTGATGTTCTTCACCTGGTAAGTTAATGTGTTGTGTACTGACTCTTGCATAGAGAAGATAGTATGTAGGACCAAATTTTCTAGGGGTCATTCGTGGTTTGCATGTAGTTTATGTCCAGCTCAAGCTTGTATTTGACAAGAATGTGAATGGATCAGCAGGTCCGTATCAAGGATATACCTTCAATGGCAGCTTATTGCATCGGGAGAAAGAGCGAATGTGTGTTTGTTTTCTTTCTCTCTGCTGGCTCTTTCTTCCCTTTCCATCAATAATTAGATGAAGAGCGTGGGATAAACTTCTTTTTTCTTATCTGTATACGTGTTCCTTACCAATCCCCTAACCCCTTAAAATCTTAGATAATTGTTGTCTCTTTGGGTAGGGGTCTGTTCCTTGTTGAATCTACAATTAGTGAGTCGCTTTTTAAACTTTACCATGCACCCACTTTCTCATACTGCCTGTATGTTTTCAGCTAATGTTTTTCCCTCTCCAAATGATATGGTATTCAAAGATAATATCATAGTACTTGGAGACAAGCATTTCATCTACTGCAGCTGTACATTTCTCAGTAATATCCGATAATTTGGCTGCATGCTACCCTAGACCCATACTTATATATTTCATCTAATTGATTTCTTACGAACCAGAGTTAGTTTCAACTTTTATTTCCAGAACTATTGAACCAGAGCTAGTATATTTTGTCTGACTCGTTGATTTTTTCTGGTTCTTTTTTGAATGCGTATGCTCCAAATTATGCTAATAAGAATAGTTAATGTATTAGTGAAGTACTTGTTTGTTCAAGGGAACTTTCCCGTGGCCCTCGCATCCACTTTTCAGAACCATATTCTCAAACATAATATGATAATATGTGGTTAACTTGGTTTCAGTAAGAAAAGGATAGTTGTTTCTCATGGCTGTGAAGCTTGGCTGACTAACACTGACTTTTGAAACGACAAAGGGATAACTTTTATTCAATGCCCAAATTGTGAATGTATTTTTCAAATCCACTCATCATCCAAAATGCTATTTTCAGGTATTTTCAGCTTTTGGATTTGTGCATAAGATCACGACTTTCGAAAAGACAGCAGGATTCCAAGTATGTGTGATTGCATCCTTCCGATATTTTTCTTTAATAATAATGCATCCTCATTCCTTAGACACATTTGCTAATTGTTCCTTGTCTCTCTTTCTAGGCTCTAGTCCAATTTTCAGATGCAGAAACTGCTTCTTCGGCAAAGGATGCTCTTGATGGAAGAAGCATTCCCAGGTGATGGATTTAATTTTGGACTTGGGATGTTGTCCAGTGTGTGGATCATATATATGTGAGATGTTTTGCACATATAGTGGGGGCTGAGCACCTTTCAGGAGCTTTTTTTAAGAATCTACTAGAAAGGGGTACATGCATGCTCCTAACCCCACCCACTTATGCTCTCTTTTACTAATTTAAGACACTCCTTAGGTGATTGTTGTGCTTTTGTTAGTGTTTGGACTCTATATTTATGCTTTTGTCAGGTGGTAAAGGACCATCAGGTCTTATGTGGTTTGGTAGTTTAAGCTGGTAAATGGTAATTTTCAAAGTGACTGCTTGTGTTTTATTCTTGGATTTGGAAAATCAGCCTGAACTACCAACCAGGATGCATGTTTTGATTTTTCGGTCTTTTCTAGGTGAATCACTAGATCTTCTATTTCGTTAGACAATGGCTTGAACTGAGAACCTGAGCTGTCTTTGAAGTCCTGCTTTTGACTCCTTCCTTGTTATGTGTGCCTGTCAGTTTACTGAATGCATTCTTTGTAATTATTTTGCACTTCATACCTGGAACTATGTCAGATTATTCAAGCTAATATAATCTAGTGCTCATGCTGACTGATATTTATCATTGATGTATTAGGTATTTAATCTCAGATCTTGGACCGTGTACCCTCCGAATTACGTATTCTGCGCACACAGATTTGAGCGTCAAGTTTCAGTCTCATCGTAGCAGGTATACTATAGTTTCAGTCTCATTGATGCGCGGTATGTTAATTTTGCCCCGATGTTGATCTTTTAGTTCTGATAGCATACTTTGATTTGTTGCAGGGACTATACTAATCCTCACCTTCCAGTTGCCCCCTCAGCAATTGATGCTACTGGTCAGGTATGCGGTTTCTATTGGTTCTTGCTTTATAAACTGTGTCTGGAGGACCCCATGGGAAAATCTGCCCTATGTAGGATAGTGCATAGTATTTTATTAATGCACATCAAATAGTTTCTAGTACTTCAACAATTATAAGCTTTCATGTTCAAAGCTTTACTTTTCTTAACTGTATTGCGGCTACCAAGTTCTAAATGAATGGCATTCTTGTTTCCAGTTTACCTTGGGCGTGGATGGGAAAAAAATGGAACCAGAGAGCAATGTACTTCTTGCCTCAATTGAGAACATGCAGTATGCAGTTACGTTGGATATTCTGCACACGGTATGACCTCTCAAATGCATGGACCTTGTAGATTACTTTCATTTTATCTTTTGACTTCATCTTCCTAATTATTATTATATTTGATTTCAGGTGTTCTCTTCTTTTGGACCTGTGTTGAAGATAGCTATGTTTGATAAGAATGGTGGTGGTGTTCAAGCATTGATACAGTATCCTGGTAATTGTTGTACTGCTCATTGCAATCAATTTGAAAAGCTTTCTCTGCTGAAGTGTATTAATTTCAGATTAGTTTTGTTCTCCTAGAGCACCAAGATTTATGCTCACAATCTCTTTTTCTCACCCTGGTTCTCAGATGTCCAGACTGCCATTCCCGCAAAGGAAGCTTTGGAGGGACACTGCATCTATGATGGTGGATTCTGCAAGCTTCATCTATCCTATTCTCGGCACAGTGATCTTAGCATCAAGGTATTTTGAATCTGTTTTTATCTCTGGGGTAAAATAAGTCGCATGATTCTAAAATTCCTAATTTCTTTTTAATACGCTGTGCTTGTAGGTGAACAATGATCGTAGCAGAGACTATACAATCCCGAATGCACCTTTGATGAACCCTCAGCCATCTGTTCTTGGGCAGCAGCCAACTCATCAATACAGTGGGCCACAGTATCCCCCGGAAAATCCAGCTTTACCTCAGCAGGCTTCAGCAGGGTGGAACTCAAACGTGCCAGCTGGACCTCCGCCAATGCAGATGCAGATGCAGCCTAGTCACCACTACATGCCACCTGGAAATATGCCGCCTGAAATGGGTCATGGAATGATGCCAATGCAAGGGCAGAATGGTCTGCCACATTCTGCACCGATGCATCCATATCATCAGCAGCAGTAGTATCTTTGCTGGTGGAGAATTTAATGGAACATGCCTTTGTGCTTTTTGTTAGAGACCAGAAACATTTCCTTCATCTCTCTTGTTTTTAATTACTTTTAGTTAATCTAAGAACCGAAGTGTATTGTACCAGTTAACTTAAACTTGATTGCAATGTTTCAACAGAAAAAGATTAAGTTATTGTGTATTGTACTTTTTTTTTTGATCGGGTGTATTGTACATTGAATTACCAGTTTCAAACTGCTCTTGATATGTGTCTACACCGCCACAATCATCGACTGCTTCGCTGGCGGTGTACGGTGTCCAGCAGCGGCACGTGAAGTACAACCTTGGACAATGCACGGTGGCGGCACCTAAGCTGAAGGGCGATGGTGTTTCTTCGCTGCCTTGGGGTGGGCCGGAGTACTCCGAGGAAAAGGTTTTGATTTGTTTAAGCTGCCTACTAAGGTCTCCCAAGGTGAATGTCAATGTCGGTCAGCTGGCGGAGATGGCGGTTTTTGGAAGTCCGGCATGGTCGCTAGAGATGGAGAATAACTTCCTAAATTTTAATTTTGGATTCTCTAAACTATTCTTAAAAAATATATTTTTTGCTACTTTTGACACTAAATTATGTCAAATAAACTAGCAAGTGATATCTTATAAAATGTGCACCTAGAAAAATATTTTCGACAAAGAACGGAGTTACATGAAAAATTCACAAGGCATCATCATGTAAATCAGTTTCTTGTGATTAATTAAATTGCTTATTGTTTCAAAAAAAATTGCTAATAATAATCATATGTAAAAATTAACTTGTTTTCTCACTACCATTTTAGACGGATTGCATATTATTCTCACTTGGGCTCTGTTATCCTGGACCTGATCATGGGCTAAACCTTGGGCCTTCTGTCACATGTATAATTGCAGGAGCCCAAAACGGGATTAGGAGTATGATTTCTATTTGGATTAAGATTTAGGAAGATGATGGAAATAGAAAACACGTTCATTAATTGAGAAAGTCTCCTGAAAGTCCAACTTTCCTGACTTTCCATAAGAGTTTTTATACGTTTTAACTTATACAGTGTACCTTTTAATTTGAACTGTAAAATTTGTTATTTGAATTTTATTAATGTTTTAATGTAAATTCATGAATTTTTGCATTAAAATATGTTTTATTGTATGTTCACTTTGATACTATCAATATTTTAATACAAAATAGTATCACTTGACCTTAAATATATAGTGGTAGTTCCATAACATTTAGAAAAGTCGGACTTTCTAGAGATTTTGCATCATTAATTTACTCATTTTTGGAATAATAAATCGTCACAAAATACCGTATTTGATTGACGTATCTTTAATAATATATTTTTGCGTGTTGCTATATGCAATCCAATATTTCACTCTTATAATCCAAAATACGGTATAAATTCACGAAAATATCCGAACTTTTATGATTATTGGAAAATTTAACAATATTCAGGAGCGGTATCGTAATATTAATAGTATTTTGGATTATGATGAGTAAAATATCGATTGCGTATAGCATCTCAAATATTTTTTAAGGGTCTATAATCTCTCTCATTACTCAATCAAGCTTAACAATTCCATAAACCAAATTATACTCCAGAATACAAGAATCCTAGTGGGTACAAGAATCATAGAGCATCTGTCATCATGGGCATATTATTCCCACTTGGGCTCTGGTATCATGGGCCTGATCATTGGGCTAAACTTTGAGGCCCCTACAAATAAGGTAAGGCTATTTCGATATTAAGTGTAAGTTGAGGGTTCTTTTAGTCTTTTTGTTAGCTAAATGAATGGCAGCTGGGTTTTTGGCGGGAGTAACTTCTTTTCAACTGATTTCATGATCAGCAAGATCCCGATCTGTTCATTTCCCAGCTATCCAATGATCCCAATCATATAGAGTTCCTTGTGCTTGAAGACGAGTGTTGGGTATTAAACCAAACTTAATTATGATTCTAGATAATTTGATATTGCATGTTTTATTGTATCCGTTTAGGATTAGGAAGTTGGATTCTATTATGGATTAGGATTAATGTAGTCTCTATATAAAGAGACGTAGATATTGATTTTAGGTGAGAGAGGCAGAGGCAAGATTGAGAGCTTATATCCTACAACGAGTCTGTGCAAATTACATTACGAAGTTTACAAAATTATGGCAAATAAACTTGCATATAATATTTTTATGAAATTTATAATTAACTTCTTTCCCATCCTCAAAAACGGAGTTACATGTAAAAAGTAGGAAAATAAATTACAGCCATCCACTCATCTCATCTCATCCATTCCCGGTATTTTTTCAATAAATGACTATTCCGAATCCTACATATACGTGCAAACGAGAGTGGATTGGCTCCACTTCCTCATCCAAGAACAGTGTGTCTGAACAGTCACTGCTCTTGTCGGAAAACGAGATATTTTAACGAGTATGATCCCGTGAATTCATTTTTTACAGTGGTGTTATTGAATAAATGGTGTAAGATTAAGGATTTTAAGTGCAGTTTATATATTGCGATGATGTGCATTTATAATTAAGTGGAGAGGTCCAGACTTGATAGTATATGAACATTATTCTTAACTCTCAAATGTAATATACTGTGAAATTGTAGGAAAATCGGAATTTATATTGTAAACTAGAGACATTCTATATAATTTTACTGTGGTCTTACAATTTTATATTTGTGTACTTATATGTTTTTTTATATATATTAGAAGATCAGTATGTGGTTAGTTTTCATCAAAGAATATTTAATTAGTTTGAATTTATTTCACTGCTGAGTGAATTTCTAAAGCTTATTTGTACTTTATGAAAAATGACTTTTAACGTTTATAAAATAACTTTTCAAAACTATTATATATGTAATGACAAATACACTGGTGGGGGGTGTGTGTGCTTAAAATTGTCCCTAACCGCCGCCAAAACCACCTTCAGCGTTCATGAGCTGAAAATGGACGAAATTGTCCCTTCTCATATACTTTTTTACAGCTGAACTTCTTTTAAATTGCAAGAATGGTCCCTCATCATAACATCTGGATAAAAAGAATCCACCGTAGTCGATTGTGTATTAATTATGATAATATTTGTGAGTTCAAAGAGTATGAGCATTGAGCACTTACGAATTTGAATTTATATATATACACTATATTGAATAGTAAATAAGATTTGGATTCTTCATTTCATTTTGGGAAAGGGTATAGATAGGCTTTGGATCTCCATTGCGATATAGGAAACGCAATTCCTTTTTTTTACAAGTCTATATTATTTTATTTCTAATTATTAAAATCGTTGCTAAAAAATAAATCGGTTTTTCTAAGAGTGCGAGTGTAAATGTGGACTATTTAATAGGACATCAATAAATTCAACCACATAAATAAAATAAAAATCACTCGCCTGATTAATAAAAAACACTTGTCTTATTAAAAATCACTCGTTAAAAAAATCGTAATACAGATATGAAATTTGTATTTAACTTTTTCGCATTTGCAAAATCAGAGTTACATGTAAAAAAGAAAAATTAATTATGTACAATGAATGACAATGAATCAATGCAGCAAAAAATTAAAATGCACAATGAATCAATGGAGCAAAAAATGACTATGTACAAAGATACAATGAATGAAATGTTCTCAAAATTGAAAAGAAGAATGAATGAATGCTCTCAAAATTGGAAAGTAGATTATTTTCCAAAGATACAAACATGTGATACATCATCACACTAGGTGGTATTTAAATTTTTATATTCATTGTGAAATACTTATAATGTAATTTCAGAAATTCTCTAAACAAAAAATTTGATGAATCAAAATAATTTTAAAGCATGAGAGCATGATTGCATAGTATTTCCGCTTGGGCTCTATTATATGGGCCTGACTATTGGGCTTAACCTCGGGGCCCCTGATACTTCCTTCAGCGTTCTCACCAATGTGTGTCGGATTTTATAACCCACAATTCCACGTGTCTAAGAGTGGACCGTGCGATGGATATGGAATTTGGGAGTGGATAAAGGAATCCTAAACCCAATAGGAAAAGGATACATGTATTAATAAATAGATGGTTGTGGTTGAAGTTGAGATCGATAAAAAATCACGTGATGCAATTGTTTACTAATTTAATTTTAAGTATAATGTTAAATTTAAAACTTGTCATCTAAATTGGTTTTAATTTAATCTCATTTTAACCATTTATCAATGTATCTTTAACTAGTAAATTTTAATCTAATATCTTTCGATTTTAAGATGATTATGATTCTTTTAAAATTATTCAAAACAAACTAATGAGATTTACAACGTGAGTAATCACTACCAATCCGTACAACAATCATAGTGAGATTTTAAATGATAAACGGCAAAAGCAATGCTCTAAAGAGAGAGAAGCTGAATCAAATTTTGGCCTAGATTTAAAAAATAAGCGTTCTTAATTTTAAAATGTTGTATTGCTCACTGGTGTAACATCAAAGTTTCTACGTATGGATACTCAAATTTAATAAATTTGTCCTAGACAAAAATATATCATACAAAAATGAAAATATTACAATGTGGTATATAATGTAAAACATTGATGTTGCTTCACGCATATCATACAAAATGATATATACAATGTAAAATGTCTTCATGGCTTGCTTCAATTTATGAAAAAAAATGCATTGGTGGTGGATAATGTGGCCAAACTCCCAATTTTTAAACCGTCTATTGTAATTGAATAAGTAAGAAATGAGGGTTATAAATGCACCATCACTAGAACTGAGGGTCATATATGTCTTTTAACATGTTATAAATGACAATGTCTATCATAAACTTATGATAAAACCGTCTCAAACAGAACGTGAGTAATTACAACCAATCTTTACAATAATTATAGTGAGATTTTAAATGATAAATGATAAAGGCAATGCTCGTTAGAGAAAGAAGTTGAATCAAATAATTTTAAAGTAAAGGTTTGGTGTGACCAATTTGTCACACTTCTTTCTCAATTTTGGAAAGAAGATCATTTTCCATATATACAAACCTATGACACATCATCACACTCGTTGATATTTAATTTTTTTCCTATTCATTATAAGTACTTATAATGTTCTATGATGAAGCAAAAGTATTTTAAAGCATTAGGCTAATTACTAACTGTTAAAGTAGTTTAGCATGTATTTTCTATCTTCACTTAGCATATGATAACTACGTAAATAAAACTAAACAGACAAAATAGTTAAGAGGCATATCACATTCATACAACAATAAATCAATAGTAATAACATCCATAAAGCTCCATACCAAAATAAACCATAGTAATAATATCCGTGAAGCCATAATCATCCATACCAAACTAAACAGTGCTAATAACATCCATAATAATCCATTTCAAATAACCTAGCCAAAATAACCATACTAGATAACATCCGTGAAGCCATGATCATCCATACCAAACTAAACAGTGCTAATAACATCCATAATAAGCCATGCCAAATAACCTAGCCAAAATAAACATACTAGATAACATCAATGCCAGAATAACCAACCAGTCTAGTGACGGAAAGAATATGTCATCATCCACCGGTTGAAGTAGCAGACTCCTCTGGTTGAGAACAGGGAACACTCAATCAAACCCTTGTAGTCAGTCTCATCAGCTCTCAGCTCGGACTCACTGTGCGCAAACTATTAAAAGAAAAACAGACAATGTAAAATGAAATTTCAAGAACAAATAAACACAACTAACACATAACCCATTAAATTACAAAACAAAATAAAAATAAGAAAAATAGACTGAAAATGCAAACCGAAAAATGAAGAACAAATAAAGCAATAAGGCATTCCCAATTAAATTATGAAACAAAATAAAAAGAAAAATAAAAGGGAAAGTGCACAACTGGAATATGAAAAACAAATAACATACACGTTCCCCATTCAATTATAAACAAAAAGATAAGTAAAAAATAATCACACAAACTTACCCAACAGTAAACGCCCCAGCCGCATCTCCCTGTTTTCCTCATCCTATCGCACCTTCTGCACTTATAGCGTTCCAAGTGTGTCGGGCCACGAGGCAGATACATGTCACTGCGGTCAGGATCTCCTTCAAAAATTGGAGATCCAGATTAGTAAGCCGGCGCGAAAGCCGGTGGAGGCGCGGCGGAATTCTTCTTCTCTTCCATTTTCTCGCGTGTTTCTCTCCTTCTCTGGTATGTTCTCTCTGCTTCTGAGTGGTGACTTGGGGAGGGGTTTTAGGGGTCCTTAAAGAGTGTATGAGTGGAGGCCATTTTCTTAGTGTGAGTGTGTGAGTGTTTTATTCCAGAGTGATTTGGTGCAGAGGAGTGGTGGCCCCAATTACTTTGTCATAAGCATTATTTTGTTGTGTTGACTCTTGCTTTTTTGCCTTGGAACCCTAGCGCCCCTCGACCACCACGGCTCCGCCGAGCGCCGACGACCAGGTAGACCGCTAATCCAACCTCCTCAAAATATTTGTTATGCATGTATCGTGCTTGCGCTTGGGATGTGGTGGAGAAGGCAAATGGACGGAGACTGGGTGAGAGATTTACCATGTCTTGAGATGAATAGAGTACGAGTCCGTCATCTAAAGATTTGTGGAAATGAAGTGCATGGTGATTCTTTGTCCTAGATGAGTTGTGATTTTTCTTTCATTTATATTGCAACCCAATTGTTATTGACATGAATTGAATTGTAGGGCGATTTCTCATCGATTCAAACTGTTTCCAATTTTATATTAATCCACCCTCACACACGAAGAGCCCCACAACAACCATCAGAAGTTTGGAATGATTTTCCATAACTTTAAAATTGTTCGATGTTATTTTAATATAACCGTGTAATACTTATATCACATTTCATGCAATAACGTGTTATAGTAAAATTGGAAACAATTACAAGGTGGTATTATTTAATCATTACACATCTTATTGC
The DNA here is from genome assembly GCA_948330725.1 of Sherardia arvensis. Classification (NCBI taxonomy): domain Eukaryota; kingdom Viridiplantae; phylum Streptophyta; class Magnoliopsida; order Gentianales; family Rubiaceae; genus Sherardia; species Sherardia arvensis. Next base: position 1,116,614 of record OX415236.1, on the reverse strand, counting down.
GAGAAAATATATAATATTATCGTACAAGTCTTATTGTGAGAGGACATCATTCAAGACTTTATCATGCTCTAAGTTTATGAATTATAAAACTCTATTAACACGTAATTACAACAAGATATCCTTACTGAAACAACGTGCTAAATGATTGGTTAGTTTTATGAAGTTTACAATATTATGACAAACTGAAATGATTGGTCAATATTACATCATCACAAAGTACCATGTTCATTTCATCATATTCGGATCCTTTAAACAAGACTAGGGTTTCAACTTTCAACTGAATTTATTCCTTAAATTCCATGCGAAAGGATTAAAATTATAAACTTGTTTATTTTCGCTTCAAATTCATTCAATTTGATTCCTAGGTTTTTCAGCAGTTCATTGTTCGATTTCGCCTGCAGATATTCCCAGATTAAGACTGTACGTATCGGGCCTCCATATTTATATTGACTGATAAACACGAGCCTTGATTAACTCATGTTTTCATGAAGATCATACTATCTCGATATATTAATTCTTAATTTTTCAATATTATCAAACAAACATTCTTATCATGTATATATTAATCTTGTAAGCACATTTGGTACAATTAATATACATTTTTATTCCAAATCTCAACTCAAGATAACCATCAAATGAAAAATTAAGATTTAAATATCATATATTTAATATAAATGGAATTAGCAAAATCCGAAATTTTAATTTTTTGGACGGCGTCTAGAATTATTTGACTGTAACTTTTTATTATACAAATTTAATTTAAAAATATCCCAGTCATAAAATATTCAGGATTTATGTGGTCTCCAATAATTATATCATTTGATTTGTTTATACAGAGTTATTAGATATGTTTGACCAAAATTTATTAGATATGTTTGACCAAAATTTATTATCGATCTTATCTCTAAATTGGCTGTACAGTTTCAATCAATACGATACCAAATTTTAATATTAAAAGTTTGTTTTATTAGTTTAATATATATCAGGATCATCCTGATATTGGCAATATCAGGCACCAATTAAATAACGACACATCATCTTTAACTAATTTATGATTGGGCCACGTGTTCAATCATTACCCAGACGGGTTTAGGTATTCTAAATTAGGGTTTTAGAACTTTACTAAAATTATCTTAACCAATTAAAACATTACAATTGTACACGTGTCATTATCTTATTGGTGCCTGATAAGGCCTATATCAGGATCATCCGGATGAATGTTTTTCTCTTGTTTTATTCATAAGATATCTTCTTTACAAAAAGATTATTCACAAAATATCTTATTCAATCTAGCTATCTCATTTTTCATATTTTTTGGACTAGCTAGCAGCTTCTAGAAAGTTTGACAATGGTTTTAATTTTGGTCATGTTTGCCCGCACTTATTTTTACTGATCGATTTGAATTGAATTGAGTTAAATTGAGGTGAGTCAAAATAAATTGATTAAACTGAATGCAATTGAATCAAATTAAACTAGACCGAACTGAACTGCTCTTACTATAAAGTCACGCAAACACGAACTTAGTCAATTATAACTTCATAAGCCAATGTGTAAAGTCTAGATCTACCCAACATATAAATTTTCCACACAATTCTATTTAGTTTTTCACAACATATAAGTTTTCCACAACAATCGTAAAGCCAAATATTAATATTTCGTGCTTTAATATTAATTCAATAATAAATCATGCATGTTGGATTGGAAGCTCGTGTGGATTGAAACTGGTATTCTGACTGACAGAATTTTAGAAAGGGATTCACAAAAGTTCAAACCAATTGAGTGACCTAAACTAGGTCCTAGTCGACTGACAATATACATAGGAAAGAATCGATCATTCAACTTTACCAGTTTTGATTCCATACCTGGTATTAAGCAGAGTAAATTAAACATGAAAATCAATTAATCAGGAATGATTATTATTGATATTGGAACCAGCAAGCAATTTACTAGGTTTCCGCCGCGACTCGCCGGCACTGAATGCACATTGGCTGGTGGCGGAGGATATACATGAAACAGATCGTGAAAGTGTCACCATTCAGATATATATATATATATATATATATATATATATATATATATATATATATATATATATATATATATATATATATATATATATATAAAAGGGATCAGGTGAGACACCTATTTTAAAGTGTGGCAGTTTTGCTTAAAGTGTGGCACAATTTAGGCCATGAATTGATTCATTGAATGGCTGGGATTAAATATCTAATTATTTAATACCACTTTTTAAAATCTCTCGGATTCTATTTTCGGAATAAAACGGGTTATAACACGATAATGCGGGTCATCTTTATTTTCCCCAATACTGCCGCTCCAACGACTTGTGTACGTAAAGGCTTAACATGCGAATTGATGGATCATATTGTATTTTTAATTTATGCACTTTTAATTTCCTGCATTCCATTTTATGCATTTTAAAATTGGGACTATATTATTTTTTCTATGCTATGGTTTTACAAGTTGTGCTTAGAATTCAGAAATATATATATATATATATAAATTACAAAAGTAAAAAAATACCTATCATTTATTTCTGAAATTAAATTTCATAAAATAAACTACTTTCACTTTATTGTGTTGAGAATTTAAAATTCAATCAGAAAATAAAAATTAAATAAAATGCCCATAAGTATATATTTTTATTAAAAACGCACATTGTACTTGAAACACCGACAATAATATATCCATACACTTTTACATATTAACTGAAACACCTAAAAGTATGTTTTAAAACACTTACATTATAAATCACCTCCACCTTACATCTGAACCACCTAAAATACGTTTTAAAGAACCTACATTTTAAAGCACCTCCACCGTATACTTGAAGCACCTAAGAGTAATTTTAAAGCACCTACATTTTAAAGCACCTCCACCTTACATCTGAAGCACCTAAGATACGTTTTAAAGAACATACATTAAAGCATCTCCACAGTATACTTGAAACACCTAAGAGTAATTTTAAAGCACCTACATTTTAAAGCACAACCACAATATACTTGAAGCACCTAAGAGTGCGTTTTAAAGCACCTATATTTTAAAACAACTCCACCTTATACCTGAGGCACCTAGGAGTGCGTTTTAAAGCACCTAAATTTTAAAACACCTCCACCTTGTACCTGAAGCACCTAGGAGTGCGTTTTAAAGCACCTCCACCTTGTACCCGAAGCACCTATGAGTGCGTTTTAAAGCATCTACATTTTAAAGCACCTCCACCTTGTACCTGAAGCACCTAGGAGTGCATTTTAAAGCACCTCCACCTTGTACTTGAAGCACCTAGGAGTGCGTTTTAAAGCACATATATTTTAAAGCACCTCCACCTTGTACTTGAAACACCTAGGAGTGCGTTTTAGAACACCTATATTTTAAAACACCTCAACTTTGTACTTGAAGCACCTAGTAGTACGTTTTAAAGCACATACATAAAGCATCTCGACATTATAACAAAGCACCTTCACATTGTAGCTGAAACACCTATGAATACTTTTTAAAGCACCTACATGTTAAAAAACCTCGACATTATAACCGAAGCACTTAAGAGTACGTTTAAAAGCACCTACAGTTTAAAATATAAAATAAATATTAACAACCTATTATACCACTATCATATGTAAAATAATTATGTGGAAAGAATTCCCTAGCTTAAATAAATTAATAAATTATTAAAGTATAAAAAGAATTGCAAATTTTAAAACCAAAAGATTGCTTGCAAAGCACTAAAGGTGCGTAAAAATTAAACAAAAAATGTAAGAAGCAAAAAGTCAACGTGCTGCACAAGTCAAAGAGAAGAGTCCAAATAATTATTAACATCAACAGAATAAAAGACCCGCTTCAGGTTTTATAACCCGCTTCAACCTTTATAACCCGGAATCTTGACCCGCGTGTTTTAATTCCTTCAACTTATTCGTGTTTAAATTTAGGCCATCAGATGAAAGTATTATACGGTCTAGATCCTGCCACACTTTAAGCAGGCTGCCACACTTTAAAAGGGTGTCTCACCGGATCCCTCCCCTATATATATATATATATATGAAACAACTAACATCATGATCTATATATATATATATAGATATAGATATATATATAGCTACAAGTGTAACATGAACCTTAATATATATTCTTTTCAGACACTTTAGGAAGCTTCAAGTTTCCCAGAATAGCCTGATTCCCGAGATTTTGTGGACTAAGCTTAGCATATTCTCTTCCATAGTATGCCTGAAATTCAACCTCTTTTAGATACCGATGTTGAATTCAGTTCATACCAGGTCACTGTTGGGATCAGGCCGCATATCCAATGTCAGTTTCTGCTGGTTCGGACACGCAGCAAGAACAAGAGCATCAGTACACATGAGATCGGGACAAAACTGACGAGGTATTTCTTCAACATCTCTATATCACTGAAGCATTCAACATAGTATAATACTGTGGAGGAATTCCAGGTTCTCAAAACATGTCGACCTTTCCGATCTCCGACCAAGAATCATAGCTCGCGATGGCGTAATAGTTTAGGCACCTTTTGCATACGTAGAACAGGCACGGTCTTGTCAATGACAGTATCATTTTATATTAGTTTTGTGTTTTATTTACAGTCGAAATTAAGATGTTTTTAGTGTACACAACACAACATAATATATATATATATATATATATATCAACGATTCAATAAATTATATTATTATAGAATCACAACCAAAACCATATTAATTAATTAGATGGTACTCGTATAGCTTGAAACTATAGAGGCATCTGCATCAAACCATATACATACATAACAGAATACATTAGCAACCAGCTGATTAGATAACTTATTTAAATTATAAAATAAGTTATATTTAAATAAATTAAGATGCCTTTATATTTAAATATTGAAATTACATGTTTGACTTTACTAAATGCTTTTCTGGTAAAACTTATCTAATTGTTTGTCAAACGTAAAATCCGCATTTATTCAAAATCAGTATAACATCAAAATAATCAATAAAAAAGTCATACATAATACGATACTTGATTACGTGTATTAATTACGGTTGATTAGATTACATACCCTCTCTATATATATATAGACTATAGGTAAAACAAACTTTATCTTTTTTAACCATTCATCAGTAACACAAACTTATACTTTCTGCTAAACCTACATGGATCGTGCGAGGAACGTACCGGCGGCGAACCGACGTGGACCCTACCGTCCTAGAGTCCCTGCCAGGCTCGTTTGGACCCTCGAGGTTAGCCTCAGGTTCCACGCGGCGCTGTGGCTCAGTCTCCGGCTGCACCGTAAGTAAATTTTGATTTTATGTTTAGTTTTGACTCATTTTATGATTTCTCTGACGTTTTGTTGTTGGTGGCAGCTGACATCAGCCCTAGCAGGCGGGCTAGAAGGATCCTCAGGCTTATCAACGCACCGTGGTTGACTCATCATCATGTGCAGACGCGTTTGCAGTCTTATCAGACTTTTTTGGATGCGATCCAAGTGAGAGGTAATTAAATTAGGATGGTTTTTTGAATGTTTGAGTGTTTGAATGTTTGAATGTTTGAGTTTTTGAATGTTTGAGTGTTTGAATGTTTGAGTGTTTGAGTGTTTGAATGTTTGAGTGTTTGAGTGTTTGAGTATTTGAATGAGTGTTTGAGTGTTAATAGGCATGTTTGTCCGAACTTAATTTTTGCTGATCTGAGCTGAACTGATTTGAACTGATCTAAAATTTAATGTATTGTATTGAACTGAGCTGCTTTAATTTAATTATAAACTCTACTAATAAACCAAGTAATCAATAATTTATTACTTTATTAGTAAAAAATCATAAAACTTGGTTTATTAATTAGTACTCATGCCTATATATGTTTGGAGGATCCAAAATTTTTATGATTTTTTATGCAACTTATTTCTTACTGAGATTAGGTTCAAGTTATATATGTTTATATGTATTCTTCTGTATTTATTTAAGGTTGTTCTTATTTGGATAGTTATTGCTATTTTGATTAAAACTAGAAACTTTTAGGTTCTTATTAGAACAAAAAAGGGAAGTCATAACAGTGTTTTATTTCTCTTCATTTCCAGTTCAGGAAATGAATGCCGGTACCCTTCCGATGCTTCATGATCCCAGGCAGGCGGTGATTGCACCGGCACCGGCGCCACCGGTTCAGAATGAGGGTGTCAATCTCGATCTGACTCTTGGACTACCCTGAGAGCAGTTTTTCATATCATCTGGACCGTTGGTTTTTCATATTATTTTGGATTTTTGAAACTTTTAGTTTTGATTTCATATATTTATTGTGTAATAATAATTCAGGTTTGATGAATTACCTGAAAAAAACTAGAAAATATTAGACTGTACATATAATACAGTCTAATATTTGGATAAGTTAAAACTAAGTGGCATTTGCCTTTAAATGAATTTTTTTAAAATTCTGGTTTACGTTAAAGCAGTTCCGATTATGAATTTGTTTTACCATGCAATATTAATATATATAGCTTCCTATTATTCCGTAACCTATAAGCTAGGGTTCTTGGCCAAACATTTTTACCATGAAATTCATAATTCGACATTCGCAAATCGAAAAATAAAAGTTTGTCTCCACCAAACCAACACAAGGATATCGAAGTACCACACATAAACAAATGTCGAAAAATATTGAAAAATAAAAGTTTGTCCAAATTGTTATGCTTCGGTTTTGGCACAATAGAAAAATACCGCACTAATTAATTAAAGTGAAATATTCATTGAATTGAAAAATACTCAACTAAACTGAAAATTACCAAACTGTACCAAAAAAATATTAGGGTGTGTTTGGTTCGCAAGATTTTTGAAAGTCTGGATTTTGTTTTGGATTTTTGAGAGTTTGGATTTTTGTTTGGAATTTTGAAAGTCTGGTTTTGCAAAATCCTTGTTTGGTTTGGTTGAGTTTGTGAGTATAGAACAAAATCTTTGATTGGTTTTTAGGATTTTGCAAGTCTGGATTTTGGAAAACTTGGTACGTGAACCAACCAAGATTTTACAAAACTGGACTTGGATAGTACAAGTTTTGCAAAAACTTGTCCAACCAAACACACCCTTACGACGAACAAAAGTTTGTCTCCACAAAACCAACACAATTTTATCGAAATATCACACGTTAACTACACAGTAATAAGTCATAGAATATGAATGCTGCAAAATCAGCATTGCATGCTAATGTGAATTAGGTTGATCATGAGGATAGCAACAAGAATCTTATAACATTTTTCCAGAAAACTGCATATATATATATATATATATATATATATATATATATAATCGAACAAATCGTTCACATTTCTGATCAGTACCAAAACAATCCGGTTTGTACTAACCATCTCACAGACACATGTATATATATATTCTCTCTCTTCATTCTCCAGATCAAACCATACAAATCTCATCCCAACATCATTCGACAAAACAAACAATGGCTTCCAAGATCTTGTTCGTGGCTGCGCTGATGATCACTGCTTCAGCTGTAATGACAAGCGCTAGAAAACTCGAGCCGGCCGCCGCCGACGTGCAGCAGGAGTTCTTCCGCCCCTTCCTTCCACCGTACGGCTTCGGCGGCGGCGGCGGGATCGCTATAGGCGGCATCCTCGGCGGCGGTATTGGCGGCGGAATGGGGCCCGGCGGGCTTAGTGGTGCCTTTGGCAATGTTTACGGTGGCCTTGGTGGCGGCGGAGGCACGCTTGGTGGAGGCTTTGGGGGAATCAGCGGTGGCTTGGGTGGTGGTTTTGGCGCCGGAATGGCGACGGTGATGAGCTTGGATCCCACAATATTGGTCATATGGTAGAGTGGTTAATTAGTATTCAGAAATTCTTTCATAACTTAGTGACTGCAAAATCTGTAGATCTCAGAACAGTGTTACAAGCTGTGTTATGCTTTCTTGTTTTCATGTCTTTAATTTTTTCATTGTTTGGTGAGAAAGCCAGAAAAACATAAGTTCATGAATGATAAATAGATCATCATGGGAATCCGAAACCATAATCTTCATATTTGTGTGCAGAAAATTAACTAAACGTTTGCACGCATAATGCACGATTTTAAAGTCTGTGAGAGAAAAACGCTTGAGTAGAAATATATATTATAAATAAAATAATAGAGAGTATATGATGCTTACTCATGTAAATAGACAAGTCTGATATGAAACTAGAAATTTTAATCTATCATAGCAAATTTCATGATATATATATATATATATATATATATATATATATATATATATATATATTGTTTAGGCCAAATTTTCTGGATTTGTGAAGGCGCAAATTCAATAAAACTTTGATGGCGTGTTTTCGAAATCCCTCGGAATAAGTGTGATAATAGAAGATTTAGACGACTTAGATGATAATTAATCGTGACAGGATTGCCTTGATGGGTTTGTGCTAAGTTGGAAATGTTCTTTTTTGAGTGTTTACAAGGATAATGCAACATTTGATGTGACTCTTTCACTGTTATTTTTCAATAATAGTGTGACTAAATTGAATGGTTTTAAAGCGACGCTAAATTTCAGTTAAAATATGCAACAAATTATTAAAATTATGTAAGAAATAATAACTGATAATATATAAAACAACTAAATCCTAATCAAAATAATGTGTGTTCCTTAACATTTATCTAGGGTTTTGATGCAGATTGTGATGGCTTGCCCTTCTTCTTCTTAGCTTTACTCGATTTCTCACTATTCGCTTCAGCTTCCGCCTTCAGCTTCCTATCAGCTTGGCTTCCAGCAAACTTATCTCTAAGCTTGGCTACTTCATCATCTTTCAGCTCCTTGAACAGCGGTGCCGGTGTGCCGATCTTGTGGCCGGCCGGCAGAAACTCCCACGGTCTCTTAACCTTCTCCGGCGAGAGCGATAGCGACAGTGATGTTTCAAGGTTGAGTTGCTTGAGCACTTCACGCGAAAAAGACGGCATGTATGGCTCCAAAAGCGCGGCAAGGAGATACACAAGGCCAGCAGAAGTTCTCATAACTATTGAACACGAAGCCGGATCTTCTTTATAGAGCTTCCAAAACCTAGTTTCTTGTAGATAACCATTCCCCAGCGTTGAAATGGCCATGGCTGTCTTCAAACCTTGCTTTAGCTTCACTTTCTCCAGCGCTTCGATATAATCAACAACATAACTATAGACCTTCTCCCCCAAAATCTTAGTCTCCGGGTGCGATTCAGCATCCTCGGACTCAGGTATGACTGAACCGTACCCCGAACCTGCATCTTTTCCGATGAAGCTCAACACGCGGTTGATGAAATTTCCTAGGTTTTTCAGAAGTTCATTGTTCGATTTCGCCTGTAGATCCTCCCAGGTGAAGACGGTATCAGATGACTCAGGCCTGTTCATTAGCAGGTAGTATCTCCAAACCTCAACCGGGATATCGGTATCCTTAGCATCATTTCCGAAAACTCCAACACCTCTACTCTTCGAGAACTTTCCAGATTCGTAATTCAGGTACTCGGTTACGCTGATTGTCTTCATCAGTGTCCAATCCTCGCCGGTTCCGAGCAATGCAGACGGGAACATGACTGTATGGAAAGGCACATTATCCTTTCCCATGAACTGAACTAACTCGACACCGCCCGGATTCTTCCACCAGCTCTCCCAATCATCGGTGTAGCATTTTGTGATCGACGCGTACCCGATCGGCGCGTCGAACCAGACATAGAAGACCTTATCCTCGTACTCTTGAAGAGGTACCGGCACGCCCCATTTCAAGTCTCTCGTAATGCACCTCGGCCTCAGTCCTTCGGTAAGCCACGCGTTCGTCGTTTGGACAGCATTTTGGCTCCATCCTCCCTCGACCGAGGTTTTACCGATGTACTTCTCCAGCTTCTCCTTCAGCCGAGGAAGGTCCAAGAATAAATGTTTTGTTTCGCGGATGATCGGACAAGAACCGCATTTCTTGCATTTAGGTTGTATCAGTTCTGTAGGATTCAGTAGCTTCCCACACTTGTCACACTGATCTCCTCGGGCTGAATCGTAGTTGCAGCCAGGTGTGGGACAAACTCCCTCCACGTATCTGTCTGGTAAGAATATCGTACAGCTCTCGCAGTAAAGCTGATGAATCAGATCTTCGGACAGCCAGTTGTTTTCATGCAGGCTGTTGAATATTGTCTGACAAACCTCGGTCTGCTGAGGAGTCGAGGTTCGACCGAACTTGTCGAAACTGATGTCAAACCACTCGTAAATCTCTCTGTGAATCTCGTGGTATTTATCGCAGATCTCTCTGGGAGAAACCTTCTCGTCATGTGCCTTGATTTCTGTGGTCGTTCCGTACTCATCCGTACCGCTTATGTACAACGTATTGTACCCTCTGAGCCGACAGTATCTCGCGTATACATCGGCGCTGAGCACACATCCGATGATGTTGCCGAGGTGAGGAACGTTGTTAACGTACGGCAGGGCGCTGGTGATCAGCACGTTTCTCCGGCCCGGCACCGGCAGGATGGGCCCACCGTGTTCTTGGCAAGAAGACTTCATGTTTTATTTAACGGTGGAATCTTTGTTGGAGGGGTCGATCTATATACATAGGGGATTTGGGAGAGGAGGGTACAAGAATCCAAAACCTGACGGAAACGGAAGTCAATTATTGTAAGAATCCAGAACCGAATAGAAAAGGGAAAAATAATAATTATTATTAGTAGTAATTAAAAGCGCGTTTTTAATTTTATTCAAAAAAAAATCTTCAAGAACTTCTCCATAAATAAACTATTTTCCAAAAATAATATGGTCACAATTTAATTCCAAACTCAAGTACTTTTCTTGCAAAGACTTTTTTAAATTTTATTTATTTATTTTAGTGCAATACCATATGCTTGTATTAGGCCCTGTCCAGTTCAACTTATTGCAGCACATTTCAGCACAGCACAGCACTGATCAGCACAGCACAGCACTGGTCAGCACAGCACCTATTCAACTCAACACATTTAAGCTCTAAATGGACACTATTTTTATGTTTTGTAAAAATAATATTAATTAAGTGAACTTTTTAGTTCTTAATTAATAAACATTATGTTTTTTCTTCGACTCAAATGAACACTATTCAACATTTTCAATACTATTCAGCACAAGATCAGCACAGCACTGCACTGATCAACACATTTCAACACTCATCAGCACAGCACAGCACTCATCAACACAGTACAGCACCAAATAAGTTGAACTGGACAGGGCCTTACTATCCTCATTTCCTCTTTGGGAAATTTGGCCAAAAAGTAGGACAAACCATTTGCAGTAATCCATCTTCTCATATTTTGTAGTCATGGAATCAATTGAATAAATATTTGACATGTACATTTAAAATTCTCCTATAGATCTTGGAGTGATGATTAACTCTCCATCACAAAATCAAAAGAGAAGAAATTAGGTAAAAACATATTCACGGATGTGAGGTGGAGTTTTAAACATAATAAATTGGAAAGAATGTGACCTTAATGGTGATAACAAAAAAAAGTATAACATTACGTAATCCAGTAAAATAATCATATCTCAAAATAAAATACTAATCTTCTTGGTAATCAATGTTTGAAAGGCCAAGCTCCCTAATCGTGCAGGGTAAATGGATGGTAAAAGGCATAACAAAAATGGCGATAAGAAAGACATATCCTCTCCAACACATGACTATCATATTGGTAGACAAAAACTTGTTAACCTGAACTCACAAAAAAAGAGTCTCATTTTTCCGGAACAATTAATACGAAATGAAATAGAGTATGAGGTTTTCCTGCCATAATAAAGGCTCCAAAACGTTTAGAATACCTAGGTTGTCATCCCAAATTGATTCGAAATTAACCTCACACAAACAATCATATTGGAGTAACGAAAAAAATCATTGGAGTTCAAAGAGATTTACTTAAACAATAGTAACAATGTGGAGTATTCAACACTCTCAAAAACTCTAACTATCAAAATACAAGACTTGGTATTCGTGGAGTTAAGTCACTACTTAACGTAATTTGACATTGCCACCTGAACGAAGGGAGTAACGAAGAAAGTCATTGGATCTTATGACGATGTGAAGTATTTGACACGCTTTAAAACTCTTTTTATCAGATGCTTCTATATTTCTCATTCTACTATTACAAAGATAAAAGGTAAAATTGGTATTCATTGCTAATGTTAATGGTTTTGCCCTTTAAAGAATCAAAGGAAAATAAAAGGTTGATTACATGAAAGATTTGGAAAAAAGATTGATGTGTAGTATGAATAGACCAACATGCCATTGTTGGATAGTACATGAGATGACCAAACATTTAACTTAAGAACAAGTAAAATACATATTCAAAAATGATTATAAATCATTATTATGTGATTTTGATTTGTAATATTTTTGCAATATCAATCATCATTTATATGTAATTTAGAATTAACAAACAATTATACTACAATTCCATCAATCGAAAGTATTTAGTTACTTTTACTTACTCAAATGTTTAATGGAAGAAAATGCATAGTCTTCTTGGGGAAAAAAAATCAAACTTATATTAATATAGAGTTTAAAATTGATAGTTGAAAGTTAACAAAACACAGTAACATGGTAAACAATTTGTACGAGGATTAGAAGACCAAAGTGAAAAGACTGCGCCAGTTTCAATCTCGGAAAGTTATGGCTTCCCCAGTTTTTTCTTTCGAGTCTTACAGAACAAGATAAGGTTTCTTCATGCCTCAGTCTGTGTGGTTCTCTCACCGCTTGCATTTATTCTCGTAATCACACACTCTCCTTAAACCCTAGCTCCGGCGACATTGACGGCCACCATGACCACCACGCTGCAGGCATCTCTCGTCTACCGACCTCCGCCGTCCGCCCCTCGGCTTTCTCCACCGCCGGCCAGCTCTTCTTGCCGCCTCCCTTCTCTCCACCGGAGTAATTTATCCCTCAATTCCGCCGCCCTCCGGTCTTCTTGTATTTTCCGCCACCGCCGGCTGTTTGTTATGAACTGCACGCTGCAACATCCTGGCGGCGACGTTGATTTGGCCTCACCTGATGATAACAACGCCGCCGACATTGACAGTAAACCGAGCTCGGAATCCGACGCTCTGAGTTTGAATAATGAGGTCGGTGAGAGTGAGACGGTAGTGTCAGAAGCGGAGCCGGTTAAGAAAGAGGCGGCGGCGAAATCGAAGCTGCCAATTCTGGCGTTTCTGTTAGGTTTTGTGGCGCTGGTTAGGAGGGGATTTGAGAAGCTCAAGTCCTACTCTCCGGAATGGCTTAGCTGGTGGCCTTTCTGGCGGCATGAGAAGAGATTGGAACGGTTGATTTTAGAGGCCGAGGCCAACCCGAAGGATGCCGCCGTGCAGAGCGCCCTGCTAGCTGAGCTCAATAAGCACAGGTGAAGATTCATTTTTTATGACTTATGAGTGTTGGCATTGTTAGAAAGTTGTGTTTTTTGGTTATGATTGTATTGTTTTTTTTTCATTTGTGATGTAGCCCTGAGGAGGTAATTCGTCGATTTGATCAGAGGGATCATGCAGTTGATAGTAAAGGAGTTGCGGAGTACATCAGAGCTCTTGTCATGACCAATACCATATCTGAGTATCTTCCTGATGAGCAATCTGGAAAGCCTTCCAGTCTTCCTGCTTTGGTACTCACTAGGCACTTATCTAATAAAAATGGCTTCTTTATTTCCTAAAATGTAATATTAGTTGTCCCTGGTCTTTTCTGTGAATGTTTGAAGAGCTTAACTGTACTCTTTTGTTTGCATTTCGCTATGCAGTTGCAGGAGCTGAACCAGCGTGTTTCAGGGAACATAGAAGAAGCTGTTGTTTCTAGCCCCGGTATATCTGAAAAGCGGCCGCTACATGTTGTGATGGTAAGGGACTTCAAAAGACTGGTTTCATTAGTTCCTTCGTGTGATTGTTTTTATTTTGAGTGAGATGCTATGCAGTTTATGCCTTATTATTGTTCAGTTCGTGGTCTTATTATTTCAAGTCTGTCATTTTGGCAGGTCGATCCTAAAATATCAAGCAGATCATCTCGTTTTCCGCAAGAGCTCATATCCACTATCTTATTCACCGTTGCCGTTGGTTTGGCATGGTAAGCTTTTATAGTTTGTGAGTGTACTAACTAGGTTTTACCTTGCGTCCAATACTAACCACTTGACCTGGTTCTAGGATTATGGGTGCTTCTGCACTTCAGAAATACATCGGGAGCTTGGGTGGTATGGGAGCTTCAGGAGTTGGTTCAAGCTCTTCCTTGTCCCCTAAAGACTTAAATAAAGAAGTAATGCCTGAAAAGGTTGGTATTTTAACTCGTGATTAATCAACTCTCTTGCTCTATGCACCAGATGATGAATATCTTAGTTTTTGTAGAATATGTTATGCGTGATGTTTGTATATGCCTTCTTTGAGGATGGGTCTTTTTTTTTCTCCCTCTTGCAAAATTTTTGGTGTGACCTAAATATTGCTGAGTAACTATGGTTATAGTTGTAATCCAATGAATGTCCGAAATGTAAACTAATTTGACACTTTGTATTGCAGAATGTCAAAACATTTAAAGATGTTAAAGGTTGTGATGATGCTAAACAAGAGCTGGAGGAGGTTGTTGAATACCTTAAGAATCCTACAAAGTTCACCCGGCTAGGGGGGAAATTACCAAAGGTTATTTCATTTTTTTTCTTATATGTCACTATTCTACAATGACGTCCTTTATGAAACATATTTTTAAAATAAATTTATATTGATTTCAGGGCATCCTATTAACCGGGGCACCTGGCACAGGAAAAACTTTACTGGCCAAGGTAAACTGGTTCTCTCTGTTTGCAACATTATGAATTATTATATGCATAATGCTCACTTACTGATTCTTAAAATTGAAGGCTATTGCTGGAGAAGCAGGGGTGCCTTTCTTTTATAGAGCAGGATCCGAGTTTGAAGAGATGTAAGTCTTTCTGTATAAAAATGTGATTTCTTTCATTAAAATATGTGATTTTTAGCTATTTAGAAGGGAAAAAAAGTGCCAACAATTACGGGATGCTCAATTGACAAAAATCACTGCTTGTTGAGTGGATAGTGAGATGATGTTAAAAGTAGATTTCAGTGTCTTTAACTTTTAACAATATAATTATGTAGTTTAATTTTCTCTATTATAGGTTTGTTGGAGTTGGTGCTCGACGTGTAAGATCCCTGTTCCAAGCAGCTAAGAAAAAGGTTGTTTTATTGTTTCATTCTGTATGTTTTGTATTAAATAGAGTGGAAGGATGTGCATAATTTGTTGCGTCTTTTCCGTGCACAAAACGGTGAAGGGGTGACTGAGTAATTGTCTTGCTTTACAGGCTCCGTGCATCATTTTTATTGATGAAATTGATGCTGTTGGATCAACTAGAAAGCAATGGGAAGGCCACACGAAGAAAACATTGCATCAACTACTCGTTGAAATGGATGGTTTTGAACAGAATGAGGTAACTTTGTTGGCTAGATTGTACCCTTGGTGTGTTCAGTAATTGACTGTTGATGCAAATATCTTCACTTTGTTACAGGGAATAATTTTGATGGCTGCCACTAATTTGCCCGATATACTTGATCCTGCTTTGACAAGACCTGGTCGATTCGATCGCCATGTAAGTTAGTAGAATCTTGATTGTTCTTTGAATGAAATTCTTAAGCAATTTATTCTTGAATATCCAGTTATGTTATTCCAGGTTTCTTTGTTATTAATCAGACCTTTCGAGTTTTAATTAGTCATTTGGATTTTGGCCATTTTTCTACAAGTCTTTAGTCGATAGAATACCTGCATCCTTATTATATTGTGACTTCCTCTGGATATTCAGAATAATTTACAAATATAGAACAGTTCTGTTCTGCTGATATACTTTCAAGCGACTCTTTATGCCATGTCATCAAACTCTTTCCGTAGGCTTTCTTCCGAATGGCTACTGGCTATAGGAAAGTTGCTTTCACAATGGCATGATGAAAGCTTCTTTATCTTGCAGATTGTTGTTCAAAGTCCAGATGTGCGGGGTCGCCAAGAGATACTGGAACTTTATTTGCAGGACAAGCCACTGTCTGATGATGTTGATGTGAAAGCCATTGCACGTGGTACGCCAGGATTCAATGGGGCGGGTATGTACCTGTTTCAATGGCATCTTGTGGTTGGTTTGTATTAAGATCAGGTCTGACCCGATATTTTCCTTCGAAACAGATCTTGCAAATTTGGTGAATATTGCTGCTATTAAGGCAGCCGTTGAAGGTGCTGAAAAATTGAATTCTTTGCAACTAGAATTTGCAAAAGACAGGATTATAATGGGAACAGAGCGGAAAACAATGTATATTTCAGAAGACTCCAAAAAGGTGCGTTGAAATTCTCTTGAACTTGGCTCTTTCAAAGTTGTCAATCTTGCTGAAGTTTTAAGCATGCAACATATATCGACTAATAAGTCATATTCTTTCTCTCTCCCAGTTGACTGCATATCATGAGAGCGGGCATGCGATTGTTGCTCTGAATACCGACGGTGCACATCCAATTCACAAGGCAACAATAATGCCCCGTGGTTCTGCTCTAGGAATGGTTACCCAACTCCCATCAACCGACGAGACCTCAGTCAGTAAGAAGCAGTTGCTGGCGCGCCTTGATGTTTGCATGGGAGGAAGGGTTGCTGAAGAGCTTATCTTCGGGGAGGATTACATTACTACTGGAGCTAGTAGTGATCTCAGCACAGCTACAGAGCTAGCTCAATATATGGTGTGTGTGTGTGTGTGTGTTTACTGTTTCCGTTCAATTTTGAGACTGACATTCCCTTGTCATTGCAGGTATCACGCTGTGGGATGAGCGATGCGATAGGACCAGTTCATATCAGAGAGAGACCGGGTTCTGAGATGCAATCCCGGATTGATGCTGAGGTATGAAAATTTCAATTTAGGGTCCATATGTGAATTTTTTGGTGACGGTGAATTTTAATCAATTTGTTTTGGGGCATATTTAGGTGGTTAAACTCTTGAGAGACGCTTATGATCGTGTCAAGGCTTTGCTAAAGAAGGTTTGTCTCATCTTTCCTGCGAAATAAATTACAAAGAAATGGTGCGATAAACAAACTAATACATTTCTCGTGTTTACTTTGGCCAGCATGAGAAGGCCTTGCATGTGCTCGCTAACGCGCTTCTTGAGTATGAGACATTGACTTCGGAACAAATAAAGCGCATTCTTCTTCCGTCTGATGATGGACCTTTGCCGGAGGAAGTGCAGCAAGAACAACAGGAACAGGAACAAGAGCAAGAACAGGAACCCGAGCTCGTGTTGGCTTGATTGAGGAGCTCATTTTGTTTTTCCTCGGTGGCTGGGAGCCCGAGCGAATTTCGTACAAATGTATTCCAGCCTCCCATCTTGTTGTAACATATGTACAAAGTTATTTATACAGACTAATGAACTTCCTATTCATTTATAGACTCACCTATAGGAAGGTGAATTTAACTCTTAGCTAACAATTGGGAAGAATATGACAGAAGTTTTATTCATTTTGTTATTTTCTCTCCAATTGAATAAAGAAGTTATTTTATTTTATTTTTTGAAATAAAGAAGAAGATTATTCATACTTGCGCAGAACAAAAGAGCGATCGAGAACTTAAAAACTGCCAGCCTGAATGCAGAAGTGCAGAATGCAAATATAGAACCACAAAGTTGCGATCTCGATTACATGCAGATGTATTTACAAGCCTAGAGCACACCATGAACTAAGACAGAAAAACATTGCATACCTAAAGCATTTTTCTATTCAAAACAGGAGAAGATTGCGGTTCTTAGGCAACTGGAAACAACAGGGAATTCAAAAGCAGACTTGAAAACTAACAAAGATGATGAACGGAAACAGGAAGAGGAAACAGGAAGTAACGTAGATCTCATTATGGACACACAACAACGTCCACCAAAAACCCAGCCTCCGAAGGCCTCAAACAGCACCAGAAAGAAGCCTCGTCCTTGGCAGACACGTACTCTCACCCTACTCAGTCCCGGTCAAGGGGCTCTGTCCTGTCCTGCACGGCCAGTCTCTCAGAAACGTCAGCAAGCGACTTGAGGTTGCATTTGATCACAGCTTCAACAAAGTAGCAGGTCTCATCCTTGGTGTTTCCTTCAGGCACATCAACTACAAACGACTCGATCACTAGAGTTCCTGGCCTTCCATCGATGACTTCAGGGTGGACCGAGATGACAGATGAGTAGTTCTGCAAAAGAAGAAGATATGGCATTCTCAGATTATGAACAAGCACAGAAGAAACCGACACACAAAGGACTAGTCGGTGGCAAACGTTGCAAGGGGGTAGTGAGAGCAATATATATGAAACTTATTATTTATACTCCCTAGTTCAACTTAAAGATCTTGTTTCTGTAACTCATTAGTAGAAACAAGGCTCTATCAGTTGAATGGAAATGGCAGATATCAAAGCACTCGTATTACCTTGCTCATCACATAGGACTTCATGGCAGATATCAAAACACGAGAAAATTAGAGCACAGACCAAGAAAGTAGCTAGATAGCTATCAAGGAACAATTACAGCTAATATGACACGAAGTAAAAGCTCGGCTATAACTTGAAAGTCAAGTAAGAAAGTCATAAGAAACATATGAGCGATTCCCAGACACTTGTTAAATGCTGCCATCAACTAAAGGTATCAAAGAAGGAAGCTTATGGACCTATGACAACAGGGTAACACGCAAAATCAGTTAACTAACACATAAAGATGTAACATCGGGTCCATAGCCTTCATTTAAAACATCAACTGAAAAGCTCGCTGAAGAAGTAAAGCACCACAGTACAAAGTGGCATGTAGCAACGTGAGATCAGAGACAAAGAAGCATACCCTGAGCCTATGATCACCTCCAATAAACCTCACACGGAGCACATGCTCATCGTCATCCAGAAGCTCCAGCCTCTCAGTGCTAGTAGTAGCCGGAAGGCCAGACTTGACATCAACTTCTCTAAGGCTACCGATCTCCAGATTTCCCCTAACAGTACACCTACTGACAAACGGCTTATACTTCTGTGGCTGGTCAAACCTCCTCACCAGAGACCAAACCTAGAAGAAAGCAACCAAAAATATGAACTCACATTCGACGAAACACAAACAATTACTCGAAGAGTATGAGCATCAAATACCAAGCTCATAGATACACAGATCTCAAGTATATGATACACATGCATCAAACAATCAAGATGCATATTCTTTAAATCATCGAAAATGACTCCAGAAAACCAGATTCATGCCAGATTGAGCTAGGGCTACAGTGAAATCATTGATCCAAAAAAATAATATTCAACCAAGAATAAACTCAGAAATTCGATATGTGCTTTCATTTCCAGGTCAAACCACAAAACAAAAGCTGATTTCACACATCCAGAACCGCATATTCGCAAGAAAACTCAAGATTATTCAAATTCAAACACAAATCAGAGCATCAAGTCAATCAATCGATCCGATCAAGCTAGCTAGCATCAAGCAACCGCCAAAAAACACAGAAAAAAAGAACACATACGAGATGGACCGGAGCCTTGATGCGCTTGACGAGATGCGAGCTGCATTGATTCTCCGCCACCTCATGCTTGTGATGCCTCCGGATAAAATCCTTCTCCCCGCCGAACCCGTTCTCCGCAACCGCCGCCGAGCTCATCTCCGCCGGGAAATGCAACTGCTGATCAGAAAAACAAACAGAAATACGTTACGAGCTCTCTCCTCCACAAACGAGTCAACTCAGAAGGACGCTTCCGAGTCAGGCAACATCGCAGTAAACCAACTTAAATCCCCCCAGTGGTGCCTCTACTGCTAAGTAATGTGAATTTTTTTTTCTTTTTTATAAAGCTTAAATTTTTGGCCTTAAATTTTGGCTCATGAGAATATATAAATTGCCGGCAGGTACGTCCCCCACACAGCTCCCACAATAATGTGAGTGTTTGTTTTTTTTATGGAAATTATAATTTCTTTTTTTAATACTTTGGTGTACCAAACCGTGAACCGAGGAAATGGTACATTACTATTTTCGTGAAATATTGTATTAGATTTCGAAGAGATAATATATCTTCAACTTGTGCTTATCAACTTGCAGACTATACAGTGCCTTGTTTGTTTGTATGTCACTTCAATAGAGAATTGAAATCATAGATACAAATTAAATTATGGTCACAAATTATATAATTCAAGAGTTCAGAGATTCCCTCTGATCACAAGAGAAATGCCGGGATGGGTAAAAGAGGAGGGAAATTGATGGTAGAGATAATGTTTATAAAGAAAAATAGACTGTGTGGATAAAATTAATATAAGAAAGTGATGATATCAGTGAACTTTCCAAAAAGAAAAGTATGTCAAAAGTAGAGGTACTAGTTGTTTGATTTCATTGAGAGCATAAGTTTTATATGTATAAAGAGTTACATATATACTTGAGAATAATTCATTATCTCATTATATATTACTTATCAATTACATATTGACTATCACTCGAATGATATTTTTAGAATGAAAATGATTTTTTTTACCCGAGTGAACGAATGATTTTGACACATTATCAAATTACGTTGAACAAATATTTGTTATTGTTTTAGATATTTAATTTTTTTATTTTTCACGTGTGACGTAGTTACACTTGGCGGTTTTGTTGCATGGTGACACGATTTGTCGAGACCGCCGCCAGCACGATGTCTGGGGAGTAGATGCCCAATCGGCTGATTTCTGCCGCGGATGGCAGCGCCTCCAAATATTATTCCTGCTGTTCCTCGGGAATGAATGAAATCTATCAGGTGGTGTGGGCGCCTGCTAACGTTCAGATGGCACGGTGGTTTTGCCGCCAATTGTTTTGGAACTGGATGCGAAATTACTGTAGTTATATTATATTAATTTTAAAAATATATTAGAATCCTCGTTTTAGTTATTTTTTATTTTTACGAGTACTCATCTTTCACACTTCCATTGATCATAGTAGTCGATCGTGTACTTTATTAGTATTCTGTGTATTTTATTAAAGGTTTACACAAAATTATGGATGTAACAAGGTTTAGACTATCAAAACTTTTAAATATCTAAGATCTCAATATAATATTTTTTGAGACTATTTCACGGGAGTATTTATAAATTATTTAACTTAAAATGTAATATTTTTTAAAAAAATTAGAGTGTTTGACTATTAGTTTTTGAAAGAATTGTCAATTTACATTTATAAACCAAAAATATTTAATTAACAACGAATTGACTCTAGCATAACACTAAACAAAGTAAGACATGTAACTTCAATATACATGTAAAGCATTAAGTCAACTAGCAATTTCAATACTAAGTCAATTGTTGACTTTATAAACATTTTGTCATAATTAAACCATTCACCATAATTAACTTAAAATTTTCAAAATTATTACATTGTTTTGACAAACTTAACTACTCATCCTTTGCTCTATGACATGTTTATGTGGACATCTTTTGAAGAGATTAATGAATGTAGGAGTTAAATTGAAAAGAAATCATTCTAACGTTACTAAAAGTAGTCATTCATTTCAAATAAGTGTGATTGTTATGTAAAGCTGATTATTTAAGATAAGTGTGATAATAATAGTGAAACGGATGCAGTACTTACTTCACTTATTCAATTATGAGTATGATATAAAGAAGCATACAAACTTGAAAATACGACATCTACATGAAATTGTGTGATGATTAAATTATATTGGGGTATAAAACTGATTATAGTAAAATTATTTATTTAAGATGAGTGTAACAATAATATTGAAATAGATACAGTACTTATTACTCACTTATTTATATATGTAAGTATGATATAAAAGAGCATACCAAATTGATGTAAGTAGCAGGAAACGGATGAAAATGTCCAAGAAAAACCTGATTAAAATACTGCATATTCATGGGATTGTGTGATTGATTAAATTGCATCGGGAAGTAGCATATATAGAATTGTGTGATAATATTCCGTGATAAATGGCAGGTATTTGGTGCGAGGTCAGGACCGGTAATTGACTGCAACAGTTCAAGAGTCTGGTGCATATCATAATCACAAAACGCAGAGCTCTGCAGACTTTGCTTCTTTGAAGATATTATATAAAAAATAAAAAAATCTCGTATCCCCGAGTTCTTGAAAAAGTCTGGAAAACTTTTATGTAATTTTGTGAAAAAATGTCTATTTACAGTGTATTTCGATATTATAATCGTTAAAAAAGATTAAAATGTCTCAATAACACTGTTGAAAATCACGAATGATGTAATTTGCATTTTAAAATTTACAATGATACTTTCCAGAAACTTATTATAATAAGATTTAACTAAGAGTAATAGCGGATCCAGAAATTTATATTAGAGTAGGCGATAGTGTAGAGTGAAGATGATACTACAGTAATATTCAGCCGAAAATTATTATTCACATACATATCCGACGGATTTAAGGTCAGAATGACGCCTGCTCAAATTTGTGAATAAATTTGTCTCTATCTAAGAACTTAGTATTACGAGATGATTTTTTTAAAAGAAAAGTCTCAAACCTTCCGGAACAACATAAGCAAAAGATTAGATGGTTGGTTAAAGATTTAAACGAGAGATTAGAGGGTTTTTGGTAGGATGTTAAAGATATTTTAGGCTGTCGTTTTCCAGATAACCTTTCTTTTTATGGCTTGTTATAGCTTTTTAATTCATTGGGAAAGTCAATTAAGGGAACTTGGACCCCTTTCTTAATTGGAATTTAGTCGCCAAGGACCCAAAATATCTGTTATCCGGATTAAGCCTTCATCTTCTTATCCTATACGCTTAAATGTCAAAACACGACAAAAATTAACTTCTAATTCATGTTTCTGCATTTGATTTGGTTATATTTAATCAAATCAACCGTTTAATTAACATCCAGAAGTGTTGATATAATAACAATTAACAAATAAGTGTCTTTTCAATAGGTAAGAGTGATGTAGGAGTACTTGAAAATTAGTGAATTGGTAAGAATTCAAATTGTCTTGAGCAAAAATTTACGATATGGAAATCACGTTGACGAGCTCTATAATAATTCACTGACCAAGTTTAATTTGATCATTTGAGCAGATTTAGGATACCGAAATGATAATTTACTGTTCATTTTTTGGGTTATTTTAGGAGTAAAAGTAAGAATCGTAGCGATGACTCTCACAAATCTCAATTATATGTTAAGTTACACTAACTCCATATAAAAGCGTAGTAAAATTTTGCATTATGGCAACCCAAACCTTAATTAGCAATCCAATCCTATTTAATAATCCAAACATATTCATCTGGTTCCGACAATCCCATTTCTAATTAGCAATCTCAAACATATTTTTCTGATTCTGCCATTAGTTATACTTGCAAATGAAATTATGCTTTGTACTTGCAATCCTTTCACTCTTATTCAAAATTCACGCTTGCGAATCTTTCAGCGTCACTTGTCTCACTTATTTTTTATTCAACATTCATACTTGTGAATCTTTCAGCGTCATTTGTCTCACTTGTATTTCATTCAAGACGAACGATTGCGAATCTCTCTGAATCATCTGTCTCTCTTTTTTTCTTTTTTCTTTTTCATTTTGCATATAACTTGTAATGTTATTGTGCTAGATAGATTACTTAAACTAGTATTTTTGTTGGTATGTAAGTTTGTGCGAGATGAACGCTCTAACATGCATTATTCTGACTACAAATTGCCAGCCAAAATTGACTCATTTACTTGCAAGATAGATTAAAGAAATGGTTATGGACTGCGAAAGGAGTGGATTCCAGATGCTGAAACTGCAGGATATAATCGGTTTGTTTAGTGTTTCTTTCGACCCACCGAAAGAGTTCATACTACCAAAAGTCAAAAATCATAAAGCTTCAAATCAAAGGGTTAAATGGAGAAGTGACATTTTATGATTAGGCCATTGGGGAATCATTGCAACTGAATTACGTATTGCACTTGTTAATACATCGCTATAATTGCCTTTCATACCCAATTTGGTGTGTTGGGAATGACCTATTTTAAGTCATGTTTTCAAGAACTTCCAATTTGGTCTGTTTGGCTGAACTTTTCTGTTGATGTGCTTTGAAGTACGGTAGCTTTTAGTGTTTGTTAAACTAGTAAAAAACTGTTTATCCTTTTTTAGTTAGTTTCTGCTTTGATAACAAGTGGAAGTAAAAAACACACAATTCTTTTTAAAAAATCACAGCTTTACCAAATAAGGTATTGCCAATTTCATCGTTTATATATCATTTCGATAATTGATTTATGCTAAGATATCGTTCTTCTTTGAAATTGATTTTTTGCTAAACTAAATTAGATATGATTAAATTTGAAGTGAAACTTTATATATTGAAAAATGAAATTACTATAACTAAATGAATTTGAGTTTCATGTACTGAACTGATTTACTGAAAAGTCGACAAAACAAAATCTAAGTTGTGACTCTATGGAGTTGAACTCAAGTTTACTATGTTAAAAGTAATTATACTATGGGCCAAAAATAAGCATCTAAAATGTACAAATTTTCAATAGAAATTAACTAAATTTAGATAACTTGGAGCTTTTGATTCAATGACCTAAATTTAAATAACCTGCTTTGTTATGCTGCAATAACTGCAGAATCAATCAGCCCAAATTCAAACCTAACAGAGACCTCTGGATACATGAGGAATGGGTGGGCTACAATCTACACTTTTTGGACCAAATTATTTTATGAAAGCCCATGCTTTAGATTTAGCCACACATGTTTCAAGTTTCCAACACAAGTGACATACAGGCCATATGCAGTTTGTCCTCATACTCTGCTGATTTATGATCAGGCCTTTTTAATCATACCTTTGAGAATATATTTTTAGCAAAAATAAATAAAAAAATCCTCCCATGTCTTGAATAGATGGTGACAATAGGCATATGTACCTTAAAAACCTATTTGCAGACCAATTCAATAGGTAACATATAATTTGAGGAAACTCAATGCGTTTAAGAATCACTTGTTCTCTCAATTGAGTTCAGTGTAAAGGTTTATTCTCGAAAAAATAATAAAAAAGTGTGTAGTTTAAAATATGTTAACTCAATTCAGTTTTATACACTTTAATTACATTTGATCTGATAAAATTCACTATTGTTTTTGCTTTACATTAGTATGAAATGAGAACAAGGCCTTCTATAAGTGAAAAATATATAGTTTTTTATGGTTGGTGGTTATGCAAAGATAAATATTAACGTTCTTAGTTGGTTTACTAATGTTATTTTCTCCTAAGATAAAGTTCAGTTCAGTTTATTTAAGTTAAGCAGAAGATAAATTTCTTATTTTTCATTTCATTGGTTGCATTCTATAATGGGAATGAAATTAATAAGTTTTGATATAAAGAAACAAAGAAGAGTAAGAGTAAATAAATAGCATTTATAATTTTAGAGTCTCTAAAAAAACCCCTCTTTTGCTACCAATGTAGCTATTGAATTCTCTAAATGGATCACCATATGCACATTTTATTGGAACTATAAAAAAATAACTGAAAATCTTTAATTTTCTCCATAATCTCCATATTACAAGGATAGCGGTGAGAATTAATAACTACTCATCCGTTCTAATCAAAGCGCTTGATTTGATTTTTGAAAGTCAAACTGAGAACTTTAATTATTAATATTTTCAGTTTTGTGTAAAAAAGGAAATTGAAATTTTTTTACTTACATATATATGTTTTATGAATTGAGCAATATATTATAGTCTATAAAATTAAATAATAGTAATTAATTATCAAAGTCGTATATGTTGACTTTAAAAAAATAAGTAATACACTTAGATTGGAATGAAATGAGTAGCATTAAATTTTAGAGTCTTCAAAAATGAAACTCTCTTTCGCTAAACATAGCTATTGACTTCTCTAAATCCCAATTTTGGAAAAAAAAACTGAAAATCTCCAAAATTTTTATGTAATCTCCATATTTGATAGCAGTAAAAGTAAATAATAGCATTAAATTTTAAAATCTCAAATAATCAAACTCTCTAAATCCCTATTTTAGATCACCATATGCATATTCTTTTGAAAAAATAAATAAAATAACTGAAAAATCTCCAATTTTTTCAATAATCCCCAATTAATCTCAATAATCTCCAATAACTGAAAATTAATCTCCAATTTTCTCAAATAATTAAACTCATATTATATGGGCAGGCAGTTGACTTTCTCTAGCAACAACTTCATACATATGAGGTGCATGCAACTCAATTACAAATATGAAATTATATAACGTGAATCCGTTTAAAAAAGTATGACAATTTTAATAAATATGAATTATTATTACGTAAAACCATGTAATTAAATTAACGACACATAATAATCGTTACATATGAATGTATCTTAGCTTATGATCAGGTTTGCATGAACTTGAATGATCATAACCAGCATCGTCTGCAGATCGATGAACACGTTGTCATGAATCGAAACAGACCTAAAAAGCACGTGTGGAAAAAGATGGCAGAACAAAAAAACACGTGCAGTAAAAAGATGGCGATCCTGGGACTGGTTTTTAATTATGAATCGAAACCTAGCTACAACTTCGTCGTTGGTGATGCACTAAAACCTCGTTAATACGGTTTTTCTGGAAATGAACAGTATATTCATTAGCAAAATACGTAGAAAGTGGTATAATACATCGTATATGTACGAGAAAATGAATTCAGACACAGAAAATGACCATTACATTGGTATATAAATAGATAAGAACAGTTTGATAAACCTTAATTCAAGCTCTCCAAGGATCTGCATACAAATCTACATGCACCAGTACCATCTCTTACAAGAGCTGATAAACCTATTACATTCATTCATCTGAGAGCCTGATTTCAGACAGTACTATAAACCAGTACTAGAATCATCAGACTCTCTCTCTATATATATATAAAGGAACAGAATCATCATGATATCAGTACTAACAACTGAGTCTAGCTACTACATATGATTATATATGGTCTGGCTTGAATCCCCCAGGCTCCTCTTAACAACGTTGTTAGAACAAGATTGTTAGAACATATGTTTAGAGAGAGATCCTGGAAAGATAGTACTCAGACACATTGTTATTACAGCGCTCCGGCGGACTCCCACTGAGACAGACGGGTCAGAAAAGCAAGCACTTCTGAAGGATCCTGCAAGGACGACATGGCCAGCGTCTCCCTAGGTTTGGACGACACCAGAATAGGACAACCTTGGTTACTGTTACGAAGCACCTGCGAGTTTTTAAGGTCATGTTGTCAGCTATCTTACACTACCAACAATGTATGAGTGATCATGGTTAAGTTAACTACCTTAAAACCGTCTTCATCAGTCTTGTCGTCCCCGATGAAGATGGGGAAAACATCGTTGGAGTCGGCGTAGCCGAGGGTGTCCAGCAGGTAGGTCACAGCGTTTCCTTTGTTCCACTGAATGGAAGGCCTGATTTCCAGAACCTTCTTGCCTCTGGTCAGATGAAACTTAGGGTAATCTTCGAGCAGTGTCAGAACCTTCTGCTCTAATCCTGGGTAATCCTGCGAATGAAACAACGTTGATAATGAGTTTTGTGTCCATGACATGATGAGATCATAACAAACGTTAAAGAATCAGAAAAACTTACATTCTCCAGAACGTGCCTGTAGTGCACAGAGATGCAGAACCTGTTATTCTCGATGTACACGCCTTTGATGTCAGAGGTTTCATCTCCCAGCTTTTTCAGAATCTGTCATAAAACATTAAACATAAACATACATATATATTAACATAAGCATGCATACATATGACTGGATTATAACACTCACCTCTTCAATCGAAGGCAGAAACTCCTTGGCAGGCTGGAAAATGGTCAGTTCATTGCCCTGAACAACATTAATCAGTCAGATCATATGGAACAATCAAAAACAATGAATCTGAATCAAGTTTAATGATAATCAACATACATTAAGATCCATGGCCTTTGTCTGAAACTTGCATTCATAGGACTTGGATTGCATAGGTGGGCCCATGATGTCCATGCCATGGCTCCCAGCATAGTAGAGCTCATCAAGCTGAACGAAATCACGAACCTGCGGGAAACAAACGAAAATATTATTAAAGAATTCATTACACAAAATATAAAAAAATTACGTGGTATTGAGTCAAGCATTCTGCGGAAGACAAATATGTCTTTGTCTTGGTCTCCTCTGTCTGAATCAGGATGAGTCCGACTTTACTATTTACAGAGCAATTATTACATTGTTCCTGATAAGTTCCTATGAATTTAATGAATTATTACCTTCTTGCGGCTCCTTCCGCTAATTATAGCGGTCGGAAACTTCTTAGCTACTTCTCTTACCGCAGACCGCATCTGCATATCACAAAAACAACATTAATCAATCAGAATTCTAACATTCATTAATTTTGCAGAAAATAAGGTTTAATTACCTCTTCAGACATGAAAGCACAGTCAGGATCATCGACGATGGGAGTGAGAGTTCCATCGTAGTCCAAGAACACGACAACCTGTTTGCCGGATGCAGAGCTCATCAAGTCCTGGAAAACCTTCAGTGCAGATGGATGCTCCTTCTGCGGAGAAATTAAGGTTATTCATACGTTATTCTAACAGAATTTAGGATGCTGTAATGATGATGATTCAACTCACCAGCCAATGCATGTACTTGGGATCCTCAGATTTGGCTACGATGATCAGGTCGGGAACAGCTGCATTATCATCGTCGTTGTCGGGCTCGATCTTTGGGAGGCTTCTGGATTTCGCGAAGTACTGAAAGTTGAGTTTGCCGAGCAAGTCTTTCAGACCGAACCATCTTCCTAGTCCGACAGCGTCGAAAAGCCTCACGAGTCTCATCTTCATACCTAACGAAAGATCAATCAAACGAATCAGACATAAATACATGTAAAAGGTGGTCAGAAATCAGAGGTTTAGGGTTCAAATCATCCAAAAAGACGCACAAAAACCAATCGAATCAATCAGAAGCCGACAGAAAGTTCCGGTCAACTTCAGAACATGATAAGAAACAGGACAGGATAAGAAAAAGCAGCCGTCTTTTTCGTGTTCTTTGACGTCGGAAACCATTAGTTTCGCGTCGGACTGAAAGCAACAGGGTTTTATATGACCTTTTCGTATTCTTTAATAAATGCAGGGAGGAAAAGTTACCGGAAAAGTTCGTCGGAGTTCCTGATTCCACGCCGGAGATTATAGTACAACAACTGGCAGAGGTTTATATATGTAAGAAACAAGAAGAGGAGGATGATGATGAAGAAGAAGGTGGCAAAGGTGGGTATTTATATGTATGCAGAGCAAAATAAAATATTATTTATAATATTAAAAAATATATTTCTAATACCAGATTGTTGTAATAATAAGGTATTAATATTGGCGGTTCGGTGATAACAGTTGACAAAATCCAGAGAACCCTTTACAAAACTTAAATAGGTTCTTCTTCTAATAACTGGTAACCAATTTAATAATAAATACAAAATCTTTGTAATATTATTATTTTCTATTATGTTCGCCCACCTAAAAACTGTTTAATGCATTAATTCCGTGATTTGACTTTCTACATAGAGTACAAATAAAATCAGTTTTTGGTTTAAAAAATTAAATTTAATTAGGAAAAATTAATTTGGTCTAAATTTGGGGCGAATAAATTATGAATCTGGTCCATAATTAGAGTAAAATTAAGAAAAATTACAGTTGGAAGAATGACATGCTATTTTATATATACCTGCCAACCGTGTAACTGTTTCTGTTTTTATAATTTAAGTAAAAATGTTTATTTTTGGCAAAAATATTAATTATAAACAAACAAAAGAGACATGTAGAAGTGGTAGTTGTATCAATGGGAATAAAAGAACAAAATGAAAGAGACGTTAGGCAGTCCAAAAAAGAGTGCTCTATAAATTGACAGATTATTATTATTCAATAAAGAAAAAAAAACTAAAAAAATTATTAGTAGAGAAAAGTGTTTTAGGACTTGAAAGACTTTTCAAATGTAATAAATGGTATTAATTTGAAATAGTGGACTTTTTACATATTTCCAGTATATTTTAGCCGTTCCAATCAATCTCAATTATATTTTAGTTCATGTTAAATTAATTTTATTATTACAGTTGGAGAATTTCAATAATTTAAATTAAAAACAGTCGACTTTTAACACAAATGCAGTTATATATTAGGTGATATAGTTAATCTTATTTACATTTGCGCATGTCCAATCAATCTCACTTACATTTTAACATATACAATAATTCATCTCAACTCAACTATTAACACAGTTGACTTTTAACACAAATCCAATTATATTTTAACAGATATAGTTAATCTCATTTACATTTCAGCAGGTCCAATCAATCCCACTTACATTTTAACATATACAATAATTCATCTCAACTCAACTATTAACACAGTTGACTTTTAACACAAATCCAATTATATTTTAACAGATATAGTTAATCTCATTTACATTTCAGCAGGTCCAATCAATCCCACTTACATTTTAACAAATAAAATAATTAATCTCAACCCAATTACACATAATCAAACTATAAAAGTTAAAATGCTTAATTAAAATAAACTTATTATTTAAAATATCCTAAACTTTTTAAGAATTCAGAATTACTTACTTTAGAATCTACAAATTTGTCAAATGAAATATATGTAAAAACTTATAAATATGAGCCGCGTAAGGTTTAAAAATATGAGCACGCGTCGAGTGGACAACTTAGAAAGCAAGTTTTAGAATTTTTGGACAAAGATTTGATTCAATAGAAAGCGAGAGGATGAAGAGGCAACAAGAAAAAACCAATATCCTAGTAATTAAAGTCCGATTCTATGACTCAACAACGCATAGGATGAACTAATTAACTATACTTTTGGCCATTTTCTTCTGAATCGGACTGAATTGAAACTGAACTAAACATCATGAACATAAGTTATTAAACTAAACTGAGAGTTGATAGACTGAATTGAGAACTGCTTTAACTAGATTAAAAGGTGCTGAAAATACTAAAAATAAGTTGAACTGAACGGGAGCTAACTAGGTTTTCGGAAAAATATGCATAGCTGGTAAGAAGAAAATTATCCTTCATAATTTCACCCCGGCCTAGATTTGCATTAACAAATCTACGACCTAGATAAGTTATTGAACTAAACTGAGAGCTGATAGACTGAATTGAGAAACTGCTTTAACTAGATTAAAAAGTGCTGAAAATACTGAAAATAAGTTGAACTGAACGTGACCTAACAAGATTTTCGAGAAAAAAATGCATGAATGAAAAAGACAAAATTACCCTTCATAATTTCACTATGAACTAGATCTGCATTAACAAAATCAATGGCATTTCAACTCAAAATCAGACCTGAA
The DNA here is from genome assembly GCA_948330725.1 of Sherardia arvensis. Taxonomy (NCBI): domain Eukaryota; kingdom Viridiplantae; phylum Streptophyta; class Magnoliopsida; order Gentianales; family Rubiaceae; genus Sherardia; species Sherardia arvensis. The sequence goes on along the minus strand of OX415236.1, from coordinate 1,085,331 downwards.
TTAACTAATCAGAAGAAAGCGGTCATTTATTGAGTTTCCTATGTCCAAATCACATGTTCTTAAACTAATAAGGGTGGTTAATTAGCTAGGTCACGATCAATTAGTTAAACAAATTTATAAGTTAACAGCGATGTGAGCTAAGTTATAATCGCCAGAAGTAAGTCAAAAAGTAGCGTTGGTTACCTTCTTTTAACCACATAATTTGTAGGTTTAATGTTAAACTAATCACTCCAAACATACGGCCATACAGGTAGTACTAGAATGAAAGTTACATGCATTTTATAGGTACCTTCTAATTGTCTCATTCGGTAACCTGTTTTTAAAATAAGAACACCCCCATCATGTAGAAATGAATTGGTAATTTAACACAGGCACTCGTGGAAGCAATCATGTAGTCCATAAAGTTGTCCTTGACAGAGTTTATCGGAGAATTTTACTGTATCTGTTAGTGTTTGTTAAACTGTCAAAATACAGTTATATGGTGGAGCTGTACTTTTAAGAACCCTGAGTGCTTTTGACTTCTACCGTAGTGAGAAGTAGAAGTTGGATCACTTTTGGGCTGAAAATTACTTATGAAATAAGTAATTTTTTGACAGTTTATCAAATACTGAAACTGCTTTGTTTTGAATCGTAACAGTTGAAAAACTCCGCCAAACACACCTTATTTCATAGATATGTTCACTTTTAGGTCTAAAATTAGAAGTTGATGAGATCAGTTTCTGCTTCACCGAACACATTCATGTTCTTCCGAGCTAATTTTTACCAAATGACATGGTACAGAACTGATATGGTCTATCAGTTATAATTATCACTATTTCAACACTTATATTAAGTTCTAACGTCCACGTATAACGTATTTGTTCTGGCTCCGTCACTGAAAACCTTATTTCTGATGAATCAACAAGGGAGCTTTCAATCCTACACCACATTCATGTGACTCATGAGTCAAGTTAGCAACGAAGAAACACATGTTTTCTGCTTCAAAGGTAGGCTTTCGGCTTGCCTTCGTCCGACCAAAAAGCACACAACGACAAAGATTTACGTGTCAAAATACTGAACCGTGGTCCAGAAATTTCACTGTTTCTCCAATGTTAAGTTTATCTTACAAAAAATCGTGCAAAAAAATGGAATAAATAAGGACCTATAGGCTAAGAAAACGACCTATAACTTCCGTTTAGATAAAACGGCATATCTAATGTTGTATTTGACAGAGCTTTTTAACTGACATGCTTCAAATCACAGTAACTTTTATTATTTGATAAACTCTCATAAAAATATTTGTTTCATATTTTGACTTAAAAGTGACCTAAAAGCACCGGTCATATATCCGTTTCTACTTTTTACCAGAGCAAAAGTTAAAATTTTTCAGCATTTTTAAAAAGTATAGTTCCACCAAATAAACCCTAAATTAATCGTTTTGTGATAATATCAATATTTGGAACAATATTAGAAAGCCAAAAATGATGAAAGGACATGGGAAAATGACTCTATATATAGCTTTTTAGCGGTAATGCTACTAACCTAACCGACTTAAACAATGGTTTTTGGAGTACCATAAAGTGTTGACACGATCTTATGTTGATGTCTTTATGTGTAGGAATCAAAGTGGTGTTTGGCTGCTTTAGTGTTCTTAGACAAAGGGTGTACCTAATAAAACAACTCCTCTTGAGCCAATGGTTTTTAAAACCTTTTGCAATGCATGGATATTGATTATTGTAGCCATTATCCCTAATAATAGACAAATGGAAAGCTTTCACCAAACAATATCTAGAGAAAATGTCGACATATAAGTCACATAACCAAACTCACACAAAGTGAATTCAGAGATTGTGTAGTATTAATCGGGAACATCGCCTACTCAACGTACAGAATCAGTAAAAATAAAATAGGGTTAGATTAGCGTAATCATAGGAATAGGATCCATATGTCTATTATTAGAGACGACATGCAAACTGAAGTTCACCCAAAAAAACGTAATTTCTTAGATCTGGTTTAAATATCAGCATTCTTACATCTTTAAGAGGACGATATGAGCGGATCCAGGTGCAGTGTTGGTGTGACTCGAGTCATTCCAGTAATTGACGGAGTGATCGAAATTTTTTAAAAAAACCGCTTATTGATTTGCCACCACCATACGTGTCAGTCCTAATCAGGCATAACTCAGAAAGTTTTTTGAATCCGCCAGTAGAGCACGACGTCCTACTCTTTATATTGTGATAAGAAGATTGATAAAATCAACTTATTCAAAAAGTTTGAAACCATAAAAATGAGGAATTACCTAGTAGTAAAAAAGTTTTGAAGAAGTATGTAATAAATGAGTTCACTAGGTTGGGAAAAACACATGTAACGGTTTAACGGGTTAGGGTCATTTCAGGAAAAGAAAAGGTCGGCGACGGTTGGGGCTTTTCCTTTCGAAGAGACTGAAACAATATGGGCCCGCAACCGACTCAAAAAGAACAGACACTTTTTTGATAAAAATATACAACCCATGGCCCACCACCATAGGTACCCATGTGTCTCTTTTTGGTGGCTTCCTGAATGAACTGGGCCTGTTTCGGATCCACTCACTCTCATCTTTTCTTTTAAACCAATAAAATTGAAATGTGCTAAACTGAAATATTTCGAACCAGATTGAAAGTTTATGAATTAAATTAAAAGATATCAAATTATACTGTAAATTATTGAAATAAACTCATAGTTTCCTTAAAATGCTAAATTGTAAGAGAATATGTTAAATTAAACTAAAATATGTTGAAAGTAATGCAAATTAGTTGAATTGTACATGTCTATGCACTCGCATTCTCCCCTCTTCCTGCTAAAATTTCTTACTTTCTTTTTTATTATATCTCACCCAAAAAATTTTACTTGTAATCTTTCATTTATCAAAGAAAATAGTACTGAATGTGCACATCTAGCTTAATAAGTTTTTACATACGATCCGTTGAATTTAACTAAGAAATTTTGGACATGGAAGAAACAAGTAGTAGTAAAAGTAGATGTGAGTGTTTTGTTTTATCATTTAATGCGGGCCTAGCAGACTATTCAGCCCGGTCAATAGATGGGCCCTAGCTGATTACACTTGTGCGGTGCAAATTAATGTCCAAAGCAAAGTACTAAAATGACTGAAACAGCAAACTCATGCGTGCGTGGACTGAATGAGACTAATTGAAAACAAACAAGAATCACAATGGTGCTTCTTTTTATCAGTCAAAGACTCAGTTAAACGTACTGGAACTCTAGTAGTAGTAACATCAGAAATAGTACCATCATGAAATGAAATGCCATTGTTAAAAAGAAAATATAAACAATCTTAAGTTTTTAATTAAAGTGTTTGAAATTAAATATTAGAGAAAATCAGTATGAAAATGCTAAATGAGCAGTGAGCACTGGCGGAATCTGGAATTTTTTTCTTTAGAATATGTTCGAATGGCTAAAATATTTAGAGTAAACTCGTTTTAGCTCGGAAAGCCCTAATTTTAATCGAAAAATTCACCGAAGAAGAATAATATTAAGTATGGGCGTCGGATTTCAAGGTAGGCATCAACTTACCCGTACTCCCATGTGATTCTGCCACTGTAAACGAGCATACATAACTTTTCTATCGATCTAAAATAATACTCCTTGTTTTTGTCTTAATTTGGCACACTTGTTATTTTTGAGATGATCAAGGTATAATGACACATTTCCAGTAATATATATACATGAATTTTTGGTGCAGGACATTTTAATTTTGCAGGTTGATATTCACTAATTTGGCTAATTTGGTAATGCAGGTTTAGACCGTAGATATGAGGATAATTTTGTCTTTTCAAATCCTACAAAATCAAATTGTCCGTGCAACTACCAATATACTAATAACTTTTTTAAAAAATCCCTACAAGAGCAATTCCTCAATTGGCTAATATTTCAGATTATAGACACTTATAGAATAATTAAAGAAAAGATGGGGTTTTAAAAATAAATAAATAAACCTAGAAGGCTTATTAGTGGGGACCGCCATAAAACAGGCTCTGAGCACACGCGCGTCAGAGCGGTTGGAGGGGTGAAGAAGACCTTTGACTGAATTTAGGGAATTGGAGAGTCCTTTGCTCCCTCCATAGAAAGGAACGGAAAACCGAAACCAACGGCTTTTTAAGTTTTCGGTTTCTCCTAAAATATCTAAACCGAAATTCCCCGCCGGAAAATGCAACCGGAAAAACCTACCGGAATCGCAAAATCTCATCACTCCCGACATCACAGGTAAATAGCAACCGAGCATTGTTTATCAAAAGGTAAAACACACAATAGGACACCAACAAAAACACACACATGAATAAGTTTTTATAGGTCAAAGAAAAGCTTACTTGAAGTTGGAGTCCTGAACGGCAAAACCTCGAAGCCGGAGCCGAAGCCGGAGCACCTCCGGTGTAAATTCCGACCGAGCAGAATTAAGCAGAGATTTTTGAAAAAAACAAGAAATTTTTAAAGTTCTGAGAAAATGAGAAAGGGAGGAAATTAGAGTGGGAGGGATAGGTATTTATAGATACAGAGATACATACGTTATAGGCATGGGAGTGGGGTTTTAAATGGTTTGGAGTTTTTCGTTAAACTGTCAATTTTCAGGTTTATGTGGTCAACATTGTCGTAACCTGAATACTGGTTTTGTTGTACTAATTACCTAATATAATAAAAAACCTATTTTGTATTCTTCTCGTTTTGTAGTATTACCCATACATATGGGAACTTTCACAACCTTCCATTTTTTTTTACGATCCGACTTATCTAATTGTTTGCCCTGAGATGCAGGTATAGACTTTCAAAAGAAAAAAATGAAATTAGTAAATAATAGTTATGCATAATCAAGTTGAAAACCAACTTCTTTTGTCATATTTATCATGCACGCGTCATTATCGACATCACAAAGTCAAAATATAATTAAAATTAGTTAACTTTGAACATACATGTCTGACTTTTATTCTCCCGATGTCGAGATAGAATGTGCATAAACATTCGCATAAAATCGAAACTTTAAAAAGACCGTCTTATTTTAAGCGTGTTTCATGTTAGTGATGACCAAATTTTCATCCCACTCTATTCAGGACCAAATCTGAACTAAGAGTTTTTTTTCAACAACGTTATTAATGGGTTGGATAGTGATAAAGGGCATGAGAATAAAGGTTACATATCAATTAATCTCAGCCATTAGAAATCGTCTAGAGGATAAAACCATGATACAAGCACAAGTAGACTTGAGAGTTGAGCATCTAATTCAGGATCATAATCGTATGAGTCATACCAGAGGCGAAGGCACGCCCAGATTGCAAATGCAACTCAAAAGTATTCTTGTAAGGATTTTTTACGTAAATTTTGAAAAATGATAAATTTGCAACACACTTATTTGAAAATAGTATTAGTGCCCATAATTTTTTTTCAGTTTGCAATCCTATATTAAATATAATTGAAAATATAGTTTGTTTATCTAGTGTGCAATTTAGCTTCTTTTGTGTGGAGATAGTTAGTAGGGATATACTAATCGACGTACATGATGTTGCCATTGATTTAGGGTGAACGATATAATCGTTATTAATTTTATTGTAGTGATAGTTTTTTTTTTGAAAATAAAAATATTATTTTAATTCCCTAGAAAACGTCCAGAATCGTTTGACAAATCAAAAGCAGGCATATAATTCCAAACTATCCTAACAATTACACCAATTTTTGCATGAGAAGTTAGTTGGTGAGTCATATTGTTCTTTAATCTAGGTATCCAGCAAGGGAATTTCATTCCAAAAATTTCCAACTCCCTTCTTAGCCTACCTATCAGTTCTGCACACTCAACACGGGTTGGTCAAACTCTCGAATTGCTCTGATTATTACCATACTAATGTAGCCTCTCTGAGGTTTCTTCGCCGCCAAATCTTGGGCTTCTGCAAATATGGGCTCCGAAACACCTGAGCATTTCATAGTCTGTGACGGTGGCCCAAATATACTTGGGGTCAAATAGTAATTAAACTTAAATATTGAGAGATAAAAGGGAAATAATTGTAATTAGGATAAAATATCTGCATATCATTCTTCTCTGCTAATCCGTCTATAATACCATGTCAAAATAGGAATACAATTACACAAGAAACCCATACAAATTTCTCACTTTGCCCCTGCTCTCCTTTACGTTCATGACATACGTTCCCCCTTGAAAATAGACTTGTCCTCAAGTCTTAAAAGCTGGAAATTGCCTCTTGATGAACAACTGATCCTCCCATGAAGCTTCCTCCTCTGACAGATCCTTCCATTTTATCAACCATTGAACCACTGCTCTTCTTTGTCTAATGATTTGTCGGCGCTGTAAAACCGTTTGAGGAGCTAAAGGACACACATCATCTTGATCATATTCTGGCAAGGGGGCTGTATTAACAGGTGATGCACCAACATGCTTTTTCAACAAGGCAACATGAAATACAGGGTGTATTTTAGCCCCTGGAGGCAACAGTAACTTGTATGCCACTTGACCGATTCTTTCCAGTATCTTATATGGCCCGTAGTATTTTGCACTCAGCTTTAAGCAAGCTCTAATTGCAATTGTTTGCTGTCGGTATGGCTGAATCTTCAAGTAAACCCAATCACCAACTACGAAATGGCGCTCTGTTCGGTGGACATCTGCAAACCTTTTCATCCGATCTCTGGCTTTAATCAAATGTTCCTTCAAAATTCTAGTGACATCGGTTCTCTGTTGTAGTAAATCCTCTGCTGCCGGAATAATACAATCGCTCCAAGGTCCTAGCGGCAGAGGAGTCGGCTTCCGGCCATAAAGGGCTTCAAACGGAGTCATGTTGATACTGGTGTGATGAGCTGTGTTGTACCAGTACTCCGCCAGTGGTAACCAAGTGACCCAAGATGACGGCTTATCTCCTGCAAAACACCTGAGATAGGTTTCCAGACATTGATTCACTCTCTCTGTCTGGCCATCCGATTGAGGGTGATAGGCCGAGCTCATGTTGAGAGCAACCCCGAGCATGCTAAACAAAGCTGTCCAGAAATAGCTAGTAAACAATTTATCGCGATCCGTGACAATCGATTCTGGAAGTCCATGCAGCCTGTACACAACATTCAGGAACTCCTTAGCCACTTTAAGTGCTGTGACTGGGGGTTTTAGGGCGATAAAGTGGCTGAATTTTGTCAATCTATCCACCACTACCAAAATGGTGTTGTACCCTTCAGATTCCGGTAATTTTTCAACAAAGTCCATGGTAATGTGAGACCATGATTGCTGAGGTATCTCCAAAGGTTGTAGTAACCCCGGATAAGCTACATGTTCAGATTTCATTCTCTGACACACCTCACATTTTCGGATAAATTCAATCACATCAGCCTTCATACCCGGCCAAATAAACAAGGACTTCAATCTCATATAGCAAGCATACTGACCTGAATGCCCTCCTAATGGTGTAGAGTGCATCTATTTTATCAGACTGGTTCTCAGGTCGTGAGCAGCACCAATGTACATCTTTCCCCCTTTCTTCAGTATCCCCCTTTCGTATTCAAATTCGGTGTGAGCCTGAGGAGTGAGCAACAACTTAGCAATGATCTCCTCCACCTGTTTATCTCCATCATAGCTCAGCTCCACTTGTGTCATCCATTCTGGCTTAACCTGAGTTACCGCACACACATTCAACTCTTCAAAATCCATCCTTGATAGGCCATCTGCTGCCTTGTTCTGCGCCCCTTGCTTATACTGGATGCTATAGTCAAACCCCATAATTTTGTTAGCCCCTTGTGCTGTAAAGGAGTGTTCAACTTCTGCTCTAAAAGGAACTTGAGGGCTCTGTGGTCTGTTTTAATGACAAAATGGTGACCGAGCAAATAATGCCTCCACTTAGTTACTGCATGTATCACCGCCAACAACTCTTTTTCATAAATTGACAACCCCATATTTCTAGGGCTGAACGCCTTACTCAAGTAAGCGATTGGTCGCCCATTTTGCATGAGTACAGCTCCAAGCCCTTTTGCGCTGGCGTCCGTTTCCACCACAAAATCCTGTTTAAAATCTGGAGCTGCTAGCACTGGCGCACTACACATTGATGCCTTGAGCTGCTCAAATGCCAACTGAGCTGCTTCGTTCCACCCGAAACAATTCTTCCTCAAAAGGTCAGTAAGAGGTTTGCATATCAACCCGTAATCTCTAACAAAACGTCTGTAGTACCCTGTTAACCCCAAGAATCCCCTCAACGCAGTAATGTCTTTAGGAACCGGCCACTCCTTAATGCTCTTTACCTTATCCTCATCCATTCTCACGCCTTGCTCATCTATCACATGTCCCAGATACTCAATGGACTGCTGTGCAAACGAACATTTCGAGAGCTTGGCGTACAACTGATTTTCCTTCAATATTTGTAACACCACCTTCAAGTGTTCTTTATGCTTCTCCAAATCCGAGCTATAAATCAGAATGTCATCGATAAATACCAAGACAAAGACCCTTAAATAAGGTAGAAAAACCTGGTTCATGAGAGACTGGAAAGTCGCTGGAGCGTTAGTTAGCCCAAAAGGCATAACTAGGAACTCGTAATGCCCCTGGTGTGTCTGGAAAGCTGTCTTTGGGGTGTCCATCAGCTTGACGCGAATCTGGTGATATCCTGCTCGCAAGTCAATTTTGGTAAAATACTTTGCTCCGTGTAGTTCATCCAACAGCTCATCAATGTTAGGTATAGGGTACCTATCCTTCACCGTCAACTCATTTAGGCGCCGATAATCTACACAAAACCTCCAGGAATTATCCTTTTTCCGTACTAGTAGCACTGGTGATGCGAAAGGGCTGTTGCTATGCCGAATCGTCCCCATCTCAAGCATTTCTTTAACTTGCTTCTCCAATTCAGCCTTCTGATAGTAAGGGTATCGGTAAGGTCTCAACTTGAATGGTTTAGAGCCATCCTTCAGGGGTATTTCATGGTCGAGTGATCTGTGGGGGGGCAGTCCCTTCGGAGTAGCAAAAACATCTTTGAACTCCTCTAACAAGGGTTGAACTTCCTCCCTGCTCCGGCTCTCCTTCCCCGCGTGCTCAACATTGTTTAACCTCGCCTCCCTCTTTTTGAAATCAACTACAAATGGCCTGATCGCTTTACCTCGAACCAAGCCAAAAGTTGGATTGTCTACAATTCCCCACAACTTGATTTTTGACCCTTTGTATCGAGCCTTGATCATCATTTGCTCGAAATCAAATGTAATGGGACTATGTCTGCGCATCCAATTCACCCCTAGAATCATGTCCCACTGGCCAATGTTCATGCACCTCAAGTCAAAGCTGAACCCATACTTCTGTAGCTCCCAATGAACCTGTGGGCATTTAACTTTGCTAGAAAGAATTGTACCATCAGCCAACATCACCTTGGCTGGGGTGGTAGTGCGTTTTTCCAACCTCAAAGTGGTAGCTATCTTCTCATGCACATAACTATCGGAGCTTCCAGTATCTAACAATACTCTCACAGTAAGCCCTTGCATTTTCCCTTCTAGAATGATGAGTTGCCTCGCAAAATCTGTCGAAAATGCGTTCAACTCGTTATCCACCACCAGCTCATGCTCACTTTCTTCCTCCAATTCCTCCACCGCGTCTTCAAAACCAGTGTCATCATCTTCCCGTAGTAACAAATTTAGGTGCTTCTGCTTGCAAACATGCCCCACTCCGAATTTTTCTCCGCAACGGTAGCATAAGCCCTTTTCTTTGTATTCCTGAAATTCACGAGGGGAGATTCTCTTCCAGTTATCGGCAGTACTATGGTTTCTTTTTGGGGCATTTAGCGTCGGCGGCTGGTAAATTGAGCTCCTATTCGGGATACCTCCACTCTTGTTCCCCGGGGTTGAAAAAGTTCTTGTTCGCTTGCACATATTATCCCAGGTTTGTTCCTGGAATTCAGCCACCTCAAAAGCTTGTAATAAGGTCTGAGGTTTCAAGCCCTTAACCATTGGTTGCAACTCCGCCTTCAAGCCACTCAAAAAGCTGTCTAGAAAATACTCGTCATCCAGGTGTGGATTCTTGAGCAACATTTGAGACATCAAAAGCTCAAACTTCTCCTGATAATCGGCTACAGAACTAGATTGAGCTAGTTTATTAAACTCCTCTACAACCTTTTTCTTGCCCTTTTCCTCAAATCTGTATATCAACTCAACACAGAATTCACCCCAAGACATTCTCCCTTTTGTTCTTTTCAAACCTTGAAACCACGGATCACATTTACCGTCCATATACAACTCTGCAAAATCCACTCTCTGCCAGTCCGGGATCAAGCATACATTAAAGTATTTCTCACATTTCCTAACCCACAGCCTAGGTTCTTTACCGTCAAACATATTCAACTCGATCTTAGGTAAACCAGAGGGAGCATAGGGAAGTCTACCTCTTTCCCGAAAACCAGACATCACTTTATTTTCCGGGACATTTCTTGCTGCAAATCCAGGAGGAACTGGAACAGTTGGTGTTGCAAAACTCTGCTCCCCATTCCAAAACGGTACATATTTATCTCTCCCCGTTGCTGCCGCTCTATGCTCCTCAAAAGAACCCCAAAATTGCTGCTCTCTCATGTTTTCTGCATCTGTTCTGCCATCAACAAATTATGGCGAAGTTGCTCGTCTGTTGAAACCTGAAAATGCTGCTCCCCCAATGGGAGATGTTGGTTTTGTAATACAGTCACCGGAACCTGACGAAATTGCCCCGCGGTCACCGGAATCTGCCTCGACGGAATCTGCAAGGGTTCACTTAATTGACGGTGCCGGCCCGAAAAAGGGACAAACCCTTGTGGAGTTTCGACTGTCAACCCTTCTGCCACCGCGCTCGTGACGCGCGCCCTTGCTGGAATGGTGGAAGAGGGCGGAAGCACCGCGTTCGTGACGTGCGCTACTACCGGAATGGTTGAAGAGGGCGGCGCCGCCAAGGGTACGCTTCGATGGAGTAGTTCGTCCAGCTTTCCGTTCAGATCCGCCGTGGCCCTCTCTTGCACATCAAATCGAGCGTTCAGTCTAGCTTCCAAATCGGCGTGCGAAGCTATCTGGTTTGCCGATTGGGACTGAAACCTCTCTTCAATCGATCTCATCCGAGCCTCGATAACTCCGTGTTGTCGATGCTGTTCACCGGCCATTTCTTCCAGCCTTGACTCGTGCCTCCTCAACTGCTCCTCCATAACCTTGGCTCGAGTTCCGTCCACCATGTCGCCGCCGAAACCTGCTCTGATACCAGATGTGACGGTGGCCCAAATATACTTGGGGTCAAATAGTAATTAAACTTAAATATTGAGAGATAAAAGGGAAATAATTGTAATTAGGATAAAATATCTGCATATCATTCTTCTCTGCTAATCCGTCTATAATACCATGTCAAAATAGGAATACAATTACACAAGAAACCCATACAAATTTCCCACTTTGCCCCTGCTCTCCTTTACGTTCATGACATAGTCATGGCTTTTAACGTTTTGAGAGATTTGTTCAAATTAGATAAATTCAACCCGGCCTGCTATAAGCTTAAGTTAGTTTGGACAGCTTATTTCAGCCCACTCAAACTAAGCAATTGAAGGCCCAATCTATGTACAACTTGTATCTCAGTTTATTTTGTTTGGTCTTATTTAATATGTGACCTGCAATTTATTCAAATGAACAAAAAGTCTGAGATTTATGGCTCAAACATTAAACTGAGACTTACATTTGATTCTCTAAGCAAAACAGCAAATAATCAAACCTTTTAATAACAAAAGAGACTGTTTTCAATTCAACTTTTCAAAAGTGACGAAAGTTACATTGTAAACTCGGATCCGTGATATGATCGACCCCCAAAATCACACGTATACACGAGTTGTAACTAGAAAAAAAAAAAAAAACATATGACATAACATCCAGAGCAATAGCCTGTATCCTCGTACGAAAACAAAAAAACAACCTTGTACACTACTTCGCTGCCAAAAGAATGGAGTTAGACTAAAAACCTGGGGATGGCAATTGTTTCATCACCCCAACACGCGAAGTTTGAATCCCGGTATACACTATGTCCGTTGATCATCTGCAAAAAAATGGCTATTGGCTACCTCCGTTCCAAGAATCACCGTCGTTTACTCCTCCTTGCCTTCCTCCCGAGCTTCAGAAACGCCATCGGCCAGTTCTGCTGCAGTTTTCACCTCAGAAACGCCATCGGCAAGTTCTGCCGTTTTCACTTCAGGAACGCCATCGGCAAGTTCTGCCGTTTTCACTTCATAAACGCCATCAGCAAGTTCTGCTGCAGTTTTCACTTCAGAAACACCATCGGCAAGTTCTGCCGTTTTCACTTCAGCATCGGCATTATTACTATCGTTTGTCACCTGCATAAGATCGGAGGAAATGGCAGCGGGGTCTAGCTCCAGGGAGCCCTTGGGGGCGTCACGAGCCTCTTCGTCTGTCAGCTTGTAGAACGGGACCTGGTGGGAGAATCTGAACATTTCTTCTCGGGGGATCTGCTGGGCCATTTCCGAGTCGAAGTTAGGGAGAAACAGAGTCTTGAATCCAGGGACTTTGACGAGGGGAGCTACAGAGACGCCTTTTTCCTCATTGTATTCATCGAGAACGGTCACCATCTCATACGTGTGTATCACTTCCTCGGGTATTTTCGCATTCCAGTCGGGAGACCAGTTCTTGTACAATGCCCAGACGTCTCCCTTCTGAGGGAATATGTGAACGATCCCACGTATCTTTGAATACTTGACCTTGTGTGAAAACGAGTTAATGGACTTGTATGTTTCGTATCTGCCATACCTGAATTCCCCGCATGTTTTGTAGAAACCAGAACCGACCCAATCCAATGAACCGAATTCGCTAGTGACTTTGGAGTTGAGCCAGCTGATTTTCAGTTTGAATGGCTTCCTTGACACCACCTTGCTAACCATGGCGTAGAAACGAGGCATCCCGTCATCATCATCGTATGCGGCCCAAACTTCATTGTCTTCGAAGGAAGCTTCAGTCCTATCCATGTCAAAATCGTGGAAGTCGGGATCAGGAACATTCATAGCCTCTTCCACAGGTTTGACGACATCATCGCCAGCATCGCCAGCCTTCTTAGCCGATGACTTCACAAAACCATTTGCAGCAGTACTAGAATCAACCTTGGTTCTGCTTTCACCTTCTTTCTTTCTATCTTTAACCACGGGCTTTCCATTGTCCACAGCCTTCCACTCAGTTAGTCTTTTCTTTATCTCCTTTTGCGCCTTATGCACCAGCATGCTACGAGTTTCAACATTTGTCAGCTCTCTTGTGGTATTTGGCTTATTGTAAAAACCAGAAATCCCCTGAAAATCAAACGGAGCTCTTGCTTGTACACCCGTTCCCGACATTCCAGAGCCACCAGCTCTTGCATGCACACCTATTCCCGACAGACCAGAACCACCAGCTCCCGATAGACCAGAGCCACCAGCTCCTGCTGTTCCTGACAGACCAGAGCCGCCACCACCCATGGCCTGTTTGTTCAAATTGTTCGGTCCAAATTGAAAGCCATTTTCACCTTGCCGTGCCTTTTTAAAAATACCCTCCCCTTCCTTGTGAGCATCCAGTGAAGCATCACGCTCTCTCTTCATGTTCTGTTGCGCCTGCTGAACAACTTTGGCGGCTTTAACAGAAATCGAAGGATCTGACTTTTGAGCACTATCTTGAGGAACACTTTTACCAGTAAATGATACCCCTGGCGCTTTTCTTTTTGGATCAAAGAATTTGCTGGAAGGCAGGGAGTTAGAACTCTGTTGCCCTTTACCCGAACCCACATTAGCCGACTTAGAAGGATTCATAGGCGGAGGATCCGTCTCATTAGCATGAAAAGGCTCCTGGCAGTTCGGACAGAGAAGAGTATGGTTAAGATACACCTTAAGATACTCATAATGCATCTTGCATCGATGACAAATAGTCCAAAAAGTATCCCTTCTGATAGCTGGAGAAGCACTGGACGTGGACGCCTTCTTGGAAGTGTTATTCTGTTTCTTTGGAGCTGCTGCCTTTGGAGGGGCTGACGGTGTTTTTGCAGCATGATTCTTGGATCCATTTGCTCGTTGAGGAGCAGGAGGATGAGCTGGGGCAGTAGGATTGAAAGGAGTAAAAGACGGGGTACTAGGCTTATATACTTTCGGACCCCTCCTCATATTGTAGGCCAATCTCTTAGACTTATCCGACAACAAGCTCCAAGCTTCGCATATAAGCTTAAACGCCCCATCGGCACCAGCAGATCTATTCTTATCGGGGTGCAGCAAGAGAGCCAACTTCCTATACTGCTTCCTTATGGCCTCGTCATCAGCTGTGGGAGGGACATTAAGCACAGCATACCAATCAACTTCACCACTAACTTTATTCTGAGCAGAAATATACACGTCGATGGTGGTCACCATCTGGGAAAGGCCCTCCAGTCCAGGGAACAAACTCTGTGCTTTCAAGACAAACTTCTTCGCACCAGCATAGTCCTTATTCTCGAGCTTCGCTTCAGCAATGTTTTTAGCGCGAAGCGCCTCATCTCTGTTGCACTCCATTATCGAAGACGCTTTCACAGTTACACAAACAGATAAACAAGATTCGAGTTTCCACGAACTAGGGCCACATATGAACCAGTCCACCTAAATCACGAGTCTGGACACCTGAACCTGAAGACGTTGCGATCGGAAATTAGATACATACAACAAGACCAATAAAAAATAACTCTTTCTACTACAATGACATTAAAATCGAGTTATACAAGCAGATACACCATTCATAATCTACGAGCTGGTTGACAAGAAACTGCCTTTGCTGCAATCTTATCCATATCGGATCGATTAGAACAGAACAAAAACATAACGGATTGATTCAATCAGGCCTAGCATCAATTACAACCGAATTTCATCGCTCAATCTGTAAGCACACAGAAAGGGGCTTCCTGGTACAGAACAATCACCAAAAAGCCCCAATCTTTCAGCTTTTTTACGAACAAAACGACCTTAATAGGAAACAAAATGCAAAAACAATCGCCACAGAACAACACCAGTCGAGATAAAGGCACGAAAACAATCAAATCACAAAACCCTATCAGAACGACTGCGAAGCAACCAATCACATCAAATGAGCATAATTTCCAGTGGATCTAATCGTTACGAGGTTTCGAATCGGAAACCCTAATAAGCATTAAACAGGTTCCCTAATGATTGGAAAAGCGCAGGAGAAATGAATAGACTAGGACGAGGATTTACCCATGGAAACTGAGGATGTGAATCGCCAATCGTTGTTGCTGTAGTGTAATTAGGGTTGTTGACCTATGAGAATTTTCCCACCAAATTGAAGGCGCTCCGCTGCAAAACTCAAACTATAGTTTATTTTTAGTGAAAAACCCCTCAAACGCGAAGAACAACTCCCAAATGCCCCAAAAACAAGAATAACTCTATAAGTTGAAAGATGGGCATAGGTGGTGCTTTTATAATTCCAATCCAACCCTAACCATAGTTAGTAATTGACTAGAGTTACACATTAACCATGGTTTGGTTTACTTTATTTGTTGGGATTGGAACCCATTCCTTCCATCTTCCTGTCAATACCGTTCGATCGGGTCGATTTACGATGATTTTACTTAAATAACCTTGTTATTCTGTGGGCTGCTATAACTGTCGCTGGTTTCAATGCTTACCATGGTCAATTGATAACCATGGTTACATCTTATCATGTATTCATCAATCTTGTACTATTGACTTTTTTACAACCGTTCGATTGTGTCGATTTATGTTGAATTTACTTAAATATCCTCATATTTCGTGTGTTGCTATAACTGTTGCTGGGTTTCAATGCTTACCATGGTAAATTGATAACCATTGTTACTTTTATCATGTCATTCATCAATCTTGTACTATTGACTTTTTTACAGCCGTTCGATTCTGTCAGTGTCAGTTTATGATGAATTTACTTAATTGTCCCTGATCTAATGTATTATTCTTTGATTACCAACCTTACCATGGTCATCTAATAACCATGGTATCTTTTTATCTTGTTGTTATTCATTCATTGTGTATAATTGGTTTTATTAATGCGTACGACTCTATCGGTTTACGGTATATTTACTTAATCGTCCCTGTATTAGGTGTACAATATTGTCATTTTGATTTCAATTCTTACCATGCTCGGCTTATAACAATGATATGATTACACCACCCTATAACAAATTTACCAAACTAACCTTCATATTCAAAGTATAATATCGTAATTTCAATTTCAAATCCTTGTTATGCTCATCGGTTTGTTATCTTATCTTTTCATCCCATCGTGTGTGAATGATTTTGTTACCGCACTCCACTCTATCGTTTTGCGGTTAAATTTAGTGAATTATCTCTTGAATTCACTCACATAGTCATATCATACCATGATGTGTTTTTACTTTTTACTCCATTTGAATATTGATTAACTTAGTAGTTTATTTCTCTCGTTGACTTATCTTTTTACCTCATTTTATGCGAACGAAAAGTCGTCGATGTATTCATTAAGTGAATAGTTTGAAACAAATAACATTAACTGGAATGATTTGTGAAATATAAATGACGTAGAATACATTTGAGTATATGTAACATTTCAAATGAATTATATTGTCATGAACTTCACTAACATATGCCCAAATCTAAGGCAAAAGTTTAAGAAAAACTAATTTGAGAATGGCAACACCATCTCAATTTCACTCTCAAATCTCCATCCATTTCCCTCCCCTTCTCCATGAGAAACACATTTTTAGATGGTTTTAAATGATTGAAATTGACTCTGTCATTATAAGTCAGTTGAGCATTCGCTGTCATGTACTAAGTTGCATACTTTTTTTATTTAGTAAAATTTAGTCATCTATCTTAACTTATTTTATCAACTTTTTTCTTATACTTAATTTTCTCCATTCATTCTATAGTTTCAAATGAATCAAATTTTCTCTCTCTTATAATTTAGATTGAGACGAAAGAAGTATAGATCACCAAAAGTCACACCTCATCTGAACATTTATCCTTTCAAAACTTGGACTAGTTTGTGCCCGAAAGTAATTGTGACGGTCATTATGATAGCAATATACAAAAACTACTATTCAATTACTAAAGTTACTATATAGAATTCGAGTAACCAGCTCTTTCATGATATTATCTCCAAAACATTTCAATTCGTGTGGTTAACTTTTGCCAATAGGAGAGTTCTTGAAAAATTGGGTTTCACCCGGCGATTCCCTAAACTGATTCAATACGAGTTTCTTCAAAGCAAATTATTCATCCAAGTATAGGAGGACGATTCTACCAAATTCTACCAAATTAAAACAGTAAAATATGTTAGATTCAAATTATGAGTAACTCTATCAAAAATAAGTCGTGAATAATTTTTTCATACGTCATTTACTCGCCAAAGCGGATAACTCAAATGTAGTGGGGAGAAATTCCTTCAAAGTATTGTTCAAATTTGGGAGAAAAAAAGTTGTAGAGGGGTGATGGGAGCCAAGGAGGTTTTGGTTAGAGATAATGAGAGGAGAGTTTTCTTGAAGTGAATACCCGTTTTATAAGTTACATTTCAAATGTGTATGAAAAAGAAAAATTAAATATATAGGGTGTGTTTGGTTCGCAGGTTTTTCAGAGTCTGAATTTTATTTTGAAATTTTGAGAGTTTGGGTTTTTGTTTGAGATTTTGAAAGTATGGTTTTGCAAAATTATTGTTTGGTTGGGTTGGATTCTGTGAGTATGAAACAAAATTTTTGATTGATTTTTAGGATTTTTTTGCAAGTCAGATTTTGGGAAACTTGGTGAACCAAATAAGATTTTACAAAACTGGATTTGAATAGTTCAAGTTTTGCAAAAACTTGCCCAACCAAACAACACCCATAACGATGTATTGTGTTCACAATTTATTTCATACAATAATGTCAATTTATCACATGATACTACAACTAAAATCTTGTTAACGTGTATATAATGTTTACATAATTATTTTATTAATTAACTGTGAAAAACTAAAATGTAAATCTTATGTTGAGACGAGGTACCATACTTTAAAATACTTAAACTTAAAAGTAGGTCTTATGTCAAAAATTTGTATAATACGATTTAAGAATAGCTTTAAGCCTCGTTCTTAATAAAAAGTTCTTAAGCCAATTAGATTATTGGACAACTGGAACCAGTTTTACTTCCTCCTCTACAAGTTTAACTATAAATATATAATATTAATATTATATATGCTGATGAGATAATTCTAATGATGTAATATAATATGATACTTTCCATGTTAAATGTTTATAATATTTTATTTTTATATAATAGTTTTTATATTTATATCTATTTAAATATGCGATTAAAGTTTTATAATGAATAGTATCAAATATAAAATGTTAAAAAGTGTGCAGAATATCGGAGGACGGAGGAATCTAAGATTAGATTTAGAATTATGTAATTATTTCGTCTTCATAAATCGTGCTAAACGCACGTATTGACTTTTAATTTCATGATTCGTGCAGTTTACAATTACCCAAATTTAATTATCCTTTTTATGCTTAAAAAAGAGATAAATATGAGGCTGAACCAACATGAAGAAAAATGTTGACCGATCGATAATCCATTGTATTAACATATAAAATGAACTGCACAGTAATTATATTTCTCACTGCACGATATTCGCACGTTATCAAAGATTTAAATTTAATATTTATTTTAATTTAATTTAATTTTGTAAAAATAAGTAGGATATATACACGACCTTACTACGTAATATTGACAATGCACGATATTTACACGTTTTATCAATGCCTAAAACTCCCAGCACAAATTTTGCACGTTTTAAAATAAAATTGATGGGTAAATAATTCGTTTTGACTATTTTAATACGTGCACAATTAATAAGACGTGCGTGAATATAATATAATTGCACGAAATTTATAAATGTAATTCGTTCTTTCAATGAAATTAGAGTACTAAAACATTGGAACATTTGAGTTAGAGACTGATATTTATTTTGTGAAGAATATGTATGCGAAAAACTTGAGACGAAGGAAATAATAATTTAGATTTAGAATTATGCTTATATTTTTTATTCGTATTCATCTTCATGAAACTATGATTCGTGCAAAACGCACGTGTTGACTTTTAATTTCAAGATTCGTGCATTATACAATTACTCAAACTTAAGAAAGATAAAAGATAATTATGCTTTTAAAAAAAGAGATAAATATGAGGCTGAACCAACATAAAGAAAAATATTGATCGATAATCATTGTATTAACATATAAAATGAACTGCACATAATTATATTTCTCTGCACGATATTCGCACGTAAACAAACTTTTAAATTATTTATTTCAGTTCAATTTAATTTTATAAAGATAAGTTGGAGAAAATAGATCTTACTGTATAATATTCACAATGCACGATATTTGCACGTTTTAACAATGCCTAAAACTCACAACACAAATTCTGCACGTTACAAAATATGATTGATTGGTAAATAATTCTATTCTAATACGTGCGCAATTAATAAAACGTGCGTGAAAAATATAATTGCACGAAATTTATAAATGTAAATCGCTCTTTCAATGAAATCAGAGTACTAAAACATGGGAATATTCGAGTTAGAGATTAAAATTTATTTTGTAAATAAGATGTAAGTTTCATATTATATCTAGAAAGTTCGATGCATAATGCTTACTATTGTGATAAGTGACATTGAAAAAGTATTAATTGATGATTATCATTGAATATGAAAAGAAAATGGGTAATTTTTCCTCACATCAAGGGAGAGATAGAGATGCACAACCTCGATATAAAATTGTTGATTGAATGCTCATCGTCTGTAGACAGAATTTGATGAGAGCAAGGCCAACAACTATATATAGTTAAATATATTTATTCAAACTTTTAACATTAATTATAGGAATTTAAAAGTTGGTCTAAAATATTTATACACTCCGTATTATAGTTGTTCTAAAATCAGAACACTGAAAAATAATAGTTCTCAAAATGACGTTCTTTAAAATACTAGAACACAGAAATGCACGTCATACGCACGACAAGCACTAAAAAAATGCACGACATTCGCACATTTTATAATCATTCTCAAATTGGTGCCTCTAGTTCAACACAACAAAATTATACACAACAAATAGTTTCTTTTGCGCACGATAAAAGAAAAATAAAAAATAAAATAAAATAAAATAAAAGAAGTCGAGATGAAAGTACATCCTATCAATTGAGAACCTCTACATTCATGATTTCCATAATGGCCCGGACGAAGGAGTAAAAACAGAGCAAACACCAGGTTTTGATGTTTTGATTCTCCTCCGTCCGTGCACACGCTGCAGAAGCCCAAAATCCCAGACTCCAGTAGCCTACTTCCTTACTCACTTGCTTAACTTTGGCTGGGATCCTTCACTTTCATGCCCGACAGACATCTCCTTCTGGTGGTTGAACTTCACCACTATGCAAGTTATGTTGTCGGCACTCCCCCGAGTAAAGGCCGTCTCAGTCAGCTTCCTAGCGGCAACCTCCGGCTCATCTTCTGCAGCGGCAAGTGAAGCAGCGTCCTGACACGATTCAAAATATAAAATTTTCTACGTGCATTCAACGTGCAAAAAAAAATAAAATTTACATGCATTCTACGTGCAAAGACACATAATATTTATCAATACTGACCTCATTGGGAACAACATCCCATATCCCATCACTTCCAACTACAATCAGATCAACTTCTTCATCGATCTCCACATCCTTAGAAAAGAAACAAATTAATGCAGACTCTTATGCTAAAAAAATTATACGTGCATTCATATGATTAACTCATGTTCATTCTTTGTGCATTCTATGTCATCAACAGTGACAAATAAAGCAGGATTCAGTACCTGAATCTCAGGTTCAGCCACCACAAACTGCTTCAGCATGCGATTTCCAAAAGCACGGGACATTGCTAACACTCCTCCAACCCTCCAAGTGCCTGCCAAGAAATCAAGTTCCAATCCAAGACATGTAAGTATGGTTACCGAAAAAGAAAAAAGAAAAAAACTTGCATAGTTTTCCTGCAACCGGAAAGAATGTAAATTTCTGAATTTAGGGGCACTAAACCTATCACATAAAGAAGAGCACTTTCTACTATATGATATAGTCAATGACATCAAGCTAGCAAACATCATAACTAGCACAGACTTTAGATGACTCCCCGACCAATAAGATAAATCAATTACCTGCCCACATTACTACCCCTCCAGCACTTTCAATTCTCTTCCGCTCATCACTTCTGTTAGGCTTATGATCATCAGATAGAGCAATGGCTGCAAAGCAACAAGGTGAAGCTGAAATAAGAAACTGTGGAGACAAGCTACAGCTGGCTGAATACTTGAATAATAATGACAAAACTATTTTAAAAAAGAGCTTTAGTTTTAATAGCAAGCAATAATATTTTTTATTTTAATATACTTCTCAAATACAAAGAAAATGGCAGACCATGCATTTTCTTCAGATCTCTCAAGTAACAAACATCAAATTGTGCCTCAAGATGTCAGGAACACAATCATAGAGTTTCCATAGCAAATGGGCAGACGATGAATATTGTCCAGAAGATTGAGAAAGCTATATCTTATAAAAACCTTAAAGACCTGTGTAACTGTAATAATAAAAATATCCATCTTAAGATATGACCTATCATTCCATAACCATAGACTACATCCAAAACCATTAAAGTCATTTCCACATAAAGTTTGCCCTATAGCTGTTATTAGGCTTCCTTCGAAGATTATACTACTCCACCCATTTGGGAACTCGGGCAAAAAGTTGAGCATGTTAAAGAGCAGATTTTTTTATCAGCTATATAAGTTCAGAAAATCTATAGGTCATATCTAGCGACAGCATTGACAAACACTGAAGAAGAGCAACATATTAAGCAAGACATACCTTTCCCAGCTTTAGATATTATAGTTCTTGAGTCGCCGACATTGGCAACATATAAGTGATTGCCAACAAGAACTGCAGTAGAGGCAGTAGAACCATCATCCCTACATGTATCTTTTTCAGCTTCCAGGAATTCACCATCAGTTCTCTTATAAGTTTCACCTGAGATTTTCAGAGAGATTTTATGTTAAGTGAGAGACATATTCAAGCACCATGAAGTGCCAAAAAGTGCAACTAGTAAAATCGACACTGGCAACACCAACTCACTTATAGCCAGTTTTGTGTTGGTAATGAACTCTGGATGTTTCATAAGATTCTCAAAAAGATGGTCCTTCAAATACTCAGCTGCGCGAGCACCACCGTGACCTGTAATTTCAATTTAAACCATCTTAGTTACCATTCTAGCCGTCAGTGAATAAGCATGCAGCTTAGACAAAGGGACCATATTGACATTCACTTCCCGACTTCCATAATAATAAGAATCATAATTAATGAAATTTATTATGCCACTAACTCAAAGAAAACCAGGCTGTTCAACGGAGAGAAAAAAAAAAACAAGCATTTGATTGCAAACATTCTATTTGCTTATCACCATCAGTGAATGAGCCTGCAGCTTACACAAAAGAAAACAAAAGCACCACCACATATTCAGACAGACGTTCAATTCCAGTTATAATAACCATGTAATTTATTATACCACGAAGTTACAGAACATGATAAAGAACCTTGGAGAAACTTGACTGCAAACATTCTATATGCTTATGGGAATGCTTTTTAATTAAATTGCATGTACATGGAAATCAGCATAGCCTGTTTACGATTTCACAATTTTATAATCATAAAATATTCACCCAGACACACCTACACAGCGAGACAAAGACTTGATTGTCATTGTAGATTAAAACACATGGGTATGAAAGCAGTGTATCAATAAATCATGCAATACAAGAGAGAACATAGTTAGCATGCATGTAAATGACGATTTAATGCCCAATACTCACCGTCAAAAATTCCAAACAAACACACTGTTTTCCCATCAATTTTGGAATGCTTAATGTCATAGAAATCCTCCATGCTAGCTCGTTTTCCTCTAAAACTTGAATATCCACAACTGAGTCTTCCATCATCGCTGCAGTCACGGTGAAATAACATCATCAGTATGCATACTAAGGAAATGAAAAAGGGAAAAACTATTTCATCAAAAATCTCGGAAATCAGTAAATGCATGAATCATGTCAGAGAGAATCAAGACTATAGATAGATTGGGTTGCTAATAGACAAACAAAAAGCATTTAAGTATGGATACCATGTACTGGTGAACAGTAATGGCGTGTGTGACAAATATAGAACTCTTCAATACACAACTTAAAATATGGCGTACACATAAGACCTAATCAGGAAGGTTTCAGGTAACACACATTTAAGAAAAGCAGTCAATTGGCAAACAATTTATAGATAATAAAATCATAAAAGCACGTGTGAAAGATTAAGGCAGATCCATGTGCATAGAACTCAGGGCAGCCCCTGCATATGATGTGCGACAAAAAAGTAAAGCATGCTATGGGAGCTTCTATTCTTAGCAGTCCAGTGCATATCATGTGTATGACAGTAAATAACCCTAACCAAACTATTTAAATAACCCTTAACCACTACATAAAAATCATCCACACCTCACAGGCCAGAAACAAACCATAGATTGCATTACAGGGATGATTCACAACAATCGAAAGATGCAGGGAGAGAAATAACAGTTAACTAAATATTGAAATAGCCAAAGATCACCTCTTCCATCCTCCGCTGGCATATCCGCTGTCATCTTCCTTCTCAGGAGAAGCATTACCGATAGGCTCTCCTTTGGCAGTAGCACCTGTATCCACCATCATGTTTCTGAAAGCTAACAAATTCCACACGCCCGAACTCCGAGTTCCAATCAAACTCCGTCCAGAACAGTTGATCACCTTCCCTTCACCACAGCCCTGCAACCGCCCAGCTTGACTAAACACCGACCTCAAGCTGCTGTTCTTGCAAACAAACTTGCATAACATCTAATACAGCCTCCCCCTCGGCTATATATCACTCAGTTGCATACACCTACAATCAATAAAAATCAAACCTTTAAAAAACCCTGCTCCACCACATTCCATCATCCTAACACAAAATTCCCCACGAAGCAATAAATAATCACTGATTACAACAACAATCAAACACAAACGCAGCAGAATCACGCTAAATCACAATCAAACAACGAATCGGATCTTACGTTCAAACAACATGCCGCGGTAGAAAGATCCCGAGCATCACAGAATTCACCTGAAAAAGAAACACCCGTCAGCTGAATCAACGCCGCCACAAAACACCAATCCGATCGCCGGAGATCGCGAGAGATCGGAGGCGGAAAAACGAGAGGAGAATTGCGAACCGTACCTCGAATCAACGGGGATTGGGATCAATAAATGAAGGGGGAGACAATAAATGGAGAATCTGGGGAAAGGGGGGATATTCAGAGAATGATTAATTTGACGGAGCTCTGTGGAAGTGAGAGTGATGGAGAAAGGGGAGATATAAAGAGAGAGCTCGTAAAGATCGTCAGCCAGAGGCTACGTGGCAGAAGCCATGAACCAACTCATTTCCCATGGTTTTCACCCCCCACCTATTTTTTTCCCAATTTCGGTTCCTTCCACCTCCTTCCTACTTCTATTTTTTAATGGAAAATCGCTCATGTATCCCCGAGTTTTTCATGAATTACGATTGTATCTTTAAATTTATGAAATGTTTATGTGATTTCCGATTTACTTTAACATTATACGCACTAGCGGAACCAGGGGGTTGCCGGAGGTGGCGGCGGCAACCCCCAAATTTTAGACTTTAAGAGTTAATTTATTATAACTCGGGCGGCAGTACGGTGGAATTGTAAAAGAGAGCAACCTTCGATGTACCGAAACATAACCATTCAGCAACCCCATGAATTTCGATCTGGTTCCGCCACTGATTATACGTGTTGTTCGTGTATAATCGATGGTTGTTAACTGATACATATATTTTATATGAAAAGACGGTGATAGTTACAATATGTCACTTATATATTGATTACACGTGTCAATATGCGCAAGACAATACATGTATCGTTTATAAATTAAAATTAAAATTTAACGTTACACCACACACGATTACTTTAAAAAACAGTGATACAAATGCACTATAATAAAGAAGTCGGTAGTTTGTTTTTTTTTCCTAAGTTAGAAGGTATTTATTAGGTTCCCCAAAACCTGAACTGATCTCCTCAAAGGCAGGCAATTTGAAAGATTACAGAGTAAGTAGAAAACCTAAACTGTATCTAGAAGCGCTGATACACGCGATTCCTAAACTAAAAAGAGCGATGAGATACATCTGAACATGCTAAAGTCTAATGCCCAAAAGCATCTAAATTATCTAGCAGGCAAAACATCTATAACTTGCATCAAACTAAACAATGAAGTTCAAGTCGAACCAAGTCTACCGGTCTAAATCCAGACATAGAGTCGCCAAGAGTAAGTTGTCTAAACTACTCCGACTCGAATTTCTCCTTTACTGTGAATAAAACAGAGACCAGAAGCCGAGAGGATTTTCTATGCTGCGCAGTTAGTCCGGTTACAGGAGAAAACATCAGCTAGGCAAAGAATATTCGATAAACTAGTTCAGATAATTATACAAAAACACTCACCAATGCACATATCTCATCTGGCATAAAAAAAATAAAGAAAAAGAAATACATGTTTCGTAAAAAATATATATATGGGTATAATTTATAAGTTAAAGGAAATTTAAGATAAAACGAGTACATTTTTGAAAATTTAGGGGTTCAAATACATACTAATGAAGAAGTTGGGGTACATGAGTTTTTTTCCCTTTTTAATTTTATTTTATTCTATTATTTATCAACAATTGAAGGTTTTGGCAAATTTTTATATCCTATTTTACTTCCGGATATGACAAAATAATATTTAATCACTGCTCATGAATATGGATGGATAGATATTGAACAGTTGCTGGTATTTGACTAAAAATCGACTAGAAGCGTATTTATTAGATAAGATGTTTCAATTAATATTTTTGGATAGTAGTTGGTATTTAATTACAAGCTATTTTAAAAATTATTGAAGATTGAAGTATTGTTTTAGAATCTAATAGTGAAGCTTTAATTCAACATGTTAGATGATATTTTTGTACATATTTAATAATTTTTTACATTTAAATGCTTTTTAGGATATGTTTAATTATATGATCATTTTACTATCTTTTTTAAGATACAAGCCAACTTTTGTTCCCTTTCTGCAAAGGTTTTTATAATTGTCATATTAAATTTAAATATTGTATATTAAAGTCATGCATTATACGTTTTTATTCACATCCAAAGTAAGAAATTTTGCTAAAACGCATTTATAGAAAGTCTTCGTATACGTTTTGCTAAGATATTTTGAACCGTATATTTGTAATGTAAGAATATTACATGAAATAGCTTGCATGTTTAATTTATAAAATGTTTCACTTTTAATTCAAATAAATAATATTTAATTAAAAATATAATGTTCGATAATGTTAATTTGAAAAGTTTAATTATCAAATAAAATAATTTAATATATAAAATAATAAAAATCACGTAGCTAGACGGGTCGTATGTTTCACCTGGCACAGCTCATGCACTGCATGCATTAATTTTTATCATGGACAATAATATATATATATATATATATATATATATATATATATATATATCATGCATGGTTCTAATTAATTTTTTAAATAATGAAGTCTTTTATGAAACCATGTTAATTAGGTCATATTCGAATTAGTTTTCTGGATACACCGTTTATCTCTACATTTTCCGGTTAAACCTTGGTTTCGGTTCATTTGTCTGTCCAAATTCAGGTAGGTTTCACCCGGATGTCATTCTAACATTCTATAAATACACGGCGTATACTTTACACTTTGCATTAGTTACTTCATTAGTTATTCTTTGTCAACAACAAAGATTTGTTTTACTGTTATTGTGCGATGGCGACGTCGAAGAAACCGAGATTAACTACTCCGGCCGGAAAAGAGAACGCAATCCTCAAGAAGATTTTCCTGGTCACGTTGGATTACGATGACGCAGATGATTCAAGGTTTGTCTATATGGAGACAACGGCGGCTGAGATGCTAAGCGAGGGCAAAGATACGAGGTTGTGCAGAGAATCAATGGAGCGTGTCTTAGTCGATCGTTTATCCGGCGACTTCATGGTGGCTGAGCCGCCGTTTCAGTATCTGTTGGGCTGTTTCCGGCGAGCCGCCGAGGAAGAGGTAAAGATCAAGAAGATAGCTGACGTGTACGTTAGGTCTGAGATTGAAATGGCGGTTAAACAAGCGAAGAATTTGTCTGTTTCTTACTGTAAAATCCACCTAGAAAATCCAGGCATGTTTCCTAGTACGGATTCCGGTAACGATTCCGGCCTGCTTCAGATGAAACTCTCCGATGTTTCGATCCTGTCGGGGTTTCTCAGCCAGTTTTTTGAGGAGGAGAAAGATTATGAAACGATGAAACCAATTTACAATCAGTTCTTCGAGGATCTGAGATCGAACGTAGTTAGGGTTTCAGCTCTGGGAGAGTTTCAGAAGCCTTTCATGGTATTCCTCGAACTGATCCAAAAACCGGTCGGAGAAAGGGTTCTTGTAGATCATCTGCTTAACGGCGTGTCGAATTTGAAAGGCAGAGGAATCGAGATGAACAACGTTGTCGGAGCTTTCTTCCATGTCAGTGCTTTACCAGATCACACCTTCAAGAGCCTACCTGATGTCGGGGAGCAAGGTTTGTCCAATACAACGTTAGCTGCTACCGTCAGAACTTTCATGAACAGTCTCCAAGATGGTCTGTCCAATGCTCTCATGACTCTGTTAAAGAAGAATGTTTTTCGCGACAACGTTATGAAGTACTTAGCAGAGGTGATAAACAAAAACGCTTCACGCGCTCATATCGAGTTCGATGAATTGTCGTGCGCGAGTTCTGGTACATTTGTTAACCTCAGCGCGGTGATGCTTCGATTATGCGATCCATTTCTGAATGACATGAAATTAAGGACTAAGATTGATCCGAGGTATGTGTTAAACAGCAGGCGTTTGGAGCTACGAGGATTGACTCCTCTTCATGCACCAACCTCGGACGATCAGGTTTCTGTAAACCCTAATTTAGAGTTCGGGTTTATATCTGAATGCTTCTTCATGACAGCAAGGGTTTTGAATCTGGGATTGATGAAAACGTTGTCACATGTCAGGCATCTTTATGAGACTGTCAGAACATGTGAAACTGAATTGTCCGAACTGAAAGCAAATCAAGACAGCCGTTCTTCACCACACATAGCCAAACTGGAGAAAGAGATTCAATCAAATAAGCGTGAAATATGGTGCCATGAAGCTCAGGTACTAAACGATAAAACGCTTCTTCAACGCGCTTTATCGTTCTACCGGCTGATGGCGGTTTGGATGGTTGATTTGGCCGGAGGGTTTAAGATTCCGGCGCCGGAAACTTTTCCGGCGCATTTCGCGGCGATTCCGGAGCACTTTGTGGATGATGCAATGGAGTTTCTGATATTCACCTTGCAATGGGGAGCCTTTGATCACTTTGAAGGAACTGAGTTTGTGAACTTCATCATCATGTTCATGGGAAGATCGGACTACGTTCGGAACCCTTATCTTCGGACAAAGATGGTGGAAGTGCTCAATTGTTTGATCCCATATGAAGACAGGAATTTACTAATGAGAGGTCACCGGCCTGTCTTAGATCATCTTGTCCGGAATCTTCTCCATCTCTATGCCGAAATCGAGTCCGCCGGCCAGTTTTACGACAGGTTCAACGTCCGACATAGTATCTCGAAGCTTCTGGAGTATCTCTGGGAGATTCCAGGCCACAGGGATGCCTGGAGAAAGATAGCGAAGGTGGAAGAAAAGGGACTATATCTGCAATTTCTGAACTTTCTGATAAACGACAGTATTTATTTGTTGGACGAAGGTTTGAAGGATTTAATGAAGCTGGAGCTTGATTCGAATGCAGAGATTAACGTTAAAGCGAACATGATTTTAGCTAATGAAGATATAGACATGATCCGCTACACGTCCGAGGAAATCGTGGCTCCTTTCCTCGTACCAGAAATGGTCGAAAGGGTTGCGGGGATGTTGAACTACTTCTTATCACAGCTGGTGGCCATGTTCCGACGGAACTCTCCGGCGTTGAATGAGCCGGAAAAGTATGCATTCCGGCCAAAAGATCTGCTCCGGATGATCGTGAAAATATACGTAAACTTAGACCGACAAGATAAACAGAATGTTTTCGCCGTTGCGATAACGAAAGACGGCCGATCTTACAGCGAAGAACTATTCAACGCTGCTGCTGAAGAACTGAGGAAAAACGGCGAAGATTCATCCATTGTACGAGGATTCATGGAGCTGGGAAGAAAGGCTAAGGTTGTAACTCGAATGGCCGAGGAGGCTGAGATGGCGCTCGGAGAAATTCCCGAGGAGTTCTTGGATCCGATAGTGAGCACTCTGATGACGGATCCGGTGATTTTGCCGAACACCAACGTTAGAATGGACCGGCCGGTGATTCTGAGGCATCTTCTCAGCAAGAAAACGGACCCATTCAGCGGACTTCATCTCACCGCCGACATGTTGATTCCAGATACCGAACTCAAAGCGAAAATCGACCGATTTCTTCAAACTTAGAGTTAATCGATAGTATAAGTGGAAATTGTAACCGTAAATATTAAATATCAAATATATGAGTATTAATAAATTCTGAATTGCTATTTCCTTAGTTTATTATTATTTACTATTTCTTCGTTTTAGTGTATAAATATATTATATAAAGTATATAGTTGTTAACATGACTTTTTATATATGATTATTCCTAACTTTTTAAATATTGCTACAAATGACAAAGTTTGACTTTTATTAGCATCGTTAATTTAACAATATTGTCACATGTAACAAATATATAATTATTAAACTTTTTAAATGGGTGTTTGGCGATTAACTGTTAACTGATAGTTGATTATGTTAGCTATTTAAAGGGTTTAGTAAAATTAGCGGATCACTTATACCTGTTTCGTTAATATATAAAATGACATAAACGGACATAACACATTTTATATTGTTAATGACTTTATAAATTGTATTTCTCAATCATAAAAATAGTATATAATTTTTTTATAGATTACAAATAATAAAATGATTATTCTGATACTAATAAAATGATTTTTATAATATCTACATATTCATGAGATTTTAAATTATTTGATTGATTTCTAGTTAATATCACACTAAGAAACGATATACAACAAAATAACAATGTCACACGTAACAAATAATATTATCCTTATTATTAACAGTTTTCAAATTCTGATTTTATTTCAAAAAAAAGAACTAACCCCATTTTACACGGCCTGAAAAGTCCGAAGTGGGACCCATAAGAAAACAGTAACTGTCCGTAAATCGGTTTAACCCGTGACTAGTCACGTGAACTCGGTCATAACTCGTAACTCATAACCGGCCTTACTTTAAATCGTTCATCACTCGTTCTACCAACTCAGTTTATGCAGAACTCAGTCCCATTTTTTTACCGCTTCGGACAAAGTCTTCTTCTTCTTCACTGTATCTTCAAAATATCATTAGTTTACTCGAAACCCAACTCAGCGGGTGGTTGACGACAGTCAACTATCATCTCCTTTTTCCATCAGTTTTTTTTTAAACTCAGTAGACTTCTTCTTCCTATTTCTTACAAACGGAAGCACACAGGAACCTTCGACAGCCGCATGAATAAGCATCTCCAAGACAACCCCTTTCTGGGTCTCACCTTATGATTTGTTTCTGGGGATTTCTTACAGCAAATCTTGAGGTTAATTTAAAGATCATTGCTTTTGTTTTTGTTTCTTCCTGTTTTGTTGGATTCTGGCATGAAAGATTGTTTCTTTGTTTTCTGGTTGATTTGTTTTGAGGAAAGTAAATGAAAAGAATGAAAATGTCTGGTTTTGCTCTCTGGGAGATTATGTCTGCATCTCCTTTCCATGTTTGACTTCTCTTAGGTGGTTTGTTTGTTCTGCTATCTTCCAATTTCTGTGGTTTTAAAATGGTCTACTTGGTGGTTAGTTTATTGCTTAATTGACATCTTCAATTGTAATATCCGCCCTATGAATAGATTATAGAAAAGGAGACATTTTTTGAAGAGTTGGTATTGTTTTTCCAGGAAAAGGTGCTCAGCAATTGACAGCAACTTTGGTATATGAAGAGCTTTGAATCTGTGTGCTTTGGAGGTCAGCTTTTGTCGTCGTGCTGATGTATATGAGTTGAAGCTATGATGAACCCGCAGCAGGAGAAGTTTGTGAGGTTCGTATGCAATCTGATTTCTTTTCCGTATATTTCCATTTTTGGTTAGGATCGGTTAGAATCGGTTAGAGATCAGTTAGGATCAGTTAGAGAATCAGGAGTAATCGATGGAGAGTAATTTGAAATAGGTGTGGGAGTTTCGGGTTTTGTCTTGAAATCATGTTATGCCATTCCCCTCTTTTAAATGCAGATTAATGCGAGATAGATAGTCCGGTTGTCTTCATGTATCATGTTTTGTGTTGCATTTACTTTAACTTGATGATTAGGTACAAAACCAGGCATTTAATGTCCATTAGGCTTTTTCCTCAAAAAAAAAATGTCCATTAGGCTTTGAAAATGTTGTTGAAGGCTATGAAGAGCTTAAGGGATCGTAGTAATCCAGTTATTGTACTTATAGGGGTTACTCTGAATGCAGGTTCGATGACTGGAAATCAGTTCCGAGCTCTGTCGGGAAACCTGCTAATCAGTTCCAAGATGTGGTTCATCAGGGGAAATTTCAAACACCGACATACTCGTTTGCTGATAAGTTCCGAAGGGGCTTTGATAGTGGTACTGGAAGGAGGAAAAGCTTCAGGGAATCGCTGAGTAGCTTTTTGCCCAAAGACTTGCAGTACAGTAATGGAATTCTCGATCCACAAGGGTCGTTCCTTCAGAGGTGGAATAAGATATTTGTCATTTCTTGTGTTCTCGCCGTCTCATTGGACCCCTTGTTCTTCTACATTCCGGTGATTGATAACACGAACAAGTGCCTCCATCTCGACCAAAAACTGGAAGTCATAGCCAGTGTTTTGCGTTCCTTCACCGACATATTTTACCTCATTCATATTATCTTTCAGTTTCGGACGGGTTTTATCCCCCCTTCTTCTCGAGTCTTTGGGAGAGGTGTTTTGGTCGAGGATTCCTGGGCTATAGCAAAGAGATACTTGTCATCCCACTTCTGGATCGACATTCTTGCAGTTCTTCCACTGCCTCAGGCTGTTATATTGATAATCATTCCTTATATGAATGGTGCAAGATCTTTGAATACGAAGAATTTGTTGAAATTTGTTGTCTTCTTCCAATACATACCGAGGATTCTCCGAGTCTATCCACTCTATAAAGAAGTGACAAGAACATCGGGTATTCTCACCGAAACAGCATGGGCTGGAGCTGCATTCAATCTCTTCCTCTACATGCTTGCCAGTCACGTAAGTTCCTCGGAAAACTGTACTTAAAATGCATCATACGAATCATCTTATTTCAAGTTTGCTAAATGGTTTTTTTTTTCCGGCTGCTCTGCAGTTGCTCGGAGCATTTTGGTACCTTTTCTCCATCGAACGGGAAACTACCTGCTGGCGGAGTGCTTGTGGAAACTCAAGCGATTGCCTTGATGCATCGGTGTTCTGTGACAAGAACCATGAACCTTTTCTAGCGAAGCTGAACGCTTCCTGCCCCATAGGAGATCCCGATCCCGCACGCTTTGATTTCGGTATATTCATAGATGCCCTCCAGTCGGGTATTGTGGAAACTACCGATTTTCCGAAGAAGTTCTTTTATTGTCTATGGTGGGGCCTTCAAAACCTGAGGTATATACTAACATTTCACATGCCCTAAGTGTATCTAATCTGGTTTTTTTCTGACGATTTTCCGTGGTTCTTACAGTTCTCTCGGCCAGAACCTGAAAACGAGTACATTCGTCTGGGAAATTCTCTTTGCAGTCGCTATATCAATCTCCGGGTTGGTTTTGTTCGCTCTTCTCATTGGAAATATGCAGGTAAACAAAACACCGTTTAGTTAGTTGTAACAGACATATCGCATATCTCAAATGCGGTTGTAACAGACTAAACAACCGCATTTGAGAAACAAATAAAGTTTTGGGATCTTAAAACCGTTAGTTTCTGTGTAACAGACATATCTTCAATCAGCAACGCTAAGATTGGAGGAGATGAGGGTGAAAAGGCGAGATGCCGAGCAGTGGATGTCCCACCGTCTGCTCCCGGACGGTTTGAAGGAGCGGATCAGGCGATACGAACAGTACAAATGGCAGGAAACGAGAGGCGTGGACGAGGAGCATCTGATTCACAATCTCCCGAAAGACCTCAGGAGAGACATTAAACGCCATCTCTGTCTAGCCCTGCTCATGAGGGTACGTTTTACAATATACATGTCGGTTTGTACTCGTGTTTACGTGTTTTATTCATTTCCAGGTTCCTATGTTCGAGAAAATGGACGAGCAGCTGTTGGACGCGCTGTGCGACCGTCTCAAGCCGGTTTTGTACACCGAAAACAGCTACATTGTCAGGGAGGGCGATCCAGTCGACGAGATGTTGTTCATTATGAGGGGAAAGCTTTACACGACGACCACAAACGGCGGAAGAACGGGTTTTTTCAACTCCGACTTTCTAAAAGCAGGCGATTTCTGTGGCGAGGAGCTTCTCACATGGGCGCTAGATCCTCACTGTTCATCAAACCTCCCGATCTCGACCAGGACAGTGCAAGTCCTCTCGGAAGTCGAGGCCTTTGCACTGATTGCCGACGATCTGAAATTCGTCGCCTCGCAGTTCCGGCGGCTTCACAGCAAGCAGCTCCGGCATACCTTCCGGTTCTACTCCCAGCAATGGCGGACCTGGGCCGCCTGCTTTATACAGGCGGCTTGGCGGCGGTTTTCGAGGAAGAAGATCGAGGAATCTCTTCGCAAGGAAGAAGACAGGTTGCAGAGCGCGCTGGCGAAGAATGCCGGGAGTTCTCCGAGCCTTGGAGCGACCATTTACGCGTCGAGATTTGCCGCGAACGCGCTTCGACTTATTCGTCGGAACGGTACGAGGAAGTCGAGGATGCCGGAGCGGGTGTCGCCGATACTGCTGCAGAAACCTGCGGAGCCTGATTTTACTGCTGATGATCGTTAGGACAGGCGTGGTGATAACGTAGTTATATATGTATCAGTTGCTGTGTAATAAGTTGTATTCATTTTTGTGTATATTGTATAATGTAAATGCAGAGATCACAGTTTGAAATCATTACAGTAAAACATCGTTCCATAGTTCATACTTCATTACACAAAACTATTGATCGAAAACAATTGTTCTAACAACCTTAAATAGGATTGAGTTTACCAATAATCGTTGCAAGAACAGCTGCCGCCGACCATATGATGAAACCTATTCGAATCTCGTACCACAATCTCCCTCCCGGTGGCCAGCGATATGTACTTCATAGCAGCATGACAGTCTCCACAGACACGGAGATTCTTAAAGATCCTTATCGGCTTCGATTCAGTACTACCTAGGAGTCCGAACGCCACCGCCAGCTTCTCACTGTGCTGCAACAGATACCGCTCTTTCTGTTCTTCCTCGACTTCGTGAAGGACCAAACTGGTGTTCGGAACATAACCTAGATCCTTAATCCTCACAACTAAATCATCAAGCTCTTCGTAGATCTCCCTAGCTCTCGGATGTTCTGAATCACCAACGTAGAATTTGTGTACCTTGTTTCCTGTCTCAATCCAGCTGCAACCCGCTTCCTTAAACAGGCTTCTCTCTTTCATGGCTGTCCTAATCTTAGTCACTTCTTCCCAGTCACCGTTCGAAGCGTGTAGATTCGACAGCAGAACGTGCGCTGCCGCGTCGTTCGGATCCTGTTTAAGGATCATTTCTCCGGCGAGTTTTCCGATCTCCGTGTTTCCGTGCACGCAGCAGGCTCCGAGCAATGTCCGCCACACTAACGTATCAGCGGCAAAAGGCATTGATCGGACAACATCAACCGCCTTTGTAAGAAAACCAGACCGGCCTAACAGATCCACGATGCAAGAATAATGATCCATACGAGGTTTCATCCCATGTTTCTCAGACATCTCGTAAAAGTACCTCCATCCTTCATCAACCAAACCTGCATGGCTGCAGGCTGATAGGACAGCAACGTAGGTAACCTCGTTAGGCTTCACTCCGGCTGAAACCATTTCATCGAAACACTCCAGAGCCCTCTTCGCGTACCCGTGCTTGGCGAATCCAGTGATCATGGCTGTCCACGAAACAACGTTGTACTCAGACATATCCTTAAAAACCCGACACGCTGCTTCTATGTTGCCACACCTCGAATACATGGAGACCAACGCGTTGCATACAGTCTGATTAGATTCATAACCCGCCTTCATCAGCCTCGCGTGGATCTGCTCGCCTTTACCGACTGCACCAATGCTCGCGGCTCCGCTTAACAGACTGGCGAATGTGAACGCGTCGGGTTCAAGATCTCCGGAACCTTCTTGAATACGGTTGAAAAGCTCGAAAGCCTTCTCAGAATCCTCGTTCTTCGCATAGGCATCGACAATGGCGTTGTAAGAAACCAGGTTCTTGTCAAAGAGAAGATCGAACGCTTTCCTCGCATCCTCAGTTTTATCGTTTTTCGCAAACATGCTGATCAGCGCATTTCCGACGCAGTCAAAATGAGCGCGCCCTAGCTTCACAGCAATGGCGTATACCGTCCTCCCCATGGACACGTCGGGTAGGTTCGCGCAGGCCTTGAGCAAAGCCGAGAAGGTGAAATGATTAGGTTTCACCGAGCCATCTTCCATCATGGTACAAAACAAACGAACGGCTTCTGAATCGCTAGCGTTCTGCACGTATCCGGTGATGATAGCGGTCCAAGACATGACATTGTGACCCGGCATTCGATCAAACACCTTCCTCGAATCAAACATAGGTTTCTCCAAACTGCATTTCGCGTACATGTCGACTAAGCTACAGCCGACACAGACATCGGACCAGAACCCGGACTTGATCACCGAGGCGTGCACCTGCTCCCCGAAGAACAACCACTCCAGCTCAGCGCAAGCGGATAAAACCCCGCTCAGCACGAACCTGTCGGGGCCAAACCCCGCCAACGCCATATCTAAAAACATCTCAATCGCGCTCCTCGGGTCACCAAACTGCGAGATCCTGGTGATCATCTGCGTCCAAGAAACCGAGTTCTTCTCAGGCATTTTGTCGAACACCTTCCGTGCAAGCCCCAAATCACCAAATCCCTTCGCGTACAGATCAATCAGAGAACAACCTACATTCACACCAGCTCCGAAATACCCTGTCTTCAACGCAGTCCCGAATATCACCTCACCGGCGCCGGCGTACTCCGCGGCGGCACACGCCTGAAGAACGGCAGAAAAGCAAAACTCGTTCGGAAATTCCCCAAATTCCATCATTTCGAAGAAGGTGGAAATGGCCTCGGATTCCATCTCGTTATGCGCGTAGCAGGAAATCATGGCGCTCCAGGAAACCAGATCCCTGTCCTCATCGTCCATCGTCTCGAAAATCCTCCGGGCAGTGAACCAGTCGCCGTTCTTCGAGTACAGAGTGATGAGCGAGTTGAGTACGATGTTATCCAGCCGGATTCTGGAGTCCACGAGCTTGGAGTGGACCAGCTTCCCCATTCGGAAGTTGCGGGTGCGGATGCAGGCCTTGAGGAGGACGGAGTACGAGGTTAGGTCAGGGGTGACGTCATGCCGGGACATGACGTCGAGGACGGAGATGGCTTGTATGACGTCGCCCTCGTCGGCGTGGCGGATTAGGCTGTCCTTGAGTTTCTCGAAGTCGGGGTTTCGGAGCCTGGCAGGAATTGGGAGGGTGGAGGCTGTTTCCGGCCGCCGTGTGGGCGGCGTGGGCGGCGGAAGGGAGACGAGTTTCACCGGTGGACGGAGAGAAACGCTCGCCATTATACTTTCCGGCGACTTTTTTCAGTTCCTATATCTTTTCACTTACTATTACTATAGTAATCCGTTCCGAAGGATAGTACTTCTAGACTCTCTCTTCGTTCAAAATATTTGATTATTAATTTTTATTATATTTATTATTATTATTATCATTATAAATTTAAATTTATTGAGAGCATATTAGAGCAAACGATACTATTTCAAAATATAAATGATGAATCTAACAAAAATATTAAGAAAATACATTTATCATTTGCAGTCTCGATGTTGATTTTAAATTTAGTTTGAGAAAAATTATAAATTAGTCTGTCTATCAAGTGTTTTAATAGTTATAGAATGAAAAATACATTAAAAAATATCCGCCTACTCGTTAATTATATTAAAAACCTTTAAAAATATATCATACGAAGATATTAATATTTCGCCCCAAGAGTGACAACAAATGACAAACAAATACATCCTCCACTCCGAAAATGTATAATCGAAATCACAAATCACAAATCCAAAATGAAAATCGCAAGTCTAAATATTTGTTCCCCAGATCTGAATAAACTGGTTTAGTTAATTATATGTACTCCACAACGTTGTCAAATCGAGGCCAGTTTAAACTTCTGTGCCGGGATCTCTCGAAGGCAGCTAACTTCCCTCCTTACAAAGTTTGGCAAGGCAAAGGCTGCTCTATGCATCTGTCATAACAACCAATGGAAACATGTAAGAACCTAGAACAAGAGACATCGGCAAATCACAAAACCGACTTCTTACAAGTACTAACCTCGGAATTGTAAAATTTGAGCTCCCTCTTATGATGGATCGCCCCCTCCAGCTTCTCAATGGGATTGACGGGATGCAAAAAGTCTACCTCAGGGCCCTCGGTCGAGCACAGCAAGAATCCAATCGTGCCGCTGAAAATTCAGACATATTACATCGTACCAGCAGGTCAACCAATTGTCCAAACATTAAAAAAATTGATACGAACTATAACCAGTACCTGGGATATGTAGGCACGCTTGTCCAAGCATAGCGAACCGAGCCCTTGAATGCCTTCCGACATATGGAAATCATGTCCTCGATGAGATGAGTATGAAGCCACATGCTTTCCGCCATGTTACAAAGAACCCCGCCGGGCCTCAATGCTCTTGCGATTGTCTCAAAGAACGGTTGTTCGACAAGCTCCTGAGCGGGACCTACAAAAACCCGACTCGCCACTAATCTATCACGTCTTCCGAACAAAAATCGTGCAGAAAATTTTTATTATAAACTTACATACCGACGGGATCTGAAGAATCAACAATGACAGCGTCGTACTTCCCGGGAGGCGTGTTCCTTAAGAACTCAACAGCTGTATTTAAAAAAAAAAAAAAAAAAAAGATTATCGAGCAGTATGGGAAAAAAATGACGGGAAAGGTTTCGCATACCATCACCGACATGAAGTTGTACTCTAGGATCGTCAAAACCGACGGCTAGCTCGGGAAAGAACTTCTTACTGACCTATAACCGGTGACAAAATAACTTAGTAATGGAGCTAATAAAAAACGGGTAATATGGATGTATTAATTGAATACTTACGTCAATAACCATCTTGTCTATCTCACATATGTCAATTGACTTCACTGAACTATGTCGGGATATCTCTCTCAGAACGCCGCCATCACCACCGCCTACAACAAGAACCTGTAATATATGGCTGAATTAGAAAAAAAAAAAGCGCCAATGTTCATAGCAAATGAGAACAGAAAAGAATATGAAAGGCCGAATGCTACATGGTATTTTCAAGCTCCCTTCTTTAAGTTTTAAAAATATCATTTTTGATATTTGAATTCAAAATAACGTTTTTAAGCACACGAGTTTTAAGCCACCGTGGGACAATTATGAAAGAGAGAACTGAAACGTTCCCAAATGCTACACAAGATTCATTTTACGAAAGCCATGACACAATCGGGATGCTTACATTTTTGGGAGCTTTGATGGAGCAAAGAGGAAGATGAGCTATCATCTCCTGATAAGCACACTCGTCTTTCTCAGTCAACTGAACGATGCCATCTAACACAAGCACTTTCCCGTAGGATGATGACTGCAATGTTAAACAAAGTGGCGTGAGCTCCAAAGAAAAATATAATATTATATATATATATATATATATATATATATATATATATATACACACACACACAACCTGACAGCGTATTGAAAGAAGTGGAAAAGGCTTAACCTGAAAAACCAAAACTTCCTGATATTCTGATTTTTCTTTGAACAAAATACTCTCCACTTTGATAGAATGTGCTTCCCCTACACACAAATGTAATGCGGAATTTTAGGCAAGCACAGAAAGACT
The DNA here is from genome assembly GCA_948330725.1 of Sherardia arvensis. Taxonomy (NCBI): domain Eukaryota; kingdom Viridiplantae; phylum Streptophyta; class Magnoliopsida; order Gentianales; family Rubiaceae; genus Sherardia; species Sherardia arvensis. Next base: position 1,046,069 of record OX415236.1, on the reverse strand, counting down.
CGAGGAAAACAAGAAATACAAGCAATTATTTTCCTCATTCGATGAGCTATCTAGAACTCTAAAACCATGGAATAAAAGTCGCATCCTTCATATGATCACACTTAAATCAAACTATCACAAATTAACTTATATATCTGGAAAACTATCCTCACTTCGTCTTTCTTTGTCCTTCAAAACAAATAATCTCCCGTTCTTTCCAACTTAAAAGCACCTCAATTTGGCTAAATTTGGTTTCATAAAAATCAAGCTCAACTTAGTCCTATCATTACTATTTTTCACGACATTTATTTTTTAGTTCAGTCAGGTCATATCAGTTCAGGGGTAACAAACAGGGCCTAAGTACCCTAGCATAAACACATCCTTCACTTTTGCATTAAAATTCAGATTAAAGACAATCCAACGTGTTAAAGATATAAAATTTGACAAAACATACCGAATGCACATTAGCAGAAAACTGGGATTGGTATTCATAATAAATAAATAAACACAAAGCAGTGCACACCTGGCCACATAGGATTGTTGAAATACATTGGCTGGGGCGCTTTCCCTGCCAGTCGAAAAACGATATAAGAAGCCAATGAAACTGGACCCCAAAATAATAAAAAAGTAAAGTAAGAGATAGTAAGCAAAATTTACCAAGAAATGGTGCTGGCTGAGAAAACCATCCAGACACAACAGTCGAGTGGCATTTCGCATCACCCTCGGGAGCAGATGACAAGGCTTTCAAACAACAAGAAGGAATATCGGTTTTTGCAGCATCATTTGTCCCAATCATCGTCTTCTTCTGGCATTCCAAACCGTTTCCTGCCACGCCCGCCATAGAACTTCTTCTTCTTTCTGGCCTCCAGTCTCTAGTATTTAAAAACTTGTATTACATCCAATTCAATTATATCAGTACAGCAAGAAGCCAGCTATGTTCAGAAAAAACAGTAACAAAAACCCCTATAAGTAACCAAGCATGAAAAGCAGCAGTAAAAATCAAGCCTTGGCTGGCTCTTCGTAAAATTTTCACTAGTGAAAACAGTATGTTTCCGGCCACAGAGCACAGGTAGAATCAGTAAAAAAGACGGCCAGGATGTCCCTAAATTAACTACTAGTTGCAACAGCTACAATCCAAATAGCCACCAGAGGAATGAAAATAATTTATTAAACTATGAAGATTCTTCAAATCACATCCAGAAGTGTACAACTAACAAAAGAAACAAACTTGATTATATTAAACTATTCTGCAAAGTGAACTTATACACAGTAAGCTGATATATAATTAGGCGTATTACTACTGTTAAGATAGAACCAAATCCAACAAAAACAATCCAAACACGGCAGCCTTCTCCTCACATAAAAATCGAAATCGCAATCTCAATTTCACATCAACAAATTAAATTAACAAAATCATCAAATCACCTGCAGAAATTAGCTTAATTGGACTAAAATTCACTTAAATCAATAGATCAATATGAGCGCTATCAAGTCCAGAACACAATTAATCAACTTTATACACTTTCATACAAGGCTAGGGTTCACTTAACAACAGAAAAACCTCCATGAACAAAGAAATTCCGATGAAAATAATAATTCTATAAGCTAATCCATGAACTTCTGCATTCAAAAATGCTAACATAAACCGACAGTGAGACAAACCTTATTCCGACGGCGGCTCGGCACCGACGAATTGCGCGTACCGCCGGAGTAAAAATCGCCGATTACTGAAGCTGGTTCAAGAATCCGAGAGTAACCGGAGCGGGAAAACCCGAATCCGAGAGTGATATTAAGATTTGGCCGAAGAAACTTGTACTAGTGAGGAGCAGAGCGGTCGGAATGTTCTGGAGTATTTATAGAAGCGCGACTGTGTGTGAAGCCGATGAATTCAAAGCCAAATGGTAGTCGGCCCACCACCGCCACGTATCAAAAGTATACTGGGATTTTCCGAATATAACACGTTCTTGTGTCCTCTTTTAAAAGGCCATAACTTATTATTCATAAATAGCCATGATGTGAGCTCTGACCAATTTGCCCCCACCCCCACTTAAAAAGAAAAATAAAAAATTCTCGTAACTCTGAGTTTTTGGTAAAATTCTTATAATTTTTTTGCGATATTGTACTGGTAACCCTGTGACATTTGACGATATTAAATATAGATTAGATTCTAGTAATATTATTATCGACTGCTTTGAGTATATTAAACTTCTCGTTTCTTTACTTCATCCTATCAGCATATGAACGTTGAAATTGCATGATAAGAAACCAGAGGTAAATAGTATGTCGAAATAATATAATTAAATTATTTAGAGCAAATTAATACATTTGAAATTCATGATCAGTATCGATGAAAGATCGCATTAAACCTTTGTTCGATGATTAAAGACAGGGGCGGAAGCATGTATAGGCACGGGTAGTCCCGGGCCTACCCTAAAATTTCAAACACAACCTATTATACTGTACACCGGCGAAACGTTTGCCTTTTCCGACCGCCGGCGACAAGGCCCGGAGTTGCAGCGTCTCTGATGAAATCCTCTGTTTTATTTTTATTTTTCTTTTAATCAGTACTCAAACGACGTCGTTTTGGGAGTTTTAAAACAAAAAAAAAATCAGATAAATATGGATAAGAATATTTGATTGGCCAATATTGACCAATCTATGCAAAGAAGAACAGAGCTGTGTCTCTTTTCTTCCTCTCCTCACTGCCCGAAACCGACAACTGCACGACTCACTCTTCTCTTCCGAGTTCCGCCTGCCGCCGGCCCGCCACCATCTCCGAGCCTCCGGCCATTTTTCGCCACCACCAGTTCCGGCTGCCATCATTTGGGCCTACCCAAAATATAATCCTGATTCCGCAACTGATTAAAGATTATAATAAATCTTTTCGAAAACTTAAAATTATAAGAGAATTATTTAAAAATTTAGAGGATTTTTCAGAAACTCACGGTTATAATTATTATAACGATTATCGTATAAAGAAAACAAACATCAATTGTACTTTAGATTGGGTTCGCTTTATTCTTGTGGAGAAAAAAAGAATAATGTTGCTTTATTAAAACGTAATTATTGTTTATATGTGGTTCAAGTCCATGATTGACCACATCATTTCAACTTTAAAGTGATGGTTATCAAAATTATAAAATGCATACTTTTTTAAGTTAAGAATCTCTCGATTTTAAAAAATGCAAAATAGTTATATCATGGCGATTTAATTATAATTGTATCATCATATGTGTTGTATATTGCCTATCTTTTTTTATTTATCATACTTTTTTTTCCGGACAATTTTAGATTCCCATGCCTTTGATCCATTAGTAATTTATTTATAGTTGTGTAAAGTGAAAATTCCTATGAGATGGAAGGACAGGAACATTTGAATGCAACCTTTCAAAACTTTCATCATCACCGTTGAATAATTGTTTGAAGGTTGTTTTAGATTTGTAGACTATAAGATGGGTTCCATCACTTGATTCATCTGTTTGGTACTAGTTAGACAGTTTAATGATATTTTGACTCTGTAGAATTAATTTGGAATGTCTCTTGCAGGTCATGGGAGAGACCATATCAGTTTTAGTGAGACAGGCTGGGACGAGATTACCCGTACTTTAGTTAGCATGCAATTGGCTAGTTAGACCAAAATTGGTCATAAGCACTATTAGTTGCGACTATTATCTTATATCCCTTATACATGTTGATGATCGATATGCTATTACCGACATTAGAGATGGGGAGTGCATTGTATTCTACAGTATTTTTCCTAAACTCTTCACTTTTTTTGCTTGATGTGTTAGATCAGATCATCACCATTTAAAAAAAATTGAAGCGATCTGAATTGAAATCGCGGCATTGAAAACAGTTGTACTTGAGTTAATACTTTATATTACAAATTAAAAATCGAAAATGCTCAGTTTACTATATTTTTAATAAATATTTTTTATTTCAGTACAATTGAATAATTTTAATTTATTTCAATTTGATAAAATTTAATTTAATTGCATTATTTATCTTTTCGTAAATCCACCGACATTTCAATCAATCATATAAAAGAAAATGATGTAGTTTTGAATTTTGAGGAACACACTTAAAAGGACTAATTTGAACCAAACATTTCTTCATATTCCATTACTACCGGCCCGCATTAGAGCCACCCCAGGCCCCAGTCCCACACTCGACGGCCCACATCCGAAGGAATCAATAGCGAAAAGCCGAAAACAACCCTGATGCTTGTCGTTCTAGGAATACAATTTCATATTTTAAAAAAAATTTGTGATGAAAAATCTGAAGTATTATATACAATCTATTATTTTACTTATCGTAATTTAAAATATCATTAAAATTATAATATCATCTTTTAAATGTTGTTAAAATTTTCAATTGAGTATAAAAAGTAACAATATTTATAGAATTTCATACCATTTTTTAGACTAAAAGAGAGTACTATTCTGGAAATTAGAAGCGAAAACTAATGTCATAACTAGTTGTCCTCCATCTGTAATTACAATGGTGAGCCATAACAAATCCATTGGAATACAACTTTCCAGAGGTGGACCAAAAATATCCCATATAATGTATGCTGATGACTGCATATTATTTCTGAAATGCACACCGTCTGCTGTCCAAGACTTAAAGAGAATGCTCCAATCCTATACATACATTTCAGGTCAGCAGCCGAGTAATGAGAAATGTGCAATTTTCTTTAGCCCTAATACACCATCCTCAGATCAAAACCACATGAGGGAGCAACTCCTCATCCAAGGACAAGGCATTGGAGGACACTATCTAGGTAGCTCAGTGATATTTGATCAGAAAAAATCTGATATCATCAGCTACCTGATTAGTAAGTTCAAGCAGAAATATGACTCATGGAAGGCTAAGCTACTAAACCTTCCTGGCAGAATCACAATGGCAAAACATGTACTCCAGTCCTTAGCAGTATACCCTCTGGGAATATTCAGAATCCCAGTTAAGGTGCTAAATAAGCTGGACTCTATGACTGCAACCTTCATTTGGGGAGGAAACTTGGAAAAGAAAACACTGCATTGGAGGTCCTGGAAGCTAATTAGCAAATCAAAGCTGGAAGGAGGCTTGGGACTTAGGTTAACAGTGGGAATGAATAGAGCTCTCTTAGCTAAGCATGCATGGAACATACTCTCCAATAAGCAGTCCCTGCTTAACCAAGTTTATAGAGCCAAATACCTAAGACATGACAATATACTCACAATTCATGCTAAAGCTGGTGATTCCTGGGGCTGGAGATCAGTAGTATGGGCATCAGAGTTAATATAAAGGAATCTGAGCTGGAAAGTTGCAAATGGAAAGCAGATAAACATACATGATCAATGGATTCCCGCTGCACAGAACACCATATTGAACTCACATGCAATAGCCACCCACACAAACATCAAAGTGGAGCATCTGATTGATCAGAATAATGCAGTTTGGAGGCTACCTCTTCTCAGAACTCTATTCCCACAGCAACTAATTCCACACATAACCTCTATACATCTGAACATACAAGGACATGATGAGGCATTATGGAGATGGAATAAGGATGGCAAATACACCTCTAAAACTGGATATCATAAGGCAATGGAGGAAGTGAACTCCCAGGCCCCTAACCAGAGACTAAGCACGGCTGCAAGGAAGTTCTGGAGCAAAGTATGGAATTTAAATATTCCTCAGAAACACCTCATTTTCATCTGGAGACTACTTTCAGGCTGCATTGCAACAGGTGTTAATAGAGCTAAGAGGAAACTGGATAACAACCCCAATTGTAGAAAATGCTCCCAGGCACTTGAAGATGAGGCACACTTATTCTTACACTGCAGACTCTCAGCACAAATCTGGACAGCTGCACATATACAGATCAATCTTCAAGGGGTCAACAATTTCAATGGCTGGTTCTTCCAGATGGTAATGAACACAGGAGATCAGCAACAACTGGTATATGTCATCGTGCTCCTATGAAACATATGGAAATCCAGAAATGCTAGGGTTTTTGAAAATCAGGATATGTCTCCGGTAATGAGTGTGCAACAAGCCCAGGCTGATACACATTTAATACTATCAAGTCTCAGAAGATATAGTCAAATTGTGGGAGCTCTTGAAGATTAACAGCAGCTGCAGAGACAACATCAATGGTCAGTGGATGAGATCAAGAGAGATGAAGTTCCAGAGGCTATTCCACAGGCATGCATAATCACTGTTGATGGCTCCTACAGGGAACAAATGAATATAGGTGCAGGTGGATGGCGCATATGGAAACCAGGTTGGAGCACAGGGGCTGAGCTACAGGGATCAGACTTTTTCTCAGCGGTTTCTCCGCTACAAGCAGAAGCAGAGGCATGTTGGCGTGCTCTGAAAGCAGGTAGGAGAAATGGAGTCCAACGGGTCAATCTGGTCACTGACTCACAGATATTGAAACAGGCATATCAAATCCTTTGTCGGCCCCCATACCGATTAAAGAAATTATAGATAGTATCAGGCGATTACTGGATTCCATGTTGGAATTCGCTGTAATCAAGGTCAATCGTTTCTTCTTACAGAAGGAACATAATTTGGCCACAAGTCTTAGTAGAAACATATGTACTAATGCTCTAAGTTTTATCTAATAACATATTTACTTTTAAAAAAAAATTACAAAAACAAAATTGTTTGATAATTAAAAATAAAATTAAAAGACAAGTTTATATCATCTTAAGACACTGACAAACGTTCAGCAACGTTTAACAAACGAAACTCTGGGACAGAGTTCTATTCTACGTAATCACTATTTTTACCAATGCTACCTATCAAATGCGCATCTATATTCTCCTTTCTCGGTATCCAGCATGTTAGCTTAAGTCTCATTCTTATGAATTCCATACGCACCAAATTATTTGATAATTAATTTGTGAACTTAAAAATGTCGAACATATTTCGCATTCAGTCTCCATCGTTTAACCCTACTGTACACCTTTTACTTTTTCATGATAGATTTGATTATAAATTTAAAACAATATCCATAATATGATTATTTTGGATCATTCATAACACCATAAGTAGATCTAGCTAGTTAGTATCATCTTAATTCAAAACTATTAAAATCTAATAGAACTTGTCAAATAATAATAAAAACTTTGAAACCAACATTAGTTCTACTTATCATAAAGTTCAAAAAGCATATTTCATCAAATAACCATTACATGAATATCACATGAAGTAGTACCACGTATTCTCATTTTCGTTAAGAAACGTGTCATTTTGAAATCATTTTTGTGCCGACAAGTGAAGAGTTCTCCAAAACAAAATGTTCTATTTATTAATTTATTCCAAATTAAACAAAAGCGACGTCTCAAAAAACATGCAAAAAAAAACGATACGATAAAGTCACACACAAAGTTAGGTGCCATATTTACATTTTTCACAAACTGTCTATGTCACTCTCATCACCGTTCAGTGGACGGTGCCGGAGCTTTGCCCCACCACCGTGCCGCCGGAGCTTTTCCTCACCGCCTTAGCGCCGCCGCGAGATGACGAGGACGAGGAGCCTTTCATCGCCTCTAACTGAACCACGATCACGCTGATATTATCCGTGCTGCCGCGCGCAATGGCCAGCTCCGCCAGGATCGAGGCCGCCTCCGCCGCAACTCCGTCGTTCTTGGTCAGAATCGCCGGCATTTCGGCCGACACGGCCGGGATCTTGAACGGAGGCCGTCTCTTAACATGTCCCTTCAGGCACCGCCTCACGATGTGGCATGCGACGTCGTTTGGGATCACGTCCCATAAACCGTCGCTGGCTAGGATTATGAACTCGTCCCCTTTTGTCCTCTCGCTTATGGTCACTTGGGGTATTGGGATCACATATGGTTTTAGGTATTCATCCCCTGCATATTCATATCAAACTTGCATAAGTATAAATTAAGGACATTTTTTCAACTCAAACACAAGAGTGGGGTTGGAGAAATAATATAAGTTTGAAATATAAAACATACTCCCTCCATCCAACCTAATATCACGAGCGAGAGAATACAAAAGTATGCATTTAAGATGTGACAGGGAAATATATGTTTTAGAGGTGCGACTGTGCTAGAGAATGCAAAAGTATGCGCAAGAGAACGTGAAAGTATGCATTTTAGATGTGACGGGGAAATATGTCTTAGAGGTGCGACTGTGCGAGAGAATGCAAAAGTATGCATTTAAGATGTGACAGAGAGAATATGTTTTAGAGGTGCGACTATGTAAGAGAGTACAAAAGTATGCATTTAATATGTGACAGAGATAATATGTTTTAGATGTGCGACTTTGCGAGAGAATACAAAAATATGCATTTAAGAGAGAATATGTTTTGGAGGTGGTTTTTATAGAGGAAAAAGTCATAGATGTTACAAAATCGAAAATTTAATTATACTACTGTTCTTCCTTGACTATCTGATTATTTTTCCAGTTCAACTCGTGCCAGTTAGAATGAAATACGATTCAATGAAATACCATTTTTATAATTAGTTTGTTCGACTAAGTTTAGTTACGTTCAAATCAGTTCAGGTGTAAATGTTACAAGTTAGAATGTATACCTATGGATCTTGAAGTAGAAAGGACTCCGAGGACCCGGTGGCCGTTCCAGTCTATGACCTTCCCTCCCAAAAGCTCAATTCTCTCGAGTTCATCGGCTCTGTTAGGCTGTGATATTAAACAACACAAAATTATCAAATTTTGATTCAACCAAGAAAAATGAATTTTCAATGTTTCTATCGCAATTTAATAATCAATTTTTAAGGTGGACTCAATAATGAAAGGACTTTCGGGGTATATATAAGGTTTATTTATTTATTTTATTTTTATCTTGTTTTGAGGCCGGGTTCAAGGATTTTAGATCTACAAGATCCCAGAAAAATGAACAAGAAGGTCAAATTCATAATTCTCATCGACCGATTCATAGTTCTTGTTAAATTTTTTAACATATTTTAATGAAATTAATCATAAGAATTTATAGTTGTTTTGACTTATGATCATCGTCAACAATTCACACTGAATTATGGACCAGATTCAAGAAACCAGACAAAGTAGGCTAGGTAGCAGATGAATCAAACAACGTAGCACACAACAAACAGAATATACCGTACATTCAAACACATTTAAGGCATGCAGAATTGCAGATCATGATCGCCGGAATCTGATCAAATTATTACCTTGTGGTCGATGGACAGAGGTACCGCCGCCCCGTCACGGCTGAGCACCGCCCTGGAATCGCCGCAGTTGGCTATCACCACCTCCTTCTCTCCGACCACCGCCACCACGGCGGTGGATCCCATCGACGCCACCGCCGCCCCGACCAGGTTCACCTCCGTATCCATCTTCTCGAAGCTCTCCACCATCGCCTTCTCCCACCCGACCACGTCCTCTTCTCCGACTCCTTCTCCCATCATCGTTTCCGACAGCAGCTCGTGCAGCCGCTCCCGACACGCGTTCGCCACGCGGGACCCACCGTGCCCATCGTAAACTCCGAAGAAGTCGTACTCCTTCCCCGTCGCCGGAAAACCCATCTCCACCGCAACCGCCACCGCGTCCTCCATCTCCCGCCGTCGCCCAATCATCGAAACAAAACCGTACGAAAAGCACTTTAAATTATCCCTCATCTCCTTCAACTCCATCTCATGATCAGTACCCTCTTCCGCCATCTCCCGCTTCCTCTTCCCGGGTCGACCCGAATCTGAACCCGAACCCGAACGCGTTTCCGACATGTCCTTCACCGCGAAAGGCGATGACAGCGCAGCTTTCCGACAACCATTCTCCGACGTCGTATGAGAAGCTGGTGTTAAATTCAAGTCATTTATCATTTTTTTCCTCGAAAACTGGGGATCAAAAGAAATCTGGAGAAATGTCTGAGAGAGAGGAGAGAATAACATAAGCAGCAGTGTCCGTTGAATGTTAATAAGCGGCAGCCGGGGTGGGGCCCAGGGAGGTGATGACGAGGTTTCGGAAAGGCTGTTTAACGTTGCCACCTGTGCAGTTCGGCGGTTTAGAACTGGGAAATTGCACCCCGAGGCCATAATGAAAACCGGTTACGTGTGGAGAAGCCATTGATTCTAGGGGGCACGTGGCGGGCGGATGCTGGGTCGTAGGTTTGGTTGGCGGGTCCCACATTGGGATCTCAAAAGGCGCGTACGTGGCAGGGTTGGCGGGAACCCGGCTCGCTGTTTGGACTTTGTTTGACTGAGAATATGGGCCTCCGGGTGGGGCCCAGGTTGGGGTTTGTCATGGACGCGTGTTGCGGGTTTTGAGTGCCGTGAGAACGGTCCTGGGCTACGTGTTCGATTCTGGGAGTGTTTTGAACGTGATATGCTTTTCTTACTACTTTTTTTTCACTTAATTTTGGTTGGGAAGTGTAATTTGAAATTTGAAATGTTAGGTTTGAAATTTAAATACTATTCACTTTTAAACTACCTCAATTTTTATTGGTAAAATAAATTTTAGAGTAATGGTGTAAATGAATCAACATTGATTTAAGGTAGATGATTTAATTGATTTGATTACTATAAAATCGTGTTTTCTAGGTGATATTTAATAACGAGTCTGAATTTTTATATATATTATATTATATAAAAGTTGATGTTATGTATAAATTATAGGACTAGTGTACAAAATTTTCTATATTCGAAGTTTTTTTTACGAGGTTGATCTCGATTAGACCAAAACTCGAATTAGATAGACTCGTAACTTGATTTACTCCATGTCTAATCAAGTAAATAAAACATCATAATAATACTAACATGAGAAGTGTCAAATGGGATGTTACATATTATTATTAGGTATTAGTCTGAAAAACAAAAGTAATATAAAGTAAAATAATATATTTAAACTAAACTATGTTCTATCGATTTATCTATTATTATAGTACTTTTTATTGACTTTATTTACCAATATATCTTGTACCTTCTTGTTTATTACCATTCATGTTTAAAGAGTTGTGAAACTATTAGAAGAAATCGAGAAACTCATCGAAATTTGAAAGGTCAAGAGTCACAAGATATAGAAAGATTCATTTCTTCTCCCAAGAAACACAAATTTCTTCTCCCAAGAAATAAAATAAATGCGGATTCTATATTTAGATTTCTCGCAAAGGAGCAAACCTACTGTTTTTAGTAAACAATTAGCACATCCTAATGGCAAGTTGTTCCTTCTGGATTGTGGTCCATGGGTCCAAAATAGAAACGCGATTGAGAATGTTAAAGCGAGCTGGATTCAAAATGTGGTTATGAACAACCATGTTTTTTCTAGGTCGTTTTCGTGCCCGTCTGTAATGAAATCACAAAACAAAGAAGATGAAGACCAGAGAATAAAGGACATTGAAAATGTGGTTATGAACAACCATGTTTTTTCTAGGCCGTTTTCGTGCCGGTCTGTAATGAAATCACAAAACAAAGAAGATGAAGACCAGAGAATAAAGGACATTGTTTCTATACTGAACTTGTGTTGTAGACTCGTTCTATGATATGTACAAATATTAGATGTAGTCCGATTCTTTTACTTATCGTAATGTATAATATATTATAATTACCATTTCATTTTCTAATTATATTTAAATTTCTTAATAAATATAATAAATGAGAATATTTTAATAAATTTATAAAATATTTTGTAGTATAAAATAAAATACGTGAGTGTATAATGTAACACCCTTAATTTATTGTACTTAATTATGAAATTGGGTTTGTTAGCGACATTTATATGATGATCCCTCTCACAATATATATCACAAGTTATACAAGACTAAGAATTTGTTATATATCGCTCATATGAATATTCTTCGGTCAATTCATAAAATTTTAGTTTAGTTTAGTTTTGAAGAAATACGACTTGATAAATTTAATTTGATTTAATTATGCTAATAATAAATTTTCATTTCGATTCATTTGAACTCAATATTCTTCAGTTATGTAAATAGGGCGTAGTAAATAGACCCGAAAGCCCTGTCCAATTGGGATATAAGATTAACTGCGAAAAGTTGTAAACATCTGAAAAAAGTTGCTTACAGCCGCAAAATGTTGTCGCCAAAAAAATTGCTTTACAAAATCAACTGAAAAAAGCGGCAAGCACCTAAATTCAGATGAAACTGAACTGGTCCAAAATATCGAAGGTTGGTTATAAGGTATGTCATGTTGAGGTTTCAATTAAGTTTAATTCAGTTAAGTTCAGTTATACCTATTAAAATCTATTTTTTTTCCAATTTAGTTCAAATGATATATGATTTAGTCATATTATTACTATTTCCAATATATTAATTTTACAGAAGTTCAGTTCAGTTCAGTTATCACCACCATTTAGGATGGACCGTTAAAACTAAATTAAACTGTGGTTTAAAATTATAGGAGAAGAAAATATAAAACCTAAATTAAAAATTAATTTGAGAAATAAATATTATAGATGTCATTAAAAAAATCGTTAGAGCAATCAAAATTTCATTAATGATAAATATTAAATAGGTACGTCCTTTCTAATAAATTTTAATCTCCCCACATCCTCAATATAAATTATCCCTAAAATCACCTCTCACTTATCATCAAATTGATCAAGGAAGGTGGAGAAGAAGGCCAATTATCTCCGAAATCCAGCATTATAGAGGCATCGTCATCACCATACTTCAAATACTTCACATACTCCAAATTTCCAGTGCGAAAGTGGTAGATAAAAACTTGTTCATCCAAGGCAACAAAAATGGAGTTTCGATCCCATGGAACAAAAGATACAAATGTAAATCCGCCACATTCCTTAACCTTAGCCTCAGATATCGATAATGACGTCAACAACGACAGATTATCGATCCATATCGAACTTTGCCTAATCTTATATAACAAAGACCAATCTTTTTTATCATCATCAAGAGCCCAGATCGTGATCGATCTAGACCCCCAATCCTTGAAGTATATATGGTAATAGAGCACAACAGCTAAGACCAGGAGGGAGTTCTGAGGCTGTGGGGACACGCCATATTTTATATCGAATACGTAATGTTCAACATACCTCTTATCCTTTTTATATGGTGGCTCACGAAGTATTTTCCTGGTGCCTTTACTCGAATCAAATGCACCTAAACAGTTGAGATCATTATGATATGATGCCCTCCAATAAATAACATCACTTTCATTTTAATTAAGTTTGTGTATGAATGACCAATCTATTTTATTACGTGACGTCACATTCAGTACATTAATGTTTCGACCCAGATTACTTGTTGCTCGTATCCAGCGATTTCCAAGCGATACATCATCTGATTCATACCTTAACGACTCCACAACAATGAGGGCGGGTTTCTTCCATCTGTTTATGTAATCTGATCTGAATAAAGGATTGATGATCATAGAAAACCAATTCTTAGAAACGAGAACACATTTGAAGATGTCGTGAGGATTTACCCTGACCAAAATCTCAAACAGAGTATCAGAGTAGTCGTTAATGTTTGAGATATAATTATTGCATTGTGCTTCCTTGGTGGTACATGGAGCATCCATGGTGATTAGACAGAACGATTGATGGTGATTATGGTGATTGTATGAATATTTATAATAGAGTATAAAATATAATTTAATATAAATCACAATTTTACTTATTTTTTACCTTTTTTAAAACTCTATGTCACTATCCTACATAGATTGGGGTTTTCAAATAAAGAAAGAGTAATCACATGATTTTGTTTTGAGACATTAGTAATCACATGTTTTACAAATTGGATTAGGACATATTCTTCTTCCTATACTTATTTGTTTTAGAATTGAATTTAAACAAAACTAATATATCAAACATTAGTAGTAATCACATGATTATTTATTATAACAATCACAAGAGTAAATTAATTTAAATATAACAAAAATATATATTATTATTTTCAATCTTTTTAAAATTAAAACTGAACTAAACTAGTTTTACTCGAATTCAACCTTGAAGGACCCGCCTTCTTTAGAGAAGAAATCAGCCGTTAGTCTACAAGGATTTCTTTTTATAAAAAAAATTATTTAAAATGCTAGGAATCACCAACAGCGATTGCAATAATTGGGCGCATCTAATCTAAAAATCTTTTAAAAGATAGTCAAACTAGCTAATTGTCTTATTACAAATAAGAGATCCACAAAATTGCAATACTTTCTCATGAATGTTAACCAGTTATCACGATTCAAACTTATTAATCAGGGATCTTATGCAACACGACGGACACACAGTTCAGACAAACATACTCATAATCAATACAAACAGATCAAACACAAAATAAATAATAAACATATGCCCTACTATATAAAAACATGGTCAGAAATACCTAGCACCACCATTTTCTTGTTCAAGCATCCTAACAACTTCATCCATGGAAGGCCTATCACTGGCATTCATCTGAATGCACAATGAAGCTGTTCTCATCATCTTCTTCATCATGTTCTTCTCTTCTTCGCTCGCATCGCTAATTTCCATTTCCTCAACATTCCCTTCAACCATTTGTTCATAAATCCCAGAAGAAGATCTCACATTCTTCAATCTGCAAATCATCCCCACCAGCATCATCCCAAAACTGTAAACATCCGACTTCTGGCTAACTTCTCCCCCGCCCTTGTAGTAAAACTCCGGTGCAGCGCGCACTGATTTAACAGTCCAGAAATCAGATATTTTTGGCACCATATTCTCATCAAGGAGCACATTATGAGGCCTAAACCCTAAAAAAGTGTCACTATTTTCATGTAAGTAGCTTATCCCACGAGCCACGCCGAGGGAAATCTTGTACTGAATTTCACAGCTAAATGAAACTGAATCAAACTGATCAGCTTCATTTAGTGACATGTACTTCTGAATAGAGCAATTAGGCATCAAATCATACACTAAAGCGCGCTTTTGCCCTTCAAAACAGAACCCGATTAGTTGCATTACATTTGAATGATCAGTCCTTCCAATTGCAGACAAAAATGTCAAGAATTCTGCAGATTTTTTTACTGTTGAATTTTCCACCATTTTTACTGCAACCAAAGGACCACTCCTGAGCTTTCCTCGGTATACTCCTTCTGCCAGTTTCTGCTTGAAATTATTGGTCATTTTCTTGATCTCATAGTAAGTATAATGTATAGGTTTGAACTGAGTTTGACCCTTTGTTATTTCTTGAACCTTTTGCCAATCTGAAAAAGGGTGCCTCCTTTTGTTTCGATACTTGATGAAAAAAATAATGCAAGGTATCCCAATGAGTAGTCTGAATCCCACAAGTGCAGCTGCAAGGTATAATTTCTCAGTTCAGATATTTTCAGAATAACATATATACGGGGATTTTAGGTGTATGGATAATTTGATTCAGCGAATCTGATTTTTGCACGCAGATCTGATTTTTACTATACAGATTTAGATCACAGTGGAAAAATCAGATCTGTATAATCAAACTGTACATACACATATCAACCCTTTATATAGTCAACATTAATGTACCAAAATAATCATTTAAATTGTATTTAGTTACCAAGTGGGATGAGAATGTAGTACACAAGATACACTGCAAGTTAACAAGAAAATGAAGTTATAGCCACAGGCAATATATTCCTAAACCAAATAAAATAAATCCAGTCAAAGAATTGAGAGTATAAGAAATTGGTAAACAAACTTACATGACCAAAACATCTGAAAGTTGCCTGCAAAATTCAAGACGTTAGCTAGCAAATGAGTGGCACAAAGTTTGATTCAAATATGATCTAAGATTCATTTATTCAATACATTATTTTTCATCAGTTCTACAAAAAATAAAAAAAAATTCATCAGTTCTATATGTTATTTTTGAAATAGTATAGAGGGTTTAATTATAATAAAAATATAAATGTAAAAAAGAACGTGACATCATGCTAGATTCATATTTCCTTAGGGTACATATCAAAAATTTAATATTACACAATTAAACCATTTATTAAATATTGAACATTGATGAAAGAGTGTTACAATAACACATCTAACAAATATTTTTGATGAAATTTAAATAATTAATGTTAATCAAATAAACAGTATATAAAATGACTTGAGAGAAGAATATATTAGAAAAGTCAAAACTTACAGCCGAGAAACTGATCGTCGCAGGTATCTTCCCGGTGACAAACCAAAGCTTCGTTCTCGACCGTACAGACTCCGTAACACGACGGACACATTCCGTAGTACCACGACAGATCAAACCCAGCCGCCGCCGCCACGTGGATGCTCGACAGCGACCGGAAATCGGTTGTCCCCAGATCCGCCATCGGAATCACCCTATCGACGCCGCATGAGGTCTCCAGATCCGACAAGATCATCCCACTCATTTCAACAACGTAAGAATGTAACCCACCGGAGGATAAGTTCTTACAGGAACCTATATCTACGTACGATGAAGAATTCACCGGGCTGGCACAGTTGACGAACGCTAGAGGGACGTTTAAAGATGAAGATAGACTGTACTCGCTGCTGTAGAGACTGTCGGAATAATCGCCAACTTTTTGTGTGTACGAGGAAGAAAAGGAACATGGGTCGGTTTTGTCCAGAGCAGGATCGACAACTCGGATTGTGTAGTTTCTGTAATCTATGGCTTCGATCTGGAATATGTTTGAACTCAGGTTTAGGAGCAGCTGGTCGTTCAGGCATCGGAGTTCGAATTTCCGGTCGCCGCAGTTTGCAGGGTCGTTTTTCAGGCGAAATGGGAAGCCTATTCTTTCGATTTTGCCGCAGGAAGAAGGAGAGCATGAAGATCTAGAAGAAGAAATGGTCTTGAAATGGCAGCAAATTGTTAGCAAACAAATGAGAAGTGGAAAATTGATTGTGGCCATTGCTACAAAATAGTTTCTTGATTGCTGAGATTAAAGATATCGAATTCATATTCAAGTTTTCTTTCGTGTAACTTCGAATCATTGCTTGACTGTATAGAATAATAGTAATCTCAAAAGTCTTCTATCGTATGGAATATGAGTCGAGTTGGATTTAAAAAACGAAAAAATTTCAGTCACAACCATTAATAGTTGATTTTGATTAACTCTCTAAACAAACCACTAATTAATAATGGATCAGTAGAAAATTCATGTGCATTATGAGTATTAAGTGGTGCATAATCTGTGCATAATGCGAATAAAGGACCATATTTTATTCTTAATTATTGAGTCATTGGGACATGGGTGAATGTATATGGAGAATTGGTATGGTTTTAGCCCTATAAAAAATGTCGGATTAGCTGATAATTATTGAGTTTTGAACATTCTTAGTTAGTTTGACTTATTAATCTGCCACATAATCATACCAAAAAGTTGACGGAGAGGTCAATATTATTGAGTTGTTAAAAACTTTTAATTCTCTTTCATTATATTGATCACCATTATCCCCGTTCTTAATTAATGCTATTCAGCAATATGTTAAAACGTTTTTTGTATCCACCACTGAAAAGAGATTGAAAAATAAGATGAGTTGAATGAGAGATTGAAAAATAAGAGTGGTGAGAATTGAATAAGATAATTGAAATATATAATATGTGATTTCCACATTAAATTTTGAGGGATTGTTTGATAACAAACTAATTAATACCCCGTTTGACAGCAAGAGGTTACAAGAGGTTTGAATGAGAGTTTTGGTTTTTTTGCTAAAAATATATTTTTGACTGGTCAAACAGCTACTTATGGTGTTTGGTGAGATAATGAATCATCTAGCTGTTTGATCCAAACCTCTCAATTTGAAAACGCTTGAAAAATCTGCGTTTCCAACTTAACTCAACAATTAATATTACAATTTTCCTTTTTATCCTTTATTTTAGCTTTCGTGTGTACGAATCCTTTCAAACATTTTTTCTACTAACTGAACACAATATTTTTATTCCTTATTATCCTTTTAAAAATTACAAGTTTTTATTTAATCCTTGTGAGAATATTAACTAAAAACATATAAAAATCTTATATATGTTAATAAAAAATACCTCAAAATAAATAAAAATACAACAATTATTAGACATGTTTTTTCATACTTTTAAAATAATAGATCACACACTAATCAAACTAAAATAATCTTATAATAAATTTTAATTATTTTTATATTCTAAAACAATAAATTTTAATTATCTCTAATAAATATAAAATATAAGTATTAAGTTTTTTTTCCATACTTCAAAATAAAATCACACTAAATTTATAAAACTAATGATAAATTTTATTTATTTGTGTCCATTTTTGTCATTTAGCATAACAAACAGCTATCCGCTATTTATTTTTTACCAAACACTCATTTTACAAACAGTTAGTCAAAACAGCTAATACAATCTGCTAACAGCTAACAGCTAGTACAATTTGCTAATAGCTAACAGCTAACCGCTAGCTCCCAAACGGGGCCTAAATTAGTTAAGTTTAAAGCACATATTTTTGCATATAAAATGGTAAAATGGACTAATAAAATCATGTAATCTAGATGCATCTTCAATCAAATATACAATACATTTACAAACATATACAATACAATACATTCCCCTAACATTGCAAGAAACAAAAAACATGCTCATTTTAAGCTAATTCCAACACCACCATTTTCTTGTTCAAGCATCCTAACAACTTCATCCATGGAAGGCCTATCACCAGCCTTCATCTGAATGCACAATGAAGCTGTTCTCATCATCTTCTTCATCATGTTCTTCTCTTCTTCGCTCGCATCGCTAATTTCCACTTCCTCAACATTCCCTTCAACCAACTGTTCATAAATCCCAGAAGAAGATCTCACATTCTTCAATCTGCAAATCATCCCCACCAGCATCATTCCAAAACTGTAAACATCCGATTTCTGGCTAACTTCTCCACCGCCCTTGTAGTAAGACTCCGGTGCAGCGCGCACTGATTTAACAGACCAGAAATCAGATATTTTTGGCACCATATTCTCATCAAGGAGCACATTATGAGGCCTAAACCCTAAAAAAGTGTCACTATTTTCATGTAAGTAGCTAATCCCCCGAGCCACGCCGAGGGAAATCTTGTACTGAATTTCACAGCTAAATGAAACTGAATCAAACTGATCAGCTTCATTTAGTGAAATGTGCTTCTGAATAGAGCCATTAGGCATCAAATCATACACTAAAGCGCGCTTTTGCCCTTCAAAACAGAACCCGATTAGTCGCATTACATTTGGATGATCAGCCCTTCCAATTGCACCCAAAAATGTCAGGAATTCTGAAGATTTTACTGTTGAATTTTCCACAATTTTCACTGCGACAGAAGGACCGCTCCTGAGCTTTCCTCGGTATAGAGATCCATGGCTTCCCTCTGCCAGCTTCTGCTTGAAATTATTGGTCATTTTCTTGATTTCATAGTAAGTGTAATGTATAGGCTTGAACTGAGTTTGACCCTTTGTTATTTCTTCAACCTTTTGCCAATCTGAAAATGGGTTCCTCCTTTTGTTTCGATACTTGATTAGGACGATAATAGCAGGTATCCCGATGATTAATCTCAACCCCACAATCGCAACTGCAGGATTATATTTCTCAATTTAGATAATCGATTAATTTCATGATGATAGCAAATATATTGAAGAAATTGCAATCACTTACCGAGTGGAAAGGCAATAAAGAAGACAATATATACTGCAAGTTAGCAAGAAAATGAAGTTAGCCACAGGTAAAATATTTCTAAACCCTAATAAAAGAAAGATGAAGGGTAAGGAAAGCTTACCAGCCCAATATATCTGGAACTGGCCTGCAGTATTCAAGCATATAAACCCTAATTAGTTACTTAATCTGGAAATACCACTGCAACAAAACCTTACGAATATGGCATAAGTCTAATTCAATAAAGTTTTAACAATTCACGAAATAATTCATCATTTTTAAATCATGTTAATTAATTAGATTCATCATCTTAATACATTTCTTACAATGTAACTCTAATATGTTAAAGGGTGTTGCTATACGCAGTCCAGTATTTTACTCTTGTAATACGGTGTAAAAGTACAAAAATAATCTTAACTTATTTGATTTTTGAGAAACTAGCCAACTTGCAGGGGACAATAGTGTAATTTCATTGGTACTTTGGACTACGCTAAATAAAATACTGAACTGCATATGACACTTCAAATGTTAAATCATAGTATATTTTAAAATCAATTGAAAGTGATGTAAATATTATAATAACATCTAACAACATGATATAATTACATATTTCTTAATAGAATTAAATAATTAATTATACTAAATAAATAGTGAAATAGACTTGAGAAAAGAAAAGTCAAAACTTACAGCGAAATGTCATCTGTCCATAAGGTGTATGATCGTCGCAACTATCATCCCGGTGACAAACCAACGCCTCGTCCTCGATCGTACAGCCGCCGTAGCACATCGTACAAATTCCATAGTACCACGACAGCTCAAATCCGGCCGCCGCCGCCGCGTGGATGCTCGACAGCGACCGGAAATCAGTGGTCCCCAGATCCACCACCGGAATCACCTTGTCAACGCCGCAGGATGGCTCCAGATCCGACAGCATCAGCATACTCGATTCAACAACGTAAGAACGGCTCCCTCCGGTGGATAAGTTCTTACAGGAGCTAATGTCAACGTACGATGAAGAGTTTACGGGGTTGGCACAGTTGATGAACGCTAAAGGGACGTTTAAAGTTGAAAATCTACTGTACTCGCTGCTGTACTGGTAGTCGGGATAGTTACCGTCAAGTTTTTGTGTGTACGAGAAAGAGAATGAACATGGATCGGTTCTGTCCAAAGCCGGATCGACAACCCGGATTGTGTAGTTCTTATAATCTATGGCTTCGACCTGGAACTTGTAGGAACTCAGGTTTACGAGGAGTTGGTTGTTCAGACATTCGAGCTCGAACTTCGGGTCGCCGCAGTTTGCCGGGTCGGTTTTCAGGCGAAATGGGAAGCCTATTCTCTGGATCTTGCCGCAGGAAGAAGGGGAGCAAGAAGATGAAGAAATGGTGTTGACATGGCAGCATATTGTTAGGAAGCAAAGAAGGAGAAGTGGAAAACTGGGTTTTGGCATTGTATCAGAGTTTCTTGGATTGCTGAGATGAAAGAGAATTTTTTGGTTATGATGTGATAAGATTGAATGTTTGTGGAGAAATGAGATGACCAATATTATTTTATTTGGGGAGATTGCAGATCAGATAAGATAATGCGCTCCTTCCAAACGTCTAAAGTGATTTTTCGAAGTCAAATAAACCAATGCTAGCTAATGATATATTTATTTAAGTGTAAAAAAAAGCTAAAATTATGATTTTATATATAGTTATCAATTCTACGATATACATTAAATAATATATTTACATCTGAATCATCATTTCTCGCAATAAAAGACGATAACTCTCACTCTCACGTTCATATCCTTTTATTTCAAGAACTATATATAGATTAATATAGATGCAAATTATAGTGTCTAAGGATTATAATTAAATGCGAGCAAAGAATTAATTCTTATATCGAAAAAAATTCCTGCACTGGAACCTTGACTGTTATTTCTTATTTTCATCAAAGAACTCAATAGAAACCTTTACATGAATAAATTTTTGACAAAAATAATTGTTAGGTGTTACTTATAATCAGTGGCAGAACCACCTATATGTTCGAGTAGGCTATGCCCTATTTTTAAATTCAAACTCAGACGATGTTATATATTCGCCAGTTAAATTTTTAAATTTTCGGTCTCTGAGAGAGTCTACACTGCTGAATTGCGTTTATCTATGTCTTCGTTGAATTTTTTTTGTTATTTGAATGTGTACTAAAATAAATTTCTAGTTCCACTATTGCATATATATTATTTATTAACCAAAATAAAGCGGATTAATATAATGTAGTATATCACTCAATTTGTTTCGGAAGTTTCTTTGGTGCAACTGAAATTTGGTGGTCAGAGTCAAACGTTCAAAACTTCAAATAATGGACAACTTGAGTTCATAATGTTGAAGGATAAAATACACGCATGACTTGACTGTATAGAATAATAGTAATCCCAAAGTCTTCTACGCGTAGAAGAATTGAACCTCAATCGACTAAATATATATTCAACCATTTATGATGTTGGAGTTGAAAATTCATGTGCATTATGAGTACGAAGTGGCGCATAAACTTCATAATTATTCATATAATATTCCTAATTATTGCGTGAATCATTGGAGAATTGACAATCTGGTACGGATAATTAATTATATTCATTGGGGTGTGAGGGTGAGAGTGGAATTTAATAAGAATTGGAAAGTGATTGAAAGATGAAATTATGGTAATCTAATTCTTTGTACAAAGTGTCACAATAATAATATTATAATTCTAAAAATAAAAAAAATCTTATTGTAACTTTTAGAATGTAAAGAAGGTCTCATTATTGCTCTTGACTAGTATTATCAATGAATTCCGACAGTATTATTGATATATTTTTAATAATAGTACTGCCAAAATTCATTGTCGATGTCAGTTAACGGGTAATTATGCGATAATTTTTACACTCCCGAAATTATAATAGGATTTTTCAAGAACTCAAGGTTACAATGAAACATACCTAAACAATATTTCATTAACAACAATTAAAATAATCTCTTTAGTATCTAAATTTCAAAACAATTTATTTCTTTTCAAAAAAATTCAAGTCGGATGAAGTAAATTGCTTGGAATTGCTTGTAAGAAGCTGAACAGAACTGATGACTGCCTCGGTCTTTAAAACTATGCCATTTTATTTTTCTTCATTGTACAATTTAATATAAATTTCAAGCTGATAGGAAAAAATAGGGTGTCTTAATCAAACCGTACGGAGCTGTAATAATGTTTGAATATAATGTTATAATCACTGTGAACATTATTATGAGGCCTGTCATTTTAAAATCATCCCACTTAGTGAATAATTTTAAATGTCTAAGTGATCTGATCTAGATCCCGACGCCATTTTTATCTCCCGTTGAAAATTTTCTGTCCAACCTGCTCTATCATGGCTTCCTTCCTCGTACAGTTCTTGATCTTCTTAGTTCTTGCAAGAACTGGACTAGGAATAATCCCAGATGAATGTGCACCGGTACGATGCGGAGACTCCGGGTCGGAGATTCGCTTCCCCTTCTGGCTCCGGGATCGTCAGCCGGAAACCTGCGGATATCCAGGTTTCGAGCTAACCTGCGAGAGAAACAACGTTACCACGTTTCGCCTCCAAGTCCCCGTCCGATCATCCGGCGCCGGGAACCTCAAAAACGTCACACTTCCGGTCTCCTTTCAGGGCGCCGTCAAGGAAATCGACTACGCATCTAAGATGATCAGAACCACTTCTCCAAACTCCTCCTGCCTCCCTACACGCCTCTCCGACGTCAATCTCACCTCGCCGTTGACTTCCCCGTTGACTTCTCCGTTCGAGGTTTCCGCGTACAAGAATGATTACAGCCTGTTCAACTGTTCGTCGAGTCACACGAAACGGAACAGAAACTACGGGAACCGGGTTCGTTGTCTGAGCGGCGGCGGTTACGACGTGTTTGCTTTCTCGGCTTCGTCTAGGGTTGACCTGACCTCGGCGGCCTGCTTCAAGATGTACGATGTTTTCGAGGTTTCATCGGATATGATGGCGAATGAGTTCGAGTATGTTTATTCTGAGAATGGTCATCGGGTTGACTTTCACTGGTCGGAACCTTCTTGCGGCGATTGTGAAGCTCGGGGAAATGTTTGTAAGATGGACAGACACAGAGGGAAAACCTTTTGCTATAGCGTGCCTGAACAGCCTCATCAGAAACGCAGTAAAAAAGGTACGGTTGTTATTTGTGTTCTAAATTTATAGTCATTTAAGTTCAGTTCAGTCCGGTCTATTTATTTGATAAATTTTGGATTGATAAAATGTACCTTAGTTTTAGAGTGACTTTATATGCATGTATGTCCAGTTTACTTTTGTAGGTCCAAATTAAATCTGAAAGATAATAATGCCCCTTTTAAATATGTATAATAATTTATGAAACAATAATTTATGATTTGTACACATATTTAATCATTACATAAACTAGTTTATACATTCAATGTTAGAGTTTATAAATTTATCTGTAAAAGCTAATGAAATAATGAAGAATAATCATGATATTTACCCACTTTCATTAGATCTGTAGAAGTAAATTGAACATGCATATAATGAGTCCCTAGTTTTAATCCAACTTCAATTCAACATTTGCTTGATGCTCGATCCCTACTTTATTAGAAACTTTTCAATCATTTATTTATGAAATATGATTTGGCTGATTTTAATTACATTTTTACCTCAATTTAGTTCGGTTATGGATAAATAATTTGAGTAAAATAGGAGGATAAATGTACATGGCTTTACCTTTTTTAAAGTTAAAAAAGGGGATTATGAAATGGAGGTAATAATTAGTACATGTCTACATAGTTTTAAGCAAGACCTTATTTATATATCACCCTTAATAGTTCAGTTTAATTTAATCATTCAATTTAGTCATGTATGAATATACCATGCAAATTTAGG
The DNA here is from genome assembly GCA_948330725.1 of Sherardia arvensis. NCBI lineage: Eukaryota > Viridiplantae > Streptophyta > Magnoliopsida > Gentianales > Rubiaceae > Sherardia > Sherardia arvensis. The sequence goes on along the minus strand of OX415236.1, from coordinate 1,021,668 downwards.
TTAATTTAATAATACTGATTTCATTTTTCAATATATAAATTTTCAGTCCAGTTCATCAAAAAATAAACATTTTAACACCCTTAATTATATGGATCTAGTCAATTTAAGTTTTATTTCAGTTCTCAGGAGAGATGGGAAATGGTTGAATTTTTATTGGGGACTTACTTGAGTTTTTACCCAAATATATTCTTTTAAAAAAAGCTTTATTTAAGTTTATTTCAGTTACTTTGAATTTCATGGAAATCCACTAAATTTTATATTCCTATAACTCAATATAATCTACTGTCTTGCTTGCATTTAGCAAAAGAATACAGGCTAACTTAATTAATTACATGCTACAATTTATCAGGTATTTCAAGAGGAGCACTGGCTACAGGTAATTATTTCCAGCATCTTTAAAATGTTTCTGTTCCAAGAATTTTGATGATCAATTGTTTGTTTCTGACATTAAATTTCAGGTTTAGGGATTAGTTTCTCTCTCCTTCTGCTAATTGCTGCTTTACTGACTGGTCTGAGCTACCTGAGAAGAAAGAAGCAAGACAGGAAGAAACATGAGAACCTTCTAGAAGACTACAAAGCTCACAGGCCAACAATGTTCTCCTATGCAGACATCAAACAAATGACAGGCAACTTCAGGGAGAAGTTAGGACCGATGAACCGAGGAACAGCATACAAAGGGAAGCTCATGAACGATGGCAACGTTGTCGCTGTCAAAATGCTGAATATTGAAGAATCAGTCGGGAAATTAGTCAAGAAAATGGATGGAATCCAACACGAGAATGTAGCGCGCTTGTTTGGATACTGTGATGAAGGTAGCAAAAAAGCCCTAGTTTTTGAGTTTTTCCCAAATGGATCCTTGGAAAAGCCAAACAAGTCCTTAGATTGGAAGGAGTTGTATGATATTGCTGTTAATGTGGCCAAAGGGATAGATCATCTCCACCATGGATGCAACCAAGAAGTCATCCACCTAAGCGTAAATCCTCGAAATGTGCTGCTAGATCACAGCTACAATCCCAGGCTGACTGATTATGGCATTCAGAAATCATCCTTCAAGGAAGATATCATGATGGAATACATTTCCCCGGAAGTTCTTTCCTCCAATTATGGAAATGCGACTGTGAAATCAGATGTTTATAGTTTCGGGATCTTGCTATTCAAGATGGTTAAAAAGGATATTCCGGGTGGTGAAGTTTATCAGCCCGAGTGGATCTATGAGCAGTTGGATAGAAGAGAAGAAACATTGGTAGTTCAGATCGGTGGCGAGGAAGGGAATGACGAGGAAGATGAGATGAAGAGGAAGATGATGGTCGTCGGGCTGTGGTGTACTCAGTGGTATCCATGGAATAGGCCTTCCATGAAAGCAGTGATTCAGATGCTGCAAGGAGGGGATATGCCTGATCTTCCTCCAAATCCCTTTGCCCCAACACAAGTATTGTAGGAGACTCCATATATTGTGTAAATATTTGTAATTGCTATTTTTCATACTACTATCCTTTTTTGTTTGTTTTGGCTATTTCTTATGAAATTGTAGATGTACAATTCAATTAAATCCTATTTGACAAATGACTGATAGTTGTTGCTTAGCTTCTTTAACTGCTTGAGCTTGAAAATGTAGTTTGAAAATGAATAATTAGATTAAATTATATAATTTGGTTGTTGAATGTAGTGTAGTTTTTGACAAACAATCACCAAAATTAGCTTTTTTCCCAACATGAAAAAGTCTAAGAAGAATAAATAAATGTAATTTTTCCTCTTCAATACAACTTAGTCCTACAACATATAAGTTTGGGTCAAGACATCAATTTAGTGCTTGTTCTCCCAACGTATCTAAAAGTTTTTAGTTTAGTTTAATTCTATGAAATTTTTTTGGAGAAAACGATTTCAATAGGGTAAAAAAAAGGATTGTTAGATACAGTCCAACCTTACTCATGCAGTCTGTATTTTGTTTGAACTGAAGTAAATACCATTTACATTAATAAGGTATAAATCTTCAATCGATCACGTATTGGTGGTTCTTATATCATGTTCGAGAGGTCAAGCAAACGCGTCGAAGAATTTGATCAGGAAGCAAAACACATTAGATCATGAACCACTTTGTAAGGACATATTAGGCAGTTCAATTAGAAACAAATACAGACTGTATAAGTAATATCGGACTGCATCTATCGATTCTCAAAAAAAAAACAATCAATAAATTAATGAATAATACAAAATATACAATGAAATTAAACAACATTGCTCTTATATATGTACCACTAAACTAGACCTGCGAAGATGAACTAGCTTCATTATAACTGTTCTTCATGTTGACAGTTTCATCAGCTGGTAAATTCCTCCTTCTACACATGATAACAATAAGAACAATCAAACAAGGTACCCCAATCACCATCCTCAACGCAACAAGTCCTCCTAGTCCCATTCCCAGAAACAATGCCCCGAATCCAACGTAGAACTCAAACTGACACCGAAACCCTAGCTTCGAGAGAGGAACATCTTCAGGACAATAATGTATGCACGAAATATCGTTGTTCTTATCAAGGCCGCAAGATCCGTAGGTAGATTCACATTCCTGACAGAACGCCCTGTAAAAAGAAACCTCAAAACCATACTCCATCATCCTATGAATCCCTGAAATCGAGCTGTTATCATGAACCGGCCCGTAAATCGAAGCCATCGTGCTCGAATCAACCCGGCATGATTCCGGCAGACCGGAAAACGTCAGATCCTGCTCTCCGGCGGCTATGTAAGCAAACGAGGAAGCGTTTCTGCAGAGAGAATTATCCAAGAACGGGGAGTTTGCAGGTTTCGGTTTCGAGCAGGAGATGAATGTTACATAAACGTTGTAATCTAGTATCATGTCGTATTCGAGGCTGGGGAGATCGTCGTAGGAAAGGGGGTAAGATGGGAAGGAGCAGTTATTGCTGTTTTCGAGGTTTGGATCTACGAGGCGGATCGAGTAATTACCGTGGTTGATTGCAACAACGTTGAACTTCTTGCCCTTTAAGGTAACGGAAGTGCGGTTGTTTATGCACTCGAGCTCGTACTTTGAGTCTCCACAGATTTTGGGGTCGGTTTTTAGCCGGAATGGGTAGGATATTCCGGCGAGATCTCCACAGGAAGACGGTGAGCAAGCAGTTTTCGGTTGAGCTTTGCAGATGATGGTGTTAATGAGGCATAAGAGGAGAAAATACAGTATCTTTCTGGACATGGTGTAAAGCAAAACAACGTATATTTGGGAGATCGGAGAAATTAAGGTTTTGATTTGAAGTTTTAATTTGTGTTTTGAAATGGATTTTTGAGTATTTTATATAGTGGTTGTGGAACTGGAAAAAAACGCGTATTTTTCAGAAGAAATCAACAAGATCATGCTCAGAAAGAACGTTTATCCACTTGGCGCGCGGGACCATTTTTCAAATTGACCAAGATTTTTTTATTTTTTTTTGAAGCAAATTAAATTGAGCAAGTGGAATAATGGATCAATATGTCAAGAAAAGTCAAGAATGTGGTCAAATGAGGGCGAAAAACTAATTCAGAAATTTGCTCCACACGTATTGCTGATGGTGAGTGGTGAGGAGTCCTATTTAAAAGCTAAAACTAAAGAAAATTAATTAACATAGGAATTGTTAGTAAATAGAATATCTAACTAAAGAAAATTGTTTTATTTGTGTTGTTATATAATACGTGTGAATTGTCTACATAAATTAGTTTTGCTATAGAATAAGTTTGAATTAATCATTGATATTAATCTTTGATTTGGTCGATTATATTTTGTGTCCATAATGATTCATCTGATATTTCAATTCGATATTTATCATTAACCTGCTTGTAAAGGTCGTGTATTCTTACTTTCGACCTGATTTACAAGTTGTGTTTTATCCTCTATACATCGTCGATCTAATTTATAAATCGTGATTTATATCTCTCTACAGGGGAATTTTTTTATTAAGGGCATGGAAAGATTTAAAATTATCATAAAAGGCATAATTATTTAATATTTATTATGGAGGGTATTCTGCTTGTTTTAATGACTATTAACTTGAAAAATGACATTTATAACCTTTATTTTTTAATCTATAGTAAATAACTTTAAAAATTCAATTTGTTCTCTCAATTTATACGAAACTTTATCAGTTTAATTCTATTTAATTTATTTCAAATCAATTCAGTACCATTTTGATGGAATATGATTTGATGAAATTTATTTTAATTTGGTCAATGCTTCTCATTTTTATTTTGATTCAATACATTTTCGTTCAGTTCAGTTCAGTTATGATCAATTAAGTTCGGATTTTTAAAATTCAGTTCAAATGTGTAGGATATGATAAAATTTATCTTAATTTAGTCATACTATTACTATACATTGAATGTGCATCAATTTATTTTAATATATTTATTTCAGTTCAGTTAGTCATACTATCACATTCTAAATAGAGGTTCCCATCTTTATGAGGTGACCATTTTAAGGATTAGAACATTTTAAGACATTTGAATGATCACATTCTAAACATCACCTCCATCAACCAACGACGTTTAAAGACAAATGTTAGAATGGCTTGTTTCGGGGACGACGTTCTTCATGTCGCCAATGGATTGAGATGATGTTTAGATTGTAATTAAATGTTGTCATCATTATTGGTTAGTGCATCTTTACTTTTAATGTCCATGAATTTATAGGCTTTCTTTACGTTCTTCATGTCGCCAATGCCGATTTTCTTAATACAGTTCTAAATTGATTCTTATGGTTTTAAAAGGTAAGTTCCATTTTGATTTTGATGTCTATCTAGTTTTCCTTTGTGCTCTGTAACTTAAACTTGCCGTGATTTGCAACTTGTTTCCCAATTTTGAAATAAGATTTTGAGACATTATTATGTTAGTGTCAGTATTGACTAATATAACTACATTAAGTTTCTAAGAGTAATCTATTTATAGTAATAATTAAGAATAATTTGAAAGTATTGTGTGACGTATAAATGTTGAGATAACGGTTGATAATGTTGAGATATGCTAATATTACAATATTATGTGTGGTGGTGTTATAACTAATTATAACCACATAAGTTTTTTATACAATATTATGTTTTCCCACTCATATGTCATAATAGCACATTATTAAAACATTAACATATAAATGTTGTAAAAAAAGTCAGGATAATAACATTTTGTTGTATAAAGGGGAGTTGAGATTATTAGTCATGTCCGCTTGATTCTTGATGTAAAAAGTTCCTGAATAGTAAAACTGCCTTGGATCTTGAGTTCGCAAAAGAATAATGTTGAGTTTGCACATCAATGGATTGCTCTTCAACTGTGTTTGCAGGCCGCTCGTGAACCATGAACAATGCAGGGAATGCCCTCATCCCTCTCATTGACACTACACATGCAACTCGGTTCCTCGACAAAGATCAATTTCGCGAGGGAAAAGTTATCGCAGTGATGGACACCGGCATCAATAGAAACCATCAATCCTTTAGCGATAAGGGAATTCAAGCACCCCTGCTGAATGGGTCAATACCGACTATTGGGAATTGGAGGATCAAAATGGTCACGGAACCTTTTTGGCTAGTATTGCAATTGGAAATTTCGTTTCCGATCCAAGGAAATCCAAGACAGATGGCTTGTGGAGAGGCTCCATAAGCGCATATAGCCAGCTATAAGGTAATGCACTTGTGTACTTACAAAGAAAGTGAAAACCTATATACCAAACTGAATTTGGCATAGAAGACGCCATCAATAAAAAAGTTGATGTAATTAATATAAGTATCACAATGACTATATTCTCTCTCCCAACAAGTCGAGATCTTAAGTTTGTTTGGAGCGGGAACATTGCTGCCCCGCTATCTTTGGAGTTTTGCTCATTCATTTTTATTTGCAGGAGCAAGAACTGTAACGTGATCACCGACGCAAGTTTCATCACGAGCGTAACGGTTGATATTTCATATTATCAAACACTAAATTACAGTATTACACATAGATTGAATATCCGAAAAAGTCCAAAACAAAATGGATTCGAAATTCCAACATTATATAAAAAGAATGTTATACATAATAAGGTAGCAATACCAACTATAATTAAAATCAATATCATGTTCTCAATCGATCCAATACGATAATGAGATATTTGAGTGATTTATTCAGGTGGAACGAGAAAGAAGATGAAAAAAAGATCGGCAAATGCAACATAGTTCAAAGCCCCGGTAGTTTGTTACTTGCTAATTTTTTTTCACGGCTGCAAGTTTCTAGTAGAATACCTATTTAGTGAGTAATTTATTTTGTACTGGACAAAAAAGGAAACAATATTACACTATATATTTTTATCAGCATTGACTTAAACTTATAATATATTTAATATACACATGTATTTTAAAAAAATTCGAGAATACATGAGCACAATTTAAGGAATTAGTGCTCATTTGAGCAGATTTTTCCAAAAAATTAAATAAAAATCAAACACCTCCACAAACTTAATTGAGAAATTAAAATTATTATTAATTTGAACTATACATTACTACCAAAAATGATAAAAATTAACTGACAAAAAGTAACACAAGCTAGCTAGATACTCACTATCTATATTCTTTGACTAAATTATTTCCATAGCTCTTGAATAATCTATTTATGATGGGTTTAAATGTAATTGTTTTTTAAACTTGAGGATAAATTTGCAATATTCAATGCAATGATGAATTTATAGTGGCCTAATTTTAAATGCATATACCGTGGAAAAATTCCCACTTGCATCATATCGTTGACCATTCTGAAACGACCAGTCAACTAGTCAAACGAAACGGAACAATTCAACCAAATTGTTGCAAGAACACATCTTTCCGGTTCTCAGTTGCAATTTGAGCTTGTTTATCTTCCATGGCGAATTCTGCCTTAACCTTTAGATAACTAACACTTTTAAAGAAAACTGATTTTTTAAAACATACAAAATCTGATTTTTTTTATTATAAAAGAAAAGGGCCCTATTTTGAACAGTTTTTTGGAAGCCTGAATCGAAAGGTTCACTTTAATCAGGGTTAGGTTGAGCCTATTTTAACAAAAATACGGCATCGATTTATGAAAATATTCACTACTTAATATAAATTCATCGAAAAATTTAGCAATATTAAGAAGATGGTATTGTAAGTTCAATGACATTTTAAATTATATTGAGTAAAATACCGAAATGCTTATAGGAGAGGTTTACGCGCAATGTTTTTCATACTCCTATCAACAATATGCATATTGACTTCCATTTTGCTTGCCAACAACATGCAATGCAACATACAGTACTAATTTGTACTAATTTGGACTCACTCTTAGGATTATGAACTTCTGATAAATCAATATATTGCTTTAGGCTGCTATTCAGTTTCTTTGTTCAGAAACACAAACCATATTAACTGAATAAAATTTAAAAGGAACATTTCTATTTACAAAGTCACTCAAAGAGGACAGTAATCATCTCTCTTCTGGTTCTGGCTTGTGTTACCTAGGATTAATGGCAGTTCCCATGTATATTTTCATCTCATCTTCATCATCATCGGCCATTTCGCGAGGAGCCACGAAAGGCTTTGGAGGCATTCGCACGCGATCATCATCTCCCTCGAGCATCTCAACGACTTTATGCATAGGAAGCCGATCAACAGGCTTCATCTGTATGCACCACAAAGCCGCTATGATCATCTTCCTCACCAGCCTCTTCTCTGCTGCATTCACATTCCCCATTTCTATATCATTTCCAGCAAGAACTTGGTCATAAGCCCAAGAAGGAAAGTAAATCTGGCTAACATTCTCCCTTCTGCTCGCCATTTCCATTAATAGCATGCCAAAACTGTACACATCGGCTTTATACGACACTCCACCAATGTTCTTGTAGAACAGCTCCGGAGCCATGTAGCCTCGGGTTCCTCTGGCTGCAGGCAGGGAAATGAAGCTTTCATCGGTCGGGTACAGTTTTGCAAGGCCAAAATCAGAGATTTTGGGCTTAAATTTCTCGTCTAGGAGGATGTTGTGTGGTTTGATATCGAAATGCAGAATCCTCATATCACAGCCTCGATGGAGATAGTCGATTCCTCGGGCCACGCCAAGAGAGATCTCGAACATTCTCTCATAGCTTAGAGAGAGAGATTGGTTATTTCCTGTCGGGAAAATGTACTTATCGAGAGAGCCATTAGGCATGAACTCATATATCAAAGCACGGTTTGATCCTTCTGTGCAGAAACCGACAAGCTGCACCACATTCACATGGTGAATCCTTCCAATGGTGGCAACTTCGCTCACGAAATCCTGCTCGCTCGCCATTGACTTTTCCATTATCTTCACTGCAACATAAGGACCGCTCACAAGCTTCCCTTTGAATACCTTTCCATGGCCGCCTTCTCCCAGCGTCTCCTTGAAGTTGTCGGTCATTTTCTTGACCTGAGAAAAACTGTACTTGATGGGGGATAGGTTGTTTGGACCTTGAAGAAACTGCTCAATGGATTCATCGGCTGATTGATGCCGCTTTTTCCATTGCCGCACAATTAGATACATCAAGCATGAAAATCCGATGAGGAACCTTAGTGCAACAAGTCCTCCTACATAATCATTACATAAAACAGTGAGAAGTAATACTTAAGACTAATATATGTTGCTCTTCAAGTTCATAGGTTGAGGTTTTACCTAATGCTACTCCCCCATAGGCTAAAATGAAGACACCATAGTACTCTACCGAACCTGCAATATGCATTGCTTGTTAACACAATATAAAAACGTCATTTCAAGAATCGTGGAGTCCACGAGAGTTTCTGTACTAACACTGAAATGAGAGTTCTGAGACCGGGGTGTCTTCAGTGCAACGGTGAATGCAAGTCACAGCATTGTTTTCGAGGCTGCAAAAGCCTCCACGGCTAGATTCACATCCTCCACACAAGACCCGAAACCAGGAAAACTCAAACCCGTAAGCCAAGATATCATGAATCCCCTGCAGAGAATTCCTATCCTTTAACGGCCCAAAGCTCGACACTATGGTCATCATATCAACCCCACACGATTCCTCCACATCGTATATCTGATCAACAATATACATTGTAAGACTTACAAAACCCAAGCAATCCATCAACTACAATATTACTGATTTCCCTACGCTTATAATCAGTTCAATTCAGTTCAACGAGAATCCATCTAAAAGACAACTAGCTAATCCATCAACTTCAAAATCACTGATTTCACTACACTTATAATTAGTTCAATTCAGCAAGAATCCATCTAAAAGGCAACTAAGTAATCCATCAACTACAAAATCACTGATTATTCAACACTTATAATTAGTTCAATTCAGTTCAGCTAGGATACCTATGATGAAAACAACATGCCTTTACTAATCCAACTCCATAAAGAAACAAACTTTAACATAAATTGAGGTAACAGTACCTTCAAACCATCTCCGACAGCAACGTAGCTGTAAGCCCTGGAGGAATTCGAAATCATCGTCCAATTTCTGCAGAAAGAATTGTCCACAAACCGGGAAGAAGGAGAAGTGATGGGGTTCAGACACTTGATGAACACCACCGGGATGTTGTAGCTGAAAACGTTGTCGTACACGAGGCTCGGAAAATCGTCGTAGTTGATGGAAGAATACGAGGGGAGAGAACAGCTGTTGTGGTTATCCAACCTGGGATCAGCGACCCGGATGGAGAAGTTGTTGTAAGAAATCGCCAAGACGTTGAATTTCATGGTTTTTAAGGTTATGACAGTGCGATTGTTTTCGCATTGGAGCTCGAACTTGGAGTCGCCGCAGTGTTTCGGGTCGGTTTTTAGCCGGAACGGAAAGCTGATGTCTTGAAGACCGCCGCAGGACGACGGAGCACAGGCGGCGCCGGTGGTGCTAGCAGCATTTCTCTGGGCTTCGCAGGTTGTGATGAAGAAGATGATGAAAGAAACTGACAGGAAAGTGAATTGCTTCGACATTAGAAAACAACGGCTATGGAGTTTTGGTCTGAATTTTTCATAAGAAATAAATGATGTGGGAATTGGATAATCATAGTTCAATGTTTCTGGCTTTTGTTCCTTTTGTTGACTGTTAATTGATGAAGGTTGAATTTCATCCACCACCTCAAGTTTCAGACAAATTTGTGCATTGGTACTTTATTTTTCTATTAATTATTGAAATACCACTCATGTTTTGATTAAGGCGAATGTAAAAATAAATAAATTAAAGAAAATAGTATTGGATAGAAAACTAGGCCATTAAAAAAATCAACTCAAAAAACTGATACAATGCGACAGATAAACAATCAGTATAAATTATATGTGTGTCAATATTAAAAAAAAAGTATTCAACTACCATATAATATTCTTGGTTGTCTTTCATTATAAAAATTTAAATCTTACGATTTTTGATAGTCGATCAATATTAATCTGAACTCCTCCTTTTACTCAATCTAACTTTTGCTCTGAAATTTGCTTTGACATTAGAATGTCACAACGACTATATTCTCTCTCTTCCAAGAAGCCGAGATTTGAAGTTTGGAGTGGAAACATTGCAATGTCGCCGCGCCATCTTTGGAGTTTTGCTCATTCTTTTTTGCAGGAGACAACAAGTTTCATCACGGTCATAATGGTTTATATTTCATTTTATTAAACACTAAATTACATATAGATTGAAAATCTGAACAAGTCCAAAATAAAATGGATTCGAGATTCCAACAATATAAAAAGAATGTTATATATAATAAGGTACTAATATTAACAATTATAATTAAAATCAATATCATGCTCTCGATCGATCCTATATGATGATGAGATATTTGAGTGCTTTGTTCAGGTGGAGGAAGGAAGAAGATGAAAAAGGATTGACAAATGCAACATAGTTCAAAGTTCCGGAAATTTGTTCAAGGTGCAAGTTTCTTATAGGGTACCTATTTAGTGAGTAATTCATTTTGTAGCGAAGAAAAAGGAAAACAATACTGCACTACATATTTTTACCAGCATTGAATTAAACTTATAATATATATAACATATACATGAATTTTCAAAATTTTCAAGAATACATGAGCAATGTTCAAAGAATTGGTGCTCATTTGAGCATCTTTCTCAAAAAAATTAAATAAAAATCAAACACCTCCACAAACTTAGTTGAAAATTGGAATTATTATTAATCTCAATAATACATTATACTACTAAAAGTGATAAAAATTAACTAGACAAAAAGTAACACAAACTAGATGTATACTCACTATCTATATTCTTTGACTAAATTATTTCTATAGTTTTTGAATGATCAATTTCTGATGGGTTTAAATGTGATTGTTTTTTAAACTCGAGGATAAATTTGCAATATTCGATGCAATGATGAATTTATAGTGGCCTAATTTTAAATGCATATACCGTGTGAAATTTCCCACCACTCGCATCATATCGTTGACCATTTCTGAAAACGTAACCAGTCAACTAGTCAAATGAAACGGAACAATTCAACCAAATTGTTGCAAGAACGAAGCTTTCAGTTCTCTGTTGCAATTTGAGCTAATTTTTATCATCCATGGCGAATTTTGCCTTAACCTTAATATTCCTGGCTGCAGTTTTACTCGCCGGAGGAGGAACAATCGCCGGCGCCGCCCAAGATGAATGTTCGCCGGCGAGATGCAATACCACCGGCCCGGAAATCCGTTTCCCTTTCTACCTCAACGGCCGACAACCCGATCGCTGCGGCTTTCCGGGCTTCTCACTATCCTGCTCCGGCGACGGCGCCACCGTGTTGGAGGTCCAGTACACAATCACAGCGACGAGGAACAACGTAGTGATCCCTTTTCGAATGAAAGTTGAAATCTTGGAAATCGATTACAAGTCCCAGGTGATCATCCTCAACTACATGAAAGCCCTGAGTTGCCTCCCCCGGAGAGTCCCGGCGGCGAACTCGACGGCGGGCCAGTTCACGCCGGTGAGAATCTTTTCCGGCGAGGGGTACACTCTGTTCAACTGCTCTTCTAACGGCACTGAGTATGATTTCAACACCATTGATGGAAGCCTTGTGGTTTGCCTCAGCTCACCTGGTCACCAAATTCGCTCTTTCAGTTCGGACCGTGGAATCAGTGAGTTCATTCTCTCGTCCTGTTCGAAAATGTACAATATTTCTTATGTTCCATTGGGTGTGTTTTCTGGGGAACAGCGGTATGATCAAACCTACGAGTATATACGTCTTGTCTGGTCCGATCCGTCTTGTGGACATTGTGAAAAGCGAGGAAAGTATTGCAGGCCGAACAACAATGGCACAACCGGCGGAACACAATGTGTTAACATTCCGAAACAGCCAGGAAACGGTAAATCTCCTCACTTTGTTCCGTTCATGTTTACTTACATATCACTTATGATTGTGGAATTCGAGTAAACCTACATTTCTGCTCAGTATTGAATAGGATTGATACAATTTAGCTTAGTCTGATATGTTTTTATAGTTTCACTGGCTTCAATCTAGTTCAGATTTGTAGAAAATCAGTTCGATATAGCTTGGTGAGACTAATAATTTAGACTATGGTTAAATAGCTCGATTTTTTGAATTTTCATACTTTGGATTCTATGCAAATATGCAGGAAAAGCCGATAAAAAACCGCTCATTGCTGGTGTGACAGTAGGTGTGTGCATCGGTGTGATCATTTTGGCCGCTTCTTGTTTCATTTTGGTAAGAATCGAGATGAGGAAGAAGGAGAAGAAGAAGATGGAACTTTATCTCGAGAGTTACATAGAAATGAGGCCAATAAGATTCTCATATTCCGACCTCAAGAAGATGACCAATCAGTTCAAGCACAAACTCGGAAGGGGAGGATATGGAACAGTCTTCAAAGGGAAGCTGTCCGATGACATCATGGTAGCTGTCAAAGTCCTGAACAACATCAAAGGAAATGGCGAGGAATTCATCAATGAAGTCGGAACCATAGGTAAGATCCACCACATCAACGTGGTTCGCTTGGTGGGCTTTTGTGCAGATGGATTCAGAAGAGCCTTAGTGTATGAATTCCTCCCAAACGACTCGCTTGAAAAGTTCATATCTCCGGGGAAGCTTGGGAAATCTCCGGCATGGAAAAAGCTTCAAGAAATCGCCATCGGCATAGCCAAAGGATTGGATTATCTCCACCAAGGATGCAACCAGAGGATCCTTCATTTCGACATCAAGCCTCAGAACATCTTACTAGACCACCATTTCAGCCCAAAAGTGGCTGATTTCGGCCTTGCAAAACTCTGCTCGAAGGAGCAAAGCATAGTGTCCATGACTGCGGCTAGAGGCACGATCGGCTACATTGCGCCCGAGGTCTTCTCGAGAAACTATGGCAATGTTTCTTACAAGTCAGATGTTTACAGTTTTGGAATGCTGCTTCTCGACATGGTCGGGGGAAGGAGGAACTTCCCCGGCAATGCCGGAGACAGCAGCCAGGTATACTATCCGGAATGGATGTATAACCAGCTGGAGAAAAGGGAGGATATCGCGGTTCAAATCGACGGAGAAGATGACAGGATTACATTCAAGAAAATGGCCATTGTTGGACTCTGGTGCATACAGTGGTATCCTGCTGATAGGCCTTCGATGAAATCTGTGATTCAGATGCTTGAAGGTGAAAACCTGCCTATCATTCCACCTAATCCTTTTGCCTCTTCAAATACTGAATTTGTAAATGCTAAGTTTGCAAGCTCGGATGGGAGCATTTTAAGTAGCGAGCTAGATAGCATTGTCGAAGAAAGTGGTATTTTTTAGATTGTACTTTGAAAAATGCAATGAATGAAAAATGACAAAAGTCACATGTAGTAGCCTTTAATCATCTGGTGTTTGTGAAGAGTCGAGTTTCAAGTTATCGCCAGTGGCGGAACCATTTAAGGTCCGGCCTACCCTAAAATTAAAAATCCAGACTATATTACTGTTCTCCGGACAAATTTTGGGCTTTCCGGCCTCTGTCAAACTTCTTTCACCTACGTTTCTGTCGGAATTGTTTTTACCTGCGTTTCTGTTGAAATTGTTTCACTTCATCTGTGTCGATATTCGGCGGGGAGAACACTTCCTCGCCCAACCTGGCTCCGATGAAAGGCTTCGTCCAGCAGGCCGAGATGGCTATATAGGCGTTTTGCAAGAGGGGTTATGGCGGATCGGAGTGTCACTCAGGGTGATTTCCCCAGTGAAAAGAAATTTATAATGCATTACAATAAAGCTTAACTGGAGACCCAATTAAGATTCAATTATTCCGATTAAATTTCTGAGCGTCTGGTCAGGGAAACGGAAATGTGAGGAGGCGGAAAGGAGGAGAAACAATTCAATTACTCAGCGTCGGATAAGGGAAGACGGAAATTTTATAGTAACTGCAGAATTCTTTCCAAGAGCTTCCAGAAACACGCCTACAAAAATATAAAAATACATAAAAGGGACGCAAGTAAAAACCTCAATTTTTCTTAAACCCTAGCTAAATGTCGCACATTTTTCCTCGTTTCTTCATCATCTTCCTCATTTGGCGAGATGAGAAGCCATCTTTAAAAAATACACTACATACATCTGACACTCTTTGAAAGTATGAAAATAGAAAAATGAATATTAGCTAACTTCTATTAGTTTTGTTATTCAAATATAAATAAATGTGGAAATTTTTAATTTTTTGGATGTTTGATTTCGTATTTTTAAAATTTTAATACATTAAAAGAAGATGACATCATCAACTACGTAGAAATTTTCAAAAAATATATGATGCGATTTACTAATTAACGTCATCTCGAAATGAATGACAAAAAGAAACCCTATTTGTTAACATCACAGATCCGGAGCATGATCCGACACCGGCAACTGTATCTGAGATTCCCGACAAATCGGACAGGTGGAATTCCGGTGAAGCCATTCATCGATGCAGTCGGAATGGAAGAAATGATGGCATACAGGTATGGTCCGAAGTGAATCTTTGGGCTTATATTCGCCCAGACAGATCGCACAAACGTTGTTCTCCGTTCTGGATATCCGTACGCTCTCGCCCAACACCGTTACCAGGAATGAGTCGATGGTTGTCTGGTCCAGACCCGACACTCTTGCCGGTGCGTGGGGAGTAGCCGCCATAGGGTTTAAGGTTAACCACGGGTTTGTTTCCGGACCGCCATACCGGCCGCTGACGTACCTGCACACCTTTATTACGACGAACAGTGCGACGAGGATGACAAACCCTAGTGCGAAGGTCGTGAGATGCATCCATATCTCTGTCATGAAATTTCATGGAAGAGAATTAACATTTATTTTTATTAAACAAAAAAAGAAGTATTATCAACATGAAATAATAAAATAAAATAAAATAGTGAATAAAGCTTAATTTACTGAATAAAATAATGGGGGACTCATGACAAATCGAAGCAAAATTTAATGTTTTTATATTAACAATTGACTGAGTAGAATTTCATAACTGAAATAAACTGATATGAATTAAAACATAAATAAACTAAAAAAATCAAGCCTAATGTCCATATAGACATTTTCTTATATACATCACAATAGCACACTTGTTAATAATAAATATGGGTGAATAATATATATCATGAGAACAACATGAACTACTATATGACTGATCTAAATACACTAATGCTTATTTACAACATTTCTGTTCCATTTGAATCTGTATTTTTTTATATTATCAATTTTTAGAAGCAATTTTGAGCGTTAATAACTTTATTTACATATATTAACAACGTTTAAAACTTCAATACTACAAAAACAGAGTAAATTATGAATTTAATAATATCTCACATGATAATATTATTATTAATATAATTTATGGTTGAACAGTTTTGGTTAAAAAACTGTGAGCACTCACTCTGATTTTGAATAATTGGAACCTTTGGACCATAAATGTCATTTAACTAAATCTAATATTTTAATATTTACTGAATGTCACATAAATAACCTTATTATTCATCATAATATTATAATCTATAATCAAACATGCAAAGAAAATTATACTAAAAAGTAGTATCAATTAATCAAAACCAGCATATTTTCTCCAGCATATTTGATTATTAATAACTTTCCTCTCATGTAATATGTGGAAAATAAAGGTAAATGATCTATTCGCAATCATCTTTGATTTATAAGGCAAGCTTAGAGTAGAAAAGAGCAAATATTAAAGAGGATATATATACTTACTCCCTGGAATTTTGCACTGAATATCGTGATTGGAATCAGGTTTCAGACCACAAACTCCACCTCTTGCCTCGCAGCCGCCGCACCGCGGCTCATCCCAGGTCAGCCGGATTTCTTCCGGCACGACGGAGCTCCGGCCATTTTTCCCGTCCGACGGCGGCCAAGCAGCAGGCACCGAATCCGGCGACAAAGTCGCCGGAGACTCCGTAGCGAAAACCGTATGATCACGATCATTAACATCTCCGAGGCAGGGGACACGATCGAAACCAGCGATGCTGCTGTTCGAGGAACAGTTGAACAGCGCGAGCTCTTGTGTGAAGACCGGTCGGAACGGAGTTCCCGACAGGTTTAAGGTTTGCAGAAGTCGAGAAAGGCACTGGTTCGGATCGTTGAGCCATATCTGTTGATTCCCGTAGTCTATGTTCTGGACTCGGAAAGACGAGTTACTGAGTCGGAGAATCGTGAACCGGGAGCTATCATCGCAGGATTGATCGAAACCCGGGTAGCCTCGGCACCGGTCTGGTTCAACTCCGGTTAACCGGAACGGGAACCGGATACGAGTCTGGTTGGCGTCACATGATGACGTAGAGCACTTGCCCGAGACCGACGAGACAGCCCCGATCAAGAAGAAGGACAGAATAAAGGTCGACTGTGCTATCATCGGACAAATTCCGGTTAAAAAATTAGGTATAATTCAAAATTTTGGAATTATGTGACATAATATGACTGTAGAAGAATATGCACGGACAGTAAATGATGAATCATCATTGGTCTTATCTGTGAAAAAAAAGTGTGTTTAATAAGGTAAATAGAAGTAAATATTCCTTTAATATATTAATAATTGATTGTATATAGAATTATACTCCAAATTCAGTATATAGTGAATGTACTACCGTGTTGTATATTTTAGTAAATTCTATCCCAATTCAGTATTTTTAGGACTCACTTCACCTTTTCCTTATATATAAATGTGCTACGATATTGTTTATTTAATTTTTTATTTCACCTTATAATCATTATAAAAAAAATACTATACATACTATTACTATATAATGAAACTCCGTAGAAGGAAGAAATAATACACGTATGCATACTACTTCTGCTCAATGGTAATAAATATTCATGTATTCTCTGATTTGTATTTTGGATAACATGGATTCAAACCTTTATGTACTTAAACTAATTTAAGTAGGAAAATATTCATATAACCGTGAATTCTTGGGTAAATTTCATTATAATTAAGAGTTTTTTGAAAGTTTTATTGTAATCCTTATGCGAAAACTGTACACTAATGTTCTTGAATGGCATATCACACGTGAATTTCAACAGTATTATTAAGAGATTTTAGTCTTTTTAATGATAATAATGTCGAAATACACCGGCAATGTTAATTTGCAGGTAGTTATGAGACTTTTTTTTCATCCTCATGTTACAATAAGACTTTCAAAAAAAACTTTGGGTTATAGTGAGACTTATCCAACAATTTAGGGTTACAAGAAGGTTTTTCTTAAACTTGTAAGGTATATATATTTCCAATTTGTTTTATATTTCAATAAGAACAAGAAAAATTGAAAGTTTATATTAAATATTATAAGCGGTTTTCCAAACCCAATCATGTATTTCAATTGCTTTTATGTAGGGTTGAGGAGGCGTGAATAATCCCCCGTCCACTTGAATGGTTTTAAATTACAAAAAAAATTATATAAAAACGGTTCTCCACAATTTATCAGAATGATTTTTATTTTTTCATTTTACTTCAATTATGTTTGATTTAATTTTGATGAAATGAATATATTTTATGATTTTCATTATTTTAACTTCAAAAATAAGTTTAAAACCCCCTAAATCCTAGTTATCTTCATCTCTTTTCCCATATCCCATAAATGACGGGGGACATGGAGAAACCATCTTTGATTTTTTTATCATTATTAATTTTTACTTACAATTAAGTGTGGAATTTTCATACATAATTCAAATCTTTCAAATCTGAAGTTTTACTGAGTTTATTTTACTGAGTTTTTCAAATCTGTAATTAGATCAAGATATTTTAAATTTAGTTATTTTAACTGAATCTGATTTTTGAATGATTAATTTTGTATTTTTGATGCGTTTACAGTTTAATTTGGATCAAAGTGTTTTCGCCAACTACACAAGTCAACAAAATTTTAATATTTTAAACGGAGTTGTACATCATCTAGCTAGTAAATGAATTTAAAATATATATGATACAGATCTATAGCAAATTATTTATGTATAACATCACGGTTCCGGCAACACTTTCTGAGATTCCCGGCAAATCGGACAGGTAGGATTCCGGTGAAGCCATTCATCAATGCAGTTAGAATGGAAGAAATGATTGCATGCAGGTATGGTCCGTAGTACATCTTTAGGCTTATATTCGCCCAGACAGATCGCACAAACGTTGTTCTCCGTTCTCGAAATCCGTACGCTTTCACCCAACTCTATCGTCGGGAATGAGTTGATAGTTTGTTGGTCCAGACCCGACATTCCTGTCGGTACATGGGGAGCAGCAGCCGGCGCCGGAGGGCTGAATGCTACCCACATACTAACAAATCCTGCGTCATTCCGACCTCTGCTGTGTCTGCACGCATTTCCGACGATGAACAATCCGATGACGACCAGAAATCCCAGTGCGAAGATGGTGAGACGTTGTACATGCATCGTGAACACTGCCATTGCAATTATACATTATTACTCCAAATATCTAATTATATATATGTATAATCAAGGAAAATAATGGATAAAATAAAAAATTAATCTTAAAAATATGACTTAACTAATAAAATAGTCAAAATATATAACTGCTAGTAAATAGAATATTTACTGAATATCTAAATATACTAAATATAATCTAAATACACTAACTAATATATATTCAGTAAGTATTTTATTTACTAACAATAACAAGCATACTTTTTTGTAAATCAATGGCATAACATATAACAAGATGGGAAGAAAGAGACTCAAAAGATCATAGATAAGTACTATATCAATTAAAAATTTAAATTAACTATATACATAAGTAATATTTTATGATTATGTCACGTATAATTGTCACCCAAACAGGTTTAATCATTCAAGCGAGTTTTAAAAATTTACTAAAAATAATTTAAAACATCATTCTGATGAAAAAATATAACAAAGGATAATCCTGATGAATATTATACTTATACTGTTGTTATTATCTCCATATCTGATTAATTAATGATAATATGTATCTTTGAATCAATAATCATATATATTCGGAAAAGAAGTAAATGTATAATAAAGAGCGTATATTTACTTACTCGGTGGAGGTAAGCACTGAAGATCATGATCGGAATTAGGTTTCAGAAAACAAACTCCACCCTGGACCTCGCAGCCGCCGCACCACGGATCATCCCAGGTTAGCAGGATTTCTCCCGGCAAGACGGATCTCCGGTCATATCTCCGGTCAAACGGCCGCCGAAGACCAGGCACCGAAATATTCCTCACTAGCGCGCAAGGCGCGTCCCCAGGCAACGTCGCCGGAGATGGCGCAGCAAAAATCTTATAATCAGAACCACCGACACAAGAAACGAGGTCGAAACCGGCCGGAACAACGCTGATGTCCGAGGAGCAGTTGAACAGCGCGAGATCTTCCGGTAAGGCTGGCCTAAACGGCGTCGTTGAGAGGTTTAGGGTTAGCAGAAGTTGAGGAAGGCACTGGTTTGGATCGGAGAGCCATATCTGTTGCTTTTCGTAGTCTATGTTGTTGACTTGGTACGACGAGTTGCTGAGCCGGAGGATCGTGAACCGGGAGCTTTCATCGCAGGATAGATCGAAACCCGGGTAGCCGGGGCACCGGTCTGGTTCAACTCTGTTTAACCGGAACGGGAACCGGATCTGAGGCTGGCTGCTGTCGCAGGATGACGTAAAGCACTTGTCCGAGCTCGATGAGACAGCCCGGATCAAGAAGAAGGATAGAATTAAGGCACGTGCTATCATCGGAATAATCTAAGGGTTCATAGAGAATATTACTGTAAAAAAAAGTATACCGTAATTCTACATACATATATAGTAAATAATACGGTGGTGATCTGGTCTTATTTATTTAAACTCGTGCTAAAAATGTAAAAGATCAGCTAATAATAATTGATTGTAGAAAGAATTATACTCCTAGTTTAGTTCTAGTACTTTCGGAATTTTAGATATACATCCCAATTAGATTAGAATGTACTAATTATCCATATGTTATATTATATCATAGTTTTTCTTTTTTTTTTCCCAAACTTTGGTTTAGTTTTTATTTAATATTTTGTATAAATGTTTTACCTTTTTACCATTTTTTATTTGATCTCCTCGCCCTTTTTGAATTTAATTTGGTTTCGGTTATGATCATACTTCTTCTCATTTGTATTCCAAATATGATTTGTTTTCTTACTACTTTCTTTTCGTATTTAAATTATGATCTGGTGTCTTTTGAATGTAATAATCAAACTGAACTCTAATAGGAGTATAAATTCATTTAATAATATTGTGAGAAATATTGTGAGATCATATTTGTAAGAACACATTGGAGAAGTCTATTAAATTAACCTTTCAAATATTGTTCATATCTCATATGTATGCACACGACTAATAGAATACACCCAAAGATTCTCCAACTTTTCCCATCACGGTTCAGGAAGCAAGCTCGACTTCATAGTTACTGGCGGTGACTCTTTCTGGTACTTTCTACATGTGGGACATGTAGCATTCCAATGAAGCCACTCGTCAATGCAATTAGAGTGGAAGGAGTGCTGGCACGTGGGAAATGTCCTTATTGACTCTTTGAGTTTATACTCACCCAGACAAATTGGACATGTGTTGTTCGGGTCCATACTTTCATCGATGACGGTCTTTGGAAATGACTCAATCGCGGCTTGATCTAGTCCTAATATAGTGTTTGGTTGAGAGGCCAGTGGAGGGATTTCGACACTTGAGTTTTGGGCCTCTCCTCTTCGCCTCTCAATAGTGTTGCACTTCTCGAAGAAAAAGCAAAACGCCCCAAAAATGATTAAAGAAGCAGGAATTCCTAATGTTAGGGTTAAAATATGTCGCAAACATCTTGCCATATCTGTTACAAGATATAAAAAGATCTTTATTATGAACTAATTTATATATACTGTCACAAGTAATTACAGTCCAAATAAAGAAAATCAATGCCAAATAATTTAGTCATGACATTATTCTCTCGAGCTACTGTTAGCTGTTCTATGATTTAATTTGTTACTTTGAAATTTTACTGTGTTTACCTTGCAGTGAAATAATTGTCGTCGGCCGTTGACAAAGTCAAAGTCTATACCGAGCATAATGTATGAATCGTAGCTCGCCTAACTTTTTAGAATTTACATTATATATATATATATATATATATATATAGTTTTGTAGTATATATCATAACTTGTATCATCTGAAAGTGTGGATAAAATTAAGGTCACGTCTGTAGTGAAAATGATATGTATGAAAAAATGAAATCACTGTAGTTAAATTAACCAAAATATCATTAAAAAATATTACTGAATTAAATTTAACTTAAATGATTAACGGATAAGTTTAAGAGACTTCACGCACCAAGAAAAATGGTAATTGTTCATATAAAATTAATTATCACATAATTTCATACTTATAGAAAGTAATAATCTCAGGAACTGAAGGCAAATAATGAACTTACCCACTGGAATTTTGCAGTCGAGCTCGTGATGATCGGAATTGCGGTTGGGCCCACAAATTCCACCCTTATCCTCGCATTCGTTGCACACAGGATCGTACCAGCTCAGCCTGATATCTCCATTAGGAGCATAGAACATCATCCGGTAATCGTTTAAATCTAAAGAAAAGTTGACCGGCACAGAGATGGGTTCTATCCGGTGGCACGACGCCGACAAAAGCAGTTCATCAGATCCGCCATAAATATCACCGGCAACCACCGTGTAATTCTTATCAGCACCGCTCAGACAGTCGATCGGAGAAACACCCGACGGCGTCTTGCTGCTAGAACAGTTGAACAGTGGATACTGATTGTAAATTGCTGTAAATGGAGATCCTTGAAGGTTTAAGGTTTGGACAAGACGAGGAAGACACTGTTTCGGATCGTTCGAGTTTAGCCATATGTGCTGACTAGAGTAGTTTATGTGTTGAACACTGAAATCTGAGTTCTTGAGCCGCAGGACTGGTTTTCTCGAGCTGCTGTCGCAGGTTAACTCGAAGCCGGGGACGCCGCACCACGGCGGCTGCTGGCTTCCGGCCAGCCGGAACGGGAAACGTATTTGGGTCATCATGGAGTCGCCGTCGTCGCATGATGCTGTGAAGCACTGGTCTTGTTGTCGGGACGAGGCTGTCCGGAGCAAGAAGAAAGGCAAAAACACGGCCATAGTGTTCATCATCGGATAATTCATCGGATAATTCGACTGATAATTAATCAGAGCTCTCAATAATTATATTGATTGGATCTAATATAATAAGGATCTTGACTTTGACTGATGAAGTGCGTGTTCATGTCAATTATTATTCAACTTGTAATGGAGCTGACAAGTTCTTGATTTCACACACAACAAATATGGAATAAGTGCAGAAATCACCATCAGAAGTTGTTAAAGAAGATGACTTAAAGAAAATGTTATCTTAATTTCATCAATGTAAGAATTTTGCAATTTATATCATGCTTTGATGAATGTTATATTTCATTCGTGATAATGTAAGAATTTTTGTGATTTATATTATGTTGGAGAAAATCTCCTGAAAGTCCAACTTTCCTGACTTTTCATAAGAGTCTTTATACGTTTTAACTTATACATTGTACCTTTTAATTTGAACGGTAAAATTTGTTATTTGAATGTTATTAATGTTTTAATGTAAATTCATGAATTTTTGCATTAAAACATGTTTTACTATATGTTCACTTTGATACTATCAATGTTTTAACACAAAAAAGTATCACTTGACCTTAAATATATAGTGGTAGTTCCATAACACTTAGGAAAGTCGGACTTTGTAGAGACTTTGCATTTATGTTGTCATGAATGTCACGTTTCATTCGTGATGATGCAAGAATTTCGCGATTCATGATAACCTGTTTTGATAATTAATGTTATATTTCGTTTGATATAAAAATTGTATTTGACTAATATATATAAATTAGTCCTACCTAAGAGGTTTAGATATATATACATATATCACATATGAATAAGTTCATTATGTTTTAATGCTAAATTACTTTTCATTAAATATTTATGAAAAATAAGGGGCCATAAACATTATTTTGTGAACATTAAGGGGCAATTTCAAACCCGTTATTCAATATTTATTATGTATGTACAGATCACTAGCTATATCCTATATTTTATAATACTTTTTTTTAACGATCAATAAAAAAACATTCAAATAAATGTGTTATTTTATCTGGAATTATAAATTTTACACAAACTGTCACGATGTGGTATTTGAGGTATAACTAAGAATCCAAATGAGTAACCAGAAGTGTGAGTTTGAAAATCACTCAAATTTTAAATATAATAAATTCAATGTATTCTATTTGTTTTCATGAGAAAAAAATGGTGTCGTATATTGCATATTTCAATAGTTTATCTCAAATGTACACAGTGAATATATCGAGACTTTATTTCATGGTTCCGGGAGCAAGCTCAGCTCTAAAGATACTGACGGTGATTCTTTCTGATACTTTCTACAAACCGGACACGTGGCATTTCGGTGAAGCCACTCGTCAATGCAATGAGAGTGGAAGGAGTGTTGGCACGTGGGAAATGTCTTTATTGACTCTTTGACCTTGTACTCACCTAGACAAATTGGACAAGTGTTATCGAGTCCCATACTTTCACTCAAAACCGTCTTTGGAATAGACTCAATCGCGGCCTGATCAAGTCCCAATACAGTATTGGGCCGAGAAACCACAACTGGGGGAATTTCAATACTTGAGTTGCACCTCTTGAGGGAAAAACATATTGCCACAAAAATGATTATTGAAGAAGGAATTCCTAGTGCCATAGTAATGACTAATCGCAAACGTTTTGCCAGATCTGTTACAAGATTTAACAGTTTCATCAATATATGAACGAATTGAAGGATTCAAATCTGGATTCTGACTAGTGATGTGCATGTTTCGGACTTTAGGTTGTGACTTATGAATATGTCAATTATTTTTTTGAACTTGTTAGGGAATTGATCATTAGTCTTATTTTCACACAAAATGTATATTAAAAAAAATCGAAAATAGCAACGTTCAAGACTTTTGTTTCCAATCATGCAGTAACGCGCGTAGAATGCTCAGTCTAGAGCTGACTCAAAGCACCACTTGAATAGTCCTTGTAATTTAGCTGCCAAGTATGTAATTTGATTATTAAAATATTTAATTGTAAATATTATTCGAATTTTGATATTTATAATGTATAGCTTAAAAATATTTCATATGATAATAAGTTATTATTTATATATTATTTGAAATATATTGTTACAATGCATTAAAAATGATCAAATGAAGTTATTCTTAAAATATTTGTAGGGAACAGTTCAAATCAGTTAAAGGAGACAGTGATTGGAGAAATGAGAAAGAATTTAGGTCACTGATTTAATAACAGAAACACTTGTATAAGAGTATTATAATAAGTTAACGATCTAATTTTTTTTATTATTTGAGCACGAATTAGTAATTAGGTTCGTTTTAAATATACAACGAGTAATGTTTTACTGTACGGATTAAAATTAAACTTAGGATATATTAGATAGAAATATATTAAGAGTAGATTTAAAAAAACAAAGGCTGTAATTTTGGAGGGAAAAATAAACTTACCGCCTGGAATTCTGCACTCGACGTTGTCACCGGAATCGTGCTTCAGCCTACAAATTCCGTTCTTACTCTCGCAGTCCCCACACCAAGGCCTATACCAACTCAGTCTGATATCCGCATTCGGTTTATCGATCCAACCGGATTGGGCAGGCCACGGCACCGGCACGGCGACGGTTTTTATCCGGTTGCATCTCGACAGCCGCGCTGATTCGCTCCTCGATCCGCTCGCAACCACCGTGTAATTCTTACCGGCGCCACCCAGACAATCGATCGGAGGAAATTCCGGCGGCGGCCTGTTGCTTCTAGAACAATTGTACAGCGTGTACTGCTGAATATACACTGCTTCAAACGGGGTATCCCAAAGACCGTCACCGTCCAGGGTTAGCAGAAGCCGAGGAAGGCAGGTGTTTCGGTTCGGGTCGCTGAGCCAAATCTGCTGGTTCGGGTAGTCTATCATTTGGACGCTGAATGACGTGTGCTTGAGTTTAAGGATCGGTTTTCCCGAGGTGTTGTCGCAGGTTAGACCGAAGCCCGGGAAGCCGCAGTGCTTCGGCTGGATTCCGGCTAGCCGGAACGGGAACCGGATCTGGGTTAGATTAAAAAGATCCCTGGATTCGACGTCGCATGATGTTGTGAAGCACTCGTCTTGCTGCTGGGACGAGGTGGTTTGGATCAAGAGGAAAGCTAGAAACAAGGTGAGATTAATGTTCATCATCAGATGGAGATCTTAATCAGTATGAATGAATTTTGAAGGGTTGGATCAAATTTATGGATATTATATTTGTCAAGTTGCGATGGACAATATTGTTGACTCTGACTGATGATGTGCATGTTTTGATTATTCTAACTCTCATATTTTAATCGTAATTTAAAATATTAGCAAAATTATAATATCATTCTTTAGATATTATTAAATATTTTTATAAATAAAAATATTTTAATAAATTTATATTATATTTTAAATTATAAAAATAAAATATCCGATAGTAATACTAATAAATATGATGTGTCAATTATTTTATTTACTTGGAAGGGAGTTGACTAGTGAACTCATCACTAGTCTTATTTTCACACAAAAATTTGGAAAAAAATGCCGAAAACTGCATAACAGTACCAGCTGTCTAAAATACCAGCATAACAAATTGCAGGATAGATCGAAACCTGGGTAGACATGACAAGTGGTGGATTCAAAAATTTATTTTATAATAGGTCCAAATAATTTTAAAAAATAAAAAATAGAAATGCCGCCTCACCGGAGATCGGAAAGGTCCGGCTTTGTATTACTTAATTATAGTTATGTATAAATTAATACAATAATATTACAAAATTAATCAACCGTGTGAAAAGTCTCAACACTATTTCAAATATGTGATGTGGGATAATTTCCAATCTAATATCTTACACCAAATTCCAAATAATAATTCAAATAAATCTACAAACATTTTAAAACATTTTTTGTACATCAATCAAGCACTACGGTTCAGGAGCAGAACCAGCCTGAGCCATGGCCGGCGGCAACTGCTCCTGGTTCTTCCGGCAAACGGGACAGGTGGCATTCAGGTGAAGCCATTCGTCAATGCAGTTAGAGTGGAAGCAATGCCGACACGCAGGTATAGTTCTCAGCGACTCCTTAGCCTTATACTCACCCAAGCAAATCGCACAAACGTTGTCCTCTGGATTCGGCAGCCTCCGGCTCTCACCAAGGACCGTCTTCGGGAAAGACTCGATCACGGCCTGATCCAGACCGGAGACAGGAGTCGGCTGAGGGGCCATGATAGCGGTCATATCAAACCTCGAGTTCATCATCCCCATATGGCCCCGGTCACCCGACTTGATCTTCTTGATAATGAAGCATACAATCCCGATGGCGAACAGAATTGCAGGAATTCCGGTTGACAGAGTAATTATGTATCGAGTACTTCCGGCAAGTCCTGCCACATCATTTCAGACATAAGAAATTCTATAAGAGCCGGCAGTAAAAAATATCATTTTAACCGAGCAACGGTAAAAATCAACAAAAAATTACCTCGTCGATATCTGCACTCATAGTCGTTCACAGAGTTGCCCCTGAGCGCGCAAGTCCCTTCCCTGGACTCGCACCTCCCGCACAGAGGCTCATCCCACGTCAGCCGGATGTCTTCGCTCAGGACAGAAGTCCCGCTCATAAACAACCTTAAAACAGGCACGGAAATAGTTTTCATCACCGTGCACGATGCCTCAGACAACCTCCACGCCACCCTGCTGCTTGCAGCAGCAACAACAGCGTAATTAGGCTCGTCACTCAGACAGGTAATAGGTAGCAAGCCGCTAGGTACGGTGCTGTTAGAAGAACAGTTGAACAACGTGTAGGACTGCAGCGAGGCTCCTTCAAACGGAGTCGCTGAGAGGTTTAAGGTTAGCAGAAGCCGAGGAAGGCACTCTTTAGGATCGTTCAGCAGTATCTGCTGTCCAATATAGTCTATATGCTGGACACTGAACGACGAGCCCTTGAGTCTGAGGATGGTGACTTTGGAGCTGTCACAGGTTAGGTCAAAACCTGGGTAGCCACAGCGGTTTGGCTGGTTGCCCTGTAAACGGAACGGGAACCGGATCCGAGGCTCGGTCCCGCCACATGACGAGTTCGAGCAGTCTTGGCCGGACGAGACGGCCAGGATCAAGAATCCGGCGAAAACCAGGCAATAAGCTTTCATACTGCTCTAAGTCTATAACTAACTAATGTTATGATGGTATAAAACTAAACAGAGAAAGAAAAGAATGGTTATATGGTCGTTTTCATCCTTATTCAACCCTTGTTTAATCAAAAACTAAGAATTTTAGGGCTCATGACTTCATATCCATTCTTTTATTAGAGAACACATTAGTCAAATTTTCGCAGTTTCTTAAGATCACCTGACTTTTCACCATGACACCATCTTAGTTTACTAACATATCTATTCAGAATCGAGAATCTAAACTAGAGCAAGTAGCACAGAGCGAGAATCAAACACAAAATCGAGCATCATGAAAAAACAATCGAAAAACAAACACAAAATCGAGAATCCAAACTCGAGCAAGTAGCACAGAGCGAGAATCATGCAAAACAATCGAAACAAACACACAAAGATCATTAAAACACGACTCTTTTAGTGTTTTAGATTCATCGGTTTTTACTCAAATCAGTCCTTACTCATCAATGTCACTATTATGCATCATAAAGAAGTAAAGCATATACATTTCTTCCATAACTTAGCTGACACACCGAGAAATCGACATTCTTCTGATTAAAATAAGCTATAATGCAAGAATAGATTAACCAATCGAACTCATAGTCAGCTATCTGATTCAGTCACAACAACCAGATGATTCAAAACACCAAAAGTCAAGAGTATCAAAAAGTATTCCATTAATTTCATAACAATTTCTCCATCCAACAAATAAATGAAAGTATTCCATTGATTTCATAACAATTTCTTCACCAACAAATGAAAGAAATTTTGCATAAACAAATCAAATTCTTATTGAAAAAAGTGCAGAGGCAGAAAATCCATACAAATTAAAAATCAGAGCAGCGGCCCTTCTGTTCCCAATCGCCGTACCGAGTTGGCTCGGGTCCTCTCGGGCCGCCGATCTCGCCGGTCTCTTTATTCACGTCCACTCCGCCGTCGTCGTCTTCATCTTCCTCCTCCTCCTCCTCGGAGTCTTGTTTCACCGGATCCTCTTCCTTGGGCTGCGGTGGCGCCGCCGAGTCCTGGTGATTCTGGAGCGCCCGAGTCGAGGAGTGAACGAGTCGAATCGTCGAGGAGAGCTCGGAGTGAACGAGTCCTAGCCTAGGGGCGGATTGCTCGATGATCGTCGACGTGAAGAAACGGCCTAATTTGGAAGCCATGTTTTCGCCGGAAAAAGTTCCCCAAAAAGAAACGTAGTGGCAAAATTCGGTGTCGTTTTTCGGGGGGTTTAAGGAGGAGAAAAGTCGGCGGGGTAAATAGTTGGTCTAGGAGATTGCCACGTGGTGGGTATATGGTTCCGTAGTTTCAGTTCGGTTAATTTGTATCAAGCCCACTGGACCACTCTAGTCATGGGCCAACTGTGATGGTATTCTAATTTAGTTCTCCTTAACAAATTTTGTTCGAAATGTCCTCTCAACTTAAATTTATTCACGTCACTTTTAACACATTATAGTTCAATTCAGATTAGTTCAGCAACTTATTCATTAACATATTCAACATTTTTCGATATAGTTCAGTAATTTTCAGTCAACATCAGTTGAAGTGAACATGATCTTAAAGATCATATAGAAAAAATTCATCAATTTTGATGAAACATAATTTGATTTAATTCAGGCAATTCAATTTGATTAATTTAATTCTTCTAAATAAATTAATTGAAGAATATTCCTTTAAATAGTATTTCCTTATCCCAACTTAAATTTCACCATTGACCAAAAATAAATTTTACCACTAACATCTTTATTTATGTATAATTTTATACTATAAATTATGATATTATGACACTACACGTTACAAAAAATTGAAAAATATCGTACATGAATATTTAAAATGAATAATGATAAATATTAAAAATAATTATATTTGACCAGTGAATAAAGACTTGTAGAGTTTAAGTCGGAGCGGATGGAATATGATATTTTAGCATATTTTGTTATATTCATCATTATTCTTTCTCTAAATCCTATTTTATAGATGAGGAAGTCCTCATTATTAATTAATTGATTTAATTGTGTTGAGTTATTCATAGTTCTTCATTATTTTAAAGCTTTTTCTCAAGTTGTATAGTAGATTGCGATTCTTTTGTACTTTATTATTTGGACGTTTGATTTTGTAATTTTAATATTCTTTTGTTTTTTGTAATTACATGCATGCTTGATTTTGCCAAAATCAAATGGGTTTCTTCGAACTCTCAGAAAATAACGATAGGAAAGACAAAACGGGGTGATTATATCAAATGAGTTTCCCCTACTATTTGTATGTGAAGTAAAACCGCCGGCCGGAAGCCATTTCTCCTAGCTGGGTATGGCATCACAATCAGGAAAAAAACCATCGCCGGCGACGATACCGGACGACTTAGCTCTGGAAATTCTGGTATTGCTTCCGGGAAAGGATATCAGTCGGTGCAAATGTGTGTGCAAATCCTGGCGATCCATGATCGGAACTCCTCTCTTCCGGGAGCTTCATCGGAATCGTCACGGTGGCCAGATGTTGTATGCTTTAATGAAAACCGGCTACGGTTCTGTGCAAACGTGCGATAACAAAGACCGTGTCTACATCTTCCGCTTCCACAACTCCCCTCCCCGGCGGCGGCTCGGCGGCTCAGCTATCAGTCGTCCCATGACTGAGCTATCAATCCGGGTCGGATTTTTCTTCCAGCATGGGATCCGGATAGTCAACGGTCTCGTGTGCGTAGTCTCGGGTATGAAATCGGATATTCAGGTAACCGTTTACAGTGTTTGCACCGGGGAGAAGATGGTCATCCCGGAGCCCTTACCTCATGCAACCATGTCATATTCCACATTTCATCTGGGGTAAATATTGGATCGTAGTTTTACCCTTTCTTTTAGCAGCTAGTCAAAAAGAGAGGACATTGAAAAATATGGGTGTTACTATATATAGTATTTTACTCTTATTGACAAAATTATATACAGTATGAAAGTATGAAAATGTTCTTATATGTTCCGGGTTTTTTAGAAATAGGCAACTTATATAGGTTAGTGGTGTCATTTCATTGATATTTTAGATTATAAGATTCAGTATGAAAATACTCGGACTGTGTATAGCACTTCAGAAATATTTAGGGTTAGGGTTTGAAGGATCGATATTATCTAGGATTAGGGTTTAAGAATCGATAGTATCTGATATTATAGCCTTAAATACGATGTGAAAGTATGAGAATGTTGGTAATTGCATATTTTGATTTTTGAAAAACTTATAGGAGTCAATGTCACTTCATTGGTACTTTAAATTTTAAGAGCTCGTATAAAAATACTAGATTGTGTATAGCACTTCAGAAATATTCAGGGTTAGGATTTAAGGATCGATATTATCTAGGCTAGGGTTTTAAAAATCCATATTATCTGATTGATATATCATGATGGATTAATGTAACACTTTATTTCTTCATTGGTGACATTTCTAAAATACATTTCTAACTTCTATTAATCTCCTCCATTAGGTACGATCCAGCAAGCAGGACATACAAGTTGCTGAGACTTACATTCCCGACAGACAAACATGGTTACGATATAAAGAATGGCGGCAAGCGCCGAGTGCGAGCCCATATAATGAGTCTGAGACCTTCTAGTTCGCCGTCGATTTGGAGAAAGCTGAGCTACAAAGCAGCCGGAATAGCTGACATATATGCAGCCAAGATGTCGGTTTATGGTCTTCGCAACGCCGTAATTCTAGAAAACAGCAACGGGGCCTATTATGGGAATGGGAGCGGTTATGTGTATCAGAGGAGAAGATTTTCCGGCGACGATGGGGTCATGATTTGGTTTCACTTTAAGTGTATAATTATATTCGATCTAAATAAGGAGAAATTCCGAGTAGTGAAGCTTCCGCCGGAGCTGACAACCGGCGTGAAGTATGTTGTCGGATCTCGGGCAGAATTCAAGGAATGTGGCCGTCTGGTATTAACTCTGTGGACTGAAACTCACCATCCTATTCTTTCACCTGCTCCAGATCTGGAATGTTTTGTGTCGGAAGATGATGAGGGCGAGAAATGGAGAAAGCTTGGTTGCCGGAAGCCGGCAGGGTTGTTTGATTTTCAGGCGGGCTGTTCGGTGAGTCCCGACAAGTTACAGTTGATGGTTCCATTTTTCTTAACCAGAGATGTTTGTTGTTACAGCTGCCAAGTGAATAGGATGGAGGAATTTTGTGTCGGAAATTTTAGGACGAACGCAAATCTATGATTTGCTATTTTATCTCTGCGTTTATTTAAAGCAATTCATAATCATCCGGTTAGGATCAATCTAAACCAGTCCATTATGTATACAATTAAGTATGCCAACTATTAAACAACTTATTAGAAATACAAGACAGCCAATAAGAAAGGTCACGAAATCCCCCGCTCTTCGGGGATGCCCTCAGCGTCGAGGAACATGTACTCGGGTGTATGCGCGACTCGTTTAGATCATATCATGATCTGGCACAAAAGTAATTTCCAGTATCAATGATCGGCAACAGCGGATAAGATAGAACAAAAGCAAAGACTACATTCACTATAAATAAAAATAAAAAAATCTATCCTATCCTTCCATTGGATTATGGATGAATTTTATGGTTTCTCTCGATGCAAATCCAATCAAGATGAGAAGCGATTTTCCATTGGTAACAAAAGGTTATCCACTAAGCGGAGGAAAGCTTATAAAAAAAAAATTGGATTCCTACTCTGGCAAGAACGGAAGACCCTAATTTTTGGAACGACGGTGCACCATCTTATTTACGTGACAGTAATCATCTTCATCTGTCACTAGATGATGTGTTAAGGGGTGTGTTTTAGAGGTTGTTTGTTTTATATTTTTCTGTATGATTCTGCTCTTGCAATATTATATTATATTTTAAATTACTTTGCAATGTTTTTATCTATTAAATTTCAATATATTGTGATCAGTTGGAAAGATACAAGTTTATAAATGAAATAATCATTAGATCTATTATCCTAACACAAAAGATAATATGGTGCACCTTCATAAATAGTTGGAAAGATATATCTCACAATTTTCTGATTTTTTTTTAAAATTTTACATCTATAACGAACCCATAATATTTTCCAGATCTGCCCAACCCGATTAGATCGAGAAATAGTTTAAGAGTTTGACTCAATTATACTATCAATACCTGGAGATATAAAAACTAGAGTAGTTGAATATATGATCGACTATGAGATGTTTGAAAAGAAGTTGGTATATTAATTCATCAATTTCTTCTTGTGTATTATATTTTGTTCTTTCTCATTTAATTCCGTTATACATAGATCTCTATCAACGACCTGCTGTGTTGCAGATCATAACAACAGTTTTCGAGTTTAATAAGATGGGAAAATTATGTACTTTTTGAAAATAAAACCAATCACTAAGTTAGTTTTCTAACATAAATAAACAAAATAATACTTTAATATTCAAATGCATTATGAATTTCAATTAATATCTTCAAAATGGAGACAAAAACAAAAAACAAAATGGGCGCTCGATGGCCAAGAGTACAAGACAAAAGGGGCGATCATATCAAAGGCTGCCGACGATTATATCATAGCATTAAAGATTTTCCTAACTATTTACTTCAAAAGTTCAAGTTTCCGGTAGTCATGGAGCCGTTAAACTCTGGAAAAAGGCTAATTCCGGCCAGTCCAGAACCATGGCCGATGCTTCCCGACGACTTGTTCATTGAAATTCTGAAATTGCTTCTAGCCAAGGATCTAGGACGCTGCAAATGTGTGTGCAAATCTTGGAGATCTATCATCAAGAGCTCAACTTTTCAGGTGATTTACCGGAAATATCACAGTAGCCTGATGCTCTATACTTCAAAAAATTCCGGCACCGGTGACGGTGATATCCCAACCCACCTCTTCCGCTTCTACTACTCCCATCTCCGGCGTCTGAATGATCCGATCGAAGATTCCATCAGATCCATGTCTGAACTTTCAATCCCGGCCGGAATATTCTTTGACCAGGGGATAAAGATAGTCAACGGCCTGGTTTGTATAGCCACAAGCGAGAAGGGTTTCGGTCTAGACGTTCAGCTGACTATCTACAACGTTTGCACCGGTGAGAAGATGACGGTTCCAGACCCAGTACCTTACGTCAGCACTGTATCGACATTCCATCTAGGCTACGATCCAGCGAGCAAATCGTACAAATTGCTGAGATTCATTTTCCGAACAAACAAAAGAGGGGCTGTACTGAGTCACGACTCGGCGCGAGCCAATATTATAACTCTGAGACCTTCTGACTCGGTATCGCGGTGGAGGAGACTGAACTCAAAAGCTGCAGGTTTAGCTGATATGGGGGAGACGGAGTATAGTCTCTACCACATAGTAAGATCGGAAAACACCGCCGACAAATTCCATCGGAAGTTTTCCGGCGACCACGGAATACTGTGCTGGTTTAGGTACAGCAGTGGAGGCCTGATCACGTTCGATCTCAACAAGGAGAGATTCCGGCGAGTAGGGCTTCCGACAGAATTCGCTCGGACGGGAGGCACGAAGCGGGTTGTCGGGTATCGAGCTGAATATAAGGAATCCGGCCGCTTGGATCTAACTATGTGGGTCGAACGTTTTCATAGTTTAGATGATACTTTTATACCTAGTCTTCAATGTTTTGTGTTGGAAGAAGATGATGAAGGTGAGATCTGGAGTTGGTATAACCTGCAATATCCTCCGAATATTCCGAGGCCGGTAGGTTTGCAGGAGATTGCAATGGGGAGTTCCGATTCCGGCGAGATCATGTTCGTCGTTCCATATTCCGTCTGCGACGGGGTTTACTGTTACAGTTGCCAGACAGATCGGATTGAGGAATTCTGGATCGGAAATTTTAGGGCAGATCCAGATTTTAGGACCGGTGGTAGGCTATCTTGTTTGGATGATAGTAATCATCTTTATCTGTCACTTAATGATGTATTAAATGGTATATTTTAGACGAGATATGATGGTTGTTTTTATAAGTTCTTTTTGTATAATTTTGCTCTTGTAATATATACCAATATAATACTTTACCAAAACTATTGGTGTTTGTTTAAAACACAATTTTTAGGGTTTAAGATGTATCTTGAAAAGTAACATTTTTAACTATCTACGTTATGATAAATCTATAAGGACATGTCCAGTTCAACTTATTGCAGTACATTTCAGCACTCATCAGCACAGCACAGCACTGGTCAGCACAGCACATATTCAGTTCAACACATTTAAGCTCTAAATGGACATTATTTTTATGTTTTGTAAAAATAATATTAATTAAGTGAACTTTTTAGTTTTTTTAAGTAATAAACATTGTGTGTTTTCTTCAACTCAAATGAACACTATTCAACACTATTCAGTACAAGATCAGCACAGCACAGCACTGATCAACACAACTCAGCACTCATCAGCACAGCACATCACCAAATAAGTTGAACCGGACAGGACCTAACTTGTTATGCTTCTAATTTCTTGACTAATTGTATTTCGTTGCAAAATTCATAAAATTGAATATCAAATTATAAGTTTCTAATTTGTTGACCAATAAAATTTTGTTGCGAACATTATAAATATTAATACAAGGAGATCGATCGAATTATAAGTTAAATTATAAAAATAGTTTAAAATTTTTGAGTTGCATTCTTGCAATCTATTAATTATTTTCATAGCAGATAAAAAATATTATAGTGCATGCCCGTTATTGTTGATGGACCATCATTATTAGTGTGGATCACCTCAAAAAATAGCAATAGAACATTTTCAGACATTTATAATTCGTCGTGTAATCGGACAAAGTCTTGCTTCTAACATATGAATCGCTATGAATAAAATTTGGGGTACATTTAATCAATTGAATATTTGAAAATACTTTACTCTAACCTAAATGTATAAATGTGCATTTTATTTTAAGATGTAAAAAAGATAACTAGTATCAATTAAATTATGTTTTACAATATGTACCAAATTATACAAAAATTTATAATAAAAACATTATAAAAATGCAATTTCATATCTAAAACACACCCCTTAGCACATCATTTAAAGTCAGATAAAGATGATTACTATCACCTAAGTAAGACGGTGTACCATCAATCCTAAAATAAGGATCTGCCCTAAAATTTCCCGCCCAAAATTCCTCCATCTTATCCACTCGAAAACTATAACAATAAACAGCTCTCTGTAAGAAGATCGGAATCATGAGCAGAATCTCGTCGGGACCGGAACTCGCCATTACAATATTAGACGAAGCCGCCGGTTTTTCATCTTCCGTAGGATATTCCCGACAGTATTGCCAGCTCCAACTGAATTCTCCCTCATCGTCTTCCTCTTCCGACACGAAACATTCAAGACGAGGTACAGTTCCGGTCACTTTAGGCCGGATAAGAAGGTCAACCCACAGAGTTAGTGCCATGCTGCCGGATTCCTTAAACTCAACCCGAGATCCGACAGCCTGTTTGCCTCTTCCGGATCCCGTCGGAATCTTTAACCTTCGGAATATCTCCTTGTTTAGATCGAACAAAATCATGCTGTCGGAGCAATAGAGAAACCAGCACAAGACCCCATCGTCGCCGGAGAATCTTCTCCTCATGAATCCCACGTTGTCGTTTTCCGACCTCGCCGCGTTGTAGAGGTCATAAGACGAGCGCGTGGAGACCACAGCTATGTTCAGCTTCCTCCACTTAGATATCGAACTCGAACCAGAAGGTCTCAGAGTCATTACATTGGCGCGCACGTGGCCTTCTCCGTAATATACCACGTGGTCATTTTCAGTTTGGAAAATCAACCTCAGAATCTTGTACATTCTGGTCGCAGGATCGTAACCTAAATGAAACGTGGATAGAGTTCTTACGTAAGGCACGGGATCCGGAATCCTCAGTCTCTCACCGGTGCATACGTTGTAAATGGTCAGTTGAACGTCTAAACCTAAACCTTTTTCGCTTGTGGCTACACAAACCAGCCCGTTGACTATTCGGATCCCCTGGTCAGAGAATATTCCGGCCGGGATTGATAGTTCCGACATGGGTCTGATCGGCTCTTCCCCGGGTTCTTTCAGGCGCCGGAAAGGGGAGTAATAGAAGCGGAAGAGGTCAACACGGCCAAAACCGCATGGCACCCAACCTGCGTTTTTTGAAAAATACAGCAGCTGGCTACCGTTACGATTCCGGTGAATATCTCGGAAGAGAGGACTTTTGATAATTGATAGCCAAGATTTGCATACACATTTGCACCGGCCGGTATCTTTTCCCGGAAGCATTATCAGAATTTCAAGAACTAAGTCGTCCGGTAGCATCTTCGCCGGAAAATGCCTTTTTTCTAACTGTGATGCCATGTGTGGGAGACTAATTTTTCTCCTTTCGAAAAACTTATCGAATATATTGTGCTCTGATATGATCGTCCCTTTGATATAATCGCCCCATTTGTCAGTCGAAGTATTTCTTGAGATCGATCGATTTTTTATCATTTTGATTTCAAACAATGCTACACGTTTTTAACTATGTATTACAACTTTTTCTTTGTTAAAAAGGTATTTATTTTTACTAAGTATTGCTTTATATTAGATAAATTCCATAAATATTACTAAATTTTATACAATATATATCTTTTATGATTAGAGGTTCATTGAAAGGTGATCGATCAAAATTTTTACAAATTCCAATATATATTTCTATTTGAGGAAGTCATTCATACGAGTGATGCATGCCTGAATTTGATATGTGATAGGAGATATATAAAATAAAAAAGTTACGCCCTTTAAATTTTTATTAAAGTTATCTAGTATGGGTAACTCACGCAATACACAATCTTTTGAGTCAATGTTTTTGTTTAACTCGATAAATCCAACTGTCATATTTTTACTGCAAAAATTCTAAATGTGGCCTTATCCCGCCATATTTATATCACATTTTGGTAAAATCTTATATTTGGGCAAGTTACAAAAAAAATTAAAATCTTATATTTCATTTTCTTTTAACTACCAACAAGGTTAAAATTTTGATCAAAATTCAGTTTTATGAATTAAATAAAAACCTACACAATGTCATACTAAATTCAAAAAAGAAAATTAATACACATTTTCTTTTGGTGAAAATATAATTTTAATCGAAACCAAATTCAACCCAAGTAATAGCAGGGGACAATAGCAACCAATTAAGAGTTTCATCCAATGGTCATGATCTTGACTCAGAACCTTTTAAAACGACAATAGATGGGATACAAATTACCTTTTAAAATAATAGTGTAACCTTTACAACAGAAAAAAGGTATTTCCTTTTGATTAAAACACAATTTAGTTTATGCAAACTCTTTAGAAAGTTCAACTTTCCTAAGTGTTATGGAACTATTATTATATATTTAGACTCAAGTGATACAATTTTGTGTTAAAATATTGATCATTTTAAAATAAACATATATTAAAACATGTTTTAATACAAAAATTTTAAAAATTTTATGTAAAAATTAAAAAATTTAAAATAACAATAAATATAGTTCAAATTAAAAGATACACTTTATAAATTAAAACGTATAAAGACTTTCATAGAAAGTCAGGAAAGTTTGGAGTTCTAGAGAATTTCTCTTTAGTTTAAGGTTAAGTAAGTATTCAAATGCCACCTCTCAAAAAGTAACATTTTAAATATCTTTCTTACGTTATTATCCCTTCTAATTTCTAGACAAACTGAATTTTGTAAGAAAATTTATAATCTCAATGCAATTTGAGATCGAATTGGATGTAAATTTCTTGATAAAAATATTAAATCTAAAATAATGCAAATATTTGCCAACTAAAAAAGATCAATGAAATAAATCGGCTGCCATGGCAAAACCCAAGTCCAGAATATACATTATTCATTTCACTTTGCCCTAAAACACAACCTTGCCGTGAACAAAATAGACCTAGTTACAACGTAGAAAAGCAAACCTAGTTGCACTACAATTGAATAGAACCCAAACCTACGGCGATGATCTTCCAAAGCCATGACCTCACAAATTATATGCTCCTCCTCTTCTTCATGTCCTCACTGCCTGCTTCTGTACGCTGCCGATGTCTTCCACGTTGCTACCGTTGCTTCTAAAGTCTACCTCGTCCTTCATCAGAAACTTGTCCACCTGTGCCGCCGCCTGCCGCCCTTCGGAGATGGCCCACACCACCAGCGACTGCCCTCTCCGGCAGTCTCCCGCCGCGAATACACCGTCCACATTGGTCGAGAACCGCCCATAGTCCGCCTTGAAGTTCGACCTGTTGTCTTTCTCCAACCCGAGTTTGTCTGCTATTGTCTGTTTCAACAATGTTGTGAAAACAAAATCAGCATTTGTCCTAATGGACTCAGAAATTTAAGAATAGAGAGAGAAAACTAACCGTTTCAGGACCGAGGAATCCCATGGCTAACAGAACTAGGTCGGTCTCGATGATCTCCTCGGAGCCTTCGACTTCCTTAAACTGGAACCTTCCGCTGGCATCCTTCTCCCATTGGACGCGCACGATCTCGAGTCCTTTCACAACACCATTCTCGCCTCCGATGAACCTCTTGGTCAGAACCTCGTAGGTCCTAGGATCTTTCCCGAACTTGCTGGTGGCTTCCTGGTGACCATAATCCACACGGAATATGCGGGGCCACTACGAGCACGACAAGAACTTAGGTTAACATTTGAATCTCAGACAGAAGCAAACAAAGTTGGAAGTTACGATGAAGTTAAGATAAAGACAAACCTGAGGCCAAGGATTTCCAGGAGCTCTGGTGTTTGGAGGCTGAGGAAGAAGCTCTAGATTGACAACGTTGGTGCAGCCATGTCTGATGGAGGTGCCGATACAGTCGGTACCTGTATCACCGCCACCGATGACGACTACCTTCTTTCCCTTTGCTGAGATGTAA
The DNA here is from genome assembly GCA_948330725.1 of Sherardia arvensis. Classification (NCBI taxonomy): domain Eukaryota; kingdom Viridiplantae; phylum Streptophyta; class Magnoliopsida; order Gentianales; family Rubiaceae; genus Sherardia; species Sherardia arvensis. The sequence continues at coordinate 982,193 of OX415236.1, read as the reverse complement.
TTGCCGTCCTCGAGATTGCTGTCTAATAAGCTCTTTGTGTTGGCGTGGAGAAACTCCATAGCAAAATGGACACCCGAGAGCTCTCGCCCGGGGACAGGAAGGTCTCTGCAACATCGTTGTGACATTTTTGTTAGCATCAAGACAACAATAGTATATCCACGAGAATGTCAAAAATTCTAACCTTGGCTTTGTTGCTCCCACGGCCAAAACAATAGCGTCGTTGTCCTTGCGCAGCTGTTCCAAGGAGAAAGCGGGATCTTTTCCAACGTTGGCATTTACTACAAAGTTGATTCCTTCTTCTTTCATGAGGTTGACCCTTCTCTGGACAACATCGATCTTGTCAGTCTTCATGTTTGGCACCCCGTACATCATAAGACCACCAACTCTGTCAGAACGCTCATAGACCGTGACATTGTGACCCATCTTGTTCAACTGGTCTGCTGCAGCTAAGCCAGAAGGTCCACTTCCAACAACTGCAACTCTCTTCCTGTTAAATAAAAATGCATTTTTTATCATAAAAATGACTCCTGTTAAATAAAAATGCATTTTTTTATCATAAAAATGACATTTTTATGATAAAAATCCATCGTGTAGTGCACAATTATGTTCTAGAAAGTTCAAGAACATACTCTGTTCGCCTTGGCGGGGGTCGTGGAACAATCCATCCCTCTTCAAAACCTTTGTCTATGATGGCGCACTCGATGCTTTTGATGGATACAGGGTTCTCGATGATACCTAGAACACAAGAGCCTTCACAAGGTGCAGGGCATACCCGGCCAGTGAACTCGGGAAAGTTATTGGTCTCGAGTAGCCTGTCTAAGGCTTCTCGCCATCTATTCTGGTAAACCAGCTCGTTGAACTCGGGTATCTTGTTTCCCAGAGGGCATCCCGAGTTCTCCTATTATGACAGGAAGGGTGCTATTTGTTCAGAAACGGAAACAATGAGAAGTGAAGTACCGAGAGAGAGAATGATTTAGTACCTGATGGCAAAAGGGGGTTCCACAATCCATGCAACGGGCAGATTGTGTGTTAAGAAGCGGTGAAGGTTTAAGGTCTTCGGCTACTTCTTTCCAGTCGTTGATTCGAGCAGTGGGATCCCTATATGAAACTCCCTCCCGTTCGTATTGTTTAAATCCTCCTTCCTTCACAGCATCAGACACGCGGCTTGGCCTCTTAGCTTTAGGAGTTTCTTTTACCTAGTAATTACGAAGAAAATGTGAGATTAGGTTTGAAGATTATGAAGAAAAGTGAAATGATGATGTATAAGAACCTTTACCAGTTCAGCCTCCTCATCTCTAGCTGCCATGTTTTTAAGAACTTCAAGAGCATCGGTCTTCATCAGTTTTTCTTCTTCTCTCTCTTCAGCTTCCTTTGCAGCGAGTTTGGCTTTTTCGGCCTCTTTCATTGTAGTGACGATGCGCTTGTAATCTCTCGGGAAGACTTTGACGAATTTCGGCAAAAGATTGTCGAAATCAGCGAGTACTTCCTTTGCTAGTGCACTATCTGTATGGCGCTGATGCTGCTGGATCATCATTCTAAGAGTCATGATATCTTCCTCGTCTTCGACCTTATCCAGATCGACCAGCTCAGCGTTGCAATGAGACCGGAACTGGGAATCCGCATCAAAAACATAAGCAATCCCACCGCTCATTCCAGCAGCAAAGTTTCTACCTGTTTTCCCGAGAATCACAACAGTGCCTCCTGTCATGTACTCGCATCCATGGTCGCCAACGCCTTCTACAACTGCTTTTGCCCCGGAATTACGAACACAGAACCTCTCGGCAGCCATTCCGTTGAAGTACGCCTCGCCAGTTGTTGCTCCGTAGAGTGCCACATTTCCAATAACGATATTTTCCTTGGGGTCGAAAGTGCTTTCTTTAGGAGGGTAGACGATGATTTTTCCCCCCGATAATCCCTTTCCGACATAATCATTACTATCACCTTCAAGCTCGAGTGTTACTCCAGGGCAAACGAAGGCCCCGAAACTCTGCCCGGCACTACCTTTGAACTTTATATGAATCGTGTCGTGTGGAAGCCCTGCAAGGCCATATCGCTTAGACACTTCATGACTGAGCATGGTCCCAACAGCTCGGTTTACATTGCAGATGGCACTTTCGAAGTATACGGGAATTGCTTTTTCCAGGCTGGATTTGGCTGAACTTATCAGCTTATTATCCAGGGCCAGTTCAAGAGAATGATCCTGTTTCTCGACACAATACTGAGCAACGCCTGGACGAATATCAGCAGCAGGTCTGAGGAGTAGTGAGAGGTCGATGTTCTTTAGCTTTTCATTGTTCTTGGTCAGCTCTTCATCGAGTTCCAGCTTATCTGCGCGGCCAACCATCTCGTTAATGGTTCTAAAACCTAGCTGGGACATGATTTCCCTCACCTCCTCTGCCAGCATGAAGAGAAAGTTGATCACATGCTCGGGTTCTCCAGCAAACTTTGCCCGCAAGACTGGATCTTGGGTGGCAATACCAACTGGACATGTATTTTTGTGGCACTTTCTCATCATGATGCAGCCAAGAGCAATCAGAGGAGCGGTACTAAAGCCAAACTCCTCAGCACCTAGGAGAGCTGCAATGGCCACATCTCTTCCAGTTTTCAGTTGACCGTCGGTTTGAAGCGTGGTTCTCCCACGAAGGTCGTTAGCAACAAGGGTTTGATGAGTTTCAGCTAGACCAAGTTCCCACGGTACTCCCGCACTCTTGATTCCAGTCCATCGTGAGGCACCAGTACCTCCATCATGGCCGGAGATCAAGACATGATCGGCGTGGCCCTTCACAACACCACTAGCAATTACCCCAACGCCTGCTTCAGAAACTAGTTTCACACTAATTCGAGCACCAGGATTTGCATTCTGTAGAATCGAGGAGAGAGAGATCAGATATTTTGACAATGTTCATTCCGCGCATATTAAGCTGATGCCATACAATTATTACCTTCAAATCGTAGATCAGTTGAGCCAAATCCTCGATTGAGTAAATGTCGTGATGTGGAGGCGGGCTAATAAGCCCAACACCTGCAGTAGAGTTCCTAGTCACAGCAATATCACCAATGACTTTGTGGCCGGGAAGTTCACCGCCTTCTCCAGGCTTTGCTCCCTGAAATGATTGTAAAAATTACAGATATATACTCTTTTCAGATTGAACATCTTGACCTGATAAATGTCTAGCCCGATCCAAAAGCATGAATCAAACAAGAACTGTACCTGAGCCATTTTAATTTGAATCTCAACAGCGTTTGAAAGGTAATAGCTTGTAACACCAAATCTTCCACTCGCAACCTGCTTGATAGCACTCCTCATAGGATTTGGTGAGCCGTCTGGAAGAAGCTCCATCCGAGAAGGCTGTTCACCTCCCTCACCTGGTAAAACAGATAACATTATAACAAACTGTGATGCAGGCATGCACACAACGCAAGGGTCAAATTACATACCTGTGTTTGACTTTCCACCGATTTTGTTCATAGCCTTAGCAAGAGTAGTGTGTGCTTCAAGAGATATTGATCCGTAACTCATTGCACCAGTACAAAACCGCTTCACAATCTCACTAGCTGGCTCGACTTCTTCCAAAGGAACACCTGCAGAAGCTTTGAATTTCAAAAGCCCCCTCAAATTGCAGGATTTGTTCAGTTCTTGGATCCGTTTGGAATACTCCTTATAAGCGGCTACACTGTCAGTTCTAGCTGCCTCTTGTAGCTTTGCTATAGCCAGAGGATCATTTAGATGGATTTCACCACCTTTCCTCCAGTGAAAATCTCCGTTATTTGGGAGGGCTACAGCCTCGGGACTTCCAGCAGCGAAAGACCTTGACGGAAATGCCAGTTGATGCAACTGGAGCGCATCACGAGCAAGAGCTTCAAAAGTTGCACCCTCGACTCTGCTTGGTGTTCCAGTAAAGCACCTTTCCATGACTTCAGATGAAAGACCGACTGCCTCAAAAATCTGGGCACCCTTGTAAGATGCCAAAGTGGATATTCCCATTTTGGCAAGAACTTTCATCATGCCATAGTTGACTGCTTTGAAGTATTTCTTGACAAGCTCGTCTCTTGAATGAAATTGACCAGTTGCCTTCGGTGGAATTTTTCCATCGACCTGCAGTCTCCAAATGGCTTCCAAGGATAGATAGGGGCAGATTGCATCCGCGCCAAATCCCACCAGCGTGCAGAAATGATGCACTTCTCTGGGCTCGGCTGATTCAATAATCAGTGCCGCTTGGGTTCGCTCAAGCATCTTTACAAGATGGTGATGAACAGCACCGACAGCCAGTAATGAGCTCACAGCAACCCGGGTTGATGAGAACGCTACACAAATCAAAAAAAAAAAAAAAAAAATTGAAAATCAACAAATATTCATTACTCGAGTAGGAGGTTACGAAAATATAAGCAGTAAAAATATGTTTACCTCTATCTGATAGCACTATTGTTGTATAACCCTCCTTAATTGCATCATGTGCTTCGGCACATATCCGATCAAGAGTCTCCTTCAATCCCGCGGTACCACGGCCAACAGGATAAGTAATATCTAGAACCTTGCTGCGCCAGCCTCTGTAGTCCATCTTCTTGATAGCTTCCATTTCTTCGGTAGCCAGAATGGGGCCTTTCAAGGACAGTCTGTGGCATTGCTCTTCTGTGGTTTCTGTAAGGTCACCTTCTGGACCAACCATGCACTCCATGGAGGTCACAATCTTCTCTCTGATGGGGTCGATTGGGGGGTTAGTCACCTGAGCAAACATCTGCTTGAAATACTCGAACGTCAGCTTTTCTCTATCAGACATGACAGCCAGTGGAGCATCATTCCCCATTGAACCAAGAGGCTCGTCCCCATCTCTTGCCATAGGCAGTAGTAGCATCTCCAAGGATTCAACAGTATATCTGCAAATGGATCAATTCAATCATCAAATAAGCCAAGAAGTGGTCAATCAATCTATTAACAAAAGAGATGGCTACATACCCGAAGGCCTTCAGGGGAGCTAATAAACCATGAATGCCCATATTCTCCATACTGCTGTCATCAATTGATGCCTGAGGTGACACAGAGTTAGGGAAGAAAAAAACGAAAAATGATGGGAAAAAATCAAGTATTTTGCTAAAGATATACTCACAGATACTGTTCCGGTGATTGGTGCAGCAACTCTTTCAGATTCGGGAACAGACTCAACTATGTCTTTCAAGTCGATCTTTTGCTTCTTAAGCCACTCTCCATAAGGCCTTGCAAGGGAATACTGCTGCTTCAAGGCCTCATCATCTACAACTACATGGTTCTCAAAATCCACTAGGAGCATCATGCCTGGATTGAGCCTCCCTTTCCTTGATACATCTTCTGGTGGAATATCTACAACCCCGACTTCACTAGCCATGACAACACGTCCACTATGTGTGATGTAGAAACGGCCTGGGCGCAGTCCATTTCGATCAAGTGTAGCTCCAAGATAGCGACCATCAGTGACTACAAGCAACAAACACTTGTATCAGAACAAGAGTTTACAGCAAAGAAATTGTTTAGATTATATATCGTAGTGTTAGTAGTACATACATGATATGAGAGCAGGCCCATCCCATGGCTCCATAAGGGCCGAGAAATACTCATACAGCGCCCTTCTGCTAGGATCAATGTTCTTGTCATTTTGCCAGGCTTCAGGAATCATCATCATCATAGCTTCTGGAAGACTTCTACCAGCTCGGATTAGAAGCTCAAGTACACCATCAAAAGCTCCTGATAAATGAAAATAAAGGTTTTTAAAAACGAGAATGTAGCACAAGTTAAAACCACAAAGTTAAGTGTATAGATATAGAGGTTATCTGACATCCAGAATCAAATTTGGAAGAAATTATTCAACGAACCTGAATCAGATGAGCTGGCGTCGACTATTGGCAGCAGCTTCTTCATCTCAGACGGTGATAAACCTAGCTCTTTACATTTGAGAAGACCCTCACGAGCCCTCATCCTAAGTTAGAGAAACAAAAGGCTTATCAATCTCCCTAAATCATACAAGTCTAAAAATCTCATGATAGTAAGTAAAAACCATGATTTTGACATCAATCTTGACAGCGGTATGGAGACACTAACCAGTTAACATTTCCTCTGAGTGTATTAATCTCTCCATTGTGGCCCAAAACACGCATCGGCTGAGCACGATCCCAGCTTGGAAATGTATTCGTTGAAAACCTGCTATGAACCTGCATCACAATTCCAAGCGAAGAGAGTCACTACAAATCCCAACTGAATTGCTACAATAAAGTACCATCAAGTTGTACACAACATGAGGGCCCCCAAGTCATCCTGATCAAACTCAATCCCTTCCTTCTCATGGTGGAAGAAGCGACCGAAACAGGATTACTTCATAATTACGTTCCTTACCAACCAACCAACTCACCCTATCCGCATCCAATTCATACAGTGATCAAAAGGGTGCGGAAGGAACTTAAGAGATCATTCATACGTCAAACGTCAATGCCTCAGAAGTCATTCCTCAACACCTTCATCCCTTCAGTTTAACTGGTTGTTTGTTCGATTTCCACATGCTGTTGGTCGTGAATTTCAAGTCAGCAAAATAAAAAGAGAATAGAGAGGCTATATAATTACCAGGGCCATGTAGCTCGTAAACCTTTCATTCCCCAGATCAGCATAGTAGTAGTCGTTCAGCTGATTCGGATTCAACTGACCCTTGTATACAACCGTCCTACAATTGCAAATGCCATTCAAAAATCAAAACTTTGGACAGGATATTTAATCAAACCGACTGCCAGGAATCATTTAGTACACACAAACACATACCTGGATGACAAGGAACATATGTAGAAGTCCTTGTGAGCACCATGTTGAAGATTCAATGCACTTCTAATGGCCACCATGGCTACCCTCCTCAATATATACATCTGTTTACACGACATTATTAACAACACTTCCCTACAATCCGTTAAACTATAAATTTCAGAATCAAGAATCAACCTGCTGCTCCAAATCAGCTTGCGAATTTGCAGTGGGAGTGAGGAACACTTGTTCGATGATGGGCTCTGTCTGCAAAGCAGCGTTCCCGAGCATTGAATTATCGGTTGGAACTGTCCTCCATCCAAGAACAGTATGTCCAAGAGATTCAGCCACCTATTGAGGGGAAAAAAACAATTTTCATAAGAAAAAATCAGTAAAAAACAAAACTTTGAACAAAAACAATCAAAATGATGGCCAAGAAATTACCTTTGTAAATACAATTTTGCTTTGCTCCCTCCTGGCTTCAGATGTTGGCATGAAAAACATGCCCATTGCATATTCACCAGGTGGCGGCAGTTCAAAGCCTGCATCTTTGGTTACCTAGTACCACAAAATCCAAACAGCAAACATTCAATCCAACATATTCTCAAAAAAAAACACAACAAAACAAAATCATACATTTGATCCAACAGATTCTCAAAAAAAACAGAACAAAACAAAATCCTTCATAAACTGAGTAGCGACAAACCTCCTTGTAAAATTCATGAGGAAGAGCCACAAGAATGCCAGCTCCGTCACCAGTGTTGGCCTCACACCCGCACGCTCCTCTGTGCGTCATCCTCACCAGCATCTCCACTGCATCAGTCACCTGAATTGCATTACACGCACGTGTCAAAATTCATTCATAACTGTCAACGGTAATCAGTTAAAATTAGGAGTATTTTATCTTACCGTTTTCCGGCTGCCCTCGCCGGAAAGCTCTGCCACAAACCCGACACCGCAGGAATCCTTGTCGAACGAGGGATCGTATAGTCCTTGTGGCTTTTCCGGGACCTGGGACAACGCCGACAGCGGCTGAAACACGCGGAGCTTCGGAGCTTTGCCGGAAAAGCTCGACTTTTTGAGCTTCTCCGATCCTAGAGCTCCGGGCAATCTCGCTCCGAGAAACTCCGTCCTTCCGACACCGCATCCTCGTCTTTTTACCGACGCCGCCGTCCTGTGGCCGATGACTCCTCGGCTCAGCTTAAGCTGGTGGTTGTTCACGAACGGCCTACCCGGCGCCGCCGCCGCCAACGGCTTCTTTTCCGTAACAGCCCCATTACCGTTCACCGGAATCACCGCCGCCGACGCCGACATTCTAGCAACAACCAGAACTATTTTCCCGTTCGTTAATTAAATCCAATATTATATAAAAAACCGGTCTTTAGTCCCGACAACTCAGATCTGCGACCAGTAATCGCCGGAACAAGCTTCAAAAGATTGGTCGGATTAAAAAAACAAAAACGAAAACCTTCACGGAATCAAAATCTGGAAAACGATGAGCGTTGGATTATATGCAGGGGGGAGAGAAATTGGGGTCCTTATCCAAAGCGAAGGTTACAAGATAGGATTTTTTTACAAATCCCACGTATGATTCGTACATATACGACTGGAAAATTTCGGAACAGCTTCAAACAGCTTACGAATTAGACTTCTTGTCCAAGTAGAAAACCTAGGCTGGTTCCGAATAGGTATTATAATATTGTTAATGATCTCAGAAGGCACCAGCAAAAACAACAAGATTTGCCAGAAAGGGGTTTTGGGGATTAAAATACTAACAAGAAAGGAGAGAAAGCAGAGCGCAGAGTGTGCTGGAAAATTGGTTCTTCGACTTGGTTTTATAGAGAGAAGTCAGGGCTTCGGGGTGGACTGACTTTTTCGGTTTTTTTTTTTTTATCTTCTTCTTCCGGTAAAAATAACTACTATGGTATAAATTCATAATTTTGACAATTATTATCGATTATTGTATCTTTAAATCATATCTTTCTTATCCGTCTAGTAATAGCTTACTAGACCACATACAAAAAGTTTGTCTAAAACAACTTAATTTGTTTTAAATTGAATGAGTACTACTTAATTTAGCAGATCGAAATTGATTTGAAAATTGATGTATTATTGGTAAAGTAAACTAAATTTAGTAAAAGAAAAGTCAAATATTTTAGTAAAAGAAAAGTCAAATAAAATAAAGTGGAAGAACATATCATATATTTTTATTTTAGAATTGTGATTTGATAAAAATATCTGTTAAAAACGTTATCGTTTGTCATAATGGTATGACTTTAATAACTTGCGTTTTATAGTTTAAAATATTAATTATTGTGATTTCAATTATAGATAATAAAAAATTGACGATGTATGTTTTCTTGTCCTTCTATAAAAATCTGTTTGTAACCGTCATCCGGACTGTCAATTTAGTCTTTGATTTAGTTTATTCTCACATTTATCAGCATATTTTATTATATTTTAGTTCAATTTCTACATTTTTTGCCTTAGTTTTTTTAGTTTACTATACTTATACTTTGCCTTATTTGATTTACAAGAAAATTAAAATTGATATTATGAATATTTTCTAGTCAATTTGTGATATTCACTTTATAAAATAGGGACAGTAAATATTTCGGTCTGGTGGTAAAAAAAAGGTGGGGTCTACTGTGAGGTGTGGATTTAAAGTGGGGCCTTCTTTAATGTTTTTCTATGGTGACGTGACAGCGAGAATTTGAAAGGGCTCGCCACGTGGCCTATGCGGCACGCGACAACCGAAGATGGTGGGGCTCGGGATCCACGGTAAAATTTATAGACCACCTTAGCCGCCGCTAGGCTCGGTTCCAAGCCTCCGCGGCTCGGGCAGGGTTAAAATTGGAACTTTCTTAATTTACTGTTTCCCAAAACGTTTTTCACCTTAACAACCGACCTAATCTATTTGCGGTCTGTTTTTTCAGGTCAACAACCTAATCTAAACTAACGAAAATATTGCAGGCTAATACGACAGGCAGTTTCTATAAAGAGTACACTTTTTTTTTCATTTTAATAATGTAATAAAATATAGATTATTTACTTTCTAAAAATCAATTAGAGCACAAGTCTTTATTACTTTTTTTTTAAGAGGAAAAGATTATGTAGTGTGTTAGGTGTATATACACTTCCCTTTTATAATCCATTTTCATAGATATGATGGATTGTATTGGATTTAATTAGGGTGATTATGATTTTATCAATATTTTAAAATATTTTGAATCCTTAATTGGCTCTGTACGCTTTACAAATTTGGTGTTTTAAAATGTATAGTATGACTCATGTCCAACTAAAAAACGATACTCGCTTGCGTGGAACAAGTTATAAACAGTCACTTTATTCGGTTGATAAGGATATCATATTATGTGGGTTTAAGATGGACTTGTTTCATCCACTACCCGTGGATCGGATCAAGACGACATTCAACTCTATTTTTAAAAAGGACTCGTATCTAATTTGAATGGATCATCAAACTAGAAAAAATATCAAAATTTCATCATTCAAATAGTTTGATGAAACGTGATTAACATATCTGGTTTAAAGTTAATTTCAATTTCATTCAACTCAAACCTGTTCATAAAATTAAGCATGATTTTTAAGTGATGCAACCAATTTGGTGGACAATTTTGCCAAAACTTCCCAAATTTGCTCCATAACTTCTAATTGCAGCCAAAGCACAATGATGCTTGTAGCTATTATGAGTGTTATTTCCCATTTAGTCTAACTTGGTAGTGATATTTTGTGGTGGGATTTAATTACTTTGCAATTTTATTTTATTTTTTTGTATAAAAAAATTAAAATAACCACCCACCTAACACTCCACAATTCCAAATTGGTATGTGGATCTTTCACTCTGACTCACTGATGTCGATAATTATCAATTAATTACTTTATTAAAAATAATAATTACAAGTTACGATTGGAGAGTTGACCAGATATGCAAATTGATAGATTGATTCGTGAGCGTGACGCCTGGAATGACGAAAATTGGAGTGGAAATTAGAGAAAATGACAAGATTATGCAATCTTATTAAATTGATTTGTGTGGAGATGCGGCCAATAGTTCATGTTTAGAAAACTACCGCGGTTTCGATTATTGACCGACTGATTTAGGTAATAATTTTAATGGATGATGGCTCCATTATTGTAATCAAATAAATACAAACTATTTCTATAAAATATTTAATATATTTAACTTTAATTAAACGTATGATGGTGTAATAATAATATTATTATAAAATTCATAAGAATTGTGGATTGACTTGGTTAAATTTAGCAATTACATTGGTTTTACAATTTTGATTCTCTAAAAGAAATTAAATATTTAAACATATTAAGAAAATACGGTCTAAATGTATCCACTCAAGATAATCCTGTCCATGTCTATTAAGTTTGAACAGAATCATATTATAGAGTGATTTAATTAGCGTAGAATATCGTAATTAAGCAAAAGTAAAAAGCAATGAATAAGTTGAAATAATTAGTCTTTTATTTAATTTATATTTAGTTAATTTAAAAAGGAACATCCATTGGATTTGCATGGTGGAGAAATAAAAACATTATTCAAAAATCATAAAATCAATAAAGGATTGGAGCAACCTCAGAATCGAGGTTCATCCGATGAGTCATTCTATGGATTACCCTGACCTTTTATACTGATCAGATCAGAGTAGAGTGATAAGTACGAACAGTCAGAGTCAAACATGTTCGAGATAAGTGCTTGATTTTATCAAATTGCTTTTAATTTTTGTTACTTGGAAATACCAGTTTTATCGACTATCTTGAATCCGTTGACGAAACAATAATCGTTCAGTCAAACCATAATAAAGACGGGCGGTTTGAAGATCGAGCTTTACGTTGAACACACTTTTCAAAAACAAAACTTAACAATTTGGCTAACCAAAATAAAGATTTCACTCTGAAGTGATAGAAAAAAAAAATTGTCTGAAAGAGAAATATACATAATTTATTTTTTTTAATGCAACAATTTGAAATGAAAACTACAGTTTAGATGTAATTAGGTTTAACGTGCACTTAGTTGCTGTTTGCATATTATTTCGGCATATCTATTCATTTTTATTTTATTTTTGCAAGTTATATGATTTGATTAATAATATTTTTTTTGTGATGTATAATACTAATTAGTAATGGTGTTGCTAATTTGTTGTTGCACTGAATTGACATGTGTTAATCTTATATTAAAATGTGTTGAAATAGTTTAAAATCATTATAAAAACACAACTACTCGCGTATTTGAATTCAAATATATTAGATGATGGATGATGTAATTTTATAAAAAATCACCCAATCTTAATTTATCATGCAAAAAATTCACTGAACTATGTTCAATTTAATCATTAATTAATAATAATACTAAAAAAAATCACTAAATGACGAAATAAAAATTACAGTGCTCAAGGATGAAATGTGGAAATAGGATGTCTTTTTCCATAAATCCAGACATGGTCAATCTTATTCTCAATTTTCACGAGAATCTGTTCTATTTATATAATACTATTGCGTTTAATTAGTTGTTTGTTGTTTAGGATTCTTCCCAAAAGATCTTTTATTTTAATTAATGTTGTTTTATGTTCTTGTTTCTCTGTTCTTGGCCATTCCGTTCGCACTGTTAATTATGCAATCAAAGCACGATATTGTGATAGTTCCAATACCTAAAAAGATTTGTGATAAAGATAGTCTTGTGGACTTCTGTTTTCCCATTTTTTAACATTTTGTAGTGATTACAAATTTAGAATATAAAATCAACTTTCTACATAATTATCTTCTTTGATTTCTAGTTGTTCAAAAATAATTACGATAATTTTGTGCGATTCAACTTATATATGATACGTTTTATTAAAGTACAATGATCATATGTATTGTTTGATTGGTACAATTTAACAATGCGAAATTGATCAACACAATATTTTCTACAATATCATTTTGTAACTTTTTTCGTTGAACTTTTTTAATCTTATCTTCATTCCAATATATATTATCACTAGTTTCGACTTCTAAATTTATCTTCATTTCAACATACATTACTACATAGGCCTTGTTCAGTTCTAATTATTTGGTGCTGTGTCATGAACTGAGTGTTGATATCTGTTGTGTTGTGCTAATAAGTGCTGAGTTGTGATGGTTAGTACTGTGTTGTGCTGATCTTGTGCTGCATAGTGCTGAAAATGTTGAATAATGTTCATTTGAAAGTGTTAAATTTATATCTTGAACTATCTACAATAATCAAATCGACACAACTCTAAACAAGATATTCATCACTTCTCAATTGATTCAGGTATAAAGGCCCTGTCAACTTCAGCTTCTTGCAAGCAACTCCAAACAGCTCCAAGCAGATCCAATAAGCTCAAGCAACTACAAGCAACTCCAAGCAACTCAACCAACTTACTTCATCCGGCTTAATTTTTTTTGAAAAGAAATAAAATATTTTGAAATATAGGTACTAAATATGTTATTTTAATTGTTGTTAATGAAATATTGTTTATTTGAACTTGTCGAATTACATTTAAACCACATACAAATATTCATCCATAAATAGTAAAATAATCCAAGCAGGTTTAAGCAGGTCCAATCATTTTTAACAGTTAGCAAGTAGTTCAAAGCAGTTCAACTGAACAGATCCAGAATCTTGTTAGAGAGATTTGTCCTTTTCAGATTTTAAGTTAATAACGTGTCGTGTTATTTTTTTGACATTCCATCATAAATTTCAACAGTAACCGACAAATATACTGAGGGTAAAAGGGAAAGAGTGGGCCGTGGAATCAAAATGTGTTACCCGTGATTCAGAAATAAATTAGTTGGTGGAACGTGGACGATTTTGAACCACAGATGCCATCAGCTTCCTTTTACCAGAAAGCCTTCACCATTTCTGACAACAAAACCACAAAGTACTATAAACAAAAACAAACATGAAGACCCATCATAGTAATAAAAATACAGACCTTCTATACGCAGTTCGTATTTTACTTATTTGCACTCCGTATTTTTTTAAATAATTATATATACAATGATTCTGATACATAACTGAACTGCAAGTGTATGCAATGAAAGTAGTATATATGATGCATGTGTCTGATATACATAATTATTGACCATATCATATATATCGAATGCGTATTTTTATTTTGAACTGCAAAATAAGCAAAATACGAACTGCGTATAGCATGCCCCTAAAAATATACTACCATTCTAATATTTGTCATGTTAGGTGCTTTTAATTGAAATTGAATGGGTATTGAATTAAGAAAATATTAAAAATTGTTGAAATATGAAAGTATTGATTACTAAACTAAACTAGAAGTGATAAAAGTGTTTGAAAATAAGATATAAGGAAAGAGACACATGTTCAATATGAGTTTATATGGTGTTGTACTGTGTTGATACGTTGGACAGTGTTAATCCTGTGGCTTGTGCTGAACTGTGATGAATAATATAAAATACTTATATGAATTGAAAATTGTTGAAATGGATTGAAATATAATGAAATAAACTCAACTTCACTAATCTGAATTCAACTATACTAATTAGATGGATTTTTTTATTAAAAGTCTCCTCAATTTGTTTGTATATTACATAATCTTCATTTAAAGAATATTTATTTAATAAAAATAATGATAAAATTACTATAACAACAACAGTTTTTTGTCAATATATATTTATTTTGTGTTGAAATTTAGCTGAATTGAAAAGTGTTTAACTGAAATACGCTGAAAGATGTGCTGATTTGTGTGTCGTCTAAAATTAGTTGAACATGGCGGAACGTTATTTCTTTATTCAATGGACGGCCCGATGACCTTTCAAAAAAAAATCGACGGCCCGATGACACTCCATGTGTAAAATGCAGCATCTGATTTTTCTGGAAAACGAATTTCCGTTACTTTTGGAATTATACCAAAGCAAAACGTTAGTGGAGTACATAACGCAATTATGATTTAGTGGATATGTATAAGAATGACTCTGCCCTGCTAAATGTGGGAATAAAATCTCTAGTTATTGGAGATGATACGAATTTTCACAAATTAAAAACTCCCATTATTGTACAAATTTGATTCTTTGAATACATTCCTTTTCAGATCAATAGATTGCATTACAAATACATGTTCATGTTTGGTCATTGTTGGACTAGTGCAAAATATCTTCTCTACAAGTATTTATTAAATCATAATGCTATTTAAATATTTCAGAATTAACTTGTAAGTCGGATTTAATTAGGGGTCTGTCTAGTTCAACTTATTGCAACACATTTCACTATTTCAGCACAACGTAGCACTGGTCAGCACAACACAATACTTATCAGCACAGCACAACACTGATCAGCATAGCACAACACTCATCAATACAGTACTGTTCTACTCACTACATTTAAATTCTAATGGAGATTATTTTATATTTTGTAAAATTAATATTGATTAAGTAAAATTGTTATTTCTTGAGTAATTAACATTATACACTTTTTCTTCGGCCCAAATGAACATTATCCAACAAATAAGTATAAGATCAGCATAACGTAACATTGATCAGCACATCACAATATCGATCAACACAGCACAACACTGATCAGGTCAGCACAACACCAAATAAGTTAAATTGAACAGAGTCTAACATAATTTATCCAACATAAATCAATATGTTCAGTTGGACGGGAAGAAACTGCAATAGAAAGTTACGATTATTATAAATTTTTGAAGAATTAGATACAAGAAATTGCAACTAGTTGCACCTGATAATGAATTGGTCAAATGAAATGAAAATTAATTAAAGTTGTTAGTCAAATGAAACAATTATGCTGAATATCCTGCTAACGGAAATTGCATATACTTTTGCAGAATCTTTGTTTAAAAAATACCACCATTTTATCATGACGTCTATTATTATAATTTTTAAATTTGTTGCTTCTTGCATCTTCACAAGTTGACTCTGCATTTTGGATCCGAAATAAAAAAAACATTTTTAGTTTATTAGGATCTCAGATTCATAATAATATCTGATGTGTTTAATTGAAGAAGAAGCAAACTAGTTTCATTTTCACCGACACGCTTCCATCATGCTCCACATTAGGCACGCCCCGATCCAGACCTAATTCAAGGCCTCAGGTTCGGAACGGTAAATAAAATCATCCACATTAACCCTAAGCGGGCTTTCGTAAATACTATAGTTTCAACGATGTATTATTATAAAACCTTTGTATCCACACAATTATTACAAATGATCAATCATTTTAAAATTCACAAATTCTATTGAAAATTCAAGTTATTTCTACTCATCATAATTCAAAATATCATTGAAATTACGATATCACCTCTAAATATTGCCAAGTTTTTCAATAAACAAAATAAATGTGAATATTTTCATAAATTCACACTGTATTTTAGACTATAATAGTAAAATATTGGATTGCGTATAATAACATTCTAAAATAATTATGAAACAATGTACTTGTTGTGCTGAAATGTATTGTCTTAATTAGTGTTATTGTTGACTGCTGATCAATGTTGGGTTATACTTATAAAATGTCACAATTATCATGAGGATAACTGTGATTGTCTTGTATATTATGTATCATATTTAAACTGGTCTAGATACATAGTATTTGTACTCTTGTAACCCGATATTTTTCAGATAATATATAACCAACTTCGGTTCATTCACCATCCTCGCCGCCACCGCCTCGCCATCGCATGACAATTCGTTCTCAGACAGGCAGTCTCACTGCTAAGGATTACTCTGATTATGTTGTCATTGGTTTTCTTGAGGCACTTTTGGCTGAACAAACCAGTTACGGTGAATTACATTCTCTCAATAATGTATTATGTTGAATATGTTAAAATAAGTTGAATTAGACAAGATCCGATTATTCGCGCGAGTAGGCTACATATACGTGACAATAACGCATTACAAATTAAAAAACTCATCAACATAAAAAGTAATCACACTTCTGTCTTCTTGTTCTAACAAATCATAAAACAATATATTTGAGACATAGTAACAAAATGCAGACGCGGCAAACATCCAATCGGTGCCCTAAATTGTTTAATCAACACTTGTAATTAGTTCACAAAACTCTGAAAGGGATCTTCATATGGAGACCTGATTTAATAAGGCAGAATCTACAATAAAAGTTATGAAAAACAGTAAATAATTGGATCATATATTATAAAAAATGAATGGACTGGATTAAAAAATGCTTAAAAGGGAGGAATCGGGGGCGTTAAACCGCAAATCAGCGGCCGTTAGTTGAGACGAGGGGACCTTGAATCTAATTGGGGCGACTCCTTCTTGATTCCAAGGGGTGAATCCCATTCCCAATTATGAATTTGCTTCCTACTTGCCCATCCTTCAACTTAATAAATAATATTTCCTCCGTCTCAGACTCTCATCCAGAGGCGTACCCAGAATTTGACAAGTAAGGTGGTGATTTATGCCAAAATTTTATTTTGAAGTCGGAGATGGAGTGATGAGGTTTCGCCGAGCAGAGATGCAGGCTGAACAGAGGCAGAGAAGGATGCGCAGGAATGGAAACTTTTCGGCAGAGAAGGGGTTTAGGGCTTTTGGAAGAGAATGTAATATTTGTATTTGAGGGGTTTTCTTATTTATAAGGTGAAATTAATTGAAATTTATCTCAATTTTATGGGTATTACAAAAAATATTAAAAAATAGTGGGGCAAAATTTTAATTTATAAAATTTAACCCTAAAAATTAAAAAAATAAAAATTCAAGGGTCTGCACCCTAAATACCTCCGCCTCTGCTCTCAGCGGAGAAGTGAACACGAGATTTTCAATCTTAAATACTTCAGTCGAAATAACACATTTATTTCAATTAAATCTAAATTTCTCTTAATTCATATTTAATTTTCTTGAAATCTATTTTCTTCAATCAGATTATAATAGTTTAACTTTTATTTTATTCTGTAATTTTTACTGAGACGGATCGAGTATATAAATGTGCATATTCTATCCGATATATTAAAGTCTATTGCACGTTGACTGAAAGCGAAGGGGTTGATTGATAATGCAGGTTGATGAATGAGGACGAATAAATAAGTTGCAAGTTCCAACCAATAATCAGTGTTTGTTTTCTCTGCAACAACTTGTATCAAACCGCCTCACTACAGAGTGATAATGCATGAAAGAAGACAGTATAGTGCTCACTAGTATTTACTTATTTAGTCTGTATTTATGTACGGAGTGACATTAATATTCACAGTATTTATTTAAAAGCAAATGTAGTTCTCATAAATAAAGGTAACTCAGATATTTTAAACACAAATACGGACTGCATAAGTAATGTTGGATTGCACCTATCAATTGCCTTATTTTTTAAGCAATTTTCATTGAACCGTCTCACTCTAGTAATGGAATCAGGAATTTATTTTAATATATATTTAAATGACAAAAGAATTCCGGCATGTGCAGGTGAACACAATTTGACTACGTAAGTTCACCTGCAAATCTGAAAGTCCCATATTTAGACAGAGAATAGTAATACAGTATGAGTTTCGAATTTTACTGAATGATTCCGCCACTGCTCACTCTAACTTACATTTTTAGTCAATGATAATTTGTAGGTTGGAATAAAAACTAAATAAATATACAAATAGAAATACACATACCGAGTAAAATGAATAATACTAAAATATAAGAGAATAAAATGATAAACATAATTAAAATTTACTAAAAATATTGAATAGAAGTTGAATCAGGACCATCCAAATAAAATTTTCTTTTCACTATAATAATTGTGGTCAATGAAAAATACTCCCTCCATTCGGCTATGTTTGTCTTATCGCACTATTCACTGTAACATGTTTGACCATCAATTTAGAGTATTACATCAATATTAATATAATCATGTGATATAGTTTTGGATTCTCCATAACATGTATATTCAAAATATAAAATTTTTACCATCACCTAATGCATGTAACTAAAATTATCAACAGTCAAATAAAAAGTCAAAACGGTCAACTAAGATAATTTTAGCCGAACGGAGGGAGTACAACCAAATTCTAACTCAAGTTATTCTAATTACTTGAACTCATAAAAAGGAGTAGGAAGAGATAATATAAGCTTAGCAATTTTTGAAATATAAAAGTAAAGGGACTTGCTGTAAAAAGTTTAAAATTATTATTTACAAGTTTATAAAATATAGAGAGAAATGGAGACTGGGCAAAAATTCTTTTGAACAACTCATGATTGAATTGGTGGGCGGACAGTACAGTACTGCGGCCACCGAATCAAGCCGACATAGGTGGCGAGTTTTACCTTTTCTACCACCACGTACCAAATATTATAACCTTTCTTTTTCTTTGATTAAAAAATAAAATAAAATAAATTGTCACATCTTTTTGGTTGGTAAAAGCTTTTGAAATGTGCATACCAACTACCAAAACATGTCTCATGTCTTTCAATTTTTTAAAATGTAGCAGCGGTGTTGAACAAAACTGAAATATATTGAACTGAATCGAAATGTATAAAGAAATATTGAAATATAAGAAAACAAGCGATTGTCCTGAAATATGCTGAAATAAACTAAAATGTGTTAAGAAATGTTAAAAGTAATAAGAATAGAGTGAACAAGACAAGACCATTTACTATCTCATGCATTTTGAGAGTAAATATATCAAATATAATAAAATATATAGCGTTTTAAAAAAAACACAATAATGAAAATTTTACTTAAAAGATTCTTCATTTTAATAAATTATTTAAAATAAAACTTCGACAATCTAACAAAAGGATCAAGAATCATAGACAATTATCAAGTAGAAGATTGTATAGCAGTTTCCCAACGACAAACATGGACCAGAGGCATATTAGCAACGAGAGGCCAAGAAAAATTTGCAGTATGAATTGAATCTAATAAAAGCATGGAGAGACATGATGGGCATATGAGATTGAGGATGTTGACTTGTTGACTTAAGATTCAGGATGACCTTTAATCATTACAGGACCAGCCTATGGTTGTTGAGATAGCTAGGTGGAGTAGCCTTGGAAACTAACATTAGCTGCCCTAGGCTTTCCTGCCAGCATTTTGACAGAGACAGACAACCTAGGTGAAGTTCACCTAGGTTTTCATCACACTGTCATTACAAATTCTTGTTTTCAAAGCGAAGACGAGATGAATAAACAATCAGGCTGGTTAATACTGCACACAAGTACATGTAGGGAGTCGAAGGTTTAGAATTCCGTGTCAAATAGACGGACTGTCACTTCAGAAACCATTCTTCGGGCAAATGGGATGTAGCTCAAACTGTACCTGAAACGGTTAGAGCCATGGCCAAATAAGCCCGTTCATAATTGTATGCAAAAGCAAAAGAATGTCGAGAGTGGTCAGAATCCCGAGCATAACAGAAACTATCATCTTAAATTCTACATGTTCCTATAGTGCAATTTACAAGGTTCCGTGAAGCAAAAACTTACCATATAAGAGCACAAATCTCACATAGGATTGCGATGATTGTCAAAAGCTTACTGTGAATCTGAGAAATCACGAAAATCAAACCAAAATTAACGAGAATCCAAAGGTAAAAGAAGATCTATATACACGTCATTATAGACACTGCTTGCTTACCAAAAGTGCGCATATAAGAGCTAATATAACACATCCAACATATACAGCTGTAGCGTATACCCGAACAGCATCAAGCATCATCCTCATTTGTTGAGCAGGCCCGATGAGGAGGGCTGTACTGCCAATATTGGTCCAAATTCAGAACTTCAGACAAGAAGGAAAGAAAGCACAGTCACATTTCAAAGCACGCAATTTTCATTAATTATCCAGTATCTAGGTTCCTCGTCGACATATTTATAGCACACAATGAACTGACATTGCTTAAGGTAGTACCAACCTTCCAACAGCTAACATGTTCCCAAATGTGAACAGCAATGCAAATTTGATGGGATGGTGGAAAACAATCATAGACTGGAACAAAGAACATCAGGACAATAATCAGAGGAAACAAGTCAAAAGGAAGACGGAGAGGAAAAGAGTAACATAAGTTCATCCTTCTCAAGTAAGCTGAATACACTTTAAGCTTGAGTGCAATGAAGAAGCAACATCATTACGCCCTTCTCAAGTACTCCATTCATCGCACTGAAACAGTAAGTGTTTAAGAATTGTTTCCTTTTCACACTCGAAAAGTTAGTCATTATTTTGGGATACGAGCAAAAAAGAATTTTTTCTTCCAACAATCTTATTTTGTTCACCATGCCTTGTAACTAATACAAATCTGTACTTAGATAGTCCTTCTGGTCCTCTACACCGACCAAAGTTGCTTACTTAACTCCCTCGGTAAAAGGTACATATAAGTCCCATGTAATTTCTCAGTCAAAACTGGCTCAGTTTAAGTTTGATTGAGAATATCCGATGCAGACTATCACTATGCAAGAATGCAGTCACATTAGCAGGATAATAATGCAAATGCTAATAAAACGGGAGCAATCCATGACTATTTCGAGTACTAGATAGCTTAAAGGTTACAATTTTAGGCCATTATCGAGTGCTAGATAGCTTACAAGTTAAAAGTCTAGGCATCATCACTACTTTAATGTACTGAATTAAGATCATAATGCAAAAAAAAGAAGAAAAGAAATGAAGTAGAGCATTTGGATCATTTTATACGTACCAGGAACATACAGACCAAACCACCAAGCAAACAGGCAGCGAATCCATACAATCTCTGCAATTTCAATGAATCAAACCAACAATTATGCTACCAGACTTCACAGTAACCTGCGAGGTGGATCAGAAAAAAGGCGGGATTTTTACCTGGGTATGGGAAAGTGAGCCGATGCCTTCGTTTTCGTCGAGAAAGCTCTCGTCTTCCTGCTGCCGATCACCGTCTCCGGTCAGCATCGATTTCCACATTGTTGGATGGCTTGGAATTATGGATCTCCCCTCTTCTGGAGTGTGTAGGACTTCTGGAATTCGGACAGCACTATCCGATTCGGGTCAAATTAATTGATGCAATATGAATTTCGCGGTTATTTTTGCCTAAATTCTCACTAGTTATTTGCACTTAATTAATTTTAGAAGTTAAATTAAATAAATAAACAATGTGAACGATAAGGTCAGTTCAATACGATTCAACAAAAAATGAGCTACTAGAACATGCTCGTGTTTCTTTTAAATTGAATCGAACTGAAAATTCATGTATTAAAATATGGAATCAGTATGATTAAGACCATGTCCTTTAGAATTTTTTCAGTTTACCAAAAATAAAATTTGAGTTAATTTAATTATACTAACTCTATTTAACAATACATTAATTTTATACTCAGTTCAACTTTACAGAATAGAATCTCAGAAGAACAATGTCTAAATGTATATAAGTTTTTATGATTTAGGGTTAAACTAAGAAAACATGACTAATTACTATGTGTAAATAAATAAGTCTTTTAATTAATTAATGCTAACTATTTATTTTAAATTCTAAAATAGAGCAATAGAATTAGAGGACTTATTTTGTTTTTTTTTTGAAAGAAATTAGAGGACTTATTTTGTTGATTACTATAGATATTATATTTGAGTTTTCTTGTATATTTTTCAAAATAAATCTACGTTTATAAAATTTGTTTTAACTAGGTTGTTTTATTTTATTTTTATAAAAAAGAAGATAAAATAATTATTATTACTCAATTTAATCCTCTATACACTATTACCGCCATAAAATAATGCTGTTTAAGTAACTCCGCGGCCAGAATTTCCACAGTTATCCCTTCAGTCCTTTACAGAACCCAAAAACCCTCGCCCCGCCGTATACTCTCCGGCGACCACCGGAACCCTAGCTCTCTGAATTAGCCGTTGCAGAAGGCGAGAGAGGAGGGCACCAATGTCGTCGACTCTGCTCGAGACGACGCGCGCGTCGCACGAGGAGGTGGAGCGGTTCGAGAGGCTCATCGTCAAGGATCTGCAGACGGAGCCGCCGACCTCTAGGGAGCGCCTCCACCGGAACCACCGCGTCCGCCACATGATCGATCAAATGACCGAGACTACCAACAAGCTTGTAATGCTTCTGCTACTGTTTGTTGAATTGAAATTTTGAATTTTTGATTGATTTTTCGTTCTTATGTTTTGGTAGATAATTGATTGAATCCTGTTTTTTTTTTGTGCTTGAAGATTGAGATATATGAAGACAAGGATGGTGCTAGGAAGGATGAAATCGCAGCTCTTGGGGGACAGACTGCTTCTGGAGCAACGAATGTGTTCAGTGCTTTTTATGATAGACTGAAAGAGGTACTGTATGCAGTTAGTTTTAAGCTTCTTAGTTTCTTGTTCGATGCACTGAGCTGTCCAATTACTAATAGAAATTGTGTTGAGTTAATGTATTGATTGTGGTTTTTTTTCTGAGCATAGATTCGCGAGTACCACAGACGGCATCCTGCTGCGCGCGTAGTTGAGGTTAATGATGAGTATGAAGAGCTTCTGAAGGAGGAAATACAGATTGAATTCAGTGGAGAGGTTAGGGCTCTCTTTGACTTCTTTGTTTCTAAATTGATGTTTTCTGCATCCGTATGTCTTTATTGACTTGTTGCATGCATGGTTTATGTACTATGCATCTTGTCAACGCCAGGGCCATACGAGAAGGTGACATGGAACTCTCGTATCTTGTATTATTATAGCTGTGTTTGTTTGTATACTGAGTGTCTAGCCATTGTTTCACAGGAGGCTCAGGGTCGATATCTTGATTTACATGAGCTGTACAATGAGTTCATTAACTCTAAATTTGGAGAGCCAATGGAGTATACAGGATATCTTGACGTCTTTACCCAGACAAAGAAGCTTCCACGCAAGTTTAAGTTTATGAGGTATCATTTATGCTTTGTTGTAGCTTGATGCCTATGTGGCTCTTTGTGGTTTTTGATGCCTTCAAAATCAACAATTTTTTCCAGGATATTTTTCATTTTAAAAACACCTTAAGATATTTGAATCATTATTGACCTTTTTCCTTCTTCTATGCTTTGCTTTTTCTATGTAAAGGCAATACCGGGAATATTTGCAGAAGCTGTTGGAGTATCTGGTTTACTTCATTGAGAGAACAGAACCTTTGCATGATATTGACAGAATGTTCTCAAAGGTTACCTTTCTCTCATTCAAGATATTAATGTGTGCTTGTGGATACTTTTGGAATTGAGCATACAAACTTGTTTAATTTAAAAACTGATGATATCTTGCATTATGTGTACCCTTACTTTTGCGACTGGCAGCTCCTATCCTTTATCAGGCCAATGTATGGTCATTTTCTAGATGTAAGAAGTGTAGGGGTAAATAGTTTTACAGTTATAGAGTTCCCTCTGTAGCCAATAACATGTTTACCAAGCTATTGGCCTCTAAATGAAACGGATGTTGTTAAATTTAAATCAGAAGATTATTTGGAAAATAACAAAAGGTTGAATAAGAAGACTGGCTTTCAGTTGTGAAGTTACAGGGTCAATTGAGGTGAATCAAGAGGTCCTAGCAAAGTTTAAGTAAAAGAAGGTTAGATTAGTTGCCAAGCAGATTTACAAGGCACTGCTGTCTAAAGTAGGTGTATTGTTATTAACTCTCTGGACTACATACTCCAAGTAGCTCCCAGCAGAGGGGCCATGTTAGTGTTATGTGCTTATATAGAATCGGATGGACATCCAACATTATGGTGACGTGCTGCCTGAGCATCTTTCTCATTACGATTGCTGTCTTAGTTGCTTCTGAGGATATAATATATTTATCCATCTCTTTTATACCAAATTCCAATCTGGGTTTAAAAAAACGCTTACATGTGGGTGCGCTTCAATAAGTAAAGCGCTGGACGCAGAAAAAAGCGCGCGCCTTTGTGCGCTTTTCTGCGCTTTTTCTGCGTTTTGTTTTGAAATTCAAAAAAAAATTTTTTTTTTTTTTTTTGCCTTAAGTTTTTTAGGGTTTAAGTTTGTTTGATTTGGATTTTGGTTGATGATATGGGATGTTATGCTACGATTTTTGTGTCTTATTTAAAATATATATGTGCATCCTCTATATTGAGTGTTATTATTGAAAGCTTCCTAGAATATTTGTTCTTGCGCTTCGCGCTTTGAAAATTTTTGAGATTTGCGCTTCGCTAGTTTTGCGCTTTTTTAAACCCAGATTCCAATTTTGTTTAGGTAACTACGGAGTTTGAAGAGGAATGGAGGAGTGGCAGAGTTGAAGGATGGGGTAGTGGAAGTCAAGAAAATGGACATGCTCAAGCTGACCACTCTGTGATTGACCTTGATTATTATTCTACTGTTGAAGAGCTGATAGAAGTGGGACCTGAAAAGTTGAAGGAGGTAACATATTATTGCATTTAGCTGAATTAATTTGAGATCTTTTCAATACATTTGATTTAAGAAACTTGAATACAGATTACATTTGTCTGTCAATGTTGATTAATTTTGATGAGCATCATCTGTTATACCTGATGGCATATAAAGTCCAACTAATCAGAATTTTTTTCTCTGTAGGCATTGGCTGCTTTGGGTCTAAAGACTGGAGGTACAATTCAGCAGCGTGCAGAGAGGCTCTTCTTGACCAAGGTTTAGAATGCTACACCTCCATTCTTGTTTTGTCCTTTCGTGAATATCACCTATTCATGATTAATTGCTGTGTTTTATCTCAATGTCTATCTTGAGTTTTTATGTGATTCTTATTCTGGGAAGGGCACTGCACTTGATACATTTCATAGATTATAATGGAAATCTCCAAGTCCAGAAAATTTAAACATCATTGGATAGTATAGTGTACTTGTGTTAGTTTCTTAACAACAGGGTCATTCTGTTAATATTGCTTACTATGCCATATGTTATGTGTATCTCCGTGTTGGGCAAACTAAAGATTGATTGTTAGACATGTTGATATCATTAAAAGGAGTAGGCATTTTCTGGACATGTTTACATTTTGAAGCTCTTTTTTCAGAATACACCTCTTGAGAAGTTGGATAAGAAGCATTTTGTCAAAGGTCATCGTACATCAGAACAAAATGGTGCCTTTCCTTCTGAAGATGCGAAAGAAATAGCACTGATGGAAGCCAAGCTTCAAAAGTTGTGTGTCTTATTGGAAGAAGTAAGTTTCTTCTGGCTTTTGTCTTCAGTTTTCAGTACATATTCTTAATTTTGATGATTTGTTTTTGCAGACAATTACGCGGACAAAGGAGAACATAGTGAAAAAGCAAGCTTTAACATATGAAGAAATAGAAAAGGAACGTGAAGAGGTAATAATTCTAATTTACTTCAAAGTCACTCCAGCAGTCCAGCCTCCATATTCGATTTGTATGACGGGGCTTTGAACTTTTCATGCAATCATTTTTGTTATATTATTGGAATGTTTAGTTTGGATTTATACAAGTCTTTCTAACTAAATGTGACTTAATTTAATAAACAGGATGAGGTACAAGCAGAATCTGAGAGCGATGACGAGGATCAGCAGATTTATAATCCCTTAAAGCTGCCGATGGGATGGGATGGAAAGCCTATACCATACTGGCTATACAAGCTTCATGGGCTTGGTCAGGTATTTCAAATATGAAAGAACTCTCCACTCTTTTGTTTGACAAAATGTTGGTTCTTGCACGGGATTTTACCTCTTTCTGAACTTACTGGCAGGAGTTCAAGTGTGAGATCTGTGGGAATTACAGTTACTGGGGGCGCAGGGCTTATGAGCGGCATTTTAAGGAATGGAGACATCAGCATGGAATGAGATGCCTTGGCATTCCCAATACAAAGAATTTCAATGAGATAACATCGATTGATGTAAGTGCTTTGATTCCATACTTTCTAACATCTTTTCTGATGTCTGCTACCAAGTTTTCCATAGGATAGCATTTTAACCTGTTGGCCGACTTTGCTGCTTTGCTATGCTATGTTTCTTGTTGCAACATGAATATAAATTTTGGGATGCCTTTTGATTGTAAAATACAGGAAGCCAAGCAGCTTTGGGGGAAGATTCAAGAGAAATCTGGAGTGAATAAATGGCGCCCTGATCTTGAAGAGGAATATGAAGATCACGAGGGCAACATTTACAACAAGAAGACTTACACTGATCTGCAACGCCAAGGACTCATATAGAGAGTTTCTATCCAAGCTTTTGTTAGAACCGACCTAGTAATTCTAGCATTGACTGTTTATTTGCCTTGATACCCCGTGGCCGATCAAGTCTACTTAACTGTGTTCTTCCAAAGTTGTGCTATAAACTTGTGTTTTAAGCCCGTTTTTGTTCTTGAGAAGCTTCTCTTAGACACTTGGTGAAAATAGTTAGTGACGAATTCTCGCAGACCTATTATTTTGTCAAAAACACCTTATATTTGTCGAATATTGTCGAAACTTGCATGTTCTTTGTAATTGTATCGTTGCAATCCTTTAATGAAAGACATAAACAAGAAACATAAAATGATTATAATCTTACTATATATTGAGGCTTATTTGTTGTTGACTATGAATCTGGTCAGATTTTGATTTATAATTCTTGTGCCCCAAGAGGAATCACAAGTTATTAAGAATATTACATAACCTTTTATTATGCTATATAACAAATCATCGTACGTGTAAACTAGTGATCTTGAAAGGTAAGTAATAGAGTCAATTGAGACATATAACTAAAATACAATTAGAATTTTAGTAAAACTTCTTTTTATATAAACTCAACAAAAGGAATATTTTTCTACAAAATATTTTCCAATGTGTCGCTTCACATTTTAGTGAAACCATGCTTCTTTAAATACCCACAAAATGGTCTTTTTCAACTCGTTTCTTTTCACATATTTTTTTTCTGAATTTGAAATAGGATCAATTCTCTCTTCCAATGGCACGAAGAGATGAAAAGATCAGACCTTTTTCAGAATCA
This sequence comes from Sherardia arvensis, assembly GCA_948330725.1. Lineage (NCBI taxonomy): Eukaryota > Viridiplantae > Streptophyta > Magnoliopsida > Gentianales > Rubiaceae > Sherardia > Sherardia arvensis. The sequence goes on along the minus strand of OX415236.1, from coordinate 954,585 downwards.
GGAGACCAAGAAGTAGTAGAGGCGGCTGCAATTCTATATCATATGAGACTTAGTGATATAAACGCCCAAACTGCTGAAAGGTTACGCATTCAGAGAGAAGAAATCGCCAAGGAAAGATTAAACCCGCCACCTCCGATCAAGCGAACATGCCGTCGTGATTCAGGTACTAAATTTTATTCGAACTTCATTTCAATTTAGTATGGAACAATTGATGTTTGATTCAATCCAAAACTTAAAATATCAAAACATTTTGATTTTTTTTTACTATTCAGGCTAGTCTAAAAGAGTAAAAGACCCCAATTTTTACCTAGTTCTTTTGGCATCAATCCCCAAAATAACGAACGAACCATTGTGTCTATTATTTTGTTTTCTGAAATCTGAAGTTCTTTATCATTGGACTTTTATAGCAACATGTGAACCATTATAATTATTTGATTCCGCCAAGTTTATGTATAATTTGATTCATATTGTAGGTTTTAAGATGACAAGTTTATATAATCGCACCCAACTACTGAATCAAGTGAATCGTTTGGTTCCGACCTCAAAAAATGGGTTAAAATAGCGTCCCGTTAGTCAAAATAGGTTCAGACCTCAAATAGATTTTATAAGTTTTAAAAAGTAAATTTTCTTTTAAAGTCTTATTTAGTTAAAATATGGACCAAAATAAGGCCATTTTTGATAAAAAGTTATCATTTTAATTGATTCCTTGCGAATTTCACTAGCACGGTCAAACCAAACTTTACCGAATTTTCTATTGGATATATTTTTTAATGTTTGGTTCAGACCCCAAATATGTAAGACCTGCCCTGAATAATCGATGTCTCTTTAGGTTTCATGTATTTGAGTTGTGATTTTAGATTTTCTCATATATATTTCCCTATCTTTTGAGAAACAGGTGTCAATCCGGAATTACCGAGATACCCAACGATGCCTGAGAGCGTAACCAACATCATGAGAGAGTGCAGTCACCCAATCTTCAAGGAACTGAAAGTCAGCGACCTGAATCCCGGCCAGTGCAAGCTCACGTTCATGAAGCACGGAGTTCGCGATCATTTCTTGCCGATGCTGAGGCCGGAGGACGGCCAACTTCATCCCGGAATCGAGGTCACGACGTACGACTGGAACGGAAAGGATTTTCCGATGAGATTTGCAGCGTGGAACAATTCAAACACGTTCGTTCTGACAAGCGGGTGGAAGCCGTTCTGCGACCACCATAAGGGTACCATGGTTGTTGATGATGTGCTATGGCTGTGGATGTTTCGCAACAACGAAAGGGAGCTTTGTGTTGCTGTGAATTTAGTCAAGAAAAGCTGAGGATCATATTACATATATAATGTGAGTAATCAAATGGAGTAGTGTCTGTAAAACAAATTATGCTTACGAATCTGATACTTCTTTATTAATTACTCAAGTTTTTATAGTTCATTGGGCAAATTTTTCTCCATCATTTATTCCTCTTTTACCCTTTACGTGTACGACTAATGCAAAAGTATAAAATGTTAAACTGTCTCGTAAAAAATTCGACTCAAAAGTCAATTAAAAATTAATTAAGAAATTTTGGACGGGACGGGTGGAGAAGTATATAAAGAAATTTCTTAATATTTTTGTAGTTGACACATAAATTATCACCCGTTGAACAATTTTTGTTAGGAATGGATATTGTGGGTTTTTTCTCCGTTTAATAACCCAATTAAGTGGTTAACCCAATTAAGTAATTAATCATTAAGTACAAATTAATCATCCCAAATAAGTGATTTCATTTTCACTTATTCACTTAATGTATGAATGGTTACTATTTTTAGAAAACCTAGTTTACTTCTCTCATTCAGACATATAAATTTACTATTTTTAATTTTTCAATATTCAACACTTATTCGTTCAGATTTCAAACTTCAGATTGCAAATTTCAGTTTTATCAAACGAAGGCTAAGATTAGTGTAATTGACACTGTATATTAGGGAGAACAATGAATCTCTTATTTTTTTTTTAGAGCGTGCAGTTTGCGTGCATAATTTTTTAACGACGGCATATTGTGTAAATTTAAGTTTCATCTTTGTTATTTTATAAAAAAATTTGGGTCACAATTATTTTAATATATCTTTCGATATTGGTCACTCATGTTTTAAAATGTTATTCATTTTAGGTGTATAATGGCTAAATTAGTTTTAAATTTTAACTCTCCAACCACCGCTATTCCTAAACTTTATCAATTAGAGAACATATTAATGTAACTAATATTCGACCCTATAAATGGAGAACAGCGGGCAGTTCTGCTGCTGCTACTGAGTAGTCCTTCCCATGACACCAAATAATATTGGATATTGATGTTATGGCTCTTTGAGTGGAGGCAAATAAGATTGAGTGTAAAGAGTATCAAGTTTTGCTAGAAAGAAAGTGTGACAAAAATAATAGTCATTCTCGAGAAAATACGATAGCTAAAAGAAATATAATAATTATAAAGGGAATTAGAAGAATTATTGCTCCAATCAATAAATATATTAATAAAAAAATTATAATTCTGCCGCTACCATTTTATATATTATTTTTTTTTTCTTCTAATTTAATTTTATATCTGGAAAAATAGACATTGAAATATTATGTACAAATATATTTGGAAAAAATCAGGATACACAAATTTTCATGTCATACATAATATATTATTTACTAAAAACAAATCATTCTCAATTTCTCATTTAAGAAACATTAATGAAATATTATAGTACCTTTTTTCTAGCTACCAAGCACACAAATATCTTGTTTACTAAATGAATGTGTTTAAATGTTTGGAAATTAAATATTTTGCATTATATTTGAGGGGCAGGTGTAAATTTAAAAATGAAATAATATAAAATAATTATTTCATTATTTTCTATCATTTATGTGACAACTAATTTCTAAAATATGATATTTATGTAAAGGATAAATATATCTATTGAAATGAACTTTAAAAGAATTCTAATTAGAATTTGCTATTTAGCCTTTTTAATTTGAAACCAAATTAATAAAATCACTTTGTAGTTTAATAAGTGAAGAACATAGTTGCATGCATGGATATACTAACATTTATAAATTGCATTAATACACTTTCAAAAATAACAAGACGTTTCTTTTAACTTTCATATATTTATTATTTCCTTCATATTTAAGTCAGAATTATATTTACACTTTTCCTTAATTAAATAAATATTAAACTTTTATATAAACCGCACAATGTGCGGTCCATCACACTAGTATTTTTAATGTACTTTGATAAACTGGAGTGAAAGAACACACAATTAAGTATGAGAATAGATCTAAATGATCTTATATTCAAATTGAAACTATTTTTTTACGCAATCTGAACTCAACTAAAGTAAAAGAAGATAGAATTGAACAGTGAGAACATGTCAGAGAAAATTTGTCTACCATAACTATTATTCTATTTATTCTATTTTAAATCTATACTCCCTCAGTCTTAATGAAATTAAAGGTGTAAGATAGAGAAATTTAAAATTGAATTTTCGATTGTAGTATGAATGGTAGAGATTGAATTTGAGAGCAAAGAGCAATACCATAAAAGAAAAGTATGCAATTTGGATTGAGACCCTTATGATTGCAGCAAAATAGAACAACATGGGCTAAATTTGGGTCAAAATTGTCAAATGGTGCGGTATTATCAGTGGATATCCCCATGCCATTGTATTTGAAGAAGGGTGTAATCTAACATCGAAGGAGTGAATAAATCCCTTACCGTGAAGTCTAACAAAGCTTGATTAGCAAATCATACATGCATGTATAATTTTCTTTTTTTTGTAAATTTGAAGTGTAGATATGGATGTACACTAGAAATCATGCAACATAATGAGATCACCTGAAACCATGAACTCTTTGATCAATAAAAAATAAGATCATGAGAACTAATTTTGGAGTGCACTATATATACCTATAAATTTATTAAGTTCGGTATTGATCAATATTACAATTATTTGATCAATATTGTAACTCAAAAAATAATAATACTTGAATATATTACATGTAATGTATATTATCCACTCGAAACTCTTAGGAAAAAAAAAATAAGAACCCTAATTCCGATCATCAAATAAAAGATCGGGAGTGGTACATTTGAAGCACTATACCTGAAACCAAGAACCCTTTGATCTATCAAAAATAAGATCATGAGAACTGATTTTGAAGTGCACTATGTATATATACCTATGCATTTAAACAATAATGCACAAATTAAAAATAACGTGCAATGACTAATATACCACTGTAGTAGATGTCTTCGACATCTTCATGCCAGCTGGCAAACGTTGTTTTCCCTTGGCAGGAGCCCTAGATCCACCGAAAACCCTAGCCAGTTCAACCACCAGATTATCAATTTCTTCTGGATCTCCCAGATCGAATTTCATGTTGACAGGCAAACTTTTTGTCCTTCTTCTGGCGAGATTTGACCTAGATCTATCGCCACCGCAGACCTTAACCAGTTCGAAAACCAGGTTATCGATCTCTACCTCTCCTTTCAGCTCAAGCTTCTGCTGAAAATCGATGGCCTTCGTCCTCACCGACTCTCCGCCGATCTCCTTTACCACAAGCTTGATCGTCTGCGCCATTTTCCGGGCGTCCAGATTGCCGTCGGAATCTCTCACCACCTCTACTCCGGCGCCGACGTCTTCGAGCAACCTGGCGTTGACCGGCTGGTCAAGGTGCATCGGCATGGCTACGATCGGGAGACCGAACTTCAGCCCTTCGAGGACGGAGTTCCAACCGCAGTGGCTCACGAAACCGCCGGTGTTGGGGTGGACCAAGATCTTCGCCTGTGGGGCCCAGCCGTTGATCACCTTTCCCCTGCTTCCGACTCGCCGGAAAAATCCTTCCGGCAAGATATCCTCCAATTTGACGTCTCCTTGGTCCTTGGAAAATCTAACCACCCATATAAAGTTGACTCCGCTCATCTCTAATCCCTTCGCGATTTCCACCATATCTTTTCTGTGGATTTAACATAAAAATCACGTAAGAACATGCATGCAACATAATTAATAAAAAGCTTATATATGTATTATAAATGTTTTGAGAAAATTACCCAAATTTTATGAAATTATATTTTTACACTACAACATGATTAATAAAAATATAATATATACATACTAAATTACTAATAGTTTGATGAAATTTTCTATATTAATGAAATTTGTGCACTAACTGGATAATACTGAACTAGAGAATTATACTGAATTGAACTGAATAAAATTTGAATAATCAAGGTACTTACTTGGAGAGAAAGAACTCGCTACCGAAGGAAACAAAGATTGTGGAGGCCTTCTCCTTCTGGTTAAGCCATTGCATGATCTCGCACTGTTCATTGTCGTCAAGGCTGGGATTCTGAACAAGAGGTCCGACAGGGACGACTTTCTTTCCCGACATCTGGGAGAAGTAATTCATGTAGGGGCCCTCCATCTCCTCGAAGCTCTTGATCAGAACAATGTTCGGCGATCGATCAATGCACTGGCGAACTCTCCGGGCATCTTCCTCGCCTTGGCGAAGCTTCTCGTACAGCTCCGACTCGTAGTCGCGGTAGTATATCGTGTTGGAAAACGGGTACGGCGTCGTCGCCGGAGTGGTGTAGAGGTGGTACATGACGGAGGCCATGGTGGCGCTGCAAGTGATGAATTCAACGGCTGGGATTTTGAACTCCGATGAGACGAGCGGAGCCCACGGTTGTAGCAGGTCGTAGATTACGAGGTCGGGTTTCACGACCTTGAGGATTCTCCTGAAGGCGGCGGGGCCGGACGTGTCGAACACGTGCTTGAGTGTGTCCATGAGGTGGGGAGGGAGGCCGTTGGTGGTGTGGAAGCTCGGAGGGAGCTCCGGCACGGTGGAGCTGAGGTGGAGCTCCACCAGCTTGATAGACTCCGACAGCTTCCCGGTGATCTTCGACCGGATTGAGCTCAGCGTCGCCGGAGTTGAGCAGAGGTGAATTTTGAAGTTTCTGGCGGTGAGCTTCTTGGCCAGCTCGAAGTAGGGAGACACGTGGCCGTGCCCTAGCCATGGCAGCATGAGCACGTTCAACGTTTTCTGGCTTTTCGTCTCCATTTGAAGAACAAGGTTACAGAAAGAGGAAGAAAGAAGATTAATTTCTGAATGAGTTTTTGGATGTTCATGTCGGCGTTTATATAGACCGGTTGTGATCTTGATCCTTGTAAACGAGACAGATTAATCATGGTCAAATTTTATGAAATTGAAAGGATGATATATACTTTTCCATGATTGTTGAAATTGCAACATCCATAAAAGGAAATATTTCGATGATTTCTAAATTTACTTTGTCTCTTGATTTGGAGAAGAAATGTTCTAATTGCCCTAATTATGTTTTATCCCGTTTATGTTCCCTCGAATATGTATTTCTTGATTACTTTTGAAAAATATTTGACAATCAAATAAAATATTTACAAAAATATATGCTACTAATTATAGTATTAGACCATTATATTGGAATGAAATCATGATATGTGTTTACGTAATAAATTACAGAAATAATTTGGAAATCAATATACAAATGGATCAATCAAAATTGGATTAATCATGTTTCGGTGAATATTATACAAAAATATTACATGAAGGGATTATCTTGAAAATATTCTGCAAAAAAAAAAAAAAACATTGTAGCTGAAAAATAAGAAATAATCCGAAGATATATATTGCTCGTATATTGCATATATGGCTTTTATTATAGGGGTAATTTCCTGTAGTTAATTATTAACAAATTTTAGCACTATTTTAGCACTGACGGGTTTAGTTTAAATTTTTTTTTATATAAATTTGTTGAATTTTGATTTTATAAAGTTTTGTTCATTTAACATTTTTTTCAGTATATTATTAATGATTTTTTTATTAAAAAAACCCTAAAATCTAACCAACAATCATTTTCTATTTATTTTATACCCAAACACTGAAATGTAAATCTGGCACTATAACTTTTTCTAGAGAATTATCAGTTTATATCAAAATATAATTATCAACAAGAATAAAAGATTGAAGGTAACCTATTTCACAATCATTAAATTACCAATATTATAGACATATCAATCCCCTTTCTCTTTGTTAAACAAATAAACATTCCCTTTCCATTATTATAAACCCTTTCACTTTTGGTTTTAAAAAATAATATTTTTTTACTATTTCCAAATAATCATGATTATAATTTATAAATGGTCTGGTTGGCATCCTTTTTAAGCATTAAGGTTTTTTTTATTGTTTGTTAGGAATGAATCGATAGATATCTCATATGGTAATGTTGTTGTGAAATATTACTTTGATGATGTTCTGTTTGAGATATTGACAAGGGTAGATCGTTGCGACATTTTTAAGATGAGAAGAACTGACATTTTTATTATTTCCTATTCATGAATTTAAGTATTTATTAATTATTATAATAGTTTATTGTTATTATTAAAAATAAAAAGTATAATAAGCTAACCATATCCTCTCCTCCTTTGTTTGTGTTCATCATCTGCTGCAGACATCATGGATCTTTACCTTGTTGAACAATTGAGAGTTGCGGATGTTACGAAAAAGGTGGGAGGAGATGGCAAATTTACCTGTCCCAAAACTCTTTCATATCATGTCAGTCACCTATCAGGCTTGAATCAAATCTCCTTCTTCATTATCTTCATCCACTTTTCATGTTTTGTGTAATTGAGGAAGTTCAAGTACAAAGTGTAGAGTATGATAATAAATATGAAAAGCTTATGTCTTAATCTAATAGGGTTTTTTTGTTCTTCTTGATTTTGTAGCCTATATATTGGGAGATATTAATCGCCTTGAACCACTTGATAATCGCAAGAAAGCTATATGGGAATATATTGCACATGCCAAATAGCAATGAACTTGTAGATAATTTGGTAGAGGAAGTGTTGGGAATCTCTTCCAAAACCGGAAGCTTAGTTAAAATGGTGAAGAGGAAGGATGTGAGTACCTATCTCCTCATTCTTAATAGAATATGCAAAGAGGTGGGGGAGATATTAGGAGAATTTCGAAAAAAAAGAGTTCTCCTACACTGCTAAAACTAATGAGTTTGGGGTAGGTGAAAACCATTGCCAAATTCCCGCTAGAGGGTTGAGTGATGCTGAATTGACTAGGTTGAAAGCACTCAAGGAGAGGTATTTAGAGCATCCACAATGGGAATCCCACCCAAACACAACCCTCTTGTTTTTCACACTATAAATATTATTAAATCAACTATTCAACTCATCAAACACAACACTCAAACACAACCTAAAACCCATCTCCACAATAGAAGACCAACCCAACAACTATTCATCAACTATTCATGGAACCCACATGTTTTTCATCAACATATTTATTCATTTTTCCTTTAATATAGAGATATATAATTTTTGTATTCATGAGATTAAAATTTGTCATAATTCAAATATATATTCAAGTTAATATTTGTAAAAAGTTTACTTAAATAATTATTTATAATTGAAAAAATATAAAATTATAATATCAGGAAAATAGATGAAATATCTCGATTAAAAATATAAATTTCAACTATGTAGAATGAATTGTATTTATAAAAGTAGGTGAACAATTTTCAGCTAAAAATGAAATTTAAAATTTCAATTTTTCTATTTAAAAAAATAATATTGGACTCATGGTCCAATCAGATGGTGCCACGTGTTCATTTGTAAATCCAAAAGAAAATGAAAAGGAAGAATGTGTAATATAAATGGACATGGGGGCCATTGCGTGGGACAGCAGGGTTTGTTCAAAAAAACAAACAGAAAAAGAAAAGAAAAAAGGGAGTTACTTGGCCCGCCGGGTCAGATAGGCCCCACCCCAAATTGTCAAATGCTGCATTTCATTTTAAACCCATCCCCCATGGTTTTGACCCAAATCCCATGCAAACACAACCCATAGTGGGATGATTGGGTTTTAGGGCAGTTTGGGCAGGTAAATCCCACACAAAAACAACCCATTGTGGGTGCTTTTAGTGGTGATGAAGAGTGCCATATGTGTCAACATTTTGGTCATGGGGTCTATGGACATTCCAAGGTTGCACTGTCAAAGACTTGTGAGTGAGACTTTTTTCATTTTACTCTTTTGCTCAATTCAATGGAAATACATAATATTAACCAACTCTTTTCTTTTATATCATTGTAGGGTTTGGATATTCCAAGCAAGTACTATCTTCTCAATTGACTAGTAAGTGACTCTTTTTTTCTCTCAATGCATTTCTTTACCTTTTTGGATGATTAACCTCTTTCTTTCCATATCTAAGTAGCTTTCATAATTTATAATCAATTCATGAAACAATTTTCGCGTCCACCAAGCTTTACAAATCCGGCCTCTTCATGGATCATTACGCTGTTGAAGGTATGGGAGTTGCGAAAATTAGGGAAAGGTTAAGAGCAGAGGAAGGAGAGGGCAAATTTACCCGTTCCAAAACTCTTTCATATCATGTCAATCAACTATCAGGTTTGAATCAAATCTCCTTCTTCATTATCTACATCCACTTTCCATGTTTTATGTGATTGAGGAATGTCAAATATAAAATGTAAAGTATGATAATAAATATGAAAAGCCCATGTCTTGATCTTCTTCTTCTTAATCTAAAAGGTTTTTTTTTGTTCCTCTTGATTTTGTAGCCTATATGTTGGGAGGTATTAATTGCCTTGAACCACTTGATGATCACAAGAAAGTTATATGGGACTTGCACATGCCACTTTGCAAGGAATTTGTGGACAAATTGGCTGAGAAAGTGGTGGGAACGTCTTCCAAAACTAGAAAAAAAATTGTAAAACTGGTGAAGAGGAAGGATGTGAGTACCTATCTCCTCATTCTTGATAGAATATGCAAAGAGGTGAAGGAGATTCTAGGAGAATTCCGGCAAAAAGAGTTCTCCTACACTACTAAAACTAACGAGTTTGGAGTAGTTGAAAACCATTTCCCGCTAGAGGATTGAGTGATGCTCATGTGACTAAGTTGAGAACACTCAAGGATAGGTGTTTAGTGGTAAGGAGGAATGCCATATGTGTCAATATTTTGGTCATGGAGTCTATGGACATTCCAAGGTTGCACTACAAAAAATTTGTGAGTGAGACATTGTCAGACAACTCAAAATCGAACTTTGCTGACAGAAATAATCAGCGGCGCCAAAATCCTGTAAAGGATAAGTACCATTAAATCATTAAATCCATTTTCTGTCAGAAATGCCTCCTCTATGGCAGATCTCAGATCACTGGGCTTCGCACCGTTAAATTCCACCTGCCCCTGAAAACTAAACCAGCGAAAACTTCAACCACACTTATTCCAAGACTACACACAACAAAGACAAGAACTACACACATGTCTACCTAGAACTACATCCCTCGTTCAACCCAACCAAATTCCTGTGAGTTAACACTTTCATCCACCAAAAACAAACTTTGCACTTTCTCCGCTCAACTCAATATCTTCCTCTTCTTCCTCCTTCTCTTAACTCTCTGGCAAATGTTAAAATTTTATTATTTTACCACCAATTTCTTAAACAATACTACTATTACCCAAAATAATATTTACATAAGTTTTGGGTTAAATAGAAACTTCCAAAAGTATCTTCTTAAATATAACCTCTAGCTCTCTTTTTATCCAGAAAGACATTTAGCTCTCCTTTTATCCAGAAAGACATTCTGAACCTGCCGTTGTTCCGCTCAAGCTTGTCTCATGGATCCTTACGCGGAAATTGAAGGTATGGTTGTTCCGGAAATTGAGAAAAGGCTGAGAGGAGATGGCGAATTTAAGAAAATCTCCTTCTTCATTATTTTCATCCACTTTCCATGTTTTGATGTAATTAGGAAGTTCAAGTATAAACAGTAAAGTATGATACTAAATATGAAAATCCCATGTCTTAATCTTCTTCTTCTTAATCTAAAAGGGTTTTTTTTGTTCCTCTTTGATTTTGTAGCCTATATGTTGGGAGGTATTAATTGCCTTGAACCACTTGATGATCACAAGAAAGTTATATGGGACTTGCACATGCCACTTTGCAAGGAACTTGTGGATAAATTGGCTGAGAAAGTGGTGGGAACGTCTTCCAAAACTTTTTTTTTTTTTTTTTGTAAAAATGGTGAAGAGGAAGGATGTGAGTACCTACCTCCCCATTCTTGAGAGAATAAGCAAAGAGGTGGAGGACATTCTAGGGGAATTCCGGCAAAAAGTGTTCTCCTACACTACACAAATCAATGAGTTTGGAGTAGATGAACACCATTGTCAAATTCCCGCTAGAGGGTTGAGTGATGCTCTAGTGGCTAAGTTGAGTACACTCAAGGAGAGGTGTTTAGTGGTGAGAAGGAATGCCATAGGTGTCAATATTTTGGCCATAGAGTCTATGGACATTCCAAGGTTGCACTTCAAAGTGAGTAAGATTTTTTTTTTTTTTTTGTCATTTTAATCTTTTGCTCAATTGAATGGTAATACATAATATTAACTAACACTCTTGTTTTCCATTATTGTAGGGATTGGAGATTCCAAGCAAGTACCATCTTCTCAATGGGCTTGTAAGTGACTCTTTTATTCTCCTAATGAATTTCTTTACCTCTTTAGATGATAACCTCTTTCTTTCCATATCTAAGTTCCATGTTTTACTTATGTTGGATTTAATAACTCTCATGTTCCTTTTTCATCATGATAGGGTAGCCGAGTTTGTTTAGGCCCCTACCTTAACAACTACTTGAAGCCGGGGCCATCCCGCCCTCTTCATGAAAACCCTTCTCTTGGTAGCACTCGCACTCGTCAAATATATCCATCGGATCTCAAACTCAACGATTTCATTGGCCCTCCCCTACCAACTCAAGAAAGGTGTGAAGCAACAAGTCAAGAAGAGTATGTAGCCGCATATGAAAAGATGCGCTATTCAAAAGCCCTTGACATTGCATCCAAGTTGGAACGAGTGGTTCAAATATGGAAGGCGAAGAGTGGCACTAAACCGACTAAAGCATCCAAGTACGAAAAGTACATGATCAATGCTCGCCATCTCCTATGGCTCATTAAACTTGAATATGTGCTTCCTCATTCTTCATTCTCCACTCAAAAAATTCGATATGATGAGGTATGTTTCTTTTTCATTCTTGTGATTTATGTTAACTCATTCACTACTAAAATGATTTCATACATTTCCTAATGATTGATTGATTAGGATGTGGGAAGAGCTCTTTTGGAGAGCTGCTCTAAAGCCATGGAGAGGTTAGATATTAGAATCAATAGACTTATTGATGATGTTGAACCAGCTAATCACAAAAGTGATTAGGGAAAGGATGAGAGCAGAGGAAGGAGAGGGCAAATTTACCCGACTCAAAACTCTTTTATATCATGTCAATCAACTATCAGGTTTGAATCAAATCTCCTTCTTCATTATCTTCATCCACTTTCCATGTTTTATGTGATTGAGGAATGTCAAGTATAAAATGTAAAGTATGATAATAAATATAAAAAGCCCATGTCTTGATCTTCTTCTTCTTAATCTAAAAGGTTTTTTTTTGTTCCTCTTGATTTTGTAGCCTATATGTTGGGAGGTATTAATTGCCTTGAACCACTTGATGATCACAAGAAAGTTATATGGGACTTGCACATGCCACTTTGCAAGGAACTTGTGGATAAACTTGTTGAGAAAGTGGTGGGAACGTCTTCCAAAACTATTTTTTTTTTGTAAAAATGGTGAAGAGGAAGGATGTGAGTACCTACCTCCCCATTCTTGAGAGAATAAGCAAAGAGGTGGAGGACATTCCAGGGGAATTCCGGCAAAAAGTGTTCTCCTACACTACTCAAACCAATGAGTTTGGAGTAGTTGAACACCATTGCCAAATTCCCGCTAGAGGGTTGAGTTATGCTCTAGTGGCTAAGTTGAGTACACTCAAGGAGAGGTGTTTAGTGGTGAGGAGGAATGCCATAGGTGTCAATATTTTGGCCATAGAGTCTATGGACATTCCAAGGTTGCACTTCAAAGTGAGTAAGATTTTTTTTTTTTTGTCATTTTAATCTTTTGCTCAATTGAATGGTAATACATAATATTAACTAACACCATTATTGTAGGGATTGGAGATTCCAAGCAAGTACCATCTTCTCAATGGGCTTGTAAGTGACTCTTTTCTTCTCCTAATGAATTTCTTTACCTCTTTAGATAATTAACCTCTTTCTTTCCATATCTAAGTTCCATGTTTTACTTGTGTTGGATTTAATAACTCTAATGTTCCTTTTTCATCATGATAGGGTAGCCGAGTTTGTTTAGGCCCCTACCTTAACAACTACTTGAAGCCGGGGCCATCCCGCCCTCTTCATGAAAACCCTTCTCTTGGTAGCACTCGCACTCGTCAAATATATCCATCGGATCTCAAACTCAATGATTTCATTGGCCCTCTCCTACCAACTCAAGAAAGGTGTGAAGCAACAAGTCAAGAAGAGTATGTAGCCGCATATGAAAAGATGCGCTATTCAAAAGCCCTTGACATTGCATCCAAGTTGGAACGAGTGGTTCAAATATGGAAGGCGAAGAGTGGCACTAAACCGACTAAAGCATCCAAGTACGAGGAGTACATGATCAATGCTCGCCATCTCCTAGGGCTCATTAAACTTGAATATGTGCTTCCTCATTCTTCATTCTCCACTCAAAAAATTCGATATGATGAGGTATGTTTCTTTTTCATTCTTGTGATTTATGTTAACTCATTCACTACTAAAATGATTTCATACATTTCCTAATGATTGATTGATTAGGATGTGGGAAGAGCTCTTTTGGAGAGCTGCTCTAAAGCCATGGAGAGGTTAGCTATTAGAATCAATAGACTTATTGATGATGTTGAGCCCGCTAATTACAAAAGTGATTAGGGAAAGGATGAGAGCAGAGGAAGGAGAGGGCAAATTTACCCGACCCAAAACTCTTTTATATCATGTCAATCAACAGGTTTGAATCAAATCTCCTTCTTCACTATTTTCATCCACTTTCCATGTTTTATGTGATTGAGGAATGTCAAGTATAAAATGTAAAGTAAGATAATAAATATGAAAAGCCCATGTCTTGATCTTCTTCTTCTTAATCTAAAAGGTTTTCTTTTTGTTCCTCTTGATTTTGTAGCCTATATGTTGGTAGGTATTAATTGCCTAGAACCACTTGATGATCACAAGAAAGTTATATGGGACTTGCACATGCCACTTTGCAAGGAACTTGTGGATAAATTGGCTGAGAAAGTGGTGGGAACGTCTTCCAAAACTTTTTTTTTTTTTTTTGTAAAAATGGTGAAGAGGAAGGATGTGAGTACCTACCTCCCCATTCTTGAGAGAATAAGCAAAGAGGTGGAGGACATTCTAGGGAAATTCCGGCAAAAAGTGTTCTCCTACACTACTCAAACCAATGAGTTTGGAGTAGTTGAACACCATTGCCAAATTCCCGCTAGAGGGTTGAGTGATGCTCTAGTGGTTAAGTTGAGTACACTCAAGGAGAGGTGTTTAGTGGTGAGGAAGAATGCCATAGGTGTCAATATTTTGGCCGTAGAGTCTATGGACATTCCAAGGTTGCACTACAAAAAATTTGTGAGTGGGACATTTATTATTATTTTGTCATTTTACTCTTTTGCTCAATTGAATGGTAATATATAATATTAACCAACTCTTTTATTTTCCATCATTGTAGGGATTGGATATTCCAAGCAACTATCTTCTCAATTGGCTTGTAAGTGACTCTTTTCTTCTCTCAATGAATTTCTTTACCTTTTTGGATGATTAAGAAAAGCTACTCTTTTATTTACCATCATTGTAGTGTTGAGGAAGAGTGCTATACGTGTCAACATTTTGGTCATGGAGTTTATGGACATTCCAAGATTGCATTATCAAAGCCTTGTGAGTAAGACTTTGTTTTTCTTTTACTTGTCATTTTACTCTTTTGCTCATAGACCAAGGTAATCTTTATACAAATTATTCTGTATTTACAACATTGCTTTAAGTTATAGTCTTCAAATTCTCAAGTGAAAATTAAGTCCACATTCTGGTATATGTCATTTCCTTTTATGTCCCCGAGCTTAACAATCACTTGAAGCCGGTGTCATCCCGCCCTATTCTTGGTGACACTCATCGTGTAATATTTCCACCGGATCTCCACCTCAACGATTTCATTGGCCCTCCACTACCAACTCAAGAAGAGTATGAAGCCGCTTACAAAAATACGCGTTATTAAAAAGTCATTCACATTGTATCCAAGTTGGAACAAGTACTTCAAATATGGAAGGTGATTATATGTACTAAACCAATTAAAGCTTCTAAATACAAAAGATTGATGTTCAATGCTCGTTATCTCCTATGTCTCATCAAATTTGAATATGTGCTCCCTCCTTAATTCTCTACTTAAAAAATTCAATGTGATGAGGTTTTTTTTCCTTCTTGTGATATTTGTTGGTTCATTCACTACTAAAATGATTTTTTGAATTTCCTAATGGTTGATTGATTAGGATGTGGGGAGAGCTAGAGCTACTCCAAATCCGTGGAGAGGCTAGCTATTAGAGTCAAAAAGCTTATAAATGATGTTCAAACCGCTAATCGCAATCATATGTACATGCATACTCGACACTAGCGGCATTACCATGGACTAGAAGTATTTTGCTTTAAAAAGATGTTATTTTTGGCAATGAGGACTCTTTTGCCAATTGCTCTACTTCACTCTTGGAGTATTTGGCACATCTTTACACTTGGCAGTGACCCTTCTATCATCATTGTTCAAGTTTCTATCTTTGTAATCATGACACTGTGCTTATTTGGAGATGTTGGTTTTCGATAAGTGAACCGTAAAACATGTATTTTTATTGTCATTATTTTGTATGATATAAACCCAGCTCGACATCTTGAGGGATATATGACCAGATCCGATCTTTTTAATCCTTTTGATACAATTATCTTCTGTTTCATACCGTGCATATAAAGATGTCACATTTTTTTTTACTTTCATTGTAGTCATAATTTTACATTTTAATATTACTTTCATCGCATGCATAATGGATTTCATTTGGGTTGTATTTTGATGTCCACTTGCTCGAAATCCACCCACCCAAAATGAGAGGGCTTTAACCCGCGTTTGGTCCAAACATAAAGGGAGTTGGATTTGATTTGAAACACATCATTTGGAATGTTGGGTGGAAGCCCACCTAACATGGCGGGCCAAGGGGGAGCTTCTTCTTTTCTTTTCCCTTTCTTTGTTGATATTTTAGCCCATTATCTGCTCTCTCTTTTTATTACTTTTCTTTTTCTGTCCTTTTATGTTGTTTTTTTTTCTTTCTTTTTTGTTATTTTTTTCTAAATTTGTTTTATATGCAATAAGAGAGATCAATATTTATGTTTTTCATTTATAGTAATTGGTCACGCTAAATCGTTACGTGTGACTTATATATTTTTTTATTCATTAGTTGTAATAATTTGTCCAAATGAAAATACATATATTTTCGAGTTATTTCACTTGTCAAATTCAATATTATTATTTTAATTTTTGTCAATTATTAAAAAAAGTTAATAAATAAAAATAATGTAAAATATTAGTTTCAATATATTGTTGAATCATCACGAATTTTAATCTCATTGAAACCCAAATTATATATTTATATTAGAGAAAATTTTAATAAATTTGTTGATAAAAATATGTGGGCCCATAAACAGTTGCTGAGTTAGTTTTTCATTATTACGAGAATGTGTTTGTGAGTTTTATTTATGAATTGAATAGTTAATTTAATAACATTTAAAATTTGAAAGTGTGAAAAATATGTAGGTTGTGTTTGGTTTGGTTTTCCACAAGGATGCTCTAATCTCACAACAAATATGTCTGTTTAGAATTTAAACAAATTGAAATACTAGTGGCTTTTATGGTGTGCCTCATCTTTCAATTACAAAAAAAAAAAAAAAAAAAAAAATCTTTCAATTACAAGATCTCGTGAAAACGAGGGCTGAGCCACTAACCGTTCTAAGAACTAGCAACCTGGAATCTACATATGTACCACAAACAATATTCGACAGATCAAACATTTCTGGAGGGACCTGCGTGCGCACTTCACGAGTTACCTTCTGTGCCTGTTCGACATTTCTAGTTAATGGTTCACCTAGTCTCAGCGACACTCCTACTTCACTAGAGATAAGCTTCACTACTGGAAGAGTAGAGGGAAAGTTTTCACTGGGAATGATTCTTTTCCATTTCTTACCAGACAGGGTTTTCAACGCCGTGTCCTCAGCACTAACTGTTGATGATGGTGGGAATCTCTTTGAGGAAGTTCTGTCCTTCATATATGTCCTCCTCCCGGACTTCAAGCGGAAATGGGAGTCGGCTTCCAGTTTACCATCCACCCCAGCCTTATTGTGAGGCCAGTCATAGCCTACCAATGCCGTGAAGTTGACATTGGAGACGAATGAAAAGTTTGTCGGTGCTTTTAAGTCTTTTGAGACTGTCAAAAATACATCACCGATGAGCACGCGGATAGGAGGCTGCCGGAGGGTCATGCCTATATGCCTGCCTGTGCAGTACAAAAGACGCCATTTCCCAGGAAGTAATTTTAACCAATGCTGCCACCAGAAAATGAATCGAATGAGAAAGCTAACAAAAGACGAGATTCACTAATTTTAGATGAATTCTGTTCCTTCCATACAGTTCTAAGAGCCTAAAATGCTGAATAGTGTGCGGAAAATGGAAATGAATAAAATGATATTTTTTGAAGGTTAGGAATCTTTACCCTTGGCTTTGATTGAGGATTTAACATTTCCATCAACTCAATAAAGTGCGCAAGCCTATTTCGCTGGACAAAGAAAAAGATCAATCACATATTTGCTGCATAAAAGTTCATAATGGCAGTGCAGGTTTTTTGCTTAATTATAATGTATGTAAACACTGTTCTTCATATGCTAACTTTAACTTGATTCAGTACTTGATGGAAGATAATGACATGATAAGGAAGCTCTTGTTGTACCTGCTGCTGGTTGTAAATGTATTCTTCTGCTATACGAACTGCAGTTGACCCAAGGCCCCATCGGATCATGTCCATAGATTGGTCTATTTTCCACCTTGGTCCACACAAGAAGGGGTGCCTTAAGGCTTTTAAGCAACTGGAGAACAGCCAACAAAACCAACCGGTCATCAATTTCTCATTTAAATCTACAATTTCTCCCAACTCCTGAGTGATGCTGAATAAAAGGAAACCATACAGAATGCACTGAATGGAAAACAATGGACTTATTGCAACTTCTTCAACAACCTATTATATACGAAATTCAAGCTTAATTTTACCTTATTCTCTCTGAAGGCTTGATCGCAAGGAGAAGTGACAGCAAATTCCAGCCTGCACCCCAGTTTCTATCAAGCATCTGTAAGATTTTAAAATACATTTAATCACTAGGATGAAATAGAGTACGGAAAAACTGGAGTTGTATAAGAGAAAATATTGCACTGACCTGAAGTCCAGTGCTTCCAAATGAAGAACTCTTATTGATGGTGCGTAGCAGGAACTCGCGCAAGCAGGAGGGATCATTTCCCTGCAGAAACCGTGATTATTATCAATGGACATATTTATTAGACTAATAGATTTTTAATACTGACGCAGATTATACCTTGTTCAAGAATGCTTTAAACTTCACAAACAATGAAGTATCCATTAGCTCTCTCAGCACCATTTTGGCCATGATGAATCCAACACATCTAAGCAACCACAAGACACGCAAACGGAAAGCCAGAAACTGATGAATATGGGCCACACTGAAAGTAAATTTATGCCTATATAATGCACATTTTATAAACCTCATGTCAAATGCAATCATCATTTCCCTCCGATCCGTATTACTGCTTATCATTGTACTGTCTGAACTTTCACTAAAATCAGCAGCATTCCCCAGTATACCAACCTATTAAGAAAACAAAGGGCACAGAATACTTAGGAAGTCTTGAGTAAACACACACACATATGCAATTTACATTAACGTGGAGAATACCGCACACAAGAATAGGTAAACTAACAAGTAGTAACAAATACTGTTGAAGCAAAATGAAAGGCGTCCTATTAAATTACCAGTATAATGAAAAAAGTAGCGTGTTCTCACTTTTACATGTTTATCCACAGGACTAATGTGCAAGTTTTCAAGTCTCAGTTCGGTATGAGCAAGTCCATGGCTGTGCAAGTAATTCACCTGAAATAGAAGTACAGAAGCATACATTGCAATTGAATATCATACACCTCCATCCAGGGCTGTAAAATATTTAGATTTCATAAATAATCCTTACACCAATCAAAAGATCCCTCATCAAAATTCGAATGATTCTTAATTGTCGGGAAACAGCTGGTCCACCAACTGAGTCGTCTCCTACTTTTCTCGCTGACTCCTCATCCAAGGCAAGAGTAGCCTCCAATGTGGGAAGCCAGTCAGACCGTTGCAACCAATGTCTTAAGGAAAAGCTGCCATGATACTGCATAAAAGATCAAATTTCAGATTTCCCATCGAATCTCTTCCAACCAAATAAATAAGTTGTCTGTTCTGAAATGAAGAGTCCTAGTTCTCTAACTAAAATAGGCATAAAAGCTATAGTATAGAACACCGAGAGTGCAAAACAAAATATCCGCTAGTCAATCAAATCAGTATACTTATATCATAGAACAGTTGAACAAAAGAAGCAACACAATCTTGAACCAAAAGGAAGTGAATCGAGCTGAAAGCAGCCTACCCCATGGACTAAAGTAAATGAGTCATTGTCATCGGTAGTAGATGAACAGACATAGCCATAGACTTGCATGGAGTAAGAATGATACATTAACCGACGCTGCACAAGTCTCTTCAACACCTAAACAAATTAAGTCCATAACATAAATCACAGTTCACCATTCACCAAAACTCCGAAACACAGTCATGAACTAATCTCCACATTTCCGCATACCTCTATGGCTCTTCGCCCTCTCCGCTTAGCCTGAAAACTGACAAGCCTCCGAAGCACAACTTTGGTTTTATATAGTGGACTGCAGAGCAAAACAACAAAGTATACATCGGGAAACTAAATTGAATTCTCACTGCAAAATTATGATCAGCTTAAAATGAGACCTAACCTATTAATGTCTCTAACTGTGGCTTCGAAAATGAGCTCGTCGGCCTATAAACCACACAAAAGCAAAACAACTGAGGAAATGCAGGCAAATACTAATCAAATAAACAATGGATAGTAAGAGAGAACCGTACACGGCTGGTGAGGCCAACGCTGACTCGGTCGTTTATCTCGAAATCGGCCATTCTGAACTTGATCACATGGCTAAGATCATCATCCTCCACCTCATCACGCAAAACAGCGCCACTTGTGCTCGGAACTGCCGCTTCAAACTCAGCAGATTTCCGAGACACAGAACAAGCAATTGCCGCCCTCCTCCTCCGCCGAGAACCACCGCAGACTGCCCGGCGATGGTAGCACGGCATTTCCAAGGTGTATTCCGGAAGAAGCGTGGAACAAACTCCACTGTACAACGCCGCCGCAACCATCACAGCTCCGGCGAGAAATCAGCTCCACAACAGTCAAAATCAAAGTTCAAAATCGGGAAAAGTAGCGCCAGAGCAGTATCAAAACACGTGGGAAAAGAGATCAATCATCACAGAGATTGAAATGGACGAATCAGTGAGGAGAATCAGTGGATTGAATTGGGCGTTATATAATTTTGAATTTGTGGAGATGGAAGAGAGGGAGAAAGAGGAGCGAGGAAGCGTGCGAAAGTTGCGTGGGAGAGGAAGCTTGATGCGTTTAGACATGAGTTTTCCGCGAGTCAACATCCTCCTTCTTCCAAATATCTCTATTTTATGTCACGCATGTCTTTTTCGACATTTATTTAAATTTAAAATTATGATAATTTGAAAAATACATTTCAAAACTTTCTAAAATCGCATTTCCTAACTTATTTCAAATTTACGATTAAAATTATAATATAATTTATTATTTAGAGGGTTAGTTGTACACTTTCAACTCTATTTAATATATTTTATTTTAATTTAATTTAATTCAACAATTTATTCTCTATTTTATTTTATGCTTGTCATTTTCACCCAGAAATTTTAATAGATTGAATTTGTAAATCTCATTTATTTACAACACTTTCAATATAACGACACGTGTTAGTATTTATTAATTTAATTCAATAATTTTAAGTTTTGTTCAATTAAACAACTTATTATTTTGTAATTCAACACTTATAAATTTTTTTTAGTTCACCTTAATAATTTTAGTTTGATTTAATACGGTTCAATTGAAAAAGGGGAGTTCCTTTCTCGTTTATCATCGCGTGGACAAGAGTCAAAGCGGAATTAACAAGTCACAATTATTTATATATTGGCCATCCCAAAGATTAAGACACATTTAATTGAGCACATTTAAATATTTATATAGTATGATTGGACAAACAACTCCATCAATTGAGCATTTCAAATTCTTATAGTATTACGAAAAGCTCTGTGTACCCAATTTTCAATGTGTACTGCTTATCACGCTCGGAATATTTGTTAGTATTAAACGTGTACATCGCGCTTGATAAATAATTATTGACATTAAAAGCAGTGCTGACAATTTGAAATACGATAAAAAAATATCCTGACCTAACACAAATTTAGTAGGTTTAAGTCGAAAATATATTATGGGTTTAGATTGTGTTTAATACGAATAATTCATAAATAAATGAGTTAGTTACATTAGGGCTGTACAACAGGGTCAACCCGGCCCGGCCCGGCCCGGATCCGGAATGATCCGGACCCGGAATATCTAAAAATCTTGGACCGGGGCCCGGCCCGGTTGGACTGTTTCTTGAACCGGACCCGGTCCGGAATTTTTCCGGGTTTGACCCGGATCGGCCCGGTTGACCCAATTACAACCTCTATTACACTTTTTTTATTATTATAATATTATTATAAAAAGAGAATGTTTCCATTAGAAATTGAACTATGGACCATTATGTAACAACCTCCGGATATTAAATTTATTTTAAAATTAAAACACTAACGTAATGCTTTTAGTGAGATTTGAACTCTGGTTGTTTAATACAAAATGACAAGTTTTACCATTAGAACAAGATTAATTATGTGTAGCAATTGCATATCTATAATATATATAACCGGGCTCCCGGGTTGGACCCGGATCGGCCCGGAATCTGGAATGGACAAAAATGGTGACCCGGGGCCCGGCCCGGAATGCAAAAAATCCGGGTCCGGGTCACCAATTCCGGTCCCGGGCCGGGCCATTTTTCCGGGTTGACCCGGTTCATGTACAACCCTAAGTTACATAGTAAAGGACATGTCTTGGGATAGTTTGCTAGAGAATGAATTATGTGGTTTTTTACTTCTAGATATCAAGTAAAGTCTCGTGTACGATCCATATTCTAGCAATATCATGATTATAAATGTAACAAATTCACAATTTACAACATGTTCGATCAGGACATGATAGACTGATTTTATGTGTTGCTGCTGAAAGCGCTGAAATGCCATATTCAACGGTCCGCCGAATTCAAGTTCCAAAGTTCATAATTTGCATACATGTGTGAATTTTAGGAACTTTAGCATTAGCCAACGGAAAATTAGCCATTTTTAGACATTTCGAGGTACTATACTGCTAATCACAATGTTTTACGGTTAGGGTCTATTTCATAATAATTTGAATAATTATTTTGGCGCATATCCTTGGAAAATAAAACAAAAAGCCCCCCCACTCACCCACCACAAGTCTCTCTCATCAAAAAGTCCCAAAACCCCTACGAGCGGTGGTGCTGCTGCAGAAACGGCGGCGACTCTGTTTTTCCGGCCACCCTCTTTGCTTAAATCAGCTACTCCGAATTCTAAAATTACTTCTATAGCAACTCTCTTTGCTCAAGAATCAGAATAATGGGCTCAATTCTGGCATGTGTCTTTTCTTCATCAGCCAACCAGAATGTAGCAGAAATGAGCGCTGACCGATTGAGGGAACTATTATCAGGAAAGTCCACTGCGAAATTCACATCATCCCATGTCCAGAAATTGTCAGGTTTGAATCTTCAATCCCTCTTTCTTCTACTGTTCTAGGGCTTTTTTGAAAAAAATTGATAATGTGTTTTCAGTATTCTGGATTTGTGGATATTGTGCTTGTTAATGTATGATGCATATTTTTTATAGTGAGATTTATGAATTTGGGTATTTTTCTTTTAAGCTTGAATGATCATTTTGATTTCTCCAATTAGCAATGAATTTTGAATGATAAATGGAAAGAGTTGCAGTACATGTATAAAAAGTTATGATTTTTAGCAATTTTGATGGCCTAAAGAGGAGCTTTTATAGTGAATATAAGATTCTGGGTAATAGTCTTCGTGTTTGGGAATTATGGCCTGATTCCAGGCATGTATTCATGTGAAATTGTGAACTATATTGTGATTGTATATTAACCTGTATTGTGCTGGGAGAAGCTTTGGAGAATCTGATTTTTGAGCTGTAACTGTATGATAAATTCCTGTCTGGCTTTATTCTCCATTCAAGTTCTTCATCATTCGAATTAGTGACTGTCTTCGATTTTTATTGATAGATTTGGTGTTTGAAAAGATTGATCGCCTCGACCCACTTGACCCTGTGAAGAGAGGTATATGGGAGGAGCATATTGAAGTTATAAGGTCGGAAGTGAAGAAACTTGGTGAAGAGGTTGTAAGAATAAGTGCCACGACAAGGGATAGGGTAGTCCGACTGGAAGAGAGGAAAGATTTTCGCTATGTCACACTGCTTGATGGAGTCTATACGAAGTTGGTGACGGCCCTTGGAGAAGATGATCTATGGTCCAAGCTGGACCAATTCCAAGCTCGATGCAGGGTGTGGTGCAGAATAGCCATAGCTATCAACATATACATCTCGGAGGAAATGCCTATTCCAAAAAAGTTTCACAAAGAAAAGGTATCTAACTGTCCTGACTTTTTTTTTTAACTAAGTGCTCACTCCTACTTGTTTTAATCATTTAGTGCATCATTTTTTATGCTGAAATTTGCTTAGATAAACCTTCTCACAGAACTTATATAGGACCTTCTGTGACAGCGAATAGAATTGTGTTGGCATATAGTGACAAAGAAACGGCATAACTGAACGCTTAGTCCTTCAGCTTTCTGTTTCTGAAATTAAGATGTTTATTTGGTTCGCTCTTCCATATAATGTATGTGAACACTCACTCGGTGTGAACTTTACTTTTACATGACAATGGCAGGATGGTAAAAATATCCTTGGAATACAACTTTATGAGTTATTGAGACCAGCACCACCTCTGCTTGATAATTACCTCAGGGAAGCAAGGGTAGCACAGCCACCTCGGGAAATATACCCATCTGATCTCGACTTTGACTTAATTCTCGGTGACAGAGAAGCCCAAGGCGCATGTGAGAGAGCACTCGATGTTTATACCAAGGTGGAGAGAGTGTTGCATATTTGGAAGATGGAGATCGTTCTCAAGCCAAAGAACTCCGACAAGTACATGATGTTCATGCTCAATGGCCGGCATCTTCTTCAATAAATAAGGCTTCGGTTTGGAGACCAAGGTCTTACTGAACTCACTGCTCAAAAGATTAAGAAAAATAAGGTTTGTTTCTTTCCTATGGTGATTTCTTATAGCAATTTATGTAGTTTCATTATTACTGTCCTGATTATTTCTTTTGATTTCTTAACGGTTAGGATTTGGGGAGGGCGTTTATTCTCAGCTATTCTAAAGCAATGGAGACTTTGGCTTTCAGATTGCATACGCTAACTAGCAGAGCTCTGAGTCTGCCTGTTGATCTGGCTAGTGATGCTTGACTGGCTAGAGTATACATTATGCTAAGTACTAAGTAGTAATGCTAATGAAGTATCTGAAGACTTACTGTAGCTAAGTAATGTAGTATTTAGAGAATTTGAACCAATTTAAGTATATCTGTAATGACTGATAATATTGCTGCTTACTTATTATGCCTGGATTCAGTTTTTTAGGCTCTTTTTAAATAAATTTGTTTAGACCCCTTTTAATTTTAATTAAGAGAAAATCTCCTGAACTCCCAACTTTTAATTAAAACAAATTTAGTTAAAAATAAAATGATAAAAAAAGAACTAGTTACACTTTCTTCTATTGAATACAAATTAGTCAGCTTGATTACTAAATTTGCTTCAAAAAAAAGCAAGTAAAACGGTACTAAATAAGTAAAGTATTATATTCTTATAAAATTGTAAAATTAATGAATTTTTTCGATATTCATTAGATGTTTTTTTTTTTGGATCGACTCGGACCTTAAAATTTTAGGGCCGGCTTTGTTTAATAGAGGAAGATGTGTATGCTGTGAGGAAAAATTTTATAAAGGAAGAACAAATTATAGAAGCTAGAGAATGTGTCCTAAACCCATTCAGTCTAGGGTTTTAAATAATGGTGCTCCTTACACCTATTTAATTTAGGTTTTATAATCAACTTAAACACTTTCAGTTCTGATTTTGTAAAATATAATAAATTTTGCTTTCCATATTATCATCATGGATATAAATAGTGACGGTCTGACATCCTTTTATTAAAATTTTTGATTGTAGGTAGGAAGTATGGACGAATCGATGAATATCCCGTGCCGTAATATTATTGTGAAAGATCACCTTAATGATATACTATTTGAGATTTTGATGAGGGTAGAACCTTGCGATATCTTCAATTGTATCCTTGTTTCTAAGGATTGGCTTTCTGTCATCACTAATCCCCTTTTTTGGACGAACTATCTCAATGTGTGGAAGAATTCCAGTTCAATAGTATTAGGGCTGTGTAAATATGCCATTAATGAGCTACGATGGAGTGACTGGAAGGCTAAAAAATTTTCGCCATATCTTATTGGATCTCAATCGCTGGCAACAAACAATACGGGTCGAAATATTAATGCAAGGGTTTTTACGAATGATAAGATATTCTTCATATCCAAATCTCTCAAGGGCGGTTTACTTCTTTTCGGTAAGGTAGAAAGAATCGCTGGACAAATTATACCGAAAAGATATTTTGGTGTTTTTCCCGGTATATTCTTCAATTCTGATATGATTGTAAGATACTACGTCTTTAACATTGCCACTATGGTTGGACCAACTAAATTGCCGCCACATCTACCGTGTTTTGTATATCGCTTTGCTAATATAATCTGTGACGATGCTGATGGTGAAGAGTTCAAAATCATATTGGCAGCAAAATATGATATCCATCATAGTAATGGTAGCAAATTTAGAATGCAAACATATTGTTCACGTACGAAAAAGTGGGAAGAGCAATTGACACTCAATCCCTTCACTTCTTTTATCTTAAGACCATTAGCAATATCAGAGCCCGGTATATTGAGCAAGGGTGGTAGTACGATTTGATGGAGGTCGGTGAAGGGTTTTCTTGAGTGGGATATAAACAAAGGCAACATTAGCTTGATCCCCTCATTCCCATCTGATACAATCAATGTCATATATGGCGGGTCTTCTAATGCTCGAGAATCTCTCCTTGCCGCTACCTGCAACTACAAAAGATATTATACTAAACATTTTGATTGGGAGTCGGAATTTTTTGCCATTAAAATCTTTGCTTTTGACGATGATAAAAGAGTTTGGTGTTTGTTACACAACGCTAGCCAAGAATCAATATGGACCAACAATCTTTCAATATTAACATCGTTATTTAAGGTCAGGCCTGCAGATGACGGGTTTGAATTTGTATCCTTCTTTCCAGAAAAAATCAGACTCTATTTTTGTGGCAATGGGTGGAAAACTTTTTGTCTACCACTTTCATCTTGGCAAGTTGGAGCACTTGAATTACACCAATTACACAAGTTACCAGATTAAATTTTCTTGTTATTATGATGATATTTTGTTCCATCCTTTGACAATGCTTGATCTTAGAGGCCCATCTTACCCACCTTCCTTCCCAACTCCCCATCGTTCAACATTATGAGTATTTTTTGGTCATGTCCACTTCAGCTGAACTGAACTGAATTGAAAAGTGTTTAAAAGTGTTCATTTTGTGAGACAATAAACTGTTGACTTAATTAAATTGAACTGAAAGATGTTGAAATTGATAAAAATAAACTGGAGTGGACAGGAATAGACGGGTAATAAATAATCTTTCAATTACCTTGACAATGTCCAACTATTTTGAGATTTATATGTTGTCCAACTATTTTGAGATTTATATGTTGAGCTGAATGAAATTATGCTCTTATTATTATGCTTGCGGGGGGCTGGTGATGATGTAATTATGTTTTCATATATTCTAACGAAAGTTATATGCATTCCGTATTTTATTTTATTTTAGTTTAAAATAAAAAATACGTCTACAATATATACTTTATACAAGATATTTATATAAATTAGACAAATATATAATATGTGATAGTAAATTAATTATATATTAAAACTATAAAATATATAATTATATTATAAATATACCGACTATAAATACTTGACGAGAATACGTGAGCAAGTAACGTGCACTAATGATGAGACTACAGTGAATTGAAACGGATATATATGAAAATCAGGTCTTTTTTTCTTTCTTGATAACAGAGCAGTCTTATACCCAGAAGGTAATGCAGTGTAATAATATTGATTCTGAGAAATGTTGCATTCCATAAATCAAAGGGTAATTGAAAGAGCCTTTTTTCCCCAAAACAAGATCTCAACACCATTATCTTCTCATTCTTCAGCAACATTTCTTCAAAAAAAAAAAAAGGAGCCCCGCCGCTTCAAGTCCTAAAACCCTATTTTTCGGTGGCGCTGCTGCAGAAACGGCGGCGACTCTGTTTTTCCGGCCACCCTCTTTGCTTACACCAGCAACTCCGAACTGTAAAGTTGCTGTTATAGCAACTCTCTTTGCTCAAGAATCAGAACAATGGGCGCAATTCTGTCATGTGGCTTTTCTTCATTAGCTAACCAGAATGTAGCAGAAATGAGCGCTGATCGATTGAGGGAACTGTTATCAGGAAAGTCCCCTGCGAAATTCACATCATCCCATGTCCAGAAACTGTCAGGTTTGGATCTTCAATCCCTCTTTCTTCTTCTATTCTAGGATTTTTTTAAAAAAAATTTTTGATAATGTGTATTCAGTATTCTGGATTTATGGATATTGTGCTTGTTAATTGATCCAGAAATGGAATATATGTTAAATGATGCATAGAGTTTATAGTGAGATTTATGAATCTGGGTATTTTCTTTGTAGTTTGAACGATTATTTTGATTTCTCTAATTTTTGCAATGAATATGAATGATAATGGAACGAGTTGCAGTACACATGTAAAAAGTTGTGATCTTTAGACATTTTGATGGCCTAAAGGAGGAGCTTTTACGGTGAAGATGATATTTTGGGTAATAGTCTTCGTGTTTAGGAATCATGGCCTAATTCCAGGCATGCATTCATATGACTTGTAACTGTGTTGTGTTGGGTGAAGTCTTAGAGAATCTGATTTTGAGCTGTGACTGTATAATATATTCATGTCCGGTTTCATTCTCCATTCAAGTTCTTCAAATTAGTGACTTGCAAGATTAGTGACTGTCTCATCTTTCATTGATAGATTTGGTGTTTGAAACCATCGATCGCCTAGAACCCCTTGATCCTGTGAAGAGAGGTATATGGGAGGAGCATATCGAAGTTATAAGGTCGGAAGTGAAGAAACTTCATGATAAGGTTCTAACATTAGACGTAGACATGACAATGATGACATGCTTTGCACATTTGTTAGTGGAGAGGGAAAATTTTCGCTATGTCACACAGCTTGATGAAGCTTATACAGAGTTGGTGACAGCTCTTGGAGATGATGGCCTATTTACCAGGTTGGACCAATTCCAAGCCCAGTGCATGCTGCTGCGCGAGATGGCCATAGTCATCAACATAGCAATCTTGGAGGAAATGCCTGATCCAAAAGAGTTACACCTAGAAGAGGTATCTAACTTTCCCGACTTCTTTTTAAAATAGTCATCATTTTAACCATCGAGCGCGTCATTTTTTATGCTAAAAAATTTTCAGGATGGTAAAGATATCCTTGGAGTGCAGCTTTACGAGTTTTTGAGACCAGCACCGCCTGTGGTTAATGATTACCTCGTGGAAGTAGAGCCATCTTGGGAAGCAGGGCAACCTCGGGAAATAGGGCCATCTCAACTCAACTTTGATTTGATTCTTGGCGACCGAGAAGTTCAAGGTGCAAGTGAGAGAGCACTCGAAATTGCTTCCAAGGTGGAGAGAGTATTGTCTATTTGGAAGATGGAGATCGTTCGCAAGCCAAAGAACGCCCGAAAGTACAGGAGGTTCATCATCAATGGCGATTATCTTCTTAAAGAAATAAGGCTTCGGTTTCCAGACCAAGGTCTTACTAAACTCTCAGCTCGAAAGATTAAGAAAGATAAGGTTTGTTTCTTTCCTATGGTGATTACTTATAGCAATTTCGATTGTTTCTTTATTACTGTCCTGGTAATTTCTTTTGATTTCTTAACGGTTAGGATTTGGGGAGGGCGTTTATTCTCAGCTATTCTAAAGCGATGGAGAATTTGGCTTTCAGGTTGCATACGCTAACTAGCAGAGCTCTGAATCTGCCTGTTGAGCCGGCTGGTGATGCTTGAGTGGCTAGATTATGTATGCTAACGTAGTATGTAGACAATTGTTGTTGCTTTTATGCTCGAATAATGTTTGAACCTTTTTAAGTATCTGTAATGACCGACTGATCCCTATTTCTACTTGTCATTGTACTGTCTGAACTTCATCGCTTTCTATTTCAAACGTTTAGAAGCATCAATACAGTATGCTAGAACTTTGATTAACAAACATGATTACAAGAGACGAGTTCCAAAACAACATTTTCATTTATGAAACTACAGATTTAAGATTCTATTTGTTATTGAATTCGATCTATACAAGCTACAAAGCTGCTGCCTTATGTGATGAGGCTAGTTACCGCAGTCATTCTGCCAAAAATTGGGAAGAAAGAATACAAACTTAATACACAGAAAAGATAAACTAGAGATTAAGCTGTGAGGTCCAGTTCCTTACAGAGAGATCGGATGTCTGTACCTTTGAGGATCTCTCTCTAACCTAATTCATGAATTTTCGACAATTTGGGGATTTACACAAACACGGGACTCGCACTTCATCCTTCTCATAGGGATCAAACAAGTAATCGTATCTGCAATTGATAATCATTTTCATCAGTATCTATTTGTGATCGATCGTGCTATAAGATTTCAGTAAAATATGAATAGAGAAATTACGTTAATTCGTCACCAGCAGTTTCAGCCATGAGCCACCCATAGCAATTTCAGGTTAACTCCTTCAGAGATTTTTCTCCTGCTACTATAAACTACGATATAAACATCAAGCTGAACGGTGCGCCTGATGACAATTTCATCAAAAGGTATGCCCAAAACTCGATGCACAACAGCATACTGCAAGCAGGTATACCATAGACCACAAACTGCTTAGAAACAACTCAATCAACTCATATATAGCAGAGCTTTTCTTTCTTCTGTTTCAGCAAAATACCATTTACTGACCAAACTTTAGCCATAAAAAAGACACCTTTAAGCTAAATTTGTACAAAACTAGATTAAAATCAGCAAAAAACTCGCACTTCTGAGA
Source organism: Sherardia arvensis (assembly GCA_948330725.1). NCBI lineage: Eukaryota > Viridiplantae > Streptophyta > Magnoliopsida > Gentianales > Rubiaceae > Sherardia > Sherardia arvensis. Next base: position 923,999 of record OX415236.1, on the reverse strand, counting down.
GGGATGAGTTACCTGGTGATGGAAGAATGCTCACAATGAAAACTTTCCAGGCTTTCATCTCGTTTCTCAGCTGGTCTTTTTCATGTAGCCAATCAAAACTTATGTGTGAATTAAAGTCTCTTGCTGCCAAATCCCCGATGAACATAACCAAATCAGCATCAACAAGATCAGGCTTCCCATCTACACCAATTACACAAAGTAAAAAACATGAATTACAAAACATTAAGAAAACAGAGAAAGGGTCAGGCTTTTTACCTTCAGTGCACGAAATTGTTGAGATCGGCAACAAGAACAGGCAAGCTCCCCTTCGTTAACCACGAACCGGATCGGCCCGGCAGAACCCAGCACGTTAACGCTTATCAGAAGCCCATTCTCCTTGGCCGCCGCCGCAGCGCCACCCTTCTTCTTCGGAAGCAACATTCTCTGCGAGAGAAAGGGCAAGGAAAGCCCCAAAAAATCTCTACTTCATCCACTTAGTTTTGTCTATGAAATTTTCAATCCTCAAGAATCAATTGGTCATTACGGTGATGCAAAACCAATTAAATCGGGTAATTAAAAAAACCTACCTCAGTCAAAACAATTTTTAACCGAATTATTGAATGGGATTTGGGCCCATTTGGTCCGTGTAGAGTGGGTCCCACGGACTGGGAACTTACCCGCTGGGAACTTGGTATCAATCAGATAAAATATGTACAGCAGTGATTGGACCTCACATGAGTAAATAACGTGCAACATACATGAGAATCTGCTTTCTTTCATTTATTTACTCAGCAAGTTTTTACCTATGCTATAATTTGACCTCATACTGAGACATATGCTTCCTCCTCTCTTTGGATAATAGAGCAGGCTTGTACCCAGTAGATATTGCAATGTATTGATATTGATTCATACTGAGATATGTTGCATTTCATAAACCAAAGGGTAATGAAAACAGCATATATTTCTCCCGAAATCAGTTCTCATGGCCATCATCTTCTCATTTCTTCTGCAACATCTCTTCACAATAAGCACTTGTTCATCTTGAATTTTCTGAGAAAAAAATGGATCCTAATATGGTCAAGGGCATGAGTGCTCCGCAATTGGAGACTTATTTGGATTTGGGAGGTGATTTTCAAAGAGGGTCTCGAGGCATGAGTCATGCCAAAGCCACATCCATGATTTTCAAAGCAATGTCAGGTAAAAACTCCTTAACTTTCATTCAAAGTTTAATTATGCAAAATTAAATTGACGACTCTAAAAACTACATTATATTAATTTTGTGATCACCTTAATTCTCCATAGGTTATATGCTTGAAGAGATCAATCGTTTTGGACCACCTAATGAATATATCTTGTCTCAATGGCCCAAACATCTCAAGGTTTGTAAGGATTCAATCAACTCAATCGATGAAAATTTGGGATTCTCTTCTTCAGGTGATTACACTCTTAGTTGCCCAAAGAAGAAGGATGTGCTGGAACAGTTCCCGAAGCTTGACATGATATTTAATGAAATTATGAACACACTTAAGACATTTTCATTGACTTATGATAAGCAGGAGGCTTCCTCATCTGGGTCAAATTCTGAAAAGATTTCATATGTGTACAAAGAGCCTAGGGGGTACTGCCAGAACCAATACGATTTGAACCGATTTCGAAATCGGTGCCGTAATATGCGAGAGAACGCATTGATTTGTAATATATTTGCCTTGGAGGAAATGAATGTTCCAAGCAAATTTAGGCTCGAAAAGGTACGTTTATTCTCTGTTTTGAAATTTGAGTATTTTTCTTTTTTATTTTAAATGATCATTTTTTTACTGTAATTAACAATAAATATGAATGATAATGGAAGAGATGCAGTACATATATGAAAAGTTGGGCATGAACTTTTACGGTGAAAATAATATTCTGGGCAGTAGTCTTCTTGTTTGGATCCAGGCATGCGTGAATGACCAATAAATTATTCTCCTCTTTTTGCTTTTTCCATGCGTCTTATTTGCGATTTACCATTCGTCTTTTCGCCAGTAAGAAACCTTTGGTAATAAATCTTGGAAGTTATTTGCGGTATATATTAATCACAATATATTATGTCCAGGTTATTTTTGATTTATATTGATCACAATATAATCTGTTCATGCTTAAACTTGATATCCATGCTTAAATTTACCATTCTTGCTTTTGTTTTGTATGCAGCATGGGAAAGTTTGTCTTGGATCCGAATTATACAAATGTTTGCAAGGAAAGCCTAGTCAATCCAACACGTTGGATAATCTCGTCCAAACAGAGCCATCCATCCCAGAACTTGACAGATTTCTTGTAGCACTACCTGCTCAAGACTTACTCGAGACAGCAACCAAGTTGGAGAAGGTCCTGCATATTTGGAAATTGAAGAAGACTGCTAAACCGGCAAAACTCGAAAAATATACAGGGCTCATAGTAAATGCTCGGTATCTTCTACAAGCTATCCAGATTCGGTTTGCTGATCCAGACATCCTTACTCCATTCACTAGTAAAAAAATTGAGCAAAATAAGGTATGTTTATTTCACATGGTAGTTTATGTTTACTCATTATTGTTTAATCCCAGTGATTTTTTTGACTTCTTATTGATTAGGATGTGGGAACAATATTGTTGGAGAATTATTCAAGAACAATGGAAAAGATGGCTATCAGGGTAATTGAGCTAATTGACGAAGTCTTGATCAATAGAGATGCACCAAGAGGTGCCGGAAGAAGAACATAAATGTCTGAGCAGAACTGCTTTGTTTGTGGCAGCGGAGAATACTTTGGCTGTTAAAGAGTTATTGAATCATTTGGACGTTGAAATTGCCAAGCAGGGCCCTTTTCCTTCTTCTTCTATCTAATATAATATATAAGATGTATTCTGCATTTTCAATTATAATGATGGTAATTGGCTATTCTATATTCTTCATTATTACAGTCATACCATTCGTCTGGCTGCCTAAATTACTGTTTCCATTGCAGTATATAATCGATTCAAAATAAAAACATGTTCCTCGCGTTTAATAAACTCGTAAAATCCCCACGCTATTGCACGGATGTTTATTTAACTACAAATTATAAAATTTACTACAACAAAATTTACAAATAAATTAATGACTTCCATAACTAAATCACGAAAATATTTTATTTTGTAAAATATCAAACATCAACGGTTAACATATTTATTTATTTTTAAATAAATACACACCCATTTTAAAAAGTTAAGAAATCAATATCTTACAACCTTGTATTAATATAATTTCAAATACAAGCTAGTATTAATAGCTAATAGCAATTTTAGCTTAACTGGTTAATGAATAAATACACGCACATGCATTATTATTAAAGAGAACTACAATAGTTATTCTTCCGATCAATAAATAAATTAATAAAAAACATTAAAAAGGATAAAACTATGTAGTTTTGACTAAAGCCGCCACATAAGTTCACCATATTCCGATACCTACCATTTTTATACATTCCTTTTTTATTTCTTTTAATTTTATTATTTCATTATTCATCGATGATGAAAAATAGCTTCCGCCTTCTATTTTTATAGATACAACTCATTCCACCTATAAAATCCTAATTTACACGCTAATTTACACGGTAATTCCAGTCCATCATGCTAATTAACACGTCTACGAAAGGAAAACATGAACGTGCAATATATGGAATATGCATGGAAATATTATGTATTCCGGCGCATATAATTTTCATATTACTTTTTTGTTTCTTTTTAGCATGAGTACGTATGATCAATTTAGAAATTACACACATCAACATTTTTTCCTTAAAATGTATACTTATAAAAATATTTATCTATTAACTTAATAATATTAAATAATTTTTTTACATTTTGATCTTAATATATAAAATTTTATAATAATTACCTTTGATGAATAATCTGGCAATTACTATATATATTGACAATTTTATAATCTTTTGAAATTCGCAACTATAATTTTGTTAATCCTAAAGGATAAAAAGAAAATAAATTAATAAAAAGAATTAATAAGGATGAAACTACGTAGTTTTGACTAAAGCCGCCACACAACCACCGCAAGTTCATCATATTCATGTGCCTACCATTTTTATATATTCCTTTTTTTGTTTCTTTTAATTTAAGAAACTTGTACCTTCTATTTTTTCAAATACAACTCATTCCACCTATAAAATCCTAATTTGCACGGTAATTTCAGTCCATAATGCTAATTAACACGTCTGTGAAAGGAAAACATGAATGTGCGATATATGAAATATGCATGGAAATATTCGATCTGTATTACTACAAGATCACCATAAATTATATAAATATATTAGACTATAAATATAGATTGCAGTGTTTCTATGTTAATTATGCATGGATCGCTAGTATTTTTTCCTTAAAATGTATACTTATAAAAATATTTATCTATTAACTTAAAAATATTAAATAAATTTCTTACATATTGATCTTAATATATTTTATTTTATAATAATTAACTTTGATGAATAACTTAGCAATTACGATATATATTGGCAATTTCATAATCTTTTGAAATTTGCCACTATATTAGTTAAAGAGTTTTTTCTTTAAACACACTTCATTCTCATCTTCATAAGTTTGTTCATGATATTTACATAAAAGAAAGATTTTATTTAGTTAGTTATCTTAAAGAGTTTTTCTTTAAATACGCTTCATCCTCATCTTCATAATTTGTTCACAATATTTACATAAAAAAGATTAAATATATCGTGCAACACACGATGATATTTAGCTAGTAAATATGGACATGCATGTATCACCACTCTATTCAAGTTAGGAAAATTTTTATGTAAGACAAAACCTGTATTGACTCGTCGCATCTTGAAGACTTCCATGAAAATAGGGCCTTTTAAGTTAGGTGAGAATGGAACTTTAATTTAAGATTTTGAATTTTTAAAGGTATGTAGTTATTTTTTCAAGCAAATAGTTGTTAAAATAATCAGAACATCCTTCATAATAAATATTAAATAAATATGTTTTTTCAATAATTTTAAATTTTCCGACGCTCTAAATAAAAATTTTCTCAAAAAATTTTAGGACCGACATTGTTTACTAGGGAATATGTGTATACTATAAAGAAAAATTTTAAAGGAAGAACAAATTATGGAAACTAAAGAGTGTTTCCTAAACCCATTCAGTTTAGGGTTTTATATAATGGCGCTCGTTATACCTATTTAGTTTAGGTTTTAAAATCAACTTAAACCGAATCAGTTTTGGTTTTGTAAAATATTAAATTTTGCTTTTCCATATTATTGGATATAAATAGTGACGGTTGACATCCTTTTATTAAAGTTTTTGATTGTAGGTAGGAAGTATGGACGAATCGATAAATATCCCGTGCCGTAATATTATTGTGAAAGATCACCTTGATGATATACTATTTGAGATTTTAATGAGGGTAGAACCTTGCGACATCTTCAATTGTATCCTTGTTTCTAAGGATTGGCTTTCTGTCATCACTAATCCCCTTTTCTGGACGAACTATCTCAATGTGTGGAAGAATTCCAGTTCAATAGTATTAGGGCTGTGTAAATATGCCATTAATGAGCTACGATGGAATGATTGGAAGGCTAAAAAATTTTCGCCATATCTTATTGGATCTCAATCGCTGGCAACAAACAATACGGGTCGAAATATTAATGCAAGGGTTTTTACGAATGATAAGATGTTCTTCATATCCAAATCTCTCAAGGGCGGTTTACTTCTTTTCGGTAAGGTAGAAAGAATCGCTGGACAAATTTTACCGAAAAGATGTTTTGGTGTTTTTCCCGGTATATTCTTCAATTCTGATATGATGGTAAGATACTACGTCTTTAACATTGCCACTATGGTTGGACCAACTAAATTGCCGCCACATCTACCGTGTTTTGTATATCGCTTTGCTAATATAATCTGTGACGATGCTGATGGTGAAGAGTTCAAAATCATATTGGCAGCAAAATATGATATCCATCATAGTAATGATAACAAATCTAGAATGCAAACATATTGTTCACGTACGAAAAAGTGGGAAGAGCAATTGACACTCTATCCCTTCACTTTTTTTATCTTAAAACCATTAGCAATATCAGAGCCTGGTATATTGAGCAAGGGTGGTAGTACGATTTGTTGGAGGTCAATGAAGGGTTTTCTTGAGTGGGATATAAACAAAGGCAACATTAGCTTGATCCCCTCATTCCCATCTGATACAATCAATGTCATATATGGCGGGTCTTCTAATGCTCGAGAATCTCTCCTTGCCGCTACCTGCAACTACAAAAGATATTATACTGAACATTTTGATTGGGAGTCGGAATTTTTTGCCATTAAAATCTTTGCTTTTGACAATGATAAAAGAGATTGGTGTTTGTTACACAACGCTAGCCAAGAATCAATATGGACCAACAATCTTTCAATATTAACATCGTTATTTAAGGTCAGGCCTGCAGATGACGGGTTTGAATTTGTATCATTCTTTCCAGAAAAATCAGATTCTATTTTTGTGGCAATGGGTGGAAAACTTTTTGTCTACCACTTTCATCTTGGCAAGTTGGAGCACTTGAATTACACCAATTACACAAGTTACGAGATTAAATTTTCTTCTTATTATGATGATATTTTGTTCCATCCTTTGACAATGCTTGATTTTAGAGGCCCATCTTACCCACCTTCCTTCCCAACTCCCCATCGTTCAACATTATGAGTATTCTTTGGTCATGTCCATTTCAGCTGAACTGAACTGAATTGAAAGGTGTTTAAAAGTATTCATTTTGTGAGACAATAAGTTGTTATACTGATAATATAATTTAATTATTTTTAGTTTATATTTAAAATTCAGTTCATTTCTCTTAAGTTTAGTTCAATTCAGCTCTATTGTATTACTGTACAAATTATTGAGGAAGGAAAGAAGAATAAATTACCGCACCGATTAATGTGGAATCTAATTATCTTAACGACGTTAGAAAAATCAAAATTTTATTTCTTTGATTGCTCGCCTCTTTTTTCTATTAGTTGCGCATTCTTCAAACTTTACTGTCTTAAATTAATTAACAGGTACACTTGCACATATTTCCATTTGGACACTAAAATGCTTTGATTATTTTTAAAGTTGGTCATGTCCAGTTGAACTGTTGAACTGGTTGTTAACTGCTAAAATTGCTTGAGATGTTTGTATCTATTTGAATTGCTTGAACTGCTTGAACTGTTTGACCTTCTTGAAAGTTGAAACTGTTTGGAGCTGTTTGGATTATTTTATTATTCATGAATGAATATTTGTATGTGGTTTAAATGTAATTAGACAAGTTAAAATAAACAATATTTCATTGACAACAATTAAAATAACCTTTTTAGTACTTAAATTTCAAAAAAAATATTTATTTTTAAAAAATACAAGTCGAATTAAGTCAACTGGTAAAACTACTAAAATTGCTTGAATTGCTTGGAGTTACTTGACTTACTTGGAGCTGGTTGACCTATTTGGAGCTGTTTGAACTGTTTGGAACTGCTAACTACTAAAACTGTTTGGATTAATATGAACCGGACATGACCTAAGTTTTTTTTTTTGATAAATGACCTGAGTTAATGAAAATCCACATAACTTTGAGAATAGGAAAATATTGGTCCAGTATTAAATTTACATTCAAAATTTAAATTGATATATTATATGGTGATTCTATTTACACCACCCTAATTGCTATTTGCTCTACCATACCACACTTTTACTTAAACCAGTGTGCATTAAGTGTTAGTTAGACTATTTTTAATTTTTATAATAATCAAGTTGAACCTTTTATATTAGTTCTTTACATTTTCATTTATAAATTAAATACATTTGATTACAAATATAATCCAAAAAATACAGTTAATAAAATATTAAAGTAAACATTTTATTAATAGAAAATAATTCCTTTTCACTTGTTTACAGATTAAAATTAAGATGATAATTTAACATTATTTTTTCCATTCACAATAAATATTACTCTTTATATTTTGTAAACTAAAATATTAAATGTACTTAGGATCAAATACACAAATAAAAATTAGACGTCATGTATAATAAATTTAAAATTTTATTAAATAATTATTCTTAAAACATTTATTCTTAGTTTATTAGATGTCTAAAAGCACTAACTCGTATATTTTATGAAGGCGTTGGTTGAATTTCAATAACTAATTCCGGTATTTTTTTAATTATAAATTCAAATAATTTTTTAGAACTTGTGTAGTGATATAGTATTTGATAATAATTAAAAGTGTGTTTGATTCTGTCATAAATCAAAATTAAGTAAAAACCTTCCTATTCAACATTAAATAATTAATTTTTAAATATACATTTGAAACAAATTAATATATAATTTTAAATTTTAATAATTAAATATTAAAGATTGACTAAAAAGTACGTGTAAATAGCATTTTGTGTGATACCATCATGCCCCACCAATTTTTTATCATCCTTATATTATTTGCACCTCTAAATGGTTGTAAATAGCACCCTATTATATTAGTATATGAAAGCATATGCTAAAACAATATTATTTTACATTCACACTTCAATAAAAGAATGTATTGGACATTCATAAACAGCTGTAAAACATTGCTTTGAAAGTTTATTAACTTTTAATTTATGATGTGTATTGTAACAATATACTGACTACTTGGAACAATTATAATTACTACAAATTTAAATGTAATAATCTTATTAGGTAGCAATTTTATATCTTCGACCTATCAAATTCATTATGTAAGTTGGGATCGAGTTTTAATAACAACAAAACCTCTGTACTTTTTCCTAATTAAACAAGTTGATGGTGATGGGATGGCTCTTTCTGAGAGAGCTGTGAAAGATAAAAGATGAATGATTATTAGTATGGCTTCTTCTTCTAAACTGTAGTAGTTTTTAACAGTGTACAACTTTATTTATACCAGTCAAATTTTATTATTATTTCCTCGTACATGTATACAGTGAATCTTGTACTCAGATCCCATTTGTCAGAGTTTATAAGTTATCGTGTTCAATTCAGTTATATATAATATAGTTCAGTTCATTTTAATTTAATTAAATTCAAATCAGTAGAAATATAATGAGAACATTTTGGTTAAGGGCGGTATAAGTTTCATACTTTGAAAGTGGGGTGTAACTTTTACTTAAATTTTGATTAAAAGCGGTACTTTAGAGCATCTTCAATGATTGATTTTTTGGACTTCCTTGCAATTTTTCTAAATAGTTAAGCTAATTGCTTACCATTGTTTTTTGCCACGTCATTAGCCTTCTCAAGGAAGGGTTGCTTTCACAAGCAACTAGCATGTGTGGGTCCTACATCACTAATTCAATAGAATTAGGTAGAAATGTGCATGTGTGGGACCATAATAGCGAATATTCAAGCTAGGTTAGAGCATCTTCAACGGTAAGCTACACTATATTATAACTTACATTAATTTAAGCTAATTTGCTAGCAAGTTGCAAAATTCTCCAATGGTTAGCAATAGTATAGATTAGCTTGTATGACCCCACATAGTTCTAATACACAACCAAATACATTGAATTATTGATGTGGGGTCTACTAAATGAGACTCAAGCTAGTTGCTTGCCAAGGCTAGTTGCTTGACAAATCTAGTGCTTGTGTAGGGTAAAACAATGGTAAGCTATTGTTTAATAATTTATAAAAATTACCAAGCAAGTCCAAAATACAACCATTGGAGATGCTCTTACCTTGAAACACTAGCTTGACAAGCCACTTGCTTGAAAAAATGACATGGCAAGTTAAACTACACTATCATCTTGCTTACCACTGAAGATGCTCTTAGAGCATCTCCAATGGTTGCATTTTGGACTTGCTTGGCAATTTTTATAAGATATTAAGCACTAGCTTATCATTGTTTTACCCTCCACAAGCACTAGGTTTGCCAAGCAACTAGCCTTGGCAAGCAACTAGTTTGAGACTCATTTGGTAGACCCCACATCAATAATTCAATGTATTTAGATGTGTATTAGAAATATGTGGGGTCATACAAGCTGACCATACTATTGCTAATCATTAGAGAATTTTGTAACTTGCTAGCAAATTAGTTTGAATTAATGTAAACTATCATGTATTGTAGCTTACCGTTGAAGATGCTCTTATTAGGCTATATTCATGCAATTTAATTCTTGAATTAAACACATTTATACCCCTATTTGTAATCTGAATTTAATTAAATTATATAACTTAGATTAATTATATTGGAGTGTTATACACAATCCAGTATTTTGCTAGGCGTTGTAGTTACATATCGCTCTCTTGAGTATATTGCGGATATTTTAAAAAAATTCAAACGTATTTTGAATTATAAGAGTAAAATATTGAATTGCATATAGCAACATTCATTTTAAACAATGGACAAATCATGTTGCAATGTTGTGGAATCACCAATGACCATTTTGTGACATTTGGTGATGGTAGTGTTTCGTTGTCAATTTTACTTCGTATATGCCATTTCACTCTTTAATTAGATAATCATTTTCACACTTTCAACGTATCATTCCATTCTGACATATATTATCAAATAATATTTGTTGTAGTGTGATTTAAAATATTTAATGATACTATATATATATATATATATATATATATATATATATTCAGCTCAAAATTTGATAATGAAAAATGTCAAACAATAAAGTGCGAAGAGTAAGATGAAACAAATGAAATATGAAATTTGTCGTGGTAAAATTGTAAAATTTCAAATACAAGAGAGCTAACATGACAATATGAAAAACAAGAAGGACGAAATTGAAAACAATCGAGCAGGCTGCTCTGGAAAATTCGAGAACTTCTCAGCGCCCTTTTAGTTCACACTCCGTGTAGTGTAGAACACAAAGCATCACAACTCAGAACTTCAAACCAGTCTCAATTCGTTAAACCCTAGCTTCCATGGCGATTCTCTCCGAGTTTGAAGAAGAACCCCAAGCCCTTGTCCCATCGGGAAATGCTGCGGCGCCGACTAAAACCTTCACCGCCGCCCTTGATCCGGCGAACCCGCTGGGATTCCTCGATGCGGCGCTGCAGTTTTTAGCGAAGGAATCGGACCTCTTCAAGAGCGACTCTCTGCTGAGTGACGTGAGCGCGGTGGTGCGCCCGGTGAAGGAGAGAGCAGCGGCGGAGGAGAAGGGTAGAGGGGCGGCGGAGGAGATAAAGAGGAAGGAGAAGGCAGCCGCGGAGGAGGTTGCGAGGGCTGAGAAGAAGACGAAGGAGGAGAAGCCTAAGGCGGCAGTCAAAGAGGTTTCTGCTGGTGGTGTGGCCAAGGGGAATGATAGCAGCAGCAGCAGCAATGGTCCCGAGGTACTCTGATTCCTGTTGCTCATTTCACTTTTAGGCTTAGGCACAATTGAGAAAATTAAGTGCTGTTTATGATTGTGAATGCTGCATGCATGTGTTAGTAATCACTTCCTGCTTGTGTTAGAAAATGCTACCTGCTTATGTTTTTGGAGATCACTGATGTTCATGTGTACATTCGATGCTTGTGTTAGTAAACGCTGCCTGCTTGTGTTAGTAAAAGCTGCTCGCTTATGCTTTTGGAAATGCTGAAGTTCATGTGTACATTCGATGCAGCTTGAGTTACCCCCTTTGATTTTTGACTACTTTACGGAAGCCTCATTTGATTTCCAGCTGAAAGTTACATTCTTGGGAGGTTGTTTGTGTTGTGATTATTCTATAATTGAAAGAGAAATGGCAGGTTTTGGAACGGTTGAATGTATCGTTTTAATTTGCCTTGCTCCAATTTGTGTGCTTTCAATTCACACACCAAATTATTACGTCTATTATTCACACACGGATTGCAAAAGTCACTATGAAAGCTCAATGGTTGAAAAACGTCTGTGAATATGGTGATATATAATATTTCATTACTGCTGGTTTCTGGTTGTGTGTGGGCTTTTCCAAGTGATGTTAGACTGTAGTTGTTCATTTCCTTTGCTAAAGTGAAGTAGTTATTATTACTAATGGTTTCTGGTTATATTTGTGTGGCATGTGATGTTAGATATAGTATTTGCACACCTTCTTTGAAGTAAAATTGAAAGCTGAAATGATCACATTTGTCCTTCTTTGATCTGCTTTGTGTTAGCTTTACATGTTATGTTCTCGTTGTTTTACTAACTTTGTATGCTTTGTCCATGACACATGGCTGCAATGGCTATATATGTCTGTGAGTGTGGACTGTGATGTTAGACTGTAGCCCTTCACCTTTATTGCTTTAGTACTGAAAGTTATTGCTACCACTCGGTTCTGGGTTTATAATATGTTAGAGATTGTCATTGAGCAACTTCGTTGTTTATTATGTGTTTTTATTAGCGAAAGTATCACAACTGCTTTTCTTTGGCCTTTTCCGATAGTGCTCCTATACTATGACTTACTAACTTTTGGCTGCTATATATCTGTGTACATGGCTGCAATTTTGAGTAGCTCCCAATAGTGGTAATGGACTTGATCTGGAGAAGTATTCTTGGACTCGATCACTCCCAGAAGTCACAGTTAACATCCCCGTGCCCCCTGGAACTTAATCTAGGTTCATTACCTGTGAAATAAAGAAGAACCGTCTCAAAGTTGGCCTAAAGAACCAGCATCCTATCATTGATGTAAGTCTGTTTTACTGTATCCGTTCTAAATTTACTAATATTTGCATTTGCGGAAATTTCATTTCAAATATATTTATTTTTGTAGGGTGAACTTTACAAGTCAGTCAAGGTGGATGACTCCTTTTGGAGCTTAGGTACCTACTCATCTCATTCTATTTGTTTACAATGATCCACTCACTGTCCGTAGTTAGGGTAAATGAAGTATTTTTTCCTTCCCAGATGCGATATAAACTTCCCCGGTCAAAGTTATCCTTTTGCCATTATCCATGATCTATTATCATTCACATTTTAAAGTTTTTACTTTTGATTGCAGAGGATCAGAAGTTCGTCTCTATCCTCCTAACCAAACACGACCAAATGGAAAGGTGGAAGTGTGTGGTGAAAGGTGAGCCGGAAGTAGATGTTCAGAAGGTGGAGCCTGAAAGTAGCAAGCTTTCAGATCTGGACCCCGAGACACGGTCCACTGTGGAAAAAATGATGGTAAGTACTCTCTTGTACATTTCGCTTAGAACCAAATCTGGTTTATGGTAGATGCATCTTTCTAAATTGATCCTGGTCATGTTGTTAGAAAAGAAATGTCTGCTTGATGAAAACATTTTGCTTCATTAGAACTTTTCTTCTCATTTGTAGAATGAAGTATATATACTCTATTACACGAAATTGAGGCATGCTTCCTTTACAATGTAAAGAGATGTAATAATCAGTGATGTAAAGTTTCAGTTGTGGTGTTATTTTATTAGGGATATTCAGTGTTATGGATTCTGACCTAGAATTCTAGTTCAATGAAATGCGGTACTAAAAAGTCCAACAGAATGGCCTCATGTGTTGTGTGACATCTATTATGGATCCATTATATAACCTTCAGAAACTGATTGTGTAGTATTGTTTGTGTCTTGCAGTTTGACCAGCGACAGAAGTCCATGGGCAAGCCTACAAGCGATGAAATGCAGAAAGAGGATATCATGAAAAAGTTTATGGCAGGGGTAGGTTTCTGCTTTAAAAATCTAATGATCTTGTAGCAACTTGTGTGATATACTAAAATTTGTTCTTCTGCAGCATCCTGAAATGGACTTCTCGAGGGCGAAGATTATGTGAGTATTGGATTCTCAGGAACGCCTCGTCAAGGAACAACTTGTGTGATCATGTTTTGCTTCTGTTGATGTATGATTTCAATATGTAGCATATTATTAGCAAACCATTTCAAGTTTTGGATTGAACTAGTGTATGTCGGAAACAATGTTAGTACTGTTGAAGTATTTTGCACAATGATGGCTGGAGCTAAGATTCAAGTTATCCCGGGATGGGATAACTTACTTTTGGTTAGCATGTTTGCTAGTGCAACTAAACACAGAATTTTTCTTGTGAAGCAATTAAACAAGTTCAACTTTTTTTTGTGTTATATATCTGGTTACTTTGAACTACTTCATAGATCACTTTGTTCTTGAGACTGTTTTAGGTTGAGGCTCTTGAACTCTTGGTGGCCGGAAATATACATACAACTAGTATATACTTGTATGTATGTATTCGACCACTTGAGAACTGGCCTGTGAATCCGACATCTCTCCGGGGTAAGGTGTCCCTCTCCGGGGTCAGGTGTCCTGCTGCTGAAATAATGCAGAACCAATGATTTTACGACAGGAAACGCAAGGTGGGGAGAAGAAGAGAGAAGAATGCTCTAATGATACATCACCATCGTTCTCTTTCAACCAAAAGGTGAGGGTCGCTATCTCTTAACCAAAATCGTCCGATCTAGGGCAGCAAAAACTTCCCTTAAGTGTAACCTGCTACCGGCAAATAATTGTTGGAGCCGGTCATGCAATCCTATCAAGGGTCCATTGGTGTTCTTTGTGTTCCTTCTGTAAATGGGAGGTTTTGGAGCATGTAGGACAAGCTGAAATGATGCGTTATTGACATATTAGGTTATCTCTCCACCGTGAATCATGCACACATATAGTTCCAAAGATGAGGCAAAGGCGATGCCAAAGATTCAAGGTGGCAGATAAGCCGCAATTGAGACTCTTTTGGAACCTCATCATTTAGCCTTTGTTCTCGACTTCTAGAGCGCTACACTCAGTTTAAAAAACTGGAACACATGTCAAAATACTCGCCATTTTTGATAAATTGTGTTATTATAATGTATTAAAGTTTGCTTTCATACATACAAAAAGAATATAAAGTAGGGGATGGTATTTCTTCACTTTTTTTTTTTCATTTAATTAAATTTAAGTATTTCTCATCTCAGACCACTTTGTAATTTGTCTTTTTGACACTATTAAACATTAAAATTTGAACGTAATTATTAATCCTATCATTTTGATACTATATATAGTACTCAAATATCAATTTTTTATTTATCGATAATTTAAGTAAATAAAAAGAAACTATTGCAAATGTTCATTCAATAATAGAAAGAAGTTCGAGTATGCCTACGCCTCCCACAAAAAAGTGGACAACAATATTGCATAAACACCAAAAATTCCAGCTTGGATGATATTTGATATTTATTTCCCAGAATTATATATTCCATTGATATATTCTAATGAGCTTTGGTTTATTTAGTTTTTTTAATTTTGAAATAAACAATAAAGTTGTAACTATTTATAATTAATTTAGTATATCTCTCAAGATTGAGAGCGAAAACAAAGAAGAACTGTCCAGAAGTCGAGGCTTAGGCGACTATAGTAAAATTGAATTTGTGATACGATCTTCGATCGATCTGAAGGTCAAAACAAGAACTTGATTGAAATCAATGAAGAAATTTGGGGGTTTTACAATAGAAAGCAAGAAAAACTAAGCTATGATTACAAACTAATATCTCTGATCAAATTCCACAATCTGATGCATCTACAAATGCCCAACTATCTATTTGTATACTTCTCTCAACTGATTAGCAACTGAAAAACGGTTTCCAACTGAATAACGAACTGCCTGAGCTCTCCGTCTACAGCCAAGAACGGCCAGATTGACTTGTTGACTAATGGGAAGTTACCATTATGTCCTTGGGCTATTTGCAGGTTCATGACAATTTGTCAAACAAGCCCACTAAACAAGCCCAGTGACAGTAATAGGGCATTCCTTTAGTGATATTATATTCAAATATTCACATGGCGGCTCTCGAGGTACAACTTTTCATCCTCAAAAGGGGTTTCTGCAAAAAGGGGTTTCTGCCTCCCTGCAATTCCTTTTCATCTCGGTAATATGAAGAACTAATCTCCAATCTTTGGTTTCTTCATCATCTGCATCAACGATGGATCCTTATCGGGTGGAATATATGACCGTTGATGATGTTAAAGTAAGGATGAGAGATGCGGGTGACATGTCTGGCCCGAACAGCCGAGCCAAAGTTGTATCCTACCATGTGAACAAGCTATCAGGTCTTCAATTCAGTCCCCTTGTTTATTTTCTGTTTTACTGAGATTTTTTTTTTTTGATAAATATACTGAGATTCATATGACAGTGAAACTTGGAGTTATTGTAATTTTATATGCTGCTCTTGTAGATTGGTTTCGATTAAAAAGCATATTTATGGTTAGCACTTAGCTGTTGTAATCAAAGAGCTGTATATATGATTTATGATGCATGTTAATGGTGACCCCCGGGCCACTTTCAAAGCCTTTGGTTTTGAGTTTCATGTTTTTCAAGTCAATGACAAGTCTTGAATAGACAGTCACGATCAAATTTGTGGTGGGAGAAAATGCATTTTGGTGCAGTGGAAGTTCATATTAGACTTTGGTGCAGTGATGCCCGTTTTAATGTTATTGTGTTATTGTGTGTATATATTAATGAACTTTGGCCTTTTTGTTTTTATGTATTGCAGCCTATTTGTTGGAAGGGGTAAATAGACTTGAGCCTCTTGAACGTAGGAGGAAGACCTTGTGGACATCGCACATGGCAGTTTTCCAAGACCCGGTGAAGAAGTTGGTTGAACGAGTTTTAGGGCATTGTCTCGAAACAGCTCATTCTGTGGTTGAGCTAGTTAAGAGGAGGGATGTGGCTGACTACCTACCTGAGCTTGATAAGATATGTAAAGACATGGAGGATATTCTCGCAGGATTTGGCGAGAAAGAGTTCACCTACATTAGCATGAGTAATCAAGGTGTGGTGGAGCATAAGTGTCAAATTCCGCCTAGAGGTCTTTCTGAGGATCAAGTGGAGAGTCTGGAGGATTCCAAGGAGAAATGCACTTTGGTGAGGAAGATTGCAATGTGTATCAACACATTAGTGATCGATTCAATGGATATTCCAAAGAAACACATTGGTATAGGGGTGAGTGAGCTTTTTTTTTGTCATACCACTGTGCTCTATTGCATGGTAACAAGAAGTATTGACCAAATATTTTCTTTCTATCATGGCAGGGTTGGGGAGTGGATGTTCCTAGTAGATACCATGTCCTTAATTATATGGTAAGTGACTCTTCTACTTTGGAATGCTCTTCTTGCTTTTGTGACAGTGAGTGCTTATCTTTAATTAATAGAAGTTTTGTTTGGTTATGTTCATTCTGATTAGTTGCTGGTCTTCTTTGATTGAATAACAGTATGAACCCTTTAGGCTACTTATGTTGGATTTGACAACTCTATGGGCTTATGTTGGATTAGCTGCTCTATGCTCAGAACCCTTTTTATTTTGAAGAGGCTTTTTGTTGAGAAAGTTGCTTTTGGTGTGTGAACTATTAGTACATTATCTAGATTTGGATTCATCTCTTCTTTTTCATCATGACAGGATCCTGGATTTTGCCTAGGCCCCACACTTAAACGTTATCTTAAGCCGGGACATGATCGCCCTCTTAGAGGTGATCAACGTGTAAAACTTCCATCCGATCTCCAACTTAATGATGTCATAGGCCCTCCTCTATCCACTCAAGAAGCATCTGATTTTGAGGAACAAGCCGAAGTTTATCGAGACATGCGTTATTCAAAAGCGCTCAATGTTGCATCCAAGTTGGAACAAGCACTAGAAATATGGAAGATTAAGATGGGTTGCGAACCGGCTAAAGCTTCAAAGTACAAGAGATATATACTCAATGCTCGCCATCTCCTACAACTCATCAACCTTGAGTATATACTCCCTCCTTCTTCATTCTTTAGTGAAAAAATCAAATCCAATGAGGTATGTTTTTATTCATTCTTATGATTTCTTTTAACTCATTCACAACACAATCCTAATAATTGTTTAAATTTCCAATGATTGATTGATTAGGATATGGGGAGGGCATTTTTGGAGAGCTACTCCAAAGCCGTGGAGAGACTAGCTATTAGAGTTATTGGGCTAATTGATGATGTGCTAACCGCCAATAGCAATCATAAGCCTCCTCGGCATGGTCGGCATTACCATTAGTTAGGGTTATTGGCTTTTGATATCTTGGCATTAGCATTAGCTAGGATTATAGGCTTTTGATATCTTGGCTTTAGCATTAGCTAGAGTTATAGGTTTTTGATATTTTGGAGAGATGAGCAAGAGCTCTCTCTGGCTGTTGAGCCGGCTAGTGATGTTTGACTGGCTAGATTATGTATGCTAGGTAGCAATGCTAATGTAGTATTTGAAGAATTATAGTTGCTAATGTAGTATTTAGACGACTGTTGTTGCTTTTGTTCTTGAATAATGTTCGAACCTTTTAAGTATCTGTAATGACCGACCGATCCCTATTGCTACTTACTTGTCATGTCTGTATTTATTATGTGTTCTTTTCTATTTCAAGCTGCAGTATACTTATCATTGTAGTGTCTGAACTACATTGTTTTCTATTTCAAACGTTTAGAAGCAGCAATAATACAGCATGCTAGAACTACAGATAAACAAACACAGATACCAGAGACGAGTTCCAAAACAACGTTTTCATTTATGAAACTACAGATTTAAGATTCTATTTGTTATTGAATTCGATCTATACAAACTACAAAGCTGCTGCCTTACATGACGAGGCTAGTTACCGCAGTCATTCTGCCAAAAATTGGGAAGAAAGAATACAAACTTAAATACATAGAAAATATAAACTAGAGATTAAACTGTGAAGTCCGATGTCTGTACTTTTGAGGATCGCTCTCTAACCTAATTCATGAATTTTCGACAATTTGGGGATTTACACAAACACGGGACTCGCACTTCATCCTTCTCATCGGGATCAAACAAGTAATCGTATCTGCAATTGATAATCATATTCATCAGTATCTATTTGTGATCGATCGTGCTATAAGATTTCAGTAAAATATGAAAAGAGAAATTACGTTAATTCGTCACCAGCAGCTACATTGGCCTTAGCAATGAGTACAATCCGGCTCTCATCATCCCCGACACTCATTATCCTTGCATAACAGTTTGGCATGCACTATTCCCACCAATATTAATAAATCAGTCGGAAAATAGTGAAATTATGATTAAAAAAACAAGATGAAAGCTCGAGGGAAACTCACAGAGTGGTTTATTAAGCGTGCAATGTTCCCTTTGTCTGTAGCGTCTACCACTACTTCTTCGCTGATCTTAAATAGCTGCACGACGGGGAGATAAAAATCGAGGATAAGGAACAGAACCAAAATCGTTCAGACAGTAGTATATCCTGGGACAGACTTACATAGCAATCTTTGCCCTCGTTGTGATACTGAAGTTCACGTAGATCAGCAATACTTCCCCTCACCTGCTCTCCACGGTATTCAATCACCTGAAAGTAACACAGTTTACAGATTCCATAGTCAGAACTCGTACAAAAAATGCCCCAAATGTTCCAAGGAAATTTACCATCTCGCCCTCAGGAATAAACCGACGAGCAAACAGACCCCAGCCATGTATTCCAGATCTTCCAAAGCAAACACGATCCATTTCTGTTTTCTGCAGGAGCAAATGGGGTCGTATTAAGATGAGAACTGTGGGGGTGGCAGAATTAACTAGAGGAGAAAAAGAGCAGAGTAAAATTGCCTGTAAGTGGTGAAGGCGGTCCCTGGAAGACGAAAAAATCTTCGGCTCTTCTTTTTTCTGATAAGAAAGTTTCACCGGGTCAATTGCTTTTAACTTTATACATAACATTGATGGGCAACTAATGATAAGAAGCTTACCCTGTTTGCATTCAGTCTGTTTATTACACTAAAAGAATGATGACAATGTCCCCCGACCTTGTGGAATATTGTTCCTTCCTTATTTCTCATGCCCTAGTTAACAGGTTTAAAAAGGATTAAACCCAATTAAGAAGGCACAAAATCCCATTCAAACTGTGGGGAATCTTTTTGTACCTTATTATTTGCTCTTTTGTAAATACGGCATCGAGCTGCAGAAAGAGGCTCTATCTCCTCTACCTCTACGGTTGGAGCTTCCTGAAGTTTCACCCCGTTCGATGAAATTAATCTAGAGCCAGAAGGCCCAGAACCCTTCTTATTTTGAAGCAGGCTTTTTGTCGAGAAAGTCGCTTTTGGTGTCTGAACAATTAGAACATTATCTGGATTTGGAGTCCTGCAACAAAATTCACCAATGAATTAATACGTAAACAGCCGCCACCAACACTTGCACAGAAACATGATAACAACACTTGTGCTTTATCCAGAAAAATTAATCGATATGAACGCCCAAAAGGGGATCTAAACATATCCAGAAAGATAAAGTACCTGTGATAGGCACAGTATGAGACCATCTTCGTGATTTGCTTCCCATTTCTCTCCAAAGAGTGCAACTGCATTTAAAACATATCAACCACAAAGAAAAATTAGCCACCTAAATAATACGTCAAGTTCTTATTCTGTTAATTAGAAGGGAAACAAAAACCCAAACAAGGAGCAGTCACCAAAAGGCATGTATATTAGATAAGTAAACTGAAGAGTAAATAAAGGCCATATGGTGGTGGTTTGAAATGTCAAAATAGTACCATATAACACATCATCTCCAAAGAACTCTTCGCATCTCTTTAATGCTACAATGCACGTTACTATTTTTTGCTTTTAACTTCCCATAAGAGCATATTAAAATGTCTATGTTATGAGAACGTGTCAAGCAGATAGCAAATATTCCATCTCAAGTAACCTCACCTCCATAGCGTAACCAGCCCTTGATGCACACGTCGCATGGAAGTAAGTGGAACACTTGCAGCATTGTGTACAAGAACCATGAATTTGCTTGCACACCACACAGATCTGAGAAACACAAAGAACTCAAGTTACAGTCTTCAAAGGATGATGCTACTTACACAACCAAAAAAATAAATTAAATATTGGTAATAAACCCATGCGATTGATTAACTTGTTCCATATTAGCATTCATCAACTCAAGTACACAAATGAGATTATGAAGTTTAAAAGTTAAAGGGTGAGAAGGAACACAAGATTCTACCTTCACAAAAGAGTTTGAAGGAATCCTTAATATACCAATGGCAGGTTCCATCGTCTCATCATTTGCAAAACATACTTCTGGTTGAAACCAAGCACAAGTAATATGAACCCAAAGGGGACTAATATCGGTAGGCTTCATAGCTCCTCCTAATTATCCAAAAGGCAAAAAGTTGCAATTATAAATAACAATGATAGACACCAAAGCAATTTCACGAGGCATATAACTTTGGCTAAAATATCAAAAATTGAGCTTCAGAGAACATCATGCTGCTAATAGCCATTAAATGAAAGCTCTATTAGCTTTTGACAACTGCATTTATCAGGAAGTGTATTTGGCATAAGTTGGTCGTGTTTTAGAACAATTATTATTATTATTATTGAAGGCAGGGATACCTTTAACAGGGCAGAGACAGCATTCCCTCTCAATTTTAGGTGTCTCACAGGATCTACAAACCCATGAAGTGAGATCACGAACATCTCTTGCACCATAGCATTCCTGATGAACAGCTATTTGGCATCTGATCGAACCAAAAATTTTTAAAACAATAATCAACTCATATATTTATAATACTAAGAAACAAGTACTTCAACAATATTTAAATTCAAACAAGATGAACATCATCAAACACTATCACAAACCTGTTGCATATGATTATTTTATTGTAATCCCAATCTTCAACCCATCTGCATACAGCACACCTTTCTGTTGTCCACTTGGCACACACCGGTTCATATTTTGCTGCGTGGTCAAATGATGTAGAAGCCGATTTTAGTTTAAGACATGATGCTGATGCATGCTTTTATTATAGGCAGAGGAAAATCATTCATTTAGATGAATATACCTCGAAGAAAAGCAAGCAACTTCTCCCTCCTAACTTTCATTGAAGGACGCTTAAGGGTCTTGGTAGTAACAACACCACGTGCATGATGCTCAGCAACCTGAAGCATCTGATAAGCCGAATATATTCGGTTAATTTTAACTTGCAAAGTAGCGGAGACCATGATATGACAATTGCATAGGTAAAGGAACACTACTAGCAAGGTGAAGCTTCAACTAATTAGCACATAGGAAACATTTAAGGCATTGAAAAACTCAAAATGCATACCCATTGTTCCAGTGGTATTAAGGAACCTTTCACTCTGATGCTTGTCTTCCAGTCTTTTAATCTGCAACCAGTATGCTTTTCCCACTCACTTAGTGCCTGTTTCTCGGTTCCACAGTGGCCACATTTGCAAACAACACTGACACAGGCAAGGTAAGAGTGTCAATCCTTGTTGGATAAGAAACAAAAATAAACATAATTACTTTTTCATATCTAAGTAGCTTTCATCATTAATCAATTTGTGAAGCTAGCAGACAAAAGCGCTTGTAATTAAAATTGTTGTTAATGCCTGCTGCAGCACGTCAGTTTTCAGTGAGACTCAAGGAGAAATAAAGATACCTAGTACAGGACATTACAGCATATTTCTACGTTCGTGTTTGCCATTATTCTTTGCCCCATATATCCTGTTTACTTTATTTTAAATTTTCTGTGACTATTAGTAATTATGTACTGACTTATCTTCACATTCATCAGTCAATAGGCTCACTCAATCAAAACAGATGAAGAAAAGAACTCTAACTCAGTAAAAAACAAACCATGCAGCACAGTGCTCATTGCAAAACTTACCAATGCAGGCTTGGAAAGTAGACGCCTTCCACCCCATTGCAGACAACTGAAACCTTCTCAGGGGGATCATCCTTGTTGATTCTAAATCAAAATGACAGTCACATTTAAGGAACTATTCTCCGACAACACAACTATATAAATCATAGAAATTTTGGGAAAAGAAAGATAACTTACTTGGTTTTAGTGAATAAATTTTCGGAATCAGACAACTCAAAATCGAACTTGGCTCGGCATTCAGGACAGAAATAATCAGCGGCTCCAAAATCCTGGAAAAGATAAGTACAAAAAAATGGGTGGTTTAATTTCTGCCAAAAAGTAACAAGAAATGTGAAGTGAAGGCAGCAAAAAAAATGTATATGAAGAAAGACCTTCCAACCACTGTTTGACATTCTGTCACACTCAGCATGCACCCAGCCTTTACAGCCATTACAGCGTACCTGATTAGGTAAAACAATTTTGTTACTATGAGATATGTGAAAGGATGACTTGGCAGTTGAAACGAATTGAAACAGTAGGATTTAGACTGGAATTCTCACCCAGGTCCCAGTATCTGCATGATTTCGAATCTTTTTGCATATGGCACAGTAATGTTTTATTTTCTTCAACTGCAGCAAAGAAAAAAGAATGAATAAACACGAAAGTTCAAATATAATAATACTGGCAAAGAGAAAGCATGTTGTTTCACTAACCCTGGTACAAGAGGCACACAATTGACTGCTTGCGTGATTAATATCATTCAATTTCTTTATTTTATGGGAGATGGAAGATCCACAGGCCTCGCAAGATTCTGCCCCTTTCTTTCTGAACACCTCCTGGGAAAAAGAAACAAAAAAAATCTGGTCTATAAGAGCAGTTCTCCACATTCATTAATTGTGCATCATTAAAAAAGATTTTCAAAACTAGGACTTGCCTTGTTCAATGAATTGCACTCTTGGTCCTGATTTGAGTCGGATGCCTCATATACACCTCTATTAAGAGATTGGAGATATCCATAATTTCCAATGCCAGCATTTAATTCAACCATTAACATATCATTAAATCCATTTTCCGTCAGAAATGCCTCCTCTATGGCAGATCTCAGATCACTGGGCTTCGCATCGTTCAATTCCACCTGCCCCTGAAAACTAAACCAACGAAAACTTCAATCACACTTACTCATAAACAACCTATTACAAAACTACACGCGGCAAAGACAAGAACTACACACCTGTCAACATAGTCGACAAAAGGAAATAGCATCCCTCGTTTAACCCAACCAAATTCCTGTAAGTTAACATTTTCACCGTCAATAAATTTCATCCACCAAAAAACAAACTTTCGTCACACTTTATAAAAAGGAATAACAAACATACCCGCTGAGTCCCATTACTTGAATAACCGAAAAACATAACGCAAGCTGCACCGGAAATACGATAATTCAAAACCTTTGGGGGAGCCTGAGATTCTGGATCAAGAATCATAGCTGGCCAGGCAGGACTGGTGCCAGAAATCGCCCAAACCACTTCACCAAAGCCAAAGTCTTTTGGTCCAAAAACCTTGCCTTTCCTCCTGACCTCCTCCTTACAGAACTTATCAATGCTGCTCAACTCAATATCTTCTTCTTCCTCCTCCTCCTCTTCCTCTTCCTCCTCCTCCTCTAACTCCTCATCCTCCTCAGCCTCAGCCACATTCCCTCTCAACGAAGTCAATGTACTCCTGGAGCTAGAATACTTCTTCGAGCTCTTCACACCTCCATTTTCAAAAAAGGGCGAAACTTTACTACTATTCCTATAATTCCCTAACTCCCCTCTTACTCTGGGACCCTTGGAGCTGTATTTATCCTTCAATGGATTGAATTCGGGATCCTCGGCCTCTTCCTTCACTCCTCCTTTGCTCTCCTTCTTCCATGGATCAATAATAGAGTCCTTCAATCGAGCAGGGAGCACCTGAACTCGCCCTCTGGAGCTCCTCACCAGCGCCGGCTTCGGAGACTCCTGCTTTGCCACTGTTCTATTCCCACCGCCTTTCTTCGCCTTTGATTTTGCCTCAGTCTCCGCACGACAGTAAGAACCAGAACCAGAACCTTTCACTCCGGCGCACCACGACGCCGCCGACTTGGCTGCCAGAATCCTTTGTATTCCGTACTGACTGATAGGAATTGGGCCGACATCGCGGCTGCTGGCTTTCCTCTTCTTCCGACCACCGCCGCTGTCGTCATCACCGCCCCAGTCACCCGCACGACACCTTTTCATACTTGGCATTACAGATTTCAGGTTCCTCTTCACTATCATCCTCCCCAAACCCCCAATTTCGCCGCCGCGAAACCCTAGCCACCCAAATTCACCACCGCGGAAGCTTTCCTCGCATCCACGCCGCCGCGTTCTCCACCTCGAATCGAATAATTACACGAATGTGCGCCGGATTAATCACCGGGAAGTGATCGGAGGACCCAGCCGCAGGATTTTCGAGATAAATAACGTAGGATCTATCTAAATATGTCTATCTCTGTTTCGCGCAGTTCTTGTTACTACTTTCTCTCTCTAGAACTTCTAACAACAACCTCGTGACAGAGATGAAATAGTAATAAAGAATACATTTTTCACTAATTGCACTCCAAGCATACTGCTTTGGGAGGTTTAATAAATTAATCGAAAAAATAATTACAGGACGGATTTCGCTGGATGTAGATACAGAGCGGCGTACGTATAGGTTGAAATAGCAAAATACGAGTGGAAAGAGGGATTCTGTGCAGACATCGGTGGGATTAACGTGAGACGTGCAGATTTTTCTGGCACCGGAAGTTGGGTTCGCTGATAAAGCAGCTTCTGAATTTTCCTAGAAAGTTGGAAAAACCAGTGTCGAATATTATGAAATTACAGAAAATAAATGATGGATTATGATTTATGACTATGAAAATATGATAAATTTTCTTGAATTTGTAATAAATGGGAGTAGTCGTTGATGTTATAGTTGAAGAGGAAATAATTCTGGGGGGATATAAGTTTTGAATATGGTTTATAATTATATGTGATACAGTGTAATTAAGTGAAATAATATTTTATTTTGAAGTTAAATAAATTGCAGCCGGAAAACAGAAGAAGACGATGATTGATTTTCGTAGGCGGTTTTGGAAATGATAAGGAAGAAAAAAGGTTAGGTGGGAGTTGGTTGTTATAGTTGGTCTCGCCGGAGTTGGGTCACCGGAATCTGAAATATGGCAACCGGAAACTTGGTTGTTTAGGCCTGTGGTTTACACCGACTGTGATTCCGGCAGGATTTTAAGGTCGGTTTTGTTCGGCACAACTCTTGGAGTTTGGATTTTGAGGCAGACAAATCAGCTGATTTAAATGCACACATAAAAACGTATTTTTATTGCAAATTCTATTTAATTTTAAAGAAATTGTGATGCGATACAAATCGAACGAAATTCCTGATTTTTCAGTTTTCCTGATTTTGGTCAGAGATTCCAGTTTTCCGTTTGACCGACGTTTTTTTTTCCGACGAGTCTGTCACGGTGGAGGGATTTAGACATAGAATTGGGCAGCAAACTAAAAAGGTTGGGCAACAAGGACGACCAAATTTGGTCACCGGTATATTGCTTATGACTTTTGAATGTGTATATCATACACAATATTGTTATTTAATTTGATTTTTCGGGTCATGGTCAGGTGTTCACGATGTTTGACATGTCAATGTCTCATTCTTGATGGCTGATAGATGACGTTTGATATTAAATGTGTTTCGATTACTTAATTGTCACATACTTTGCTCCGTTTACGATCTATGTCTTTCAATGTGGTCGTAATTCAGAATACATATATCATAATTTGGATAATGTGGTGTGTAGTTATAGTATATCAATGTTTAGCATAGTGATGATAAATTCCTCTTTGCCAAGTGATTTTAGTGATTTCCACGGCAAGTAAATATTCCTGTAGATGATGTTACGATTTTATTGAATTGAATATCTTAATCTGTAATAGTTTGGTTGATATTACCCTTATAATATACTAATTAGACGAGTGTCATTTCCATTATAATCACTACTTCTAGTACCATTGATGAATTTCAAAAAATACATTATGCTGCATTAAGTCAAACAGAGATTATGTTAATTTTAATTCCATGTTACTACTCTTTTCTTCACCAAAATTTAAAATCAAGTAGCAAGTCAAATGTAATTATGTTACAGTAAATTGAGCTTTCACCATAGGGTGAACTGTCAGACAAGGTGATTAAAAGAAATTCCAAATTAAATGGGCTTTTTGTAATGAACAGCTACTTTCAGCCCATATCCACACCACTGCCCAAAAAATTAAATATAGAATACAATACATGAGTTTCTTTGCACTAACATTTATCCAAAATTCTGTTTGCCTGAGCTTATTTTTTGTTGATCTGAATTGAATTGAATAGTAATAGACTGAATTGATTGAACTGATTTACTTATGTACTCATACAAACAGGGCCTAAGTGTTTGGAGCAAAAAAAGATGGGGAAGCACCTAAAAATTTATAAATTACCCAAAACATTTGTTTATAACATTTTTTAGCCATTAAGATCAATTTTATTGACACAATCAACGGTCAAATTAAGAACAAAAACAAAAGACATCATCCTCTTCAATGTCTAGCACTATAACAAGATGAGGCACACTATAAAAAACTCACTGCAGTGAATCTTTTCAGTTTTTTTGAAAGTTATCAGAAATTAAATTTTGTATACTGAATTATGCAAAAAAATCTGTAAACTTTACATGTAGATGAATCATTCCTAGTGACAATTGTTACTTAACATGTCATCATCATCTTTCGAATACTGAATTATGCAAAATACTGCAAATTTAAGATAGTACTTGGTCAAGCTCAATTATAGAGTAACTTCAACATCCATAAACCGCATGAAAATCTACAATTACAAGTCCCGAGTGATCATTAGAAAAACTACATGAAAGCCCTTAAATGCCCACATCATCCACATCATTCCTGTGTTGATCCAACACATCGTCAATTAGCCTATCAACCTTGATAACCATCCTTTCAATTGTTTTGGAATAACGCTCCAAAAATGTTCTCCCCACGTCCTAATGAATAAGAAACCAAAAAAATCATGAAAATTAGATAGACACAATCAAAGGCCAAATTAAGAACAAAAAAAAAACAATACATCATCCTCTCCAATGTCTAGCATTAGAACAAGAGGAGTTAAGGAGTGACCATTTTCTGCACAGCTGAAGAGAGAACAAAAAGCAGGGCACAAAATGGTGAAAAGATAAGAGATAGATAGGAATGAGTAGACATAAGACATTTTATGAAATAAACATACCTCATTCTCCTGGATTTTTGCAACGGTGAATGGAGTAAGGGGGATATCTGGAGTTCTAATTCGGATAGCTTTTAGAAAATAGTTGCATTATTCATGAATCTCGTGTATTTTCGAGATTTTCTCGGCTTAGCACCCATCTTAAACTTCCAAATATGCAAGACCTTCTCCAACTTGGTTGTTGTCTCGAGTAATTCCGCTTGAGGTATTGCTTCAAGATATTGGTCAATCCTTGGACGGATTGGTTGTACTTCATCGATGTAATGCAACGGCTCGAGTTCATTTGGTTTCAAACAATCATATAAACTGATTCCAAGGCAAACTTTTCCATGCCACAAACAAAACACAAGGTCAAAACTAAATACATTTATGACTAATAAACACAAGGACAATTGAATAAAATTAAGTACCTTTTCTAGACGAAAGTTGCTTGGAAAGTTCATTTGCTCCAAGACGCATATATTAGCGATCAAGGAAGTCTCTAACATTGCATTGCACCTATCTCGGAACCGTGTCAACTTCCTACGGACTGATGCCGACATTCCAATATTAGGCCGGTGGTAAACATAATTATCATCATAGTTTAATTGAAACTTCCTGAGAGTCTTTACAATCTCCCCAAATATCGAATCAAGTTGTGGGACATATTCATACACATCCTCCCTTGCTGGGCAGTGGAAAACAAAGCATCCTCCATAATCTAGTCCTACATTTCTAGCAATACATGCTTCGACTAAATCCTTAAGAATCTTAATACGTGCCCCCCATTCTTCTATCATCTCGGTCTCAACTCGTCCAAGATGAGTAATCCCTTCAAGGACATCCTCTACAAAAATTAAGGAAATCACAAAATCAATAAAATGTATAAGCATTAAAATCAAGAACTGAAGAACATAAAAAATGAACTAATCATACACAGGATATTACACAATAGAGCAGGATATAAACATAATGGTCCTACAGCATGGGATACTAGTTTTCACAACAGTTTTACATCATGGGACATAATCTACCCGATTTTACCAATTCAAATGGTGGACATAATCTACCAGCATGGGAATAATTCTATAGGCTTAAATCAAGATTTTACCAATTTCTCATAAACTAAAATACACCCATCTACAATGTAATAAAAACAATAAACCATAATCATACACGGGTCCTATAATATAAGCAAAAACAAATGGAGTTTGAATTCCATAACCTGTTATTCCATCGAAAAGCAATGCCAAAGTTTTGGCAGTAGACAAGTCTTGAGATTCTCTTTGGAAATCACCTCCCAAGTTTATATGTGCTCTCATTAGATCAACACTCATATGCCTAAAATGAGCAACATCCATTTTGCCTTTCTTTTTTCTGCCGAAACTTGAAATGGGTTTTGAGGAGATAATAAATGCTTGAAGAAGATGAGAGGATAGGAGATGAAGAAGATGAATGATCTCAGATCTTGTTTTTTGGGGAAAAGTGAAGCATTGTAAATACCTAAAGAGTTGAACAAGGGTTCTGGTTATTACCCTTTGGTTTATGGAATGCATTTTGCCCCATGCTCATACTCTGCATGTTGTGTCATTTATGGAGATATCTGGCATTAAAAAAATACTCAAGTGTTAAACCCAATCCGATATTTTACTCAATTTAGTTTAAAATACCATTAAATTTATAATATTGTTAAGTAAATATTATTAAGTTTCCCAATGAATTTAATGTACGAGGATATATTTATAAATACATATCGTATTTTGGAATATAAGAGTAAAATATCGGACTATAATTTTCCATTCAAATTTTGATATAAATTGATATGGCAGTACACTTGAGTGCCTTCTGGATATAAGACTGCTCTATTATGACATGCAGATGAAGAAGTTGAAATTGAGACCATGTGTATAGTCAATCATATACTTACCACACCATTCGAATTGCATCAAATTTTTGATAGCATTTGAATTGCATCAAACTCAAGGAGCCAATTTTGTTGTATTATGCACGCCAAAGCAACATGCATTTTCAGTTTTTATTTTTTTATTGCTATGTTTTGGCATAATTCATTCCATTCCTCTTTGTTTTTTTTAATTAAACCACTCATAGAGTGAGAGATATTAATATTAGGCATCCCACGCCAAAAGGAGTCAAAAAATTGGCATGATTACAGATTGGGACAAAAGCCCCAAATGACAAATGAATGCCATCAAAAGAATAGCTAGGCTGATATCTAAGGTACAAAAGAGACATATCACAAATATTTCCTCATTTTTATAGAACCTAATTGGGAACCAAAACACAAGGCGGTACTATAAAAAGGTGGTAATGATGTGACATGAACTAGCTAAAAATATGACTAAGGGCAGAGACTCTATAAGGAGCACAATATTACAACAAACATGATCAACAACATTATAGTACAGGTAGGCTGAGGTTGTAGCCTTCAATTTCTTGAAGCTCTGATTCTGATTGATGGCAGCTGATCCCTTATCCAACAGAAGAACAGTTTTAACATTCGAGGGGAGCTGAGACTAGACAAAAGATTCATCTGATTTGGTCTGGAAAGCATGCCTAGCCAAACAGTCTGCATCTAAGTTGCCTTGTCTGAGTGTATGCACCAATATGGCTTTTAAAACTCTGTTGGTTTCATCACATAATCTGAAGAATTTCCAATGAGTTGTAACTGGGCATCTAGACCTAGGTGGTTTGGTAGTGGCTGGAATGAATGGAGCAGTAGTTATTTCCTTATCTATCTCAGTAATAGCATAGATGGGGTGTACAACCAGAGAGTAGTAGAACATAATTCATTCCATTCCTTTCTTTCTTTCAAATTGTACCTTCTCATATATTCTGATCCGCCACATTGATTTCATTATTTAAATAAATATCTGATTACAAAATAAGACAATTAATTTTGTTAAAGTGGATACAAAATTAAATATCCATTTAATTAACTATATTAATACATTTATAATTTAATAAAATAATCTACATATGAAAAAAATGAGTTGGAAATAAGTGGGAATTGTAAAACCACTAACATCTGATTTTGATAAGACTGGATAATTGTACAAGACAGGATGATTGTAGGATTAGAAGTTGTTGGAAGAAGAGAGAAGAGATTAAGACTAAAATATTGGACTATAATTTTCCACTTAAATTTTGATATAAAATTGAGATTGTAATACATTACATTGCCTTTTGGGTACAAGACTGTTCTATTATCTGCTGCTAAGGGAGGAAAAATAATTAGATGTTGAGTCCGACGGTTTGCTACAGATGCATTTATGAAAATCTGATTGAATATAAATACAATTTTTGCAAAACACATTATAATGAATTTATAAGACTTAACCTGATATATTATATCTTTATTTCAATCAAACTTTCATAATTAAAAAGAATTAATTAAAAGAAAAATAAATTAAAAATATAAGATAAACCGAAATAATATGAGCTGAATTAATATGAATTAAATAAGTGATACCATTACAAAAGCACGGATATTACATTAATATCAGATAATACAATTATTTTACTGAATACCTTTTCCTGTAAGGTCAACTCACATACACGTTACACGTTATTCTGAGAATAGACTTGTACAGTTTGCCTGGATTAAACTCTTATGGAGGGGATTAAACTTATATAAGAGATATTCCAGAGTCCAACCTGGTGTAGCTCCACCACAGCTCCGTCGTGCCGGACCTCCCTCACCGCCTCATGGACAAACTCTCAAGCACGGGCCCCGCCACAAATTTTAATTTCTCATTGATAAAAAAAAAACAGATATTTTAAGTAATAAGTTCAGTTGAAACCCTAATTACTAACCTGTTTGAAGAATTCCGAATAATATGGTGGAAAATTATATTAATATATTAAACCATACTTGCAAACATCACAAATAAAAAAGAATCTCCAAAACATTAGAAACTGGCTGAAAAAGAAACCGGGTGGACCTTCATTCTGCTTACAAAACGCTGAGAAAAGAAACACGGTGACTTGGTGCGGTGGTGCGATTAATTGCTGCCGGTGGCGGGTGGTGGCGCGTGGAGGAAGAGTTAAAACTTGAATGCGCGCGAAAGGGGATTCTCAGGTTGAAAGAATGGAGTTCAGTAACTTGGTTAGCAAAAGGGGTAAAATGATTAGCAAACGGTCAATGAGAAATGAACTAAAGGGTGTTCAAAAAAAAAAGAAAAAAAAAGAAAGAAATGAACTAAAGGTAACGGCCACAAAATTTGATACTATTTTATTTTTTCCGGTTTAACCAAAAATATTTTTGACTATTAATATCTTTATTCATGTGTTATTACGAACACATTACAACGAAATAAATAATATCTCATATGATCATATTCAATTTATAATGCTAGATCAATTTTATGTTGAAATTGATTAAATTTGACTTAATGAATAAAGACCAGTGTTGTTTGAGTTGAAACGGAGGTAGAGAGTAGTTTGTAAGAGTATGTTTAATACATAATATTTCCTAGTTCGATTCAGTTCAATTTTGACAAAATGACTGTTATTATTTTCAACCGATTCAATTTTTACTTTTATTCCGTTCACTTCAAAAAAGTTTAATATTTGTTTATGCATGTAAACAGTTAGAAAAGGAAATGTTTGTTTGGTTTTAGATGTCAAAAAGTATTAAAGGGTTTAATGTAACAAAGGCAAAATAATATTGGTCCCCTTTTAAGTGTTAATTTTGGAGCCAAGAAAGATGGGGAAGCACCTATAAATTCATAAATTACCCAAAACATTTATTTATAACAGTTTTTAGGCATAAATAATAGTTTTATAGGCACAATCAAAGGCCAAATTAAGAACAAAAAACAATACATCATCCTCTTCAATGTCTAGCATTAGAACAAGAAGAGTTAAGGAGGGACCATTAGCTTCTACACAGTTCCTCTGAAGACAGAACAAAAATCAGGGCACAAAATGGTGAAAAGATAAGAGATAGATAACAATAGTATAGCCATTACATCAAAGTGCATCATCATACAACTAATTCATAACTTCACTGGCATTTTATTAAAACAAACAACATCATATATACATCATAACATCACCATTAGCCAGTAGGTAGGACATTACATCTTCTTCTTCATCTCGGAGAGGTGGTTATTCGACTTACTTATCTCCAAACTCGACTAAAACTAGTACTAATACTCAAGTAATTCTACACCTTTCTACAGAGGGCATCCTCTCGGGTTAATAAGTCATTCCTTCTTGATCGAATCCATTTCCTCAGTCTTTGCAAACCTTCCTCGGATCCTTGGTTGACTGTCGGCCAAAGCTTTCCTGCAAGCATACTGGACAAATACACAAAACGCTCGCTAAGTGCACTGACATACTTCAGAATCTAAGTAAACAGAGAATGACGGGTTTTGGAAACTGCTAAAAATATCATACCTTAATTTTTCTTCCAAAGTTCCTCTTGCTCTTCTTGTTCCTGTATCTTGAAAGCTTCTCCTTGCGATCTTCATACGTGCAAGTTGAAATGGACGGTGGTTGGCCACGTGGAGAAGTGATCACATTTACACTACCATTAGCAAGAGCCTGCCAATACAAACTTAACATTAAATTACACGACCAAATAAGTGTCAAACACAATCTACTCGTTTCTCAGTTGTAATAGTAATGTTTATACTGTATTAGAATTACCCAATTAAACATTACTTCTTTGAAAATAATACAATTCAAAAGATAATCGAACATACCTTTATATCTCCCTCACTGAAGGCTCTTCGCATACCATAGTTCAAGTCAAAACCAGGAAAGTCAAGGAAATTCGGGCCTTTAGGAGGACCATGGATCCATTCCATGGAGCTAAGGCAACTTGAACTTAAACTTTTCTGGACAGGCAGAAAAGAGTCGCCACCTGGAATCAGACTTTCTTGAGAAGCTTTCATGTCCAGCATCTCAGAAAGAGTAGCTTCAGTTGCTTCTTTTGCTAAGATATCATTCTTGCACTCATAGAAGACCTCACTGAGAAGACCATCATCAATCGATGAGTTGATATCCGTCACCTTGAGATCTTGTGAACCGATTACATCTCCACCGCATGAAATCATTGATATTGCAGCTGCCACTGGATCCATGCCTATAAGTGGTTCCTCCATTATTGGTGCTGGAGCCTTAAACAGATCCCCCTCAATACCGAGGTCATATTCTGTAATAGATGATCCCTGGTTCAGGTTATCCTGCATCATGATTCTAAGTCAGGAAAAAGTGGAGATGCATGCCCATAAGAACAAGGAGCACAGGGACAACACAACACAACACAACACGAAAACCAATTTATATCATTTCTATGCCTATCCAGCATGTGAAAAATAATGTGAGTACGCAAAATCTAGAAAAGAACTCTCGCACTTTCAGCCACTTTAGCACAAGACACTAAATGGAAAATATCCATGTGCATTTCATGAACATTCGGTACTTTTTCCAAAAGAGTATAAACACCAATAATAAAAATAAATGACACCATAAACCAGTTTAAGAAATATAAATGCCTAGGAAAGCTATGGAGTAGTAAATTTTGGACTAAATAACAGCAACAACCAAGCATTTATAGTCTATGTGCATTGCATGTGAACATCCACCAACAAATTTACACTTGTATTTGTATGCATAGACTACAATCAAGCATATCAAGTGTAAACACTATCAAGTGTAATCCACACTATAAACAACACTAAATCTAAAAGCAGAGGCTTAAACTTTTTGTCACATTTTCTTATCCAACTTTTAGTTCTGAATCCAGATGAGTGCGGTTAAAAGTGAACCCTGAACAAGCAGTTGACATCAGAATCCTTCAAAAATGGTTAAAAGGGAAAAGGTGAAGATAACACCATAACCAATAATGTTCTTCATGGGGATATAAAACTGGGAAAGGGTGTATGGAGCACGGAAGTTGTGATTGTGAAAGTTAAAGTGATCATACACAATATGTTGGCTTGCCTTTTCCTCCATAGTTACTCAGCAAGCACACAAAAGAGGACCATATTCATATCAAATATAATCAAGTCACAGCTAAAAAGAGAAAGCAAAACAAAATCAATCCTTTCACACAAACAGACCCCCACGTTCTACAACCCCCTAAAAATGGCCTACCCCAGGTTCTAAATATGTCCAAGATTCAATTTTTTCACCTCAGCGAGCAAAACCCACAAAATTAATCACCTCAAAACCCCTAAAACCTTTCATAAAATGCATCTTTTCAAGCATCAAAAGTAACACCATTTCAATTTTTTACCAACCAAATATCTCAGCAAGAAAAGCCCATAAAGTAAATCAGCTCAGACCCCCTAAAACCCTTCAAAAAATGCATTTTTCAAGCTTCAAAAGTGACCCCATTTCAAATATTCACCAACCAAGTAGCTAAGCAAGAAAAAACCACAAAGTAAATCAGCTCAAACCCCCTAAACCCCTTCAAAAAACACATCTTTTAATTAAAAGACACCCCATTTAACCATTCCAATCACAGATTAAGCAGCTATCTAAAGCAATAAATGAATACCAGGAGCAGGGCATTTGGCCTCTGGGAAGAGCAGGAAAAGTCATCAAACTGCTGGGAGAAGCTGGTCTGGAACTGGAAGTAGGGGAGCATGAAGCCAGTCTCTGCATACATTTCTTGGTCTCCAGCTCTGGAATTGAGAAGCAAAAGGGGAATGGAATGGAGAGGAAAACTGGAGTGGGAATGGAGGGGTTCTTATAGAGAGAGGAATGATGAGAGTTGGAGTAATAATAGTGCAGTGGGAATAGTAACATAAAAGGCCAAAAGAGAGGAGCAGTATTTGCAGGTCTGCGCACAGAAAGAAACAGAGGAGGGAGTAATTAAGAAAGGGAGGGGGATTGGTAAAGGAATCTCTTTTGGATTGTTCCTTGGTTCTTCGTTTAGGTGAGAGAATTTATCATGGTAGGTCCTTTTCTTTTTATCATCCTCCTTTTTACTCCCCTAAAAACTATATTTTACTCACTCAACATAATTTAAAATAAAATGATAATATCATACTTTAAATATAATTAAGTTTTTCAATATAATATTTTCAATGGACATAACTAGTAACATTAATGTTATAAATAATCATTAAGTAAAAAGAGTAACATTTAAACATTTAAACTTGAAAAATATTTAAATATTTAGGGTGTATTTGGTTGGAGAGAATTTTGAGAGTCTGCATTTTGTTTTGGTATTTTGAGTGTTTGGGTTTTTGTTTGGGATTTTGAGAGTCTGGTTTTGTAAAAACCTTGTTTGGATGGGTTGAGATTTTGTAAGTCTGAAACAAAATTTTTAATTGGTTTTTAGCATTTTGCAAGTCTGGACTCTAATGCTAAAAATAGAATTTTATAAAATTTGGTGAACCAAACAAGTTTTTGGACCAGTTTTCAAAAAACTCATCCAACTAAATGCACTCGTAAAAAGAGTAAAAATAATCATTTAAACTTGATGTTATAAAGAATTTTGGTCGTTGAATCGATATAACTAGTAACATTAATCAAAAAGTCATATCAATAAAATACTACATGAGAATTTAAAATTGTATTACTATCCTAAAATTACATAAATATCTTTCACCAATAAAGTCTTCGATCAAAACTCTTATATTTTATATTTTTTGCATAGTCATTTGTAATTGTGCAGTCCCTATCCATGAAGTATATGATGGAAACCAACTAAATAAATTAATTAATTAAGTAAAATTTAGAAATCAATAAAAAAAATTACTTCAACATTTCAAATCGAAGATAATTAAAAATAATAACCAGTCACAGTCACACACTCCCAAACAAATGCCAAAAAGGGTTTCAAAGTCGCTGTAGAGTACTAGTCCAACTCGAACGATAATGTCCATCTCATGATTACTGCGGTTGTTTCAGTGAAATTAATCGAACTTAATTAAATTTTAACCTGTCTAATAATAGTCAATGCACTTGGTGAGATGAATTTGAAATTGAGAGGGCAAATTGCAAAAAGAGGACAAAAAA
The DNA here is from genome assembly GCA_948330725.1 of Sherardia arvensis. NCBI lineage: Eukaryota > Viridiplantae > Streptophyta > Magnoliopsida > Gentianales > Rubiaceae > Sherardia > Sherardia arvensis. The sequence continues at coordinate 887,152 of OX415236.1, read as the reverse complement.
TAATCAGAGCAGAATATCAACGTCAGTGGTACCATATGCAGTGAGGCAGTGACCCCATAACTTGTGTAATCATGCATCTCTTAATTTGGGGTATGCAATTTAGCACTAATATCCTCCTTAAGTGATTGGTACTAATTGAATTGAAGTATGATTAAAAATGATTAATCTGGGTCTTGTCCCGTTCAACTTATTACAGCACATTTCAGCACAACACAGCACTCATCAGCACAGCAGGGTACAACACTGGTCAGCACAACACCTGTTCAGCTCAACGCATTTAAGTACGAAATGGACACTATTTTTATATTTTGTAAAAATAATATTAATTAAGTAAATTTTTTAGTTCTTAATTAATAAACATTGTGTTTTTTTTCAATTCAAATGAATACTATTCAACACTTTCTACACTATTCAGCACAAGATCAGCACAGTTCAGCACTGATCAGCACAGCTCAACACTCATCAGCACAACACATTACCAAATAAGTTGAACTGGACAGGACCCTAATCTTTTGGCAGAGTTCACCTAGTTTTTTGGTAGAGGGGGAGGCAGTAGCGAACCTATGCATAGGATAGGGCCTGCTCTCAGATCCGCTGAAACAGACTTCTAAATAATATTTTTCGACTAATTGCTACTGTTATGTATTCACACTCTATAGTATTACCTACCCGACCATTAATTCTTAGATCCGCTTCTGAGTGAAGGCGGAAGAACCTAGTCTCCGATGATTTAATGGAGGTAGTTTTATCTTGTTGAGTAATAATAATGTTAGAAATGTATAGATAGTTAGTTAGTGTCCTTTAATTGTTGCAGGGTTTAAATTTGTATCGATCATGAATTATCGGGACAATGTTTAAGAATTTTGTGTTATTAATGTATTTAATCCATATTCTAAAAATATTATGGAGGTTCTACTACAAAGCACTCACTCGAAGAAAATAAAAATTAATTTTTCGACACATTAACTTATAGGGATATCTATTTCGCGATGAAGAATAAAATGAGATTATATAAAACAAACTCTCCACTATGTATGTAATATATATCTCGTTCTATTTAAAATTTGAGTGTTTTGACTGCAGTCTCACAATCAAAATTAACATCGACCATATAAAACTTATAAATTTTACATATAGAAAAGTAAATTTTCGGATTCATTTTATAATCAAGATGAATTGATAATTTAATTTTTCGATCTTATTTACTAACTTGAATAGTGGTAGTTCTTTGGTCGTGCAATTGTCATATTACCCGATTTTCTGAACCATTTATGTTTGAAAATTCTAGAGGTAATTATAATTTATTTGATTGATATTTATTAATTGAATCCGTTCCTAAAATGAAGTGTACATGCATGAATGATTGATTCCGCCCTACTCTCCTCACTTGCTGACCTTTCCATTCCCGGGAACAATCGCGCCGGGATACACCCGTGAACGGGTTTTGACTTTTCAATTTTCAGTTTAACTTTGATTTAAAATGTAGAATTGTTAAACGCTTTTTTTAACCATTGTTAAAAATGGTTAAAATGGTTTAAAATGTCACTAATGATAATTCATAGAAAATTTTCAATTCAAATGGAGTGAAAATTACAAAATTTCACTGGCACAATTCAGGGGCAATATATTATATTTTACAGACCTATATTCGTTAAATGGACATGCATGTATAATTTTTCGTAAATTTAATTATAAGTCATATTGAACAACTCTTTACAAAGTCTAACCATATAATTAATTCAATTGTTTGTAAAAAAAGAATGACACGTTATTATAAAAATAACATATTTTCTCAATTGCAATTTAATTTTCTTAAACACGTCAAAATTGTAAATTAGAATCGAAATATGTTAAAGTTCTTAAATAATATTTTGGTGTGTTATGTTCAGTGGCGGAATCAGTAGAAAATTCAATAAATTGCTAAACAAGCCTACCTGAAAAAATAGAGGTTGCCGCCGCGTCAAATCACCACCGCTCCACCGTAATCTACATTAAATTACTAGTTGTTTCCTAAAATTTGGGGGTTACCGCTACCACATCCAGCAGCTCCCAGAATCCATCTCTGGTTATGTTGTACTGATCAGTGAAAAAAACCGAGTCTTGGTACTCTCTAATCTTGAAGACTTGAACTCATTTTCATTTTCACAAATAATTATTATGAACTTTGATGAAAAACATGGCTCTAAATTTGACTTCTATACCATAAAAATATGTTACCATAATTAGTCGAATTTAGATTGTTGTTGACACACCCGCGTCAAGGAGGTGGCCAGGTGGGACATAATTTGCTACAAATAAGTTGGATCCCATTCAATTTAAATTCCCCTCCTCTTTTGTCTTTATTCGCCACAAATATTGCAATCAAACAATTTATCACTACTGATATTTTATAAATATTTTGATTAATCAGTTTGAAAGGTAAAATAAAAATATTTACCATAGCAAATTAAAAATTACCGGTATGTATCGGCAGGATCTTAATTCTGCTCTACCAACAATATTATCCGGCAGCAGATCCATAAAATATTTTATTGCATGGCTAAATAATACTAATAGCGGCGTGGACTAAAATATTTATATAGATAAAAAATCACAAATTAATAATTACCGATTAATCTGTCATTTTTTATGTAGTTTGGTTACTGATGAATAAGATGAAATAGTTTTAAAAACTTCACATTTCAATAATTATCGAATTTTATATCAAATTTTGATATGGTTGAAGACATATCAACTCATATAATAGATCCATCAATTAACCCGAGACGACGTGGCTGAAAAATTAACTGTGTCAAATTTTAAAGTGTCAAACTGAAATGACATATGCTGAACTAAATAAAAAGATACTAAAATAGGCTGAGAGTGTTGAGAATAAGATACGAAGATAAAAAGTAAAAATTATCCTTCAATTTTCATATAAAACTCATCTCTATTAAATTTTGTTAAACGGTGCACTTTCAAGTTTGGCTTACTCTTAAGAGGACACGAATAATAAAAAGTGTTCAAAATAACCCTTGGGAAATTCGTATGGACAGTGGAGATATCAAAAAAAAATATAAAAAAATTAGGACGAAAAAAAGTAACATTTAAAAAAAAGATGCCTATTAAACATGTCATCATTAACATCACTTGATTAATTAAAGAATTGATAAATAGTACTATTTCAAAGCTTGTTTAATATATGAACATTCTTTTTACAAGCATATAAACTAATCTCCCCATCTAATAATATTTAAATTTGAAATATGTTGACTTAATTATTGTTTTAAGCTTTAATATTATAAAAGCCTCCTTTAAATTACAACACATTGACTTTTTAATACTTTTTTAAAAAGAACTCTATCTAAGATGCGATTCTTATCATATTTCATTAGGCAAAGAGCGTTTATTTTTAAAAAAATTAGGTAAAGAGAGGTTTATTGTCAACCCTATTAAATTAATCGGCACAGATACTGCTATCTTGTTCAGTTCAGATTAAAATTATCTTATTTATTATTTGACATGATTATGTATAGGGATAATTTGATTTTGCAGAGGTGAAAAAGTAAAATTACTCTCATTATTACACTATGATCTAAATCTGCATTACAAAGTAAGAGCATTTCAAGCCAATATCAAACCGGCAAAAGTAAAATGTTCATGTACCTAAACTCCTTGTAATTATTTCATCAATTTATTTATTTTAGCAGATTTCATACTAACAACCATTTTCAGTATATCTCAACATCCGTTTTAGTTACTTTTCAACAGATTTCAGCATTTTTATTCACCGGAGCGGAATTAGGGTTGCACTGGGTGCCGCCGGCAACTTTAAAATTTATATTATAAGCTATATTACTGTAGTTTGGGATAAATGTACAGTGTAATTTTGAATTCCACCAATCTCAGTTCTATTGAGCAAAACGCTAAATTTTATTGTCTGGTTCCGCACCTAAATAAGGCTACAAATAACTAAACTTAACCTAAAAATTGCATTAATGAAGAACATGTTTGTACGTAAGTGGGCTGTATTGGTCCAAAAAAAGTGAATCTGTGGGCGTTCAGATTCCCTCTTACTCAGTGTTGAAAGATTCACAGCAAAAATCCCACTCAGGGTAGAAAAAGGAATCTAACACAGTGATTAATACGTTTACATTATAAAGTAAAACGAACCTGTAAACAATCTGGAAACTGGGAATTTGAAATAGGATGTCAAAGTTCATTTTCTGGGCTTGTTATTGGAGGGCAGAAAAACAATGAAATTCCAGCTAAAAGCAAAGGATGCCTTGCCGCCGCTTTGGGAAATACCGGCGAAAGCAAGTCAAATGCTGTAGGTTTACATCACTACATAAAAAAAATATTATATGTAGTTTCGTATTTTATTATTTTTGTTATGCAGAATACGGTATAAATTTACGAAAATATTTTTATTTATCGCATTCATTGAAAATTTCAGCAATATTCATGGATGGTATAGTAATTTCAATGACAATTTTGACTATACGAACTAAAATACCGGATTACGTATAACACTAGAAGTAAGTTAGAGATAATTAGCATGTTAAGCCTATCTAGTTAGGGTTTATTCAGATCTAGGGTTTACTAGTTCTTTTACATAATCATCGTATCATCTCTTTATTCTCAATACAATTCACACTTATGCATTAAATTTTGGTTATAGAAAACTACATGTATTTGAAATTTTCCTCAGTATAATGCAAAAAATTATACCATCCCCTTTATGTTGCTATTTTCACACGATCATACAACTGAGGATAATTGTTAATCTGCACGTGTCAATTCAGTAATCTGAAATTTTACTCGTCGTAATAAAAAATTACTACATTGCCCCTATTATAATGCAAAAATTTCCCGTAATCAATAATTAAAAATATTTTCATAAATTTATACTGTAAGAGTAAAATGTAAGACTGTACTGTATGTATAACCACTAATTATCAAACTGTATTGTTTAAATGACCGGATACAACATTTTATACGATAGCCTACTAACAAGATTAGAAAAATGATGAAATAAGCGTGACACTAAAATTAGTATGCGAGAACGGTGAAAGCGTAACGCTAAAATTAATAAGCGAGAACGATTTCTACCAAGTGTCTTTCAAATAGATTATTATAATGAAATCGAAATAGAAACAAAAAACAATAATGGATCTATGCAATCTATTCAGCATGCAATATGGTTTTCTTGAAATAATCTGTGAAAAAGGATTTTACAAAAGCGCGCTTTTCGGCCACATAGATAAAAAGCTCGCACTTTACACCGAGGAAGTGTGTATTGCAAGTTTTAAACCTCAAAATACCCCCAATTTGGAAAGTAAAAAATACGTACAAATACATGAAACTTATACATACTACTAGTTGAGTGTGAACATGCTACTAGTTGATCGGGTGACCCGTGTCCATATTTCATATCATGGAGCCACTATAAATGGCACTACATAACTTATTCTTGACCTAATTTTACATTTTTATTTTATTTTGATATAGTTATTAAAATAAACGGAGACAACTATAATAATTTAGGTCACATCCTTCCACCACCATTATTGTTATCATTTCGTCATGCACCATTATTTCACTTCCATCATACTCATATTATAATGTTATTTTTTACTTTTCAAAATTAAATAGAGTAAGATATGTTATTATTATTATCATGTGATATTTAAATACATACTATAGAATTTCCAAAATATATTAACAAAGAGCATAGAGGATGAATTTTTAAATCCACCTATAAGTACATATTTGAGATTTTTTTAGCAAATTTTATTTTCAGAGAGTTTCGATTGATCTTATAATATCTATAAATTACTTTTGAGATTGTCGATAGGTGATCTATGTATATTGTTTAATGCAAGAATGGAACAAGGAAATGCTAGAATTGAAATAATCATTATTAGAAACACTAACGGGGATAATTGGCCCGTCCGTAAACTGGGAGGTGGACAGACACATATGCCCAATATGTTCAGTACATAACCCTAGTGAAATTTCGATATAAAATCAATTGACAATATGTGAAATAATCCACCAAACTTGAACTCTTAGACAATTTTCATCAAATTGAAATAAGTCATCTTCTTATTTTCAATAAGAGATTACACCGGCAGCCGGAATATAGAAGTCAGCATCACATATTCACATCGGCAGCCGGAATGGTTTGATGAGTGTAGGGTAAGCAAAGCATAAAACAACAAAATGGCTGCTTTCTTATTGCTCTGAATCTGGTCACGTTTTTTGCCATTCCAAAATCATCAAGTTAATAATATTAATAATAATCAATCAATTATAGTAAGTTAAAAATTACTTACCACAAATAATGCCCGTAATCATTACGTACTTTTCATCAAATTCAAGGAATTCATGCTGCAAATGACATCGTGATAGAAACGGGTTTGATAAAATAAAACGTAGGAAGTGCGGTGATAGAGAATCGGGTGAAGAATTTCGAGTTTGATTGATGGCAGTGACGGAAACAATAAGATTAAATGGTTAAAAGAGTTTAGGGTAGGCTCGTGTTAGAACAGAAAGTTATTCTCAATGAAAAATAATAATTTATGTTTGGACGTCAGATTTTATGATAGGTTAAGTCTTATCCGAATCTCAATGTAATTCTGCCACTGATTAATGATATAGTACTTTAAAAAAAGTTTGGTATAAACATTTTAATCACATATAAATATTAATATGAGTTTTGAAATTGATTGAGGATGTAATTTCATCCTCTCTAGTTGTTATGGTTTCACACCCATATCGATTTGTAAGGGAGAATCAGTGTCCGCTCAAATGATAGATCCACTTGTAAAGTATGGTGTATAATATAGAAGGAAAATACATTCTCAATTTAACTTCTTGTTATTCTAAAACTGATACTGTTCAACTATGTCTGGTTGTTGAAAATTAAGATTTACAACGCAAAATAAGAGCAGATACTCCATATTAGTACACGACTGATATAATTTAGATTAACTAATTCTACACTGTCGCGAGATATAATCTTCCACGACTTGCTATGTTGAGTCAATGATACTATAAACAAGCGATGCAACTAGTTTTACCTTCTTGTCTTTCTGACACTGCTATTCATCTTATTAGTGCTCCATTTGTGATTTGTAACATAAGATAAGACAGTCTAAAACTGTTAATTTCTCTTAAATTACTGTGAGTCATGTAAAGGAGCGATGTAGCTAGTCTTAAGGCGCAAGTATGAGATTGATCCTCATACATCTAGATAGCACAATTCCTCATACACATCATGATCGAGATGAGATGAGATGCAAAAGGGAATGGGAGAAAGCAAAGGCAAAACAGCTGGTGATGAATGTGGCATGGTGCACTCTTGTCTTGGTATGAAGATTAAGAGAAAGAAAAGGTAATGGAACTTCTTTGGGCAATTTGGGACCCTTTTTGAGCATGAGTGATTGGCCCCAAAATAGATGGATCCTTTTGTTTGTTTATCGTAGTTTTTGACACATTAATCCGTATTTTGTTTTTTTTGTAATTTAAATAAAAAATATATTTTTAATATAAAGTAGTTAGTATCAAAATTATCACATATATAATCATTTAATAAAAATATGGATTGTGAAGAAGTAAAATACGGACTATATCTAACTAAACGGAAAATTTAACACCATGAGATGAAGGCCCTGTCAAATTCAGCTTCTTGCAAGTAGTTCCAAACAGTGTCAAGCAATTTTAGCAGTTATCAAGCAGCTTAACTGGACAGAGCAGAAGAAGAGATGCATGGCGTGGCATCAATTTAGTCACATTTAGACAGTGACTTATTAGGATGAGTGCGACTGATTCATTATTCGGACAAGAAGGCTTAAGAGAACTTTTGCTTAGCTTGCATGATTCCAACTCGTGATCATTTTGAACTATAGTTCATACCCAATGCCAAGGTCAGTAAACGAGCTAGCCAGCACTAGGGTTTGTAAGTAGTTTGACACGTTTTAGATTCAATCATTTCATTTGTTTTCTTAACTTGAATTTTTTAGTCAAACTAATCAATTTTGAAAAAAAAATACATAAAAAGATTTACTCTATTCATCCAAACTCATCGTTCTGCACAAGTTATAATTTATTTAGTTAAAACTGATCATGAGACGTTCATTGACATTGTTGAGACGTGTATTTTCATAAAATCAAAAATTTATTACACAATATAAAGTTATTCAGAGTAAAACATATTTATGGTCGATTTAAAATACAAAATTGCAGTTTGAATTGGAACGAACAGAGTAGTAGGTTAGACAATAAGTTAAAGTGGCAAGTACAACTTATAAATCTAGACGATCGAACAATATTGTAACTCACATTAGAAATCACGACGTAGAGAATATGTCTGTTAATAAACTAGAAAGTGTAAACTCAGACACTAAACTTTTAGTCACACCATTTTTTATGTGAGGTTGATCTGAACAGATTATGAATCTAGTTCAAACTAATCGATTTTTTCTAGTCTCGTGATCACTTAAGCAAAACATCAGCTTAACCAAAACACAATATCTAAACCTGAGTAACTCAAATAAGAGCTTTGGAATACTCGATATAACATTCTTTTTAACAAACACTCCCGATTAACCTAATAACTAATGTATACATTGCAAATGAAATTGCTCCCCCATGGTAATTTTCACCAGTAAATATTTTAATGGACCACCGAAATGAAGACGAAAACGGACAAGACTGGCCCATCGGAGGAAAATTTGCTACCGGGCAGAAATTGCCACATTGCTAAACATCAAAAAGAGGGTCAATTCATATGAAGGGCCTATTTTCGGCCAATTAAAAAGCGGGCTTCTTCTGGAAGTTACTGTTTAATCTGATTCTGAACAACCGTCCAATATTTTACTCTTATAATTTAAATATGATATGAATTTATAAAATATTTTAATTTATTTTTTCATGTATCTAAAAATTTTAGCAATATTCAATAAAACGAGGCTATAAAAAAATACTGAACTGAATATAATATTTCAGAAAACATACTACGTGCTTGATTACGTATTATAATACGCGCAAGAACATTGGAATAAAGTTGGATTGCAAACTGGAATTGCATCCAAATTTGGCCAATATTGCTGCTCAAGTAAAACAACAACCGAATCCCTCCACCATCGGATACTTGACGGTGGGGCCGCACCACCACCACCACCACCGTGGGAGAGGGTTGGTGGGCGGGTGGAGGAAAGATGGCGTTGCCCTAGCTTCATCTTGCTAGTGGAAGAGTATTATTCAGATTTCAGGGTGTCGATAAGGGCGGTGGAACTATAAATTTAAAATTGATCGATGTAACTTAGTATTCTGAAGCAATTAAGTCGCAAGTGATTCAGATTCAATATGATTGGATGAAATTATTCAGAATATAAGTTTTCATCGTCAATATATCCTGAAAATTATTCAGAATGTAAGTCTTCACGACATTTTTAATATTTCGGTCAGAACTCAAACATTCAAAAGTACGATCAAGGTCGTGAAGTCAATTTACGTATAAGTTATAATTACCACTCCACTCATATATCTTAAAGAAGCAGTCACTAATAAATCAATTGAAACTATTTTATTTTATTGAAATTTTGAATCATTCCCCAAATAATGCCTACATGCAACTCAGATCCAAACCACCGGAAAAAAAAAATGGAATCCAAGACCTAATTGAGTTCCAATTATTTTTTATTTTTGTGTTATTTTAATCATATAGAGACGGTTGCAAATAGTAGTACGTTTGTACTTCATCTCACTGTAGCCATACGTATAGTACAGAATAATGCAATTCATATATATAAAATAAATAAAATAAAGCAATAATGTTATGTCATCATGCATCCTGATGAATTTTTGGGACCATGGAACATTATTTATGCTTGTTGTAATAGTAAAATGTTGTAAGAAATATTATAATAATTGGTAAATATGATAATGTCATGGGAGATAACTATTTAAATATAAAATCTAATCATCTATTTTATTATAAAATTATAATGAAATGACTTGACAGAAGACATGCTGTAATTAAAAAAATTAAAAAGGCATTAGTATAGTTTAGCTCTTTTGAAAAGTGAGAATTGGATGTAATGTCCACTTAAACATGCACTAATTTGACATAATGTTAGGTTCAAGTCTCAACTGTGAAAAAAAAAAGAAAGGGAATGTCTCTGAGTCGGAATTATCGAATAAAATTATTTGCGACAAAAATCGTAAATCTTCAAGTGCGAGCGAATCAAATTTCCCGACAGATGCGACGTTGGACGGACCCTGAAGTGTGACGTGAAAGGACAATATCGTTATTAACAAATTTCCAGACGATTATACATCTTTCTACATCCATCAACTACCACTTAGCCATTTATTCACCACGTTCGAATCCTAATATCCGTTACATAAAATCCGCGATATCCGTCCTGCATCATTAATTTTACTCCATGACCATGTGATACAACGAGTAATGAAATTTAAGAACGAGGCTCTTCGTGTTTACTCTAAAAATATCTTTATTTTAAAATTTGATATTAGTTTGATAAATTTCCGAGTAAAGAAAATTGAATTGTTGAAATAAGTCTGTGAAATTTGTCAAATTTAGCTTTCAATGTCTAAAACACAAATTACCAATCAAAATAAAATTCTGAAAATTTATATTTTAATAAAACCAGAATAATTTTTTAGGTCCTAGTCTTGAAAAGTGTCGTACAAGTATTTATCACCTTATTTGTTCATTTTTGTTCTTATTCTCTAATCACAAACGATGCATTATTCCATTTGGAGAGATATACTAAAAAATTAATAATTACAACTTTTTATCGATTGAGACTTCTGGAACCCGAACCTTGGCCATCTCCATCGATGCATTCAAATTTTTTTTAAAAAATCTAAATAAATTAAAGCTCATTAGAATATACCAATGGAATATATAATTCTGGGAAATAAATATCAAGTATCATCCAAGCTGGAATTTTTGGAGTGTGTTTATGCAATTTTGTTGTCCACTTTTTTGTGGGAGGCGTATGCCTGCTCGAGCCTCTTTCTATTATTGAATGAATGATTAAACATTTGCAATAGTTTCTCTTTCTTTATTATTTGAATTCGATCAATAAAAATTTGATATTTGACTACTATATATAGCGATAAATCTAATGATATCAAATATGATAATATTACTAATTACGGTCAAAATTCAAAATTTAATATTTGATAATGTCAAAAAGACAGATTACAAAGTGGTATGAGACGAGGAATACTTAAATCGGATGAAATGAAAAGAAGAAGAGGTGATGAAATACCATCCCCTAATTTATGTTCTTTTTGTAATGTATGAAAGCAAACTTTAACACATTATAATAACACACTTAGAAAAAAAATAGTGAGTACTTGGACATGTATTTCGATTCTCTAAACCGCGTGTATCTTAATTTCATATAAAATTATTGACATGTTTACGAGAAATGTTGGCATGCCTTTTACAATAAGTTCATTGAATTATTCGACACTGGTAAACTTATGAACTCAATTCAGTTCAGTTTAATTCGGTGTAATTCAGTCTATAAGCCCTCTAGAAGTCGAGAACAAAGGGTAAATGATGAGGTTCCAAAAGACTCTAAATTGCGGCTTATCTGCCACCTTGAATCTTTGGCATCGCCTTTGCCTCATCTTTGGAACTATATGTGTGCATGATTCACGGTGGAGAGATAACCTAATATGTCAATAACGCATCATTTCAGCTTGTCCTACATGCTCCAAAACCTCCCATTTACAGAAGGAACACAAAGAACACCAATGGACCCTTGATAGGATTGCATGACCGGCTCCAACAATTATTTGCCGGTAGCAGGTTACACTTAAGGGAAGTTTTTGCTGCCCTAGATCGGACGATTTTGGTTAAGAGATAGCGACCCTCACCTTTTGGTTGAAAGAGAACGATGGTGATGTATCATTAGAGCATTCTTCTCTCTTCTTCTCCCCACCTTGCGTTTCCTGTCGTAAAATCATTGGTTCTGCATTATTTCAGCAGCAGGACACCTGACCCCGGAGAGGGACACCTTACCCCGGAGAGATGTCGGATTCACAGGCCAGTTCTCAAGTGGTCGAATACATACATACAAGTATATACTAGTTGTATGTATATTTCCGGCCACCAAGAGTTCAAGAGCCTCAACCTAAAACAGTCTCAAGAACAAAGTGATCTATGAAGTAGTTCAGAGTAACCAGATATATAACACAAAAAAAGTTGAACTTGTTTAATTGCTTCACAAGAAAAATTTTCATCAGTTTAGTTGCACTAGCAAACATGCTAACCAAAAGTAAGTTATCCCATCCCGGGATAACTTGAATCTTAGCTCCAGCCATCATTGTGCAAAATACTTCAACAGTACTAACATTGTTTCCGACATACACTAGTTCAATCCAAAACTTGAAATGGTTTGCTAATAATATGCTACATATTGAAATCATACATCAACAGAAGCAAAACATGATCACACAAGTTGTTCCTTGACGAGGCGTTCCTGAGAATCCAATACTCACATAATCTTCGCCCTCGAGAAGTCCATTTCAGGATGCTGCAGAAGAACAAATTTTAGTATATCACACAAGTTGCTATAAGATCATTAGGTTTTTTAAGTAGAAACCTACCTCTGCCATGAACTTTTTCATAATATCCTCTTTCTGCATTTCATCGCTTGTAGGCTTGCCCATGGACTTCTGTCGCTGGTCAAACTGCAAGACACAAACAATACTACAAGATCAGTTTCTGAAGGTTATATATCAGAGCCATAACAGATGTCACACAACACATTAGGCCATTGTGTTGGACTTTTTAGTTCCGAAGCTTCTCTTTTGAACTAGAATTCTAGGTCAGAATCCATACCACTGAATATCCCTAATAATCTAACACCACAAGAAAATCTGAACTGAAACTGCACATCACTTATTATTACATCTCTTTACATTGTAAAGGAAGCATGCCTCAATTTCATGTAATAGAGTATATATGCTTCGTGCCACAAATGGGGAGAGAACTACTAATGAAGCAAAATGTTTTCATCAAGCTGACATTTCTTTTCTAACAACATGACCAGGATCAATTTAGAAATATGCATCTACCATAAACCAGATTTGGTTCTAAACAAGAGAGTACTTACCATCATTTTTTCCACAGTGGACCGTGTCTCGGGGTCCAGATCTGAAAGCTTGCTACTTTCTGGCTCCACCTTCTGAACATCTACTTCCGGCTCACCTTTCACCACACACTTCCACCATTCCATTTGGTCGTGTTTGGTTAGGAGGATAGAGACGAACTTCTGATCCTCTGCAATCAAAAGTAAACACTTTAAAATGTGGATGAAAATAAATAATGGATAATGGCAAAGTTAACTTTGTGAAGGGAAGTTTATATCGCATCTTGGAAGGAAAAAATATTTCACATTTACCCTAACCACGGACGGTGAGTGGATCACTGTAAACAAATAGACTGAGATGAGTAGGTACCTAAGCTCCAAAAGGAGTCATCCACCTTGACTGACTTGTAAAGTTCACCCTACAAATATAAATTTATTTGAAATGAAATTCCCGCAAATGCAAATATTAGTAATTAAAGAAGGGATACAGTAAAACAGACTTACATCAATGATAGGAGGCTGGTTCTTTAGGCCAACTTTCAGACGGTTCTTCTTTATTTCACAGGTAATGAACCTAGATTTAGTTCCAGGAGGCACGGGGATGTTAACTGTGACTTCTGGGAGTGATTGAGTCCAGGAATACTTCTCCAGATCAAGCCCATTACCACTATTGGGAGCTACTCAAAATTGCAGCCATGTAAACAGATATATAGCAGCCAAAAGTTAGTAAGTCATAGTATAGGAGCACTAACAGAAAAGGCCAAAGAAAAGCAGTTGTGATACTTTCACTAGTAAAAACACATAATAAACAACAAAGTTGCTCAATGACAATCTCTAACAAATTATAAACCCAGAAACCAGTAGTAGTAATAACTTTACGTACTACAGCAATGAAGGTGAAGGGCTACAGTCTAACATCACAGTCCACACTCACATACATATATAGCCATTGCAGCCATGTTTCATGGACAAAGCATCCAAAGTTAGAAAAACAAAGAGAGCACAACTTGTAAAGCTAACACAAAGCAGATCAAATAAGGATAAATGTGATCATTTCAGCTTTCAAATTTACTTCAAAGAAGGTGTGCGATTACTATTTCTAACATTATGTGCCACACTCAGCACACACAAACATAACCAGAAACCATTAGTAATAATAACTACTTCACTTTAGCAAAGGAAATGAGCAACTACAGTCTAACATCACAGGGAAAAGCCCACACACAACCAGAAACCAGCAGTAATGAAACATTATATATCACCATATTCACAGACTTTTCAAAAATCAAACTTGCATAGTGACTTTTCAATCCATGTGTGTATGATATACATAATAATCTGGTGTGTGAACTGAAAGCACACAAATTGGAACACGGCATAAATGTGTACCACTAAAACTCTACCTTTAACCGTTCCAAAACCTATCATTTCTCTTTCAATTATAGTATAATCACAACACAAACAACCTCCCAAGAATGTAACTTTCAGGTCCCTAAAGCTATTATTTCAGGTGGAAATCAAATGAGGGTTCTGTAAAGGAGAAAAATCCAAAGGGGGGTAACTCAAGCTGCATAGAATGTACACGTGAACATATGCATTTCCAAAAACTTAAGCAGACAGCATTTACTAACACAAGCATCGAATGTACACATGAGCATCAGCAATCTCCAAAAACTTAAGCAAGCAACATTTACTAACACAAGCAGGCAGCTTTTACTAACACAAGCATCAAATGTACACAAGAACATCAGCTATCTCCAAAGACTTAAGCAGGTAGTGTTTTTTAACACAAGCAGGAAGTGATTACAAACACAAGCAGGCAGAATTCACAATCATAAACAGCATTTAATTTTCCCAGTTATGCCTAAGCCTACAAATGAAATGAGCCACAAGGAATCGAAGTACCTCGAGGACCATTGCTGCTGCTGCTATCCTCTTTGACCACCGACTTCGGCTTCTCCTCCTTTGTCTTCTTCTCCGCCCTCGCAATCTCCTCCGCGGCAGCCTTCTCCTTCCTCTTTCTCTCCTCCGCCACCACTCTACTCTTCTCCTCCGCCGTTGCTCTCTCCTTCACCTGGCGCACCACCGCACTCACGTCGCTCAGCAGGGAATCGCTCTTGAAGAGGTCCGATTCCTTCGCTAAAAACTGCAGCGCCGCGTCGAGGAATCCGAGCGGGTTCGCCGGATCAAGGGCGGCGGTGAAGGTTTTAGTCGGCGCCGCTGCATTTCCCGACGAGACAGGGGCTTTGGGTTCTTCTTCAAACTCGGAGAGAATCGCCATGGAAGCTAGGGTTTAACGAATTGAGACTGGTTTGGAAGTTCTGAGTTGTGATGCTTTGTGTTCTTCTTCTACACGGAGTGTGAACTAAAAAGGGCGCTGAGAAGTTCTCGAATTTTCCAGAGCAGCCTGCTCGATTGTTTTCAATTTCGTCCTTCTTGTTTTTCTTATTGTAATGTTTAGCCCTCTTGTATTTGTAATTTTGCAATTTTACCACGACAAATTTCATACTACAGTATTTCATTTGTTTCATCCTACTCTTCACACTTTATTGTTCACATTTTTCATCATCATAATTTGATCTAAATATATATATATATATAGTATAATTAAATATTTAGAATCACACGGCAATAAATATTATTTGATAATATACGTTAAAAATGTAAATGATCAACATTTTGCGTTGAAAGTGTGAAAATGATCCTCTAACAAGTGAAATTACATATATGAAGTAATATTGACATCGAAACACCAAATGTCACAAAATGGTTATAGGTGATTCAACAATATTGCAACATGATTGTCCACCGTTTAAAATGAGTATTGCTATATGCAGTTCGATATTTTACTCTTATAATCTAAAATACGTTATGAATTTATAAAAACATCCGCGCCTATTTAAGAGAGCGATATTGTAATTTCTAACAATAATTTAGACAACGTCGAATAATTTATTATACTGCATATAACACTTCGATTTAAAATTGGATCAAGTTATGGCTTAAAAATGTCACACCAAAATCAGGGTCCGAACGTGAACGCGTTTTCTTACCAAAATCAAGAAAAACGTCACAAATTGTACGCAAAATTGGTAGGACAATAAGCTGAGAAGAGTTTGATACCCAGATTGTACAATCATGACCTTCGATTTTTGTCTCCCCTGCACAAATCAAACAATATTGTTAATAATATATTCTCTTAGTCACCTTCCTTGCTTATATTTTTCCCAAATGCCAGATTCATCTGTGTCATTGACTTTGCGTACAAAAGTCATCTCCTTGGGAGCTGCCGTGTATTAATTCAATGGTTTACTTTCCCTCTGAGACAGACATCCAGATTCAGAGCTTCTCACCTGTTCTCTCCCCGGCCGGCCGATCGTCGGGCCGAATGAACTTGCTGGTGAAGGGGGAAATGATGGTTTAATGATCATCAGGTAAAGTTTTTCGTTCAGTTTCTGTATTTTGTATGAAATTTAGGGACATTTTTCTCACTCTTTTCATATTCTGTCAGATGAGTTATTCATTTCACAGATTTTAGGGCTAAAGCAAAAGGAGGAAGTCATCAGAAATGGCAACGGAGAGGGAGATTTTCGATTGCTCCGGACCTCTGCATCTAACCGGAATCGACTGGTAAGATGAAGTTTCCGTACATTCATCTGAATTCGACTATATTAGAATCAGTGGCGGAATCACACAGAAGCCCGGTAGACCGGTGCCATTCTGAAATCCGACGTCCGTGTTTAAAATTATTGTTCTCCTGAGAACTGGGGATTTCCGCCCTAAGACGAGGCTACCTAAATTTTTTTTGGCCATTTGAGACTATTTTAAAATAAATTTCTGATTCCGCCACTGATTAGAATCGTTCATCATCAAACTTAATTTGTCAAATATTTTATAAATCGCCCAATTTTTCATCCATTCATTTCAAGTTTTAAATAACAATGTTATCACGTGTGACACTTTCTTTCGAAATCTTCAAACAACACTTATTTGAATTCGACTAAATTATTTATCGGGATCAATATTATCACGTGATATAGGTTTTTTAAAAGCGGGAAAATGTGTCTAACTAACTCTGCAATTTTTACCACTAAACTTTATATAGGAACAATCCTCATCACCGGAGATCCATCGCCGCCAGCTTGGTTCAGGGAGTCTACGTGGTGGAGCGCGACCGGCAGGAGAACCGCTACGGCCACCATGCACAGGCGGCGCCGTGGTGGGATTTCTTCAATTTCCAGCTATTCCAGGTCCTCGTTGACCCCGACGATCAATCCTTCTTCGGCTGCATTTACCAGCTCAAGAACCCTAGCTATTACCACAACAATTTCCCCCAATTCGTCGTTGCGTTTCGGGGCACCATCAATCGACCCGGAAACCGGACCCAGGATTTCAAGCTGGATCTTCAGCTCATCATGAATAGCCTCCACCAGACCTCTAGGTTCCGGGTCGGGTTCCAATGTGTCCAGACCCTGGTGTCGAAATCCGGGACAGGTATGGTACTGTCAATTTCAGTGTATTTGAAGATAATTTCAATTAAATTTTTTTCGGTTTATTTTTGCATGAACTGAAAATTATTGAATTGAGGAGTGAAATAAAAATTAGTGTATTGAAAATGTTAGTAGTATAACTAAACTAAGTTTAATAATTTCATCAAATCATATATATTCAAAAGTAAAAAATTATACGAAACTGAAAAATATTGAAATGTTGAACTGAAAATATTCAAATAAGATTTAATAAACAGACACTTAATCTCAGTTCAACCAATTAAATTTAATCTTAGTTCAATCAGGATAATCTCAATTCAGTTTGAATATTTTGAATTTAAATCTGATTCAATTAAGTCAATTTAATCTCAGTCAATTTAGTTTTTCAATATTTTTTTATAAAAAGGTATAATTTCAGTTAATCTAATCTAATTTCATAAAGAATAATCTCAATTCGTTTGGAATCATTCGAGTTAATTTGATTCAATGAATCATTTATTTGATTAATTTAATTTAATCTCAATCTAATTAATATATTCTCATTTCATACAAAATAATTTACTAGCAATGGCGAAACTAAGAATTTATATTAGGGTAAGCATAAAAGGCTAAAAAAATTTAGTGTATGTTCGCCTTAGGTCGGAAAGGCACAATTCTTATCAGAGGACAATAATTTAAGTTTAGGCGTCGAATTTCAAAATAGGCACCGAAATGCCCAGACTACCATATGGTTCCGCCACTAGGCACTAGTTCAGTCAATTTAATCGTATTTCAGTTAATTCATCTTAACTTGACAGGGCAAATTTGGCTCGCCGGCCATTCTCTCGGATCCGCCATCGCTCTGCTCGTCGGAAGAGACATGGTGAAGCTAGGGTTCCACCTCGAGACCTACCTCTTCAACCCGCCATTCACATCTCTACCCCTAAATCAGATCAAGAACGAGAAACTGAAGATCGGAGCTCGCTTCGCCACCAGCATAATCACCGCCGGCCTCGCAGCCGCCGTGAACTACAGCTCCCCGAAACCGAACCACGATCGCAAATTCGACGCGCTGTCGAACTGGATCCCGTACCTGTTCGTGAACCCGGCCGACCTGATCTGCTCGGAGTACATCGGCCACTTCGAGCACCGGGAGAAGATGGTGGCGATCGCCGGCGGGACGATCGGAAAACTGGCGGCGCAGAACTCGATCGCGAGCATTCTGAGGGGGAGCGAGAGCGATGCGTTTCATCTGCTTCCGTCGGCTTACGTCACCACCAACGTCAGCACGTTTCTGGATTTCAAGCAGAATCATGGTGTTCATCAATGGTGGAGGACGGATATTCATCTGGAGCACAAATTGCACTTGTTCAGATGAATAAACAGAAATTGATTTTATTTTATTTTAAAGAAATTGGATTTTTATATTATTTTAGATTTGATCATCTTTTTGTTCAAATTGTATAGGTTTTTTTGTTTCCCGCGGTTTTTGTTATTTAAATCTTTGTATGTTCATAATGGGCTTCAAGATTTCACACTGGGTTATCAAATTTGGGCTTAGTTTCTGCTCCCATGTATCAAACTTTGAGATGTTAAAGGAAGAGTGTTGATATAATTTATCATTTTTATTTTAATTTTTAATTATTATTTTTTTGCAATTTGAACCTGGATTTTAGAATTGTATATAATATAGGTAGTTTAAATCGTAATGTATTTTGAAAATCAGCTAATGTAGGCCCTGTTAACTTCAGTTATATTGAACTGTTGAGCTAAACGTAAACTGCTGAACTGAAACTGAACTAAGTTGACATGTGTTTAGGGACAAATTTATCATCCTTGCATTATACATAATACATGGTGTCCATAATAATATGGTGTCCATAATAATAAAACATACGAACAAGTGATAACAATTAGAAGTGAGCATATATCTGCTATAAAGATTAATTTCCAATGTAATCTGTATTGACATACTAAGCAGCTATTTATACTCACAGAGAGAGTCCTAACTGTTACAAATTAAACCCTAGTGGCATACATGCAATATACAAGAGTTACCACTAATTATCTTCTAAGTCCTCCAAGTCTTCTATTGTCACACCCCGTTCAAGCGAAGCGTCGTATTGATCGAAATGCGAAGTTTGGACTGGAATAAATCAAACAACGCACGATTGAGTTTCTTAGTGAAATGTCTGCTACTTGCAACGACATAGGAATATGACTTACACGAAACTTGCCAGCTGCAACCAACTCTCCAACAAAATAGTAACAGAGCAGCTATTTATACTTACAGAGAGGGTTCTAACTGTTACAAATTAAACTATACTGGCATACATGCAATATTCAAGAGTTAAAACTAATTATTTTCTAAGTGCTCCAAATCTCCCATTGTCACATCTACATTTTTAAATAGGTAAATACGATTTGTTGCGTACGATTTTTTTGCTAAACAATTACACCGTCTACTTTTATACTATGGATCTTATTAATCCATCGGTCTAAATTCAAAACTGATAACAATAATAATTAATTAATTAAATGTAATTACGAAAAAAGGAGCATATATTCGATGTAAATAATTCAAGTAGAAACACAACATCCATATAGACACGACATTGTGACGATCGATCGGCCAATTAAATGAAGGAAGTCGCAGTCCGAAAGGAAAAAAGTGCAACGAATATATTTAAGTTTGATGTGCTTACAATTATTAATTAATTAATTGAAATGGTGCAGTTTATGATTAGAGTTAACGGCTATATTAATCGTACGGATTGACGATCTTGATATTATTGATTAATACATTTTATCTGCTAATAATGTGTGGGTTCCTATATTCTATTTATATTAAAATAAAATCACACTTAGTTGAAATAGCGAAATATTCTATTTTGCAAGTTTTGAAGGTCATTCAGAGTTCAATGAGTGATATAAATCTTGGGGAAGACATTCAAATTATATGATCAAGAATGGTCGTGGTCGTATGTGAGAATAAGAATGGTTGATTTTGCAATGTTTAATTTATTAAATAGTAATCTATATAAAAAAGACATTCTCAAAGAGTGTAACAAGTTTTTGGATTTTGGGGGCAGAACATACCTAGATATTTGGGGGCGTGAACCGAATTTTTTAAAAAGAGTTCTAATAGAGGGACCAGAAAAAAATAATTAAGATTAGTTAAAATAATGGATTCCTTTAAAAATTGGAGCCCTTATTTTGATCAATTTCTGGAAAATATAGGGGTTTAAAGAATATTTTTTACAAAAAAAACATTACATTTGTATGTATTTTTTAATGGGACCCTATTTTAGTCTATTTTTTGGGTCCGGAGCGCGGGTTTCCTTACTTCATGGGCTGGTCGGGCCTGTTTGAGAGTTGTAAATTGATAATTCAAAGTCGGTTCCATCGTTTTTCACACTTTTTTTATTATCCATAATGTATCTCTAATGAGAACAGAATCATTAAGACGAATATCATCGTAAAAATGATCATTTTTTTAGATCCTATCACTTTATCTATCAATATCAGATTATAAATATTTTAAATTTCGAAGAAGACATCCAAATTATAAGATCGAGGATGGTAGTCTGCGATATCAAAGATGATCGTTTTGCAATTTTTATTAGATTGTGATTTATATAGTTTTCATTTCTAGAGATCCAAAAATAACTCTTTAAAGAGTTAGTATGTAACAAGTCCCGAAGATTATAAATTGTAAACTGATAATGCAAAGTCAATTCCATCGCTCTTCATACCGTATTGATCATGAGTAATGTATATATTTCTAATCAGTGGAGAATCATCAAGTCGAATATCATCGTAAAAGTGGTCGCTCTTCAAATTCTATCACTTTTGTCAACACCAGATCCTAAATATTTTGGGTCCATCGAGTATAAAACTCATCTTTACCAAAAACCGCCACTCTAATTGTAAGTGATCTAACCGATACAACATTAAATAAAAATAATATCGATACTTACAATCCATCACTTAACTGAACAGAAATACATCAAAACATGAAAATATATACTAGTCTTATATCCGTTGACACCACAATCAAAGGGCGGCTAGATCGGTTTGTATCCATCCATCCAAATTATGAGTTTCACATGAACATATAGAACGGTGTAAATTAATTGCAGGAAGAAAAAAACTCGAAAAGAAGAAAGGGTTGGATGGTCAAGTCAAACCATGTGGTTTTCATTGTGTTTGTGTCCCCGCTGCTGTGGAAATCTGCACATGCTGCTCTTCAATCTCCCCTGCTTCGTTGTCCTCTTATTACAGATACACCACAGAAATATATAAACAAAATAATTATTGCTCATCTATTATTAATTCAAAAGACCTCGTTATTCTAATTAGTTTCTTGTTTAAGTTCAATGTATACAAGTTATAAGGTTATTTCAAAGCTTAAAAGTATATTTAGAAAAAATTTAAAACAAGAAACTCGATCAAGATTGGATATATTTACGGCAGAATGAAATTCATTAATTAAATATAGAAGAATTCTAAAGTGCTATTTTTCTAAACTTATTTCTCGCTAAATTAAATTACATTATTTATTTATAAGACCTTTAATCTTATCAGTAACCTATTCATTAGAAGAATATCTCATATTCAAGGCATACCAACAAAGTTAATGAAAATTTCGGTATGTTATTCTTTTTTTAATTTTTCTAATTCAAATAGGAGAAAATAGTCATTAAACACTTTGATTACATCTCCTCTTTCTCCTTTTTTTTTTAAAAAATATATAAATCGATCAATAAAGATGCGCAATTGAAAATGTAAAGAAACAAAACAAACCAAATCTTAACCTATTTTAATCTTATTTGAAATATCACTATTATTACTAATGCAGGTCTAATTCATATTAAAATAATTAAATATATTTCGGTCTTTTATGATATATTTTTTAATTTGATCGATTTAGTTTAATAGTGGGTTTAAGCACCACGATGGATGTTTAATTCACGTGGTACATGATATAAATTTATGTTCATGCTAAATTGCTAATCCACAATTAATTGCATGGTTGTATCCAGCTAATTATGTTATGCAAATTTCAATTTATTGGAATTATGCATAAATAATAAATCACACTTTCTACATTTTGTTTTATGTTCTAAAACAAATTTTCACAATTCCTTTTTGAAAAGTCTCCCGAGAGTCTCGATCATGCAAGCCATGCATGATGCATGCCACCATATAATCCAAGGTCCAGATTTCCAATTTATTCAAAGTCACAATGAAACTAAATCAACCACAAATTCGATGCATCAGAAAATGAGCATTGTTATATGCAATCCATTATTTATTTATGCAGTCCGTATTTATTTATAAAATATTATTAATATTCACAATATTTATTTAAAAAATAAATATATTCCCATAAATAAAAGTATATCAGGAATTTTAAATATAAATACGGACGGCAAAAGTAATATTGGACTCTTTGATTGAGAATATGTTGTGAGATAGGCCAGAGCCAGATATATCGTGTGACTAAACATTATTGAATCTTTAATGGTCTTAATTGTATCAAACTATTTTAGTTTTATTAATTCCCAAGTACCATCACATCTATGTTGATTACATCTATCAGAGATTTATATAATACACGCGTGTTTAAAAGTACGTCCAGTTAAAATTCATCTCAACTTATTCCTTATACAGTCACATTTAATTAAAGTTCTTTTACCTATCTGATTGTAATCTTTTTAGCTGAGCGCTACTTCTTACACCTGATTGATATTCTTGCAAGTAATTTCGGTTAATTACACCTCGACTAGACATAACTTAAATAATGATTTATATATTTATTAGAGATTACATATAGTTCTTGATTACATCTATCGGAGATTTATGTATTACACGCGCATTTAAAAGTACGTCCAGTCCAGATTCATGTCAACTTATTCCTTATACAGTCACATTTAATTAAAGTTCTTTTACTTATCTGATTGTACCTTTTTAGCTGAGCGCTACTTCTTACACCTGAGTGATGTTCTTGCAAGTAATTTCGGTTAATTACACCCCGACTAGATATTACCTAAATCATGATTCATAATTTCATATATTTAAAGGCAAAGCAAGTTATGTTTGCTATTAAAAGGCGAACAAATTATAAATCGAAAGAAGCAAAATGATGAAGCAATTATAACACTTGAATTTGCATGAAACATGATTAATAATTATTCCTCACTCATTTTTAGTTGCTACGAAAAATGATAATCATGTAAGACTTTCTATATATGCATGGTTTCTTCTAGGTTACGTTCCAACAAATTCGTTGCATCTTTTCTATGGTCAGCTCGTGACATGATGAGCTAAGGTGCTTCGAAAATGCATGCTTTTTGGCTCACAGAATATCACTTTTATTATCAAAACTTAACCATAACCAGTGAACCAAAATAAATACTCCATTCGTCCAGATCAAATTTTTTACTCCCTCCGTTTCACCTTGACGTGCACTCCATTCGATATTATTTACTTTTTAATTTTGACCACTTATTTGAATAGATATATAATCATGAATATTATCATATTTGATATCATTAGATTAATCGCAACATAAAATATTTAAATATCAAATTTTTATTTTTCGATAATATAAGTAAATAAAGATACGGATGTGTGTTTGGTCAAAGATGTGTGTTTGATAATGTGAAAAATCAACTATGCTGATTTGGATGAGACAGAGGTAGTAGTTGATTTTGATTCAGATTTATAAAAAAAGTATTTTATATGTTATGTTTTAGGTTTTAGAAAGTAAAAGAGAAATGTTACTGATAATTATAATTACATGCAGAAACTTATTAAGGCTAAATGTGTCTTTTCGTAGCTATTTCTTTGCCAAAAAGAGAAATAAAAGTATAAAATTTTGATTCAGACGGACAAAAAAAGAAAAGCAAGAACTTTAATACGAACAAAAAGAGTGTTACTTTATATATATGTATTTATCGAGAATTTTAGGTGCATATTGTATAGATTTGATTTTAACTAATACAGATCTAGGTTACAGCAAAATAAAATCATATTTGCAATATATCAAATATTTTATAAACCTTTTAAATATCTCTGTAAAATATCAACTTTTTTTATAAACCTTTTTGATATTTTATCTTTTGGAGTAGTAATTAATTAAATTAGGAATAGTAGTAGTGGAAGTAAGAACTGGAAAGATATGGATTATAAAGGAATCTGGATAGGATCTCCAAGAGGAGAATCTTAATTAAACCTTTTAAGTTTAGTACAAAATACAAATGGCGCCCATTTTGAAACGTCATGCTTACACATCTACTCCATCAATCTTATATTATCTACTCCATATTATATGTTGTGCTCAAGATGAGATGAGAAAGAACAAAAAACCAATGAAATAAGTGACAAAATATGTATCTATGTGGTTTATTAAGATTAGATATGCATCCCGATGCATGATAGAAAGAGTTCTGACTGTATTAGAGACAGTAGTAGATAGTCGTCGATCAGATTTTATTCCCTATTTTTCCTAACTGGGTCAAAGTTTACAATAATGAATTGACATAGATAATTTGGTTCAAATCAATAATATCGTATCCTCATATCGACTGCTGATGTACATTCAACGCATAACTCGAACTCTCAACGATTATTTAAAGTGATACTACATCGATAATTTTGACACAATCAATAACAACAACAGCAGTCCCGTATTGACTTATCAAAACAATTGATGTACATTCAAGCCAGGCCCGTCCCACATGTGAGGCCCAGGCCTCATGCCCCAAATTTTGGGCATTTTTAGGACCCCATTTTTAAATTTTGGGAGTTTTTAGGGTCTCAATTTTTTAATTTTTTTACTGGTATATAATTGTAAAGTTCAGTATATTATGAAAACGTGATTATGGAAAATTATTAGGAACAATTAATAAGGGAAAATTACTGAAATGCATAATTCTGCATAATTAAAGCATAATTGCTTTAATAAATCTCGCTCGTAGTCGCCGTCCACCACTGCCGTTGGGGCTCCTATTTTTTTCCCGTCTCAGGCCCCCAAATAGTCAGGACCACCCCTGATTCAAGCCATAACTCAAAATCTCAACCACATACACATAATATGAGTTAGTTCATCAACCTAGCTAGCCACAATATTATAAACATGTGGGAAAAAAATCAGAGTCTTAATAAAAAAGTTGAACACATTTTGGTGCATAAATAACGTACTCCATTTTGATTAAAATTGCTAGTACATATAATATCGTGTCTAAATATAGGACCATAATCAAAACCTTATAGATGTACAGTTGAGGATTTTGGATCCTTTGAAAATATTGGTCCTGAATTTATAGTTGGACACCTACCTGTCTTCTCTGTACCATATTTGTGGTCGAGAGTTTTATTTTTAGTCGGAAATACGCAATCCGATATTTTATCTCGAATAATAAAAAATATCATTAAAGTTATAATACTGTCACTGTATATTATTAAATTTCTCAATAAATATAAGAGATGATGATATTTTTTTAAAATTTATATCTTATTTTGAAATATATATAAAGTACCAGACTGTCTGACAAAACATCCTTTTATTTTTGTGGTTGAGAATTTGAGTTCTGCTACAAATAATCACACCAGCCATTTGTTCTGGCTCTATGATTTTTCATACTATTTCAAACCTTTCACAGTAAAACAGTTAAAAAAATTTATTCTCTTTGATACTCCATAAAGAGAACTTTTTTCACCCCTCGCCGACATGCAATGGTCAAAAGAGAATGATTACTTTTATAATTAGTAGTTAGTTACCGCTGTAATGGTCAAAAGTAGCCATTGATTAAGTTATCGTCTAATTTGGACTCTACCAAAGTTGTGAAAATAAATTGCTAATAAAAAAAAATATGGCTAGCAGTGATGGAATCGGGAATTTATGTTAGGGTTAAGGTTAAGTGTCTAATTTTTTTTTGGCTGAAAAGCAAGTTAACGAAATTCGACAGTGTGGGCTTGCCCAGAGATCTGGAAAGCTCCAAGTATGATCGAATAACAGTAATATAATTGAGTTTCGAATTTTATGACAGACCAAATTCTATTCGGACGTTTTAATGATTCTATCACAACTGATTGCTAGTAAGATTGACTATTCCATTATATAACGCAACAAATCTAATCAAATTGTAATATTATTTTCAAACAGTATTAACGAGTCAATTACGTTCGATGTTGTTAATTTGGATTTGTGTATTGTCTAAACGGTAATTTTTTTTATGTTCATTAAGATGAAACTAGAAAGATTTTACCGTACACCTATGTTCAACTCCTATTATTTGTTCAAAGCAGGAATTTTAGTAACAAACATGCATGTTCTTTTGTTTTGTTCTAAATTCCCCTAATTATTCCGACACGATTGCATTATGTTCAAACTTTAATGTCACAACAAGATTTGGTAAAATCAAATCACTAGCAAGTCAATAACAAAAGTCTAGTTTTATCTCTCAAAGCCACCGCCAATCCAGCACACTGAGATTCTCTCCTCCTAGCACACAATAACATTAGCTACACACAGTCGCGGAATCAGTAATTTATTTTATGATAGGTTTAAATAGCTAAAAAGACTAAGGGTAGGATCGTCTTATGCTGAAAACCTTCAATTCTCATCGGTAAATTCACTGTAGAACAGTAATGTAAATATGGATGTTAGATTTCAAGGTAGACACCGACCTACCTGTACTGCCGTGTGATTTCGTCACTGAAAACTTAATAATTTATTAGACGACACTAACATGAAATTATGAAATTTCAAAAAAACTCACGAAACATGTATTTGACGGTTAGAATTCTTTCATTAAACCGGTACATATCTTTTTCCTATTTCTAATCGATTTTGAGACACGTGTTTATAGTAGCGGTTCTATGCCTAGGTTAGGGCAGGCGTCAACCTGTTCTCAAATCCGCCGAACAAGTCTGTAAATTGTAATTTTCGACTTAACTACTATTGTAATCATTAGCGGATCTAGAAATTTATATTAGGATAGGCAGTAGTGTAGAGCTGCGGTCGCACCACAGTGATACTTAACCAGAAATTATTATTCACATGATTGTTCGACGGATTTGAAGGTAGGCGCCTGACTGTAGTGCCTTCCTGCTTTGTACTGCCGCCTACTTTAATATTAATTTTTAGATCCGTCACTGCTGATGAGTGTTTAGTGGTTAAATTAGTTCAAATAATAATAAAGAGCACTATTATAGATTAAGACAATCCTTACTCAGATGAAGTAGAAGCCAGCTAAGAAAATATTGGCTATAGATATCGACCTTACACCAAACTCACCTCCATCTTACACACACTGATTGTAGGACTCCAGTGCCCTTACTTTAATTCCCTATTCCCACATTATCATTAACTAATTAATCCCTCTATTTATACCCACCGCCGGGACACCCCCACCGCCAACATCACTCTCTGCAACTCATTTTCTTCCACTCAAAATTTCAAACACATTTCGAATTCCGACCAAATGGCGTACGGCCGGCTTGATGAGGGCCAATCAAATGAGGCCACGCCGACGCCTCCGAGGAGTAGCAGGCTCAGGCCGAAGGTTATCATGATCATCGTCGCTGCCGTGCTCATCGTCGCCTCCGCCGTCTCCGCGGCGGCGGTGGTGGGGATGAGGAGCAGAGCATCCAGTTTAGCGGCGGCGCACGTGCCGAAGCCGTCACAGGCGATTTCACGCACGTGTGGCAAAACTCGGTACCCGGATGTCTGTGTCGACTCGCTGGTTCAGTTCCCCGGAGCTCTCACCGCCGATGAGAAGGACCTCGTCCACATTACCGTTAACATGACGTTTCAGCGGCTCGGAAAGGCGCTGTATGACGTCAGCGACATTAACAACCTCGTTATGGACCTCAGCGCTCGGACCGCGTATGAGGATTGTTTAGAGCTCATCGCCGACTCCGTTGACCTGCTCGGGAAATCGTTGACCACCGCTTCTCCGACTGCCGTCGACGTCAAAACGTGGCTGAGCGCCGCCCTGACTAATCAGGACACGTGCTCGGAAGGCTTCGAGGAAGTCGGTGGTAGCAGCGTGAAGGACAAGATGTCGGCGAAGCTTAAGGATATGTCGTCGCTCGTTAGCAACTGCCTTGCTATCTACGCTGCCGGCAGCGGGGAAAGTGATTTCGCCGGAATTCCCATCGGAAACCGGCGGTTATTGTCGTCGGAAATTCACGATCACGATCACCATGATTTTCCGAAGTGGTTGTCGAGGAACGATAGGGTGTTGCTAGACGCGCCGGTGAATACAGTTCAGGCGGATATTACGGTGTCCAAAGACGGTAACGGGACAGTGAAGACAATCGCGGAGGCGATCAAGAAGGCGCCGGAGCACGGCACGCGGCGGTTCATCATCTACGTGAGGGCAGGAAAGTAAGTTCACGTGTTCTCCGTTCAAAAGTTTAATGCTTTCCAACTCCTTTTCACCTTTTGCCTTTTCACAATCCCTTTCAATTTCGACGCGAAATGACATCATTAGCCTTTTTTCTCCTAGGTTAACAAGAATTTCATGATCACTCCTTAACTACTTCATCTGTCCTGACTAAACTACACACTTTATTTTGATACGTCTTTTGTCGAACTTTAATTATATTTAAATATATTAAAATTTATATATTTATATTTTTCAGTATTATATATTTTAAAAGAAATTGTGATCTACAATTTTGACACAATATAGGACAAAGATGTGACGAAATGAAGGTCTCCTATTTTATTGGTCGTGGAAATGATGACCACTTTTTCAATAGGTTAATAATTTGTTTATTATGGAATTGCATGGCTTCTTCTCTTTTGTCAAAATTTGTGATTGTTTGTTAATGTTGTTGTGTTAGTGTTGTCAATTTCTTCATGTGCATTTTGACATCATTTTAAAGGCATCATGATCTTCAAGATTAGTGAAATCTTAGTGGGATTTTGCTATCATGGCTGACCAATTTTCATGAAACAAATTTGGTTTCGTTTTCTCCTTGTTAGGCCCTATGCCACTAATGTATACATCCGACAGTCCGGTATTTTACTGTTTATAATTTATAATATCATTTCTGCATATTGCTATGAGTGTCCGATCAGATAATTGAGATAAGTTTTTATAATTTCATCCAATATTTTAAGATGACTGATAAGTGTATGTCCAAAAATTAAATGACTCAATTACCCTCAGAAATTTTTTAATTCAGATTTTAACCCTAACTTTACAGGGTATTTTAGACATTTAATTACATTTTTGTACCTGCATAATCTGTTTGGACCTGCACTTAAAATTCATGTATTACAAAGTACGAGATAAAACACTGAACTGTATAATAATATTCACACCTTTATTTTTTGACTATTTAATATAATTAGCTAAGCACACTTTTATAGTTTATGTTTGAGTACCATTTTTATAAATATAAAGTGCACTTTCAAGGATGTAAGTTTTGCACACGCATGATTTAATTAATTAATATGTTTTTCAGGTACGAAGAGGACATTTTGAAGGTGGGGAGGAAGAAAACGAACCTGATGTTCATCGGAGACGGGAAGGGCAAAACGGTGATTTCGGGTGGAAAAAGTGTGTTCGACAATATCACCACATTCCACACAGCCTCATTCGGTAAATAATATTCTTACCTTTTATATCTTTACTAGTTTTCACTGCTTTCCTAATTTAGTTAATTTGTACATTTCAACAATTAGTTTAGAACCGTCGGCAACCACTCTTAATATTGCACATTTTTGGTTGATTCTCACGTTCTTTTGTCGGTCATATGATTTTTTCATTGCAAAATTTATGTCTAAATTCATTCCATTTCATTTATCACAATTTTATAGTCAATAAGAATAAAAGTGTGACGTATAATATTATATGACGTGTAAGATATAAAGTGCCGCAATTGCGATTTTAGTAAAAATGAAACGTCAATACAAATAACTGATATAACTTATATGTTTTCTAACAGTAATGCTAGTGTTCAGTAAATAATACTTCATCGACTCAACTCAAACTGCATAAATTTTTATAATTAATTTTTTTAGAATTTTTTAAGGTTTATTTTTTTATTTATAAAGAGTGATTCTTAAAGTTGGGGGCTCACCGTCACCACCATCCCAAATTACCTTTCTATCCATCATCCACAGGAAAAGAACAGAGAGAATTGTTCTTTCTATCTTCTTCATCAATTCCCCATCCTTTTATCTTTCTGGAAAAGA
Organism: Sherardia arvensis; assembly: GCA_948330725.1. Taxonomy (NCBI): domain Eukaryota; kingdom Viridiplantae; phylum Streptophyta; class Magnoliopsida; order Gentianales; family Rubiaceae; genus Sherardia; species Sherardia arvensis. Next base: position 856,340 of record OX415236.1, on the reverse strand, counting down.
ACAGTGCTAAGAAAACAACCCTTTTGTTTGTTATTCCCCCAAAGTCAGAGTTTCTTTATAATACTTTGTAGAAGGGCATAAAGGTACAAAAGTTAGTTAGCACTAGTGCTTCTTCAATAAGAAATCTAGCTGTTGATGGATCATTTTTAAAAATGAAAACCCATTCAATTTCACTAATCACGCGATTGCGAAACACAGTCTAATATTTTACTCTTATACTTTAAAATACAGTATAAAAGTATAAAAATAATCTCAGTTAATCTGATTTTTGAAAAACTAACCAATTTACAGAAATAATAATATCATTCCATTAATATTTTAGACTGTATTGAGTAAGATGCGGTAAGATTTCATTTGATTATTTGCTTCATGTTTGGCCAATGATAGCAAGAATTATCACTTTGATTGCAAAATGGCCTTCAAATAATGCAAGTAAAACATGAAAGCGACGCCGTTTTTGACCTATTTCTAGTACAAGAGCATAGCTACTACACACTTATACAAGTTGAATTTGGTGCATGTGCCTTTTCCTTATGTTTGCACCATTCCTACATTGTCCTCTTCAATTTGTATTTCTAGAATGTAAGGATGGGGATGTGCCCTTAACTTGTGGCCTCCATAAAATGCAAAAAAACCCTTAACATTATTGAAATTTGTAGGGTACCCTCCAATCTGTACATGACTCCCATAGATCATCAACTTGCTAGTCCTATTATTGATCAATGACTCAATGTTACATGCATTATTCCATCATTATGTCATTGTAGCTATACCCATCTACCAACATTTAATCTCCTATTTCAAAAATACTTTAATAAACATGTGAAATCTAATTCTGAATCTTATATTATCTGTTATTTTAGAAATATTCTAACAAAGTCTGAAATCTGACTTCTAAATCTTAATCCAGCTGCGACTGGAGCGGGATTCATTGCTAGGGACATGACTTTCGAGAACTATGCGGGCCCCGGTAAACACCAGGCGGTGGCTCTCAGAATCGGAGCTGACCATGCTGTTGTTTACCGGTGCAGCATCATCGGATACCAAGACAGCCTATACGTGCACTCCCAACGTCAGTTTTTCCGGGAATGCGACGTGTACGGAACCGTCGACTTCATATTCGGAAATGCAGCGGTGGTTTTCCAGAACTGCAGCTTAGTAGCGAGAAAGCCAATGGACATGCAGAAAAACACAGTCACAGCTCAGAACAGAAAAGATCCGAATCAGAACACCGGAATATCCATCCACGCCTGCCGGATTCAGGCGGCTCCCGATCTCGCAGCCTCGAAAGGAAGCTTCCAGACGTTTCTAGGCCGGCCATGGAAACTGTACTCCAGGACTGTAATAATGCAGTCGAACATTGGCGATCATGTTCATCCGAGGGGGTGGCTGGAGTGGAATACCACGTTTGCCCTCGACACGTTGTACTACGCCGAGTACATGAACTACGGCGTCGGAGCGGCGCTCGGACAGCGCGTGAAATGGCCGGGATATCATGTAATGACCACCGTCGCGGAGGCGAGTAAATTTACCGTTGGACAGTTTATCTTCGGATCATCATGGCTGCCTTCAACTGGTGTGGCTTTTACAGCTGGTTTATCCACCTAGGTAAAAGGAGGTGAAAAAAATGGGGATTTGGGATGGTAAATATATATAGTTGCAATTATTTTTTCAAATATTTTAAATAAGATTTACTAATGAAATTGAGCTTGAATGGCTCTAAGAAGCTTTAGTATACGTTGATGTGTTTAGATTAGGGTGGCAAAACTTTTTAACTTGTTTGGTTATTCATTCATGATTAGGGTTTCGAATTCTCTGTATTGAAAATGTTGATCAATAAATACGTGCTATTTGTTGTAAATTCTCTTTAATTTGGAGTGTGAGACTTTATGAGAAAGGTTATTAATTGCTGGGATGGAGCGTAAATGAATTGAAATAACATATCGAAATAATTTTATGGAATTGAAATCATCCCGTATTGAGTTACAAAGAGGTTGGAGGAGATAATCAAGTGCTGAGCAAGAAGATATTCAAAATTATTTAGTGATAACTATTAATATATCTGATCGGTCATTTTGAAAATATTTTAATAAAGGTTGAAATTTGACGTCTGAATTTTTATCTAGCTGTCACGGGAGCTGGACTCATTGCTAGGGACATGACATTTGAGAACTATGCGTGATGGAGCGTAATTGAATCGAGGTAAAATATCGAAATAATTTTTCATCTCGAATTCAATGTGTCCTATTTTTACAGTAAACCTAAACTAAATTAAATGTAGAGTATAAAATTTATATTACATACATGTTCTAAATCTAAACGGTCTTCTCTAATGATTTGCTCAATGATATGGTATCATTTGGTTCAACCTAGCTGGATTTGAATATTAACTAGTTATTGCTTCATTTACTTGATGCTTATTGCTTTCTTTTTGTACTTGTTACTTTGTACAAAAGATAACAAAACGAAACAGTGACACTACTGAAAGTTTAGACCTTTATTTAGCACAATCATGGACTATTTACAATGGAGAGAAGCACAAGATCTATCAATGACAATACTGAAAGTTCATGGACTATTTACAAATGGAGAGAAGCACAAAATCTATCTACTATCCGGACAATCCATCAAAATGGCTGTCAATCATCCCGGCAACAGCCTCGAGAAAAGCGGCCTCGCTAGCTCCAGGAAGCGCGGCTTCTCGGCCCTGTCTAACAATGCGCTCGATAACAGACTCCTTCTTCAACGTCACTCGGCACATGGTGCTGCCAATGGTGAACGGACTCAGCCCCCTCTCAGCTCCCTTCTTCAGCAATATGGTAGAAATGTGCAGAACTTCGGCGCATTTGAGTGGCACTTCCCAGCCATATGACTTCAAGAGCTCGATGTCTTTGTCAGCATCGAGCAATCTGATGTACTCCGCTGCCTCTGCAGAGTATGGCTGGCGCGCCTGAGGCCAGTAGAGCCAGTCGAATGTGCAGTCTTCAAACTGCAAGAAAATGCAATGAATCATACTATCAAAGAAAGAATCATACTCATGAAGCACATTAAAGAAGCTAACCATGAAAAGAAACAGGTAATCTAAAAATGGTTAAGTAGAGAAGGATATAGTGTACTTACTTTATCAGGCAAGCAATAGCCATGATCAATCGGGATAAGGCGAACTTGACCATTCTCAGCGTTTTTATGGATCAGGATGTTGCCGGCGTGCCTGTCTGCATTTGCTAGTCTGATATCCAAGACAGAAATTTTGTGCACTTCCTGAACAGAGAACAATCCCGGTCCCATGTCCTCGCAGCTTCCACTGTTCTCCATGAACATCTGGAGGGATCCAATCTTGAAGCCATTGAGTCCCTCTGAGTAGTTGAATCCCTTGTGCCGACATCTGACCATTAAAGTTGGGGGCACGCCAGCAAAACCGACACCATCACCACGGATGGAGTGATGTTCACCACTGGGATAGTCTAATATATATGCTGCAACCTCTCTAACCGCGCCTTTACCAACTCTAGTTCCTTTCTTCAAACCTTCGCCATCCAACGACAGTGGCAGGCCTCGAGGGTTGTTCACAGCCATAGGCTCCTCATCAATCGGCTTAAATACAGATATGTACCTGTGACCTGAGGAATCTTGCATCAGATAGGCGCCACCCGAGCCTTCTGTTGACCTAACAGGCACATTCCCTTTCTCCAATGCAGCATAAGTCTCGCGAACAAGTTTGATCACGGCTGGAGACAAAGCGATATCAGGATTAACCACAACAGGTTCTAAAACAAGCTCTTTCTCTACAGACTTAATTGTCGAAGCCTGAAGCTTCTCAGCCAGTGAATCTTCATCGGTTCTGCTACCGACCGGCTCCTCTACACTACCCACATCTACCTCAGAAGCATCCATAGAGACCTCAATATCATTTCCAACAGGTTTAGCTCTAACTTTCACCGACTTACGAACCAGCAAGTGAACCACCGCCTCATTACTCTTGCAGAGATCACCGATGAGTAGCTGATCTTCAAGCTCTTCGCCACTGCATAACAACAACACCTGCTCTGCGAGATCAAGCTCTTTCCCTTTCTCGGCTATCTGCTGCTTCACAAATCCAACATTTCTGTTCTTCCCAACATGGAGCTCAAACTCCTTCCCACACACAGTCCTAACAGTAATCGCCTGTAAATCAGATAGCCTAAGAAGCAAGTGCAGCACATTTCCATCCCCAATTCCGTAGTCCTTCAGAATTGCTTCATTTCTAGCCAACTCTTTCCCCTCAAACACGAGCTTTTGCCTTTTCACATAAAATCCCTTGTGGGTTTGCACTCTGAGCTTGACTGAACTTATGGAATCTGATCCAAGCACCCGCATCGGAATCACTGATCCCCCGCCAACAGCCAAAAAGATTAAAATTGGATCCTCCGCCCTCACTCCACTCTTCTCAAACACATTTCCAGGGAAGCTCCGGTAATCCTCATGAACAGGCGTAATCGCCACACTAGCAATCGACATTGCAGCCTAGAAACTCCGGCTCTACTAAAAATCAACCGAATTTCTTCAAACCCTAGCAAAATGGAGCAAGAACCAGAATCTGAATCTATAAATCACGAACTCAATTCAAAACACACAACTGTAAATTCAGCTTCTTACCGGAAAACAACCGGAATGCAGCCAATCCTCTCCGATCACCCGAATTTCTTCACAACCCCTAATTACAAGCAGAAATGCATAATCAACAATCAAGTCCTCAATTCATAACAAGCAACAGTAATCAACCAATTCTCTTGTCAAAATTCAGCTTCTTACCGGGAAACAACCGGAATGCAGCCAATCCTCGCCGATCACCCGAAATTCTTCAAAAGCCCTTAATAACAATCCCTAGCAAAATGGAGGAAGCAGGAATGCGGAATCAATAAATCAAGTCCTCAATTCATAACACGAAACAGTAATCAACCAATTATCATGTCAGAATTCAGCTTCTTACCGGAAAACGACCGGAATGTTAACGCTTCCATCTCCGGTCAGTCTCCGATGATCGGAAAATGATTTTGCTGCTACAAGGTGTGATTTTTTAGTAGGGAGAGTGAAGTGAGAAAGTGTTTGGACAATTGGTTGAAGAAAATCGGACTCGAATTGAATGTGATGTTAATTAGTGAGAGTATGATGATTAATTTATACGTTTTTAAGGCATTAACACCGAATTAGCTTTAAGTCTATCCATCTAAGTTCTACAATTTACGATTCGCAACCCATACTGGCTTGAGCTAAAAGACAAAATGGGGCGGTGAGACTATTTGAAATAATAAGATAAGAAGGAAAGATTAATTATTAAATATATTACCATTCACTTTAATATAAATATATTAAATTACTACATTTCACTGCCCATACTGGGTTGAGCTAACAGACAAAATAGGCGGTGAGACGTTTCAAAATGAAAATATAAGATGGAATGGGACCCTGATGAAATACAATACAATTCACTTTAGTTTGATATATTAAATTACTACATCTCACTGCCCATACTGGCTTGAGCTAACAGACAAAATAGGCGGTGAGACGTTTCAAAATGGAAAGATGAGATGGTATGGGTTGCTGATTAAATACAACACAGTTCACTTTAGTTAAATTTTTTTTTTTTACATATTTATGAATTTTTAATTATGATCCTAGTTCTTTTCACATGAATAATGAGATAAGGGTAACGTCTGAATAAAGCTGGCTTGACCTAAAAGACAAAATGGATGGTGAGACGTTTTAGAATGATAAGATAAGATAAAATGGCTGAAAATTAAACATAATACAATTCACTTTAGTTCAATTTAAATTTATTTTTACATATGAACAATGAGATTACGAGAACAGTAACATCTAAGTTGTTTCTCATTCTTCTTTCACATGAATTATGAGGTTACAATGTGATTTTTCATTCTCTTTTCACGTGAACAACAAGAACGCTAGTATCTTAAAAGTTCATTCTCATTCTTTTTTCACATAAATTATGAGATTGTAATGTGATTGCTCATTCTCTTTTCACGTGAGCAACAAGAACACTAACATGTTTAAAATCCTTTATTATTATTTTTCACGTGAAAAATGTAGATATAAAGTCATTTCTCATTCTCTTTTTCACGTAAATGAGTATACCCTAATATATGCAAAATTGTTTCTGATTCTATTTCACATGAATAACGAGGACACTAAAATCTGCAAAGTCATTTCCAACCAAGTTGAGATTAGAAATATAGTATTATCACAATTGTCACAAAAAAAAGAAAAAAAAAAGAAGCAAATATATGTGATTTTAATTTGAGTTAGGAAATAACTCTTTAGTATCGATATCACCATCAATTATCAAATATATGATTTTGCATTGAATATTTGAACATTTTGAACGTTGCAGCAAATTTTCAAAAAATAAAAATAATTATTGAAGAAGAATTATTAACATGATCTAACTATTCTTTTCGGATTTCATGTAAGGAAAGGGTATTATTCTCAATCCTCATTTAAAATCTGTAAATACAAAATATAGTCACAATATCCTATGTTTCAACAAGCATTAAATGGTCCAGGTATCAGTTGCACTGCCTCTTCATGGGGTAGCAGCAACATGTATCTCTATATATGTCAGCAAAGAACTCACAGGTTCCTGTCAATAAACTCCCAGATCCTCTGCTCCAGGTACAGCCTGTCCTTGAATTTCCGAGGCATGTGCCTCTCGTCGGGAAAGATGAGCAGCTCGTAAGGCTTCCCGGCCGCAACCAGCGCGTTCACCAGCCTTGCAGTGTGCCTGAAATGCACGTTCTCATCGATCATTCCATGCACGAGCAGCAGCTTGCCCTCGATCTTCCCAGCATGGAACATGATGGAGCTGCGTTGATAGACAGAAGCGTTTTCCGAAGGCAATCCCATGTATTTTTCGGTGTAGAATGTGTCGTATCCATCCCACGAGGTGACTGGTGCACCGGAAACTGCACATCGGAATGTCTCGGGATATTTGGCAAGTATCATGGCTGAGAGGTAGCCACCGTAGCTCCACCCGTACACCCCGATGTGACCCTTCTGAGCTAGCCCGTTTGCCACGAGCCATTCTGCCCCGGTCAGTTGATCCTCGGCATCCGTTTGGCCACACTTGTACTTCAGTGCACCTTCAAACTCGAGCCCCCTTCGGAAGGTTCCTCTATTGTCCATCTGATATCAAACCATTATAATCAGAATTCTCGTAAAAATGATCTTAAATCAAATATGCTACCATAAATGACCATGCATTAAAGTTCTAGGAATCTATCAAACTGTAATCAGAAGTCTCGTGAAAATGATCCTAATACATAACAATCGAATAAAGCTATTTGGCATGACAGAAAATATCCAATATATTACCCTAAAAATGACCAAGTTCTAGGAATCTATCAAACTATTATCCATCTGATATAATAACAAACCATTATAATCAGAAGTCTCGTAGAAATGATTTTAATATATATGATCGAATTGTCAGAAAAAATCCAATATTTTACAATAAATTACCATGCAGTAAACAGAATAGGAAGCAAAGAAGTGTACCTTCCATACTAAAATGCCTTTGCTTCTCAGATACTGAGCTCTCATGTCGACTGTGGTGTCAGCCCAAGAATCACACACAAGTTGTACACTGGGACCGCCATAGACTTGCACCATTGTTTTATACGGGGGAGGGCCGAATCTTGCTGGATCAGGCTTGTATAATGTCCCGTATAAGGTTGTTCCGTCTTTTGCTGGTATCGCTACTATCTCCGGGCTTTTAATCTGTAGTTTCTCCAGTTGGAAAAACGTCTGTGACTTCTGATTATGCACAGTTTGAAGCACGGCCCCGTCATCCAAGGAGCACAGTGACATGACGGGAGGTGAGTGCAGCGAATCATGAATATCGATGAATCTCGCCATCTGATGATCGAGGACAACTATATGCTTTCCGGCCCCTTTAGTTAGCCTCGTTGGGGCTTCTAGGGAAGAGCCTGGTTCGGGGAATAGGTTAGCACTATAGAGGTGAGTCTCCAAAGGACTGTCTAAAGTTCCTAAGAAGTATATAACTCCAGCAGCCTCATTTATCCCGACCAACTGCTCAACCATCCAATCTCCGTGAGTTATGGGTCCCACACAGCATCCATCTTTGTCGTGCAGATACAGATGGCGAAAACCTGTTTTCTCGCTCGCCCAAACAAACCCTCCGTTGTATTTATTCAGCACGGTGTCTAACGGGGCGAAGCAATCGTGCAGGTTGATCCACGTCTTGTGTTCTTCCTGCAAAAGTAGTTTTCTTTCCCCCGTTTTGATGTCAAAATGAAGGATCTTGAGCTTGGAATGTGACCGATTCAGAACTTGAGCTGTGAGATAGTCTCCAAGCATCCATTCGACTCGGGCTAGATACTCCTCGTCATCCTTGCCTCCACACAGAAGGTCCATCCAAGTAACGGGACCTCCTTCAACAGAAACGACTCCCACCCGAACTTTCACATTAGCTGCACCAGCAAATGGGTAGGCATGGTCTTCCTGAGCACCTGAACCAACGGAACTTCTACCTTGGTGCATGATTCTGTACAGAGGTACCTCTGACGAATCAACCTCCGTAAATGCCAAGAATTTGCTGTCATGGGACCACCAGTAACCATTCTTTCGCTCCATTTCCTCCTAAAAACATCGATTTAAAAAAATTAACCTTTCTGATATTTAATGTGCATACATTAAAACCTTAGCAAATGAGGAAGATTGGAAAACAAAATCGAATCTCACCTGAGCAATATACTCAGCAACACCATGAGTCTGTAAAAACAAAACCAAAATTATCATTAAGTTCAAAAACACACAGCTTAATAACACTCCATCATTCCCCTTGCGAAACACATTTTCTCTTCGATTTCCTAACATATCCCTACTAAAATAAATGGCATAGTTTACGATGACAAATCCATTTTTGAAACACTTTACAAATCCATCCATAAGGATTTTGTTTTTGAAAAAAAATTAGTATATAAGGAATATTATCATTTGTACCTTCCAACAGATAAAAAAGTTGAACTTTATGCAACCTGCTCATCCAAAACCAACCCTAACATTCTCAGCCAGCTAAAGCAAGCTTACCAGTTTGTTTCCATCAGCACCAAAAGTCAACTGTTTTGACTCATTAAGGAAGACATTCAACACGTGAAGTTCCCCGTCCTTGATATATGCAAGCATGGTGCCATCAGGGGAAGCGTGAGGCTCGATAATTGGAGATGATGCAGTACTTGTAACCTTTAGCTCTGGCTGACGATTATAATCCTGGATATATAGCTGTCCATTCAGAAAAGGGCTGATTTTAGACATCCACGAGACAAACAAAGGTAAAATTCTCAACTTTCATAAAGCCACATAAAATTATTTAAGTAAACACTCCAGATGCTGAACAAATATTTGCACTATATTTAAGTAATGATCAATGATTTATAGCAAGAAAACAGCACATTCCACAGGCCAAATTACCAAAATGCAATATATTTTTCATTTTAAAAACACTTTTGCTTCCGATACACATGAAATAGAGGCAACAAGAAAACATACCCCGGTAGGTAAAGGTACCATAACAGACTTCCTTATCGAGCTAGTCTTGACCCATTCATAACGGGTGACGCCCAATCCATGCTCCCTTAATCTCTCCCTTCTCATTTTCTCATCAGCGGATAAGTTATTCTCATCATGTCCACCATCTGGAGGACTGAAAAACAGTTCCTCCTCACCACTCTTCAGATCATACAGATACAACTTCCTCCTCAAGGTTTGATCATGGCTGTGCAAATAAGCCAGAGAGCTATCATCGGGGCTGAAACCAATCAGAGTTGGGACGGAAAACCCCGGCAGGGGACACTCAACTATTTTCTCCACAGGAAAATCCAATGGCTTCACTGCACGGGCACCCATCGTCTCCTGAGAAGGCGGCCTCTCACGCTTCAAAGTTTTCACCTTTTTACTAGATTGCATACCAATTAAATGATCCAAGATCAAGCAGTTCACACACTAAAGTGTGCAAACTGACACACCTATACCAAATGCCAATAGCTTCAGAAACAATTCAGACACATCAATCTCCTAAACAATGCACTCCATTTAATTAGCTCCAGACAGACCAAAATAGTAAAAATAATCCACATGAATGGCAACATCTCAAGAGGGCAGTCAGATTGAAGTATACCAGTTCACCAAAAACACTAAAAATTCCACCTTTACAATCCAGAACAGCAGACAACAACAGACACAACAAAATTATATCTTTTTCTCCCTATTGTCTGTATAACCTTAATATATGAAATGTGAAAAGGGGTTTTAGGAAATCAAACCTGAGGTTTCAATGTAAGATCAGCCCAGAAGAGGTAAAGCACTGAATTTCTTGATTCTTATCTGCTTTTATGAGTTCCCTTAGCGGACAAATTCATAGAATCAAATCGAGTGAAGAGGTACTTTTTTGTCCGGTTCGAATGATTCATGAAAACCATTGCGGAAAGGGGAAATTTCATGAATGTAGAAGATTATACTGACACCTATCTAGCTTCCACCGCACAAAGTCCTAATTTTGAATTTTTGGACCAAAATAGTAATAAAAGTTGTCATCTTTGGAACTTTTTCAAATATAAAATTTAATGATAATAAATTGGGGTAAATAAATCTTGCCCTTTGCAATTTTGATACTATGAAAATGTTACTCATGTTGATCAAATACATTGATGAGAAATCTTTAATAATTAATACTATTGGTTTGATGACCGTCATAATTTGTAACTTTTCTAGCATAAAAATTCATAACAGATTTTTAAATTTTCAGTTTAATTAATTGAAAATATAATATAATAACTTATTGATGTTATACAACATGCTTTTTGTTGCTTGATCATAAATTTGACTGTGTGAGTTATAATATCATTGTGTGTGATACTTTTGAATTTTTTTATATATATTTCCTAAATATCTAAATTTTATACTCAACATGTATTAGATCAATTAATATAAAAATTACGCTTCATTAATTAATTTAGAATAAAACCTTTTGGTTGTTGCCAACTTTACAAAATTCCTAAGGATTTCTATTATAATTTGTTGATTGTCATTTGTGAATGAGCATATTTATGAATTTTCAGTTTTAATAAGCTGAAAAAATAATATCATTACTCCTTCATTTATAATTAATTAATTTGGGATAAAACATCTTGGTTGTTGCCAACTTTTCACCAAATTCTGATGTGCACTTAACTTCCCCATAAACTAAACTAGCACTAAACAAGAGAGGATGGATTATGGAGCAAAATCTGGAGACAAAGATATATTTATTTACAGCAAAAGTTATTATTGTTTTGCTTTCAATAATCTTTTTGCTAAATTTGGTATATTACAATCTACAAGCTTCTTATTTTGCTATACCACATCTGCTATACATATCATGATTCTTTTGAGAGCCAAAATTCAAACAGAAGTTGCAGAATTTTAACACTTCAGAACAAAACCAGCTGTCCTCAGTTCTTCAGGCTGTCTCTCTAGCTAGCGGTCGGTTTCTGGTGTCGGTTATAATCCCGCTCGACCATCTCTTACCTCGTCGATGGATCAGCACATACACTTCATGCCTGTATAGTGGAATTCAGATGATGTTCGGGAAACTCGGCCTCAAAACCACCATCAATTGTGTATGCTTCAGCCAAGCGAAAACTTTTGTTATTCCGCCTTATATTTCTGAATCATCGACTTCAGAGTGTACCACAAAGCTAGGGAATGACAAAGTAATGTCTCTGAAAACAATGGAAATGTTATTGTCCGTTTAAAACTAAAACTGTGAAAAGAGCGATATTTAGTGTCATATGTGCTCGCTTACTTGAGGTATGGAAGTGTCATATTCTTCATAAGCGATGGATACTTAGACACGAATTCTTTCCACTCTTCTTGATCAATTCTCCCATCACCTTTTGCATCGGCATCTTTGAATGTCTGAAAGCCGAGATGTAAGGGACTTTGTTCTATTAATGTAGAGAAAAGTGAAGCTCTCACCTTATCGACAATCATTTCAACAACATCGTCTGATAGAGTGAGATCTGATTCATGAAGAAGCGCCAGCACCATCTCTTTCAACTGCCAAATAGTTTGCATCAGTTGTTTGATTTTCACTCGACAGTGGTGAAATAAATAGGGTCGTAATGCTAACCTCTTCTCTCTCGATATAACCAGTTTGTCGAAGATCATACAATCTGAATGCAACTGTATAAAGAACACATTTTTAACATCCATAAATGAAATAGAGCGGGAAAGGAGAGACATAATATCATTCTTACATTCGATTTTTTCTGCTATTGGTGCGTTCGGGTGAAACACCCCAAGAGACCGGACAAATTCGCCAAATTCAATGACTCCATTGCGCTTAACATCAAAAGCGTCAAATATCTAGAGAGTACAAATTTTAAGCAGCAATTCAGTTTTCGACAGTCAGTTTTAGACAGTTTTAGAAAGTGGCAGTCAACACTACTTACCCGGTCTAAAAACAGATTCTTCCTGTTCTGGTTTCTAAAGAGCGCGAGTGTAAATTCTTCCTGAGCACGACAACATTAATTCACTCGCTAGGAAAGAAACGCTCTATATCCAAATACAAGCGAAACTGAAATATAACAGCAGAAAAGTATACCTTATGGATCAGGCCATCGTCAATTATAGAGCTGCTGATTTTCTTGAACAGCTCATATAATGCCTCGACTTCACTCACTGTAACTGCAAGAATAATACCGTACAAGGATAAGCAAGCTCGGGTTTTCACTCTCACCAAACTGGAGCTTACATAGATCGAAAATTTTAGCTTGAAATCGATATAAAATGAAATGCCTATGATAACACATACTATTTCCAGCAAGTTAATATGCTACGTAGACAAAACCTGCATATCATGCACGGGGATACTTACAAGGCGTCTCTGCAGCAAGAACAGACGGTTCCTCATAACCAGGCCCTTTCTTAAGGCGTTTTGAATGGAAGCAACCCATCAAAGATGTAATCTTCCGACTAGTCCAGAATCACGATAATGCGCAACAAATTCAACCGAGCATTCTTCCCTGAATCAGATGATTAGAAGTCATTTCCAGGCTCGGAAAAACAAGCAAAGGATACAAATTTAACAAGCAAAGGATACAAAACAAAAACAAAGAATGAATGCAAGCCTTACAATCAGCACAATCCAAAGATCATGAAGGAGACAACAAATAAACCCAAATCAAAAGAGACTATTTTACTGAATCTTCCAATCAGAATAACCAAATCTGGGCTCTTTCCCTTTAAATATCAAACCACATAAAAACCCCACCTTTCCTCAATCACAAATCATCCCCCTTTTCATCAAGACACCGGCAACAAAAGTCCAAAAACAAAATTGCTGGTCCACTTCTCCTAACTTCTACCTCAGCTACCTAAAAGTGTGACACAAAAGGGGAGAAAAAAGCTGACAAAAGCAACTCCAGTCCACTAAATATAGGGCCAATACACCACTAAATGTCATAGGGGCCGTTTGGAGAAGAGCTTTTTGAGCTCAGATTCTAGGAGGAGGAGGCATCGGTCTTCCTCAACTCTCTGGAAATGCAGAATTCCGGGCTTCGATCGGGACTAGGTTTTGGCTAAATCAAAAGAGAAACTAAATTGAACTGAGCGATTTGAATTTGTTAGGCAAAAACTTCTCCGGCAGCTTCTGCATTTTACCTCCCCTTCAATATTATTATCACTCTATTTAGAATTAATTACGATTAACAATCCGCTAGTTTCTATCAATTAATTTTATCGAACACTTATTTAAAAATAGCTAGTGCAATTAGATAGTCAAAAACAGTTCGATACAATCAGCTAACGGATAATCGTCAAAGCTCCACCCATGTACAAAAGGAATACAAGAGAGAATGAAGAACATTAGACAACTCAAACCTCAATTTTCAAGCATCACTGGCAAAAAGATCGTCACTTTTTTGAACTCCAAGAACAAGAACACATATACAACGTAGGAAACCACGAACCTCGATCAGGGAAAGGGATTTCACGAACAGCCCACCGTGTACAACCTTAAATGTTCAACAATGGCGGATGGGCGGCGCAGGTGGTAAGATAGAAAGAGGCTGATAAACATCAAATCGTTGAGCGGCGGCTATTACATTTAAAGTCTAACCTTGTATCTGATCATGAATCGTCAACGAATACAGCCAATTCCCGCTTCCCTATAAGAATCGAGGATATGAAATATCATTTAAAATAAGGCATGTGAAGCTGCTAGCAGGTTTGAGACAACAAAGTGACGTAGATTAAAGGGAAAATACATATCCGTGAAAATGATAAGTATAATAAAAGAGTGTATGAAACCAAACCAAGTTGATATGATTTATATATTTTTGAAAGTTGACTAAAGGACCAGCTCTCCACCGTTGATATATGTTGAACTGATTTGGGCTGAAATGAACTGTACTGAACTAAAAAATAATGTTTTTTTTGAAAATAATTATTGTATAATTAAATTAAGATTGTTAAACTAAATAGTTACTGTTCAATTATTATAATGATCTTATTTTTTAACACATTAAATTTTATCATAATTTAGTCTGTCCAATTCAATTTTAATTCAGTTTGATGAAAAATATGTTCAACAAAATAAGACAAAAGTGTAGTTTTTTTATGTACAGAAAATTTGAACTATTACTTGACCGAACTGAAATGAATGAAAATAAACATTATTGTATTGAAAATGAAAGTTAGTACGGCTAAATTTAAATGAATTTCATCAAATTATTTCTATGAAATCAGTGAATAAATAATAAATATTATTAATCGTGTACGTAATTTAAAGGCTAAATTAATGAGAATTTGAATGGAAAGAAGTACTACCACTTATATAGGTTGACCTCAATCAAAGGTAGGAAAGTGTTTAATTATTTTTTATAATCCTTTATAATTTTTGTGATTAGCCACTTTTTGGCGATGTTGAGGGCAACTCTATTCATGTTTATTCACGTCGGTGTCAGTTAAAATTAGTCCGAATCAGCCATCTGAATAGAGTTAAAAACAAAGGCCATAAAGTCATGCCTTCATCTTTAAACGCCATGTTAATGAATGTCTTATTTTTATTATATAATAAATAATTGATTTATATTTTTATATAACATAATTGATATGTATGTGTTTAATATAATAATTAGTCTTGGAAGTGACGGTCACTATATAGTGACGGGGTTTATATGCAAAGAAATTTGTGACGGGGTTTTTCTGCAATTTATGCAAATTGCATTCAGCATGCTTGAATGCTTGTTTTTTAGACCAAATAGGTTGTTTTTTAGAACATGCTTGCATTTCACATTTAACAGGTTGTTTTTTAGAGAATGCTTGCATTTCACAGTTAACAGGTTGCTTTTTAGAGTTCATGTACTTTGAAACAAAAAAATATGGTTGTATAGAGTATGATTGAATTTCACCCTTAAATACTTGTTTTTTAGACCAAACAGGTTTTTTTTGAACATGCTTGTATTTCACGCTTAACGGGTTGTTTTTTAGAATAAAATGCTTGTTTTTTAGACTGTGTGGATATTTTTGCTAACGCCTATTTTTAGACTAAAATGCTTGTTTTTTAGACTGAGTGAACAGTGCGCGTGAGTGAATAGTGCATTTTTGTCAAAATTGCAAATAAGGATCTCCTTCCTTCCATATTCCAATATAGTCATTCGTCACTATATAGTGACTGTCACTCAAGAGACCAACTCTATAATAATTAGTCTTGGAAGTGACGGTCACTATATTAAATTTTAGATTGCAAATAGTAAAATATGACATGCAGAGCGGATTACGGGGAGGGCCAAAAGGGGCCGGGCACACCCTATAATTTTGCTAAGAAATAACATTTATATACTCTTCTTTAGAGTTAAATTTTCTACTAAAATTAGATTTATTATAGAAGTAGTGGACTATGAGTTGGGACCACACAATTATTAGTGATTTGTTTTTTTTTAGTTTATAATCCTTATAACATATCATATTAGTAATATTTTCTTAATCCTATATAAAATTTCAGCAATAAAAACATACTAATGCCACTGGGATTTGATTTTTTATTTTCATTGGAATCTGAATAATTATAAGATAGTATAAATATATGGAATATCAAGAATAAAGGCACAAACTTGACAATAATTATACTTTAAATAATTTGGGATCTAAGATATTTGATTGTTTTGCTCTATTCTTTAGTTGTTTTTGTATATTAGACCAAATAAAAGAGAGAAGAGTGAGATTCAAATAAAATATATTTTCTTTTAATAATAGTTGGTAGTTTATATCGATAATTCTTTTATCTCTAAATAAAATATTTTGCTATACCGTTAGGTTTATAATTTCATTAGTTTTTTCGAACTCAAAATTTTGTGATTAGTCCGGTCCCCTTATAGGTAAAATCCTGGATCCGCCCCTGATGACATGTATCTATCACGTTCCTTAAAAATGGTTGCGTACAATTATGCATTTCACCGGGCACAACTTATCTGTTATTCCTTCATTTAGGCCCTGTCCAGTTCAACTTATTGCACCACATTTCAGCACAGCACAGCACTGGTCAGCACAGCACAGCACTCATCAGCACAACACTTTTCAGCTCAACGCATTTAAGCTTTAAAATGGGCACTATTTTTATGTTTTGTAAAAATAATATTATTCAAGTAAACTTTTTAGTTCATAAGTAATAAACACTGTGTTTTTTCATCAACTCAAATGAACACAATTCAATACTTTCACCACTATTCAGCACAAGATCAGCACAACTCAGCACTCATCAGCAAAGCACAGCACTCATCAGCACAGCACAGCACCAAATAAGTTGAACCGGACATGGCCTTAATCAAATAAGTTGTATATCAAGATGTATATATATTTTTTCTGAGACCTTAAAATACAATACACATGAAATAAGATTATCATGTTCACCTGAACTGAAAATTAATGAAAGTGCTGAGGAAGGGATGTGATATGCTAAATATAATTACATAGTATGACTATTGAAAATCGACAAAATCATAATCATCCAGGTTGAATTAAAATAATAAAAATAAGAATTAGACCGATCTGAAATAAATTAAGCATAACACATCGTTTTTTAATGGTAATTAAATAAAGAGAACCAAAATGAATACAAAATTATGTCGGCTATTGTAGCCCCATAGTAAAATAAGTGTAAATATTGCAACCAAGCTAGTAAAAGAATGAAACCAGACCAGGCAGATACTCTAACTAGCTGTAGCGTATCGCGCTGGTGGTGGCCGACTCATGTGCGAGAATCGTATTGAGTTTAATACAATATATATACACTTCAATTCATGTTTGTGTAATTTGCTTTGTTGTATTTCACTTTAAAAATTCAGAGTTAAATAAAGACTTAAATTTCAAAAAATGACCCTAACATTGGTAGAAATATCAATTTTAGGACCCTACATTTAAAAGTGTCAATATTTGGTACCCAACATTCTAAGAATGTCAATTTTAGGACCCAACATTCAAAATGGTCAATATTTGGTACCCAACATTATGAAAATGTCAATTTTTGGACTTTCATAAAATTCACCTATTAGATCTATTAATTTCAAGGGCATTTTGGTAATTTTCATAATAAAATAAAAGATTAAAATTTATAAATCCACCAAAATCACCCATCTCATCTTCCCCAAAATCCCAATTGACATTTTCGACTAACTCTCTTTGTAATTCCACCGCTAGCCATGTGCCCGCATTACCTCGTCACTACCGGAGCCTAGTAACAGTACCATTTTTTTACCCACATCTTTATCCTATCCATCAAGACGAAAATGAAATGTTTCCCATAAATTTAAATCTATGAATTCAGGTCTCGTCTAACTATAAGATGCGCCAATGGTGGTATACATTTTGGACATCGATATACTCCTGGATATTTTAGTAGAGGAAAATGACAAAAATACCCTTGAAATTAATAGATCTAACATGTGAATTTTATGAAAGTCCAAAAATTGACATTTTCAGAATGTTGGGTACCAAATATTGACCATTTTGAATGTTGGGTCCTAAAATTGACATTCTCAGAATGTTGGGTACCAAATATTGACACTTTTGAATGTTGGGTCCTAAAATTAACATTTCTACCAATGTTAGGGTCATTTTTTGGAATTTAGTCGATATAAACAAGTAATACTCTTAATCAGGCCATTAGATATTCTAATTTAAAAGTTATAGAGTTATTAGACAATATTTTTAATTACATTAAATATATGGCCCTAAATATATTACAAAAATATTATCTTCCTTCTTCTCCGAGTCGAGAATGCTAAAACCCCAATCAAAACCCTAAACCCCCAAATCTCACCGTTGTCACTGAAAATGGCTCTCTCCAAACCCTCGTTCCTCCTCCACCTCCGATCAATCACCGCCAAATCCCGCCTCCTAAGCCCTCCGCCGCCGCATTTCCTCGTTCTCCGCCCCCTCTCCTTCGCCACGCCGGAGGAAGCAGCCGCGGAGCGCCGCAAGCGCAAGCGCCGCCTCCGCATCGAGCCGCCGCTCTCCTCCCTCCGATCGCCGCAGCAGCCCCAGCTCCAGCCGCCCCGACCTCCGGCGGCCAATCAGAACCCCAACGCCCCCAAGCTCCCGGAGCCCGTCTCTAATCTCTCCGGCAAACAATTGGATCTCCACAACAAGATCCTGAAGCTGATCCGGGAGAATGATCTCGAAGAGGCGGCGCTCTACACGCGCCACTCGGTGTATTCGAATTGCCGGCCGACGATGTTCACCTGCAACGCCGTAATGTGGGCGCAGTATCGCCAGGCGAAGTATGCTGATATGCTGGCTCTCCACCGGTTTGTTACGCAGGCGGGGATTCCGACGAATGTGATCACCTACAACCTGCTGTTTTCTACTTATATGGATTGCAGGAGGCCTGATACTGCTATGGAGTACTATAAGCAGCTTGTGAATGATGCAGTTATCACCCCGTCTTCGACTACTTATCGAATCCTGGTGAAAGGGCTCGTGGATAACGATAGGCTCGACAGCGCGGTGAAGCTGAAGGATGAGTTGCTGGAAAAGGGAGTGAAGCTGGACCCTGTTGTTTATGGATATCTAATGTCTGCTCATGCAAAGGGCGGTAATTCGGATGGGGTGTTTGAGCTGTATGAGGAGTTGAAGGAAAAGCTTGGAGGTTTTGTGTCTGATGGAGCGATATACGGGAGCTTGATGAAAGGCTACTTCTTGAGGGGAATGGAGAAGGAGGCTATGGAGTGTTATGAGGAGGCTGTGGGGGAGAATTCGAGCGTTAAGATGAATGCTATGGCGTTTAACTACGTGCTGGAAGCTTTGAACAAGAATGGCAAGTTCGATGAGGCTCTGAAGCTGTTTGACAGGATGTTGAACGAGCATGATCCCCCGAGAAGGCTGTCTGTGAATCTGGGAAGCTACAATGTGATGGTTGATGGATACTGCGAGAATGGGAGGTTTAAGGATGCCATCGATGTTTTCAACAGCATGGGGGAGAAGAGATGCATGCCAGACACACTGTCATATAGTGTTCTGATGGAGAAGCTTTGCAAGAATGGAATGTTGGCCGAAGCTGAGGAGCTATACAATGGGATGAAGGAGAAGGGCGTGAGCCCCGACGAGTACACATTTGTTACTCTAATGGATGCTTGCTTCGATGTCGACAGGCCTGATGATGCTGCTGCTTATTACAAGACCATGATTGAGTCAAAGCTCAGGCCTAGTTTGGAGGTCTTTAACAAGCTGATTTCAGGCTTGTTTAAGCATGCAAAGATCGATGAGGCGAAGGCATTCTTTGATATCATGGTGGATAAGCTCAGGATGGACGATGATACCTATATATTCGTGATGGGGACGCTATGTAAGTATGGCAGGCATGATGAGGTGCTCGTGGCTATTGGGAAGATGCTGAGGGAGGATCCTGGCGATTTCACTCCCGAGCTTGAAGAGTTTTTGAGGGAAGCATTGAAGAAGGAAGGTAGGGAGGAGGAGCTGACCAAGCTGAAGGAGGATGTTGAGAGGGAGAAGGCCGAGGCTGCTGCTAAGGAGGCTGAGGCTGCTGAGCAGGCTAAGGCCAGTGCACGGGCGGCTGTTGCTAATTTAATACCGTCCAAATTGTTTGGAAACAAGACTGCTGAGGAGAATCCTCCATCTTCTTCAACAGCTGTCGGAAATGATGCGACTGAAGGTGAAATTTTAGGAGAAAGTGCTGATCTAGTGGAAGAGGAGAAAGCAGCTTGATTCTGAACTATTGATAAAATTATTGATTTGAAAAAAGTTGGGTTCTTTTAGGTCCTTTTTAGACTCTGAAGAGTGTAGGTTTTTCCTTCAGCAAGGTTCCATGTAATTAGTCTTAGCTAAAGGTGGGAAAGACTGCATTTTTATATCTAGTCTTGAATTCTTGATGGCTCTGACTGCTTTCTGTTCATCTTTTTTTCGATTTCTCTGTCGATCTTGCTTCTCTTTTAGGTTCAGTTCTTAGTGGTATGTATATAGTTTAGAGCTTTTGGTGGTTTTAAGGTTCTTTGGTGATATATACCTCATAATGAAAGTAAAAGAACCTGCCAAAAACCATCTTTTCCAATGTAAAAGAGGACAAATTGGATTTATCAACAGTTGGTAACAAGTCAAACTGTGTGTATGAAGTTGTTGTGAAGAAGTAAGAATCACCACAAGCTCAAAAGAATCATTCAATCCTAGATAAAGATAAATACACAGAGGTGGAGTGCTTCTCTCTCGCACGCAAAACAGTGAAATCACACAGGAAAACGAGAGCCCCTTGGGGGCGGAAAACAAAGAAAACTTCAGCTACAGAGGTTTGGTATGCACACTCCAGTGTCGGGATTCTGTTGTTCTTTCCATATTCTCCCGGTAACCCTAAGCTTAAGCTCCTTCCTGTCCCCGCCGGAAAAGAACAGTGCCATGTTCCTTTGAATTATGAGCCCATCGTGGCTGTCCCTAACCTTGCGGTGACCATCCCTAATGCTTCGTGGGGTACCCTCCCATATCAGCTTCCTCCCATTAGCTCCGACTTCTAGGCTGTAGCTGTAATTCCGGGCTT
Organism: Sherardia arvensis; assembly: GCA_948330725.1. Classification (NCBI taxonomy): domain Eukaryota; kingdom Viridiplantae; phylum Streptophyta; class Magnoliopsida; order Gentianales; family Rubiaceae; genus Sherardia; species Sherardia arvensis. The sequence continues at coordinate 835,243 of OX415236.1, read as the reverse complement.
CATTCTCATCGCCCATGAATCGGAGGAAAGCCATATACACAGGAGCCATCCCAAGTTGGAACGCCTCAAAGTGCAGACAGAAATATTGCCCAAAACAATGGAATACCTATCAACCCAACCAGAAAACAGGTCGTTACAAAAGGACTAATCTGGCATACAAGTTCCCACAAGAGAACTTATCTATTTCAACAGCAATTTACATTATTCAACTACTTTGGTTGGGAAAATGCTAACGTTTCAACATCAAAGCAATACTTCCAAGTATGAAACGCTAGCATTTTCCCACCAACAATATGCAACAAAACTCTACTGAGTGTATACTAGTCATAAAAAAAGCCAAGTGCAAAAAAAGACCTACTTTTTCTGACCAAAAACCTTTCCATGACTAACTTATAACTAAGAGAGCTTTGAAATGGATAAAGAAATAATAACTTACAGTCAGCATCCAAGTGGCATTCTCCACTTCGCGGGGATTGGATTTGACATATCGATGGTTGAATGTACACCCCGTGTGCATGTCCACCTTGTGGTCGTCTCGCAAATGTGAAACAAGATTAGGGATGTCCCCTGTAACCGCACACTCAGATCCAGCGTAAGGACAGTTATACGGTCTGAAGTTGCAAAGCGCTTCATGTTTAAGTTTGCTGTAGTAAGGAAATATTTCCGGGCATCCCAGGCTGTAATACTTGCAAGGTAGCTCGAGTGATTCTGCAACCTTTTCTAGTGCTAAGCACCTAATATCACCGAGCTCCTGTCTGCACGTCGGGCATCTGTTATGCACCCTAGTTTTACAGGTGGAACACAGCGTATGTCCATTGTGACACTGTATAGAAACATGAAAGCTCAGCTTCAATCCCATAGAGCAATAATAAACATAGTTCAAGATTCTAAACCTTCAACAGCAACAACCATAAATTCCAGAAAGACTAAAATATGGATAATAATTACTTTCTGCATAGTCTACATTCATCTGAAGTTCTCACCTACTATCTAAACGATATCTGGTGATCATACACAAACCATATAATCATATAATAACAGCAAACCAAAGGTCTAAACTTAAATACTCCAAGCTTAACTATACTCTAAGCATTCTACAATGCGCATTTTAACAATGCAATATCATTCCTTTGAGCAAATGGCATGGTAAAAACTATTCCTTTATCCAAACTGAAAGATCAGAACACAGGATCACCAAATAACAAATGAATCTTTAACAGCAAATCAACAGAAATGGGCCAATTTGAATAACAATTCTTACACAAAATCCCAAAATTCCAAGAATTCGAACCTGGTGGATTGGTGGGTACATGGAATTGGTGCAGACGGGACATTCCAGCAATTCATGAACACTTGTGGGCCCCAGCGCTGTCTGTGGGATGCCATTGATGAACTTGGAAGAAGCGTATTGATTCAGGTGAGGATTGTGCGACGCTATCGAGGATTGGATCTCTTCATCCTCAACTCCGTCCGATGAGGACACGCACTCTATGTTATCGATATCCATCACCAAAAACCCACCAAAAAAATCCAATCTTTGTCGCGGCAATTCGATCAATTCCGCGCCATTCCCACCAAAATCTCCAGGGAATCAAAAACCCCCGAGAGAATCTCAGAGAAAATGATGCGATCAAAACTGGAATTGATCGGAAAATCTAGCCCAGAATTTCTGTTTTTGGTTTTTTATCTCCCCGGAAAAGAGGTTCATTTCTTGTTCTCTTTCCCAATTCAATGGAGCTTCTTCTGTTCTTGGGATAGGAGAGAGAATCGAGGGCTGCCGTTGGATTGTGAAAGTGATTGCAGTTAGATTTTGATCCTACGGTGGAGAATTTTCAGATATTTTTTCAATTTGTTGGTGAACAAAGATGTGCTGTTTTATGGTTCTTTTTTCCCTTACTTTTTATAAAGCAACCAAATCCAACTTTATATAAAAATGAATGAATCAAATGGTTGAAATACATTATTTAGAATGTAAACATGTTTAATATATATATACTCACTCCGTCCTAGCAATTTTTTGCTTTTTTAAATTAATAATGAGAATTTTTTTTGATTATTAATATATTTAATTTTGTGTGATGAAATTTTAATATTATAAAAATACGCATTATAACGAATTCAACGTATCTTATATGATCATGTTTGATTAGTAATGTTGGCTCAATTCAGATATTGTGTTGACTAAATAGACAGTCACTAATAGTGTAAGGAGAAAGACGGGAAGAATACATTTATAATTATTTTTTTCACATACCAAAACACTTCTTAAAAACTTAAGAATACCAAGTCTTAATTAATTTAAATACATGTTCGAAATAAGATTATGTATACTAATGTATAATTGATTCACTTGATTAGAAGTGTCTGATTGAAATAAGCAAAATACACAACTGTCATTTTATCATTTGAATGAACGTAGTAAATATTTTAGAAATAACTAGCGACAATGGGCTTAAATGAGTTGAGCTTAAATGGGTAGAGTACCATAATGGGTACCATTATGCCCAAATACTAAAAATATAAAATTAATTTTTTAATTATTAAAATTTGAAACGTCGTTTTAGGTTTCCGTGTGCAAGTATTATTCAATTTCTCTTATTCAATTTAATTGATTTTTTCGGAATTAGTAATACGTTTAAAACAAGGATTTTGAGTTTTTTGGGTATTTATGGTAACAAATAGATGGGTTTAATGGTACCCAATGGGTACCCTAATCCCGTTTGATTTCATATGGGCTAATACCCGCCCGTAACCCATTAATTTGATGAGCGGGTATTTTAGGTCCATTACCCTATGAACTTGGGCGGGCAAAAACTCATGGGTTAAATTGCCACCCCTAATTAAATCAGACGTTCGTAGTAAATATTTTAAAAGGAATTAGGATATTAATAAGAAAAGAAAAATGATGGCGAAGATGGATCTAATGATTGTGGTTTGAACATGTGTTGATGAAGGAAGCTTTGCTTAAAATGCTTCTAACATGGAATTATTTCCCAGAGTTTCAAGTAAGCTGCCAGTAATCCTCACTTATCAGCAAAACAATAAAATAAAAATACGTGCAAGTATTTGATTGTCGCATGTTTGAGTTTGAATGTACTCATGATTGGAAGGAGCTGGATTATGATTTTTCTTTTTTGAAAAATTCATCCCAACATATCATATTCGATTCAACAACGTTTGTCCAAAGGTTTTTGTTTTCTTTTGCTGATTTAACTATGGCAGATGTAGCAAAATTGATCCAAAAGAACTGACTTTTTTACTCATTGTGAAGTATGAAGTTCAGTTCATTCACAAAGTATGGTTCGACGGAGCGTTTAAAGACCAAATGATGAAACAAAATCTAACCTTTTAGGTGTAAGAGAGCTCTATTGAACACTAGATACAACAATGGTGGCAGAATTATAGCTTACATTGATAAATAATGTTCTTATTTTTAACTGTACACTGCTGTGGTGTGACCTCTATCAATTCGACTTACAGAGCAGCTATGGAAGGAAGCTCTTGTTCCGCCTCGGGTTCTCCATCAGAGCCTTCGGCTGTTGCCTGAGAGAGAAAGAAATTCAGAAAAACGTCTTCCCGAGAACAATCACAGTTCTATAATATAACACATACCTCTGCCTCGGGTTTATTTTGGCGAAGATAGCGATCCAACGCTCCTTTTCCATAGAGAATCTTGGCCCCGCATCCTCGCCCCTCTAAACCAACCGACTCCTCGTCAACGACGACAGCATCTATGATTTCATCGCCCGTTCTAACATCGGGAATCTACAACGAAGTGAAGCATAATGATCAGGAATCTCGTCATCACGTTATTGTTCTATTAGAGAAGATGGCTCGTTGCCCTACCTCATACATAGAATCCATTAATATACTCTCCAACAAGGAACGTAAACCACGAGCTCCTGTATTTTTTGTTATCGCTTTCCGAGCTATCAATCTTAAAGCACTTTCGGTAAAATGCAGCTTGACCTAAACAATATATTTAAGTAATACGATCATCAGATTTACACCATTTTAAAGAAACGTCTAAACAGGGAAGAGGAGTATACCCCGTTCATCTGGAACATCTTTTTATACTGCTTTCCCAACGCATTTCTCGGCTCTGTGAGAACCTACAAATGGCACATTCAGTAAAGTACTCAATAGCCGGGGGGAAATCGCAACTTGCTGGTTTTCATGAAAATTTGGCATAGAACAACCGAAAAGCGCGTTTATAATTGTTTGAATGATCTTCGAGTGAATGAATTACCTGAACCAATTGATCCTCGGTGAGCGCTAACAAGCTAACAAGGACTGGAAATCGTCCAACAAACTCGGGAATCAAGCCATACGCGATAAGATCACTACTCTCAACCTGAAATACAGTCATCATTAGGTATATGCATGAAGTAGAGCTCAGAAGGTAGAGATCGGAGATTACAGTTTCTAATAATGATGATGTCACAGCGGCAGTTGTGACACCGCCTGTTCTCAGGTTAGCCCGAACTGGAGCCCCAAATCCAATAGAAGAATCTTGACGCCTGAAACATATAAATTTAAGTTTTAGAGCAAATAGAGGCATAATAATGCTGGATGTGTCCATGCGTGTGGATTGAGTATAACCTTTCAGAAACTGTTTTCTCCAAATCGACAAAAGCACCTCCACATATGAAGAGAATATCTTTTGTGTCCATCTGCTTTACGAATAGATATAACATTATGAATACAAGAATTTACGATGAGACCTAAACCAGCAAAAAGCACAAGTAGAGAGTTTCGCAAATGGATATAACAAGTGAAATGAGACCTGAATATTATCTCCTCTAGGGTGCTTTCGAGCTCCCTTTTCTGGGACATTAACGATCTGCATTAACATAAAGAAAGACGATTAGATGCATCAGACAGTCATTCCACAGTGATTGGAGGAAGTTAACTAGCAAATATTATTCCCAAGTCGATGAGAATGATATGCAACCACAACAACCAGACCTAGATCGACTGTTTGATTTTTATTTGTCATCGCCTAAATTTAGTTAATGGAGTAGATCCATAAGTCCAATAAGCATTACCATACAATGTTTTTAAGGGATTAACTTTCCGTCCATTTACCATTGCAAAATAAGTGTATCGGTATTCACTAGGCACATAGCATTTAGAACTGAATCAAATATTTAAGGTTTCAACAGCCAGAAAGAAATGCAGAACTTACTGTTCCTTCCAGCATTTTCAATAATGCTTGCTGGACTCCCTCACCAGACACATCTCTACTAATGTTCATACTCTCTGCCTGTAATATAGCAAAAAGTAAATAAAAGAAGAACGTGGAGATTTCAAAGAAAACTAAAATCCCCGACAAATTATTTGCCATACCTTTTTCGTGATCTTATCAACTTCGTCTATATAAACAATGCCTTGCTGCGCAGCGCTTACATTGTAGTCGGCAACCTTGAATGAGATACAACTAAGGATTAATTATCACGATCAAACAGAGCAGCAGAACAAAAGTCTGAAACACAACTAATATATAGGCTGCATATTCAAGGCAGGCCATATTGATACAATATTAGCTTTACTATATTAGAGTGTTGAAAAGCCTCAATTAAGCTCACCGAGAGAAGCTTGTATAAAATGGACTCTACATCTTCTCCCACATATCCCGCCTGCAAAAAAACTGTATGATTATGCAGAGAAAATATGATGAAAAGAGGCCTACCCACAACCATCCTCGATCATAATGAACAAAAAGCTAGCCTATAATTATAAAAATGTGGTAGCAAACTGAACATTCACCAAGCAGTGAAGTACTTGCCTGAGTGAGTGTAGTGGCATCTGCAATAACAAATGGAACATTCACCAAACGAGCCAAGGTCTTGGCCAACAATGTCTTCCCTGTCCTTGAAATGACACACAAAGTAAGAAGTGAAACAATATTACAAATAAATAATGAGAAAATATATTTTCAACTTCATTACTGTGCACCCAACTACTGAATTTAGACAGCATGAACCATGAAACATATAATGGTGCGGAAAGCATCCAAAGTGATCATGGTAGTCAAAGATTCTGAGCAAAATTCAGTGGAAAAATTTACCTGAACCTGTAGGACCCATCACCAAAATGTTGCTCTTCTCAATTTCCACCGCTTCAATTTCTCCCGCGTCTGAATCATGCCTAACTTCACAGAAATCTCCCGCATCAACTTTTTTACCACCTGAGTCACCTGGATGCCTAACTTCCAAGTCACAGAACAAAATCTTAGGGATGGCATCCATATTGCATATAAAGAAAGATCAACACTTTCATCAACAATCCAATTCCTAGCATAGCACAACTTTCACAATCACAAATAAACCAAACTAATAGCAAAATGACGGTGGAGAACTAACCATTTCTCGGAAGAGTCGTTGTAGATTCTCTTGTAGTGATTATATACAGCTACAGACAGCACCTACATCAAATGGCATTCATTTTCATCAGAATTTTCCCCTACTTACAAATATAAAGTGATAATTCACATAACACACACAAAAAGAAGCATCAAGCACGAACCTTTTTCGCTCGGTCCTGGCCGATGACAAACTTATCAAGCCCCTTACAAATCTCCTTCGGAGTTGGGAAACTAGACCCCAAACTGGAACCTCCCCAGCCACCATCCTTCGACCCGAAACCCGACCCGCCTCCCAAAGCAGCCCCGGCTCCATTTCCACCACTCTCCCCTTCACTGGCCTGAACAAACTTCCCCGGCCGGACAACAATCCCACCGCCGCCGCCGGTCCCCGGTGGCTGCCACGGCTCCGGAGGATCGCCGTAAGTGCTCGAAACATCCAATGCAACCTTCCTGTTAATCCTCCCGGAATTCGAGGTCAAATCGCCGGCGAGCGAAAAGGGTTTGAAGGGATTAAGGATGAAATTGGAGCTGTATCTCGAATTCCTGAAGATGTAATTATCCCATTTGCCCTTGTGGTGCGAGGAAGACGAGCCCTCGTGCATATAGGTCACGAGACAGTGTCGGAAGGCCGAGGAAGCTGCGCCTCTGGACGACTTTGACCTCAGAGCAGCGGCCATGGCGGAATCTAGAAACTGGGTCTTTCGAGTTGGATACAATTCTTCTGGTACATATGAAATGATCCAAGATTCGATTTTTCTGAGATTGTTATTACTGGCGATGATGAAGCAGATGAAGTTGTTTATAGTACTAGTGCTGGAAGATGAACAACATCCAAGAAAGGAATTTTATCTCAACGAGAAAACAACGCAATTGACGGGAAACGCAAACGTGATGCCCAGAAAAGATGAAATAAAATAAAGTTTGGTTTTTTATTTTGGTTCTTGAGAAAATCTATTTTGGCATTTTTGACCAATCTGACGTTGTGCGATTCAGATATTTTAGTCGGAATGTCGTATGGTACAACCCAACTAAAACCCAATCCATTTTACTCTTTTAGGTCTTACGTGATTGTATTATTACATGATAGTGTAAAACCCAATCAGTACTTTTATTTATAAGACTCAAATTTGTTTAGTAAAGAAGTAACTTATTTATGTTGATTCCACTTGTTTTTGGACATTCTCAATCTCCTAAATGAAATTCGTAAAACCACAAACAGTGGTGGCAACGGTCAGAGTGGTTGTGACAATCGAAGTTGTGTTGGTGGTGGAATAGTGTGGGCGTTGGTGAAAATAAACATGAAAAATGGGGAAAAGGAGAGTTATAAATTCTCAACCAAACAATAATAAAAGATTCTCTCCTTCTATGAAACTTCCAACCAAACATCTCTAAAATATGCCGTGAAATCAAACATTATAAGTTTGTTTTAGAAACTTTTTCAAGACTTTCTTTTATTTCATGTTGATGGTTGTATTAAAAAAATAATAATCAATTATTTCCGAGTAATTTTAATGAAATGTTATTCATGTTATAGTGAAAAAAAACAAATGAGAATAACCATCTAATAATATTATAATAAACATAACCATCTAAAATATAATATTAATGATGCAACCCTAAATACTAATTAAACAATTAGAATGATGTATAATTACTTTGAACACTTGAATTGCAATCAATTAAGATTTATAGAGAGAAATGGTAAATAAATATTTAATTGTTAAAGTTATTAACATCTGAGTAGAACATCTAATTTGAGGCCGAACACCTCCATAGTTCGTGCTACTGAATTAAAGATAAAAGGAAATATATTATATATGTACCTGATTTCAATTCATCAAGTATACTCATGTATTATCTGAAACATCAAACTAAACGGCATTTTTTCGCTCTTGGAATCGACTCCCAACTGTCCAGGCGATCCAAATTGTAATAGACTCCCAACTCCTGCATCGTCACAGGGTAATATATAGCACCACCTACCGGACTAGAGAATGCATCGAGTGGATTACCATAACCATCCTCATAAGCACGAGATAGCCTCTCCAACCTGCAGGTCCCAAAGTGGTAGACAAAAAATTCCGTGCTTAATCCAACATAAATAGAGTCTTCTTTGCCCGGAACAAATGAGACAAATGCAAAAGGTCTTTCAGGCTTACCCGTCTCATTAAACAATGTATCTAAAACAGCACGATTCTCAGCCCACATTGATTCGAAATCAACCTCGTATAGCAAGTTCCAATCTTTTCTACTGGTATCATGAAGACCCCAAATCTTGATCACGCCTTTATCCCATGCTTTTTTATGATTATAAGTGTCATTCCTAGTTAGAGCACAACGAAGAGAGCCTTCGGGGGACACACCATAATTCACATCCTCATAATCTGACCCGCGCGGCGGCTCGGGAATGAAGCTGACACGTGCATTATTGGTATCATAAACAACTAAAAAATTTACACCGTTTAAATAACTAGCCTCCCAATAGATGATGCCTCCTTTTGTCAGTGTTCCACTGCCTATAGTTGCTTGTGGGGATAGTGTAAAATAGGTGGTATGTGTGAACACGGATTGCACCCAATTCCTCGTTGAAGAAGAGTATGTGTGAATGATGAGTCTAGCCTCCCGAGAATTAGATACATGAGCGATTATAACCTTGAAAGATGAAGGATCTAGATGATCATCGGACTGAACATTTGCCATGCATGTATGATGATAACGTTGGGGATACGGAGGTGAAGGTAACCGGCGGCGCAAGCCGGTGATAGGATTGGAGACGTAGAATTTATAGGGATGAACGCCGGAGAGAATGAGTCCATTGTCGAGAGATTTGGATATGAAGTAGCCGAGGCCATCCATGGTTTTCCATTCATTGATTTTGCGCCCGATTTGGCTTGTGGGCAATAACTGAACTTGAGGGCATGCGTCCTCCATCGAATAATAATGCCTCCAATTATCTATGAAAATGTGCTCATACATGAAGAACCCTACAAGTCTGGGATAGTCTTTCCATAATGCGAGGTACTTTTGTCGGAAAATAGCATCCTTGATCACTTCGGACCAATCCTTGCAAACAAGAATGCAATTTGAGAGGCATGGCGGGTCTACTGTTATTAGAATGTCAAACAAAGCATCACGATCCATACTGTCAAATTTTTCCCTATCGATTACTATGCAAGTGTTCTGATCTATATATATATATATTGCGTGTTGTGCGAAATCAAATTGGATTAGAACTCATGAAAGTCAAAATAGGTTAGGAAATATGTTTTATTTTATTTTACTTTTTAGGAATGGAAAAGAAGGCAAATTAGAATCAAAATCAGAGTTGGATTTAGCTGTAATGGTTTAACTGCTGATCACTACAGCTGCCACATGTAGTATCAAAGGTTACTGCTACAGATAGACTACAGTACTAGCATTAAATTTCCCAGAATGCCAAAGGCACTGTGCTGCTACACTTTTTACACTACACAGTTTTCCTTTGCTCCAGGCAGTCAGTGGTATCAATCACTACACACAGTTTGCCAGACATCTAATGCCTGAAGGGGCAGCTCATTGAGCTCCCCAAGAAGTAGCATCTTCCTTCGGCATTGAAGAAGGGGCAGGGCAGGTTCTTAGACTGGAACGGCGTCGCACGCCTCTCCTCCCTGCCGTGTGCAAACTGAAATACAATTGGACAAATTAGACACTTCAACTACATAAAAGAAAACACATAAAAGAATACAGCAGAAAACTTACAAAGCATCTGTGCCTGAACCTACACCGACCAGCCATATGGTACCTGCACGTTTTTACTTTGTAAAGTGACAGTACCCTCCTATCTCTCAGCCTCGCTAGCCTAACTGTAGAATGAGCAAAGGCCATCACTTAAAGCAAACCAAAATCTCGGCTAGTGTACCTACAATCTAGCTAGTAATTTCCAATTCGAATATTTTTAAATTGGATATGTACCTCTTCTCCCCGAGAGCCTGAATCTCGGGGCTCTCAGACCAGGTACAGGCAACCTGTTGTCAATGTGGAATAGCTCTGGCAGGCCTACAGGACTCCCCACCGGATCAGCTTCAAGTAATTGAGGAAGTGCATGTGCAGGGGCCACTTCAATGACTTGTGCAGGTTCTGGCGCATGTTGTTCTTGCGCAGGGGCCATTTCAATTACTTGGACAGGTTCTGGCGCCTGTTGTTCTTGCGCAGGGGCCTTTTCAATGGCTTGATCAAGAATAGGGTGTTCAACTGACAGAGAAACAACAAAGAATCAAGGGCTTTGTCATAAACAGCACTTAATTTTGTCAATTGTGCCTAAGCCTACAAATGAAATGAGCAACAGGAATCAGAGTACCTTGAGGGCCATTGCTGCTGCTGCTGCTATCATTCCCCTTAGCAGAAACCTCTTTGACTGCCGCCTCAGGCTTCTCCTCTTTGGCTTCTGCAACATCAGGAATTTTGGTAGGTGCCTGTGGCCGGGATCCAAAGTTAGAAAAACAAAGAGAACATAACCTGTAAAGCTAATACAAAGCAGATCAAATAAGGAATAACATGATCATTTCAGCTTTCAACTTTACTTCAAAGAAGGCGTGCAATTACTATATCTAACATCACCATCCCACACTCAGCAATATAACCAGATACCATTAGTAATAATAACTACTTCCTTAGCAAAGGAAATGAGCAACTGCAGTCTAACTTGCATAGTGACTTTTGAATCCGTGTGTGAATGATAAACGCAATAATCTGGTGAGTGAATTAAAAATGTGGATGCTTTGTCAATGTGGATGCTTTACAAGTTTACATAGTAAAGGAAGCATGCCTCAATTTCGTGTCATAGAGTATATATGCTTCATGCCACAAATGAGGAGAAAACTTCTAATGAAGCAAAATGTTTTCATCAAGCAGACATTTCTTTTCTAACAACATGACCAGGATCAATTTAGAAATATGCATCTACCATAAACCAGATTTGGTTCTAAGCAAAATGTACAAGAGAGTACTTACTATCATTTTTTCCACAGTGGATCGTGTCTCGGGGTCCAGATCTGAGCTACTTTCAGGCTCCACCTTCTGAACATCTACTTCCGGCTCACCTTTGACCACACACTTCCACCATTCCATTTGCTCCTGTTTGGTTAGGAGGATAGAGACGAACTTCTGATCCTCTGCAATCAAAAGTAAACACTTTAAAATGTGGAAGAAAATAAATAATGGATAATGGCAAAGCTAACTTTGTGAAGGGAAGTTTATATCGCATCTTGGAAGGAAAAAATACTTCATTTACCCTAACTACGGACAGTGAGTGGATCACTGTAAACAAATAGACTGAGATGAGTAGGTACCTAAGCTCCAAAAGGAGTCATCCACCTTGACTGACTTGTGAAGTTCACCCTACAAAAAGAAATTTGTTTGAAATGAAATATCCGCAAATGCAAATATTAGTAATTTTAAAATGGATACGGTAAAACAGACTTACATCAATGATAGGAGGCTGGTTCTTTAGGCCAACTTTCAGACGGTTCTTCTTTATTTCACAGGAAACGAACCTAGATGTAGTTCCAGGAGGCACGGGGATGTTAACTGTGACTTCTGGGAGTGATTGAGACCAAGAATACTTCTCCAGATCAAGTCCATTACCACTATTGGGAGCTACTCAAAATTGCAGCCATGTACACAGATATATAGCAGCCAAAAGTTAGTAAGTCATAGTATAGGAGCACTAACAGAAAAGGCCAAAGAAAAGCAGTTGTGATACTTTCGCTAATAAAAACACATAATAAAGAACGAAGTTGCTCAATGACAATCTCTAACATATCATAAACCCAAAAACCAGTAGTAGCAATAACTTTATGTACTAAAGCAATTAAGGTGAAGGGCTACAGTCTAACATCACAGTCCACACTCACATACATATATAGCCATTGCAGCCATGTTCTACGGACAAAGCATCCAAAAGTTAGAAAAACAAAGAGAACATAACCTGTAAAGCTAGTATAAAGCAGATCAAATAAGGATTAACGTGATCATTTCATCTTTCAAGTTTACTTCAAAGATGGCGTGCAATTACTATATCTAATATCACCGTCCCACACTCAGCAATATAACCAGAAACCATTAATAATAATAACTACTTCACTTTAGCAAAAGAAATGAGCAACTACAGTCTAACATCACATGGTTCAACCCTCGAACTTGCACAGTGACTTTTGAATCCGTGTGTGAATGATAAACGCTGGTGTGTGAATTGAAATCACACAAATTGGAACAAGGCATAAAAGTGTACCAGTAAAACGCTACAGTTAACCGTTCCAAAACCTAGCAGTTCTCTTTCAATTATAGTATAATCACAACACAAAAAACCTTCCAAGAATGTAACTTTCAGGTCCCTAAAGCTATTATTTCAGCTGGAAATCAAATGAATGTTCTGTAAAGGAGTAAAAATTCAAAGGGGGAAATCAGAGTAGAGTACCTCGAGGACCATTGCGGATGCTGCTGCTATCATTCCCCTTGGCCAAACCACCAGCAGAAACCTCTTTGACTGCCGCCTTAGGCTTCTCTTCTTTGACTGCTGTGCCTGCAACAGTAGGAATTTCGATTTGGATGGGTGCTTGAGGCCGGGATTCTGTGCCCCCTTGAGATTCCGGCGCCCTCTTGTTGGGTGAAGAAAGTTCTGTAGAAAGAACCGAAACAACATGATTATTATTATTTGCAGAACATGCAATAAACTGGGGAATATGCATTGACAAAGCGCAGTTTATTTCTTCCATGAAAGTTCACGAACCTGGCGCTTTCGTATCAGAATCCCATTCTGGCTGCAGCGAATCAGAGCTCAGGGGGACCGTCATAGTGAAACCTGACAAATCTCAGACTGCTAACTATCAAAGTTTGTGCATGAAGAAAATCAAACCTGTTCATGAAGAACAAGCTCCATCAAGAAGAGAAAAATGGCAGAATATTATTTACAGAAGAAAAAGGGGAGAAGCTGTGATTTTATAGCTCAGTCTTTTACAGCTTAGCTATCTAACAAAAGCGGTTAAAGTAACCGACTATGGTAACAACTAGAAGAGCAGTTAAAACAGACTTTGACTGAACTGTCAACTGTCTGACTTTGACCATTGCAGTGAGCTAACTCATCTTGGCTCAGATTACAGAAGCTCCAAGTATTCTGTCACTCCCCTTTCCAGGTAGAATTGGGTAGAAAACACAATCCTAACTTGCCAAGAAAGAAAGTAAAATGAACAGCACTCAAGGATTTGGTGAAGAAATCAACAACTTGCAGCTTTGTGGGAACAAAAGGTGGGCGCAGAAAACTTTTTAAAAACTTGTTTCTTAAATAAAGTGTATCTTAAATCTTGAGAAGTGTATGAATTTACCATTGTTTCGAGAAGTCAGAGTACCAACGCCAATTTAACTGATAATAACAGCAATCCCAATCGTACCTGCAATAACAATACGTTTTTGGTGAACAAAAGTTTTCCTTTACGAGGGATTGTGAATAGCCTCTGTACGTCTGAGAGCGGGAAGGAGTATAGACGTCTGAGAGCGGGAAGGAGTACAGACGTCTGAGAGCGGGAAGGAGTACATGTCCTATAGGATAATGAAGTGAGGGATATAATTGTCTTTTCATAAATCTAATTCTTTAATTATTTTTAATACAAGTTTAAGATTGTCTTTTGGGTAAAATGCGGCTGTACCCCTGAGTTCTTAGGAAATTGCTCATGTACCCTTGAGTTTTGGCAAAGTGCTCGTGTACCCTTAGATTTTAGCTGACTTTTCAACCCATACCCTTGCAACGTCCACCAAACTTCACGCTGTCTGTTTCAGGCATGGTAGTGCATAAAAAGACAAACGTGCCCCTCTCTCTATTTCTAAAATGACATAACTGCCCTCACCTCTCTATGTATGAAAAATGTGGCCTTCTCTCTCTTATTACGTCCAACAAAACCCAACAACATACATGTCCAAGAAAGAGTAAGCATTGTATATGATGATAACAAAAGTTTAATAGATTTCATAACATTCTTGAGCATTGAAAATGAAAATCAGCCATCAATATTGTACAATATGAGCTTATTATCATCTTCTCTAATGAAAAAGAATTACAAACTAGTACCAATTTCTCTTTGACCCCTGCACAATTTAAACATCTCTTGAACAGTATCCTCTGTCCCCAATTCTACAAGTCTCTCTCCAGAAGCTTTGTATTTGAACGAAATCTCAATGTTTTTCCATGCTTCGGCATTACCAAACAAAAGTTCAGTAAAATCTGATTTCAACACAATCAGAGAATACCTATCAGGATCTATACCCTCCATAGACTTCCATGAATCCTTGTAAATAAGTTTCAGACTGTAAACTCTATCACAATCCTGTGAAAATAAGCACCAAAAATTAGATAGCAGTTCTTTTAACTTATTAACAGTGTTGAAAATTAACCAAAAGTTCCAATAATAATCCTGTTAACTTGACATGATTTATAAGTTTATTTTTCTTTTCTTTTTAATGCCAAGACTTGATATCAAATCACTGAACTAAATATTAACGAATTTGAGTCTGCTCAAATTCTCATAGCATGTTTTATTTAATCATGTACCTAACTTTTCAATTCTAACATGTAAAGTTCTCTCCATCTATAAATACAGTAACTTTCTCTCTAATTATGGCAGAACATAAACAATCACATGCTGAAATAAACCATGGATAAGGACAGAAGGGTGCAAAAATACTCACTGCCATTGTTAACTTATATCTTGTGCCTAATAACTAATGATGATCAAACTTGAAACAATGATGATTATTCATACAGGTTTGAAACAAGAGTTACTTATACACCTGCCTAAAATGGACATGATCGATGTTCTAGTGTTCAGTACTTGCAACTCACATTTCATCAAGAATATTGTCGCTTTTTACTGTAACAATACACAGGTAGAACATTTAAACCTCGAGACTCAAAGACTTTTTTTGTTCACTATTACCTACAGATGAGGACTTTTCCATACAATCTTTCAAACAACAAAAACTCCTTATACTTCCAATGTAATATACAGCAGCATGTGTTGGATCTTACAAAAAACTTCTTCAATCCCAAAATGAACTCTTTTTTTTTTTTTTTCATTTCTTACTAATTAGTGACAACAGCCATTAGGTATGAAGATTCAAAACTTCAGTATAATTGTGAATAACCAAATAAATGCCTCTTGTCACTAATTAGTAATCTTTCATAATTTTATTATTCATTTAGGACGATCCAAGCAACCGTTGGTCACTGCTCCATTTGGGCTGTCTAATATATCAATGATATAATTGATTTTTAATTGTGTCCTAGATATGAATGACCTTCTGTTTAGCCAAGTTGCCTACATATATCAATCCTGCCATGTTGCTCTTTTATCATGGCAAAACACACGTTAAACACTAATTTAAACCATTAGCATAACATGAAAAACAATGAAAACAGGTGCTTTTCCATTGCTGCAGACTTCATCAAAGACATCATGTATCTATGCATATTGTTATAGGCAAAAATTTGGGAGTACATATATAACAGTAAGACTAAGAAATACAACGTTTAACATACATTAAAATCTCCCAATTCTAATTCCCTTGCCATCAATTTTCTCCCAAATTTTGACACCCTAACAGCTCAGAAAAGAACCAATGCTTTCCCAAACTTCTTCCTCCAGACAAAAACACTGACTAAGCATCACAAAATTAACCTTAATTTACTAAAAAAACATCAATTTTACATGAATGAATTGAAACTCTTGAAACCCCCAATTTGTGAATTCATCACAAAATCGACTACGAATACACAATCATTCAAGCTACTATCTCCTGGAGAGGAAAACACAAACCAATTCAACATATTTGAACCCAAATTAGATGGCTTACCATTTCAAAAATCTCGAAAAGACATCTCTGTTTTCCAATACCGATCAAGGTAGCTCGTGTTCTTGACGAAATTCGAGATAATCTGCTGCCACACCACCTCTGGTGGCGTCAACAAGAGTGGTGGCGCTCTGAGGATTTGTGAGTGTCTACCGATAATTATTGGTATATCGAAGCGGGAATGAGAAGGTATAGAAAGAGCAAAGGGTATTGTTGTCTCTTAAAATTTTATATTTTTACTTATTTTTTATCATGGGCAATAGCGTCTTTCTAGAAGTCAACGGCGCTGACCAATATTCTGATTTTTCGGAGCTCAAATCAGGGGTACATGGGCACTTTCTTAAAACTCGGGGTACATGAGCACATACTTAAGAACTCAAGGGTACCAGGGCACTTTTTTCTTGTCTTTTCTAAGATTTCCGGCAGTCAATCGTCGGAATTTGACCAAAAAAATAAATTTAGGGTTATAAACTTATAATCCCACAAACTAAGAACTGGGGGTTATATTTGCACATAACCTAAAACTCAGGGTCATATACGCACTTTTTTCAAAAATAAAAATGATCTGCTACTGTAGATGAATTTCAATGCAGAAACAATCTAACACATTCATTTCAGTGAAACATTTAGACAGAAAAAGCCTCCATCCATTCATCCAGTTCTGTTCAGCCTTTAGTCAATGTTGTAGACCTTGCTCTCAAATTCAAATATATTCCCCTGCAACAACAAGCATAACAATTAGATCCCCCGGGTTCGGCTGTCTATCACTATCGAAATGTTGCAGAAACTATTTACCATCCAAATGCGACTAGACTCTGAAACACGACACGCAGCTGCAATGGCAAATACTGGTGGTTGATCCACCCCACGACTGGCCAGAACTGCACATTCATTTCCACGGTGTAAACCAACACGAGAGAGGATTATTAAAAGAGAGAGGAAAGGAATGAACTTTTTCACATACCGTCCAAGCTGCATACTGCACAGAAGGATATTCTTTCTTGATCTTGGATTATACGTGCATCCAGGGCCGTCTTGTGCATCATTTTAGACCATCAGACCAAATCACATTAAGTTCGAGTTCTGAAAAGTGTAGAAAATTGAACTTACCCTCAATCACTAGCCCATAGTAAAACATGAACATCAGATTTTTCCAAGGAGAGATTGTAATTTGCTCCAGAAATACCTGAAATATATGTTTACTGTACATTCAGCGTCTTGCTTCATATTTTAACCAGACAAGAATTCACATAGGAAGTTGCGATCAATAAATTTCAAAAGGTTCCAAAACAAAGCGGTTCAAATTTCATACACTATTGTGATTAGTATTCAAGACATCTGAGAAACCACATTCAACACCAAACATCTATATGTTAAGAAAGCAGGCTGAACCACAGCTAGCTAAACAATGATGCATAGCTAAACGAGGGATAAAATTCAGAGAATGCTGCTCCAATTGGTTGCAGTTGAATGCTGCTCCAATTGGTTGCAGTTGAATGCATTCTAAAGATTTTACCTTTTTGGCCACCGTCTTAGTGTCCTTCTTTCCCTTGAAAAGCTTATCGAGAAAGATGTGAAAGAAATGTCCAACTGGCCCGAGATACGCTGCTCCAAGAAGCTGCACGTGCAAACATCAAAACTTGAAAAATCAAATTGTTGAGACGGTTGTTGAAAGAACAACATTTATTCGGGCATCACAAATGGCATTTTTGTGATGGCACCATCATAGGCCTTTCCTCGGACGACAATCTTCACTTTGGTGCCGTTCTTGTGCTGTCCCGACTTGACATATCCCATGGCGATGTTCTTCTTCAGACAGGGGCTGAATCCTCTGCTCGTTACTTCACCAATGTTCTCGCCTTTCTCGTTCTGGATCTCACTGTGGCTCCTCGCCGGTGGTCCTGCTGCAATAAGGCCAACTCGCCTGATTTTTGGACCATCTGCAATCTGTTTAAGGATCACCTCTGGGCCGAGGAAGCCTCCTTCTGCCCTCCTTCTCAGCTCTGATTTTTGGACCAATTGCCCAGGTGAGTCCTGCCTCCACAGGTGTGATGTGCTGCTCCATGTCGTCTCCATACAAGCACAGGCCTGCCTCTAGGCGAAGACTGTCCCGAGCACCCAAACCTGTCAGCCTAACTTTCCCTTCGGATTTCTCCACAATCGCCTTTGCAAGATCAAGTGCATTTTCAGAAGGAACTGATATTTCAAAACCATCTTCACCTGTATACCTATAGAACCATAAATATAAGATGAAATGAACTTATGAATTATGACCTGTCTCAATCTCATCAACTACTTCAAGAAAGTTCATATCTTGGCTACTCCATACTACAATGATGGGCAAATATAGGTATTGAAAAAGCATTACACCATTCATCAGCATTATACTCGGAAGGAAAATAAGTTGCCTAATAATCCTTGCATTCTAGGTAAAAAATTACAATCAAAACGGAGCAAAATGCAGCTTACCCTGTCCTAGTAAGGAAGTAGGTTGCGCCGTTGATGTCCAAGATTTTGAAATCCCCAAAGTATATCTTGCTTATATCATCTTTTGCCAGATGTTGGAGAACTGGACCAGATAGAGAACCCTGCCAGTATATTGAAGATCAAGTTACATTAAAAAATTGATCTTTTGAATGTACTTATACTGTTACACACACAAACAAGAATAGGGAAAAAAGAAACTAATATTACACAGAAAACTCCCATAAATTGCATCCATGAAATGTCAAAATTACAGTAAAAGAACTTGTGTTGAACAGACCAAAGTAAGATAGAAAAGCACTGGGAAAAAACAATAAACAATCAAATACATTTAAGCACACTTTATACAGAAGTTCAAATTTCATTCTAACCAACTTCCTAATGCATTCAAAGAGAAAACAAACTACTCCAGGAGTATAGATCAAATCAGATACACATTATGCCTAATGTTGAGTGTCTAACAAGGTCACGGTAACAGCAGGTATTGATGAATATCCAAGGAGTAATATGGTACATTTCAGTAAAACAAAAGACGACAAAATATGATGAATTGTTCATATAAGAGATGTTACTCTCCAGCCTTACTTTGAAGAGTATTCCAACACTGTTGAAAAGTGCACAATAAAATGTGATACCCTATATTGCATTGAACAATAAATGAGCACAGTTGCGACTAACAACCTGTAGGGCAAGAAGCGATCTTTCATCATGAATGTGCCAATAGACATCACCACCCTTGGATTTGAAGGACTTCATATGCTCCTCGATGTGTGCAAGATCCTTATCTCTGAAACCTGCATTCACAACCAGGTATACATGATCATCGGTCACCTTAGTGACCACTGAATCATCAATTGCACCTCCCTTCTCGTTTGTGAACACAGTCAGCGTCCCAGTTCCATCGGCAAGCTCGGCTATGTCAGCAATTACAAGCT
Organism: Sherardia arvensis; assembly: GCA_948330725.1. Taxonomy (NCBI): domain Eukaryota; kingdom Viridiplantae; phylum Streptophyta; class Magnoliopsida; order Gentianales; family Rubiaceae; genus Sherardia; species Sherardia arvensis. The sequence continues at coordinate 815,581 of OX415236.1, read as the reverse complement.
TCTCCAGAAAGGGAATGGAATCCTTTCCCTTTAAGCTAAGGCCACACATGTGGGAAACATCAAACAGGCTACCATTTTCCATGCAATTCACAGTCGAATCCATGATTGAATCGGCATACTCCAGCCAGCAAAAGGCACCATTTTGCCCCCATTGGCAACATGGAAGTCATACAGCACTGTCTTCTTGAGATCAGCCTCTGATGCAAAGCATCTCCTAGCTATGGTCTTTTTATCACTCTGCGCCATTCTGCGGGTGATTGTCTGACAAAGCTGCCATAATCCTCCTCTCATGTTTCAGATACTCTAACAGAAGCAAGCAATATAAAATCAGTCTAGCAAACTCCAATCCTAACATCTTGTAAGCAAAAAAACACTCATTTAAATATGATTAGCATTACGAATCTACGACAAATAAACACAACAAATGCATAAATGCCGACGTAAAACACGAATCCCAGATTCTTGATCATATTACAACATCCTGCATTCATACAGATTGAAAAGAGGACAAAAAAGATGCAAACTTGAGAATGTAAATTCAGAAAACACAGAGTAATCATCGTACCTAGAGCTGAAAGGCTTCAGTCTTGATGGTGTTTGTTTGATGTATGGGGGATTTGAGACCTCAGACGCATAAGCTTCACTCTTTTTGAAGTGTTTGTTACATACGAGATGTGCTCAGGTTGTCCTGATGTGGATGAGCCCTTTTAAAATACACACACTGAGAATATTTGCAAAAATTAATAATATTTTTAAAAGAGATTGTAAAGTGAAAAAAAAACTTTTTTTTGTGGTATGTTGAAGTGGGCGGATGAGGCTTTTCTGAGCCAAATCGAGTGGTAATGGAGGATCTGGGGGTGTTTGGTTGGGCAAATTTTTGCAAAATTTGTATTATACAAGTCCAGTTTTGTAAAATCTTGTTTGATTCACCAAATTTCCCAAAATCCAGACTTGCAAAATCATAAAAACCATCAAAAATTTTGTTTTATACTCACAAAATCCAACTCAACCAAACAAGAATTTTGCAAAACCAGACTCTCAAAATTCCAAACAAAAACCCAAAATCCAGACTCTCAAAAATCTTTCGAACCAAACACACCCTTGGATTTTCCATCTGTTTGTATATATCCATTTGATCTTATTTGGAAATTGGATGCTTATCGAGCGAGTCGACTGAGAGTAGTAGTGAGATAGTTGATTTAACTCGATTCGAAAATTAGTCTAAGTTGAGTTTGAAAGCGTTTTTATTTTTCTATTCTTAAAAGAAACAAAAAAAAAAACTATAGAACATAATTTCTAATAGTAACTAGTTAGATTGGACCGCGCGTTGCGCGGTGAATTATTAGTTTTTAATGTAATATTTTAAAGTTTTATGATTGTATCCGAATTAGCATACTGTAAATTTATTTTAAACTAAAAATTATGTATTAACATAAATATTGACAAGAGGTTAAACTGTAATGATATTATAACTATAAATTCAAATTTAAGGTGTATAACAATAAAAGAATTAACATATTGTTCAAGCGGCCAACAGACCATTCACGCATTGTTTGTTAGTATTGACCACGTTAAAACGTTGGAGACTGAAAAATGTTTAGGGACATGAATCTCTACAACCTAAATTGAGCTGGATTCTATGTTGCTCCGACATGACAGTATAGTGCCGTGTTTCCGTGTCGGACACGTGTCAGACACGACACGGATATGATATATATGAATATTTGCTTGGATCAGGTTGCATGTTTATAAAACAAAAGAAAACGTAATCTTTAAGCAATGTATTGAGCTATAAGTAAAGCATTTCATTAAGTTGAAACCAAAGATATGGAAATAAGAAGGAGAAATGAAACTAAATTGGCTTCAAATCATCACTTATAGTTTAAATACTATCTCATCAATGAAATGATTGGAGCCAATAAAAATTTGATCCACAGATGAGTTTTAAAATTTTGAATTTTTAAAGGAGAAATACCAATAGGCCGCTACTATATATGGTTACGATCTTAGCACTAATTATTGAATTAGATTACTTGCAAGGACATTTGTTGCCATTTATGCTACAAAAGGCTTACATGAGGTTTACACTTTCAAAAATTTAAACTCCCTCCGTCACAGATCTAAACTTCATAACTTTCCTTATAATATTGAATCACAATCAAGATTAGTAACATGTTAAATTAATTTACGTTAACGAAACTTGTAATACACGTCAACTACGTACTAGTAGTTGTGCCATGCAAAATGAAACACGATTCCACGTTAATTTAATATATATATATATATATATATATATATTTTGTACGTACTCATCATGAATTGCAGGGAATTTATGGATTTCAGTTCCACTATTCATATGGATAAAATGAGTAATTAAGATCCAATATCTGCAACTGATCTGAATATTTTTGTAGTCCAATTCATTTAAACATCAATTAATTAATTATCAACAAATCATCTATATCACAGTTTATGTATCACTGTGTACATCAATATGCACGAAATATATGGGGACTTTCATTAAGTGTCAAAAGTATAGCATAAATATGGTGGAATTACAATTAAATTTGTGATAATCATATAACATAATATACAATTATACATGATACTAAGTAAACAATCTTGTAGCAGAATGTACCGCGGAAAGTAAGATTCAAACACCATTTCCTTGTGATTCTTATGGGAGAAGCTCTGACCGGGAACTTTGAGATTCCGACATCCTCGTGATTTCTTTTCCACTTAAAAAGTCACCTCCATTGAAAACGTCTTGTTTTTTAATCATTGATGTGGTCACCTTACTCTCCTTCTCCACCATCGCCACCATGAACACGGTGGTCGTCGGAGATATCCTCTCGCCGCCTGTAAATCTGGCTGGTTCTGCGACGATCAGGGTGATCTCCGGTGAGAATGATCTGACATAATCGGGATGGTTGAGTAAACGGTCTTCTGGACTTCGCGGGGGACCAGCTCCTTGGTCAGTGATCGGAGCACCGTGGAGACGATTTCGTTATAGAAATTAAAAGGGTCTAAAATAATAAACTATTAGTTTAATAAGAAAATGACCATTTGATGAATTCGATAACAGTATAGTAACATATGTCTAGTTAGAACATATATGTGATGATTAAGAGCATCTTCAACGGTAAGAGAGATTATCTACTCACATTCTCCATAATAGGGAAGCAAATCCCATATTCCCCATATATTTTTACCTCAATTCCAACAGTTTCTCCATTTTCCATTCCCTATAATTTATTGACATTTATTACTATATATTTATCCTATTGTTTTCTATTTTTTGATCATATATTCAATAAGTCCAAATAATGATGAACAAATAAATAATTAACTTAAAATACATATTACAATAATATTTCATATTTGAAATTACTTACTCTAACTTATAAAATGATAAAATTACATCTTATAAAAATAACACATCCTGAGTTACAATATAACTATTTTTGTAATGTATTATGAATAATTAGACTCATCTCTTTTCAATTTTTTGTTACAAGTTATTATTTTCAACCATAAGAAATAAAATGTTTAGTAAAAAATTCTAATTTAAACGTTATGATTTATATAAAACGTCAAAATAAATATATTTATAACCTTAAAATTTAGTGAATTTATATTGGAAAATAGATTATATTTGATTATTATATATCAATAGATATGTAAATGTAAAAATAGTCATATGAGATCTTGTTACGATCGTCTTTATGCATATTTTTAGAATATGTATTTTTGATAAAATTTTATTGTAATTATTTTAAGATATTATCACTTAAAATTATTGAAAAGAAACAATTAATGAGTGAAATAACAAAAAGCAATGAAGATAGCATTAAATTTTGGTTCTCCAAATCTTCTCTCTCATTCTCTAAATTTGGAGAAACAAAACTTCTCTCTCTTCCATTTTCCTATTATGGAAAATGGGATGGAGAATCTGTTGGAGTTAAAAAAAAAGGCTCAAATTCTCCATATTTGAGCAAATTTGCTATTATAGCAAAGCTGTTGGACTTGCTCTAAGCTATAATGTATTGTAGTTTACATTAATTCAAGTTAATTAGCTAGCAAATTACAAGTATGTCCAAATGGTTATTAATATCATAAATTAGCTTATATGATTCCATTCATTTCTAATACACATCTAAATACATTGAATTATTGATGTGGGGCCTACTCAAACTAATTGTTTGCCAAGGCTAGTTGCTTGTGAAGGTAGTGCTTGTAAAAGGTAAAACAATGGTAAACTAGTGCTAAATATTTTATAAAAATTGTCAAGCAAGTCCAAAAATACAACCGTTGGAGATGCTCTTAGATGCCTTAAAACTCTTGGCATGGAAAATATGTTCCTCCGTTTAAGCTCAACTTTGTGATCACGACGTCAGATTCTTCCCAAGGAGAGGATCTAGAAGTAGAGTTAGTTTGACCACCAGTATGTCCTCTTTTAAATGTTTTGCCAAGACGAGGAGTTTCTTTAAGCTGAGATTTGAGACAAATCGGTGCATTGATCCGTGTGTTGCTAATCTCTTCTTAGATTTTCCGGATGCTAGAGTGGACTTCACCTTTGCCTATTCAGTTGGATCCTTTTTCCATCAATCTCAGATTTTGAGTCGTATTTTTTCGGCAGTTTGCTTTAGATTCATTATCAGTGGCAACATTCTCTTTTCCCCTCCACTCATTTTTTCAGGGTTCCTGTAATTTTCGGGGCCCGGTGAAAAAAATTTGATGATCTTCGATATTTTTAAATTCAATTTCTTTCTCATATTTCTAAAACTTTTGTAAATCATTTGCAATTATACCTCATTTTTTGTGCCTCTCAATTTTTCTCTAGTTCATATTTTGACTTAATTCATTTTAAATCTCTAAAAAAATTTTCTAATTATATCTCAATTATATAAAACTAGCTTGGATATACCGCGCGATGCGCGGTTATTTATTTGTATTCTTCTGACTAAATATGATAACTTACGAACTTAATTTATTCATTTTTTTTACATAAATCCAAGCTCCGGCTTGAACTCCTCGCATCCTCACGCCTTGAAAGTTTTTAACCAATGAATTAATTAAATTGTTTTTAAGTAATTGACGGTTAAAAAACTAACCTATGATACAAGCTTGTATAAATACAAAACAAATCACTAAGTAAAATATAAATTAAACTAAAATAACTTAATAAATTAATATCATATTATAAAAATTTAAAAAGCAATTACAATAAAATAAATGTTGTAATCTAAAATTCTATAGAAGTTCTAAACCATAATAAGTGGAATTCGTAATAAGCGAATCTAAAATTTGAAAAAATTCTTTAGCGGAATCTAATAAATGGTACTTACGTTGTTACATATGTACGTTCATGGTTAAAATATTTAATAAAATGGAGGATATAATATTAGAAAAAGTATTTTGATCGAGACCGATTATTAAATAAAAATGAAATTAATATTAAGTGGATTAGTTCAATTAAGTTCAGTTTAATTCAATTCAGTTTAATTCAATTCAGTAAAATATGATTTAATGAAATTTAGATAGACTTACTAATTATATTTTACAATACATTAATTAATTTACACTTTATTTTAATTCAATACAGTTCAGTTCAGTGAGAAATAGCCCACAGAAACTGACAACTATAGAATTAAACATTTATGTTCATGGAAATCTTAAGTATCAATAAACTATAGGAATAAATTTCTTAATCTTGTTTGAATAGGGACAAGTCTTGATTCTGGTGAACTGGTTTTATTTGAAACTAACTCCCAATTACCCAAGTATTATCAATTGAAAAACTAAAATAAATATTGAAATTCTAAAAGGCAAGTAATCTAGCAGACTATAATTAATATGATTTCAAAAAATATAAATAAAACAGACCATAATCAATATGATCGTATTACGACATGTGTAGTGCCGTATTTTCCAGTTGTAGAATAGACTATATGGACAATTTTCTTCAATATATTTTAACCATGTATATAACAACCTTCAATATCATCTATAATTTTCCATGAATATTCTTTCTGAATAGTAAATATACCAAATTCAATTTAATTGAATCAATCAATTATCCAAATCAATTGAAAATCAGGAAATAATTACGAAAAACATGTCTAATTGAATAAGCAAAAATAGTAAAAGAATGATATTATGGTATGGTTGGGAGAAAAATTCTAAGTAAATATAATTAAAATAAAAATTTAAAAATTAATCACTGATTAAATACTAATTAAATATACTACGAAAATTTGTATTTTTATTAAGGTGTCATGTCACAAAGAAAAAAGGTAAAAATTTATCCAAGAAAATAAGAAGAAAAAATAGGGGAAGAAACTTAGTACGAAAGAAAGAACTAAAATTTGGTAAAAAAAAGTGAGAATAACTATTTATTATGGAGGACGAAAAACTTTTACAAAGGAGGAGGAGGATCGAGGAGGAGGAGGAAGAAGAAGGAATATATTAAAAATCTATTAGAAATCAAGTTTGAAATTGATTAGAAATTAAATTTCCATAAACAAAGGCTAAAAATTTGCCCAAGAAAATAGGAGAAAAAATAGGGGACCAAAATCTGGTACCAAAATTTGGCGCAAAAAAAAAATGAGAATAAATTTTTAATATTAATTATATAGGGATATATAAAATTTGGGGCCCGGTGCGATCGCACGTATCGCACTCCCCCAGGATCGGCTCTGCTCATTTATGACATCATATTTTGTTCTCTTGTTGAGCCTTAAATATCCGCATCTATATATGCAAGACGAGGACACCTTTTTAGCAGCAACATCAAAAAATTTCAAGGAGCCAAAATCTCGCTCAAACCACAACCACGCGTGACATATATCCAGCAAAACAATTATCAAGACCCGGGGTTGGACAAACACCCCCTCATGGTCCAATCCTATCTCAAATCAAGTGATCTTTTCTAGGTCCAAATTTAATTATGAATTGTCTTAACTACCATTTCAATAGTTCCACTTAATCCAATTTTCGAATGTCTAATTTGAATGTTTTTCACCATCTCAGAACGAGTAATTTTGACGAATAGAATCATCTTTTTTTTTCTTGAATTTCCCCGACTCAAAGTCTGAATTGCCCCTTACCTGACCCGAATTAGAAATATGTTCTTTTTCCATCCTCTATCAACCATCCCAGATCATCCATACAAGCCTCTTAAGCTTGATTGCTCGATTCATAAACAAATTCGGAAAATAGTTGTGACTCGAGATGTTATTTTAGCAGTAATTATACGTGCATGTCCATGATTACTTAATGCAGATGCATGTCTGAAAAACACAATATGTGACCCTGAATTGTGCTAGTGCACCCAAAATATTATATTTTGGACCTGCATTAGCAAACATGGACCTGCATTTATCACCACTCTATTTTAATTTAGTATTTATAGATGTCATCATGGATATTATATTAATATACATACATGTGGTTAAGAAAAGACAATATATTAAATAATAATGATTTATTCGAATAATAATAATAATCTTACTTTCAATTGTTTGAATTTATTAATTAACTTTTTGCTTCTATGTATTTCTCAATTCTTCGGAAACATATTTCTAAACTCATCATTGGATTTTGGCTTCTCATCTGCATCTGTGTTGGGCTTAGATGCCGTAACAGCTCTTGACATGGAAAATGTGTTCCTCTCTTTAAGATCGACTCTATTTTTACGACAATTTTGACTAAAATATTCTTCATCGGGAGCGGATCCAGAAATTATGTTAGTTTGACCACCAGTAGGTCTCCGTTCATGAGTTTCTTTCTTTGGTTTAGCCTTCATGACACTAATCTTTTTGTCCAATAAAGTTTTCTTATTCTTAGACATAGCTGCTGCAAGCTGTGAATCATTAGAGAAATCCACATATGCCAATCCCCTGGACTTTTTAGTGATCCTGTCATTCGGGATGCGAATATCAACCACTCCTTCTGTTTCACCTCCAAAAAATCTGTGTAGGTCTTCATGCGTTGCCTCCAAACTAAGATTTGAGACAAAGGCGGTGTACTTATCCATGTTTTGTTCAGGCTTTTTCAGTTTTCTAGAGTGAGCTTCATCTTTGCATTTTTCAGTTGGATCCTTTCTTTCAGCAATGTGCAGGTTTTGAGTCATATTTTTATGGCGCTTTGCCTCAGAATTATTATGAGGTAACTTTCTCTTTTCCCCTCCACTCTTTTTTAAAGGATTCTCTCTCGGGTCATTTCTGGAAGCACTATTATTCTCTTGTTGAGCCTTTATCTGCAACTCTACAAGACGAGGAGTTGCTTTTTGCACAGCAACATCAAAGTCTTCCAAGGAGCCAAACTCTCGCTCAAACCACAGCCACGCGTGACATATATCCTCTGAGCCAGGGAAACTTTTACTGTAGCATCGCTTATAAAGAGATCTAGCTTCTTTAATGTGACCTGTTGAAGTTTCCATGGCTATGTAACCTTCCCAAACTCGTAAAACAGATCCGCATATTTTAAGCAAGCGCTCCCATACACCACGAGCTGCAATGTTGTCTTTACCTAAAGTTAACTCCATGCGAGCCCAATAAGAGTACATCTTTATGAAACTTTCAGTGTTTTTTAGGTGTGGAGATAAGTAATCCGATGCACGCTCAAATACATCTCTAATTGTAGTGAGCTCATATTTGTCATTTATGCCCGCAGCAAAAAACCTTCGTCTTAAACCGTCAACTCTAGTAAGATACAGATCTAGGTATTCATCGTAACTTGAAAAAATACACTGTAGTGAATTTTCAAATATCATGGAAATCTCATCCTCAGAAGAATGCACACGCTCAAGGTGTAGCAAGTACCTGACCCAGAGGTCACCTACCCAATGGACATTCCTTGTAGCCCTGTAATACACGCTCTTCACAGTGCTGGAAGTCTTAATGGTCTTGTCCAAGTAGCAGGTATAATCAAGCCAGAGATCAGCATTAATAGGAAACTCAGTGATGGCGCGCTCGTACAAGATTCGCACTCGAGCTGGATCACCCGACGATTGCTCAAATTTCAAATATGTCATATAATGTTGAAGTCTTTCAGAATTAGTACTATCTTTTTTAGCAATCTGTTCTTCAAATGGGGTGCGAGCATACAAGGCATCTTTGGCCTTTTTATAAGTAGCGGCAATTTGAGTTGGAAGACAGTCTGGAGAATTAGGATCACGAATAAGAGCAGATGCTTGTTCTGTTACCCATGTCTTGTAAGCAATCAGAGTCGATCTCAAACTAAGATGAGGTACAGAGAGTTGGCGGAAAAACAAGTTTTGTATAATATGGAGTGATTTCTCCATTAACTCGCTATCAGTTTCTCCTATGGTAGAAAGAATTGTTTGCTCGAACACTATATAAGCTTCATATATCTTGCTACCTTCTGAAACATGGAGTCCAGCAGAAACTATAGCGCGTTCGAAAAGATTTCTTATTTTTAAAATGCCATCTGTTGTATATTTCAAAGGATTGTGCTCGAGATAAAATGTTAAGTAATCGCACCAAAGATCAACAGACATGTAGTCTAATACTCCTCGTTCATACAACTTCTCAATTGCTAAAAAGGCCTTCGCCCCCGAGTGCATTGTAGTCTCGTCCCTAGCCCACTCTCTCCACATGTCGGGGCTCAACGGAAACAAAGCACTCATTGCCTCCCTTGCTTGCCTCAACTTCTCTATGTCCCCTACCTTCCTCAGAGCCCTAATGTACTGCATGTAAGTGTCGTAGTTGGGCAGGTTGCTAGCGAGCTCGGTTTCTATGGTTTGAATATCAAGGTTGAGCTGAGTTTCGTCGTCATAGTCAGAGTTAAAGCCCACATCTGTCATGGGGCTGAGTTGAAAAGTTTCATTAGGGTTTTGAGTATCTTGCATTCTTTTTTGTTCTTCTCCTTGAATGAATGGTTGAATGTCCATACTCTATTGCTAACGATTTGATTCTCATATATATATATATTGAGCCAATAATTTCTATTCCATTTTTTAAAAGGTGAATAATATCCCTAATCATATATGAAATCGTAGATATAATTAACGAAAATTAACTCGAATTCATATGGGATATGGAATGGTAAATATTTTGCCAAATTTATTAACGAAGATCCAAATTTTAATAAAATCTCGCGAGTGCGAGTTAAAATGAAGAATTAATAATTTCCCTTAGAATTTGTACATTTTTTTTAGTCTAAAGATTTTTTGAATCCACAGTTATTTATAATAGATTGAACAATATCCTAATTTCAGATTAGGGGCGGATCTAGAAATGTTTTATAATGGGGCACTGCACAATATTAAATTACATAAATTTAATATAATTAACTAAACTACATAAGTTTAACATGTTTTAAGTTACACAAATATTTTTAATATTGCTTTTTAATATATATTTAGTAAAAAGATTAGTTTAAAAGGAGTGAGAAGTTTGATTAAGAGAATACTAACCCTGAATATATATTTAGCGTAAAAATGTATGCTATAAAAAGGATGAAATTACCATGTCACTAGACTCGTAATAATGTTCATGTCTGTTTGGAAATGTAGTAGTTTGGTTATTGATGGAGAAGGTAGTAAAGAATTTTATATTGGAGCAGTTGATGTTATAATTTCTAATTGATGAAATTAATCTCAGTTGTGCACGATCTTACAGATATAATCTGTATACTCGTTATTATGAAACTGAATTCTTTATATCGGTATTCTTAGGAATGAATTAGGTTGGATGTTTATATTACCTGTATTTATGTTTTAGTATTTAATATTTCAGGTGTATTTTGATACTCTGAAATTGTCATTTAATTACAGGCCTTCTATACGCAGTCCGTATTTTGCTTATTTGCAGTTCGTATTTTTTTAAATAATCATATATACAATGATTCTGATATATAACTGAATTGCAAGTGTATGCAATAGAAATAGTATATATGATGCATGTGTCTGATATACATAATTATTGACCATATCATATATATCAAAGGCGTATTTTTATTTTGGACTGCAAAATGAGCAAAATACGGATTGCGTATAGCATGCCCTTTAATTAAGTGCTCATAAAGCATATGAGTTCACATGTATTTCCAAATGGAAGCCCAAACCCCTATGTATAGATCCTCATGCATTCTCTAATTAATCTCTCTCTGGTCAGGTAAGTACGTAGTTTTATGATCATGTACTTGATCAAATAAATTAAGGACAATAATCATTTAGACTATTAGAGAAATGTTCAATACTTTTTAACTTTTTTTTTATAACTCTTCTTCGTGTTTTGGATTGTGAAATGCTACAAAAATTAAGTGTATTGTTATAAGAATTAACGATAAACTAATTTTGATATTTACAAGCCTTTTCATTGTTCAAAATCAGGTTATTGAATCATCCGAGAAATTATAATTTTGAATAATAATGATAAATTTACCACAGCATCACGAAGACGATGTTTTAATAATATAACTAGAAGACGACAACAAAGTCAATTCTAAAGTGACCAAGAAGTTTGAAACGTGAAACTGAAGACAACAATTTAATTTTAATTATTATTTTTTACTTATTTTGATTGTGATAATTTTCTACATTTCGATAATACTAGACTAATCGGACCGCGTGTTGCGCGATTTTTATGAGATAATTTTAAAATATTAATAATGAGTATCTCAATACACAATAAATATTTGATGCAAATAGTATTTTAAATAATAAATTATGTAAATTGAATTAAAATTTGTATTATAGAATTCCTGAAAAGTATAATAATTGAAAATAACTAAATTACAATAAGCAAGGTTACGTGTTGCCTTCAGTTTCCTATTTTTGACTTCTTGTTGGATCAAAAAATAGATTTCTTTCATCGACGTTTTCCTGAGCTTATTTTTGTTAAATTTTTTTATCATCATCCTACACATTATTATAAACTCATCTATTTAATTATTTTTTGCAAAGATATGCTCCTGATTTAAATCTAACATGTACATACCGTTAATCAGTATTAAATATTTGTTTTATTTTCTGTATTTTTCATGTACATTAATTTTACTTGATAAATTGAGACCTTTTTTTAAAATATCGCCTCAGCCCCAAAAGTTTAGGACCGGCACTTGATTATTGTTTTTTTTTTGTTTTTTTTTTTGAAAGGAAAATTGGATATCATACTCAAGGTGCTGGAAAACGTCCATAAACGTTTGACAAGAGAAACTGCGGAGTGTAACTCCATTCTACATAATTCGAGTTATTATTTTTCCCTATACCAGCTACCAGATGGGCATCCGTATTTTCAGTTCTTGGTATCCAGCATAGCAAATTAAGACCTTGTTGCTCAAATTCTACTCGAATCTCCTCAGTGATTGAGTGGCATAACTCAGGGGCATCCAGGTCTCCATGTATGATCTGCATTAGACTCAATGAGTCTCCCATAACAGCAACATCGGTCCATTGGAGATATGCCGCCATTCTCAATGCTTCTCTCAAAGCTTCTGCTTCCGCAAACATGGGGTCTCGTACATCCATTATCTTTCTGCTCACAGCCCGAACAAAAGACCCATCCACATCCACTGCCACTACCCCCAATCCTGCACAGTCCCTTGCTATACCAGCATCAAACAGAATCCTTCTTCCCACCTCTGGCGGTCTTAATAAGTTACCTGTAGAAAGGACTTCTGAAACTCTCTCAGGCCAAGCATTTGCATCAGCAAAGGATATCAAGGTTGAACGAATTGATGCAGCCAGTAAATTCGAATCGATGTTCTTGTCTTGAAACAACTTCGTATTTCTCTGGAACCACACCCCATCGCAGACCATTGCCATTAGCTCTCGCGTCTTATCATCATTGTCGATCAGCAACTGTCTGAACCATCCATCACCTCTTGCTCTTTCACTCCCCAGTATTTTATGCTGCAGACCTAGAGCTCGCCATACTCCTTTTGCATATTCGCATTCAAAGAACAAGTGCCTTGTCGTCCCATCCTCGGTATCACAGAGTTGACACTTCAACGGGACTTGTACCTTCCTATACCTGAGCTTCTCCGATGTTGGCAAAGAGTCCATGCATAATCTCCACACACAGTGTTTTGCTCTTGATGGTATGCGCATTCTCCATAGTCTCGGCCAGAAATCATCAGCCACTATCGCCGGACCACCGTTGTTGTGATAATAAGCCGATCCCTGGTTCTCTTTCAGTGTATGGTACATGGATTTCACAGTGAACTTACCATTAGGGCCATTATTCCAAACCCAGACATCTCTCCCTTCTTACCCCCTTAGCTGGATTGAGAGTATATCGTTCGCGTCCTCCGCAGTAAAACGATTTCGAACAAGCGAGATATTCCAACCTCCCGTGACCTGGTCGATCAGGTCGGAGACATGTTGTAGGTGTCCTGGCACATGATCCGGATCTCTGATTCTGAAGTTGCTGGTTGACGGTAGCCATGGGTCCTGCGTGATACTGGTATTCCTCCCACTTCTGATGTGCTTCCGGCTCCCTAACTTCAACGCCTCAATGCCCTTTGAAATTCCTCGCCAAGCAGCGGACGGCCGAGACCCCTGGACGGCCTCCATGATTGTGCCGTTGGAGAAATATCTGTCCTTGAAGACTCGTGATATCAACGTCGTTGGATTAGTTAACATCCTCCATGCTTGTTTACTGAGCAGCGCCATGTTAGTTGCCCTCAAGTCCCTCAATCCGAGTCCTCCCCTATTCTTTGCTCGAGTGAGCTTAGGCCATGAAATCCATTGTATTTTCCCCCTCGAATTCTGCTCTCCTCCCCACCAGAACTTGCAGATCATCACTCTTATCTCCTCAAGTAACGTTGCAGGTAACTCAAAACAACTCATTGCATAGCTCGGAATGGCTTGCAATACTGATTTAATCAAGATCTCCTTTCCTGCTTTGGACAACTCAGTGTTTTGATCTCGACTATTGCTTTATATTCGAAGTGCGCAATAAAGTTTATACCGTAATTTGGCACTTGTACATCCTTTACAAATCAAAATTCACAGGGTTCACTTAAGCAACCTAACACAAACTTATTTAGTTTGTACTTGCATACTTAATCATCACTTGGATTTGTCTCTGAGCATTTCCACGACTCTTCTCATGGAAGGTCTGTTCAACGGCAGAGAACAGCCTTGATCTCTTCCATTTCCTCGACAGAAGGTTTGATCCTGGGATCGACGAGCTTCTCCAAGTGCTCATCACAGATGCCTGGACTTTCACTTGCTTCACAATGTCCTTGTTTTCTCCAAAACACTGGTCAAACGGCTTCTTGCCTGTTATTAGCTCTAGCAGAACCACCCCGAAGCTGTACACATCACTCTTCTCTGTGATTTTCATCGTGTATGCATATTCTGCATCATCAATAAGCAATTTGTTTAATTAACTGGATTAAGTAAACAAAGAAGTTAGGCCTCACCTGGAGCTATGTAGCCGTAAGATCCAACAATCGTTGACATGGCTTCACCTCCACCCTCCAAGTCCTTATGCAAGCTTTTCGCCAAACCAAAATCTGCAACTTTAGGACCAAAATCCTCGTCCAGGAGTATGTTATTGGACTTGACATCTCGATGCACCACCGCTGGCACACAATCATGGTGCAAATAAGCCAGACCTTGAGCTGCATGCCTCCTTTTGTCAGTGTTCCACTGCCTATAGTTGCTTGTGGGGATAGTGTAAAACAGGTGGTATGTGTGAACACGGATTGCACCCAGTTCCTCGTTGAAGAAGAGTATGTGTGAATGATGAGTCTAGCCTCCCGAGAATTAGATACATGAGCGATTATAACCTTGAAAGATGAAGGATCTAGATGATCATCGGACTGAACATTTGCCATGCATGTATGATGATAACGTTGGGGATACGGAGGTGAAGGTAACCGGCGGCGCAAGCCGGTGATAGGATTGGAGACGTAGAATTTATAGGGATGAACGCCGGAGAGAATGAGTCCATTGTCGAGAGATTTGGATATGAAGTAGCCGAGGCCATCCATGGTTTTCCATTCATTGATTTTGCGCCCGATTTGGCTTGTGGGCAATAACTGAACTTGAGGGCATGCGTCCTCCATCGAATAATAATGCCTCCAATTATCTATGAAAATGTGCTCATACATGAAGAACCCTACAAGTCTGGGATAGTCTTTCCATAATGCGAGGTACTTTTGTCGGAAAATAGCATCCTTGATCACTTCGGACCAATCCTTGCAAACAAGAATGCAATTTGAGAGGCATGGCGGGTCTACTGTTATTAGAATGTCAAACAAAGCATCACGATCCATACTGTCAAATTTTTCCCTATCAATTACTATGCAAGTGTTCTGATCTATATATATATATATTGCGTGTTGTGCGAAATCAAATTGGATTAGAACTCATGAAAGTCAAAATAGGTTAGGAAATATGTTTTATTTTATTTTACTTTTTAGGAATGGAAAAGAAGGCAAATTAGAATCAAAATCAGAGTTGGATTTAGCTGTAATGGTTTAACTGCTGATCACTACAGCTGCCACATGTAGTATCAAAGGTTACTGCTACAGATAGACTACAGTACTAGCATTAAATTTCCCAGAATGCCAAAGGAAAGCTCCAATTCGAATCTAGCTAGTAATTTACAATTAGAAAATTTCCAATTCGAATATTTTTAAATTGGATATGTACCTCTTCTCCCCGAGAGCCTGAATCTCGGGGCTCTCAAACCAGGTACAGGCAACCTGTTGTCAATGTGGAATAGCTCTCAATAAAGAAGCTTTATTTTTCACAGTCAGAAAGTTATCTTTACAGGGAAGAAGAGCATACCTTATACATGTGGCATGTCTCGAACAGAATTGAAAATGGATCACAAGAAATCCATTACTATGTTAGTAAAACTTGAATTAACTGGAATAGTCAAAGCAGTTATTTAGAAAATCAAAACTAACTGCTAACCTAGCTAACTAATTGAGCTAACTCTGAGCTTACTAACCGAAACATTTAGCTAGCTGACTAACCAACAAAACTGGTTTTAACCCTCCCCTTCAACTTCAAAGTGGAGTTGGCAAAAAAGACAATCCCAGCTTGCCAATGAACTGATGAAAACCAGGAGCAGCAATCTGCAACTGAGTGGGCAAAAACTGAGCATCCAAATGAATAACAGTTTTATAAGTATTGCAATTCAATTCGCTTCACCATAACATCACTAGAAAAAATATGCTCTTGTGATTTAATAAGAATATAAAGTAGAACCCAAAAATGCTTGTGAGTTAAATTCCCAATTGAAAATGATCTCTTATTAATAAAATGGAGTGGCTCACTATCATACAATAAAATAAAATTAAAATAAAATAAAAATAGATAGCCCCATTATCAAAAATAAAAATGATCTGCTACTATAGATGAATTTCAATGCAGAAACAATCTAACACATTCATTTCAGTGAAACATTTAGACAGAAAAAGCCTCCATCCATTCATCCAGTTCTGTTCAGCCTTTAGTCAGTGTTGTAGACCTTGCTCTCAAATTCAAATATATTCCCCTGCAACAACAAGCATAACAATTAGATGCCGCGGATTCGGCCATTTATCACTATCGAAATGTTGCAGAAACTATTTACCATCCAAATGCGACTAGACTCTGAAACACGACACGCAGCTGCAATGGCAAATACTGGTGGTTGATCCACCCCACGACTGGCCAGAACTGCACATTCATTTCCACGGTGTAAACCAACACGAGAGAGGATTATAAAAAGAGAGAGGAAAGGAGTGAACTTTTTCACATACCGTCCAAGCTGCATACTGCACGGAAGGATATTCTTTCTTGATCTTGGATTTTACGTGCATCCAGGGTCGTCCTGAGGATCATTTTAGACCATCAGATCAAATCACATTAAGTTCGAGTTCTGAAAAGTGTAGAAAATTGAACTTACCCTCAATCACTAGCCCATAGTAAATCATGAACATCAGATTGTTCCAAGGAGAGATTGTGATTTGCTCCAGCAATACCTGAAATATTTTAACCAGGGGAAAATTTATAGAGGAAGTTTATGATCAATACATTTCAAAAGGTTCTCAAACGAAGTGGTTCAAAAATCATACACTATTTGTGATTTGTGATTAGTATTTAAGATATCCGAGAAACCAAATTCAACACCAAACATCTGTATGTAAAGAAAGCAGGCTGAACCACAGCTAGCAAACAAAATGATGCATAGCTAAACGAGGGATAAAATTCAGAGAATGGTGCTTCAATTGGTTGCAGTTGAATGCATTCTAAAGATTTTACCTTTTTGGCCACCGTCTTAGTGTCCTTCTTTCCCTTGAAAAGCTTATCGAGAAAGATGTGAAAGAAGTGTCCAACTGGCCCGAGATACGCTGCTCCAAGAAGCTGCACGTGCAAACATCAAAAATTGAAAAATCAAATTGTGGAGACGGTTGTTGAAAGAACAACATTCATTCCGGCATCACCAGCTGAACTAAACACATATGACAGAATCTGATTACCAACGACAGTGCATTAAACCACATGTACCTATATTATGTCTAAGCAAGGAACAATTTAGTGAACCTAGCAACCAATAGCACAAGAATCCGACTTGGAGACAGCATTTGACCATCTAGCTAATTTCCAATGTTCTTACTTCTTAAACACATACAAAGATTATAATTGAAGCCATCGAAAAATCGGATAAATCGCCAACAACAACAGAAAGAGTTATGATTTATGAACAGTACCACTTTGAGAAGAAGCCTTTTGACTTGGAGCTTCTGAATTCCAGAGAGCTTCTGGGACACCAAATCACTGATTGCTGACAGAACTCCAGCAGTGACAATCTGGATTCAGAACAAGCCACAAAGATCAGAAGTCAACTCAAAACACACCAAACAAACTAAAACCCCAATTCACAGACAAAACTCAAACACAAAATCAATCAAATCAAGAATCGCCAAAGGTTGTACCTTTGTTCTTAACGGGTACTTCTGGAGCATCAACATGTACTGATTCGCACCCCTTTTGGCAACGGAACTCATCTTTTCGCCTTTTCTTCTTTCACAACTCTGTAAAATGAAAGGGAAAGTGAAGGGTTTTTTTGCTTCTACTCCTTCAGGTCAATGTCTATATATATATACACAACAGTCCAGTATTGGAAAGACTTTTCAAATCTAGAAACTTTTTTAATCTATACTTTGGTGAATCCCACATGATGAGGGCGGATTTTCCATTGAATTTCAGGTATCTGTCTGGTCACTGGTGTGTATGGTAATGTGACTAAGGGTATCCTTAGTATATTCTAAGTCTTTGTTTGTATTGGTCTAACTAAACTCAGTAAACTGATGTCTGAAATGGTCACTTTCACACACACTGAAGTGTGAATTCTAAGTTTTTCATGTGAAATTTGGTTGTTATCAATGGTTGTTAGTAAAGATGGTATCTTTTTTCCTCTAGTGATGAACTTCTGCGTAAAAATCGAGTCTTTGGAATGAAATGATACAAACACTTGAAGGAAAAGAGGAGGAAACTCATCGGATTTGAAATTTTGAATAAAAAGATCAGATTCAAATAGTAAAGATAGTATCTTTTTTCCTCTACTGATGAACTTCTGCGAAAAAATCGAGTCTTTGGAATGAAATGATGCAAATAGTTTAAGGAAGAGACGAGGAAAATCATACGATTTGAATGGAAAGGAAGATCAGATTCAAAGTCAAAGCATCTTCTGAGTGTTTTCAGTGAAGATGGAATACAATTTCCAAAAGCTGGAACTTTGTGAGGTTTTTTTTTTGTAAAAGAGAACTATGAAGATGGTGGCTTGTAGTACTTTGTAGGTACAAATGGCATTTTTGTGATGGCACCATCATAGGCCTTCCCTCGGACGACAATCTTCACCTTGGTGCCGTTCTTGTGCTGTCCCGACTTGACATATCCCATGGCGATGTTCTTCTTCAGACAGGGGCTGAATCCTCCGCTCGTTACTTCACCAATGTTGTCGCCTTTCTCGTTCTGGATCTCACTGTGGCTCCTCGCCGGTGGTCCTGCTGCAATAAGCCCAACTCGCCTGATTTTTGGACCATCTGCAATCTGTTTAAGGATCACCTCTGAGCCGAGGAAGCCTCCTTCTGCCCTCCTTCTCTTACCAATTGCCCAGGTGAGTCCTGCCTCCACAGGTGTGATGTGCTGCTCCATGTCGTTTCCATACAAGCACAGGCCTGCCTCCAGGCGAAGACTGTCCCGAGCACCCAAACCTGTCAGCCTAACCTTCCCTTCGGATTTCTCCAAAATCGCCTTTGCAAGATCAAGTGCATTCTCAGAAGGAACTGATATTTCAAAACCATCTTCGCCTGTATACCTATAGAACCATAAATATAAGATGAAATGAACTTATGAATTATGATCCGTCTCAATCTCATCGACTACTTCAAGAAAGTTCATATCTTGGCACTCCATACTACAATGATGGGCAAATATCGGTATTGAAAAAGCATTACACCATTCATCAGCATTAACTCGGAAGGAAAATAAGTTGCCTAATAATCCTTGCATTCTAAGTAAAAAATTACAGTCAAAACGGAGCAAAATGCAGCTTACCCTGTCCTAGTAAGGAAGCAGGTCGCGCCATTGATGTCCAAGATTTTGAAATCCCCAAAGTATATCTTGCTTATATCATCTTTTGCCAGATGTTGGAGAACTGGACCAGATAGAGGACCCTGCCAGTATATTGAAGATCAAATTACATTAAAAAATTGATCTTTTGAATGTACTTACTCACACAAACAAGAAGAGGGAAAAAAGAAACTAATATTACACAGAAAACTCCCATAAATTGCATCCATGAAATGTCAAAATCACGGTAAAAGAACTTGTGTTGAACAGACCGAAGTAAGATAGAAAAACACTGGGAAAAAACAATAAACAATCAAATACATTTAAGCACACTTTATACAAAGTTCAAATTTCATTCTAACCAACTTCCTAATGCATTCGAAGAGAAAAGAAAACCATAGATCAAATCAGATACACATTACGTCTAATGTTGAGTGTAATGGTAACTGCATGTATTGATGAATATGCAAAGAGTAAGATGTACATTTCAGTAAAACAAAAGACGACAAAATATGATGAATTGTTCATATAAGAGATGTTACTCTCCAGCCCTACTTTCAAGAACATTCCAGCATTGTTGAAAAGTGCACAACAAATTATGATATCCTATATTGCATTGAATAATAAATGAGCACAATTTCGACTAACAACCTGAAGGGCAAGAAGCGATCTTTCATCATGAATGTGCCAAGAGACATTACCACCCTTGGATTTGAAGGACTTCATATGCTCCTCGATGTGTGCAAGATCCTTATCTCTGCAACCTGCATTCACAACCAGGTATACATGATCATCGGTCACCTTAGTGACCACTGAATCATCAATTGCACCTCCCTTCTCGTTTGTGAACACAGTCAGCGTCCCAGTTCCATCGGCAAGCCCGGCTATGTCAGCAATGACAAGCTTCTCCAGAAAGGGAATGGAATCCTTTCCCTTCAAGCTAAGGCCACACATGTGCGAAACATCAAACAGGCTACCATTTTCCCTGCAATTCACAGTCGAATCCATGATCGAATCCTTGTACTGAATCGGCATGCTCCAGCCAGCAAAAGGCACCATTT
The DNA here is from genome assembly GCA_948330725.1 of Sherardia arvensis. Classification (NCBI taxonomy): domain Eukaryota; kingdom Viridiplantae; phylum Streptophyta; class Magnoliopsida; order Gentianales; family Rubiaceae; genus Sherardia; species Sherardia arvensis. The sequence goes on along the minus strand of OX415236.1, from coordinate 794,971 downwards.
TTCCCCCATTGGCAACATGGAAGTCATACAGCACTGTCTTCTTGAGATCAGCCTCCGATGCAAAGCATCTCCTAGCTATGGTCTTTTTATCACTCTGCGCCATTCGGCGGGTGATTGTCTGGCCAAGCTGCCATAATCCTCCTCTCATGTTTCAGACACTCTAACAGAACCAAAACAAAATCAGTCCAGCAAACTCCAATCTTAACATCTTGTAAGCAAAAAAAACACTCATTTATATATGATTAGCATTTCGAATCTCTGACAAACAAACACAACAAATGCATCCCAGATTCATGATCATATTACAACATCCTACAGCCTACATTCATACAGATTGAAAAGAGGACAAAAAAGATGCAAACTTGAAAATGTAAATTCAGAAAACACAGAGTAATCATCGTACCTGGAGCTGAAAAGCTTCAGTCTTGATGGTGTTTGTTTGATGTATGGGGAATTTGAGACCTCAGACGCATAAGCTTCACTCTTTTTGAAGTGTTTGTTACATACGAGATGTGCTCAGGTTGTCCTGATGTGGATGAGCCCTTTTAAAATACACACACTGAGAATAATCTGTATATTTGGGAAAATAATAATATTTTTAAAGAGATAGTAAAGTGAAAAAAACTTTTTTTCTAATGGGGAGTTTGGTGGTATGTTGAAGTGGGTGGAGGAGGCTTTTCTGAGCCAAATCGAGACCCATCCTAATCGAGTGGTAATGGAGGATTGGATTTTCCATCTGTTTGTATGTATCCATTTGATCTTGATTCGGAAATAGGATGCTTATCGAGCGAGTCGTCTGAGAGCAGTAGTGAGATAACTGATTTAACTTGACTCGAAAATGATTCTAAGTCGAATTTGAAAGTGTTTTTATTTTTCTATTCTTAAAATATATATATATATATATGACATGAATTCAACTAGTAATTAGTGGTGCAAGTTAATGTAGCCATGATTTTATTATTTTTAAATGAGTTAATTTTGAATCAGTTCAATTCAGGTTAGATAAGTCGAGAAATCATTTCGCAAAAATCCTACTTTTGGCAAGACAAGTTAGATCATTTTTGGAGAAAGATCAAATTGTTTTAAGAGACAATCTATTTTCCCCTTACTTTCATTAAAAAAAGATTGTTTTCATTAACCATATCTCCACCGACACAACCAAAGATAGAAATGAAATCCGACTTTCAAATGAACTGTCATGTGTTACAGAACTACAATGCCTTCTGGCTCTTACACATTCCGAGGTTACATGCAACAGATTTCTTCAAACATAGTTGCGGTGAAAAGAAAATACGGTAACGGGATCAAAATTTCATAGGACTGGCCATGGCAAACATAAGTTACATGTCCTAACTAGCTAAAACAACGTTGTTACTAAGGCTCTTCTTAGCACGCCATTGAACAGCTGCAGCCTTTTCCGATGTTCCAAACTGAAAAAAGACGCCCGAGCAAAAGGTCATAAGCAAGAGAGAAATGCCAAACAGATTGTAAAATGACCAAATTAACCATAGTACAATTGTTACCTTGACCTCCATAGAGTAATAGTCTCTCCACAGACTTGAGTCTCGGCTGTAAGTCGTGAGGGCAGCCTCGAACAGACTCCGAGCATTTTCAATACATTCCTTGTTGCCATCAGAGGCAAGATTCAGTTCCAGTTTCATGCAGTTTTTGTACAGAGTTAGCCCAGGGTGAGGCAACTTAAGCAATCTGAATTCATTTACCCGAGGATCAGCTATTTCCATCTCAGTCGAGAAATATATGGAAAGACGACATTTTTCAATATAAAGAAGCTACCTTTTATAAGTTTTTCGTGCCTTCTGAATCCCGTCTCTTTGCAGGATATGATCTACAATGGTTGAAGATAAGGAAAACCCGACATCACTTCCACCATCTCTGGCGAGTGTAACCATGGAGACCTCTACGAGCTTCTTAACATAGCTTCTATGATTTGCAAAATATTCGAAGGCCTATCCACACATAATGATGAAATCTTAGCTTAGTAGAATATGACGTGCAGCTTTAAGAATGTAAAATGGGTCTAAAACATACCATGATCCATAAGGTCTCTGCTTCGGTACTGGCAGATTTTGTTAGAACATTTCTAAGGAGAGCAAACATGGATGACAAGTGCTCTTTTCTCGGGTTTTCTGCAGAGCATCGGATGCTGATTGAAATGTGCAATGTCCATAATTGAACTGAATCTGCAAACTTTCCGGAGCAGAGTTTTTCTCCAAGCTTTTGAGCTTCCGCTAGTTTTCCTTGTTCCAGTAGAAACGTAACATGCTGACGGGCAAGCTCCTCAGAGAGCAACCCTAAGCTTTCTGCCCTTTCAAACACCGTCAATAAATGAGAAACAGGATCTATGGAACGTTCTGATTCCTCGATACTATCTGAAGATTGAGCTTTATTACTAACGGCATTCATCAAGAATTTCACATACAAATCGAGTAATTCAGCTGAAGGCACAGCCCTCAAACCTTCCTCGTAAACCTACAGTTATCAAAACAAGCAAAACTATCAAAATAAATATTGGCTGAACAAAAGAACAAAGTAACGACATAATAAGAATTGGTGTTTCATCGATATATATATATATATATGATGCCATAGGAAGACGCTGCTACACTCAATTATTAAACTGCTGAAGCAATATGGGAAACACACACCTCAATGCTTTTCTTCAAATCATCAGTATCGAGTCTAGCAAACCAGTCCCAATACTCGGGTTTCTCTGAGAAGTCCCTTCTCAAGTCATCAAGTATCTCACGTCGCAAAGCATCAGACTCAGCTAACACTGTTGCGTCTAAGATCTCAATAAATCTAGCTCTCAACCCAAAACTATTAGGGTGAGCTTCAATTGCCCCAGCATAAATTGCCTCGAAAATGCTCGACCCTTGCTTCAGAAGCATATCTACATTCTCACTTGACTCCTTGTCACCACCAGAAACTTCTTTTTCGTCATCAAGTGCCATATACAATTCGCTGTTTTCTTCTTTCCATTGCTCCTCAGCCGCATCCTTGGTATCTCGAACAAGAGTACCACTGTCTTCTCCCAGAGCAGCCTTCCGAGCCTTCAACTTGTTTATATACGTCAGTTCCATGCGGAGGTATTCCACCCACAGGTCCTCAGAAGCAGGGCATGCTCGCAAACCTCTTTGCATAAGAGCACGTGCCGCTGTTGGATTCAAATTATGGTCAAACTCCCACGCGGAAGCATATATCCACACCCCAGGTACCTTAGGATGAAATCGGATCAACTGGGCTAGTGCCTACATCAGAATAAAAACTGCTTAAAAGGCTGTATCAGGTGATCCATCATCCAGCTATCAACGTAAGCATATTAAACAAAGAGGAACTAACATTCAGGCACTAAATCTATACACCATTCCAACTATTTTCATACAAGATGCAATAAGAAGACCAAATTTTACAGACAAATAACATCTTGATATACTCCCTCTGCCTGCTATCATAACGTCAAATTTTGCTTCTTTTTGGTGAAGTTTTAAGCCAAACTCCAATTCATTTCAGCATCAGGATGGAGTAAACTGCATTAACCAGCTAAGGTGCATAATTTTCGAAGAATACATACCAACACTCAATGTAGACTAGTTTTACCAGTTACAAGTTATTCAAAATGCACAACTAAGTCGAGTCTAAGACATAATGTGATTAAATAAACAGAGACAAGAAACAACAAAACAAGCTATCATAATGAGATCATCAAAAGCTTAGAATAACATTTCTACAAACCTTCTTCATCCTTCCATTTCGTTTCTGCTTGCAGAACTCCAAATACTGAAACCACAGCTGAACATCCCCTTTAAACCTATTCGTAGCCATCCGATAAATATCCACAATCCTCGCCGTGCCGGCGTAATCCGACACCGACTTCTTCCATCCCTTCTTGGCGCTCTTGCTCCGGTTCACAATCGCCTTCTTCCTGAGCAGCCGCAGCTCGTCGAGCTGCTTCTCGTAGTCGGCGTATTCCACGAAATCCTCCTTGAGCGGGCTCGGCCTCTTCAGCCGGTACTCGAATTTCCGGCGCTGCTTCACAATCTCGGCAATCTCCTGGCGAGTGAACAGGCCGCGCTTCTCGAAGTCGTCCAGCTCATTGAGCATGCGCTCGAGCCGGTACTGCACTACGTCCGCCATTTTCGCGGCTTCTGAGTTTTTTCGGTTGAGGGTTTAAGGACTGGTAGGGGTTTTAGAATTTAGGGTTTGGATTTGGGGAAGATGAAGAGCGACTGATGAAGGAGATTTGGGCCTAGCAGGTGGGCTGATATTTGAGATGGTTTGTGGGCTTGTAGTCACGATAAGTATGAACTTTGAAGGCTAATTCATAGGCCCTCATTAGCTAATTGAAAATAAAAATTGGAATCCAAAAAAAAGAGGGGGAAGTAATTACAAAAATTGGACTAAATTATGGTGTTTTATTTGCACTACCAACTATTTTTTTTTAGAGATATGCTAAATTTAATCTGAAAAAATATTAATAAATTTAACAGAAGTAAATAGTTATAATTTTTTGTAACAAACTATAGTAAAATAATATAATTTATTGGAAAAAAAATTAAATTGATTAATTGAACTGATCAAATATTTTTGATAGTATATGTATGTATGATAATATGGGGTTATCTACATGAATATTTATTAGTTCAGTTCGGTTCAATATTGTTCGATTTAGTTTTTGTAAAATATAATTTGATGAAATTCAGTTTAATTTAGATATATTATAAGTGTTTTAATTTATTTTAAAAAAAATCAGTTTAGCTCAGTTTTATTAAACATGCCATGTGTTTGATTCTCCTTCACAGGTACATCTTTTGTCCCAACCAGCTTTTTAGATTTTGACTTTTGATACTATTCATTATTAAGTTTTGAGAAAATATTTGAATTGATATATAACCATCTAATTATTATATTTGATATTATTAGATTCATCGAAACATGTAGTATTCATATATCAAAACTTTATTTTCAAATAATAAACTTAATGAAAAATAGCATTGGTCAACGTTGTATTTTGATGCGTGTGAAAAGTCTTGCTGGAAAAGTTGGTTGGGACGTATAGAATAGTTTTTAATTGTTCGAGTTATATTATGATATGTAATTAAAGAGAATCGTAGTATTTAAAATCTTCAATTAGTCAATAATATTATAGCGTAATTAAAGCTATCAATAGTCAAACTTGTCATAGAAAGAACATTGTCAAATGAAACATTAAAAGAGAATCAGCGTATTTCAAATACTCCACTAGCCAATAATATAATTTAAATTATTCATCGTCAAACGCGTCTTAAAAAGAAGATGGTCAAAGAGACATCAACAAAAAATAAAATAGAGTACTTAACATTAATTCGTTTCAATTCAGTATAGTAAAAATATGCCATAGAAAACAGTCCTAAATGAATGACATGAAATAGTAAAACAAGAAACTTACATCTTGCAAATTTGCATGGTAAATAACTGAAGTTATGTGTGTGTACATTATAACATGTAGTAAAATGAATGATGCTTAAACATTTTGAATGATAAATGTTATAAGTAATACAAGGAATACATCAAATGAAAACTCCATTAATAATATCAATGCAGTACACAATGATCCATGTTCATGAGATCATTTACATGGTACAAATCACCATGAAAATAATTAAAAATCAGAATTAATTAAACCACAAACCAGACACATACGAATATTCAATTTAGTATTATTTGAATATTAATATTTTATTAAGAATTCGATCCATATTCATGGAGAACCCTGGGTAGCTCCAGCGCGGCCAAGATCCTCACCGGCGCCTCCCAAGTTATCCGAGCTTCCAAAGTTCCCGCCCCTTCGCCCTCCTCCGCCACCAATGTGAGACCCAAGCTCATCACCGTCGCCATTTCCAGCGCCAAAACCACCACCCAAGCCACCGCTGATTCCACCAAACCCGCCATTAAGTGTGCCTCCGCCGCCGCCAAGGCCACCGTTAACATTGCCAAAACCACCACCAAGCCCGCCGGGTCCCATTCCGCCACCAATACCGCCGCCTAGGATTCCGCCTCTAGCAATCCCGCCGCCGCCACCGAAGAGAGGGCCGCCGTGGCCGACGAAGCCATACGGCGGAAGAAATGGGTGGAAGAACTCCTGCTGCACGTCGGCGGCGGCTGCCTCGAGCTTTCTAGCGCTCGTAATCACGGCTGAAGCAGTGATCATCAGCGCAGCCACGAACAACATCTTGGAAGCCATTTTTTTGTTTTGTCGAATGTTGGGATGAGATTTGAATGGTTTGATCTGGAGAATGAAGAGAGAGAATATATATACTTGTGTTTCTGAGATGGTTAGTACGAGGTTGGACTGTGTTGGTGAGAAATGTGAACGATTTGTTCGATTATATAATCCTGATCCGAGATATTCGTGTTCGAACTATGCAGTTTTCTGGAAAATGTTATGAGATTCATGTTGCTATCCTCATGATCAACCTAATTCACATCAGCATAAGTGCTGATTTTGCAGCATTCATATTCTATGATTTGTTTATGTGTTAGCAGGTATTTAACGTATGGTATTTCGATAACTCGTGTTGGTTTTGTGGAAATACATTTTTATTATTCGATTTGCGAATGTTAAATTATGAATTTCATGAAATCACTACTGGACGCGCATAGAATTAACGGCGGTTGCCCCTCCCCTATGCCGGCGGTTCTGCCCGCCGTGGGTGGCTGCGCCGTGGGTGAGGGCTGTGCGATAAACGGCGGTCTTAACCGCCGTTGATAAGGAACAGAGATTACGGCGGTCTGAACCGCCGTATCTGTGTTTTTTTTTATAAACGTCACATAGATGTTCCGGAATCGGAACACCTTTGACGATGAGGTGTTGACGAGTTTGTTCCGGTTGTGGAAGCCATGTTGGTTACGCAACCGGAAGCTGGAACAAATGAGTTTTTTTTTTATTTCCGCAAATCTGGTGCTGAAATTAGTAAAATATAAAATCAAAAATAATGAAATTCTGAATTTATAAATTTACACTAAAGATCCAAATTGTCATTACAACATTATTACACTAATTCACATATCATTCTACACTAATTCTAATCCAACTATCATGCTACACTAACTCATAAACATTCTACACTAATTCTAATCCAACTATGCTTGTACTTGAATACTTGAATAAGAATGTAACCATGCTTGAACTTGAGTAGGAATGTGAAGGAAGCTCCTAGATTCATCTCTTGTTTCGTTAACTGCTTCTTCCTCTCATATACTGCCAGAGCTCTCTCCTTTCTCTTCTTCTCCAACTCCTGCAGCACAACCAAATTAGGTCTAGAGATTATCAGATTCGCATCTCACATCACATCAATCAAACCTCAAAAGGGATATATGATACAATTCTACAACTAATCTCAGTAACTACTGTAAGAGAATTAAGTAAAATACAAACTATCCCAAAGAATAGGGTAAACACTTCATAGTTTAGCCACACAAGATCTCACAATAATACTTAAGTACTATATCAGAACTTCATTCATACAACATTTACCAAAGTGCCTTAATCCAAAAACATCCCTCCCCAGCTGAGAAGAACAAAATCAGAAAATGAAAAGTAATACTAACTAAGAGCCCCATAAGAGAAGTAAGCATGCTAACCTTGATGGTATCATAGTGTGGTTCCATTCAACCTCAGACGAAAGCTGGCCAACAGGCAGTACTTGTGCCTAGCTTGCAACGTCAAAACCCTATCCATCTAATTAACAAAAACTCTTACCCATCTAATTTTCAAAAAAATAAGTTAAAAAGAGTCAGCAAAATAGCAAAACATATCATCAATAATGCTCATACAGTTGATCCAAGACTTCCGAATAATATAACAACAACAGCATAGAATCAACAAAGAATCAACACTGGCATAGAATCAACCTACCTCCTGTAGAGCAGATCTGCAGGTTCTGTCAGATTGCAGAGCAAGACGGATCTTCTTCAACACATACCTAACCAGCAACCACACAAAGCACAGTACTTTAGCCAACAAAGACTCAAATTACAGCATTTCACAATCAGCAAACACTAAGCGTTCTTCCTCACCTTTTCTTTTCATGTCTATGCTTCACCAGTAACGCTGAACCAAATGAACATTTGCCAATGTGCTCCAATATATCATAGTTCTCCATCTTGCACTATTCAGTCAGTCAATCAAAACACCCTATTAATCATCAAAATCAGAATGAACAACATCAGAATCATTGCCCAAACACCAGAAAAACCTTAAACATGACAGAATCAAAAAAACAAGTTCGAACCTTTAACTATTTACATTACTTTTCAATCCAAATTACAATAATATACTTCTATATCATGAAACTAGCACATTACAAACGATGAACAACCAAAAAACACAAGCCCAAAAAGCAAATTCAAATCAACAATCAACAAACACAGGAACCCACATAAAACATCAACCGGGAAACAATCACTGAATGCCAAAAAGTACCTTAAACATCACCAGGACATTATGGTTCAGGTGTTGTACGAACGGTGGAGGAAAAGTAGAAGGGGCGGCAAAATAATTTCCAAAAATACTTAAAAGACGACGGGGATCCGGCGACGGATGGCAGCTGGAGGACCACAGGTGACATATCCCATTGGGTGACGGCGTCGGGAGTGAATCCGGATAGGGGTGGCACGGCGGCGATTGGAGGAAGAAGAGAGAAAAGGGGTTTAGAGGGATGAGGTGCAAATATATATAAAACTATTAACGGCTGAGATTAAGTAGAGAAAAATAACTGATGGATCAGATTATACAAAATAAAAAATATCTTAAAAATTCAGAATTAAAAGTTCTGCTTTTTTTAATTTAACTAAAAATTCTCAGCAGCTATATATTGCTTTTTTTTGGCAACCTATTATTTTTAATAATTATATATTAACCCATCAATTCTAATATAATTTTAATTACAGACTAAATACTTTAAAAAATTCAGTTTCAACACAATTCATTAGTATATAATATTTATATCAGTTGTATACTTCGAATATCATGAAAAATATATTGACTTCAATATAAAATGTAACTTTTACGCTTGATAATGAATTTTCGAACATTCATATTAATACGATTTTATGGACTTTATTTTACAATCAAATTTACTTAATTTTATTCAGTAATAGAACTAAACTTATAACAATTATGTGGTGAAAATATAGCTCCAAAGTGTATATACTTAAGTAACAAGTTATAATCTTAGTAGAGCTTCTCAGATTCTGAACACTAAAGTTTTCACTACACTTACCTTTCATTGAACTAATATCAAAATAAATTTACATAAAACAGTCCGATACATAATAAAATTAACATAATCATCAAAAATATACAGCTTTAAAAGTCCGAAATTGATGTTATATGACATTTTTCAATTTTATATAGAATTGAACATTCATATTAATGCTATTTCATGTACTCTTATGTTAGAATGTCTCCAAAACACTCAAATATACTTAAACATATTTAGTAATGAAAGTACATTGATCACAACTATGGTGGAAATATGACACTAAAATATATATACTTAGGTAACAGGGTATTGTCTCAGTAGTGCTTCTCAGATTCTTGATACTATAATTTTTACTACACGTACCTTTCATTGAACTAATATCAAAGTAAATTTACTTTAAAAAGTGTCTTATACATAATAAAATAAACATAATCATAAAAAAAGTCAGTTTTAAAAGTCAAAATTTGATGTTTTGTGACGTTTTCAAATTTTAATTGAACTGAACATTCATATCAATGCAATTTCAAAACTTTATATTAGAAAAACTCAGAAACACTCAAATATACTTGATTTCATTTAATAATAAAAATAAATTTATCACATTTATGGTGGAAAACACTCAAATATATATACTCAGGTAACAAGTTATAGTTTTAGTAGTGTTGCTCATATATATTCTCGATACTGAAGTTCTCACTAGTCACGATGAGTATCTTTCATTGAACTAATAACAAAGTAAATCCACATGAATGGTGTATTATGCATAATAAGTTCAGCATAAGTATCAGAAATCCACGTTTAAAAGTCAGAACTTGATGTTTTATGAAATTTTTCAAATTTTTCCTGAAATAAGCGTTTATATCAATGCTATTTCATGGAATTTATGTTAAAATGTATCAGTAACACTCAAATAAGCTTAACTTCATTCAGAAATGGAAATAAACTGATCACAATGGTGGAGGAAATATGTCTCCAAAGTATATGTACTTAAGTACCTAGTTTTAGTTTTATTAATGTTTCTCAGGTTCATGATACTAAATTCTCACTACAAGTACCTTTAATTTTGTTAATACCAAAGTAAATTTTCAAGAAAAATATATTATACATAATAAAATTAACATAATCATCAAAAACTTCAGGTTTAAGAGTCGAAATTTGACATTTTATGATATTTTAAAATTTATAATAAGTTTCTATTATATATTCAGTCATGTTCCTTAACCGGAAGGTTATCATGTCGGTATATATATTAACATTCGCATGACACTGGTGGGACCTGGTGACTAAGGCTCAGGTATTTCTAGACTTCCGTCATCGGAACACATAATATTGACGGCGTTCATGGTTAACCGCCGTTTCCTATGCGCCGTTTCTTATTATCCGCCGTTAACGAAGCGGCGTATATGTGGAAAACGCCGCTAATTATTTTCCCGCGCCACTCAACCATGGTTCCGATATCGGAACATAAAAAAATAACGGCGTTCTGGCGAAACCGCCGTTAACGGGAGCCGTTGAAAGCCTGCCTTCCACTAGTGAATAAAATTTTGGCCGAGAACCCTAGCTAGGTTACGGAATAATCGGAAGCTATATATATTTCATGGTAAAAGGACCTAAGTAATGGATGCCATGTTATTTATCAACGATCTTTCATCGACTTTCTTCATCAATTCAATTCAATAAAATCCAATTAATTGTTGTATTTCAGTTCAATTCTGTTTAATATCTAGGATATAATTTCTTAAGTTCGGTTCAGATGGAGTATAATTGCTTGAAATTTAGTTAAATCGGTTTTTCTAATGAGTGCCCGTTTTAATGAAATATTTATGGTGACGATGTTCTTATCTTAAATAAATACTCTTGTTTTTCAAGAAGGTTATTAATTTACCTTTTTACTGTTGTAATTAATGCTTGTTACTATCTATAGGATAAATTATATTTTACATAAGAACAAAGGCAAATTACATCTAATTTTATAACTTATCCAAATATTAGACGGTACTTCTAATATTTTTCTAGTTTTTTCAGGTAATTCAAACCCGAATTATTATTACATAAATATGAAATCAAAAGTTTCAAAATTCGAATATAATAAAAAACAATCTGATAAACAATGTGATCTCAACTCTCAAGGCAGTCCAAGTATCAGATCCAGATTGACACCAAGATCCTCATCCACAGCACGATTCACATCCAGCTGCACATGACTAGGGCTTGCATTCTGCAAAAAAAAAAAAAAATCACCGATATAAGTATTTAATTATTGTAATATATATATTTATGAATATTTCAGAAAATAAAGGAAGTAAAAAATTTACCTGCTCCATGGCAAAAAAGTCTCGGTAAATCAATCTGGGATCGGGAACACGAACTCCCATCTCTGACGGGGCAGAAGTACGACCACTGTAGAAAAATTATAAAAGTATCAATTTCACAATTCTACAGATAAATAACAGTAAAATAAAACAAAAGGGGTAATAACAAACCTCAGTGGCACTGGCGTAAAAAGTGAATATTGAGGTAGTCTCATAAACTTAATTTGTTGCACTGAAAATGAAAATTAAAAATAGAACTTTTTTTAATAGAATAGAAAGTTATATATAATAAGGACGATATAAATATTACTATATACAAAAAAAAGGTCAAACGTAATCTCACATAAAATTCAAAGTAAAATAAAATAAATAATAGGTATGAGGAAATTTACCTCTTGATTGAATCTCATTCACATACCTTCTGTAAGTCTGCGAGATCGGAATAAGTTCAAATTCAAATAAACTGTTCATAACTTATTTAATACACTCTTAATTAACTATAGACTACACGCACAAATGGGTGTTCATAACCGGGTACCCGACTTCCGGGTACATGTACTTTCTGGTAGTCAAATATTTGACCCGTATCCTGATCTGAAAATGCGGGTACCCGCACTTTCGGGTACCCGAAAAGTTCGGGCCGGGTATCGGGTACCCTATAACCCTTTTACTAAATTATTATGTATATATTTTGCACATATGTAAGCATTAAAAAAAATCTAAAATTCAACCACTATATTAAATTAAGTCGTAATTTTGTTATATATAACTACAAGAAATAGTGTCTTTTTCGTTAAAAATGCTCGAATTATGCAAATATAAGTTAAAATTATTCATTACATCTCTTTTCTATGTAATATGTAAATGGAAAAAATGTGTTATCAAAAATATCAAAAATGTTAAATAAAAGAATTCACATTAATATTTTTTACTAGTACTCAACATAACAAACATATTTTTTATCATCTTATTATTAGTAACAATAATGTTTAATCGGGTATTTCGGGTACCCGGAAACTCAATTTTTGAGACCCGTACCCGAACCCTATTATAAACATAATTATCGGGCCGGGTACCCGGCCCGTTTATACTTATAATTACCCGGACATTAGCACTCGGGTATTTCAGGTATTGGTCCGGATAGTTCGGGTCGGGTAATTTTGAACACCCATACCTGTAACCCTTTTATTAACTTATTATGTTTATATTTTGCACATATGTAAGCATAAACAAAATCTAAAGATTCAATCACTACATTAAATTAAGTCATAATTTTTTATAACTACAAGAAATAATGTTTTTTTCGTTAAAAATGCTTGAATGATGCAAATATAAGTTAAAATTATTCGTTACATCTCTTTTCTATGTAATATGTACGCGAAAAAAATGTGTTATAGAAAACATGTAAAGTGCTAAATAAGAAAATATGCATTAACATTTTTTTACGAGTACTCATAACAAACATATTTGTTATCATCTTATTATTAGTAATAATAATGTTTAATCGGGTATTTCGGGTACCCGGGAACTCAATTTTTGTGACCCGTGCCTGAACCCTACTATAAACATAATTATCAGACCGGGTACCCGACCCACTTATACTTATAATCACACGAAGATTAGCATTCGAGTATTTCAGGTATCAGGTCGGGTAGTTCGGGTCGGGTAATTTTGAACACCCGACACAATACATGCACACATACAAACACGCACGTGCACAAAACAAAACAAAACAAAACAAAACAAAACAAAACGTGCACATACATATGAATAAAGATTTTCAGAATTACCTGCAGCTGGTAGTCTACTTCTCCTACAGTAATTCCCAACATGTTCATGCGCATCCAAACCAATACTGGATTCGCAGCTGTAACACAGCAACATCGAATTAAAATTAAAAAAAAAACATAATTCATATACGAAATGAAAAAAAAATTACCATTTGCTCCACCACATGACTCGACAGCGGCGAAAAAACGACACCATAATTCGAAATAATTGTTGCTAGTTTGATCCGAATCCATCAAAATTATAATTTCACTCTCAAGTTTTTTGAACTCTCTATAACACTAAACAAAATCCCCAAACTTTTAATAATTCTAAAACGCTAACACCCTCATCTATTTATAATATGAAATTCATTCTCCAAAACCGCCCGCATTAATAATTGTTGATTTTTTATTTTAATGTTTTTGACAAACTCTACATCGAAAGTTGGGCTTTACAATAAATTATATAATTAAAAAGTCATACATTCTACAATAAAATTATTCAATATAATTTATCACATAATAGTCAAAGTAATTAATATACAGGTTAATAGCTAAAACAAGTAGATATTTTTAACAAGTAACAAGTTATACAATTTACTTTAATTGTTTACCAAATATTCATGTACAACCACTATAGTCAAAATAATTAATACAATTAGTTTATAGCTAAAATGAGTGGATCTTCTTTAATATAAGTATAATAGGTAACATGTTTTACAATCCACTTAGCCAATTGCTACCAACTTATTTCCAAAAACACCAGTAAAAAAAGTAGATTTTTTTACAATCCAACAAATCACACAGTTAAGAGCTAACAACTAATTTTCAAATAAAATAAAATAAGTGGAATTGATAGACAGCTAACAACAACTCACAGGCTAACATCCAATAAATCTATTTGACTTTTTAAAGTCAAACAGATGCGACTTTTCAAAGTGTAAAGGAGGCGACTTTTCAAAGTTTAATGAAGACGACTTTTCAGAATTGTGATAATGAATGACGATGGCAGGTTATAGTGAAATATGGTTTTAGCTGATGAAGATGCTAATAATCTGATGGTAATTTGGTTGAAATTATTGTCACAAATAAGATATGTACGTTTTTTTAAGGAAATAATTACATGCAAAACGTTTAGTTAATCTTCTGCACAAAAATATGAAGATTATGGTTTCTGGATTCCCGTGAATTCGATGTTCTATTTATCATTCATGAACTTATGAGTTTCTGGCTTTCTCACCAAAACATTAAGGAACAAATTAAAGACATGAAAACAAGAAAGGATGACACAGCTTGTAAAAATATTGATCTGAGATAATTAATTCTATACATGCAAAAATAAAGATAATGAAAGATCTCTAATTTGAACTATGATCTGTTGCAGATCGATCGAAACAACCGTTTCTTACGAATTTTCACGATTTCTATTTGTTGTATAGTTCCATTCAGTTTAATTTAGTGTATATAAATCAAATAAAAGAAGATCACACTTTCAAGATGATTCAGAAACCTTAATTGTCATTGGGAAAACACAAATCTACATTCTAGTTTCTGCAGCGCAATGTCCCGTAAAGACACATGAACACACAAATCTATAGATTTTGCAGTTACCAAGTAATGAAAGAATGTCTGAATACTAACTAATCACTCTACCATATGACGGGATCCAAGCTCATCACCGTCGCCATTCCGGCGCCAAAACCACCACCCAAGCCACCGCTGATTCCCCCAAACCCTCAACCAAGTGTGCCTCCGCCGCCACCAAGGCCACCGTATACATTGCCAAAGGCACCACCAAGCCCTCCACTAATCCCACCGGGCACCATTCCGCCGCCAATACCGCCGCCGAGGATGACGCCTCTAGCGATCACGCAGCCGCCGCCGAAGAGAGGACCACCGTGGCAGACGAAGCCGTGCGGTGGAAGGAAGGGGCGGAAGAACTCCTGCTGCACGTCTGCGGCGGCCGCCTCGAGTTTTCTAGCGCTTGTCATTACAGCTAAAGCAGTGATCATCAGCGCAGCCACGAACAAAATCTTGGAAGCCATTTTTTTGTTTCGTCGAATGTTGGGATGAGATTTGAATGGTTTGATCTGGAGAATGAACAGAGAGAATATATATACTTGTGTTTCTGAGATGGTCAGTACGAGGTTGGACTGTGTTGGTGAGAAATGTGAACGATTTGTTCGATTATATAATCCTGATCCGATATTCGTCGTGTTCGAACCATGCAGTTTTCTGGAAAATGTTAAATTATCATGTTGCTATCCTCATGATCAACCTAATTCACATCAGCATTAATGCAGATATTGCAGCATTCATATTCTATGACTTATTTCTGTGTTGTTAACGTGTGATATTTCGATAAAATTGTGTTGGTTTTGTGGAGAGACAAACTTGTGTTCTTCGTTTAGATCAATATTTTTTTGGTTCAGTTTAGCAATTTTCAGTTCAGTCAGTTTAGTTGAGTATTTTTCAGTTTAATTAGTGCAGTATTTTTCTATTGTACCAAAACAGACGCATAACAATTTGGACAATATATGAACCACAAATTTTTGGTTCCAGATTTTTTTGATATTAATTACTTAGGGCTTGTTTAGTGCCAAAATTTCTATTTTTCGATTTGCTAATGTCAAATAATGGATTTCATGAAATAAGATTTTGGACAAGAACCCTAGTTAGGTTACGGAATAATCGGAAGCTATTAATATTGCATGGTGAAAAGACCTGAGAAATGGAAGCTGTGATTTAATAAACGATATATCTACGTAAAAGTTAAGATTATTCATGACTTCAAAGCAGAAAAAACAACAAAAGTCGACTGTATATTGATAAAATCAAACCGCATTTTGCATTAAAAAAACTTAAAATTTACAAATATGATTAAAATACGATGAATAGTAAGGTCATTGGTTTTATAAGATTCGAAAACTATATTTTTAATAACTAAATTAGAGCAACTTAGACTACTTAGGATCATGATTTTATGGATTTCATTAATTTTTTTTCATCAATTTAGTTTATTGGTCATTAGTTTCATGAATCACAGTCCCTATTTGTAGAGTCACATCCCCTATTTGCACAGCCCAAATCGAACAAAAATACAAACTTGCCCTCAATAAATAATAGTACATTTTCTTTAATTTTGACCCACTTGTTCCACTTAATTTCATCTGGCATCAAAACCTTGGCAGCACCACCAATCTTGCCCACCGGCCGCCGCCACCGGAACGCCACCACCGACCCGATCCGATACGCCGACCCGATGGAAGACGACAACGAAATCCAGTCCCCGCAGAGCGGATCTCGATCTCCGATCTCCTCCTCCTCGCCGCCGCCGGCTTCTCCTCCGCCTCAGCAGCGCTCAGCCTCCTACGGGAGGATCACCGTCACGGTGGCGTCTCCGCCGCCGCAGTCGCAGATCAACAGCAACCTAACACTCGCTCTCCCGATTCAACGTGGTACGCCGCCGACTGGTAAAACCTCCGGCGGGAGCGGCGGCGGTAGCGCCGGCACCGGCGGAGGAAGGGAGGATTGCTGGAGTGAGGGCGCGACGGCGATCTTGATTGAAGTCTGGGGAGATCGGTATCTGGAGCTCAGCCGAGGGAATCTGAAGCAGAAGCACTGGCGGGAGGTGGCGGATTTGGTGTCGGCGAGGGACGATCACAAGAAGAATCCCAAGACGGATATCCAGTGCAAGAATCGGATTGATACGGTGAAGAAGAAGTACAAGCGGGAGAAGGCGAAGATTGCCTCCGGCGGGCCGCCGAGCAAGTGGCCGTTTTACGACCGGCTGGACCAGCTGATCGGTCCTTCCACCTCTTCAACGTCCAAAACGATGCCGTCTCCACTCCCCTTGCCGGTGAATTTCTCCGGCAGCAGCCAGAGCCTTAGGGTTCCGATGGGGGTTCCGATCAGATCCGCTCCGCTAACACCGCTGCTGCGCCTGAGCAACATGCCGGAGAAGTTCGCTCAGAGAAATTTCCACCTCTTCCAGAAACGAGCCATGGATTGCGACGAAGAAGATGATGATTCAGATCAGAACCCGGTCCCGGAATCCCCCGACGAGCTCCCAACTCCGCTCACCTCCTTCAAGCGGCAGAAGACCAATCAGAACAATAGTCGCCAATCAGCTGCCGCGATACCGCCACTGCAATCCAACAACAGGGAGAAAGAGAAGGAGAAGATAACTGCCTCGAACAGCTCCGGCAAGAACAAGAACTGTGGAGGAGTGGAGCTCACACAGGTGATTGTGAAGTTCAGGGAAGCTGACGAGCAGGCGGAGACACTGAAGCTGCAGCAGTTTTTTGAATCACAGGCCCTATTTACAGGCGTATCGGATCGGGTCGGTGGCGGCGGCCGGTGGGCAAGATTGGTGGCGCTGTCAAGGTTTTGATGCCAGATGAAATTAAGTGGAACAAGTGGGTCAAAATTAAAGAAAATGTACTATTATTTATTGAGGGCAATTTTATATTTTTGTTGGATTTGGGCTCTGCAAATAGGGGATGTGGCTCTGCAAATAGGGCTCCCCACGTGAATTTCATTGACTTTTTTCATCAATTCACTTCAATGAATTCCAGTTCGTCAGTATATTTCACCTCAATTCTGTTTAATATCTATGATCATTTTATTAAGTTCGATCGAGTCAGATGAAATATAATTGCTTGAAATTGTTTCTTCACTTCAATTTTGTTCAGTTAATTCAATTCAATATATATACATCATTGTCTTGTTTTGTGATTAAAATTTTGAATATAAATATACTTTATAAAAAAAATCAAATGAATTTTAGTTCAATTTAATTTTGTCCATATCAGCGCAATTTAGTTTAGACGTATTAAACATGCCATTAGTCGTGTTCAATTGGCGTGAGATTAGCTGAAAAAAATTAAATTTACTTTAAATACTGAAATTTGTTGAAATCAGCTATTTTAGCAAAAAAGAGTTAAAATCTACTATAACACGATTAAGCTAACTTTTTCATACGTGCAGATTATACTACCGATTATTCATACGTGCAATTTTTATTCTTGAAGAACTGTTTTGTTGAAAATATTTTCTCATTCGAAATCACGTTTTTATATTAATAGTACAATGATGGGATAAGCTTAAACCAGAAAATAAAACCAAACAAATTTAAACTTATCCAAATATTAGACTGTATATATTTACAGTCTAATAATTTTCTAGTTTTTCCAGGTAATTGAAACCCTAATTGTTATTACATAAATGAAATCAAAAGTTTCGAAAATGCAGAAAAGATGATGAAAATTAAACTGCTATCAATTAGTCCAAGTGTCAGATCCAGATTGACACCCTGATGCACGTCAACGGCACGATTCACGTCCAGCTGCACGCTAGGGCTTGCATTCTGCAAAAAAAAAAAAAAAATGTCACTGATATACGTATTTATTTATTGTAATATGAATAGATATTAATGAAGATTTCAGAAAATAAAAGAATGTAAAAGATTTACCTGCTCCATGGCAAAAAAGTCTCGGTAAATAAATGTTGTATCGGGAACACGAGCTCTGTCGTCACTGTAAAAATATTATTAAAACATAAAATTTGTAATTCTACAGTTAAATAACAGTAAAATAAAATAATAGGGATAATAACAAACCTCGGTGCCGCTGGCGTAAAAAATGAATATTGCGGTAGACTCATAAACTGAATTTGTTGCACTGAAATTGAAAATGAAAATGAAAAATAAATATATATAATAAATAAGAATAGAAAGACTGATACATATAATAAGGACGGTATATATATATATATATATATTATTATTATGAAGAAAGTCAAACATTAATCTCACTTAAATTAAATTCTTAGTAAAATAAAATAGGTATGAGAAATTTACCTCTTGATTGAATCTCATTCAAACTCCTTCTGTAAATCTGCGAAGTCGGAATAAATTCAAACCCAAATAAATTGTTCATAATTTATATAATACATTCTTAATTAATTAACTATAAACTACAAGCACGTTATATGCACGAACACAAACACGCACATGCACAAAACAAAACATGCCATAT
Organism: Sherardia arvensis; assembly: GCA_948330725.1. Classification (NCBI taxonomy): domain Eukaryota; kingdom Viridiplantae; phylum Streptophyta; class Magnoliopsida; order Gentianales; family Rubiaceae; genus Sherardia; species Sherardia arvensis. Next base: position 775,589 of record OX415236.1, on the reverse strand, counting down.
ATATGGATAAAGATTATCAGAAAATAATCAGAGACGGAGGAAGTATGGATTGGATTGGCAAACGGATATACTGGTAAAATATGGGTCGGGTAAAATGAGTTATATCAAAATGGGTAAACGGATAAACTCACGGTTAGACCCGTTTTAAAAACGGGTAAAGCGGGTCGGGTAAAATACGGGTCAGGTAAAATATGGTTTGGGTAAAAATCCACGGGTAAAACGGGTAAACGGGTAAACCCGCGGGTTAGACCCATATTCACCCGACCCGTTTGGATCCGTATTTTAAATTGCCCGTTTTACTCATACCCATATTTTGCTCGTACCCATATTTTACCCGTACTCACATGGGAAAAAAAATTACCAGTTTATCCGCGGGTAACGGGTAAAAATTACCAGACTATGGCGCACGGGGGTAACAAGTGTTACCCCATAATAAAAAAGAATTACTTAGTATTAGTACGTGTGTTCCCATATAAAAAATGTTATCCTCTTATTAATAGAAAAAATCAATTTAACCACAAACAAAAACATATAAAAGAATTACCCTTCTATTAATAGAAAATATAGATCAATTTAAACAAAAACAAGTCACACACGGTAAAAGTAATATCACCCTTTTGTTAATATAAAAGAAGAGATTATTAATCTAACAAAAACAAATTAATACCAGTAAAAAGACGACCGGAAACATTAACAAAAACCAAAACACAAACAAATTATCCTGAAACAAAAAAGACATGCATCCTTTTACCAGCAGTAAAGAAAAAATAGTTTTCAAATCTATATCAAAACAACATCTGCTCTTCACCCAACAAATTTGATCAGTTCTGCCTCAATAAATTAATATTCTGTTTCTCTATTTGATCCGGCAAGTCGGCAACCTCTACCGATTTGTATAAGTATCAAATGTATAAATTTAATTTACGGCTGAATTAGGAATTTAGGGTTCCGTATAATGTTGTTACTCAATGAATATATTTTTGGATTCGCCTTACCTGCAGATGGTGCTCCACTTCTTCTACAGTAATACCCAGCATGTTCATGCGAATCCAAACCAATACCGGATTCGCAACTGTAACACAGCAAAACATCGAATCAGAAAAAAAAACACAATTCATATACTAAAAGAAAAAAAAAATTACCATTTGCTCCACCACATGACTCGACGGCGGCGAAAAAACGACACCATAATTCGAAATAATTCTTGCTGGTTTGATCCGAATCCATCAAAAATAACATTTCACCCTCAAGTTTTTTGAACAGATTATAACACTAAACAAAATCCCCAAACTCTTAATAATTCTAAAACGCTAACACCCTCATCTATTTATAAGATGAAATTCATTCTCCAAAACCGCCCGCATTAATAATTGTTGATTTTTTATTTTAATGTTTTTGACAAACTCTACATCGAAAGTTGGGCTTTAGATTAAATTAATAAAAAAAATCATACATTCTACAATAAAATTATTCAATATAATTTATCACATAATAGTCAAAGTAATTAATATATATGATAGATTGATAGCTAAAACAAGTAGATATTTTTAACAAGTAATTACAAGTTATACAATTTACTTATAGTCAATAGCTACCAACTAGATATTTCCAAACAGGACCAATAAAACTAATAAATTTCATTTCAATCTAACAAAACATATAATTAAGACCTAACAATTAATTTCCAAACAAATACAATAATTAAAATAAATATATTATATTGACAGCTAACAACAACTTATATATATTTGCATATCGGCTAACAGCTACCAAACAATTTTAATTGAAAATATATCAATTAAAGAATGTAATATCAAATAACTAAATATACAAGTATTTTAATAAGAGTGTTACTATATATATTTACCAAATATTCAGGTACAACCACTAGCTAATACAAATCAAATAATAGTCAAAATAATTACTACAATTAGTTTATAGGTAAAACGAGTGGATCTTCTTTAATGAGTATGATAGTTAACATGTTAAACAATCCACTTTGTCAATTGCTACCAATTTATTTCCAAAAAGACCAGTTAAAAAAATTAGATTTTTTTAACACCTAATAAATCATACAGTTAAGACCTAACAACTAATTTTCAAATAAAATAAAATATGTGGAATTGATAGATAACTAACAACAAACTCATATGCTAACAACAGCCCCACCTAATAAATCTATTTGACTTCTTAAAGTCAAATAGATACGACTTTTCAAAGTTTAATGGAGACGACTTTTCAAAATTGTGATAATGAATAATGATGGCAGGTTATAGTGAAATATGGTTTTAGCTGATGAAGATGCTAATAATCTGATGAATGAATTCCTCACACGAGCTTCCAATCCAACATGAATCATTTATTATTGAATTAATATTAAAGCACAAAATATTAATAATTGACTTTACAATTGTTGTGGAAAACTTATGTACTGGGAAAATTGTGTGGAAAGCTTATACGTTGTGAACATACTAGACTTTACAAATTGGATTATAACTGACTAAGACCTTGTTTGTGTGAGTTTATAAACATATTAGTTCAGTTCAATTTAATTTAACTTACATAAATTTGATTCGGTTCGGTTCAGATCATATCAGTAAAATATGTTCGGTCAAACGGGCCCAAAATTGAAACCATTTTAGAAAATAGGTACGGTTAAAAGTTAAAATTTTTGGTCAAACTTTCTAGAAACTTGTCCAAAATATATGAAATGGGATGAATTGAATAAGATATTTTATGAATAATCTTTTTAAATAAAAAAGATATATTATGAATAAAACAAATCTTTGATATTAAAATTTGGTATCGTGTCGATTGAAACCGTTCACCCTATTTAGAAATAATTAAGATCAATAATCAATTTGGTCAAACGTATCTAATAAATCTTTTTAAACAAATAAAATGAGATAATTATTGGAGATTACATTACATAAATTCTGAATATTTTATTTCTGTAAACCAGTTTAGTTCAGTTAAAAAATCAGTATAACTTAGACGTTTCAGTTCAATTTAGTTTTAATTAATTAGTATGTTAATTTGTTCAATTAAAATAAATATATTTAAATTTATTTCAAGTTCAACCAGCTAAATTTGTTATATTTCGGCGTATACAAATAAAATCATTTCAGTGCATCTCGTTGCCTTTTCATAAACATACTATACAATATTTTGAACGCATGCAGGAAGAAAATGGTGGCACGTTTTTAGATGGCTAGATGGTGACGACATTTGGAGAAAAACACCTAAGAATTGGACAAAGCATTTGATTTTTCTGAGATCATCAAACATAATCCATATAATCTCAGAAAATTACATGGATTTATTAATTATCTCATCTCTTAGAAGGGTATGACTTGTTAAATTATTTGCCATATATATATCAAGATTCCCTTCCGATCGACCTGGACTCAAACTCTTTTCTTCGACTCGCTAATTAAATACCTGGTATGGAATCAAAACTGGTAAACTTAGCTTAATTTGGAGTTTTGCTCTAATCTCAGGAAGAAAAACACCTAAGAATGGGAGAAAGCATTTTATTTTTCTGAGCATTCGTCTTGATCTGATGTTTTTCCAAGCTTCTTTGAGCTGTGATTCTTTGTCGGAGCTCGAAAAGGTCAACATGTTTGAGAACCTAGAATTCTTCTGATGGCCGTTCAATGCTTTGGGACAAACTAACTGTGTCTTATCATTAAAGTCGCTTAGGAATATCAGTGACAGAGACGTTGAAGAAGTTGGTCATTAAATCATGTGACGCCATTTGCAGGTTTCTTTGTTCGATCCCATGTCGGAACTCATGAAGGTCTGTTGAATGCATAAAAGGAAGCGCGTTATCATGATCATATTATATATATGCATAATCATATGGACATGAGTTTTGTCCCGATCGATCTCAATGTTTACCATCAATTCTTGCTGCATGTCCGAAACTGCAGAAACTGACATTGGATCTCTGTCTCAAGGAGGTTGAATTTCAGGCATACTATCAAAGACAGGCATATATATATGTATATATATATATATATATACATATATATATGTATATATATATATATATGTATCAGTGTATATCAGTCGCAAACTCAGGCATGCATATTCAGTCGCAAGATTACTCATTTTAAAACGTGCTTGAGTCCACAAACAAATCAAACCAAACCTTATGGAGTTTGGGTGTTAAACATTAGTCGACTACTCTTACATGATATACACCAGATAGTCTATCACAGTAATAATATAATCTTTTATTTCAAAAAAATATAAAAAAACAAACCTAAAATATTGACCACTATGCTTTGATCAAACGGGCATATATATATATATGAAACATCAACAACCTAACATATATGCTTCCAACATATATAATTGAAACCTCATAAACCACACCACTGAAAATAAAAACAAAACAGTACTAAAAAAGAGTATAAAAATATGATCATCCAATAACAAAAAAGAGTTTCAAATCCATATTATTCAAAACAAATACAGAATACATAATCAAAACCCTCATAATCATCAAAACCCTAATCGGAGTCTGTGATATCAATAACAACTGTCTGACGCCCAAGAGTAAGTGTCACATCAACATTAGCTGCATCCTCGTCCTGATGAACATCTCTGCGTCTGCGACGCACCTCACGAACAGCTGGGACACTACAGTAGACAATAAACAAATTATTCAACGTTCAAAAATTCAAAAAATTCAAAATGGCGGGAAAAAATCATCCAGGTTTCTAATTATATTTACCGTGGCGCTATTGCCTCTCCACCCAGCGTGAAAAATACTGTTGTTGCCGGAGGAGACACGCGATTACCCGCTTGCCCTGAAAACAATTTAAAAAAATAGTTTAAAACACTCAATATAGAAAATGCCAATTCTGGTTAAATTGAAAAAGAAAATTGAATGCAAATCTAGACTCATAACTTAGCAAATTATATGATATCTTTTTTGTTTAAAAAGAATGCAAATCAGGTTTCACTGAAAAAAAAATGTTTTGGTATTGAACAAATCAATTAATTAATTGTAATAAAAATATTGAATTAAGGAATTCAAAGTGGAGGATTAAATGGAGGGTTAGGTTTGCTATCCCCAGCTTATGTTTTCTTAAAGTAACTGCACTAAACTAAAATGAAATACAAGTTGATGGATAGAAAATTATAATAGTAATAAAATAGAATATACCGTATTAAACCATATCTCAATAAAATTAAACTGAACCAAAAAAAACAAATAAGTTAGGAGTAGAGGCCATTTAATTTGTGTCAAGTCATTAAACATTTACCCTATTCATTTAAGTTTATGGTATCAAATCAAATCAAATCAAGTGTAATTAAAATTTTTATCAAAGACTTTTCAAAGTATTAAAATGAAATGGAAAATTTAGAGTCAAGCTTGTTTGAAAATTGAATAAAAAATGGAATTAAATTAATGGCTGAATAAAGAAATTGAAAAAAAAAGAATAAAGAAAATGAAATGGAGGATTAAATTAGTGGAGTGTTAGGACTTGCGCTCTCAACTTATGTTTTCTAAATTATACTAAAATAAAATAAACCATTACTGTATTAAATCATATCCCATCTAAATTAAACTGAACATAACTAAATTATAGTAAACTAAATAAAACAAAAAAAAACAAAATCAACTGTAATTTAAACAAAATCAGACAAGAGTTGTAATTTACCCGGTTCTCGAACGTTAGCAGCTCTGCGACGGACCCGACGACGAGCAGCTGGGACAGTTCTGTGGAGAAAAACACAAATGATTCAACATTAAAAATCTAAAAATTTAAAATGGCGAAAAAAAATCATCGCGGCTATGAATAACGTACATTGGTGTAACAGGTTCTCCACCAAGGGTGAAGTAGATGGTTGCCGGTGGCGGCGGTGCAATCGCCGCCGGAGAAGACATATTCAGATGAGAATTATTCCCCTGCATATTATTTGTCCTGAAAGCAACTGAATATAAAAAAAGTTTAAAACAATTCAACATGAAAACGCTATATATAAATGAGGAATCATTAATAATATATTATATAGCACCATATATATGTAATCGGATTACATAAAAATTAATTACCTATAACAGGTGAAACATAAATAATTGATTAATAATAATATATTGTATTCAATAAAATCTCATCAAAATTAAATTACATAAAAATGAATTGAAGTGCACTAAACTAAAATGAAAAAAAAAAAAAAAAAAAAGTCAAAGAAGATAGGGAGAGGCCCTATTTTTGTCAAGTCATTTAAAACTTGCCCCATCCTTTAATTTATGATATAATTAAAAATAATAATAAAGGAGATAGTCAGAGATACTCTTATTAACAAATCATGTAATATTATTTGTTTTAAAAAAAAGGAATGCAAATCTGGTTTGACCAAAAAAAATGTTATGGCGCTTACCTAGATTTGCTCTCACCAACTTATGTTTTCTTAAATGAACAATAAACTAAATGAAAAAACAAATTAATAGATTAAAAATAATAATAGTAAATTAAATATAATTAGTCGAAAAAACTTATATGCCGTGTAAATATATAAATTATATTATAATTTAGTAAAAATACAGATACAGTTAAAAAAGTTTTCTTTTAGTCAAATGTATCTAGAAGCTAGTCCAAAACTATTAAATGTGATAGATTGGATTTGATATTGTATGAATAAAATAAAATTTGTAGTTCGAGACAATAAATTATATATATTGAGAAATCATACACCCAATTTAGAAATTAGGCCGAGACCATTCCAAACAAATCAAATAAGATAAATAAATTTATAATATTTTATGAACAAAATAAATTTATATTAATTTGTGTGAAACGGATTAATTGAAACCATATTTCTCAATTTGAAAATAAAATGTAACAGTCAATAGTTGATTTGGTCAACATTCAAAGATCTAAAATTAAATTTTTTGGCTAATTCTATTTATATTAAAAAAAAAATAGAGGATGGCTTCTTGAATCTTGAGTTCAGAATTAGACTTAGAATTATATTATTACCAATTGTGCTTAAATCCCAAAAATAATTTCAACATCTTTTGAAATGAAATATTTAAACTTGATTATTTTTACTGTACCCATATTCCCTTGAACCTTTTTATAAATCGGTTCAGTTCAGTTAAGTTTTCTTTTATAAAAATCAGTGTATTTTAAGTTCGGTTCAGTTTAAGTATATTTAAAATATCCAGTTCAGAGAAACATATTTCAATTTAATTCAGTAGATTATATTTTTCCATTAAATTTGTCATATCTCCACCACATACAATAATACTCCAAAAATGGAACAATCAAATATAGTTATATATCTTTCATTTTTGTTCAAAATAATACCTTTACAATTTAATTCAGTTCAGTATTTGAATAACCTCTAGAAAACATGACCTAAATATATTGCACAAAAATTAAGAACACATGTTGGGCTACAAGAGGGCCATTTTAAACAACAAAAAAATAAACCATGTTGAGAAATGAGAACTAGAATATAAATTTGGGCCTCCATTTGCTCTCAATGGACTAAAAAGACTGAAGAAATTATCTCCCAAAATTTCTTCCTAAGTAAATAATAAACTGCAATTAATTAGACTACAACAGAACTCATGATCCTTATGTAGCTCGAGCTGAGCTCATGTTCTGATTCATAACCTTAAACTCAGATGTGTTCAAAGAGGCCTCGTGTGTCGGCCGGAAGCTCGGCCGCAAAGAAGCGCATTCTTCGGGATCGGATACTCATCCCTCAGTGAGGTTGAAGGAGCATACACTCTCATGTAGAACTGCTGTCCTAGGTATTGCCTCTCCCATGTTTCAGACCTAATGTTCCACATTCCCATGTTGTCCAATGCCACGTATATCGCAGTCCACGACTTCGGGTAAACCTTAAAAAACAAGTACAAATGAATAAACTCGTGTCGAGGAAATGAACACTTGACTAAGGTTTCGACATACCTGAGTAGTACACCTGAAAACTGCATCTCTTAGGTTGTACTGTTTTCGGCTTCCTGCATTCCACTGCCCTCCATCCATACTGTAAAAAAGTGGTTCTTTTATACCATTTATTTCATTTGAAGGAAAAGAAATGAATTAAATTACCCGACAACGAAGAAAGAGTGGCCATTCATGTGCCATGTTTGGACAGTGTTTTCGTTGTTCTGGAACACAATCTCGTAGAATCCTCTGTAGTCAGCTGCCAGGACAGATGTCGCGTAGTAACCATTGCCATAGGTAGGCCTGTCAGGGATGCTGCCGAGGTTAAACACGCCGCCAATCTTAAAGTAATCAGCCAGCTTCAAAGGAGTGTCTGGAGCAAAGTATGAAACACTATTCACAGCATATCTCTGCTTTCCATTTATATACTGTGCAGAGTTTGCAAGAACCACAGTCCTCGTCGGCTTGATCAGGCCATAGTGGTATGATCCTTGTGGATTAGGCCTTGGCGCACTCGCAGCCAAATCACGCCTAATATTTAAAAATCATAACTTTCTAAGAACAGAAATATGAAAAAAAAATTTAAAAGTGTACCTTCTAATTATAGCAACTTACCTCACTGATCTAGCCTGGTATAGAGATGAGACAATGTCGGTTGTCGGTCCTCCAGGAACAGGACCCGAGACCTTGGTCCAGGAGTTACTGTAGTGGAGGACTGCGGTTGTGGTGAGGACTTTAGAGGTGAAGCGTGAAGACACGACAAAGTAATAGTCTTTTGGAGGTCGGTTGGCTGTGACTAGGACCGAGTAAGACTGGCCGGGATGGACATCGAGGGAGGAGTATAAGTTTTGGATGGTATGGGAGCCTTCTACCTCCACCAGCTTCATCGCATGATCCTGAATTCTGACATTGATGGAAGTAGCGATCCCGACATTTGTTATTCTAAACCTGTATGTCTTTCCTGCAAAATGCAACGAGAACTTGTACATTGAGGTCACAAAACCAGTAAAGATTCCAACTTTATGGAATTTGACTTAGTTTATAGTCCTGTGATTGCTATTTTTCGATGTTCAATTCAGTTCAACTCAGTATAAATCAGATGAAAAGAACAAGGTCTCAATGTACAACAAGAACTTGTAGATTGAGATCACAAAACCAGAAAAAATGGTACACATTCCATGTTTCAACGTCAGTAAAAATTTCAACTTTATGGAATTTAACTTAGTTTATAGTCCTATAATTGCTATTTTTCAATGCTTAATTCAGTTCAACTCAGTATAAATCAGATGAAAAGAACAAGGTCTCAATGTACAACAATAACTTGTACATTGAATCAGATGAAAAAGAACAAGATCTCAATGTACAACAAGAACTTGTACATTGAGATCACAAAACCAGTAAAAGTTCCAACTTTATGGAATTTAACTTAGTTTAGTCCTATAATTGCTATTTTTCAATGCTTAATTCAGTTCAACTCAGTATAAATCAGATGAAAAGAACAAGGCATACCTTGAGCAACTGTAAATGTGTAACCATTCCAGCCTCGACCATTGATATGAAGCCCGTCGGGGAAGGGAAGACTCTTGCCAGTGTCCAATATATACCTTAAATTCTGCGAGAAAACAAAACCTTAGAGAAAATCAAACAGAAGTAACTTAAGAGATTGAGCATCATATGCTTACTTTGTGAGTTCTCTTGAACGAATCGCCAGCAAGCACGACAAAGTCTCCAGCAGGCGGTAGATATGGAACGGGTATCCCCGGCCGGCTGTAGACTTTGATCGAGCCAAAACCTCCTACAGCCTTGTGCATTCCCAGGGAAGGGAAGTAGAAATAGGAACCTATCTGGTCCTTTGCCTGAATCATGTATGTGAAGCTTTTCCTAGGCGGGATCGGACAATTGGTCCCGGAAACTCCATCTTGCCATGAGTTTTTCCTCTGCTGTATTCCATTCCTAGTTGAAACAAACCAAAAAGCATAGATTTTTAAGTCCACTCTTTATATCTGAACACATTATTATAAAAAAAGTGTAGCCATTCTTACATCAGCTCTTTGGTCAATTAGTCAACTATATGCATGAAAACAAAACCACTTGCTATTGATTGGCAGCATTGGATTCATTCAACCAAGAAAATATATGTAATATAATTGTACCACTTAGATCAAGATGCATGTGCTTCTTGATTTGGCCAATTGTTCAAATTTCATTCATTATTCAGTCTGACTGACAAACCTTAAACAACTAGCATCAATAAATACCATGGTAAGAAAAAGAATTACCATGATTGAAACTTAATCTACCCAATTTCCTGGAAACAGCAACCATGTCAGAGACTCAGAGGAGTAATTGCATTTTGCATTGAAGGGTGATGCATGATGCATGAACCAGTAGGACTCTCTAAAACACCACCATTAATGTCATCCTTAAACTATGCTAAACTATGCTGGATTAAACTCTGAGAGGGCACACTTTGCAAAGAAAATAATGAAAAATCAGATCTGGTAAATCAAGAAAGCTATTTTCTTTCATTTTCACCACACCCCATCATTTCTTGAGTAAAAAAGATTGAATCTTTACAACAAAAACTCATAAAAATCAAACAAATTGGGATGAAAAGTGAAAAACTAGCTTACCAGGACATGAGAAATGGCTCATCCAAGTAGTTTTGGATGGTGATAATCAAGTTGTCATTAGTAACACAGTCAATATGTGGCCCTGGATACTGCCCATTGATCAAAATTCCCTGCAAATAAATCCCATTTGGAAAAAAGATTCAATTTTTACAACCAAAATCAAAAAAAAAGATGAATTCTTGAACACAAACAAACCTGCTGCTTTTGACCCAAAGGGTAGATATCACCATAAGTGATTCTCCATGTATAGTATCTGTAAGGATTGTCAGCATTGGCTCCAATAAGGAGAAATGCAAGAACAGCAATGAACAAGAACTTGCATTTACAGTCTCCCATTTCTCTCAGCAAATTCAGAGCAAAAAAGGGGAGCAGGAAGGCAGTCAGACAAGGCACTGATGATGGAGTATTTGTAAGAAGAACATGTGATATGCTAGCTGGACAGCGGCCAATGGGAGATGTTGTGGGGGGAATTCAATTATGAATGGGATTTTAAATTAATAAAAGGGAAATTAAAATTAAAAAACGCAAGTCAGAGGTTTCAGAGAGGCAGAAATGATAGAGCAGAGTGAGTATTGGTTTTGGTGTTTTGGAATGGCGCAGTTAACGTCGTCACATGCGGATAATGGGCATCTTTTTTGGTGGGAAACGCGGTTGCGTTCATTTGTTTGGGGTATTGATGCTTCACATTTGAGATTATGATGTAGTTAGATTCAGTTCAATTCAGTTCAGTTTAATAAAAATATTTAATGAAATTCAAATAAATCATACTACATATTTTTCACTTCATTTCGGTTCGAGATTTGTGAACTAAAAGTATACTTATGCAATCATTTATGCATCTCTACGTATTTTTCACTTCATTTCAGTTTGAGATTTTATGAACCAGAAGTATACTTACGGAACCATTTATATATCTATACATATTTTTCACTCCAATTCGGCTCGAAATTTTGGAAACTATAACTAAAATTATGCAATAATTTGTGCATCTTATGAGTATATTTAGACACTATAAGTAGTATAATGAAATTCTTTGTAAAACCAACCTTGATTTGGGTATTGATATGTCATCATCAATTTATCACAAGCAAGTTGGATAAAAGAATGTCAAAAAGGAAGTACATAGTAGCAATTGATTTAGATGTTTATATTCTTTTACATTTCTTCATTGAATTGAAATGAAAGAATTATGTAATATTGAAATGACATTCAATGTATTTAAAATGGAACTGAATTTCATCAAATTAAATTCATGTTACGTCATATTTTCTTGAGTTTAATGATAAATCAGTTCAGTTCAGTTTAGTTTAGTGAAAATGTATACTCTCTTCAATTTAATGAAATAACTCGTTCAATTGACTTTCAAGTTTAAGTTCATCGACTTTTTATCTCACATTACATCATTTTTTCACCAGTTTCAATACTGTTTAGTTCCGCTTAACTAGACATGACTCGACTGTGGATTGGTTTAGCTCAACCGTCAATAGTAAAATATCATAAATCGAAAATAATAAACCCATTCCACCGATTTAAGATGATGGAAAAATCAATATTCTACACTATATATATAGTCAATGCTTTGCAAATTGGATATTCGATAACAGAAACAATAAATTTTCCAGCTAGATTTGATGATCCTTCAAAAATTCTCAAACTTGACCAAATTGTTCATCGGTCCTCACATGCTCATATGCACATGAATCTGGGGAACGAAATTATGAAGTCGCCCGTGTCTAGCGGTTAATTGATGATCCATTAACGTGTGAGAATGACCATTCCATGATGTAATAAGTATATTTTTATATAAGTATTTTTATTTTTGGAGCTTTTTTATATCATATGGCATGTATAAATATTTCAAAACAAGAGAAAACCCAATATATCAGCTTGTTGTTAATGTTTCTTCACCGATCATCAAATTTTGACTTCACAAGCCAAGTTAAATTAGACTCACAATTCGAACCGACAGGATTTTGCCTTGAAAATGCATTCAAATGTATGTGAAAGAGGGGCATGTATATATCTCTAACTTTGGAAACTGATCCAGTATTTTACTCAGCGTAGTCCAAAATACCAATGAAATGACAGTGCTGCCCTTGCAAGTTGGTTAGTTTCTCAAAAATCAAATAAGTTGAGTTCATTTGCGTACTTTCACACCGTATTTTGAACTACAAGAGTAAAATTTTGGACTGCGTATAGCAACACCCTTTGGAAAATGTGTATCTTCTCTTACTCATCATGTATTTATAACAGTGAATATTGAAATTTACTTTATCATCAACCTGTGGTGTCGGGAGTGACTGTTCTTGAGAATACCTTTATATGTTTATGTATAGCACTTTGAATGGTATATAGCCTTATAAAATGGAATGGTGAGTGATTCTCTGACTAGTCATCACCATCTAATTTGGAAGCAAATGTCATTTTTCAAGAGCTACTTTGAAATGCTCTCATCCATAAATAGTTGAGTGCTACCTTTTGTAACACACTATTGATAGTATGATGTTTATTATGGTTTCCTAAATAAGTAAATCACCCCTTACTTTTAAAGGGGGTAAAAAAACAAGAACTCTTTCAACAAGTAAAATAGAAATCCAGTAATTTTAATTTAAAATTTATAAAATTTGAATATAAATTTTAAAACGAAAATATCAAAAAAGTAAAATTCTTTTGGACCAAATTAAGAAGGAAATGGTTTTCGGCATCTATTAATGGACCGCGGGCTGGGCCCATAATCGAGTTGAAGATGCCATACGTATCCGACAAGGGTAATAATTAGCTGCAATCACCTGCACGCTCATGCCATACACCTTAGCAACAACCAATTAATCATGTTTTTGGACCAATTCATAGTGTTTTTCTCTCTTTTTATTTAATTATTTAAAGACTTTGAAAAATTGAGATATTTATGTGCCATGTTTTCCAATGATATATTACTCTATATAATCGAATAAAATGGGATTGGATTGAAAATAATTGTATTCAAATTGTATAATAGACCAAAATGAAGCTTAATTTGTGAATTAAATTTTATCAAATCACACTTCACTAAATTTGAACTGTGAAGCTAGGTTTTACTTTAATGCCTCCATACTACCGCTACTGGAGTAGTAGCGGTGAAAGATGGTGGTGTTTTTGTACCAGAAGTAACGAAGAGAATCTTAATAAAATATGTATTTAAATTAACTGCCGATATCTCGACATCTCTTTGGGTTCATATAATAATTGGAAGAAAATTTTCTTTTTTACTTCTTCATATTTGGACTAGAATAATAATTCATATAAGGTTTGGACAACCTACCATCATAAAATAACTGAAATGTTATACGCAATCCAATATTTTACTTATCGTAGTCCAAAATACCAATGTTATACGCAATCCAATATTTTACTTATCATAGTCCAAAATACCAATGAAATGACACTACCGCCCCCTGCAAGTTGGCTAGTTTCTTAAAAATCAAATAAGTTGAGGTTATTTTTGTAGTTTCACACCGTATTTTGGACTACAAGAATAAAATACTACACCGCGAACACCCTAAATTAAACTAACCGTTATAAGAATATAATATTTGTAAGCTTCTATCACTATTGTTTTCTTATTAAATAACTTAGCTTTTAAAAGATTACCAATAGCGGGGATAGCTCAGTTGGGAGAGCGTCAGACTGAAGATCTGAAGGTCACGTGTTCGATCCACGTTCACCGCATTTTTGTTCATCCCATGATTTTTAAGCAAAACTAGGTTATATCATATGAATTACTACTTTCATCAAACAATTTTCATGCCTGTTTTTTGCATTGAGATTATCATGTGAAGATCACAAAGAACATGCACACAAACTAGACAAGAACAAGGATATCCTGGTAATAAAACATGTATTCCAATGAGACAGCAAATCAACCAGAAAATGTAAACTCTTGACACATGTTCATACTACAAAATATCATCAGATTCTTAATTTTGATTCTTAAACTCCAAAAACCATGTTTAATTTCCTCGGAAAATCGAAGCGGCGAGATGAATCAGTAGAGACAGCCAAGAACAAGGTTTCCCTGACAGAACAAGAATCAAATGTTAGTCTTAGAATAACCTCATCCTGTCATTTTCCTTCTCTTTCTTTCAGTCTCTCATGATTCAGACATGTTCAGGTGATTCTTGACAATGGCTTGGTCAGACTAACGATCTCGAAGCCGCAAGGTTTGCTGACAGGGATCAAGTATGCAGGAATGGACAATCTCCTGGACATCAAGTCAAATGAAACTAGTAGAGGGTAAGAAAACCTAAGACAAACAAAACTTTTACTGTTACTCTGAAAATTTCAGTATGCAACATTGAACTTTGAGGTTATTGCAGATATTGGGACCTGAACTGGAGCTTTCCAGGAGGACAAGGGAAATACCAAATGTAGGTTTCATACATTTGTCTGATAAAAATGTTTTCTTGCACTGAAACATAGTACCTGTCCAAAACAGGATCCGAGGATCGGATTATTCTGTGATCCAAAACAACGATTACCAGTCCGAGGTTTCCTTCCAAAGCACGTATGAACTCTCATCGCCTAGCGCTAGCCTCCCTCTATCTGTCGACTTCAGGTGAATCAACTTCTCTAATTTTTCAGTCCTTTAAGGTAATGTTGATTTGGAATTATTAAGGATACTTTTTTTCACCAGGTACATTTTGAGGAGTGGCATTTCAGGTTTTTACTGCTACGCGATATATGAGCGCCCGCCTGAATCCCCCGCGTTTGATCTCATTCAGACAAGAATGGTGTTCAAACTACGACAAGAAAAGTGAAGTGATTGTAATTCATGAGTTCTAACAAAGCATCATTAATTTATACAAATATTCTGACAGAAATTTCTGCAGGTTTCATTACATGGCTATAACTGATGACAAACAAAGGATAATGCCAATGCCGGAAGATTTACAGCGAGACAGAAGCCGGCAGTTAGTCGTGCCTGAATCTGTCCTTCTCACAAATCCAATCAATCCACTACTGAAAGGAGAGGCAAGTAAAACAGTAAAAAACACGAATTCATGTAAAAAAAACTTCATTTTTAACTGCACTGATCATTTCAATCCACTACTGAAGGGAGAGGAAAGTAAAACAGTAAAAACAAGACAAATTCATGTAAAAAAACCTCATTTTTAACTGCACTGATCATTTCAGGTTGATGATGAGTATCACTATTCATGTTAAAAACAGTAAAACAGTTAAACAGTTAAAAAACACGAATTCATGTTAAAAAACTTCATTTTTTACTGCACTGATCATTTCAGGTTGATGATGAGTACTCCCTCCGTTCGGTTAAGATTGTCTTATCGCACTATTCACTGTGGTATGTTTGACCATCAATTTAGAGTATTACATTAATACAAATATAATCATGTGATATAATTTTGGATTTTCCATAACATGTATATTCAAAATATAAAATTTTTACCATCAAATGCATGTAACTAAAATTATCAACGGTCAAACAAAATGTCAAAACGGTCAACTAAGACAATCTTAGCCGAACGGAGGGAGTATCAGTATTCATGTTAGAAACAGTAAAACAGTAAAAACAACACAAATTCATGTTAAAAAAACTTCATTTTTAACTGCAGTGATCATTTCAGGTTGATGATAAGTATCAGCATTCATGTTAAAAACAGTAAAAAAAACACGAATTCATGTAAAAAAACTTCATTTTTAACCGCACTGATCATTCCAGGCTGATGATAACATGTTAAAAACAGTAAAAAAGTAAAAACAAAACAAAAATTCATGTTAAAAAAAGGGTGTTGCTACACGCAATCCAATATTTTACTCTTGTAGTTCAAAATACGGTGTAAAAGTACGAAAATGACCTCAACTTACTTGATTTTTGAGAAACTAATCAACTTGCAGGGGCAGTACTGTCATTTCATTGGTATTTTATACTACGCTGAGCAAAATACTGTATAGCACTTCAGTAAAAAAACTTCATTTTTACCTGCACTGATCATTTCAGGTTGATGATAAGTATCAGTACTCCATGGATAACAAAGATGGAGGGCTCCATGGATGGATCAGCTCAGGCCCTTTCATCGGCTTCTGGATGATCTTCCCGAGCCACGAGTTTCGCAATGGCGGACCGACCAAGCAAAACCTAACTGTCCACACAGGTCCATTCTGTCTTGCAGTAAGTTCAGACATATTCCTCATCACATTCTTGATCCTTAACTTCTCCATCCTTACATCCTATGTTGTTAAACAGATGTTACATGGGACTCACTACATTGGAGAGGACACAGAAGCCTCTTTTGAAGAGGGAGAGGCGTGGAGGAAAGTCTTCGGTCCCTTCTTCGTGTACCTCAACTCAACCTCGGATGTAACAAAAGCTCATACTTTATGGAGTGATGCCAAAAAAGAGGTATTTTTTTAAGGATTATCTTCTGTCCAAGAATCATACATCTGCCATTCTTACATTCTTCTAGTGGCTGTTTCAAAAATCCGCATGGCCGTATCACTTCGTTGCATCACCATACTACCTCGGAGCTAAAGAGCGCGGCTCAGTTTCTGGCAGATTGCTTGTCCAAGACAGGTACACCATCTAAATTGAACTTTTTTGAACTTTTTTGGCTTGATTATCTGTCAAATATGTTTCAGGTTCGTGTCTGAATCTCTTATTCCTGCTAAGGATGCATTTGTCGGTGTATCAGTGGCTACAACTGAAGGATCCTGGCAGACAGAAAGCAAGGTTAGTTCTTCAAAGGTTAGTTGTACAAACTGTCATTCTTACATAAAAGTTTCATGGCTTCTTGCAGAGCTATCAGTTCTGGATTCAGACAGATTCAAACGGGAATTTCATCATCCCAAACGTTGTCCCTGGACAATACATGCTTCATGGCTGGGTACCAGGTTTCATCGGAGACTATCTTCATGGTACACCTCTCATAGTAACTTCAGGGTCAGAAGTTCAGCTCGAGAATCTGATCTTCGCTCCTGTAAGGAACGGTCCTACGATATGGCAGATTGGATATCCAGACCGAACAGCCGAGGAATACTATGTTCCAAATGTCAATCCTGAGTATGTCAACAAGCTGTTCCTCAACAGCCCAGAAAAGTAAGCATTTTTATCCTCTTATACAACGTTAGCACTTTCAGCAGTTTCATTACATGGTTCCTGTCCATTTATAGGTTTAGGCAGTATGGATTATGGGACAGATACACTGATACATATCCAGAAGCTGATCTGGTTTTCACCATTGGCGTCAGCGATTCCAAGAAAGACTGGTTCTTTGCTCATGTAGACAGGTAAAACATTTGAAAAATGTCCGATCCTTAAACCTTGATATGAAATTGTCTGATTCTTACACTTTTAACAGGAGGGAATCAGACAAATATTATCCATCAACCTGGGGAATCAAGTTTAACCTAATTTCAGTAACTAATGGAATCTACAAACTCAGGCTGGCCATTGCATCAGCCACCCGATCTGATCTCGAGGTAGGAGAGGACAAACACAACAGTGAAAAATAACGTTTCTAATGATTTGCTAACGTTGTTGTCCAAACATCTGCAACAGGTTCATGTTAACGTAATAAGTGCAGAAAACCTCGTTTTCCAGGCGATTAATCTAGGAACGGATAATGCTGTCTGTCGCCATGGCATACATGGACTTTACCGACTTTTCAGTATCGACATTTCTTCCTCATTGCTCAGCAAAGGAGACAACGCCATTTTCCTAACCCAAGCTAGAGGCGGAGACGCTCTCTGTGGTACAATGTATGACTGCATCAGGCTGGAATCCCCTGCAGACAAAGCCTAAACCTCGGAACAACATTGTACTGATTAAAGATTCTAAATTCAAAACAAAATAGCGGCATTGCACTCGATACCATTCAAAAGTTCCTTTCGGCGAAGCAAAAACAGCATAAAGATGCTATCTTTACAAAGCAAAATAGCTCGGCAAAGGACTGTAGCATTCAAAGAAAAATACTAGTACTAGGATTATTCATATGATACGATGATAACATATGACACCGCATCAGGCTGGAATCCCCCTGCTGACAAAGCCTAAACCTTGGAACAACGTTGTACTGATTCAAGATTCAAAATTCAAAATAAAAAAGACGAAGATTGATGGCACAAAATAGTGGCATTTCACTCGATACCATTCAAAAGTTCCTTTCGGCGAAGCAAAAACAGCATAAAGATGCTATCTTTACGAAGCAAAATAGTACTAGGATTATTCATATGATACGATGATAACATTCTACCTTTGATGCCATTCAAAGAAAAATACTAGTTCTAGGATTATTCATATGATCCGAGGATAACATTCTACCCGTTTCGCGGGCAGATAGTGAGAAGCAAGCCATAGTGATCGCTAGGCAAAACAGGATTCTTCAAAGTCCTGACCACGCCTTTCTCTTTCTTCTCTCTGTAATGAACCGCCCCCGGAATCTCTTCCATCCCGATCATCTCAATCTTGCTAACCTCAAAGTCTCGCAATTTACACACAAACCTGTCCAAACGCCCTTGCAGAAGTCGCTGTCCAGTCAGCATCTTGTTAGTCTTGGTGTCGTAGGTCAGGCCTTTCTCCGATGGCCTGAGCTTCTCCCAAGCATCGATCCATCCATCGGCTACAGGAAATGGACCATCACGCTTCTCAGTCCAGTTCGTATCGCCACCAAAGACAACATTGGGGTTTTGACCTAAAAGGTTCATGGTTTCTTTTGCTTGAGCGACACGCTCTTTGGTCCACATTTGATCCCATGTGGGAGGGCCCGGGGTAGGGCTCTCGAGATGGCTTGTAGCCACGACCAATGGCACGCCTCCTTCAACGTTCAAATTAGCAACACAAAGCTCTCTTCCCATTATAGTGTTTGTGAAAGGTTTGGAGGTGTAGGATTTCACAGGAAGCCTAGACAGCTACAAAACATGCAAATATGACATGTATTATAAGGAGTTTTCCCGAAAAAATTACTCAAGGTTTATGTCTTTATGACAAAAAGTGCAAATATCACACATATTATAAGGAGTTCTCCCGAAAAATTACTCAAGGTTTATGTCTTTATGACAAAAAGTGCAAATATCACACATATTATAAGGAGTTGTCCCGAAAAATTACTCAAAGTTTATGTCTTTATGACAAGAAGTGCAAATATCACACATATTATAAGGAGTTGTCCCGAAAAAATACTCAAAGTTTATGTCTTTATGACAAAAAGTGCAAATATCACACATATAATAAGGAGTTTTCCCGAAAAATTACTCAAAGTTAATGTCTTTATGACAAAAAAAATAAGACTTGTGGTGGATTTTTACCTGCATGCAGTAGTATGTTGTTGCTGAAGCGTTTGAGACGGAGCAATGATACAACTTCCACCAGCTTGATCGCTGGAAAGCTCGGTAAATGTTGAAAGTGACTTCTTGAAAGCATATTACATCGGGGGAATGCAACTGAATGAGATCACCGATAGCTTGCATTCGCTTCTCTAACTCCACCTCTTCACGGAACCAGACATTGTAGGTCATAATCTTCAATGGTTTGCTACCAGCTGCACATTCAAATGGAGAGCAATGATACTCGAAAGCTACATTTAGGACAAGACATAGATGCCACAACTAATTCATACTACGACAAGACATTGGCATGAGATACATAGCAAAACGATCATCAGCCAGCAAAAGTCGGTAAAAAATCTCTGTTTGGCAATGCAGCATCATATGCTAAGATAATACAATTCATTCAAACATGATTCGATTGCTAAGAGGGCATATATTATAAGCAAAGCAGCTGCACACACCTTCTCAACAAGCTCTAAAATCAAGAACTTATCACAAACAACACAACGAGAGAACAGCATTTCCACAATCTCAGTGTAAAACATCGATGAAAGGGCAAAAACTAATGCAAACCTTATCACGAAACACACCAGATACATACATAATCACACACACACACACACACACACACACACACACACACACAAAATGAATGGAAACATACCCTTGGTGTCGACGACATCCTTCTTATCCGCCTTCAACTCCTTCCAAACACCATAATCCAAGAGGCTTCTCTTCAATGGCCTGAAACCATCACCAGCATCATCAACTCCCTCAGATTTCACCCTCTCCACGGCTTTCCTCTTATTCTGACCACTACTACAAGCCTTCAAACCCCCCAAACCCTTACAATCAATCTTCTTGACATCATTCTTCCCAAGACCCTGACTTTCAGACACTCCCAAACCCTTCATTTCATTCTCAATACCACCCCCCTTAGAAACATCAACAAAACCCTCGGAAATCTCTACAGCCTCACTCTTAACCTGGCGGTTATTACATCCCCTTAGCGGCATAAACACATTTCCGACGCCGGAAAACAGCCCATCGGCCTCGTCGTCATCGAGCTCCACGCGGGAGACCAGGGAAGCGGAAACCCGGGTCCCACAAACCTCGCAGATGGTATTCTCGTACGGGTTCAGAAAGGTGCAAGCTTTGCACGACCACCTGGGCTTCGTGGGCGGTGGCGCCGCCGTCTTCGACAGCGGCGCCGCGGCGACGGACGGCGGTTGTACAGATAAACAGACTCTGCAAGTGGGGTTTTGCGACGAGGAGGTTGAAGACGCCGGCGAAGGGTTCAAGAAAGTGCAGACTGAGCACCGCCAAGACATCATTTTTCGATTTTGATCGTGAAGCAGAAAGGGGTGATTTTCAAATGGTACGAGGAATGGGATTTTGCCGCTTCTGCTGCTCTACAAGAAGTCAAGAACCCATATAAATCTTGCCCATCATTTTCTTGTTTTTTTTTTTTTTTTTTTTTTTTTGTCGATTTGGTTTGGATAGGGTTGTATGAAATTGTGTTGTATTTACCTTATTGAGTTAGAATAAAACTAATTTCAGTCCCGAATGTTCCTTACTTCCCTTCATCTCACTGTATGGTTTAACTTTTCAAAATTAAATTGAGACGACTTTAACAATAAAAAGTTTCATTTAAATGTACAACAAATATTATAAAAATGTTAATTAAAAATACATATTATTATTAACTCAACAATATATTACATGATAATGATAATACATAGTAACTGACAGAAAATTATGGTCAAAATCGTCTCTATTTGATTTTGAAAAGTCGGATAAGACGATTTGGTTGGACATAATGATTATGTTAAAACCATCAAAAACGGGATACATACAGGTTGTACTTTCCTTACCAATAAGATCAGTGTTATGTATCGAACTGCATGTCTTATTCAAGATACAAAAAATGTTTCAAATGGAAGATGAATTATAACTCGTTCAATGAAAATCTTATCATTATGCAAAACCAGTAAGAGAAACAATAAATATTTGTTAAGAACATTAAACTTAAAAATGACCAACTTTTCAATCTTGATATTTAAGAGTTGGACACATAATTCAATAATTTGATCAAAAGAGAACATGAAATAATTCAATTTATGAGAACAAAATAAATATACATTTAGAATTCAAGACAGTATTAATTTAAAAATAATGATAGATATACACATCAGCGGGGATAGCTCAGTTGGGAGAGCGTCAGACTGAAGATCTGAAGGTCACGTGTTCGATCCACGTTCACCGCACTTTCATTTTTACTTGATCTTATTTTAATTTTTACTTTAAATTATTTTCACAATGAATTCAACTGAGTAAATTTTTTCAGAGGGAATTCAGCTATATACTTTTTACTTCATCTTTCACCATTCTAGTTTCTTATGATTCATCTTTCATGGCAGACAAACAGTTTTCGAATCCGGCAAGGATCACTTACCGGATTCAAGCATGCCGGAACTGAAAACTGATCATAAAAACTTAGCACAAAATGGCAGCATTTCATTCAAAAAAAAGTTCCTTTTGCAAAGCAAAATCAGAAGATTCTATTAAGATTCTACTCGTACTAGGATTCATATTATACGATGAAAAGATTCTACTCGTGCCACGCTAGGACTAACTTCCATTACTCTATCATCTCAAATTCTCGACCTCGCTTGTCTGCAATTCACACAATCTACACCGTTTCAAGTTCTCGATCTCGCTTATCTAACAACCTATCCAAATGCAGTTGCAACAACCTATCAAATGCAGTTGCAACAACCCATCATTTGGTAGAGGAAATGAACCATCCAGTTTATCATTCCAACACGTATATTCTGCAAAAATGATCGGCCTATTACGATTTGGATGGATTGATATTTAAAGAATGGATGGATAAAATAAGGCGAGCATGCTAAGGAATACCTGAAAGCATAATAAACTAGATTATATCACCGATAGCTTGCATCCTTGAAGCTAGTAATCTTCAATCCTTTGTTACCAGCTGCACATTCAAACGGAGAGCATTAGAGCAATGTTTTACTTGAAAGCTCCGTTTAGAGCAAACAGGCTCATAAAATACAGACATAGAAGCCATAACTAGTTGAGTTGGATAAAAAAATTGAGGCCACGAGAAATTCATATTACAACAAGAAATTTGCATGAAATGCATCACTAAAGTATAATCAGACAGCAAAAAGTATGAACATCATCTGCTAAAACAACACAATACATTCAAACAAAATTCGATTACTAAGAAGGGCAGAAATGATATCAACACATTCCAAAATCAAGAACACGCCACAAACCCATATCTTGGTGTCATATGTCAATGCGATGAAGCATAAAAGACCAGTCTTTAACTAAGTCCTCACACACAAACACACACAAAAGGATAATCAGCCAGCAAAAAGTGATTGAAATCTATCTGCTAACAAGGAATGTTTACGATGCTAACACAATACAAAACATTCAAACAAAATCCGATTACACGATTGCTAAGAGGAGCATACATTTTAAGCAAAACAGCAGAACGCAGATGCATGATCAAGAACATACACCATAAACAACATAATTCCATCATCTCAGTCTAAAACATCAATGCATTGAAGCATAAAAGACACAACTTTCATTCATAAAAGGAACAAAACTAATGCCATTCTCATCATGTCAAGCAACACACAAACAGATATAAAATGGCAAAATGAATCGAATCATACCCTTTGTGCCAACATCCTTCGCATCCACTTTCAATTCCTTCGAAACACCAGAATCCATGTATTTTCTCTTCAATCCCCAACCATCAAAACCCTCAGAATTCCCCTCAATGCTCCTCTCCAAAACTCTCCTCTTATTCTGACCACTACTGCAAGGCCTCAAAGCCCCAAACCCCTTACAATCAACTATCTTGATCCCATTCCCATTTCCAACAAATTGACCAAAACCCTCACTTTCCAGCGGTTCATTTTCCCCAAAGCCATCAAAACCCTTCAAAACGAACACGTTACCAGCAGCGGACAACTCGTCATCATCGACCGGTGAAGCAGGCCCGCATATCTCCGGAGGCGGCGACACGGTGGCGCAAGGCGGTTGGACCAAGAGGCAGACTCGGCAGGTGGGGTTTTCCGACGAGGAGGTTGAAGACGACGGTGAAGGGTTCAAGAAAGTACAGACTGAGCACCGCCAATACATCGTTTCTGGTTAAAGGTGGAATCTTTGATCAGAAAGGGTTTGATTTACAGTTGAATTTTGATCAGAAAGGAGGAGTCTTTGATCTGAGAACTTGAATTTCGCGGCTTCAATTTCCCCCCTTTTTTGGGTTTTATTTTGGATAGAGTGGAAATTATGTTTACCTCCTCGAAATACATACATACTCTGAACACATGACTATTATTTACAAATTATGATCAAACGTACATATGATTTATTATCAACAATAAATCGTAACAATTTATATTTTTTAATATTTTTTTGCATAAAAATTTAATATTTATATATATATATAGTTAATTTATTTTTAAATCACGAGCATTATTTCTTTGGTATCTCAACTCGTTAGGTAAATCATGACGAGAAACTGTTCTGATATTTGTAATTTTTGTCAGGAGTTGTAACAGAGATTGAGATCACCACTTGGGTTAGACCCATTGCCTCTTATAAACGATTTGAGGAAATTTTGGTTATTTTATAGAATGGAAGAAAAACTGACGAGTTTTGGATGAATTTAAAACTTGCGTGTTATAATATATGGTACTAATAGGCCCAATTTTTCTCTTTTTATAATGTTTGTTAAGTTCAAATATGATGACTACGACAATAAATTTTCCTCAATTCGTTGGCGACTTAGATCTTCTCTTTAGATGTTCAGGTTTAGATTTAAATCAATCAACAACAAAGTTTCTAGTTTCAATCGTGGTACCCAATCAAATTACATTAAATTATCAATATATAAATCAAGTGGTGTACATTATCACTTATTTAGATCCATTGCTATTTTGAAATTCGCGACTATAATCTTTAGCTCGGGTGGGTTTAAGTTATAATACATCAACAATAAAGTTTATAATTGCAGTTGGGATAACTAATCGAATTTCATAGATTTCTAGCGAGTAATGATCTGCAGGTAAGGTAAAACATCGATTTCACAAACAATATCAGTGATCCGAAAAGTGTATAAATTTTATTTAACGTAATAATACAGATTTCTCTTTTCTTTTAACAAGTAGAGAGTGTAGTATGAAAGAAAAAATGACCAAAGAAAAGGCAATGGAAATGGAATGATCCATCTGATTATCATTCATGTCACATTGTTTTGTTTGTTTCTTTTATAGTAAGTATCCCTTTAATATCATATCTTCTTCATTTTCACTAAAAAAACAATTTTTCATAATGAGAGACTGAAAGAGGATTAGGTTTCCGGCGAGAGAGAAGAGATCGGAAAAAATGGAGACCGCCGGTAGCATACTGGATTCAGTCGGATCAGAGATCATCGGAGTAATGGCGCCGGTCTCAATCTGCATGTTCTTAGTCGTCCTTCTAGTCTACTCTCTCTCCTCACCATCCTCCAACTTGCCGGAAATCCGTACGGCGGCGAACCTCGTATACCTCGAGTCCCCGACCGACTCGACGACTGAAAAGCTCGAAGGCGCGCTCCTAAACGCCGTCGTTTTCGTCATCCTCATCGCCCTGGTAACCTTCCTCCTGGTACTCCTCTACTACTACCGCTGCACTAATTTCCTGAAAAACTATACAAGATTCTCCTCGTTCTTCGTTCTTTCATTCATGGGCGGTCCGATTTTCCTCACGATCATCGAACATTTCAGTATCCCGGTTGATTCGATTACCTGCTTCATCCTGCTGTTTAATTTCTCAATTTTGGGGGTTTTATCGATTTTTTCGAATGGGGTTCCGATTTTAATCCGGCAGAGTTATATGGTTTGCTTGGGGATCATCGTTGCCGCCTGGTTTTCGCAGTTGCCGGAGTGGACCAGCTGGGCTTTGCTGGTGGCGCTGGCATTGTATGATTTGGTGGCGGTGTTAGCTCCGGGAGGACCGCTAAAGATTCTGGTGGAGTTAGCCTCCTCCAGGGAAGAAGAACTCCCTGCATTGATATATGAGTCTAGACCTAGCACTAATAACAACCTCCCCGTGTCGGTCTTAGCTGGGATTGGGATTGTCGGGTCGGGAATTCCAGAGAGTAGTGTCGAGATTGAGATGCAGGGAATGTCGAGCAGCGAGATTGAGGAGGTGAGAGATGATGGTCAGGAAGAAAGATCATCGCTGATGGCCGAGGAAGCAGTGGAAACAGGCGGCAGCGTGGCGGGAGATGGCGGTGATATGGAGGTTGTTATTGATCGGGGAATCCGGCTTGGATTAGGGGACTTTGTGTTTTACAGTGTGCTGGTCGGAAGGGCGGCCATGTATGATTTGATGACGGTTTATGCTTGCTATCTGGCTATCGTGTCCGGGCTTGGCTGCACGCTGATCTTGCTGGCGGTTTGCAGGCATGCTCTGCCGGCGCTGCCTATTTCCATTGCTTTAGGGACCGTCTTCTACTTCCTCACCCGATTGCTGATGGAGCCGTTTGTTGTCGGGACTGCCACGAATCTGATGATGTTCTGAGTTCCCGATGATGCTAATTGCATATAAGGTGAGTCTGCTTCTGAATCTGATGTTTTACGTATTCGCTTTGTAGCTAATTTGAATGATAGAGCAGTTTGTCGAACTACTGTTAGGACAGTTAACTTTGTGTACATGCGAAAGTGTTGTTTGGTAATGAGATTTCCGAGTTTTAAGGTATGAACTGTTAGTTTTAAGGTTGTTTGTTTTGTGCATTAGTTGCTGAGGGTTTCTCGATTATGATTATGAGATTAACTGTGCTACTTTTGCTATAGATACACGAAAAATGAACATATTTGATACAAATACAAGTTCTCGATCCCTACGTTATTATTGCCTTCTATACTATCCATGAATGCCAACATTGTACAAGAACATGTTAAAACCTTATTATCCTCAAAAATCCCCACATCTTCTCTTCCAAAAATCACAACTTTATCGAGGCCCCGGCACCAGAAGCTATGTGGCTCTTGTGCTTCCAAAAGAATCATTAAAATCTGCAAAACGAGTCGGAAAATGAGTCCTTAAAGTTCACAAAAACCCGACTCTTCAAATATAGCAAACGGTGTTCTGTACCTTCACAAAAGGAACAAACAAATTGCGAGCCCAAAGAAATTTACTGCAATGCCTAAGAAATTTACTGCAACCGCGCTACTTGCTTCTTGCGTTGTGTTCATTTCCTGGCTCGGTTTAGTGCCAATCTTTTTACTGCAGTAAAAAGTTAATCAGTTTAATTTAGCTTCAAATAGACAAATTTAGCTGCAATTTAGATTTCAGCTTACCTTCCAGGAAACACACAAGTCCCGTGACCTGCAAAATTTCCCCAATCATTCACATAAATCCAACAGACAGAATTGTACACAAGAGAATCTGGACATACATGTGACTTCACAGAAATTCTTGCATTTACTAGCCATGATCTTTCAATCTTTGTAATAAAATGTTCATAGTGTAAGATTAATGAAGGTTATAAACATGTCTGAATCTTATCCCACGATAGGCTAAGTAAATTTTTGGCAGAATTAAGGTTATAAACATGTCTGAATCTTATCTTACGATAGACAAGGTAAATTTTGACAGAACAATCCTATGTTTTCAGACAACTCGACTCACAACATGATAAATGTAATAACACACCATCATAAACTGGTAGAATTTTGACAGAACAATCCTATGTTTTCAGACAACTCGACTCACAACATGATAAATGTAATAACACACCATCATAAACTGCCATCCTACCGCTAGGCTAAGGTCATCACCATCCATTATTGTCTATAAATCACTGAACATGGACATTTCTTCTTCAGTCCTTATCAGCAAGGCAACAACCAGATAGTGTGGTCCATTATTTGAAAATTTTAATGAAAGACTAACGTTATATTCATCAACTACATGAATTAAATGCTCTTTTTTTCTTCTTTTTTTTTCAAAATGCAATCTTGAATCTCCAAAACCTAGTGAAAACAATGCAATCTTGAATCTCCAAGACCTAGTAAAAAAAATGCAATCTTGAATCTCCAAAACCTAGTAAAAAAAACGCAATCTTGAATCTCCAAAACCTAGTTTAAAAAAACGCAATCTTGAATCTCCAAAACCTAGTAAAAAAAATTCAATCTTGAATCTCCAAAACCTAGTAAAAAAACGCAATCTTGAATCTCCAAAACCTAGTAAAAAAAATTCAATCTTGAATCTCCAAAACCTAGTAAAAAACACGCAATCTTGAACCTCCAAAACCTAGTAAAAAAAAAATGCTATCTTGAACCTCCAAAACCTAGTAAAAGTGAAACTTACTTGGATCAGTGGTAGTTATCATGGCCACACCCTTGAAGTCACAAGAACCACCAGCCCTGCCATCTTTCTGGTAATAGCTGTCAAATGCATAGGAGGCATGGTTCTTCACATTATTAGGCTGGTAGCAGCTCTGCCCCGGCTGAATCTCCGAACAGTTCGCCCGGCCCGGCCCGCAGGCCCAGTCCAAAGCAGCCTGAAGCGTCTTTCCATCGAGTCCATCCATGGCAATGCAGTAAGTCTGATTCGTAGTGTCATTAGCCAAGAAAGTACCGCTCCCGGAGACATGAAGCAAGTAAACTGGAGTCGAGTTCCCATAGAAAAGCCCCCAATTGGCCTCGGAAACTGGCGGTGATCGTAAATCCTCGTTAAACAGCTCATACAGATACACACTGGAAGTAGACTCGGGATGGAGCGGAGTTCCACTCCGCTCGATAACATGCCTAATGAGATTGGAATTGAAAGTATCTGCATTGTCTATCGTAGCATAAGGCTCCTTGGAGTCCCCCTTCGAAGGCCAGCCTGTCTCGCTAACAAGAATTTGAACATCCGTGATGTTCAAATTCTTCATCGAGAAATAGACTGAATCAATCATGGCGTCGAGAACATTGGTGTAATGCAGCAAGGTGTTCGGATCAACCATTTCCTTCGAAGGTGTCAAAGGTTTGAACAAGGAGTTCTCCAAAGGGACAACCCCTTTGTTCTGCATGAAGACATAGTAAGGATACAGGTTCATCATCATGGGAGACTGAGATTTGGACAGGAACTGCAACAGCTTTGTAATGACACCGCTCATCGACTGATTGAAGTGTGCCTGAGAAGGGGGGAAACTATCTAGGACAATTGAAGCATCACAAGGGGTGGAAACCTTAATCTGATTGTGCAAATTGGCGGCCACCAAAGCGCTGTAAAGCGACTCCATTGCAGGGACGAGCAAAGGGGCTGAACTTGGGACAGTTGTCAGAACCTCGTCCCCAACGGCTATGGCGGTGATCAGAGTTTCCGGGTAGTACGCCGCCACATTCCGACCAATCCAGGAAGCTGCGGTGGTGTTCGAGGATCCGACCGCAATAAGCTGGTTGTTCGGCACACTGACAATGACTCTAATCTTAGTTTTCCTCAAAGCGGTGAGGATATCAGCGTCAGCATCATACAGCCTAACATGCGTAATCCTCTGCAGCTGTAAGAACGACACGAGGTCCTTTGGGGAAGCTACGTTTGACACATCTGTGCCGATGTTTACACCGACATACGGCTCTTCCTGCCCTGCAAAAAAGTGCCACACCCATAAGACAGAAAGTACGAGAATCATTCCAAGATTGAATTTTTCGAGGTGGGTTAAGGTTGTTCTTACCTGCGGCGAAGTAAATGATGAGGAAGACAATGCAGAAGCTTAGCTTAGAGGTCGCCATTGGAGTAGTTTTGCAGGTTTTTTTGCTGGTGAATCATCGTCTGGTTCATATTCTTGTCGGAATGTTGTTTTTGAATTGCAAGATCTGATGAACAATTGATGGGAGAAATGAATTGAAGAGAGTGTGGGACAGAGAAGCAACAGTCTACTTTTTATTTGCAAGAAGGAAGCGTGGTGCAGAGATAGTGTGGGCCCGGGATGTAAAGGATTTCAACAAAGTAGTACTAAATAAAACTAAATTAGTCTAAATTTATGTTTCATATTGTAGTAGTACTAATAATAAAATTAGTCCATTACATTTATTTATTCATTCAATTTTTTTTTAATAATTTAAAACCACACTTGGTTGGGGGAATTTTATTGGGATCTCCCACCCAATAAAAAAGAAAAAGAATAGGTTATTCTACCTATTCATATTTACATAGAGGTTTATGATCTATCAAAAGAGTTGAGATTTCCACTAAAAATAAATCGGCGAGGAATTTAGTGATCGTTAAACGAAGCACAACTTAACCAATTAATTATTTGGGGTAATCTCAACTTACCATAAACCTGTAAAAAGTTGGTTTATTGTTTGAGCTTCTAAAGACTTCTGACCTTGATTGTCTATATTGACTTTTCAGTTTTAGGAAAGCTCCTCCCAGCATTGTTGTTCAGCATCTGTTGCCACCCACAAGAGCTTTATTGAACATCTCCAGTACTACCTAAAGGAGAAGTTGCAGGTTCTCCTTTAGACCTTCTGTGCCTGTATCAGTTAAAGAAAGAGCAGTAATCATGTCCATTATAATTAATTCCTCAATCAATTATAAAGTTTGACAGGCTCATAGTATCCAAATGTATAAGTCGCCTAAGGGTGGCAGGTATTTCATGTAACTGCACCATTCCAGATCTTGAGGAGGATGAGCAAAGTTTGGCAAGTGAATCCGCAGTTATGTTTGATTGTCTATACACATGTTGAATACCATTTTGAACCCCCGATCTGTTAAGTTCAGAACATAAACTGAAATATTCCCACTCTACAGAATTTGGAGCCAATATACCCTTAATTGCAATCTGACAATCAGACTCAATTGTGAAGTTTTCATTCGGTTCCAAACCAATCTGATAGCCTAAATGTATTGCCAAAATTTATTCATTCAATTAAAATAAAAATGTGATTTTAGATGTAACTTAAAGTCATTTATTCCAATTGTGATTATTTTTAATGCATTGAAAATCGTATGTGACACTTTTATAAAAATATTACTTGTATATTCATTAAACCTGTTATTTTCAAAAATTTTAAAAATCAAATCAATTATTAACAAAAAAATAATTTATGTTAAGCTCATGTTATAAATACTATTAATAGGGAAACCATATCAGGAAATTGATAGATACAGTCAAACATTATCAATGCAGTCTATATTTGTACCTAAACTATTTAATATTCCCTTACTGAAGTGGTTCATAACCTAATGTGTTTGGCTTCCTAATCTAATTTTTCAACGTGTTTGCATTCCCTCTCAAAAATACGGGGATAGATTGAAGATTTGTACCTTATTAATATAAGAATATTTCAATTCAAACAAAATAAAGACTGTATAATTAAATATTGGACTGTATCTAACAATCGATCTTCCCAGAAGTTGGCCAAATTCCCAAATCTGTCACAAGACAAGGGAATGTTTACCTCGTATGGGTAACAGACTAAGTCGCGATGAGCTTCATACGAGCCAAACATTCTTACCAGCTCTTGTGTGTGAAGATGATAGCGAAAAACGATTCCTTTCAATGTCACATAAAAGCAGTCAGTTGTTGCCGGAACAAACGACACAAACGTAAATGGCTTCAGAGGCCTCTTGCCACCGAATAAAGGTTCCAACAACGTTGTATTCTTCTCCCACATCGATCTCACTTCCACATTCTCGATCAGAGTCCATTCATTCCGATAGCCGTCATGATCGAGAACCCAGATTTTGATAGTTCCCATGTTCCAAAAATTAAAGATGTTTGTAGAAAACTGTAAATGTGTGGCGCAGCAGATAGAACCATGAGAGGACACACCATAATCCTTGTACCTTTGGACATAGAACATAAGGAGTGAATCCTCAATACAGTTTTCCGGCGGCAATGTAATAATACTTATGTTTCGATTGTTAACGTTGTAAGCTGCTAATTCATGTACGATGTGCGAATCGATCCCTCCGACCTGCCAATATACTACACCCTTACTGCTCACAAATCCAGGCCCTCCCTTTAGTTCTAAATGGCCGGAGAACGGCAAGAAGCATTCTTCCCACTTTCCGGCCGATGACGAGAATGTTTGAATGTGTAAGAAAGTATCATGTTTATTAGGTTTTGCAGCGAGGATTACCTTGAAACAATTAGGGTTTTCGGACATGATTGCAGCAGCGGGTTTCGTGTAGTTCGCAGGAGGTGGAGGAAGTTCGATGGTTAGGGCATCTGGGGCGGCGCTGCGGTGGGAGATGTAATAGGCGCCGGTTGATGTGCGGAAGAGTAGGTGGCCGGCGCCGGCGCCGGAGATGGTTTTGGATTTGAAAACTCCGAGGTTTTGGATCGGTTTGCAGACGAGTTGCCTTCTTGTCCAAAAAGAGTGTTTCGAAGTCCTGATTTAAGAATCCGAGGAGCTTGGAATCTGTCTTCCATCTTTTTTCGTAGCTTGATCGGAACTCCGGCTGAGTGATCACTTGGAGCCATTCCTTGCAGACCAGGATACAGTTGAAAACGTTGTTTGGATCCACTCGGAGAAAAACCTCGTACCAGTCAATATCAATCGAGCTAGATCTTGGAGCCGCCATGCTTAGTTTATGATTTGTGTTTGTGGCTAAGATAGTCAATATATCTCTAATATAAAATTAAAATATATCTCTAATATAACTTTTATATATATATATATATATATATATATATATTTTATATTATATCTCAAATATAATATAGTCAATCCTTTTCATAAACACGACTAAAAATTATATTACCTAACCGAAATCAGACGTTAAATACTATTCCACCACGTAAAGCCTAAAAATTATCGGAAACCTCTAAATTCATCAATATTCCGAAACCAACTAGGAATCAGAACTCCAATCCAAAAGCAAAGGGGATAAATAGAAATCTATATAAGTGAAAGGGACCAACGCATTTGAGATCATTCGTACGTTTTCCAATCAAAAAAACCCTACATCACAATTTCCGCAATCATGATGGAATTCGAGCTAAGAAGAGCCGGAGAGAAGCTCCAGAGAGAACAACGTGAGAGAAACCAAAAGGCAAGATTGAAATTGGAGAGAGAGAAAAAGGCTCGCGCAGAAGCCGATCGCCGGCAGAATCTCCGCCGCCTCGACGCCGCCCCGAATCTGGGCCGACCCGACGCCGGCCAGAATCTGGGCCGACCCGAGGCTAAAGCAGATTATCAGCAAATGCAAGAAGAAGAGAAAGAGAAAGGCATTGTATTTCAGCATACCCTTCAAGCTATACCTTACGAGGCCAACGGAGATAGGATAAAGCTGCCAGCTTCTTGCTTCACCGAACTGTCTAACCTCGGAGTCTTCGAAAAAGGACCGTTGCATTTCAGTCTCTCGATTCCCGATTCCGATGAGGGAAGGGAAACACATTCCGGAGTCTTGGAGTTTACCTCGGACGAGGGCTGTGTTGCATTACCTCCCCTAGTTTGGAGCAATCTGATTCCCAAGGAAATTACCGAGTTACCCATGGTTTTGGTTAGGTATGTCTCATTACCTAAAGGAACTTACGCGAAGCTTCGACCCGAAGAATTCGGTTTCTCCGACATCCCTAATCATAAGGCAGTCCTCGAAACTTGCTTGCGACAGAATGCATCCCTTACACAAGGTAATCTGCTGAAAGTCCATCATGGTACTTTGGTGTACAACCTTAGAGTCCTCGAACTAAAGCCTTCGTCTAGTGTGTCTGTCCTAGAGACAGATATCGAGGTTGACATCATTGAGTCTGAATCGAAACCCGAGGATTCGCCGAATCCTCGGGTTTTGAGGTCTCTTACGTTTGGAAAACCAGAATCGGGAACTGTTGAGGAGGGGGGATATATCTATTACAAGTTCTTTCTCGATCATAATACTTGGAAGGGAATTTCATCTGCTGAGAATAATATCCAGCTCGAGATTAGGTTAGAACCTCAAAATTCTGGTGACTGTGATGTTTATGTTTCCAAGCATCCATTGTTGTTCCCGACTCGACATCAACATGGCTGGTCCTTGCACGATGTTGGTACCAAGTCATTGGTTCTGACATCCAAGGAGGAGAACTCGGGACCTGGTACTTACACCATTGGTGTATATGGATTCAAGGGAAGAACTCAGTACGATGTTTCTGTTACTGTTAAGGAGGCGGCGCCGGTGTCCAAGGTTGGCCAGCATGCTGTGTCTTCTTCCTCAATGATGGCCATTGATGGAGATACCGAGGAGTGCAGGAACTGTAAGCATATAATTCCCTGTCGGACAATAGTCTTACACGAGGCGTTCTGTCGGAGAAACAACGTCCTGTGTCCGCATGCTGGCTGTGGAGTTGTCCTGAGGAAATCAGAAGCTGAGAATCATGTCCACTGTAAGAAATGTTCGAAACCTTTTCAACAAGCGGAGATGGAGAAGCATATGAAGGTATTTCACGAACCGCTCGAGTGTCCTTGCGGGGTGGTTCTCGAAAAGGAAGAGATGGTTCAGCACCAGTCCTCGGAATGCCCGATGCGGTTAGTTACCTGTCGGTTCTGTGGGGACATGGTTCGAGCAGGAACGTTGGCGGCTCATGTCCGGGACAGGTTAAGGGGACTGTCGGAACATGAGAGTTTGTGTGGATCTCGAACGGCTCCCTGTGACTCGTGTGGCCGTTCTGTTATGTTGAAGGAAATGGACATGCACCAAGTTGCAGTCCATCAAGAGATGGATCTGAATCAGAAACAGTAAAACTAAATTTAGCTGAATTTTGTATAGTTATATTTTATATTTTTAGTCATATGTGATACAGGGAAACCTCTCTATATGATCAATGTAAATACCAAATCCTTAATGTAATATTTAGGGTTTGTTCAACTTTTTGGTTCAATGTTTTGTCCAAATTTTTTTTTTACCTTTTTGCCCTTCCCCCTTTTTGAGTTTAATTTGGTTTCGATTATAATTCTACTTATTCCCTTTTATATTTCGATTATGATTTGGTTTATTACTACTCTCCTTTTGTATTGCGATTTTGTTTCTTTTAGAGGATTAATCAAACTGAACTCAAATAAGAGAATAAATTAATAATTGCTGAGAAACCAGAGTTTTCCATATATTTGTATTACTATTTAGTTTTTTAAAAATTTTAGGAGCAAATTTAATGTTTTGCTACTTTGACCTCGGCCTCACAAAGATATGGTGAAATACGACTAAATTTCAAAATTCTATAATGAAATACGTTTGAGGCATCAGTTTGAATGGTTTATAATTCTCTCACACCAATAATTTAGCAATTCAACTTCATCAAATTTCACAAAAATATTGTTTTAAAAAAACGGGTATAACACGGTTTAGTACCCATATGAATTCAGAGCATTTGGTATCAATAGTGGTTAATAAAAAATGGAACTAGAGATGGAAGATGTTGATTAATGTTTTATGGGTTGATAAGTGCAGCACAGTTTGATTGTATTTTCTAATGCAGGTCTAATTTTTCTAGCAAAAATCAGAGCTGCACACTCAAATTGTTCCTACACTTAGAATCCCTGATTTTTTTCAGGTTGAATATAGTATCTCAAAACTTATGTCTATCTACCTTAAAGTAAACCCCATTTGTTCATATATACTACTCCGTCCTAGCATTTTTTCACACTTTTTAGGAAAAAAATTCAAAGCATATTTGATCATTAATAACTTTATTTCGTGTATGAATTATATATAAATATTTATGACTTTAAAATGGTATGCATTGCGAGTTCGATAATATCTTAAATGATGATATTATTAAGTATATACTATAATTGAAATTTACTGTCAGACATACCATGAAAAATTTGAATGAAAAGTGTGAATAACAGAGCGGGACGGTACCAGCCCCCTTATTGGAATCAGGAAAACCTAATTATGACCAAACATCTATTATTCCACATGAACTAATCTTTCATGTTACAAAAAGGAAAAAGAAAAAAAAACTAATCTTCCGGGATAGTTTTAGGATAAACAGGCCAAACTCCCAAATCCGACACAGTCAGAGGAACATCAAACTCGCAAGGATCTAAGTAATAAGCCTTCGAGTAAGAACAAACATACGAACCACATTTCCTGTCCAGCTCTTGTGTGCGAGGATTATATTCAAAATAGACTCCTTCCAATTCCACATAAAAACAGTAATCCGTTGTCTCAGGAACAAACGACACAAACGTAAATGGCAATGTCTCAGGCCTCTTGCCACCATACAAAGGTTCCAACATCGCCGAATTCTCCGCCCACATGGATTGTACTTGAACAACCTTAACCAAAATCCAGTCTGTCTTATCATCGTCCAGAACCCAAAGCTTGATTGTCGCCATGTCCCAAGCTTCGGTTAAGTTCTTAGTAAACCGAGCATATGTAGCGCAACAGAGTGAGCCTCGAGGGGACACGCCGTAGCATACGAAAGTCCGGAATACAAAACCTTCGCCTTTAGGGGACACACTACCCATCATCCCCTTGTGGTGATATTCCCGACCAAACTGGGACCAGTTTGGTCGGGAAATACAACGTAGGCTTTTATTATTAATATCGCAGGCAATCATTTTTCCTTCTTCCATTCGCCAATACACCACACCCTTACTGCTCACAATTCCGGGTTGTGTTTGTACCAAACGGTCCAAATAATCCAAATTCCAGTTCGATTCGGAGGTTTGGAATTGTTCCCACTTCCTCGTGGACGAAGAGAATGTCTGAATATACATGGTATCTTCCCAACTCCGACAAGTTTTGGCCAGGATTACCTTAAAATGATTAGGGTTTTCGGACAAAATTGTTGAACCAAAATAACTATAACTCTCCGGATAAGGTGGGGGCAGTTCAGTAATTAGACCATCCGGGGCGGCGATGCGACGGGAGACGTAAAGGATACCACTGGTGGAGTTTACACGGGAGAGTATGTGGCCGGAGCTGCTGCTTTTACATTCCAAGCATAAGGGGTTTTGTAACAGTTTACTTATCATGGAACAGGCAGTACTTTCCTCGGTTCTCTGGTAGCCGTGTTTTAAGAATCCAACAACCTTGGACTTGCGATTCCATCTTTTCTCGTAACTTGGTCGGAACTCCGGCCGGGTGATCACTCGGAGCCATTCCTTGGAGACGAGGATACAGTTGAAGATGTAGTCTGGATCTACTCGGAGAAAAACCTCAAACCAATCAATTCTATCGATCGGATTATAACACCGGCTGCTATTCGCCATATATATGCTCAATTTATGATCTGTGTTTGGAGCAAAACGTGATACAGTTAAATTATATATACCCTTAGGGTTTAATTCTAAAATCTAAATTGGTTTAGGTTAATTTCAAACTCAACTTTTAAAAAAAGGTAAAATCGATTCGTTGACCGATCTTT
Organism: Sherardia arvensis; assembly: GCA_948330725.1. Classification (NCBI taxonomy): domain Eukaryota; kingdom Viridiplantae; phylum Streptophyta; class Magnoliopsida; order Gentianales; family Rubiaceae; genus Sherardia; species Sherardia arvensis. The sequence continues at coordinate 738,330 of OX415236.1, read as the reverse complement.
AATTTATCAATTGGTTAAAAAAAGTTAGAATTAGAGGTGTGGAAGATGACTAGCTAATTTTAGGGTTTGGTATCTCTAAGATAGGGTTTACAAAGCCAATACTCCCTTAGTATCTATTATCTAGAAATTTTCTATAAATCAATACAGCACAGTTAAAACACTCCCTTAGATTCAACTGTTAGGAGAATCCCTCTCTTCTATTCTTCCACCTTCTTCACCATCAACCGCTGATTACGTTTATTTGTTTTGTCGTTGAATAAGTATGAACTGTCTACATCGGTTAGTTTCGCTAATGAATAACCATGACTTATCCATATTGATATTGTTCTTCAATTTGATCGATTAAATCTTGTGTCCACAATGGCGCCTGATCTGGTTTTAATGATTGATTAGATTTATTCTCGATTTGGTTGTAAAGGTCGTATTTTGCTCTCAATATGGTTTACAGGTCGTGTAATGTTTCGATCTGGTTTACAGATCAAGTATCCGTTCGTAATTATGTCTTTCAGGGTGTTAGCCATTTGAGGATCATAGATCTTGCTCTAAATCATATGGTGTTACATTTGTAGCAGATCATCATGAGAAACTTATTTTTACAAAGCAGTTTTGCTGGGGAGTATGGTTGATCTGGTCTACGATATTAATTATTATGGTTGATATATATAATTAGTTACCTTTTTAATAGATTAATAAATTGGATATCAATTTCATTTTAAGTGTAACTGCATGACCGTTTTCTAGTATCATGAATGAATTTTTAAAAAATACAATTAGAGATCGAAGATGCTAACGATTTTTTTAGGGCTAGCTTAAAGTACTCCCATAGGCCTTGTTCTCCCCAACATTGTTTTCTTCCATGCATGCATATTGAGTTTAATTTTTCATGATACTACATAATTTTTTAATATTAATTCAGTTCAGTTTTATTCAACTCAATAATACCCAAAAAGTTTTTATTTGAAAATCGTGAAATTAAAATAAGTTAAGGAGAATGTACATTCTTCTTAAAGTATATGTGGGGATTTTTAGGTTATATTAGCATTTTTACTAAAAAGAATTGGTGAGTATTCACATTTTTTGCTCTTAAACCACACCAACAATTTTATTGAAACTCTAAAATCCTAACCACCAATTAACCCTTTTTCATGATGACAAAAATAATTAAATTTAATATATTTTGAAATCACGTATAATAAACAGTTACTTTTTACAATTGCTAATTGCTTGTGAGCAGTACTGTTGCCGGACAAGAAGGCCAAACTCCCAATTCCGCCATTGTTAAAGGAACGAAATCGGCATGGCCATTGAAGCTCGCCGGTTCTCCGAATTCATAATAAAATTTCTCCATCTTGCAGGTTTCGAAGTTGTACACGAAGAGCTCATTCTTCCATGTCAAGTAAACCGAGTCTGATCTTCCCGGAACAAACGACACAAAACCAACCTGTTTCTGATTCTGAGTTCGCCGTCGCAGAGGCTCGGCCGCCGCCGCCGCCCTGGATCTCCGAGTTCTCGTGGTGAGGAGCGGCGGCGCCGCCGTCTGCGGCAGCAGCGGTGTGGGATCCACACTGTACAACAGATTCCAGTATCTTCCATTTTCAAGACTCCAAATCTTGATGGTCTCATCGTTGTTCGGACAAGACCTACCGAACCTGCGCGAGGCGCACCGGAGATAGCCTCGTTTGCACAGGCCGTAGCTTCGGGATGACCGAGCCTCGGGCACGGCTAGCTCGCCGTCGTCGAGTACTCTCCTGCTAATGACATTGAAATCTTCGAGCATGATCTTCTCAGATTCCACTTCTGGTCCGTAAATCAAACTGATGACTCCGTTGTCGGGTTCGTACTTAGCTAGACAATCCAAATGCCGATCAGACACGGCCCGGAAATACACTGCGCCGTCGCTGGTCACGATTCCGGCGTCGGTTTTTAACGTAAACTCCGTCGAACGACTTAGGATACTTCTCACCCATTTTCCCGTTGAAGAAGAGTATGTCTGAATCCTCATCGTGTTCTGCTCTGGTATAAGGTTCGCTTCGGCTAGAATAACCTTGTACGAATGCGAACTCGGATCCGATGTAATTGCCATGGCGGCTTGTGGAATACGTTCCTTGGGTGCGCCCAGATTGAACGAATCCTTGTTTGAGGATACGCAGAAGGTTTTTGTCTGAGAAATGTATGACAGTACGAGGCCATCGCCGGCGCTGGATTTGCATAAGAAGATACCAATGGAATCCTTTTCATTTATCGTTCGACCTAGTTTTGATGTTGCCAGCAATTTATCGGAGCTCTGTCCGTATTTTAAGAATCCGGCGAGCTTGGAAGCGTTTCCCCATCGTTTCTCGTATCTTGGTCGGAAATCGGGTCCGGTGATGATCTGGAGCCATTCTTTAGAAACCAGGACGCAGTTGAAGAGGATCTGAGGATCGGTTCGGAGAAGAATCTCGTACATATCGTCAAACCCTAGAACTGGAATCTGAGGAACCGCGGCGGTTTTCCTACGTTTTCTAGTTAGGGTTTCGGGTTGGATCATGGTTTTTGACGGGAAGGACAGTTTGATTTTGATGCGCCGGATTTGTGTCTGCGCCGCCATATTGTAATTTTTGGGACGACGGAGAAATCGAGGGTTTTGGGTGTTGATATTCGATCGGGAAAACGTAATTGATTTATGGGATTTATGTGTGTATATATGTTGGAGAATATTTAAATCCCAAACCTGATTAGAATCGGCTAAACCTCGTACGTAATTTGGTAACAGGAAATTACGGATTTAACCCTGGGGTTTAATTAAATAAATTTCTAATTATTTTGGATCATAATTTTTTTTTCTTAAATCGACCAAAACATCCAAAATTTTGATTTTGACTAATTGAATCAGTACTTGAACACTTATGTTATGAATGCTTGAAAAATGATAAAGTATAAAATATCGACTTTACTTTATGAATTTTTGAGTGACACTTTATTAATATCGAGTTTACTTAATGAATTTTTGAGTTTACTTTATAAATTATCGAGTTTATTTTATAAATATTTTTGTAAAATGTCGAAATTCAACTAATGTACAAGCGAATATACCCGCTCTTCTGTGCCTATGCAGTCAGCTTGTACATTAGTTGAAAGCCGACGTTTTAGTATTTTCAATTCAACACAAGTTGAAGAGCAAATAAAAATAAACACTACAAAGTTTCTGCAAGCAAGAATTGCAGAAAAAAGAACAATATATACAAAGATTACTAAACCAAATCTTATTAATAATAGTCATCCTATGATCCACTTCAGATGGATCATCAACAGACTCACACACAAACTCTCCTCGTAACCTCGTACTACCCCTTACACATTACTACAATACCTTAAAAACTGCAACAAGATTCGTGTTCAAGCTCTCCGAGGAGGAGTTACCTGAGAGCATTCACAAAAGCTAGCAAGGATTCTACATCTCTGTTCTCAGATGGATACTTAACTGCCCGAGATGAGTACTTAGGGAAGAACAGGATTGTCGGGAAGCTTCCCATTTGCAGCTCCTGCTTTGCAAAGCTCTTCTGATCACCGTCTGCCCTGAACTTCGCCACCTTCACGCCGCCATCAGTGCCGCCAAGCTTCTCAGCCAGCTCGATGAAAGATGACTCCATTCCCTGAAAAACCATCATTTATTATATACATATATACATACACATATAGATATATATACATATATATATATATAGGCACGATGAGTACCTGGCAGAATTGGCACCATGGGGCGTAGAGCACGACTAACCATGGCTCGCTCCTGTTCTCGAGTTTGAGTAGATTCTCGATGCCAGGCCTGGTCAAGGTCACGATGCTGTTGGTTTCAAAAAGGTCGGTTTCTGCTACACTTCCATTAGCTTGGACAGCTGCATTGCCATTTCCATTAGTGCTATCTTCCTTGAGGTTTCCCTTGTGTAAGCCGCATTCCTTCGCCTTGGCATCTTCCCACCACCATCTTCCTTCCCGCTCGTGCTGCCCGGGAAGGACAGCTCGGGTGCAGGGCTCGCATCCAATCGAGATGTATCCCTGAGAGTGGAGAGTGTTCACCGGAACATTCATCGCTCTCAGAAACTTCCACACGTCCTTCCCATCGACATTAGCAACAGGGTTCCACTTCACCAAACTTCCAGCTCCTCCGTCCATCCCCTCAAAGACTGGATCGACCTGGACTACAGGGACTTCTGAGCGGGTCCCGGGGGACTGATCCTTTCGCTGGCCGGTTATCCACGCTCGCAAGCCCTTCAGAGCTCGACGCAGAGGTCGGACCTTCCTCACTCTGCAGCATTCTTGGTGGCCATCTTCGTAGAAGGAGAAGAGCCCCTTGCTTCTGACCAAGGCCTGAACTTCAACTGAGTCGGGGAACATGTACTCGATGTGAATGCCATAGTGCTTCTCGACCGTGTCAAAAAACTTGTAGGTTTCTGGATTCAGCCTTCCTGTGTCTAAACTGAATACTCTGAATGGCCGCCCGGTTAAATGAGCGTACTCGATCAAAGCAACATCTTCAGCACCGCTACAAAGGTTAAACATTTATCTTATTACATCTTTCAATCAAAACAACATCATAAGTTGAAATCAAAGCTCTTTCTCAACAAATGGTATGATTAGGGATCAGTACTACATACTATGAACAGAACACAACATTCATATGACTTCAACAGTGTATCGAAATCTAAAGTAATCAAGCAAGATGACTAAAACCAAACATAAACCTTAAAAAAAGGAATAATTTTTGTGAGAAACAACATAAACCAAATGAATAATTAGAGCATACCTGAAAGCAATAGCAATGTCATTTCCAAATTTAGCAAGAGCCTTATCCATGATCTCCAGAGGAGAGGCATTCTCAAGATCCTGAGCCAATTTCTGGAAATCCTCAACCTCGGATTCCTCTCCAACCTCTGCAAACAACAATCCAACAACATTAAATCACAGCTTGAAATACGATGATTCCATGAATCCAAAACAAAGAAACAATTTTTACCTGGAGCAACAATCGTAGCTGCAGCAGGAATCATCGAGCTGTTCCTCTTCGCCGGCTCGGCATTCATCGGCCTCACCGCCGTCCGGCGCTTCGAAGAAACGGACAACACCGCCGGCCGATCCAACGGCTGAAAAGAACCAAACTTTGAGCTAACTGCAAACAAAAAACACAAATTGAGCAAACATTCTTCATTCATAAATGATAAATCCCAGAAAAAATTCAAACATATTGCATCAAAATCGCACCTTTAACATGCTCGTGCGAGGATGACGATAAGGAGCCATGAATCGCAGTAGATGAGCTGAAAGAAAGCGCCATTTTTTCCTGGTTTTTTTTCGATAAGATTAAGGTTTAATGGAATCTGGGAAACGAAATTGAACGATTTTTGATTGGTGGGTATGAAGAGAGATTGAATGAGCTTCACAGATATATAGGGGAGTGGGAAGAACAAGTATGAATGAGAGTATTCCGGAGAGAAAAAACCTGGCAACGTTATATGAACAAGTGGAGCGCGGTGGCTGATGAACCTGGACGTGATTCCGGACGGGGATGAATGGTGACGTGGCGGGAGGTGATTGGGTGGGAGACCAATTGTGTAATTTTTAATCAGCAGTGGCGTCATTAAAAGGATAGAGAAACGGAGAGGAAGGGAGGAAAGTCGTGGCTAGAAGGCGCTACTGATTTCACGCCATTCAGTCAAAAGGGGATCTCTTTTGGTGGAATCTCTTTTCTATTTTTGATATTCTATACTCCTATTTTCAGAAAAATTTATATCGTAACTCTGAATTCTGGTTATGATTCTAAATTAGTAAAGAAAGTCTCGTTGTGATCAACCGATATTAGTCGTAGATTCTATCTTTTGTATTATTATTAGGAAACACATATATATTTAGACAATGGATAAATGAGAGATGATGTTGAAATTCAATGAATGAGCAAAATGATAAAAGAAATAATAAATAGTATGTCGGAGTTTATTTAAATTACGTGATAAAGAATGGATCTCTTTGGCAAAATATTAATTTAATATTAATTAAAATTTTATTCAGATATAAGTCTTATAAAGCGCAAATTAAATAATACAAGTACGTGTAAGTTATGATTGGACTATATTCATTTGTTACACACAGGTGTTAAAACGTGCAAGGTTAGAATTTTAGAAATTTAATAAAAATATTTCAATAAATTAAAACATCATAATTATGCCTGTGCTTCTAATCCGTGAATCGATTATCCGAATGGTATCTCCTATAGCACATAGTCTAATTATTTATGATATTTTAATCTTTTTATAATTAAAGTAATGTCAAAATTTATGGACAATATCGATAAAATGTTGCAAAAGGACTCTCTTTCTATTAGGATTATAAGGAAAAATTTCAAAAAATAAATACAGGGTTGCGAGAGAGTTTTGCTATTTATTTTTTATTCTAATTTTTAGTTATTTTGTCATCCATGACTTATTCTTTAGGTGGGTGATTCGTTTTATTTTTGTTATATTTAATTTAGGCCTCATGTTTTTTGGGACCGTGATTTTGTGTGATAGTTGTTTATTTGGTTTTGGCTCACCACATTCTTGAAAGGTCAAAGTTAGAATTGACATCTACTGAGTAATGATTTACATATATGGGAATATAATATTCTTCATGTTGGTGGTGTACTTTATTGTTGTCTTGTGAAAAGTGGGGGTCATTTACTTTTTAATACAAATGTAGAATTTTAATATAATTACTTTTATATAACTACTTTATAAACATTTTTATTTTATAAAATTAGTGTTTAATGCACATTATATTACACAATTTTTCATTTGTTTATATTAATATTATATTGTAATTGGTTCACGATTATTATCAACACTGTATTTGTGTTATACTCCCTCCGAGTCTATAACAATGGCACAAGAATAATAGCACAAATTTTAAGAAATGAAAAATGGGTGGTAAAGATTGAGCGTAGAAAGAAAAGTAAATTGTGTGGTTGAAATTAACCTAAAACCTACAAAAAAAAAAAAGGAATGACATTGTTAGTGAATCATCTAAAAATAGAAAGTGTGTCATTTTTAGAGACTCGGAGAGAGTACTTTATAAAAAAAAAATATTTTTTAAATATCAAAATTTTATGTAAACCAGAAATGCCTTTACAAATTATTTGTCAACTATGCCAAAAATTATGAACCGGAGGGAGACATATTTAAAAGATATGTGGTCATGATCTATTTTGAAGGACAAGTGATAAATAATAATTAGTATAAAACTTTTATCTTTATACAATTCAACATAGTTAGCCACAAATGTAGAAAAAATTCAAGAAATTGAATTCATGTCAACATGTTACAATTGAGGTAGAATGTTGTAATTGCTTTATTAAAATGTGAATCTGTTTATTTTGTAAAGGAAATCATAATAACCTCACATTCAAGAATCAAGATCTATAGCTAATCTTAAAAGGGACTCAAACATATTCCATGAGTTCAAAGCTTTTATAGAGCTAACAAAAAAAGCAGTAATGTGCTTATAATTAACAGAAAAATGCTCTTCACTTGGTAGAAATTGTCCCATTAATTGACTATGAAATTTTACATCAGTAAAAAGCAACTAAAAATGAACCATAAACTGATGCACAAGCATAACAAGGGCGAAGGGCGGGATGGTAATATGGCATGGTGAGGAAAGCCGATATCAGAGCAATTCATTCTGATCTCGCATTGAATCCTACTAGTATGTGCTATTTCTATTAGTATTCGTCTATGTAAGTGTAAAGTGTGTCGTCTTTCTTGGACTTTCTCCGGCTGAGCAATGCCTTAAGCAGGCGCTTGCTCTTGCTCGGGTTGTTCTCAGCATCTTTGCCGCTTCCTCTCTGACTATCCACTCGCATGGAGACAGATTTCTGAGCTTCTGATGGAAACTGCAGAGGAAAAGACGGTTTACTAACTCCACACCAAGAAATGCCATCCAAAAGTATTAACTATTGTGATTTTCACAATGGTTTCGAGGAAACACATGTATATATAATATATATATATATATATATATATATAGATAGATAGATAGATAGATATATATAGATAGATAGATATATAGATAGATAGATATAGATACATGTATAAAATACTGGAGCGGGATTGATGGACTCACCGGTCTTCCAAAAGAAGTAACTGGTGTGGTTGGTCGGGTTGGATTTGGAGTGGTTGATCTTGACTTCTTTGGGGTACTTGGCCGGCTAGCGAAAGATGCAGTGCGCAATAGAGGAAACCGATGTGGTGAGACTGTTCGTTTTTCTGATCAGCCAAACACAAATATGAAAAGAGTTCGTGAGAAAAAAAAAAAGCTATGCACAGAAAGAGCAAAAGGAGAACTGAATAGGGCGAGACCTAATTCTTTCTTAGGTAAGGTGGTGCCGGAGAATGAAAAACTTGCAGGTAGCTGAGACAGTCGTGGCGAGGGTGTTTGAGATCGTCGCTCCACATTCCTGATCGGTGCCGGTGGAGCTTCTTTAATCGTTGCTCTAACCGCTGTTGAAACAAAAACAGGTCCTTTTGAAAAGTCGCTCAAATGAAAACAAACAGGGAAAATGGCATTATCGTGAATAGAGAAATACCGCTCCTAAATTGGCGTAACTCATCTTCTTCGTCGCCTAGACTAAATTGATTTGACTTTGCGTGATTGGAACCATTCATGGTCTCCCCAGCTGTATACAACAGTTGTAAAAATGTCATATTTGTCATTGAGACAGGTTACATAATCACGAAAGGGCAAATAAAACAAGGAGCAAATATTTATCGTGTAAAAGTATATTTATCATATTTATCATATTTACCTGGCAAAGTATATCGTCTATGGTACTTTGGAGTATTTATCGTGAGTGACTGCTGTGACATGCCCTCACGATCAATATACTCTTTGCAAGTTTTCAACCTCTGAAAATGAACAAAGAAAGAACTTAAAAATCGGTCACTTCATATTAACCTGGAGAGAGTTTAACCGAACACTGACCACGAGATTACCTGCTCTATACAAGATACACGAAGCTCAGTTCCCGACACTTCATCAACTTTCTCATCCAACAAATCATTCACCTTGTACGACACAGAGCCCAGATGGTCCACCGTATTTACAAGAGCTTTGATCGCATATTCTTTCAAAGTACTGACAAGTCTGCAAACACCTAACACTTATTGATGGAAATATACGAGTATGTGTTGACTTTTTCATCTAACTAAAAAGCAACTCACTCTTGATTTTGGTCATCGTTGTTGTACGACAACTCAAAATACTCAGCTGCAGAGTATAACTGCTTTCTCAAATTCTTCAGATCCTAAAGAAAGAGTGACGCAATAAATATAATTTAATAACCATGTAAAGAGTGCAGAACTTAGCCTAGTAAAAGTCTCGGCAAGCGGGAAGATAGATTCGGGATTTTTAAGAAGTTAAATAGGCTGAAGAACAGCATCTTTAACACAACACAACAAGAAGCAATATTTAATCGAACGGTAAGGGGAACGTATCCTTTATGAGGCTTACAACATGATTCATATTTTCCAGAACATTAAGGGAAATGGTTAACACGGATGACTCATTAGTATTACAAACTAGAGCACTTCATTAGTTTGGAAAACCAAATCTAGTAAGTTTCTTGTACCCTCGTAACTTTTCTACAAGCAGAATACTCAGTGTTTAAAAACAGTATCAAAACATGCTGACAGTAAGCATATGGATAAGTAGAAAAAGAATAAGTAGACTGGGATTATACCAAACATGCTGACAGTAAGCAAATGGATACAGAAACAAGCCAGATCTATAATAAGACCCTTTAACATTATGACTATATCTTCGCCTAGAGGGTACCTCGAGACCATCAAAAAACACCAAACTTGGCCTATAGGCACAAGCAAATTTCCAGTATATGATCAGTCCCTATTGCACTGGATTAGTTTTTATGAAATCCTCCACTTTTACTGATCTAAGTATTGCGAGATCAATATCAAGGCAAGGAGCAAGAGGGTACCTCGAGACTATCAGAAAACACCAAACTTTGTTGCAGAGAGACCTCATCGTAGTTGGCTGGTTCTCGAGGGAGTTTAATCGAAGCAGTTGAAGGCATAGCCTCCATTGTGGAGTTCACCCTGAATCTAAACAGTAACTTGTCCTGCAAAAGAGGGGAAAAATCAAATTATACCTAGGCTTCATAAGAACAAACAACTGCACAGCTTCTTTCAATCACTCTAACATTCAACAAACAAACAAGCAAACACAAATTCCTACCAAGAAACTATTCACTCAGCTGAAAGAAACCTGCATCTTGGTGGCTAATGGTATCCCATCTCATGAAAAAAAAGCTAAAGCTTCTCAATTACACCTTTAAAGCACTCCTTTTTGTCCTACTAAAGATGTACCATTAGAGGTATCCAATACCTTAAATCAACCAAAAAGTTGCAAACATGAATCAAAACAAAAACCCATTGGGTCACTCAATTGAAGGAAAAAACAACAAAATTATCCCTTTTAGCAGAAGACAAAGAATCACTCACCCTAAACAGCTAAAAATCCAATCTTTTTCCGACCCTTTACTCAGCAATCCTATGCTTTTATCAAGGTAAGGCAAGAAAAAACCACCATTGTAATGCAGTGATCACAGCAAGGAAGGGATTGAGGATTTACTCACCTTAAACTGCTAAAAATTCAATCTTTTTCCGACCCTTTACTCAGAAATCCTATGTTGGCTAAACAAAACCACCGTTGAAATGCAGTGATCACAGCAATTACGAAAAGTGGCTACTAAAGGGATTGAGGACAAGGGAGACAATGCAATTGGGACATATATAGGATTATAGGACCATTGTTTCGACTGGAAATCGGTAGGTTAAAAGCACATTTGTTTGACTCAGGAAAAACGGGAAGGGAAAGTGGAAAAGGACAATGTGGGGCAGAACCTTGTTTTTGTTTGTTAGAAGATGGTGAGAAAGCAAAGGAATTGGGGTTTGAATTTCAGGGGAAGAAGAGCTGGAGAAGGAGAGACAAGTATAAAAGGGGCACCACGTTGGTGTCTGCAAATCGATGGAGATTTTGGAGCATTTGTCATCATTATTAACTAGCATGAGGACCACCCTCCAATTAGACAAAAGATTGATAATAACACAAATAGAAACTTGATTTTTCTAGTATAAAATTCATAAATATTTTGATAAAATTTGGGAAAATATAAAATTTGATAAATAAATTGAGTTTAAACCTTTTCATAGCATTTACGATGGATAACAAGTCATAAATTGTTCGGTTTCAACATTTATTTTAGTTGTATCAGTATGAACAGTTGATTTTTATGATTTTGATAGATATTTAAATGTAATTATTTGAGTTATTGACTCGATTAACTTAAAAAGTTGTCTCTTTTATCAAATTAAACCATAGAAGAGACAAATAAATATAATAAAAATCATTCTATTTCAGCCTGTAAAATTATAATTATTGTTAATTAATTATAAATTTGTTCTAATATGTATCATTAAAATGTTATATTTTTCTACAATAAACACTATAATAGAAAATTCGTCTTCATCAATATTTTTATTCTTGTCAAACAACCATTTTGAACATTATGGTATTTGTATGAACTAGGGGTGAAGATGTAGTTTCTTTCATGATATATTCATTATTTTATCAAGACAACAAAATAAAAATAATTTTTTTATTAATCCTACAGGGAACTAGAAAAGTTATTCCTCCGTTCAATATATAAATTAATTAAAAGAATTAAAAAGGATGAAACTACGTAGTTTTGACTATAACCGCCATATAACCACCGCAAAAATTCACCATATTCCGGCGCCTACGATTTTCATATATTTCTTTTTTATTTCTTTAAATTTTACTATATTTGCCGAAGGTGGAACACCTTCTATATTATATTACCTACCTTTTATATATATTTATTTATATACAAGCAAATTAATATGGCATGTAATACATATATTTATATTAATATGCCTGCATGGTATATATATACATGGCATAGTGATGTGTTAACATTAGCTATCCCTGTATGTATGTAAAGCTACTCACGTATGTTACTAAATATAATTCCAAATATATATTAATGATATATATGAATTAGCACATTCCTTTTAATTATATTGACTTTCGTATTGATATATTACGTTGATTCTTATTCTAACGGATACGTGATAATATTTATGAAATTAGGTTTAAATGCAGTAAATATAAATTGATAAAAAGCATTAAATTATGTCGTTTTTATTAAATACTACCACATAACCATCACAAATCGTCGGAAATTTATATATTTTATTCGTAATTTTTTTTCCGGTGTTGTGATTGTGTTTTTACACATGCATGAAAATATATTGTTTTCACACATAATATATTTTATCTTTTAAATTTATTTGTTTCCTGCGCACAAGTATAATGATTTCTGGCACAAATATGTATTCTTATCCTGAAGCGAGCTTAATTTCGATCACATGAAAGGAAACCAGCCTAACACTACCATAAGTTTGCCATTTTTCCTTTTAATTTTTTCCCTCTAACGCCAACCCTATACCATATGAAACTTTTCCCATTTACATTGCGTTTACTACATTATGGTAATTGTATCAATTATGGTATCAACTAAAGACAATATACAAACTGTCAGGCATTAGCTTGGTGGCATAATTGTATCAATTATAGCATTATATTAATTTTCCTTTATTGTACACATCAAATATCACATTTATTTTCCCTTCACGAAACAATATATTGTTTTGCTTGACCATATAATCTAAGTATAGTAAAAATATATTTGGTGTTTGTTATTTATCTTTTGGTTTCTCATTCACCACAGCATGATGTACATATATATTCAGTGAGCCTGACCGGTGATGATACGCGTTTTCGGTTTATTTTTGCAGGATTTTCAAATTTTTTGATTTAAATTTCAAAGGACGTGACACTAGATTTTTTTAAGTTTCTTGATCGTGTGTTTTTGCAGGATTTTTAGGGTAGCCGAAAACTTGACTTTTTTATGTTTATTGATCGTGTGTTTTTGCAGGATTTTTAGGGTAGACGAAAACTTGACGAACATGTGATTTTTTGTGTGCTTGCACAGTTGCGCTTCACCAGGGATATATTTGTTTTGTACAGATTTTTTATCAAAAATTTTGATGCTTTTTAATTCTCCCCATGTTGTGATTGTGTTTTTTTTGTGTTTGTTGCAGGTGGCATGACATCGATGGGTTCATTGTAGAAGTTTTTTCCTATCGGTATTAAGGAAATTTAATCAGAATGACGCGTCTTCATCGTGAACCCCAAATTCATTGATCAGTCGTCGGCGGTGGCAGATCTCTGGGCACTAAGTGTTTGGTAGCGGAGATTGGTTTCCAAGTTGCAAACACGAAGGGAGACACAATTTAAAGCTCCCGATCTAGAAGGGAGACTACGGGGAACTCACCGAAGAGTCTCGAGACATGGTTCTCGAAATAACCAGTGTCGCAAGCTCCAATGACATCATCATCCATCTTCAGATCGTCACTGCAAGGGGAAGCATATACTAAATTAAATCACCGTTCTTATGTCTAATTACCCCTCTCATTCTGGTTTCTGCAACGTTCCTATTGAAATCTGTTAGTTTCCGCACTCATGACCTTGCTTATCGCTGGATATGCCAAAGCTTTAACTTATTCTTCTACTGTGCTTTGAAATACTGTGTGTTTTATCTTAAATATATTTTATATGTAATATTTGATTGTTGTGTTTAAAATGGATTTTTAAGGGACGACCACTTAATCCAGGTATTAATATTATTATATAATTGGATTATCAGCATCATATGCAGTTGGAAGAATTTTTCATATATCGCATGCAGTAGTCGATTTTTGCATAGTATATTAAGGTTCTGTGTACTATCAATTTATCCCAAATCATGTTCGAATGTGAAAACAAGGTTAAAAAAAGTCTAGCTTTATCCCAGGAACCTTAATCATGGCAGCCATTACATTCGTTTGAAAATTGTTCTATGGCTACCTAATCAATGGAATTGATACATAATAGTTGCTAATTATAGTACATAATATATTCATTCTATACAAGCACCAAAATACCACTTTAGGATTATATTTTATATATTGATACCTACATAGATGATATTAATGCATAGTATTATTACATTTTATAATATTATATAATTTCATTTCTTTCAAGTTCTCTGTGAATTCAATTGTCATTGCTACTCTTATAAATTATTATTATTTATTAATGCATAGTATTATTACATTTTATAATATTATATAATTTCATTTCTTTCAAGTTCTCTGTGAATTCAATTGTCATCGCTACTCTTATAAATTATTATTATTTATTAATAAGTATGATTTTTTTCCTAATTGAAAATCTATAAGAGTTTTAACATACCGTGCAACGCGCGGTGAAAATCAAGCTAATAGTATATAATAAGAAAACAATAAACCGGTGTAAAAAATAATAAAAGGGAATGTTACTTGCAATTAAGTATTTGCTTGCACGTATGATTGTGGAGTGGTAGTAGCAAATTAACATTTTTTTCGACTTAATTAAACATTTAAGGTCAAAGCATCTTTCAACTAATCATTGATTGGCTAAGTGGGTCCCAGGCTATTTATCCCATTTGATATAAATGCACTAGGTGAGTTTACATTAATTAATTATTTTATTTTATTTTATTTTATAAAAAATGAACATAAATTTGGCCATGCTGAACGGCGTAACGCAATAATGGAATATGGCACGCCTTTTAAACCACGAGGCTTGCAAAATTGACCTTAAAAAAAATAACCCTCTCTATTTACTAAAACAATTTTAAAAGTGTGACATTTTGTGTGCTTTGCTCTGAAGATGTTATATCTACAGAACACTTATTTTACGAATGTGCTAAAGCAATATTGGTCCTGGTCTTCTACTAGGATTTTTGACGAGATCCTGAAGAAATAATTACCTAGTTGTGAACTGTAGTTTCAAAAAATTTTGAGATAAAATTATGATAATTTTTTTAAGATGATGATAATGATTATAATGGTATATGATTTCAAAGAAATCACTAAATATTCGATCGGATACATCTGCATAGAAATGGGATGGTCGCCTCAGTTGCGATGATCCTAAGACGTTTGGAGGATCAAAAGGTCATCTGCAAAGATCTATATAACTAATGTTCATTGTAATGAATCAAATGACGACTGGGATTAGAAACAGACCTGGATATGGGTGATCATGAGGATGGAACCTTCCTTCAAATTTAACGCGGACTCTTTTTACATCTGGGAAGCTGATACCCACCATCTCGATATCATCATCGACATCACACTTTTCTTTAGACTTGAGGATCGAATGCACATATCGCTTCCTATCGTTCATCCCCAAACTAGAACTGGCTTCTTGTTCAACATCAATGAACTTGATCATCTTCCTTTCAAGCATCCTCTCCTTGGCTTCAAGCTCCTCAACCAAATCCTGCAGCCTGCTCTCCTTCAGATTTTAAAAGATAACCCTCTTTATTTACTAAAATAATTTTAAAAGTGTGACATTTTGTGTGCTTTGCTCTAAAGATGTTATATCTACAGAGCACTTGTTTTATGAATGTGCTAAAGCAATATTGGTATGATCTTCTACTAGGATTTTTGACGAGATCCTGAAGAAATAATGAACTAGTTGTGAACTGTGGTTTCAAAATTTTGAGATAAAATTATGATAATTTTTTTAAGATGATGATAATGATTATGATGGTATATGATTTCAAAGAAATCACTAAATATTCGATGAGATACATCTGCATAGAAATGGGATGGTCGCCTCGATCGCGATTATCCTAAGACGTTTGGAGGATCAAGAGTGACGGTAAGTGTGTTTGATATACAACTGTCATGAGCGTTGCTCAAACCACCAAATAACTTGTACGTTGTTTTTTTAAATGCTGGAATAGGTCAAGGAGTCTCGGGTGCAAAAGTTATAATATTCAAATCAAACAAGAATTTCTTTCGTGCTCCATCACGATAAATTTTGAATGTCTAAGAGACTACCATTTAGTAGCCTTGACGGTGGATGAGCAGTTCTTATAGTCTTATGGCCGATAAAATGCATCTGCCAAATATAAGTGCCAGAGCATCTCCAATGGTTGCATTTTGGACTTGCTTGACAATTTTTATAAATTATTAAGCACTAGTTTACCATTGTTTTATTCTACACAAGCACTAGCTTTGTCAAGCAACTAGCCTTGGCAAGCAACTAGCTTGAGTCTCATTTAGTAGACCCCACATCAATAATTCAATGTATTTGGTTGTGTATTAGAAATATGTGGGGTCATACAAGCTAATCTATACTATTGCTAACCATTGGAGAATTTTGCAACTTGCTAGCAAATTAACTTGAATTAATGTAAGCTACAATGTAGTGTAGCTTACCGTTGAAGATGCTCTCGCTGGCTGACTCTGTTGATTTGAAATAAAAAATGACTCCGTTGATTTGAATTCAGAACAATTTTTTTTTTTTTAATGAACATGATATCATTTATGTTACCCACTTGTTGTGAATATTTTTAGGTATAGTTTAATCAATTTTATTAATAGATTTTAAATTCACACCAACTTTGCAGGCATAGATGTAAAACACTTCTGTTCAGTTGATCGATTTAATGAAATACTTTAAAGTTATGAATTGAATTTTTGATTTAATTCATCATTTTCTACAGTGGATAGGAGTCGGACTTTTGAACCTAATATATTGTACTACAAAATTGTCTTTTTTTGCTTTGGTTAGTGCCGTCGATTGCGCTATGAATTTGGTGGCACTCACTTCTCTATCACTAGTTTGTTCATTAGGAGTGGAAGCCAGCATATATGGGGAAAAAATAATTAAGGGTGTGTTTGGTTCGCAATATTTTTGAAAATCTAGATTTTATTTTGAGTTTTTGAAAGTTTGAGTTTTTGTTTGGAATTTTGAAAGTCTGGTTTTGCAAATTTCTTGTTTGGTTGGGTTGAGTTTGTGAGTATAGAACAAAAATTTAGATTGATTTTTAGGATTTTGGAAAACTTAGTGAACCAAACAAGATTTTACAAAATTGGACTTGGATAGTCCAAGTTTTGCAAAAACTTGTCCAACCAAACACACCCTAAAATGTTAAGAAGTAAAATTTCAAAAAAATGTCACTTTTCATTGAATGTATGAAGTGTTAGCACGTCATTTATTTATAATTTTGTTATTTTTCTCTGTTTATGAGTGTACGTTTGATATGGAAAAATATTGTCGATGTTCATGTGAATTGAATTGAACTAATTATAACATGAAATATCGTGATCATGATCTATCTATAATCTAAGTTAAGTTAAACTACATCAGAGAAATTAGGAATTCGGAATGGACAGAAATGATGATTCGGGACCTGGCCCGGAATGCAAACAATCTGAATTCGGGTCACCAATTCGGTCCCGAAACGGGTCACTTTTCTGGGTTGAACCGGCCATTTTTCTGGGTTGATCTATAATCCGACCAAGTTCAACAGTTAAGTGGCTTTTTAGATGGTGGCGCCGCATGCTGATAAACGTGGATTGGATAATTAACTGTGATTAATTAAGACGAGATAAGGACTGGATTAATCCAATTAGTTACATTCCGCAGCTAAAAAAATCCAGTAGCATAATCCAAAGTTGATTATCTTTCTCATAAATGGTCCTTGGAATCCAACATTATAGATTTGGGTGAAAGGTATCTTTATCTTCTACATTTCTGATACTAATGAAAATATCAAAAATCAAATTACTTACGAAAAACATGCATAAAAAATGGTACTAATTATTACTTACAAAATAAATGCATACAAAATGTTTTAAGTAAAACCACTATTATAGACTCCACCAAAAAACTATAGTTTGTGAAATTTCAATGAGTTAATTAGCCTAAACATTTATTTTAATATAAATCTTTTTATTAACCTTATATAAAATGTTTAGATTAGATGTTCATAATTTTTAAATTCACAATTTTGAATATATATATATGTATGTATATATATATTAAACTTTTTTATTAGAAAGTAATTAGAAGACAATTTCATGACAAATAATTTGGGACAAAGAAAAAAACAAATAGAGTTATGACAACAATAATATTCTAATTTCATAAAACTATTTTTATAATATAATGGGGTCACTTGCTCCAAGGCCAATTTGAATTAGTACTTTTAATTTCTGATACGATCTGATTCGGATATAAAATTAATTTGAAATATATCATACATATTTTAACTTCAACTATTTTCGATAAGTATGAACATGACCTGGTATGATAATCTGAATTCACACCACTAACTTATTTAGAATAATACAAAGTTAGATAATATTATATTATTTTAAAAAGAATTCCAATAAAATTCCATCCTTAAAGATATACTCCTAGGAGGAATAGAGTGCATTTAGATAATCATACAATAATTTGGAGTATTTACTTTATTATATATTTTACTCAATTCCACATTCAAACGTATGTACAATATTTAGATTTATAAAACATTTAGCACTAAATCAATCATAGTTTTGAAATCATTTAAACTTTGTACACATTTCAAGATTCTTTATATTTTCAATAGATTTTTATTAATACTTCTTCTAGAAATGGTCAAAATTTAATAAATATTTATTATATATTATTTTCATCGATCAATTGAACAATATAAAAGCAAATTATCAATATTTTATTTCAAATGTGCGAGTTTTTACATCAGTGTAGAATTTAATTGCAAATATTTTTATTATAAAAAGTACGGCTAACTGAACCATGCTCACTTTCAATTGGTATATACATACTTATATATGGATCATTAGTAAAAATCTTGTCCAATTTATGTAACATATATAAAAGATAATCATGATTCAACATTTTGATTTATAAACACTAAAATCTACACATTTCAAGATTGTTTTATACTTACTATATTCTACTAGAAACTGTATAAAGTTATTTAACCGCGTCAAATGTGAATCCATCATACAACATTTATGATATATAATTTTTAGCAATTAATTGAATCGATACAAACAAAATTATCAAAATATTTCTTTCAAAATACACTTGGAGGCATGGAGTGAGAGGAGCTATACAGAATTTGTGAGAATAATGGGCAGATTTTGTGTGACATCTGTTCTTTACTAAAATCTACACATTTCAAAATTATTTTATACTCACTAGATTTTTTAAATACATTTTCTAGAAACAGCATAAAGTTATTTAACCGCGTCGAATTAGAATCCGTCATACAACATTTATGATATATAATTTTATCAATCAATTCAATCGATACGGAAAAAAACTATCAATATATTCATTTCAAAATGTGCAAATTTTACTGAAAAATAGCTAATAATTTATTATAAAAAATTCGGTTAATTGAACCATGCTCAATTTCAATGGTATGTACACACCTATAATTTGGATCATTAGTAAAAAATCAGGTTCAATTTATGTAACATAAAAGATAATCATGATTCAGCCCCTCATTCTGCAATTAATTCTTACTCGGTAAATGTTCATCATTTATTACCATTATTCAACTGAAATACCATGATTCATTCATCTTCAATTTACCCATCCCCTCTATATATGTAACCCCCACTTTCTCCCAAATCATCATTAAAAAAATTTCTTCAATTTTCAGTTTTTAATATCTGCAGAGATGAATCCATCGTCATCAGCTTTAACCTTAACGCAAATCCCAGAAAATAACAACAGCTTCATGTACATTGAAGAAACTCTGCATGGCAACGAATTGCCGCCTCTCTGCAACTCCGATCACGACGAATGGTGGCCGTTGATGCCATTCCAGAGCAGCGCCGACTTGGAGTTTCCACCGTTCGATGACATCTCTGGCGATTTCACGACGATGTGGGACCCATCTTTTCACCAGTACGAGGTTAGCAACCACAACAACAACGACGACGTATTGGTTGACGTCAAGCCGCTCATGACCGTGCCTGCTTCTGCTACTGGAGAAATGGCGTTATCGTTTGATGATGATGATGATGATCATCTTCCTCGTATCGAACAAGCTCCGGCGATACCGCCGGCGGTGATGGAGGAGGAAAGGTTTCAGTACGGTGGCGTGATAAGGTACGGCAACAAGTCGTCGGCGCTGAGTTACGACGAGATTCGCAGGTTTTTCGACGTCCCAATCTCGGCGGCGGCCAAGGAGTTGCATGTCGGCGTGACTGTGCTGAAGAAACGTTGCAGGGAGCTGAACATCAAACGATGGCCTCATCGGAAAATCAAGAGCCTTTCGTTCCTGATTCAGAATGCTAAGGTAAATAATTTATCCTTAATTTTTATGATCACAAACCACGATTTTTATTTCAGTTTTTTAATGATTTTGATTTGTTTTGTACCAGGATATGGGATTGACTAGCGAGGTTTCGATGCTCGAAGAACACAAGAGAATGATACACAGAATCCCAGAAATGGAGCTAACAGAGAGAACCAAGAAACTCAGACAGGCATGCTTCAAAGCGAATTACAAGAAGAGAAGGGCTCTGGGCATCATGCCGGCGGCGGCTTACCAGAATTAATCATCGGCTCCATCTTTTCATGTTCTATCAGTTTTTTTTAATGAATGCTTTTGATGTGACTTTAATTTTATCCTTTAGATTTTATGATATCCTAGTACTTTGCCTAAGGGATGTAAAGGTGGAAAAAACCTTTGATGGAAAAAACCTGCAATTTTATCCTTGATTTTTGATGGGCAAAACAATCAGATTTTGATTGAATAGGGGAACAACATTTGATTTTTGTTGTAATTGAAAAGTAACATTATAAGTAATGTTTACAAAAGATTTGATATATTAAAATTTGACACAGTAGAATGCGTTATTCAACGGATACGGACAATAGCGTGCCATTAATTTCTCGCATGACGTCTTGATTTGATCGCACGCGATAACGTTACATATCGCACGCTATTAAGTGAATCACAATCAGATTTTTATGGGATAGTGGAACAACATTCGATTTTTGTTATAGTTTAAAGATTTGATATATCAAAATTTGACACCGTAAAATATGTTACTAAGTGATGAATTAATGGTGGCATGGTCGTGTTGATCTTTAATGGAAAAAACCTGCAATTTTATCATTGTTGATTTCTGATGGGCAAAACAAGCAGATTTTGATTGAATAGTGGAACAACATTTGATTTTTGTTGTAATTGAAAAATAACATTATAAATAATATTTACTAAAGATTTGATATATTAAAATTTGAACAGTAGAATGCGTCATTCAACGGATGCGGAAAATAGCGTGCCATCAATTTTTCGCATGACGTCTTGATTTGACGCACGCGATAACGTTACATATCGCACGTTACAAACAGATTTTTATGGGATAGTGGAACAACATTTGATTTTTATTATAGTTAAAAAGTAATATTATAAACCATGTTTATTAAAGATTTGATATATCAAAATTTGACACCGTAAAATATGTTATTAAGTGATGAATTACAGGCAATGTGTGCTGTCATCTACTTGGCCGGTTTGACTATTCAACAAATACTGACAATAATGTGCCATCAGTTTCTCGCACGACGACTTGATTTGATTTGACCGCACGCGACAACGCCACATAACATACGCTACTAAGTGAATTACAAGCAGATTTTTATGGAATAGTGGAACAACATTTGATTTTTGTTATAGTTAAAAAGTAATATTATAAATCATGTTTATAAAAGATTTGATATATCAAAATTTGACACTGTAAAATACGTTATTTAACAAATACAGACAATGGTGTGCTGTCAGTTTCTCGCATGACGACTTGGTTTGACCACACACGATAACACTACATAATATACGTTACTAAGTGAATTACAGGCAATGTGTGATGTCAGCTACTTGGCCGGTTTGACTATTCAACAGATACACACAATCGCGTGCCATCAGTTTCTCGCATGACGACTTGATTTGACCGCACGCGATAACGTTACATAACATTCGCACGCTACTAAGTGAATTACAAGCAGATTTTTATGGAATACTGGAACAACATTTGATTTTTGTTATACTTAAAAAGTACTATTATAGATCATGTTTATTAAAGATTTGATATATCAAAATTTGACAAGGTAGAACAGGGCCGGGATTGGTGCAGTGCGGGCTGTGCGGGAGGGCCCGAAAATTTAAGTGACCCAAAAAAAAAATTAGGTGTATTATATACGTGTATTTTTTAAATTTTTAAAAATGTAATAACTATTGGAGTTATTTTCTTAAGGGGTTTTTCCTCTTTGAACTTGGACTTTTTAATTTTCTTGAAGGGTTTTTTCTTCTTTGAATTTGTGCATTTCAATTTTAAAATATTTATCTTTCTAATTTTAATATTTTGAATAAAACTATATTGAATTGCAATATATATTATTCTTATCAATTAATAATATTATTATATTTTTTATTATAAAAGGGGCTAAAATAAAATTTCCGCACCGGATTTCAAATATGTTGGACCGGACCTGCTATAGAATACGTTATTTAACAAATACAGACAATGGGGTGATGTCAATTTCTCGCATGACGACTTGGTTTGACCACACACGATAACGCTACATAACATACTTTGCTAAGTGAATTACAGGCAATGTGTGCTATCAGCTACTTGGCCGGTTTGACCTAACATGATAACACTATATAACATGTTATTTTAGAATAGCAGCATTGGGGTGTGTGTTGTCAGTTTGTCACATGACGACTTGGTTTGACCACACACGATAATGCTACCTAACATACGTTACTAAGTGAATTACATGCTTGGCCGGTTTGACCGAACATGATAACACTATATAACATTTTACTAGTGAGTTACAGGTAGATATTATGCTGTCAATTACTCGTCCAAATTTGACCAAACACGATGACACTTTTATAACATGCTAGTAAGGGAATTCCACGTAACACTTTTATAACATATGCTAGTAAGGGAATTCCATGTAATGTTGTGCCGTCAATTCATTGTCCCGATAATTTGATATGAAACGATGAATTTCGAGATGATATTTTTCTTATTCATTAATGATATAACCCAATAATTTGATATGAAGCGATGAATTTCGAGATGATATTTTTCTTATTCAATAATGATATAAAAATCTAGAATGATCAATATCATATGTATATATGAAGAAAGAACAAAATACACATTTCAATTCGACTCAATCCAATTCAACACCTCTACTTTTAATACCATAATAGTGCTTACATAATTAGTTACACAAAAAAGTGTTAAAAAGTGAGAGACTATTCTACGTACTAAATCAAATCAGCCGTCTTCAGTTGTTCTTGTCTTCGTCTCCACTGAACCACCTGCCTGAAGCTCCCATAGACACCAGCCTGCAAATAAAAACACAGTAATTTTATAATCTCCTCCATCAAAAAACAAAAAATATATTTCTTGAGATTAATTAAATAAATTAAAATTACCAAGAACTTTGAGCTGGCATGAGACAAACTAGAAAAACTACTCCTCCTCCTGATGAAACGCCGGGATCCCTTCGACGAGCTTCCGAAACTCCGGCTAAATTTACATGTAAACCTAGTTTTCTCCTTGTTAATCACGCCGTCATCCTCGTACTCATCATCGTCCCCAATGATCGCCTCCTCCAGGCTCCTGTGCGAAGCACACGAAGACACAGCACGCTCATCAGGACCGCCGAGCACGGTGGTCGGAGAATTCGAATCGGCGGCGGAAGAAGACAGCGACGAAGACGACGAAGAATTAACGTTATTGATCAGCGCCATCCTCGGTGGAAGTTCCAGTCTTCTTGAGCTACTGTTCTTGAAAGACTGCGGCCTGGCTTTTCCCGGAGCTTCTTCCCAGTGAAACGGAATCGAGAGCTTGCTCGGCGGCGTTGGCATGGCGGCTCTGATCGGCTTGTTCGGGAGCTTTGACAGGGAGATCTTCGGCGGAGTTGCGGTGGGATCGTACTCTTCTGGATCCATCCCCATTACCAGCCGTTGGATCTCGAGGTGTTCTTGAGGAGTTGCTGCCATTTTTTTCTGGATATTTATAGTGTGTGACTGTGTGAAAAAAAATGGAGAAGAAGGTGAAGTGGAGCGGGTGGAGTTGAATGCACAACGTTACGCTCCTGTTTTTATTCACGAGCAACGGATGTGCGACTACCAATTATTATTTATTAAATTTAATATGACATATTTGGGTAGATATAGAGGCAGCTAAAATAATCTATTTTAAGTAATTTGTTTATTTTCCTTGTATAATGTGCATATACTATAAATATTTGTATAAACATGTAGACATGGAAGAATGATAAAACCCTAATCTCAGTAAAGTTATGATATTGCATACAATTCTCCTTAAATCTTGAGATTTTGATAAAATCCAGAACCTTCTTGAAGCTCGAACTTCATCGATATCTTGTTGGAACTTAAACTTTGGTTTTCAGAGATTTTAATCAGATTAAAAACTCTTTAAATCTCGAATTAAAATTTCTTTTGATTTTTTTGAAAAGTCAAATTTCCATCACCGCCTGACTCAGTGAAAAATTATACATTGTACATGTGCTAAATAAAAATCCCTACGATGAACATCAAGAATTGTACTATAATATGATTGAAAATTTCATATAGTTGGTAGAATTATAATCATGGTAATTTCCCTTATAATATCCATCCTTTTCCTAGTATCGAATTTTTTTTATCCACTTGAAGAGGAAAATATGTAATTTTGTTGGAAATTTTAGTGATCTATCACTTTTTATTTAGTTATAAGAAAGAAAAAGGCAAAGTTTCTAGAAAGTCCGACTTTCTTAAGTGTTATGGAATTACCACTATATATTTAAGGTCAAGTGATACTATTATGTGTTAAAACATTGATAGTATCAAAATGAACGTATAGTAAAACATGTTTTAATGCAAAAATTCATGAATTTACATTAAAACATTAATAAAATTCAAATAACAAATTTTACAGTTCAAATTAAAAGGTACAATGTATAAGTTAAAACGCATAAAGACTCTTATGGAAAGTCAGGAAAGTTGGACTCTCAGGAGAGTTTCTCGAAGAAAAAGGCAATCGAATTATTTTTTAATCAAATTGAAAAATATAAATTTTTTTTGACAATGAAAAATATAATTGAAGCGTGAAGAATGTGACACAATTGATTTTACTCACTCAAGAAAATGACCGAAACGGATCTACAACGGTCACAAATAAGCTTAGGTCAGATATGACCAAAAGCCCAACTGTCCACATCAATTGGGCCAAACGGGAAAACTGAATGCGACAGAAATTTGACCCGATATTAGCATTTTCGGCCGACAAATATTCATTCCGAGCAAATGGATCACCGGAAGAGGCTAAGCCGGCGCTTTGTTTCTTTCCGCCGGCTGGTTTCCGGCAAGCTAGTGGCTGATGTTGAAAGTCGCATTTCACTTTTTGTAGTATGATCAAGTCAATAATAATAAGAATAACAATAATCTAGTATAATGCTAGTGAACGAGAACAACATTTCGAAACTAAAAGTGTCATAGAGTCGTGGGTGTCACGGTGTCCGCTTAGGCGGATGTTAAGAGACGTTTAGGTGTTCAGACAATTTTTCGGTGCCGTCATAATTTTCTCCATGATAAAAATAGTGATTTGGCAAATTTTGACATCGTCTAAGTGTCTTAAACACTTTGAATACGTCATTTTTCCACTTAAGTGACGCTCAAATCTGGACTTGTATTAATTGGGCCGGATCCTGATTTAATAAGATTCAATTTTATCATATTGGGTCTTGATTTATCAAATTGTAATTTAAAGTTGAAAGTTTTTGTATATTATTTTGCTACCCAATTTTCATGAAGAGTCAAATATTATATTTTCAAATATTAATTTAAGTATATATCAATATTTATACAAAACGCCAAGTCGCCGTAGTCACCGTAACAATTGTTTAGGTGTCATATCATCTAGGCGTCCAGGCGCTGGCCGCGCCTTAAAATCTCGCCGTAACAATCAGAGTGCATTTTAATTTATGTTGTGAATTCCGAATTGAATATAATTTGACAAAAAGAACTATTCCCATTTAACCTTTTTTTTCTAATTAATCTAACGTTTTAACATATACAAATAAAGATATTTGTGGTCAAAGTCATGTTTATTTTACTTCGAAAATTTAACTCACTAACTTTGGTTGACAAGGAAGAGTAGTGAAGCATGTTTGTTGGTCAATCTTTTGATTAGATGAGAATGTAACTTCTCATTTTCAATATATACTAACAACCAGTACCAAATATAGTTAATTATCAAATAGAAATTTCAAGATCAAATAACACTATTTATCCATTAAAAGTACTTTAATATATGAGTTTGGTTATGCTGATTTATTCAATTGCAATTAGGTCAAAAAGAAACAAAGCTTATTACATCATCAAACAGCATGATCACAAACCTAGGAGCAAAAGAGAGAATTAACATGTTATCTGCTCTAGACTTATATGGACTATGTTCTTCCACATTCTGCATCTACTTTCTAGGTAACTCATAAGTTAGCTAACAGCAGAATGAAGACATAAGTTGATTTTCTCAGTTATTTCAGTCAATCTGTGCCACTCTACTTCTTGAAATGTATGCCATCACAAGCAAGAGTGCCCCCAAGATCCCCAATGATTCTCGATATCCTGATCTCGAGGCCTCGCTGGACTTCCTTGAAGAGCGTTTTGATGCTATCCGCGAACCTCTTCATGTCGAAGCTTTCAGGAGTATCGAACTCATCTGCTGCACTGATGAATCCCGAGGCGATTTTTGACTGCAGTTCCATCAGCTTCTGGCCTGTGGCAACCATATATCTCTGCAGCTGATGTGTTTCTTCTAAGTAATGCTCCAGCAGTCTTGTTTCCTCCCTTGTCTTGGCTGCAGCATTGCTATCCCCGCATCCCAAACCGACATCATTTTCATGCTGCAAAATGATGGCTTTTAGGTCACTTTTTTCAGAGAATATGTTAAAACATGGAGGTTTAGAGGTTAAACTTACCATTCTCTGGCAAAGATCATCGGTCTTCTCTTGGAGGGATTGGTATCGCCCGATTTGTTTATGCAGCAAAGACAATAAAGCGAAAATTCCCTTGCCTTGAGTGTCGCTGTTTTCCTGGCTCTCTTGCTTTCCTGCCAGCCTCTCAAGCATGAGCAGCTGCTGCTTCAGTCTCTTGACCTTGAATGACAGCCCGAGCGCGTGAAGATCCATTTTCCAAGAGGAGCTGTTGTTTGTTGTCAAGCTTTTCCCAGCTGTTTCAACGTCTCGTGAGCTAGAGCTAGTACTTTCCTCATCTTTAACAGAGTTTGGAGAGTTTGCTTCGTGCAACTCGTGTAAGGAGGGCTGGACTTGGAGTGTCAAAACTATATCCTTATGCTGGTCACTAGCAGAAGTTTCATCCAGAATCTGATCGCTTTCGCTAATCTCATCAACTGGTTTTCTCTTCACTATCTTCACTTGAGACCAGATGGTGTCATAGGCTACGTTCATGTCACGAGAAATGGCGTTGGAGGAGGTTTTGTGGCAGCTGCAATGGTTCATCTGCCAATCCAAGTTCTGCTTCATGGAATGCAGTTCTTGTTCTCGGTTCAGCAACAAGGATTCCAGTGTCATGCTGTTCTGTTTGAGCTCAGACAGATCGTTTTCGAGCCCTTCTATGTGGGACTGCAGCTTCTTTGATTCTAGTTCCATGCTCATTAGTCTCCACCTGAAAGCTTCTAGTCTCTCATCTTTGATTGTTAGCTGTTCGGTAAAAGCATCGACCTCGAGGTTATGCTTTTGTTCAAGTGTGGCTATGTATTTTTCCGCTTGAGACCGAACCCAAACCTCCAACTGCTTGAAATCAGCTGAAACAAAACATATAAGATGGAATTATCAGCTAAAATGAACAGAAAATCCAGTGAAATGAGCAAAAGTAAGGACTCGAGAACTCGATCTTACTTGAGTTTTGAGTGCCCTCTGAAATGCACTGATCCAAAGCAGGTAGAGAAGGATCTATCTCTAACTGTGGCTCTTTTCTTCGGGTTTCTGGCTTCATAGGTGCAGTTCTGTACAGCATATTTCTCAGGGAATGTCTTTCTCGCCTTTGTTCGGAATCCTCAGCTTGCTTTCTCTTGGCCTTTGACATCTTCACCTCCTCAAGAAGCATCTGTTTCTCAGAAGTATCCAGCTTGGATTTCCTCAACATGGCTGACAAAATCTGATCTTTCTGCTCCAAATCTCTTCGCATTTTCACGAGCTCCATGGACAGCTTCTGAGCCATCAAGGCAGACTGATCCTTCAGCTCTATAACAGAATCGCGCTCGTTCTTTGCAGACTCAAACTGCCTGAGAGCCCGGCTCATCTCAGCCTCGAGCTGTCTCTGATTCGAAACAAGCTCAATAAACGCTGTCTTATGCTTCGAGATTTCACTTGTATGGCGTTGAGATAGTTCTGCTAAACTGTTCTCTACGCTCTTCAACTTCTCTTCAAGTTCCTTCCTTTTCTGCTGTTCTGCATCAAGACTCTCTCCCTTGGACTTCAACAAAGCTTCGTTCTGGCGAAGCTTTTCATTCGATTCTAAGGTCGCTTTCTCGACCTTAGCCTGACGAGATCTTAACTCGTTCAGCAAAGCTCCAACCTGCTGCCTGAGCTTCTTTCTCTCATTAAACCAGCCTTGTTCTTGAGAAGCAAAGATCCCTAAGACCTTCTCATTGGCCTTGGCATCATCACTTCTTCTTTTCTTCAGATCTTCGATCTCTTTCTTCGCATTCTCGAGATCACGAAGAAGCTCAGATTTACAGTTCTCAAACTCTTCCTTCTGAGCCCTCCAAGCAAGCAATCCCAGAAGATGAGCACTTCCCATGAAAATCCCATTTTTGATCTCTGACCATTTCTCTTCACACAAATCTCCAGAATTCAACAAGTTTTCGCTCTTGTCTTCAGACGAAACCGGACATGATTCCACAACTTCCTCACCATCCATCGCGAAATTCAGTCTACAAAATTCAACAAGTTCAGGAAATGCATCAAAATTCACTCTTCGAATTTCCTACCAACATGAAGTACTCCACAAATACAGAAAACAATTTCAAAAATCAATGTAAACATGATGTTTAAGAACAAGAATTCACAGAAAACTAGTCCCAAAAGCCCAAACTTCACAATCTAACAGAGAAGACCAGTGTAGCTAATCATTAAGCAAAAAGGCATGATTCCGTTCCCCAAAGTCTCAAACGATATGAATCATTCCAATACAAACACATAAAAAGGTTCAAAAATACATCAAAGATTGGATTTTTAAGTGCAAGAAAACAAAATTCCACAGCAATCAAAGCCATGAGAATGCAATCAAAGCTATCAAACTCCACAATCAAACAGAACAATGGTGCTTTGAAGTACTCAACAAACACATAAAAGGGTTCAAGAATTCATCAAAGATTGGATTTTTAAGTGCAAGAAAACCAAAGGTTCAAGAATTCACCAAAGATTGGATTTTTAAGTGCAAGAAAACAGAATTTCACGGCAATCTAATCATCCCAACACACAGTGTATACATGAAATGCACCAAAACCATCTCAAACATAACAATGGTGCACTGAATTCGTACCATTCAATAACAATCACAGCAAAATCAGTAAACAAAAAGGCATTGAAAACTTACCACTAGAATAGCAGTGGAGAAGAAGAGGAGCCCAGAACAACCAAATCAGCAGAAAAGAACAGTTCTTGAATCCAGCCAATACAGACCAGAGACCACTCTCCCTTTGTACCTCAATTTTCCATCAAAACTTTGTCAGAGAAGGCCACAAATCATTGAACTTTACACCAAAAAAATACAGAAAAAGAGGGGCTTTGCTGTAACCGAATTGAGTAGAAAGATCAGAGAGGGGTGTTCCTGGTTATCAGTGAAATCTGGCCCCATTGCAGCCCCACTGTCGCAAACTCAGAACCCTCTTTTTCCTGAGCTTTCTATCTTTCTACACTCTTTTTTCCCTTTTCTGTTAAGGTGATGAAAGAAAGGTCCTAAAAAAGGAGCTAGATTCCTGGGTTTTTGTCACCATTATCATCATTCATCACTTTCTTAAACAGAATTCAGTACTGCAATAAAATAGTGTACTTGCAATTAAGATGGATCCCAAGTTAAAGAACATGCAATCTGTAACTTCAGTCAGCTTAATATATTTTTCTATCTTTCCAGCTAATTAGAGTACCTTAATTTTGTCGCTTTCCTCGTTTTACCTTAGATTGATATAGTTTTAGTTCAATTTAGATCGTTTTTTATGAAAATATGACCATATTCATGTAATTTCACAAAAATGGAGTAAGTACTATCGTCATTATGTAATATTTACCATACATTTCAAAATATATTATAAATTATGGTTAAAATTGGATAACCATCATAAAATAGAGTATTCTTAATTTAGAGCATCTCCAAAAGATGAACACAAGATTTGATATATTCTGTACCATTTATTTTCAACCCACAATATTTCACATTAAAAGGAATATTCTATTATATACTATTCAAGATATATTATTTTATTTTATTTATTTACTTTTTAAAATATATTTTACTATTGTCTTATATTTTAATTTTTTGCTTAAATAAATATTGTTATATCTTTAGATTCAACTAAATTTATTTCAAGCTCAACTATTATGGCACTTGAATTATATTTATTTTATAAAATTAAAAAGCAAGCTCAACTATATGCTACTCGAATCATATGTATTTTATAAAAATAGAGTTACTAATTAAGTTTTGTGGGGTGAAATCATATTTATTTGATGAATAATATGTATTTGATTAATTAAACCTATAAAACATAAAGGCAAGTAAATAAATTAAAAAACACAAAACAGCTAAAACTAAATAGAAAGCTAGGTAGAGATTCAAATTTGAAATATGATTATCCTATATCTAGCGGAAACGTACCATATTTATATCTAGAAATGATTATCCTATATCTAGCTAGTACATTACGTAATATTTACCATACATTTCAAAATAAAGTATGGTTAAAATTGGATAATTAAGAAAACAAATTTTATATACATGTACTAGCTTATTATTTGATAGAATATTCTTATATCAGGTCCTAATTAGTGTGTTACATCCTTGCGAGAAAATCAATTATAATTATATTGGTTAGGGGCATTTTGCATCCGTCTATAAATTAGAGGTAATTTCAAATTTTCAATGGTCGTTTCCTTAAATTACACTCCATTCCATTATAGACTTAGACAGATCAGTTTAAATAAGTTCGATTCAATATTATAAAATATAATTTAATTTTTTTTGAGGAAATAAAATATAATTTGATAAATTTTAGATTATGTTAATAATATTATTATTGATACTTTCTAATACATTCTTAAAGTAAGGTAAATATAAAACCACCACGCGGATGGAGAGACTTTTATTAAAATTCACGAAACTTATAAAAGGAAATAATAAAAATCGAAGTTATTGACTTGTGGTGAAATTGTAATAAATTGTAAAATAAAATAGAAATTGCTTTCGAACAAAGTTTATATACTAAAATTTGTCGAACAAAAAATTAAAAACAGATATTAAAATTTGCGTGTAAATTTAATAGTGAAATGATAAATCAAACTGGACATGACCTAGCATACATAATCAACCGAATTTAGAGAAACACGTACGTAAGACAAACACCTAATTGTTCATATTACAATTAATAATTAGGTCGATTTTCAAACACACAACAAGACATGAATTAGTATAAAACTGTCTTATCTAACTGTTTGTCCACGCTCTGTAGTTGATGTTTTTAACCCTTTAATCTTGGGAATGTACTTCTCCCAATAATAATTAACTGCCACTCTAATGATTTTAACTGAAAATATATCGTACGGCACCGGTAGTAGCTAGCTTCAAAAACTAGGCTATCATGTATGTCTGCTAGGGCAATAGGTTGTGGACCACTGGACTGTCTTGTTCAGAGTTCCCAGACACCATTTAATTCCAGTAGATGTGAATCATATGATCAACATTAAAGTTCACGAAATCATGATAATCTGATCCATTTTCTGGTGCAGTTCTTTTCAGAAGATTTGAATAATTTTATATATTTTCCCAGAAATTAACTTGAGTTTGATTAGCAAAACCAGGTCATTTGTGGACCCTAATGATTCATGTGTTCATTCCATATGGCCTGTTTTTGAATGTTGATGTTGATGGTTTTTCATGAGACCTGTAAAGATGGTATTTTGGAAAGCTGTTTGGCAAAAGCACTACACCCTCAACCCCAGTTCAATTTTTTCAAGCATCCTGATTATAATGTTAATTAAAAGCTTAATAAACTTACATTCATACTCTGTCCAGTTCAGCTTCTTGCAAGCAGTTTTTAGTAGCTAGCAGCTCCAAACAGGTTCAAACCGTTCAAGCAGCTCCAGCAGTTTTGGCAGCTCAAGCAGCTGATTTCATTCGACCTGTATTTTTTTTTTCTGAAAAGAAATAAAATGTTTTGAAATTTATGTACTAAAATGTTTATTTTAATTGTTGTCAGTGAAATATTGTGTATTTTAACTTGTCTAATTACATTTAAATCACATACGAATTTCATCCATAAATAATAAAATAATCCAAACAGTTTCAAGCAGGTCAAGCAGTTCCAAGCAGGTCAAGCAGTTGTAGCAACTAGCAAGCAGCTCAACTGGACAGGGTCTTATTGTATAATTTAGTATTTTGATTGTGATAGATGCATCATCATCCATGTGAGTGTGACCATGTTTCCGAGGACTTTAATTCAGAAACGGGTTTTGTTTCCAGATTTGCCGTTGGAGCCTGAGCTTGCTGACTGATCCCATCTCTCCGGTTTGATTGTCTTCTAAGCAATATTCCCATGATTTTATAAACAAGTGATTCATTCTTGTACGTTCTATAAATTGTTATATGATATTCAATTAAAAAGTGACGCCGTTTTATAAAAAAGATGGCAACATAATTACTAGTTACACCCAAAATTGGGAAGCAAAGTGACTTCATTTTGAATTTTTGATGGAGCGGGGATTTTAGTTAACCTTTCTTAAAACTCACGAATAGGTGGAGGGAATTTATCAGGATTATCGTATCAAAAAAAATTCTCGATGAGCAAGTTTGTTATATATTATCGATGAATGATAGGAATATTGCTAAGTTTTAATTAGTTGAGTGTTGTTATACGCAATCCGGTATTTCACTCTTGTAGACGGAATAAATTTACGAAAACATCCTCACTTACTCACTTATTAAGTTTATTGAAAAATTTAGTAATATTCAGGGATGATATTGTAATTTTAATGATATTTTGGACTACTGGACTATACACACTTACTCACTTATTAAGTTTATTGAAAAATTTAGTAATATTCAGGGATGATATTATAATTTTAATGATATTTTAGACTACTGGACTGTGTATAGCACTTCAGTTTTAGTTCTAACATACTCAATCGTCAAATTCAGTGCACACTACAAGTGTTGTTTGACTTTGAAGCAATATATATATATATATATATATATATATATATATATATATATATATGAAAATATCTAAAAGTTGAATTAAGATCAGACAAATTAAAAATGATGTGTTCTTCAAATTAAGCAAAAGTAACATTTACTCGATATGTTCAATGCACATCCTATGCACAAACCATGCATACTAATAGTTAGTTATCAACTTAATTTGAAATTAATTAGCCTAATCATGATTGAAAATAAGAGGACCAATTTATCTACTCATCGAAATATCTTATAAGAGCAAATTAATAACCAAATAATTTTTGTGCGTACAATGTGCATTCATATATATACGCACGCACCTTGCATGCTAAATATATAGGCAGTGAAATTTATTTAATTGTTTACCATGTAAGAGTAAAATTAATAATTATCGACTAATATTTGTGCGCATGATGTGCATTCATATATGCACGCTAAATAATCATCGAAATTTATATAGTTGTCTATCTTGTATAAGCAACATTCAAAATTATTTAATAGTATTCGTGCGAATAATGTGCATTCATATGTGCACACATCATGTTACTAAATTCAAAATCGCATAAAGACGAATTTTTCTAAGACTAGGAAAGATGGAAAAGGTAAAACAGAATAATTGGATAAAATAAATTATAAAAATAAATGAAATTTGCAATCTGGCGGCGCGTGACCATGTTCAACATGTTGATGGCGCGTGAGCCGGCAAAAGCATAAGAGAGAAAGTATAAGATAGAAGACGCGGCGCGTGAGTTGGAAAAAGCATAAGGAAACAAGACGCGGCGCGTGACGCGCGTGTCTTAAGTTATTACTAACTTAAATCAAGACACGAGGAAATCAAGAAAAGATTTCACAGACAAGAAACCAGATACAATGTGTTGTTGTCGGAAATGTTTCCGGATGTCATAAACTCGCTGCCGATGGTGAAGCCGGAGCCGGGGACTTCCTCTCAGATCTAACATAGTAGATGCATTTGAGACATTAATTCTTGCAGAATGTTTGACATTAAAACCAAACATATGAACTTCACTTTGAGAAATGTTTTTAGTATAAGGTTGATGCTTAAATGGTGGATTTTTATTGTATTGTTGCAATTCATTGTTTTTCAAATGAGTTTTTATAGTCCTATAAAGGTTTTAAGTTGGTAATAAGTGATTCATTATCCTGTTCATTATTATGTTTGTTAAGTAATATTTTAGGTGTTACATGCTGTCTCACAAACGTGGTACATATAGGATAATGAGCATGTACCACATTTTACCTGGTCCTGATGAACATTAGCATCTCCGCGTCTGCGACGGACCTGACGAGCAGCTGGAACTGTACTGTAGATAAAATACAAATGATTACACAAATAAATTAACAGATATGAGTCCTAATAATGCATGAATTACACAAATTAGGGTGTTTGATGAGTTCACCAAATGAGTTAAGACTTTAATTACTAGTCACAATAGGATATCCATGTTTTTGTGCAAGAAATGTTTTTTTTAGAATAACATGCATGCACTATGCATGCACAGTGCATGCATGCCATATACGTGCGACACGTAACACCTCTAATTTAAAAGATTTTTAATTTGTCAATAATATACATAATCAAAGGTATTGTTTGTTAAATTTTTGTATCGGGATGTGTAAAATAGATAATGAAAAAATGGTTGAAACACGTCGATCATCATATTGAAGTCCAATTTTCTTAATTTTATTAGCGATTCAGTCCAACAAAACTTCAATTTAATGATCATGTACCACATTTTACCTGGTCCTGATGAACATTAACATCTCTGCGACGGATCTGACGAGCAGCTGGGACAGTTCTGTAGACAAGACACGAATGGTTACACAAGTAACTTAACATACATGAGTCCTAATAATGCATGAATTACACAAATTAGGGAGTTTGATGAGTTCATCAAATGATTTAAGACTTTAATTACTAGCCACAATAAGATATCCATGTTTATGTGCAAGATTTTATATATATATATATATATATATATATATATATAGAATAACATGCACGCACAGTGCGTGCATGCCATATACGTGCGATACGTAGCACCTCTAATTTAAGAGAATTTTTATTTGTTAATAATATATATAATCAAGGGTATTTTTTGTTAAATTTTTGTATCGGGATGTGTAAAAAGATTATGAAAAAATGGTTGAAACACATCGTGCATCATACTGAAGCCGATTTTCTTAATTTTATTAGCGATTCAGTTCAACAAAACTTCAATTTAAATGAATTTCGCAAAATTTAGTCGGCATTAACTCTAATCTTCAATATGTAACTTTTCACTTTAATTTAATTCAATTCTATATATCTCAATACAAACCAATTTAGATTTGTTCAGCAAGAACAAAAAAATCAGAAGACGGGCCTAAAACTAAACAGAGATTAGAGAATAGTCCGGCGGTAGGCCCAATATTGTGGAACTCTAGGCCCTTCGAATTTTATCTATATGGGGCTCGATTCGCGCCATTGCCCAATTCGTCTTCTTTCTCCAGAAATTAAAGCACCCAAATTCAAAATTAGGTTTTCTGAATTCATTTCAGTTGCCGGAAAAATCTCTAGGTATATCGTCGGCCGGCGAAGAAGATCCATCTCGCCGCCTCCAATTCATCTGTCCTTCAGGTAGCCGGAATTTTCTCGTCGGAGTTTATATGTATCAATTTGTTGTGAATTTTGATTGGGGATTTTCAGATACAGTGAGAAAAGGGTGTGAGAATTTGCAGAAATGCGAGGAGATGAGCAGTAAACTGGGGATTTTCTCAACCAATGAAACAAAAGAGGACATTAGCACTGCTAATCTGGTAAGCATATTACTAGTTTCAATTTATTTGGTGATGTTTCTGTATTGATGGATTGGCTCATGAATCATTACTAGTCTAATTTACCAGGTTCTTATGCATATCGACCTCGTGTAGATTCTTAGATTGTTAAGAAATAGGGAGAATGTTCATAAAGGACTTAACTTTGTTCCAGATTTCGCTTGTTACATAGTTATGTTGTATAGATTTTGATCTTGTGTAGTGTAGTGTAGGTTCTTGGTTTGTTACGATACAGGGATGATGTCCGTAAAGGATTTATTTTGGGTTTTCTTGGTTACATTGTATGTTGTATGCACTCGATACAGTTTCTAGAATGATAATAGTGATTTGGTACAGGTGCCATTCTATCTCGGTGAGTTGACGGAAAAAATTGCATAGGATGAGAGTATACAGGTTCTTGAGGATTCACTAGCTAAACTCGAGGTGAACTCTTCTATATGTTTGTATAGCTGTTTTAACCTTTTATTGCTTGTGAGTTGTGAGTTGTGACGTCTCGTTATTTTTACCTCATGATTAGGAATTCATATCTTTCTGTGAAGCTATGGAGCTTGTTCCGGGAGAAGAGTTGCAAATTCCGGGGCTAATTTGGCTCGAGATCTTTGGGCAAAAAAGGTTGCTGCTGTGAACTTTTAGCCTGATTCTTGTATTAGTTCTCCTGTTGTTTCGTGCTACTTAAACTAGATCATTACCTTCTTGTTGTTTCAGATTAAGTTAGATGTGCAATGGTTATCGGGACGGGGAGGAGGAGGTTTCAAAGGCTATTCTTGATGAACGTGCCAAGATAGCAGAAACTTGGCATCGCAACTCTGATACACTAAACCAGCTCCTCCTATCAGACGTGATACTTTCGCTCGGGATGTTTTAGAGGGAAGAAGACCGGCCTCAGATTGTTTGGACTGGCTAGCCTAGTCGGTAAAGATGAAGAGGGATATGATGACAACGCTGCTCAAAACAAGGCGTGAGCTTGGGCCGACTGGAAAGACATATCCCTCGTGGAACTGGCAACAAGAAGCTCACACCGATCGGGTAATAGACCTTAAAGAAACCTTAGCCTTTTTCAGTTAATAGCTACTGAGAATTCTTGATAGATTACAAAGCTGAAAATGTTCGAGAAAATGGGAAATTTCAATACTTGCAATAGGCACAAGAGATTTGCTCATTGATATTGATGGAAGTTATAGCATTTTGTAATGGCAATATACACAGTTGGTGGCGCCAAAAAGAGATAAAAACACATGAAATTGAGGGAATTCAAATGCAAAATATAAACCAGCATATGAACCATCTCTACATATCCAATCCATCTCTCCCAAGATGGACAAAAAAAGCACCAAACCAGATGGAAAAACCGAAACACTTCAGCTGTCGACGCACTTGAATCCCCTGCAGATGCTCAGCCACACCACGAACAAGGCGGTGCAGATGATCAGGTCCATCGAGAGCACCACCCAGACATGCTTCTTCCACACCTTCTTCGCCTTGGTATGCCCTGTCTCCATCTTCATCATCTCACCGCTCTCCAGACCTCTGTCTCGGTGCACATTCCCATTCCCACTGGAGTTATTCGACAGGCAATCCCCGAAAGGGAACTTCTTCTTCTTCTTCACCAATTGGTTCGAATTCGGGCTGTTCATCAGCAGCGGCCCGCAGATTACAGAAGAATCCGAGCTCACATTCCTCCCGTGTCCTGATTCCGTCGGCGAATTCATCTCCTCCACACCGCCTCCCCCCAACAACCGGTGAAAAACCGGGCTGAAATCCCCCTGGAAACAATGAGAACTCAAATGCAGCTCCAATCTCCCGGAGGAAACCTCATCGAAAGCATCCCTAACGCTTTTCAGAAACTCCATCCGCTCGGAATTCTCCAGCTGCTCATCGGAAATCGCGAAATACGCGAAATCTCCATCGATAAAAAAGGTGTAGCTCCGCTGCCGGACGGTGTGGGAGAAGAAGGAATGCAGCGGCGGCGCGTTGTCGAGGCAATTCCGAGCAAGCGCTCCGAGATCGGCGTGCTTGGAATTGAACTCGGCAAGCACCGTCGTCCCCTGAGCAACGCAGGCGTAATAAACAAGCTTCGGACTCGAAATCATCTCGCCAAATCAGATCGGGGAGATTCAAGGGAAAGTGAATTTGCTGGGCATTTTGAAGAACAGGATGATTTGATGATTGCTATCACTTTCCCTTGGAATCTCGAAGGGATTCTGGGAAGTTTTTTCTGTAAATCTGGGTTTGGGTGGGAGCCTACAATCATGGAGTTGTTGAGCTATTTCTATGGAGGTGATTAATATATCGCTGTACAGTGCATAATCACGTTGACCCAATGTGGGGGCCCATCGCCCATAGCTTGTCTTCAATAATTCCAGTTTTTTATAAGGTGGAGAATTACAACCAGCTCCCTTGAGTTTTCAGATATGAATGAATTGGTCTATGAAATTAATTGGTTTTTAATTCACATCCATGATGACGAGGCTTTTTGGGTTGTGTTCGTGTTAACGAAAAAACATTGTTTAGAAATAATAAATTCAAATAAAATATTTTAAAGTAAAATCCAACTAATAAATAGTCAAACATGCTTTATTATATAAAAATAATATTTCGTCCAGTTGTGAGATAATTAGATGCAAGAAATTATAATTAGTTACGACAGTAGAAGAATTAGATGATGACCAAATTAGATTTTGTAATTTACACATGAGTGTTTAGAGTTTAGGGTCCTCACTTGTAATATATATAGATGTGTAAATTCTGATAGAAATCCCGTTTGAAAAATTATTTTTTCAAGGTTTGAAAAGTGAGGGTTTGTGTATTGATAGTTTTGATGGTAATATGTTATGAAGGTAGGGATACGTGGATTAAAAATATACAAAAAGGTAATGTCATGGAGTGTGCGAAGAGCTACAAGAAGGTGTGCCCAACTGAAAAAATTTATAATAAGTGATTTTTTTAAAGAAATTACATCCAATTTTAAAAAGTGCAATTTATTTTAGCGATAAGAAATAAATTGAGATGAAGTTGAACTGAATATCACAAAAGTCCAATAATTTACAAAATGAAAATTGAACTTCTTTGAAAAATGAGTGAAATACATGATAAAATAATGTACATCTTACCTAAAACGCAGACATACTAAAAGAAAAGTGTCCCTTAAACCATGGAAAGGAGAGTAAAATACTTGAGAAGAGAACTTAATGAAGGGATTAGCGACCTTTGGCTCCATTCTTGGGTCCTTTTAGCGAGATGGTTATTAAGGGTGCCTTAAGCTTAGGGCAAAATAAAAAGTGCAAATCTTCTTTTCTTTTAGTTTAAGCAATCAAAGTTAAGTTACCAAATCATCTTGGATCATGAAGCTCATGTAATATCATATGGAGATGCACCATTAACAAAGTCAAGGTGACCTAGAGTTCACTCTTAGACGTGGAAAGAACCAAGTGGTAGTTCCAACTTGATGTTCTACTCTTTTGAAGATAAAGTTTTAGTATATGTAAATGATACTCCTTAAGTTTCTACGAATTTGGCAGTTTGGACATTTTTACTCTCATTCTATGTGTAAATCTATAAAATTGTCAAAAAATTAGGGTAACGATTAAAACTAATTACATCATTAGTTTTGACATATCTCCATTCAAATCCTGCTCCTTTCTTTCTCTAATTTATGGAATCCAGAAATCTTCATCTCAGAAACCCCCGTCCATAAATCTTCATCTCAGAATCCCCCGCACGTATAAAAGGCCATCCCAAATCGTCACCGTTAAACCAGAGATTAATGTCCAAAATGTCTAGTAGCTCTACCTTTATAAAATCACTTTCTACCTTTTAATATCTGGTAAAAAGTAACATTTAAAACATCTAAACAAACGGACTGAATTATTAATATTTAAACTGAGAATTGTAGGGCTTTACCCCGAGGGGAGCCCTTCCAGAAATTCTCGATGGCCCAGGACAAGCCCAGACCAAGGAGGGGGTTTGGAAATAGTTTTCAACCAGCAATAGACGCGCCTCGGTTAGAACCTCATAAGCTGCGTCATTGCCCCAAGCGCAAAGATACCTACTTCCATCTCCTCCCTCCTTAATTTATACTCCACACTCCCCTCTCACCCCAAATCTCTTTTCGATGTGGGAATTATGCACTTCAAAAATTTCCACATATAATATTCCTTGTAAACTTCTCCGATGTGGGATCATGGTGTTTGACTCTATCTAGTTCATTCAAAGTATAAAATAAATTTATGAAAGTAACTTCGATTATTATGATCATGAAAAACTTAACAAAATACAAAAACCGGTGGTAATTCTTGTAGTATTTTGGACGACGATGATTTAATTACTGGATTATATGTAGGTCTGTTCTTGAGAGTTATAAGTAAAACAATTCCGTTCGATAAAAATATAAGTTAAGAATTCAGGTATTATAATACATTAATTTTAACTCTAATTCGGTTCAATTCAATTCAAATCATCAATAAAATAACTGCAGGAGAACATGCCTTAGGACTTGTTTACCGATCTGAACTGTTACATGGAAGTGAAACTAATGTATCTAAAATAGAAACGTATGCCTAAATTTACCTAAATTCATTGAATTATATTTTTGATGAACTAAATTGAACTAAACTTAACTAAACTAAACTAATCTGATCTATGCCAACATAGCCTTGGTCTTCCACTTTATTTTTATCCAGAAACTTGCTTAATGATTTCCCAGTACAAAAAACCAGCATCTGGATTCACCAACATATGGATCTTGTGTTTATTAAGTGCAAGATTACAGCAAAAACTACAATCAATGCTGTTTAACTAAATATCACTCTTTTATTATTGGTATGAAGTTATTAACTACGAATTTGTCCTTGCTTTGATTTGTTCCAATAACACAACAAATGTACATGCCAAAATCAGGATCTTTTTCTCATCATCTCTCTCTACCTCAGCTCACATAAGGAGGATCGCTGAACGCCCACTGGAAAACCTGCTCGTACTGAACCGCTGCCTTGTTCCATGTGTAGTCCCGCTCCATCCCCCTCTTCATCAACCCGTTCCACGATGGCTTGTAATCTCTGTAAGTCCCGGTTGCCA
The DNA here is from genome assembly GCA_948330725.1 of Sherardia arvensis. Taxonomy (NCBI): domain Eukaryota; kingdom Viridiplantae; phylum Streptophyta; class Magnoliopsida; order Gentianales; family Rubiaceae; genus Sherardia; species Sherardia arvensis. The sequence continues at coordinate 696,905 of OX415236.1, read as the reverse complement.
GCTTCAGTGCCTGCACAATAAAGCGTTTTGAGACTCGGTTTATAACAGAAGTTTTTACACAGAAGGTTTTTACAGACTGGAGAACTTACTGCAAGAAGGTTTTCTTTTGACAGTGGAGAAAATGCCCAACTGTAAAAAATGGAACAAGATGTATAGTTAAAGCAGAGGAATGCCGAAGATGTAAGATTTCTTAGCATAAAAAGATGCATACCCGGTTCCCTCTCCTCGTCCTTCTTGAGCGTATGGATTGAAATTCTCGACTGTGTCCTGAAGAAAAACACGGATTGGTGAGGTTAGAAAGTAATGCGTAATTGTTAAGAACTTGTGATTTTTTGTTGAGTCTGAATGTACCCTAAGTCCCCCGGTTTTGTGGACAACTGGTATAGTCCCATATCTCATCGCATATAACTGGTTTAGACCACATGGTTCGAATCTTGAAGGCATTACTATTATATCACACCTGCATATTGCACAGAACAGGTAAAATAATGAAATTTACGACCAAAATTCTTAATAATTATACTTTCAAGATTGAAGTCTTTAGTAATTTTTACCCTGCTGTGATTTTATGTGAGATGGGAACATTGAATCCAACCCAGCCCCGGAACTTGTCTTTATATTGCAACTCCAGTTGCCGCATCCAATCTTCGTATTGGCGCTCCCCGGATCCAAGCATCACCTGAAGTAAAGGAGATTGCTTTCAGCTCCTAATTACACGCATAACATATAAAGAGATTGATAGAGGGGCTTACGAATTGAACATCTTCTTGCATGAGTTCTGGAGTAGCTGAGAGTAGAATGTCGATACCTTTCTGATAGTCCAACCTTCCGATAAACCCTATCTATATTTCATTCAAACCGACATGTTAGTTAAGAATAACAGGAATCCAAAATTTGCATTGTCAATATAGACATGCTCACCAAAGGGACGTCAGGGCGAACAGGAAGCCCCAGTTCTTCCTGTAATGCGATCTTGCATTTGACCTGAAAAAAAAAATCTAAGATTTTAGATTACCAGTCCCGAGTCATCTTGCTACAAATCGTTTATGGACTTCAACATTTTGACATACCTTTCCAGAAAGATCGTTTATGGAGTAATGAGAAGAGATATGGATGTCCGAAGAAGGATCCCAGTCCTTGATGTCAATTCCGTTAGTGATTCCTACATAAAAAATGAAATTTGTCGAGTAAGGACTTTACAATTCCAAAAGCGATCAACTTTGGTATGACAACTATTATACATACCATTCAGAACCACCTTTCTACTACCGAGAAGATCCTGTAAACCATTTCCACCCTCCGGGGTAGTAATCTCCCAAGAGTAACCCTGCCATGAGCAACTCTTCAGAGAACTATCCAGAAAATTTGTACTAACACGTGGATAAACCGAAGATGCCACCATATTTCAGAATCAAAGATTAAAGAATTCACTAAAGGACACCTAATATATATTAATAAAAACCATACAAAATATTTGTTCCTCGCACCTGGCTGACTGTCAATATTCTGTCAGCTGTCACAAGTGCTCCTTTCAAGACATTCACAGCTTCACCAGTGTCCAGGGCATGAGTTCTAGCCCAGGTCGGAAATACCCATCCCACTGCCCCATACCAATCCGGAGGCAACCCCAAGGTACTGTAAGTGTTTGCGGGCTCCACTCCCTATCGACGACAAAAGGCAGCTGGAATTACTAATCCTATATCTTTAATGTATTATCAAAACACACTGAAGGACCGTCTGAATCTTAGCACATGCAAAGTAACAGGGATAGAGAAAGAATGAGGCACCTGATGTGCTAGGTTATGTATCACAACAATACACCGAGCATCCTTGTAAACACCATAAGGACGATACTTGGCTGCAAGTAGTCTAACAAGAAAAAACATGTAATCAGCGAGAAGGCAGTAGTTTTGTAAAGGCGAATAAAAAAGATGAAGTATTTGAGTAATGCAGGGATATGACGGGTAACCTACACAGGCACCAAGCCGGCATGCCAATCATTAGCCAGGAAGATGCATTTCTCTCCATAAGTGAACCCGCCCAATGGAAGCACTAGGGGAGCTTCACATGCTGCGTGGCAAAGCAAAGTGAAGCGGAACTGTTTAACCACAAAAGACAAGAAATTTAATTAATCACGTGATTGTTATAATTAATGAGGTGAGAAAAATTTTCGGCTTTATCAATCTTTGATGATTACCCCAGACCTGATTGTCACCAAAAGCACCAAACTGATCACCATAAGGAGTTCCTGGTCTATGGTATGAAGGGTGGTCAACGAATACCTAAAAAAAGAAGAACGATGATATAATTTACCATCACAGAACCCCTCAGGAAATATCCAGACCAAAGTACAAATTTTGATTCATTACCCAATCAACTCCTTCTCTGTATTCATGGTAAAAGGAAACTTCTTGTACACCCTCAGCACAGAAAACTTTGACAGGGCCGCCAACTGGAGAAGCATTAGCAAATTTTTTATCTGCAGCACTTCCGTTCAAGTACCTAGGAGTAACGACCATCACACGATGCCCCCGGGCAGCCAGAGCTATAGGCAAAGAGCCACAAACATCACCTAATCCCCCTGTCTTAGAATAGGGGTAAGCCTCAGCTGTAGCAAAAACGATGTTGTATGTGATCCCAGCAACAACTGAATCTCCTGTCAATTCTTCTAGACCAGGACTCTCTTTACCATTGGCAGCCATTGAAATCGATTCACTGAGGACCTGTGCATCACCTGCAGCACAAAAACCTTAATACTACCTCTGTCATGGTGCAAGTTACAATCTTTTACACCGCTCTTCAATTAAATAATGATTAATCATTAGTACATTTCATTACAAATACAAAAATCATGAAACACTCCTTCCAGTGTTCAAGCATCACTATCTAAAGTGAACATTTTTTATCAAAAACATAGTATCAAAAAAACCGCCTTTTAGCAATTATATCATTTTTATTTCTTACAATCCAAAATTTACAGCAGCATTGCAATCAATTTTGATCAAAACATAGTCTTTCAACAATTATATCATCTTTTTTCTATAGTGATCCGATATTAACAGCAATATTGCATAATAGCATTGTTCAATAGCATTGCAAACAATTTTGATCAAAACTTCGCCTTTTAGCAATCAAATCATCTTTTTTTTTTCTCACAATCCAAAATTCACAGCAACATTGCATGTACCAATAGCATTTGTAAACAATGAGATCAACAATCATCATTCAACTAGAAGTAGCAAAAGATCATTGATTCAAATACCAACCAGATTCAGGAATCAAGTGAAAACCAACAATGGAGCCAGACTCATCCCTCTCAGCACCCAACAACAGATTCTTCTTATCCCTGCCATCTTCTTCCAGTCCTTCCACATCCCGGGATTTCTCCACCGCTCCGCCGCCGCCGCCACCTCCGACCGCACAGCACCACCTGGCCGCCCTGCTCCCGCTCCTTTGCTCGGACCCCAGTTGCCGGAAAACCGGTCCCGACAGCTTCCTCGGCCGCTCCAGAACGAAACCCGGAAACGGGATTCTCGAAGTCATGGCCGCCATCCTTGGGCCGACTGCGACACCGCTACTGTGTGACTGTGTGTGAAGTCACGGAATGGTGGCAAAAGGGAAATGATGGGAAAAAGAGACCCCAAATCATACGTAAGGGATAATTTAATGAAATGGGAAGCAAGATTTTGCGAAAAGGCAAAAAAAGATTAATAATTCTGTAATAATCTGTATGTATGTAGCAGCTTCTGTGATAATTTTCGAGAGGCGCGGAAGCCGATAAGAAATGTGACAGTCGAGTGACAGTGTGATACGACGTCGTTTTAGGTTTGAAACAATGTGGACCGGTCACGTGTCATCCCATGAATTTCTGGGACTAATTGTGATCTTGGCCGACATGCTATATAAGGAAGGGGGAAAACAAAGAGAACGAAATTTGACACCTATTTTTACAAACAAATTGAACAAAAAATTGAAATTGTTGTAATAATGGTGAAATATTGATATCGTGAAATGCTCTCGATAATGGGAGAAAAGTTGTCAAACCCTAAGTTACATTTAACTTATAATACTAGGAGTATTGCGATATACAATATGAGGGAATTTGCTTTTAAAAATTGGAGAAGAATTTGATGAAACACACACGTCTCAGAAGCTCAAAACACACAACTGTTCACCTTCATTTTCCCCTTTTGCTAGTATGAAAACTTTTACATATTTTAGCTAGATAAATGTAATAAGCAATACCATTGAATCAATTACACAAATATACCAGTGAAACTCCGGATTTTATCTAATCATGGATGTAGGTCAAACTGACTGAACCATGTAAATTTTTGTATCATTGTCCTTTAATTTTATAACAGAAATAATATATATTATAACAAATAATAAATGTTTAATTATAATAGATGGCGTTTATTCATTTAATTTTGTAATTTTCTTTGATAAATGTAACACTTTCAAAGATGAAAATGTCCGGCAAGGATTTATCTCGACACTAATGAGAATATTGTTGGCCCCAAATTGACGTTTGAAGTATTGACTTGATAGTATTGTCGATCATCACAAGTTCTGTTTTATTACTCTGGAAATTTCACGTGTCAATGTGTAATAACACTTTCAACCTTATAATCAAACCTGTACTTATTTTGTCTTACCGATATTCTTTAACTTAGAAAAACCACTTGATTCCCAACAAAATAGTAATACACTAACATAGGTTCCATCATCCTTATTCCACATGAATTATACAATTAAACATGTTCATAAACAAAAACTACATTAACCAATCCATCAAGAAAAGTACCACGTTGTTTTCCCTTTCCTTTACATGGGACAAAGATATGGTGAAATACTGAAATGTGAAGTTCATCTCAAATGGGCGCCCATGGACATAGACAAACTCCTCTCCTCAGTGCTCGAATCCGGGCTATACCCGCCACCAATCCATTTCGGAGGCCCATGGTTTTCATTACTCTTCGGATTTGGGCTCCTCATCAGTTGAAACGCAGACCCGCCAAGCCCAGATCTAGCCGCTCCTCTCTTCGTAGATGGGCTGCGAGTCTGCTCCTGATACCTCACCTTAGCTTTAGCGGACTGGGTCGGAGCCATGTAGCTTGGGCTGAAATGTCTATCTGGACCACGGTCGCGGCTTGTGATGTATGGGCTCCGGTCAATGCCGTTAACGTAGTCCATCTCCACTGTCTTCACCGACATGTCGTCGTCAGCTGTGGAGGTGACGGTGGCGTAGGAGCTCTCCCGCGGTGGCATAAGCGGCGGCGGCGCCGAGTTGAAGTGGCGGGACTGGTGGTGTTGCTGCTGCGATGCCATCCACTGCTCCAGCCAGTGCCATCCCCATCTCGGCTTATCGTGGCTGTAGAATCCTTCTCTGTCAACCGTTGGATCATTCTGCAACATCCTAAGATCTTCTTCATGTCGCTGTTGGATCATATTATAAAGAATAAGTGAAATACTCAAACATAGTTATCAAAATAAATAAATAGATGCAAACGTTGTATGGTATATATATGTCTATTTGATCATGCACACACTATCTATCTATTTATTTATTTATTTATTTAATGTTAACAAAATATGATTTACCATGACAAATCATTAATTTTGTTATCTGATATGACATTTTATTAACCTACTATCACTAAAATGAAGCACAATAGTAAAAAAACGGGCTTGCTCATTGTATGACGGTTTTGCTCATGCAGACCAAATTCAGACCTGAATTGATGATAATGCTCCGGCAGTATTGAAGTTATCGGTCTGCTTTTAAAATTACCATTCTGTACATTATACATGTTGTAATCGCAGATCAATAACTCCAAAATTACAGGAATATTATCGTCAATTCAGATATGAAATTGGCCATCCAGAAACAACCCGTCGTGCAATTAGCAAACCTGTAAAAAAAGAGATAGAATGTATAGTAGAGAGAGAACCTGGTAGGCAAAAGCATAAGCAAGAGCTCTCTCCCTCTTGATCTCAGCATCATGCTTCCTCATAGAATGCTCCTTCATCTTATCAGCACTAATCCCTCTGTTATCCCAGCTCTCCATGTCCACCACCAAGTTCTTGTTCGGACTTCTCCTCATTTTCGACACCGCCTCGTCTCCGAGCGCCCTGATCAGCGTCTTCTCCTCTTCCTCCTGCATTCTCCGGCGGAGATTGTCGTTCGCCATCTGGATTCTCCGAGCCCGGACTCTCCCCTGCACTCGGACCAGAGCTTGCATGCATCTCATCGTCATCTGCGCTTGCTTTCTGACGTTGTGGCCTCGAACTAGGGCTTGCAGCCTCACCAGCCCCTTCAAGGCTCTCAGGGCACGCCTTGCCTGAGCAAATAATATTTAACCAGATTAAATTAGGGTTCCATTATAATTAACCTTAATAAAGGTTTTATCAATAGTTGTTATATATTTCACTTTGCTTCACTTGTTCATGATTTTGCAAGGCTAAGAGTGGATCTATTCTTCCAAGATTATTTTTGTTTATAGAATTGATCTGAACCGTGTTAACTAAAGTAAAAATTATTTATGTATTAAAAAAATCTAAGTGTGCTTTGATGAATTTAACTTAATTTTCGTCAAAACTGAACAGAATTATAAAAATAATTCAAAATTTTTTGTGATGAACAGATCCTAACGCGAGTTACACTAGAAATGTAGTATTTCATTCGTCGCACTCCAAACTAATCTCTCATTTTTTTCTTCAAGTAAAACTTAGTAATATATATTGACTGTAAATCTAAATTAATATAAAATAAAATTACTAAATAAAATGTTTTTGGATTAACTTCAAAAAGTTAGTTTGTGTGTATAATTTAGTAATATATAGCACGCCATGCAATATAAAATGGGCAATGCTATACGCAGTCCGTATTTTGCTTATTTTGCAGTCCAAAATAAAAATACGCCATCGATATATGATATGGTCAATAATTATGTATATCAGACATATGCATCATATATACTACTTCTATTGCATACACTTGCAATTCAGTTATATATAAGAATCATTGTATATATGATTATTTAAAAAAAATATGGACTGCAAATAAGCAAAATACGAACTGCGTATGAAAGGTCTGTATAAAAATGGTGAAATAGTAACTTGTATGTGGTTTGATATGAGAAAAATATGTAATATTTAATGAATTAAATATTTTTCAATTATTTTTGTCATATCAACAACCTCGAGATGGTATATATTCAAGGAACATGATAGAACTTGGTTCATACCATTCCACCAAGTTGTCAAGAACATATTAATTAGAGCAATAAATTGAGTAGATTTACGTGATTGTGATAGTATATCATATAGCACGGCCAAGAAATTATGTCACGTACCAAATATCCCCGATAATGGGACTGAATCAGAGTTGCAGATCTGTCTTCCTTAGATTGCCGCCCGTATCCGGCCAACCTAACCACCTTCGCCGCCGCCTGAGCAGCTGCGACGGCGGCTTCTGCCGCCGCAGCAGTGGCCACAGCCACTGCCATGGCGTGGTTGGGGTCCTCCGCTGCGGACGAAGAATCAAAGCTCTCATCGTTGGAAGGTTCGGGGGAACTCTCTGTCGGAAAATGCTCGACGGACACAACTTCCGGCGTTTGGTTTTGCCATTTGTTTTCAACGTTCTCCTTCTGTAAAAAAAATATAATTACTAGGATTATTAATGCATATTTTCACCATCAAAGTTTTATAATAATTGGGGAGGGAGTCAAATCAAAAAGCATATACATACAACAAGAATAATGAGGGATGATTGAGATCTAAGAACAAGATGCACATGATCTCACATTATGCATGATGTGATGGGATGGTGTAGTTGTAGGGATAGCAATTTGTCATGAAGCTTTTTTGTTTGGGACCATATATATGATCCACTTTGGTCTAATGTATAACCAATTAACTCCTAATGGAAAACAAACACTTGCACATTAGTAGCAAATGACAGGTCGCATTCTTGTCTGATCAGTTATATGAATCATATATCGTGTTCAGTGCATTTATACTATAAATCAGCGACGACGTGTAAAATATTATTCATGTTTGATCAGTGATATATGGATCATATTACAGTGTTTGTGTTAGATCAGTTATATGAATCATATTTCGTGACCCGACATTGATTAGATCAAAATTTGCAAAGTGTTGGAACCATAATGTGAGCCATTCTTTGATCTATCTCAAAAGATGTGGTCATGCTTTGCTTCTAAGTAACTCAAAAATGACAAAAATAGAGAAACAAAGTGTTTTCCACTACCACTGTAGTGAATATAAATGGTGTACCTTCTTCTCCGGCGAGTCTTTGGAGTGGTGTTTGAAGACCTTCTTCACCGACGAAAACCAGCCACTTCCCTTCTTCCCCATATCTCCGAACTCAGTACCAGAATAACCTCTGCATTCAACCGGAAAAACCTCAACCAATCACACAAATGCTCAGAAAACTCAGAAAAACATCATGAAATGAACACATTCCTGTTAAACTCACCTTCTTCGGTTAGAAATCTGACCGGCGCTCCATTTCCGGCCAAATGAGAAGAAATTTCGGGGTGAAAAGTGAGAGAAAAGTGGAGTGAAAATGTGTTGTAGTAAATGGAGTATAGAGAGAAGAAGGAGGCGCGTTGGTTGCCGTTGCTATTTATCATTTTCACGGGTGAATGCTCTTTTCTTGCGTACGGCATACGTTATCATCGGCCCCTCCATATTTGACCTATCACAATTTATTCACCTCATTATCAAAATTTTATGAAATGATTTACTGAAATAATATACACAAAATTCGCATAACGTAGTTCAAAATAACATTGAAATTATAATACCGTCCTCTTAATATTTCTAAATCTTCTGAGTAAATTCATAATGTATTTTGAACTATAAAAATAAAATATTGGACCAGCACCCGCGATTTACTATATAGTTTATTTTTTCCAACTTTTAAATTTATTTAGCTCAAATTTTGATGAAATATAGTTATGTAATTCTTTCTACTAATTTAATTACATTGTTATCGTATAAATTTAAATTTAATTGAGTTTAAATGCTCAATTCAGTTTAATTCTATTCAGATTTTCGGAAAATATATGAATATAACAGTCCTTTTAAATGTTTTTTTTTTTCTTGAAACCGTCTTTTTAATGTTGCACTTTAAGGATCATTAATCCTAGCTTACCATGCATCTTGCATGGTTTGTTGCTTTCCATACATAGTCGGGAGCCTTTTTGAAAGGCGGTGATCTCTGGAATGCAGCTATTGAAATTATCATTAATTCACAATTTTAGTTTGAAATATCCCATTTAAAGATATTATTTTAAGATATTAAAAAAAACTACTTGTTTTTGCAAAAATCATAGTGCATTTTAAATTAGGGTGTGACTAATTATAATTTAGGTCCTATTCAGTTCAACTTATTGCAGTACTTTTCAGCACAATACAATGATGATCAGCACAACACAGCTCAGCAGTCAGCACTCATCAGCACAACTCAGCACTCATCAGTTCCAGTACCATATAAGTTGAACTGGACAAGGCCTTAGTATTTCAATTTTTTTTTTAACACCGGTATTTTGCTCTTTTAATCTAAATTTTCGTAGGTATATGATTAGATTGGAAATGAACAAGTCAACAACATAAATTTTGGATTGACTAAATAATGGTTCAAATTGAACAAAAACAATGTTAAATTTTTAAAAAAATTAGGACCTCCATTAATACACGCTAGCATTCGTGAATATACTCTATATCTAATTTCAATCTATTATTATTTGATTATGCATAACAATTCTATATCAAAATAATTCTTAATAAATAAAAAAATATATAAAAAGTTATCATAGATGGTTGCTCAGCCGTGAAGTTACATATCTTCCTCACTGCTGCGAATAAGTTGCAGTCGTCGTGGCTCTGGTCCTGCTTCATCTTTCTTTTGCTTGAATGTAAAGGTCAACAGAAGTCAGAGAGTGGTGGAATAGTGACAGAGCAATATTTTATTTTAACAATTTTATATAAATGCAATTTATTACTACTTGAATTTATTCATGTACTTAATGTTGCTTTAAAAGAAAATTATGTCCAACCGAAATGTTTGATGTACTGTTCTTTTGTTTATGTCAACCGAAATTGTTTCAATTCATAAGTTATATTGATACTATTTATAATACACTATTGTTAGTTATTGTATTCGAGAAAACTAAAAAGATAATAACATTCATTCGTTAGGATCATCATAGGGAATTTGTTAGGAGATGATATTTTTAAAAAGCATAATTTTGGATGTCTAAACTCTTGTCGATAATGATTGAATACGTAACTGATCAATTAGGCCATATCAGTTTTAACAAGACAGTCTAAAACGAGACTACATAGTAATTAGTTTGTCATCCGTACTGTGATTAATATGCGGTTGGCTAGTTAATTAGATCTGAATTAGTCAGAAGCACTTTGAACTGCGACTATTATCTTATATCCCTTATAGATGTAGATATTCGATATGCTATATATTATCGGGATTAGAGATAAGAAATGCATTGTATTTTACAATATTTTCCCTGTACTCTTCACTTTGACTCCTAGCATGGAGATATTATACTATTCTCGCCTCCTTTCACATCAATATTTTAATGGGGTCTGGGAAGTCTAATAAACATTCCTTTACCACTTGCTAGTTCAAACTTATAAAAAACGCAACTGATCAATTAGAAATTACTTTTATAATAACGGTGTTTGATTGGTGTCCGATATACATACGCTGTATCAGAATGATCCCGATAAATATCAAACCGAGTTAAACCAAATGATGATCTCATTGATGAGGACAACAACCGGAAGGGTAAAAGAGGAGAGAGATTATGAGTTGATTTTAATCATGAAAGGTGAGACATAAACACCTCCTCCACCTTACTTAGGTCGACTTGAACTACTACTTCTACTTCTACTTGATTATTATTAATTTACGCTAACCATTAATTTTCTGGTGAGAAGTTGATATCTCGCCTGCATTATATTAACTCTCCCACTTTCATTTTATATTATTATTTCAGTCAGATCATGAGTTTCTTTATTTAGTTTCAATTAGTTCAATTTAGGTGTTTGGTAATTTGGTAATTAATTTGGTATGAATAAAAAATCATATCAAAAGTCTAATCTCTATGATATACAGAAGATTGGATCTTGAGATCTAGTAAATGTCAAACAGTAATATAAGATGGGAAACCGCAACTAAATAATTTAAGCGAATCAAAATAAGGTTAATTAAATCAAGATAAGAATTAATAGAATAAAGATAAATGTAATTGAAATTGAATAATTTAATGAAACTAAAATGATTAATAACAATAATGTGATTCTAATGGATCAGGCAAAGCTTCCATCCATCGGACTTTAGTGTTTCATTATCTCCTCTAGCTAGATTTTCATAGCTATCTTTGTAACAAGTTCCCAAACTTCCACTAGTGGCGCTGATGATCAATTATTGGCAGAGACAGTAGTGGCGCCGATGATCAATTATTGGCGACCACATCACTCCTGCTACCGGTATCATGATATTCAATAATCAATAGATTTTCGGACAAGTTTCTCCCGATTTTCATTTTGGGGAGCATATTTTTTAGGTTCGACTCCCACCGGAAGTTTCAATTCCATCTTCCTAGTTCACCCGTGACGCCAAATTTGAGAACTAGGTCTGGTACGACGGCAATGTCACAAGGATCATCTTCACCGGCCATATATCCAACCTCTCCGGCCAAATTTCAGGTTTTCAGTAGACTTCCCGCGTGGAAACTGACCATCTACTGGTAGTTTAGTCAATTTAAAAGCCACTCAAGACTCCTTGGAACCTGTATGATATGGTTTTTACCATTAATAGAATCACGGTAGAGAGGATTACTCATGTGTTCATGCAAGGAAATCAAGTGGTTGATGCACTTGCTAAGCTTGGACATTTCTCTATAACCTTGATAAACTAGGTATGCCTACACTTCGATTACCTAGAATGGATGCTACTGATATCTACCATTGATATGCAAGTCACTGGATATGTGTCCTCAAGCTTCTACCATATTTTCTACCATATCTCTGCCAGGCCCGGCCCAAGGTTGAGGCATGTGAAGCCCGCACTTCAGGCCCCCAAATAATGGACTAAAATAGGCCCCATTTTTTTTAAAAAAACACCAGATTTATATATTATAAAATAATTTTTCTTTTAAAGTCTCATTTATTTAAAATATGGGCCAAAATAAAGGCCTTATTTTTTTGAATAAACCCATAATTATAATTTATCTCAATTATATTTCTTTTTTGCGTATTATAATTTCTCTTACAAACCAAATTTCACTCTCACCACGAAACCGAATTTAACCGAACTTATTTCTTATTGAAACTCTGTGAATGCCCGCCGCCACCATAGTCAAGGCAGAGATTAGGGTTTAGCCGCGCCCGGTAAGAAGTTATAATGATCTAGCGATGTGATCTAGCGATGATCTTTTCTTACCCCAATTTATTCTAACTTATCTGAATTTATTACTCCAGGTTGCATTAGCTAGGGTGTGAAACATATTTCTCCATACAAGAAAGCGAATGGATTTGGGTGCAGTTGACTGCCATGATTTGGGAAATGGAGGGGTTAGATCATCCCAATCAACTATAATTTGTTTAATTATCAGGCTCATTTCCCTGGCTTTTCTAATTAGGGTTTTCTGAATTGCAGAATCCAAATGGTGCGAGTTTGCGGCTTCTAAATGATAACCAGATGACACCTCTTCTTGCTAGGTTAGGGTTTCAACACATTCAATTACTATCAAATATTTCTATAGTCTAGATATGTATGATTTAATTGATATATATATATATATATATATATATATATATATATGTGTGTGTATTTTTTGTCCTCCCAGGGTTGGTTCACTTCTTCTGCCTCAGTTATCGGTTGCGTGCTACGATAAAGACGGCAATCGGGTGGCATTTAGGCCAGGTTTCAAACAGCTGAGGCTGAGAGTTACCTGCGATGACCTTGCTGTTGATTTAATCAACAGTACAAGGACAGTTTTGTCAACTGACAGACTTACAGCGACGATACAGGTATGTAAAAACACTTAAAAATTTTCTGATCCAATGATTTTTATTTCCTCCTTCTTGACATTCAAAAATTTTCTTCATACAGAATGTCAGGCTAATGTGCAGAGATTTGGATAAGATAAGGCCGAATTACGGCGCAATCATGCATCTGAGCTCATCTGATGAATTGCACTCAGTAACTGTTCCAATCAAAGGTAAATATATAATCTTATGCTTTGAAAAATGAAGGTTCTTGGTGCCAATTCAACTTATTTACTGTATTATGCTCTCTCTGTAGTTTTGCCTGGGCCGCCAAGCCGCGCCTTATTGTACTCAGCAAGCTTTAATAAGAGGGATATGGTTCCCGGGGAGGTCATCCAGGATATGATTTTAGAGGTTAATTAATTACTCTATTTTAATGCCAGTGTTTCTTCTGTATATCTTTACAATGAGATAATATAACCATTGGTTCATGTTTAGGTGTTTGATGAATACAATAATCATGCCCAAGAGAATGAGATAATCATGTTACAACTCGACGGGCTGCGTATTCTAGGTGGAAGAAGTTCGATTTTCAGGGTCAGTAATTACCTCTCTTTTCACTAATTGGATCATTAATAAGTTCAATAGATCTGACAGTATAATTTTGTGAAGATACAAAAATTGAATCAATTAACTATGTTTTTAATTACAAGGTAATTTCATGATTTGATTATATATTGCAGACAAATCAGGAGGGTTTTGTGGATTTGAGTGGAATTCTGCAGGTAGTGAAGGGATTTGGTGAGAGGGGTATGTTTCTGAATCAGATTCTAAAATAGTTCAATTTAGTTGTGAAATTATTAAGTTCTTGATATCTAGCCATTTTCTTGGATGTTTTTCTTGGATTTTCCAGGTTCTTTTTCAGTAAATACGGGGCGACAAATACTTTTCGAAGAAGCCTTCCAAACATCATCTGACCATTGCTGGAACAATCTGACCATACATGAACTTGAGGCCGAGATTGAGAAAACTGGTTTGCAAAACAAGGAGGCTGAAATGAAGATAAAATCACTTGCCAATCAGCAGACTAAGATAATGGAAAGCATTGCCAGGATGCAAGAAGGTAAGTATACATAATTTCAAGATTGAAGAATATGAAATGCTGGTTAACTTTTTTAGGGTTTGATCAATGAGTAATTATTTTGCAGAATATGTGGTTCTTTCTGAGAGAAATTCTCTCAGCTTCATTTCCAAGGAGAAACAGATTGCTCAGATGTCTGACTCACCAGCTTCTATCATCTGCAACTCATCTCAACAGGCATTATCTGGAGAGAAGATACTAGGAGTAGTTGCTTGTATCGGATCGGTACCAAGTATTAATGTTAGCAGGTATATATGTATGCTCAGCAAACATTTTAGGTTAACTTGACCTAATAATTTATTTTCTGTACTAATTAGGTCTAATTTAATTGTTTGGTTTGATTAAGGATGCTATCTCATTATGTGGGCAAGGATAACATGCTACGCATTGTCTATGAAGATGCAGTAGATCCCCAAATTTGCAAAAAAATCCAAGCACTGGCAGCTAAACTCCAGATACAACTACCAAAGATCTATGAGTTTGCCTTCATCAAAGACATTAGGTACTGTATTATTACCAACACTATGTATTCTTGCCTTGCCTACACTGGAAGTTTGATTGATCACTTATTATGGTTTTCTTTTTACAGTCCTTATCCAGGTCCAATTTCTGAAAATCCTCGGAGGGAGCTTCAGATACCCAATCCCTGCCTGCCATCTGGCCAGTGCCCTCCTGGATTTGTTGGCTATGCTGTAAATTTGATTGAGCTTGATCCTAAGCTTATGCCATGGAGGACTGCCTCAGGCCACGGCCTCCGAGAGACGCTGCTGTATCAGCTGTTTAATGAGTTGCAGGTGTACGATACTACAGACCACATGATGCTTGCGAGATCTTGCATTAAGAGCACCGCCCTATCTGTAGATGGAATAATTCTGAGAGGAGATGGAGTCACAGCCTTTGTAAGAAGGTAAAAGTGTACACAACTTATCTAATTCGATGAAATTTAGGTTAATTAAGTTATGCTGTCACTGTTTTTCTACAATTATATCTTATCACCAAATATTTTTTAATGAAATTTAGGCTAATTTAGTCTCACTTTCACTGATTTTTTTTTATAAAAATGTCTTACTAAGACTGTATATTTGTAGAATTAGATAGCTAACTGTTTTTTGTCATCAACAGTGATGCAGAGATTCAGTTTCCTGTGTGTACTCGCGGCGAATTTGCGTTGATAGGGCAGATTGAAGCAGATAAAAGGGCTTTAAGGGAGATTGAAGATTCACTCGATAAGGAGAAACCAAGACACAAGGAAATCAAGCAAAGATTCCACAGACAAAAAACCAGACACAATGCGTTGTTGTTGGAAATGTTTCCCCATGTAATAAATTCGATGCCGATGGCGAAGCCGGAGCCGGGGACTTCTTCTCAGATCTAGCATGGTAGATCCATTTGAGGAATTGATTTTTTTGCAGAATGTTTGACATTAAAACCAAACATATGAACTTCACTTTGAGAAATGTTTTTAATTAGTACAAGGTTGATGATGTTTAAATGGTGGATCTTTATTGTATTGTTGCAATACATTTTTTTTAATTTTTATTGTTGTAATACATTATATCAATACCATAACATGTTTTTCAGATAGATCCCCATTGAAGCACTCTGCCCATGCTCTTATATATATTGTGCGTGCAAATATTGTGCAATGCGCATGCCATGCAAAATGTATTTATCTTTTTTACTGAAAAAATATATCCCAATCATTACGTTGATAAGTATATTATGTTGACACAATTTTCCAATCCTTTTATAAATAATCATGTAGGCAAATTATAAGCAATAATAATTAAGATATTATACTTGACCAACCTATAATTAATAAGGATTTTTCTACTTTTGTATCTCTTACAAGGGTATTTTAGGATTTTTACTTCTCCCTTCATAAAAAATGACGTCGTTCCATTTATTCCAATTTTTACCATTTCTCTTTCCGTTATCTTCCTCCGCTTCTCATCTTCTTGGATCCGATTTCACCCCGCGCCGGCAGAGACAATAGTGGCGCCGATGATCAATTACTGGCGACAACATCACTCCTGCTACCGGTATCCTGATATTCAATAATTAATAGATTTTCGGACAAGTTTCTCCCGATTTGCATTTTGGGGAGCATATATTTTAGGTTCGACTCCACCGGAAGTTTCAATTCCATCTTCCTAGTTCACCCGTGACGCCAAATTTGAGAAATAGGTCTGGTACGACGGCAATGTCACAAGGATCATCTTCACCGGCCATATATCCAACCTCTCCGGCATTGGTACAAAGAAGCTCTTGCTCTGGCTCTCCAGCCATATATCCAACCTCTCCGGCCAAATTTCAGGTTTTCGATCATTAGACTTCCCGCGTGGAAACTGACCATCTACTGGTAGTTTAGTCAATTCAAAAGCCACTCAAGACTCCTTGGAACCTGTATGATATGGTTTTTACCATTAATAGAATCACGGTAGAGAGGATTACTCATGTATTCATGCAAGGAAATCAAGTGGTTGATGCACTTGCTAAGCTTGGACATTTCTCTAAACTATTGAGTCATCTAACTCTGCCTCAATTTCCTCAAAAAAAAAAAAACAAAGGTTTATTTAACCTTGATAAACTAGGTATGCCTACACTTCGATTAACTAGAATGGATGCTACTGATATCTACCATTGATATGCAAGTTACTGGATATGTGTCCTCAAGCTTCTACCATATTTTCTACCATATCTCTGCTAGGCCCGGCCCAAGGTTGAGACATGTGAAGGCTGCACTTCAGGCCCCCAAATAATGGACTAAAATAGGGCTCCAATTTTTTTTAAAAAAAACATCAGATTTATATATTAAAAAAATAAATTTTCTTTTAAAGTCTCGTTTATTTAAAATATGAGCCAAAATAAAGGCCTTATTTTTTTGAATAAACCCATCATTATAATTTATCTTAATTATATTTCTTTTTTGCGTATTATAATTTCTCTTACAAACCAAATTTCACTCTCACCACGAAACCGAATTTAACCGAACTCTATTTTTTAAAGATTTTTTTTTAATGTTCGGTTCAAACCCCCAAATACTCAGGGCCGGCCCTGATCTCTTCTCCAGTTTCTGGACCTAAACTGCTGCAACTGTGGAATGAAAGTTTTTTTAATGAACTTTGTAAATCTTGTCTACACATTATGGATATCGCTTTGTGTTTTGCTATTCAATTCACTAATAAGTTTCTAGAATGGTGTTATAGAAATTGGACATTCTTTTGTATAGTGGAAGGTTTTTACCTCCATATTACCATACTTCAAGAGTTATAGGCTCTTCAATTTGTCGACACTCATATGAGTGCTTATATACTTTTTCCAATTTTTTGACTTTTCTATGATTTAGGAAGTTTATAAATTTCCCAACACTTTTGAAAAAAGTGATTTTCATTAAAAAAGCCAAAACCCCAAACTCAAATTTTTCAATTTTTTAATTTTTTGAAACTCAAACTCTCCAAAGCTAGATGAACCACTCAGGGCCTAAATTTCCCAAAATCAATTGATGCCTTAACGTAAAAATCTATATAATATTTTTTAGTTAGACAACATGGTAGATTAAGCATTTCATTTCATATGTAAATTCATGAAGCAAGGGAAATTTTCTCTTGTGAATAGAAGATAAATATATAGTAATTTTTAAATGACAGATATATAGGTCTTATATAGTAATTTTGGGATTCCATATCCTAAATGTCTATTTTAACCTATTTAAATATTTTAAATGTAATAGCAATTAATTGCATTTTTCATTTCTTATTTTCTGATTGGTTAATTGAATTGGTACAAAGCACACATAATAATATAATATATAAATTACTATATAAGAATTGGCTCTCAAATTAGTTGTTTGAACGTGGTTATAAAATGGTAATGGATTGTCACATATCAACTTAATTAGTTGAAACATATATGAAAATAATAATAGTATGTGAAAATACTAATAGTATGACTTAACTAAGCTAGTTTAATTTAATTATATTTTATCAAGATGAAATTGAAAAATATTGAGTTGAATTAAATTGAATTGAATTTGAAAAATACTCAATAAATTTGAGAGAACAGACTCTAAATAAAATTTTCTATTCATTTTAATAACTTAATTATAAAATTACATAGTATACAAGGAAATTGCGCCAAGACGAATATCATTTTATATTCTTTTTTATTATTAATTATTTGATTGCATTGGTACAGTGAATAAGTGCAAACATTAATAACATAAAACAATTAATTTAAATTACTTAAATAGACCAATGTTCTCCCGAGCTTTACTAAATTGAATTAAACTAATCTAAACTAAATTGAAGTGAAGTGAATTTAGTATTGGCTAGCATTAAATTGAATTGAAAATAAAATGAGTATGACTAAATTAACTTAAAATTACATAGTATACAAGGAAAAATTTGAGCAGAACAAAGATATGATAGGCACTTACCAAAGATAAATCAATTAATTAATTAATAGGAAAATAAGGCAATGACCAAAGATAAATCAACTTAATCAATTGGAAATGTGAATAGAACAAAGGCATGTGAAATTAATATATATATATATATATATATATATATATATACAGTTTAATATATATCAGGATCATCCTGATATTGGCAATATCAGGCACCAATTAAATAACGACACATCATCTTTAACTAATTTATGATTGGGTCACGTGTTCAATCATTACCCAGACGGGTTTAGGCATTCTAAATTAGGGTTTTAGAACTTTACTAAAAATATCTTAACCAATTAAAACATTACAATTGTACACGTGTCATTATCTTATTGGTGCCTGATAAGGCCTATATCAGGATCATCCGGATGAATGTTATTCTCATATATATAAAA
The DNA here is from genome assembly GCA_948330725.1 of Sherardia arvensis. NCBI lineage: Eukaryota > Viridiplantae > Streptophyta > Magnoliopsida > Gentianales > Rubiaceae > Sherardia > Sherardia arvensis. The sequence continues at coordinate 677,869 of OX415236.1, read as the reverse complement.
TAAGTCACATTTCATCAAAATTGAACTGAAAAATAAATTAAACTGAATTAAAAATACTCAGACAACTTGGAGAGAACGGCCGGCCTCTAAAATAACAACTGAATCCATTTTACTAGAAACTTAATTATCAAATTACATAGTATACAAGGAAAAATGTGCCAACAAGATTTGCATTTATTTATTTGTTTATTATTTGATTGAATTAGTACAGTGAATAAGCACAAACATTAATAAAATAAAAAATACATTTAATTATTTAAAATATATAGACGTATTTTTCTGAACTTATTTCTTATTGAAACTCTGTGAATGCCCGCCGCCACCATAGTCAAGGCAGAGATCAGGGTTTAGCCGCGCCGGTAAGAAGTTATAATGATCTATCGATGTGATCTAGCGATGATGATCTAGCGATGATCTTTTCTTACCCCAATTTATTCTAACTTGTCTGAGTTTATTACTCCAGGTTGCATTAGCTAGCTAGGGTGTGAAAGCGAATGGATTCTCCGAACCGAAATGTGGTGACCTTGGGTGCAGTTGACTGCCATGATTTGGGAAATGGAGGGGTTAGATCATCCCAATCAACTATGATTTGTTTAATTATCAGGCTCATTTCCCTGGCTTTTCTAATTAGGGTTTCTGAATTGCAGAATCCCAATGGTGGGAGTTTGCGACTTCTGGATGAAGACCCGACGACACCTTTTATTACAAGGTTAGGGTTTCAACACATTCAATTACTATCAAACATTTCTATAGTCTAGATATGTATGATTTAATTGATATATATATATATATATATATATGTATTTTTTGTTCTCCTAGGGTTTGTTATGTGTATGAGTTACCGTTTGCGTGCTACGATAAAGACGGCAACCAGGTGCCATTTAGGCCAGGTTTCGAACAGCTGAGGCTGAGAGTTACCTACAATGACCTCACTGTTGATTTAACCGACAGTACAAGTACAGTTTTGTCAACTGACAGACTTACAGCGACGATAGTATGTAAAAACACTTACATTTTCTGTTTCCAGTGATTTTAATTTCCTCCTTCTTGACACTTAAAAGCTTCCTTCATGCAGGATGTCAAGCTAATGTGCAGTGATTTGGATAAGATAAGGCCTAATTACGGCGCAATCATGCATCTGAGCACAGCTGATGAACTGTACTCAGTTTCAATTCCAATCAAAGGTAAATATATAATCTTATGCTGTGAAAAATGAAGGTTCTTGGTGCCAATTCAACATATTAATTAACTGTATTATGCTCTCTCTGTAGTTTTTCCCGGAATGCCGAGGCGCGCCTTATTGAACTCAGCAAGCTTTAATAAGAGGGATATGGTTCCCGGGGAGGTCATCCAGGATATGATTTTGGAGGTTATAAATTACTCTATTTTAATGCCAATGTCTTCTTCTGTATATCTTTACGATGAAATAATATAACCATTGGGTTATGTTTAGGTGTTTGATGAATACAATAATCATGTCCAAGAGGAGTTAATCACCTTAAAACTCGACGGGCTGCGAATTCTTGGTGGAAGAAGTTTGATTTTTAGGGTCAGTAATTACTTCTCTTTGAACCTCTTGGATTATTATTAAGTTCAATAGATCTGCAATTTTGTGAAGGCATAAAAATTCAAGATTTGATTATCTATTGCAGACAGATCAGGAGGGATGTGTGGATTTGAGTGGAACTCTGCAGGTGGTGAAGGGATTTGGTGAGAGGGGTATGTTTCTGAATCACAGTCTAAAATAGTTCAATTTAGTTGTGAAATTAAGTACTTGATCTAACCATTTTCTTGGATGTTTTTCTTGGACTTTCCAGGTTCCTTTTCAGTAACTAAAGGGCAACTGATACTTTTTGAAGAAGCCTTCCAAACATCATCTGACCATTGCTGGAACAATCTGACCATACATGAACTTGAGGCCGAGATTGCGAAAACTGGTTCGCAAAACAAGGAGGCTGAAATGAAGATAAATTCACTTGCCAATCAGCAGAGTAAGATAAAGGAAAGCATTGCCAGGATGCAAGAAGGTATGTATACATAATTTCAAGACTGAAGAATATGAAATGGTGGTTAAATTTTTTAGGGTTTTGATCACTGTGTAATTTTTTTGCAGAATATGTGGTTCTTTTTGAGAGAAATCCTCACAGATTCATATCCAAGCAGCAAAAGATTGCTGGAATGTCTGACTCAGCAGCTGCTATTATCTGCAACTCATCTCATCAGGCATTATTTGGTGAGAAGATACTAGGAGTGGTTGCTTGTATCGGATCAGTACCAAGTAATAATGTTAGCAGGTATATATGTATGCTCAACAAACATTTTAGGTTAATTTGACCTAATCAATATTTTATGTACTAACTGGGTTTAATTTGTTTGGTTTGATTAAGGATGCTATCTCATTATCTGGGCAAGGATAACATGCTACGCATTGTCTGCGAAGATGCAGTAGATCCCCAAATTTGCCTAAAAATCCAAGCACTGGCAGCTGAACTTCAGATGTCACTACCAAAGATCTACGCTTTTGCCTTCATCAAAGACATTAGGTACTGTATTATTACCACTACCATGTATTCTTGCCATGCCTACATTGGAAGTTTGATTGATCAATTATTAATGAATATCACTTCTTATGGTTTTCTTCTTACAGTCCCTACTCAGGTCCAATTTCTGAAGATCCTCGGAGGGAGCTTCAGATACCCAATCCCTGCCTGCCATCTGGCGAGTGCCCTCCTGGATTTATTGGCTATGCTGTGAATTTGATTGAACTTGATCCTAAGCTTATGCCATGGAGGACTGCCTCAGGCCACGGCCTCCGAGAGACACTGTTGTATCAGCTGTTTAGCGAGCTGCAGGTGTACGACACTATATACCACATGATGCTTGCGAGATCTTGCATTACGAGCACCGCCCTATCTTTAGATGGAGTAATTCTGAGAGGAGATGGAGGAGTCACAGACTTTGTAACAAGGTAATAATAATCTATACTACTTTTCTTATTCAATCAGTGGTGGATCTAGTAATGTTTTTTAGGTATGGCTGAATAATACTCATAAGCCAGTAGCAGTGGCGAAAAAATAAACTAAAAAAACCATATATCATGTAGCCTAATAATTCTAAACTGGGGAGTCAATTTTCGGTATGGCTGGAGCACACCACGACTAGGTGTAGATCTGCCATTGAATTTGATGAAATTTAGGTTAATTAAGTCCTACGGTCACTGTTTTTCTACAATTATATCTTATCAAAAAATATTTTTAAATGAAATTTAGGCTAATTTGGTCTCACTTTTACTGATTATTGATGAAAATGTCTTACTAAGACTGTATATTTGTAGAATTAGATAGCTAACTGTTTTTTGTCATCAACAGTGATGCAGAGATTCAGTTTTCTGTCTGTAGTCGCGACGAATCTGCGTTGATAGGGCGGATTGAAGCAAATAAAAGGGCTTTAAGGGAGATTGAAGATTCACTGGATAAGGAGAAAGCTAGACACGAGGAAATCCAGAAAAGATTCCAAAAACAACAAACCAGACACAATGCGTTGTTGTCGGAAATGTTTCCCCATGTCATAAACTCAATGCCGATGGCGAAGCCGGAGCCGGGGACTTCTTCTCAGATCTAGCTAGCATGGTAGATCCATTTGAGAGAGAGATTTGATTTTTTTGCAGAATGTTTGACATTAAAACCAAACCTATGAACTTCACTTTGAGAAATGTTTTTAATTAGTACAAGGTTGATGATGTTTAAATGGTGGATCTTGTATTGTTGCAATACATTTTTTTAAACTTTATTGTTGTAATACATTATATCAATACCATAACATGTTTTTCAGATGAGTTTTTAAAGTCCTATATAAAGGTGTTAAGTTAGTAATAAGTGATTCATTATCATGTTTTTTTTAAGTACTCATTATCATGTTTGTTAGGTTGCTAATACATCTCCTATAGGAATTTTGTTATAAACATGTATTTTTTTATAAAATAATTGTGGCGAGTACATAGAAAATAAAAATTCTGATCAAAGTAAACCACAACAATTGGGATCACATTTTCAATTTTTGAGCAATTGTGTAGGTTAGCGAAACAATAGAATTCATATAAAAATGGAGAATCGATTCACGACTTCAAATCAATTGAAACCGTTTCCAATTTAATAAATTGTGGCGAGAACGTAAATATAAAATAATGTAAAATGTAAATTCCAGTGAAAGCAAAATACAATAATTGGGATCACATATTTTTGAGTAATTGTGTTGGTTAGCGAAACAGTAGAACTCAAAACAAATTGGAGCATCGATTCACGCCTTCAATTTCATTGAAATAATTTCCAATTGAATAAATTGTGGCGAAAACCTAAATAGAAAATATGTAAAATAAAAATTCCGATCAAAGTACACAAGATTTGGGATTACGATTTCAATTTTTGAGCAATTGTGTAGGTTAGCGAAATAACAGAATTCAAAACAAATTGGAGCATCGATGCACAACTTCAATTCCATTGAATTGAAATAGTTTCCAATTGAATAATTGCGGCGAGAACATAAATAGAAAAGAATGTAAAATAAAAATTCTGATCAAAGTAAAACAGAAGAATTGGGATCACATTTCAATTTTTAACCATCGAGCTGATTTTGGTGGGCTGTCACGATTTCAACGCCTCCGGCGCCCCCGCCTTTTGGCTAATTAATTAGAAGCCCCAATTATCTCCACCTTCTGCCGCCGCATCTCCGCCACTCACTGTGTTAATTTTCTGATCAAAATTTTGATACATTAGTCAAAGTCTTTGGTGGAGATGACACAGCCGCTTGAAAAGCTGTCAAGAAGATTAATTGATCTGGCTGAATTGTAAGTTCAATCAATTTTGTGATTATTGAGGAAAAATAGTAAATTGAATAATTTATTATATGTATCCATTATGTTTTAGGGCAATTGATTGGATCGATTAACACATATTGAAGAAAACTTGGTTCAGACATCTTTCTTTGTAGAAGCAAAGGTTGATGAGTTGAGTTGTTCAAAAAATGGTATAAAAATTACTTTTAATTGCGCAGTCTATTTTTTGTTCGTATAATTAATTCAGAAGAGAAACAATTGAGAGGATTTTTATGAGGTAATTTTTTTTTTAATCTTAGGTTGGTTCATTCTTTTGAGCAAAAATTACTATTTCAAAGAAAGATTACTGCCATATGATACAAATAAGGTGGTTCTATATGCATGTCCACTTCTGCAGGTCCAAATTAAATTTGAAATGACAATAATGTCCCTCTTAGATATGTATTTTAATTCACGAAAAAGTAATTTATAATTTGGACACGTGTTCAATCATTACATAGACGGGTTTATGCATTCAAGGTTAGGGTTTAAGAATATAATTGCAAAAACTAATACACGAATGAAGGGTAACTATGGTACTTTCCCACTTCCATTGGACCTGCAGAAGTAAATTGGACCTGCATATAACAAACACCTGCAAATACTGAAACCTCAACCATATGTGGTATGACATTCCTCACCCATCCTAGCAGAAATGTTGGTATATGCCTTGAATGTCGTAATAGCCGCTACTGCGAGTTAGCACGGGTCTCGCTGAGGTGTTGGTGACTTGGGCCGAAAGTGTGTTTTCGGACCCAATACCTAGGGTTTAGTGAAAGAGGCTCTATAAGACTCTTTCACTTGCCGCAACCTAGTTAGTACTGTTTTCTGGATATTAGACGATATGAACATTGTAATCTGGGTACTTATCTAATACAACCCGTCTCCTTCCCGTGAATTCGCAGACGTACCATTTTTTGGAATCATTAACACCTAGTAGACCGTCTTTGGAAGATTTGGATATGAAGTAGCCATTGCGGCACTTCGTCAGAGGCCTTAAAGTCCTTTCATTTATTATTACTACTCATGTCATCATCATCGTCAATTTTACCGCAAATCTGTTTCATAGAGCGATCCATCGATCTCAATCTCAATTTTATAGATCGACATACTTATGTGTTTGTATATAAATACATACATAAGCAAAGAAGGAGTTCTATTTTAAAATCCTACAAGGAATGGGTTTCGAGCTATATAAACCCAAAGACAAAAGGGTTTGTGAAAACGTGAGCTTTAGAATTAATATAAATGATTTTCATTGTACTACTTTTATTTCAATTTAATTGATTTTGACAACAATCAGACTCCATCTGCATCCTATAATAGGCATGATTTTTAATTTTATTTTCATCTAAATTTCTATAAGATTTGTTACACAATTTATCAATATATAAAAAAACTGAGCATATGTTAACTTCGTTAAAAAAATAAAAAATATATAAATAAACCATACACACCAACGTAGGCTGTAAACAAACAATACAAATATAAAAGTTTGTCCCACAAAAATTATCAGATCCGGTCCTCCTGCTGCAAGTATGTTCCCAACTCCAGATCTTCCGAAACCCTAGAAAATTACAAAATAAAAATTTTAAAATAATAAAGTGTGAGAATTACCTTTAGTTTTTTTATTTTTTTTTACATTTAGATTTCAGAATAATTACACATCTGATCATCACAATGAATCAATTCATACAAGCAGATTATAAGGTAAAACGACACATGAAATACCAATTAAGATATATGTAACACATAGATGCAGTTTGGAGCTGGGAAACAATTCAATTTTAAGTTTCCAATTCAAGAAACCTTGTTTAATTTGATTGATAAGTTCAACAAATACGAACAATCAGTTAATGGAAAGTTTTTCTTTTTTATCACCAATGATATTTGAACTTGGACTTAAAATTTAACAGAAAGGGAGAGAGAGAGCGAGAATCATGCATATCAACCCTTTTGTCTCTATGAAAAAACATACTAATTTTGAGAAGAAAATCAGATTTTATTTTGACCGATAATCACCAAACCAATACAATAGTTAATTAACATTTGGACACAGCCAATCAAACCAGGGTTAGTTGAAATTGATTAAGTATTGATATTAATTTACATATATTATTTTAGTGGGATATGATTAAAACTACCCCGACTAATTTATTTTGTATCCTTACTGATTTGTGTGTCTTGTCCCTCCTACTCCGTACGGGAGTTAGAGTGTAAATATATTAATGATTACAGTATGATCAAATTTACCTTACATCAAATTTATACATAATATTGATCGTCATATTATTATTCCTCGATATATCTTCTTATTATATAATGACTAGCAAGGGGTTTCTTTTGTGACTGTGTAAATTGGCGTGTGAAATTAACTCATGATCTCAGGTTATTACCAACCAAATTTTACTTTCATATAAATTTCATTTTTACTTTTATAATCAGTGCTGTAATTGAGTCTTTGCCAATCTTATTACCCACCCGAACCACTAGTACATAGATGGAAAATAAATGATGTCACATATTCTCACATACATTACATGGTAAAGTGTCAATTTCACCTTTTTTTTTTTTAATCTACTCGTATCACAATAGTATCCTATGTTGACTGTGAGGTCGAAATGTTGAAGCTCCATAATTCGACTTGTAATTAAAAAAAAAGGTACATTAAAGGCCAGTTTACCAATAGGGTTATCTTTTTTAAATATAAATTTAGTTTAATTTTTATTATTTTTATTTTCAATACACTAATTTTATTTCAGTTGAATATTATTTAATTTTAATTTTTTTAGTTCCATTCAATTCAACAAATTTGGGACTGATCTCATAATTTTTATTCAAAGTCAAGCAATGTTTCAGATGTTAATTTGTTTGAGAGATCGAACCGAGGATTGTATTATGATCAACTTTTTTTTTATTAATATCCTGTGATATAGCAATTTAATATAGATACTGTCATTTGTAGTACTGACGGTAACAACATTAGAGATAAGAATAAGATAATTAATTAGGTAATGGAAAGTGTCACTTTCAGTTTACCTAGTAACTACATTATATACATAAAACAAACTTTGCATGAATTAGATGAAATATGGCCAGATATTCATAACTTGTTCGAGTGGGAGTATAAGTTGAAATAGATTTAGCCAAATTCAAATAAACTTAACGTAATCGAAATGAACTTCAAATGTATAAAAGAAAATCTAAACATGGATAAAATTGAATTGAATCCAATTACAACCAAGTTCGAATCGATTAAACTTGATGGAAATTTTGAATACTTATAGAGTGACTATATTCAAAATGAACTAGACTTTAAAGATTAGCATGGAACTGAATTCAATTGAGTTTAAAATTTTTGGGGTAACCGAATTGAATTGATTTGATTAGAATTGAATTAACATAAAATAGAATTAAATCTACTTGAAATTGAGTCTCCTGCTAGTTAACGAATGGAACTCTTCCGAAATTTTGTCATTTGTTTCGCATAATTTCCAAAACCTGAAATGAAATTTATTATTCTCAAAAAAGTAACCTAAACTAAATTAAGAAAAAATAGAGGAAAATCTCTTAAAAGTAACTTTCAAAGTGTTATGGAACTATCACTCTACATTGAAGTTCAGCAATATATTTTTTAATTAAATGGAGTCTCCCATAAAAATGGAGTCTGATTTTCCAGGAACAAATGATACAAAATGAAATGTTTCTTTAGGTATGACTTTAAAAAAATGTTCCAATAGTGATAAATTTTTGTTCCATATTGATATATGCCTCACCGCATATAAGAAACGCCAATTCTTCTTATCATCAAGAGTCCAGATATTGATAGTCATCCACTTAGACTTCCAACACAAACCAGACCTACGAATAGGGTATGTAGTGGCAATTAGAGAACCCTGAGAGGACACACCATATGTAGTTTTGAAATAAGATGAAAATCATGAATTTGGTATTGTTTGTCCAAAATGATACCCCATTTATCATTGAATTATACTCATTTCAAATATTCACAGTCTTTTTAATGACACACACACCAACTATCAGTCAAAAAAGAAACCTTTTGATGATCATTCAATATATCACAACTTATACATGAATTTCATTTTTTTCATATCACAACGTCAGAAGATATTTATAAGTTTGTCACAAAATAATTTGACCCAAAAAATTAGGTTGGTCAAAAGAATGTAGATCACGTGTCTAGGCTTCTATATATTTGTATATAAATGACATATACACAGAAAAATAGACCACGCCACATAATATTACAACTACCTTCCAAAATCTTACAACAAATTCATCAGTTTAATAATGTCTGGGACGTCTGGCAATGAAGAAGTGTGCAAGGATCTCCTCTGCATGCAGTGGGAAGTAAATGGGAAGTGCAGGAAGATGGAAAAAGATGGGAGTTGTCCGGTAATTATCTTATTTTGTTTTGGCTACTTCTTGAAATTTGTTCTTGTATTAATTTCTTTCAACTTTTAAAATCATGTGATAGAATAATGCTCATGGGGATGCTGAATTGGAGATCAAGTTTGTTCCGGCTGTCCTGAACAACTACAAGACGGAAGAGTGCAAGAACTTTGCTACTAGATATTATTGCAACTGTGGAGCTGGCTGTTTTGTGAGTTTTTTCTCCCTTTCAATTATTGTCAATTTGTTTTTCCTGGTTTTAATTCTTGTTGGTTAATTATTGATTTATTATTTAGTACTACCAAGAAAAGATTGAGAAGAGAAATGAAGGAGAGAAAAATGAAAGAGTGATTGTATCTGTGTGCAACTTATTTAATAATTCAAATAATTTTGCCACTCCTTAAAATATAGCTTTTGCTGTGGTCTTTGATTTGATTTGATACTTTCAACAAGTCATGAGGTAATGAAGGTCATATTATTGGAGTCATACAATTTACAAAAAGTAGAATTTGGTTGGTGAATACAAAAGATGAAAATCATGAGTTAAATAATTTGGATAGCTTTTTGGTATTGTTTGCCCACAATAATACCCCATTTATCATTGAATTTGTACTAATTTCAAATATTTACAGTGTCTTTTTAATGTCACACACTGACACAGAGTCACAAAAGAAATTCTTTGCTGGTCATTCAGATCAAATTAGGTTAGTCAAAAAGAGTAGATCATGTGTCTAGTTAGCTAGGATACTATATATATAAATGATACTCCCCGCATAAGAATACCCAACCGCCCTTCAACTCTCATCAAAAACCTTACCACAAATTCACTGTTTAATAATGTATGGGTTTGGCAAAGAGGAAGTGAGGAAGGATTTGGGGAGTGCAGGAAGATGCAAAAGGATGGAAGTTGTCCGATAATTATCAGATTTTATTTTGAGATAATTGTTGCTGAATTTGTTTCATATCAATATCGCCAAAAGGCGGTTTATTACTCTTTTGTAGTGTTCATTCGGGTACACTCTACGCCTGCAAACCTCTCTTAGAAAATATGCCAATTGGATTGCCACTGTGAAAAAAACATGACTAATATTATATGTGATGATGATGACGATAAGGAGTTTAAGGTTATATTATTCATCGGGTTTCTCTATCAACATAATTAAAATGTTGGATTTGAAATTCGGAAAAGGGAAACTTAAAATGGTTATTTACAACTCTTGATATCTAAAATTAGTAGGTTTCTTGAAATCGGAAAGTGTATATATAATTTTGATAAGAATATTTTATATGTATTTTAATTATAGCAATGATATATTTTTCATTAATCAACCATAAATGTATATACCTCAATTACGGAATCCCTTAGCATGCGTAACTGCGTATAAAATATTATTAGATCCGACTGTAGTATCAATCCACTAATTGAACATTAGGTTTCGTATCAATAATAATTTATATAATTTTTTATGTATTTGAACATTTATTTACTTTATAATTAACGAATCAAGTTTGATTTAATGAAGGGTAAATTAAAAAATTTAATTTAACAAGCTTTAAAACACACTCATGTCAAAGAACATGATTTTTCTACTAATTATTATATTTCCACGGAAACCATTTTTAGTATGCCATCAATCATCTAAATAAAATATCTCAAATTAATAGTAAGTTGGAGTAACAAATCTTTTGAAATATTTACCTGAATATTTGATTGGAATTACCTTAATTTTCTACAAAAAAATTCACATAAATATATATAAATATACAGACATCATCATCATCAGTTGGTTAATTACTTCTCCACTCCCTTTGTATAACATCATGTCTAGCCCTAGAAAATCAGCTTCTACAATTTTTCTACTATTCTCATTGGTTTTCTTCCTGCAAACCTTCATCCAAGCTTATGAATCTGATCAAGCATTCTACCCGGAACCCTACCAAACACCCTTGCCCGGATACAAGTACCAAAAGGCGCTCGTCGCGCAAAAGGGTCACAATGTGATCGATTCTTGCTGGAGAAAAGATCCAAATTGGTCCGATAATCGCGAAGATCTGGCTGATTGTGCAAAAGGGTTTGGTAGCGGCGCTCTGGGAGGCAAAAGTGGGGTCATCTACGTCGTCACAGACAGCTCAGATGACCCCGCTGACCCCAGACTGGGGACCCTCCGATACGCCGCCACCAAAGATGAGCCTCTTTGGATCATTTTCAAGAATGACATGTCCATCAAGCTCAAGGACAAGCTATTGGTGAGCAGCTTCAAGACCATAGATGGAAGAGGATCTAATGTGACCATCGGAAATGGCGGACCGTGCCTGGTCTTCCACAATGCCAACCACATCATCATCCACGGCGTCGCCTTCGTCGGTTGCAAGTCCACCGGAGGTATTACTAACAGAGACGATTTGTCGGCGGTGAAGACATTTGCAGAAGGGAATGCAATCTCTGTGATATCGTCGGCGAAGATCTGGATCGATCACTGCCGTTTAGCTAATGCAACCAACGGTCTGATCGATGTGGTGCTTGGATCCAAGGCGGTTACCATCTCCAACAATTTCTTCACTCAGCAAGATAAGGTGATGTTGCTTGGACACTCAGACACCTTTGCTAGTGATAAGACCATGGATGTAACTGTTGCATTCAATCACTTTGGCCCTGGATGTATGCAAAGAATGCCTAGGTAACTTTCTTTTTCAGACGTGTTATACGCAGTCCGGGATATTGCTGTGAACGGCAACATTCTAGACTGTGTATAGCCCTAATTTTAAGTCTTTTTTCATGTTTATGATAAATGCTATGCACAGTCCGGGATATTGTTAATGTACAGTAACATTCTAGACTGTGTATAGCAGCAACTAGACTGTGTATATCAACGTCTATTTGTTATGTGTTTTAATGTTTATTGTTAATTTGCAGGGTTAGGTTAGGATATGTTCATATTGCAAACAATAGGTACACTGAGTGGGGAAAGTATGCCATTGGTGGAAGTGCAAACCCTACTGTGATGAGCGAAGGGAACTTCTTCGTGGCTGGAGATGATAATTATGCTAAATTGGTAATTAGCCACACTTTACTTATTATATTTTTTCTATGTGTATTCAGTATTTTTACTCGTGTAGTTTTAAATATTAAATTGTTTTTTTAAAAAAATTTAAACTATTTGAGAACATGTATTATTTTGGACTATAAAAGTAAAACACTAAACTAATTTTTGAGGCTGGAGATGATAATTAAGCTAAACTATTTATCAAACACACCTTAATTATTTGACATTATATTTTTTCTGAAATATTATACACATTCCAGTATTTTTACTCAACATCGTTCAACCTACCAAGTTGTTTATTCTTTCAACATTCAAACTATATGATATATTTTTATACTTTCGTATAGTATTTTGGATTATAAAATATCAGCTGCGTATATCGACATCTATATTTTTTATCTGTGTTTTACTTATATTTTATTTGTGTTTTACTTGAACTAAACTGAACTGATGACGTACAGATTACGAGAAGAGAGGTGTTTGCCGGAGATAAACCGCCTCCCCGAGAATGGAGATGGAGGAGCTTCAAGGATGTGAAATTGAACGGTGCATATTTTGTTCAATCGGGATCTGCAAGTAACGTGGCTCCGTTGTATACCGGTTACCAAGCTTTTCCGGTGGCCGCCGGAGAAGAGGCTCTTAAGTTGACCGAGGATGCCGGTCCTCTTCCCTGTGTTATTGGAGAGATTTGCTAGAAGTTGATCGGAATCCATTAATATTTTGGAGAAGTTATATGTGTAATTAGTTGGGTGCATTTGATTAATAATGCCCATTGAGTGATCAGGGTTTTTGTTAGATTACTTAATAATTTATCAGTATTTATTCTATACAACAACACTTTTTATGAGTTGTTTTTATACTGAAAATATTATCATCGTGTCCTAAAAATAATTTTGATTTGATGAATATTGATTTAATTTAGTCTTTTCATATCGTTTCGAATCACTTTCTTTTATATTCAATTCGTGTAAAAATGTGAAAAAAGCACTTGCATTAATTCTCTTCTTTAATTTGTTCCATTTTGTTATTTTTGAAGATCAACAGTTAAACAACTACAAAGATTATATATTGTTTTCATCTTTTTCACAAATTGATAGTAAAATAATATTCAATGACATATATCATCATTCCAAAAAAGAATTTATATGATTGAGCTATTTTAATTAATTATATTATAATAGGCGGGCACACCAAAATTATCCTAGTGTCTACCTTTTTTCTCCTTCTTGTTTTCAAAAATAGATCGAAAAATATTTAGAATAATATAATGTTTATATCATATATCTAAACAACTGAAAAAAGAAGAAGTAATTATTGAAATTTACTTTTAGTAGAAGAGAATATCATTTGGTGTTCAGAATATACGGAGTGATTTAATTTGTATCCGTATATAAGGTAAGAACGCGTATATTAAATGGAATCTTGGTGCAGGTGTAATCAAAATTAATTATGTAATAATATATTCCAGTACTTAATTATGTAAATAATATATCCCACTACTGAATTTATTTGAACTATATTAAGAAAAATTAAAAACAGAAATAATGCAACATGCCTAAATTAATTGGAAGAGAGTATATGTGAGAAATAGAATTATGCCTAAATAATTAATTGTAGATATTTATGTCTTGACCCTCACGAGTATTCATTTGAACTTGTGTTAAGCAAATTGAAAAATGCAAGTAATTAAGGGGTCTGGCTGACTGAACTTATTTCTTACTGTTCTATACTAAACTGTACGTAATTAAATTAAATTGTACAGAATTGAATTGCACTGAACTGAACTGAAATGAAGTTATTTTCAGAAAAATATTGAGTGTATAGCAAACATGCAACCATGAACTATCTATGGGTACATAATTTAAATTAGTCAAATTAAGTCTTAATTAAGTGTATAAGTATCTTCATTTCGAATCGTGTCCTCACGTTTCCATAATCCCATCATAAGGTGGCAACATAACACGGAGTCAACCCAAACTAACACTATATCATATTACTTGACCTATATTTCTTAATCACTCGAATCAGATAAAACATTCGATTTGCAGACATGGAGATCACCACCTTCAATCTCTTCAAATCTTCATATATATAAATACATCCACTCATTTCATACCATCTTAATCCCTTAGATTCATATAAACATTTTTAGCCATGTTTAGTGCAAGATCTAGTACCATTCTGGTATTAGTTTCATGGTTTCTATCATCAACATTCATTCATGCTAAACTGGCTAGCAAAAATCCCTTCAATGATAATCCTCTGGATGAATTCAAAACCCTAAATGTGATTGATTCCTGCTGGAGAAAAAAACCCAACTGGGCTAAAAACCGGCAAGAACTCGCCGATTGCGCGGTGGGGTTCGGGAGTGGCGCGTTGGGAGGCAAGAACGGGGTCAACTACGTTGTCACAGACAACTCCGACGATCCTGTAAACCCTAAACCAGGAACTTTAAGGTACGGTGCAATCCAAGGTGAGAAAGTCTGGATCACTTTCCAGAAAGACATGGTGATCAAGCTCGAAAACGAGCTGATCATTAGCAGCTACACAACGATAGACGGAAGAGGAGCCAAGGTTTTGATTGGAAACGGCGGACCGTGCATCACAATCAACCATGCGAGCCATGTTATCATTCATGGAATCAGCGTCCATGATTGCAGACCTGGGAAACCTGGGATGGTCCGAACCAGTCCGGAGTATGTCGGATATCGGGACGGCTGCGACGGAGATGCCATCGTTGTGTTCGCATCTTCCGATGTCTGGATAGATCATTGCTCGTTTGCGAGAGGAGCCGATGGTCTTGTTGATGTGATCCATGCCTCGACTGCTGTCACCATCTCTAACAATTATTTCACTGAGCATGATAAGGTTATGTTGCTTGGACATCAAGATGGATATTCCGATGACAAGGTTATGTCGGTAACTGTGGCTTTCAACCATTTTGGTCCCGGATGCGTCGAAAGAATGCCTAGGTATGCATACATTTCGTTTTTTATAATCACCATTTCATAAGGTATTAAGGCCTGATCAGTACAGTTTATCTGATTATTTTTAAGTCCGACTAGTTCACTTTCTTTCAAATCAGTTCAGTTTTCATGAAAATATGAATCGATAAAGTATAGCTTGATCTGGATATATTATTAGTATTTTAATACATTGAATTTTGTTTTAGTTTAGTATTTTTCAGTTTAATCAGTTTAGTTCAATATTTTCATTTAAGTTTAGTTTAGTTCAATATTTTCTAGTTAAATTCATTTCAGTTCAATGCAATAATAATCTCAAGTTCACGAATATTATTGAATTAATTTTTTGTGCTAACTAATAATGTTTGATTGTTGTTTAATTATAGGGTTAGGTATGGATATGCTCATGTAGCAAACAATAGATATGAGGAGTGGCTTATGTATGCCATTGGTGGAAGCTCAAACCCTACCATACTTAGTGAAGGGAATTACTTCATGGCATCCAATAATTCCAACAACAAACAGGTGATTTAAGAATCTTATTTTTCTACACTCAAAATTAAATGTATCACCAATATTCAGTTGACACATAGATCTATATAGACAATTGATATGGTTCCTATCATACTAAAAATTGACGGAGTGACCGATAATTATTAAGATCTGTGATATTTTTTGCTATTTCAGTGTATGAATTCACAACTACGTACTATCGATTTTAGTACTATCTGCTCATAATGTTACACATTGGCAGATCTATATAGACAATCGTGTGGTTCCTGTCAGGCTAAAAATTGATGGAGTGACCGATAAGTATTAAGATCTGTGGAAACTTTTGCTATTTCGGCTTATGTGTTCAAAACTATTATCGATTTTAGTGTTATCCACTCCTATTTTAAGAATTTTTCTGAATCCGTCACTGACTGTGACAGGTGACGAAGAGAGAGTCAACCTACGGAGGGCCATGGAAGACATGGAAATGGAGAACCTCAAAGGATGTGTTTCTGAACGGAGCTTATTATATTCAGTCTGGACTGGGAAGCTGTGCTCCATCATATTCTGGGCAGCAGTCATTCCCGGTGGCCTCCGGATTGCTTGTTCCTTCTCTGACTCTTAATGCTGGACCTCTCATTTGCAAGGAGGGAAAGATCTGCTAGATGATGATGATGATCATTTATTTTAATTAAGTTCTGATTAAGATGTCTTAATTAGTGCAGCTGATTTGATGAGGTTTTTGTTAGTTTGGAATTTGGCATTTTATTCTGTACTGTGGTTACTCAATCACAATTAATCTTGTGAGTAATTTTATTTGACTCAAAATATATGAAGTGAAAATTAGTAGCATATATTCAAGAAATGAAAATCGTTTTAGATTTTTAAAGTCAAATTTATCACTATGTTTTAGATTTTTTTTTCACCATGCTTACTTTTTTTCCTTTCAAAATTATATACTTAGAAAGATGAATCCTATAGAGAGTATGATCCTCACTAATAAATGATTCATATATTTTCTGAAAGCCCTTTGAAAAAAACCTACTCACCTTCATCTCCTGTAAATCATCATGAGGAGATGAACAACCAGCTTTCATCTTTTTTATGATTGTTGTTCCTGAATAAGAGTATAACCTTTATATTGAACATTTAGATCTATCAGATCTGAGATTTTCGAATTAATTAATTATTCTTTTCTTACGACATTTCTAATCGAAATCATGTTGATCTTTTTGATCAAATACTAACTCCATTCGTAATTAGATTGATAAAGAGGAGATACATTCCCTAGACAATTGCCCATTTTGTAAAAGTCAGTTTGATTAATATTTAATTAATGTAAACCTATGATAGTTTATCGGTTGCATATTATACTAAAATTGATTATCTAAGTGTAATCAATCTAATCTAAGAATTTTATTAAAGGATAATCATATTAAATGCTAATCGGACTAATTATCATATTACAAATAAGAGATCCATAAAATTGTACCATCGCCCTCAGAAATATTAACTAGCTGTCGTGAAAGCCATGAATGTTTACAAGGCCAATCAACCTTGTTAATCGGGAATCTTCAACATTTGCAACATCATGAACGCGTAAAACAATGTTGTTCAAGTGAAAACATAGATCTAAACTATATACACATCGAAAATAGTACTGAACCAAACATCCAAAAATCAGATCTAGTAAAAATATAACCGAATCTAAAGACTCTTGATATAATTACATATTGAATTAGGGTTCCACCAGATTTATCGGCGTCAGAAAGATAGTTAGAAAAAAATTAACTTGCTGAAAATCTTAGATCTGCAAGATTAAGTATGAAGATTCTACGCTAATTCATAAACATATATCAATAAATAAAAATGATTAAAGATTTCTCATGGTTCACAGAATTTATGAGTGGTGTGAAAGAAAATGAAGGTGGTGTGGAATTTTTTTTTTTTTTTTTTTTTGGGACAAGAAGATAGAATTATACAACTAAGTTATTATATCATCGAAGAATCTTACGATATCATTTACTAATAATTTGACTATATCACTCAAAAAAATATACATATACTTAACAAGTCATTGCAATTTTTTTTTTAAGTCATTGCAAATTAATTTAACCGAAAGTACGTCCACCGCCCCTGCATATTTTCGTAATTATAAAAACATAGTAAACGAATTATTAAATCTAGTAAATGTAGTCAAAATACAAAAGCATAGTTGAAACTATTTCATTCCACTAAAAATATGAGTACTCATAAAAGTCAATAAATTCAACCAAGATCGTGCAATCACGATTAATTACTTCTGAAAAACAATTTATACAAAATAAAAATAAAAATTGTGCATAAAGTTTGTGTGCACCACCTTCCTCACTTGTATATATTTCCAATCTCCTAACCCTAAAAGATTGGATATAATCGTAAACTCACATTAAACTTCAACAATGGCTTCCTTAATATCATCGAAACTGTTCGTTATCTCTCTCTCCTTCTTCATCACCACATTATCTTATGCAGCGGCGAGCTACAGCCCTAGCGCCGTCAAACAACCGTCCATGAACGTTATAGACAGATGCTGGCGAGCCAAGCCGACCGGCTGGGCTAAGAGCCGACACGCACTAGCCGATTGCGGCATCGGCTACGGCCGTGATGCCATCGGCGGGAAGAACGGCGCCATCTACGTCGTAACCGACTCGTCCGACGACCCCGTGAAGCCGAGGCCGGGAACGCTCCGCTACGGCGTGGTGCAGGTTGTAGATGATTTTTTCAAATATTAATGTCGTGATATTTATTGCAATCTGATATTTTACTCTTATGATCTAAAATACTGTATGAAAATATAAGAATATTCTTTAATATTTTGATTTTTGAAAAACTAGAGTGTTTATGGGAGTAATTTCATTGCTATTCTCATATTCTCATATTCATTTCATTGCTATTTTGAATTATGTTAAGTAAAATATTGAACTGTATACTAAACTGTGTACATATAGTATTATAGTATTTATAATCATCTTAGTAGTAATAGAAGAAGGGCATTGCTATAGCCTACATGTAGTCTGATATTTCACTCTCGTCGTCCAGAATATGATATGAATTTACAGAAATAACTTCATATTTATGTTTATTGGGAAATCAACTTAGGAAGGCAGGGGATGGTTTTGTAATTTTAATTGTATTTTAAACTATACTGAGTAAAATATGTGACTGTATTTAAACAGATTAAGCCGTTGTGGATCGTCTTCGCACGAGACATGGTGATCACGCTCAAGAACGAGCTGATCGTGAACAGCTACAAGACGATCGACGGGAGAGGGGCAAAAGTGGAAATTGCATACGGTCCGTGCATAACGCTGCAGCACGTTAGCCACGTTATTATACACGGAATCAGCATTCACGACTGCAAGCCGGGGAAGGCTGGTTTGGTGATGAGCACCATAGCTCACGTCGGCCACCGGCGGGGATGTAACGGTGACGGAATCGATATTTTCGGGTCGGACCATATTTGGATCGATCATTGCTACCTTGCTCGGTGCAGCGATGGACTCATTGACGTCATCCATGGCTCTACTGCTATCACCATTTCTAACAACTACTTCACTCAGCATGACAAGGTATGTCATATTTTTCTCAGTCCAGTATTTTACACGTTACAGTCCAAAATATCATTGAAATTACTATACTACTCCTGTAAATTGTTAAGTTTCTCAATAAATATAATAAATAAATATATTTTCATTAATTCAAACTGTATTTTAGACTGTAAAAATAAGTATTGAACTGTATTTAAATGTTATAGGTGATGTTATTCGGACACCATGATGGGAACGCAGAAGACAAAGTTATGAAAGTTACCGTAGCCTTCAACCATTTTGGCCCTGGTCTCATTCAAAGAATGCCGAGGTTTAGAAATTTATAAAACCCTACTTTTATAATTACAAGATTAATATGTTTATTACTGATTAACTAATTTATTTAGTTGAAATCCAAATTATCTTCAGAGTAAGGCTTGGGTATGCACACGTGGCGAACAACCGGTACGACATGTGGCAAATGTATGCCATAGGTGGAAGCTCAAATCCAACTATTTTCAGTGAGGGGAATTACTTCATGGCTCCAAACACTGCAAGCAGTAAAGAAGTAATTTTCCAGTTTTCTTATCTGCATGTTCTAAAGAGAGTGGTTAATCAGTAACTTTCACCTAACTCACTTGGAATATATATGATCTGCACCATATATATCTCAGAAACATTAAACTGAATCAATTGTGCATATATTTTGGCTACATTTTGTAGTAAAAATAACCTAATTAGGTCATGTTTGTCTGCACTTATTTCTTACTGATTTGCCGTATTGGTCCTAGTTATTTGAGGGCTGAAGCGAATATATATTTTTTAAAAGGGCCCTTATAGAGGGTCTAGTGAAATTTGAATTGTTTGTAACAGTGAAAATCGGTTACAAAAGAAATTTTAGTACATAAAAGAGAAAAGAGAAAAGGAATTAAAATTAACTAAAATGATGGTATTTTTATTTTTTAAAAGGGAGCTCTTATTTTGGCCCATTTTTAGAAAATATAGAGATTTAAACAACAATTTTCTTAGAAAATATCCTAAATCTGATTTTATTTTTTTAATGGGACTATATTTTAACTCATTTTTTGGGGACTGAACCGCATGCCTCACTTTAATCACTAGTAGGCCAGACTTGTTGTTCTGAACTGAATTGAAGTGAAAATTAATGTAATGAAAAATAGAATCAGCGTGTCTAAAGATACCTGAATTTGATCAAAATATATTTTTACTGAACTGAACTGAAGTAAACTGAATTAAGTTTTAGTTCAACTAAACTGAACTGAACTACTCTACTTATAATCTCAGGCAAACAGGACCTTAATCAGCTATTTTCACCTTATTAACTTTTGTTTCATGCATTTTAACTTATAAACAGGTGACAAAGAGGGAAATCAAGCAAGATGGATGGAAAACATGGAAATGGAGATCCTCGAGAGATAAGTTCATGAATGGAGCATATTTCGAGCAGTCTGGTTATGGAAGCTGCAGCCCTGGGTATAGCAGAGCTCAATCTTTTCCGGTTGCAGACGGATTGATGGCTCTGTCGTTAACAAAGGATGCAGGGCCACTTAAGTTGTGATTAAACGAACACAATTGATTAAATAAGTTTGAAAATTAGAAGAAATTAATTATGTATCATATATAACATATTATGGCAAATATGAGTTTGAAAATTTTGGGGTTAATTATGTATCAGGGTTCTGGAAAATAGTGACGCATTTTTAAATATAACGACATGTATAAACGTCGCTAAACTATAAATAGCCGCTTATTAAAGCGTCATAATAGGATCTGCTTCAATTTTAGTGGCAAGTTGAGGACATTTCTGTCTTTTGTTGAAAACTTATATATTAGCGACATTTATATGTAAGTAAGCGCCAATTATATAGCGACTCTAATTAATCGCCACTAAAATCGCGCTGCTAAATATGCGACAATAATATTCGTCACTAAAATAACGACGCTAATTAGCGACACTTGTTTTATTCGTTATTTTGTAGTGTTAGGCTATTTGAATGATATATTCAACCTTTTTAAAAATTATTTTTTATCTAATTCTCTTTTTTTTCAAATCCTATATATCTTTGATAAACGTACGTTATTTTCGCGATATAGTATTTTGTTTAATTAGATGTGCATTTTGGGAAATGGTCAAATTTTAGATTTTGTTTTTTGAAGTAATTCATTGTAGAAAATTATTTTGTAATCAGGAGGCAGTCAAGTATTTTATTATGTTTATGTTTTATACAAAATATAAATTCAATGTATATCTAAATCGCACAAAGAATAATACATTAAACCAAACAAGACAACTTAAACAAAAAATATCATTAATTTCATAAATGATGAAATTCTAAGAAATCTATCAAAAAAGTCTATTCTCATTACTAACAACTCCATGAGTAACCGGTGCATTTGTCCTCACTTTTCTCAAATACCAAATTCCCGCTCCGATCCCAAACGCTCCGGCCACTGAAACTGCCGTCGCCGTTCCTATTAAATATCACACGCACAATTAGGAAAGTTTCCAAAACAAACATATTTCGTAGTAGATCTACAAACTAATATTAGTGTAAGCGATAACACAAACTGATAAAAGTGTTACAGTAGCACGTATCTGTCCGACAAATTTTAGAACAGGCGGCTTATCATAAATCTGCTACTAAATATCCTAACAAATATTATCACTTTCTTTTATCACACATTACATTTGTTAATATTTGATAATTTTTCACCGACAATTTAATTTCACCCGATTAAATATATTTTTAGATAGTATGAAATGTATAAAATTGCATCCATGAAAAAATGCAAATTATATATAATTCAACTCGATTTGACACACATTTATATCAGTGCGCACGTACCTCAAATTGAACCAATCGTCGCAGAATAATATCAAAGAATTAAAATGTATACTGACCTGCAACTGCTGCGGATCCCATTCCCTGGCCATTCTTAGGATCTACATTATATGTCACTCAATTTAATTATATTTTTCATAAATAGTATATGAAAATGTATATTCAAATGAATTAAAGATGTGAGAATAAAGTTACCGTTGCAAAAAGTGGTGGAATTTCCTTTCTTACAAAGGCACAAGAAATTCTGAGTCTGCGTATCGAAACCACAAACGCCACCACCGCCTCTCGGATCCTCGCACTGCAAACACCGCGTCGTCACTGGAATCTCGAACTCCACCCTGACCCCGTACTCCGGCACCTGATCGAACGGCGGCGACGCCCCGATGCTCCGCCAGTAAACACTAACATAGCTGGCGCAGTGGCGGAGCATCAGCCGGAGCGACTCCGCGGCCTTGGGGTAGTACGAGCAGCACGACACGGATCGGATCCCCGACCCGCACCCGGGAAGGTGGCGGCAGAGGTAGCTCGCGCTGTCGCACGTTGAGTCGCACTGCTCCGGGAAACGGTCGCAAAACATCGGCTTGGGGCCGACGATGACGTCATCCTGGCTGCAGTTGAAGAATAGGTAGTCATTCTGGGTGGATAGCCTGAAATGGGTACTCGGGTCGAGGGTGAACGGACGGGTCGGGCGGAAGTTCGACCCGTCTTCACATTTCCACATGAAGGGATCCGTGACTAAAATGTGGGGATCCGAATAGCTCAAGTTCTTCACCGGGTACCGACCCGATGGAGTCCTGAGCTCCAGCTGACCCGAGTTGGAGCATACAAACAGTCTTCGATAATACGGGCTGCCACATCCATCTCCGATACTGAACGGGTATCGGATAGGGATGTCGCCGCATGATGTTTTGCATAAGCTTGATTGTCCATGAACAAAACCTATCAAAAATGCATATAGAATTAGTTTAAACATTTTTTTGGTTCAAAAGAAATGTAGTGAAGTGAAGTGTTAAGTGTTACTTCTAGTTTAGTAGTAATATGTGCTTTTCTTTTTATACCTTTTGCTTTAATGTTAACTTTGATTTATTCCCACTTCATCTTATATATTCTGGGCTGTGCTTTTGATGGAGATTCTACTTGTTGGTGTGATGATTATGTGCATGCATTTTCATGCTTTTTTTTGTAAAGAAAGATTATCATGTTAGCTTGCACATGAAGTGATCTTTGGAAGGAAGAAAAACGCTGGATTTATTTTGATCAGTAGATATAAGTCTGTCAATCTGAAACACGACAAGTAACCAGTATTATTTAACTACTTAATTCTATCCATGGGTGGATGTACGTACAGAGTCGGTTAGGCTCCACTGTACCAAAAATTGACAGGGTAACTAATAATTATTAAGACTTGAAAATTTCTAACTACTTTGCCATATTAATCCGCCACGAAAGCATACCAAAAATTGATGAATGGTCGATATTATTGAGCAGTCAAAACTGTTAGCTATCTTAGTATATTAATCCGCCATTATCACTCCTTTTATTGCAATGAATAGATACATTAAACTACAAGCCCATACAAAATGAGGACAGAGGAAAAAAAAGCCATACGCAGGTAACGACGAACCATAAAACTGAATTACTTGGAATGCCTGAGCCCATAAGAAATCGCGGAGCCATCCATTAATAGTAATAGAACTTTGCGCAAAATTTCCTCCCGTGATATGAGTTACTACCCCTTGATCACTTATACTGCCCCAAACATCTCACTGCATTTTTCAACTGAAATGGAATACTACTACCGAAATTGCATCGTACATCCAGAATAGTCCTAATTAAGAAGGTATGAACCCAAACAGATACTTGACATATTTCAAACAATTTTCTGGATCCGTCAAAAAATCATACCAAAATTTGATAAAAGTAACCAATATTATTGAACAGTCGAAACTGTTAGGTATTTCAATATATTAATCCACCATTTAAGTCATATCTTAAAAAGTATTCTGCATCCGCCACTGATATTCTATCTCTTATTTGATCATTCGATAAAACTTTGATTACTGCAGTGAATATTATTGCATGCATGCCTTGTAAACGTCAGTACTAGTGGCTAGTCATCTTCGTTTGAACACTTGGCATGAGGAAAAGGTTACTGTCCGTTTACTTTGCCCTAACAAGGGCATCATGGGCGGCATGGATTGGATCCAAAGAAGAGATCAGTCTTCTTTTGTGTACCTTGACTTGGACGGCTGCACAGTGGTCCACTGGTTTTCGAACTCCCTCTGCAATTCAACTTTTTGCAGCTTTTCACCATTAATTTAATGCCTTCGGTGTGGAAAATGGTTTGATATATACGTCGATGCGTCCGTAAGTAGAGTTATTCATCGGTGGAGGAAAATATTAGGTATCTGTGGCAGATTCAAAATCATTAATTTCGGTTTATGGGTAAGAAATCTACCAGATCTTCGATGCGCTCCCGGATGTCGATTTCTGACTTATCCCGATACTCAACCTGATTGCCAATTCAAAACACAATCAAAATAATCACAACATATTGTATTCTGACCCCGATTACCAATTCAAAACACAATCAAAGTAATTACTGACAGAATAAAAGCTCATACCAGCTGCGGAATACCCGATGCCGAGTACTTGATTAATTTTGGCATACACCGACCTCTTCCCTCGAGATTCCTCTCCTTAGACACAGCCGTCTCAATCATCCCATAGTCCTCCACCGCAAACGACACAGTAATCCCAGGCGTCCCAGTCGACACAAACTGATTACCAATTCAAAACACAATCAAAATAATCACAGCATATTGTATTCTTACCCTAATTACCAATTCAAAACACAATCTAAGTAACATACCGAGTACTTGACGTGTTTTGGCGGACTCCGACCTCCTCCCTCGAGATTCCTCTTCTGAGACACAGCCGTCTCAATCATCCCATAGTGCTCCGTCCCAGCCGACCCAACCGACCCAGCCGACCCAGCCTGATTACCAATTCAAAACACAATCAATATAATCACAACATAGATTACCAGCCTGATTACCAATTCAAAACACAACCAATATAATCACAACATACTGTATTCAGACCCAGATTACCAATTCAAAACACAATCAAAGTAATTACTGACATAATAAAAGCTCGTACCAGCCGCGGAATACCCGATACCGAGTACTTGACGTGTTTTGGCGGACTCCGACCTCCTCCCTCGAGATTCCTCTTCTGAGACACAGCCGACTCAATCATCCCATAGTGCTCCGTCCCAGTCGACCCAGTCGTTCCAGCCGTCCCAGCCGACCCAGCCTGATTACCAATTCAAAACACAATCAAAATAATCACAACATATTGTATTCTGACCCCGATTACCAATTCAAAACACAATCAAAGTAATTACTGACAGAATAAAAGCTCATACCAGCTGCGGAATACCCGATGCCAAGTACTTGATTAATTTTGGCGGACTCCGACCTCCTCCCTCGAGATTCCTTTTCTGAGACACAGCCGTCTCAATCATCCCATAGTGCTCCGTCCCGGCCGACCCAGCCTGATTACCAATTCAAAACACAATCAATATAATCACAAAATACTGTATTCTGACCCAGATTACCAGCCTGATTACAATTTCAAAACACAATCAATATAATCACAACATACTGTATTCTGACCCAGATTACCAATTCAAAACACAATCAAAGTAATTACTGACAGAATAAAAGCTCGTACCAGCCGCGGAATACCCGATACTTAGTACTTGACGTGTTTTGGCGGACTCCGACCTCCTCCCTCGAGATTCCTCTTCTGAGACACAGCCGACTCAATCATCCCATAGTGCTCCGTCCCAGTCGACCCAGCCGTCCCAGCCGTTCCAGCCGTCCCAGCCGACCCAGCCGACCCAGCCTGATTACCAATTCAAAACACAATCAATATAATCACAACATACTGTATTCAGACCCAGATTACCAATTCAAAACACAATCAAAGTAATTACTGACAGAATAAAAGCTTGTACCAGCCGCGGAATACCCGGTACCGAGTACTTGACGTGTTTTGGCGGACTCCGACCTCCTCCCTCGAGATTCCTCTTCTGAGACACAGCCGACTCAATCATCCCATAGTGCTCCGTCCCAGTCGACCCAGTCATTCCAGCCGTCCCAGCCGACCCAGCCTGATTACCAACTCAAAACACAATCAAAATAATCACAACATATTGTATTCTGACCCCGATTACCAATTCAAAACACAATCAAAGTAATTACTGACAGAATAAAAGCTCATACCAGCTGCGGAATACCCGATGCCAAGTACTTGATTAATTTTGGCATACACCGACCTCTTCCCTCGAGATTCCTCTCCTTAGACACAGCCGTCTCAATCATCCCATAGTCCTCCACCGCAAACGACACAGTAATCCCAGGCGTCCCAGTCGACACAAACTGATTACCAATTCAAAACACAATCAAAATAATCACAGCATATTGTATTCTTACCCTAATTACCAATTCAAAACACAATCTAAGTAACATACCGAGTACTTGACGTGTTTTGACGGACTCCGACCTCCTCCCTCGAGATTCCTCTTCTGAGACTTAGCCGTCTCAATCATCCCATAGTGCTCCGTCCCAGCCGACCCAGCCAACCCAGCCGACCTAGCCTGATTACCAATTCAAAACACAATCAAAATAATCACAACATACTGTATTCTGACCCAGATTACCAGCCTGATTACCAATTCAAAACACAATCAATATAATCACAACATACTGTATTCTGACCCAGATTACCAATTCAAAACACAATCAAAGTAATTACTGACATAATAAAAGCTCGTACCAGCCGCGGAATACCATAGTGGGACGGAGCACTATGGGATGATTGAGACGGCTGTGTCTCAGAAGAGGAATCTCGAGGGAGGAGGTCGGAGTCCGCCAAAACACGTCAAGTACTCGGTATGTTACTTAGATTGTGTTTTGAATTGGTAATTAGGGTAAGAATACAATATGTTGTGATTATTTTGATTGTGTTTTGAATTGGTAATCAGTTTGTGTCGACTGGGACGCCTGGGATTACTGTGTCGTTTGCGGTGGAGGACTATGGGATGATTGAGACGGCTGTGTCTAAGGAGAGGAATCTCGAGGGAAGAGGTCGGTGTATGCCAAAATTAATCAAGTACTCGGCATCGGGTATTCCACAGCTTGTATGAGCTTTTATTCTGTCAGTAATTACTTTGATTGTGTTTTGAATTGGTAATCGGGGTCAGAATACAATATGTTGTGATTATATTGATTGTGTTTTGAATTGGCAATCAGGTTGAGTATTAGGATAAGTCAGAAATCGACATTCGGGAGCGCATCGAAGATCTGGTAGATTTCTTATCCATAAACCGAAATTAATGATCTTGAATCTGCCACAGATACCTAAATGGGTTTTTATTACAATGAATAGAAACATTAATCTAAAAGTCCATAAGAAATCACGGAGCCGTCCACTATAGTAATAGAACTTTGCACAAAATTTCCTCCCGTGATATGAGTTACTACCCCTTGATCACTTATACTGCCCCAAACGTCTGACTGCATTTTCCAACTGAAATTGAATATTTCTACCGAAATTGCATTGTACATCTAGAATAGTCCTAATTAAGAAGAAATGAATCCAAGCCGATACTTTTTCAAACAGTTTTCTGGATCCGCCACAAAATCATACCAACATTTAATAAAATAATCGATATTATATTGAACAGTCGAAACTGTTAGCTATTTCAATATATTAATCCACCATTATCACTGCTTTTAGTGCAATTCACCCGTATTTCAAACAATGTCCGGATCCGCCACTGATATTCTATCTCTCACTTGATCATTCGATAAAAATCGATTACTGCAGTGAATATTATTGCATGCATGCATGCCTTGTAAACATAAGTACTAGTGGCTAGTCGTCTTCGTTTGAACACTTGGCATGAGGAAAAGGTTACTGTCCGTTTACTTTGCCCTAACGTAGGGCATCATGGGCGGCATGGATTGGATCCAAAGAAGAGATCAGTCTTCTTTTGTGTACCTTGACTTAGACGGCTGCACAGTGGTCCACTGGTTTTCGAACTCTCTCTGCAATTCAACTTTTTGCAGCTTTTCGCCATTAATTTAATGCCTTCGGTGTGGAAAATGGTTTGATATATACGTCGATGCGTACGTAAGTAGAGTTATTCATCGGTGGAGGAAAATATTAGGTATCTGTGGCAGATTCAAGATCATTAATTTCGGTTTAATAACATTTATTCAAGCTTACAAAGTCTTGTTTGATCTAGTTGCTTCCCATGATATAAAACTAATTAAACAAGAGGATAATGTAATAATTTAACTTATTTAAGGGTCTGTTCTCTATAATAATTGTTTAAATATTTTCAATTCAGTTTAGATCGAAAAAAATGAGTGGTAAAAAACCTGCCTCTTTTATTGATTTTTAATACATTAGTTTTCACTTTATTTTGGTTTTGTATGGTTCAATTCGATTATTTCACTAAAATTTAAGCTCGGAAAAACGTAGTTGAAGGTCCTATTTACTTGAACTTATAAGTAGAGCATCTTAATTCAGTTCAGTTTAATTTAATTCAGTAAACAATAATATGATTAAGTTCAGGTAACTTTCGACAAGCTAATTATATTTTCGATATATTAATTTTTACTTCAATTCCATTCAATTTAATTCTGTTCGAATCCAATAAGTTCAGATCATGGGGTCAATCGAGTCAAATTGAAATGCACAAAGTGAGTGGAGTGACCCTTATCCAATTAATTAGGGATGATGAAAGCTCTTACTTCTCAACTCAAACACGTACGTATAGACCCAGCTACTAGACATTTGATAATTTCAGATAATAAAGATGGTTGAAAAAACTTTGTTATTATGGATGAAAGGGATCGTAGTAATCCACTTGATTGACTATACGATACATATTTAGATGGCTCAAATAATGTTGAATTATATAGACACTTGATCTGGCGTAAGCATCTCAACTCAACCTGTACAAATCTCAATCAAACAATTACATGCTCTTATTTATAGTTCAGTTCATTACTTACTATCAGTGTCGTTGTTGAGGCTATGCGACGACACAGTCGCACAAGACCTCCAATCTTAAGAGCCTTAAATTGATTTTTACTATTACTAATATATATATAATATATAACAAAGTATAGCAAAATATAACAAAATATAAGAAACTTTAGTGATAATTTTCTAGTTTAGGAAAACTTATGAATTATATTTAATATTTTCAAAAGGTACAAATATTCGAAAAGTCACAATTTGACACAGGACCTCATAAATGTCACGGACTGCTCTGTAAACTGGATAAAAAGATCATGATCTTATTGTTTTGCTTTAATGATTTCAAAGTATAGACTGTTTCATAAAAAGGTTGTATCGAAAACTAAATATGTTTATTCTTCATTTGTTACAATGGGAAGCTTTGAAGAAGCTAAGGAGGTTGTTCGATTGTTTGATGAATCGGTAGTTTGCATTCTATCTGAAATTTGGAGAACAGAATTGTAAATCATACTGTGAAATTTGAGCATGTATTGGCATATTGCTAAATTAAAGATGTACATATGCTAGTTTTTATTTTTATCTAATGAGAATTATTTTTAAAAGAAGGTTTTATAAAAATGACAAAAAAGAAAAGAAATTTAAAGTAAAAAATATTATTAGAGCTGGTTTCGATCCAGGGACCCGTGGGTTATGGGCCCACCACGCTTCCGCTGCGCCACTCTGATATATGAGATTTTTATAGAATAATATATTTATATTATTTTAAGAATGGTATCATGATATTTGAGATTTTTATAGACTAGTATATTTATATTATTTTAAGAATGGTACCGGGATAGGAAATTTATGCTTTGATACCTCATATTTTCTGCTGGTTCCAAAATAGCACCCATATAAATTATAATAGGTAATTCAGAATTTGCAGAAAACAAATCCACAAAAATACATTGGTCGGAAATTTTATGTCTATCTATCGTTCAAATAAATTTACTTTTTCACTCTTTCCTATGATTGAATTCATCTATTATTTACAATGAAATTTGTATCAAAAATTCAATTGTACGTGTTATTTACAATTTTCTTCTTTTTTTTAAGCGAGAATTATTCATAACTTATTCCAACTGAAAGTAATCAGAAAGGTACATCGTAAATCTCAATACTTTCTATTAGAAGAAGAAGACTTGTAAAATTACAAGGAATCTATAGTCGTAATATTACAATACGTTCCCATGTAATATGATATATGGTTGAGACCAGAGGTAAATTTAATATATATTGGTCTCTAACACTCTACTTTTGTAATACTCTCTGGATCATCTCCTTCAGCATTACTTGCATCTCCCCTCGAAGGTAGTAACATATTTACCAGCTCATTTTCACATTATCAAAGCATTATAGAAGTTTATCATAGGGATACAAAAATCTCATTATTACTTCTTAACTAATATTAATAGTGTATTTTGACATTATGATTATTAAAAAAAATTAAAATGCCTCAATAATACTGGTGAAATTCACGAGTAGTGTCATTTAAGAATATTAGTGGAACGGTTTTTGCACCTTAAGAAATACAATAAAACTTTTCAAGAATTCAAAATTACAATAAAATTTAGGTAAAACTTAGAATTTTTGGAAAACTGAACTTCCAGTTTTTCAAAAACTTGTTTGGTTCGCGAAAATTTTCAAAATCATGTTTTTGGCCCTAAAATTCAGACTTGCAAAATGCTAAAAACCAATCAAAAATTTTGTTTCAAACTTACAACATCCCAACCCGATCAAATAAGATTTTTATAAAACCAGACTCTCAAGATCCCAAACAAAAATCCAAACTCTCAAAATCATCTCCAACCAGACACGCGCTAAATGGATTAAGGTGTGTGAGTCCTAGAGTAGTCATAGTCTAGTTGTAGACACGGTACTTGGTTTTAAAATTGAGTTTGAAAGGAAATGAGCCCCACGGGCGAGGACAAAGAATTCGATGCCAAACTTAGGAGAAAATATGAATTAGATTGATTTAGTTCTTTGTGTGGCAGCGCTCGAAAAGAAAGAAAAATAATTAAAGAGGTTTGAATGTGACTTATTTGTCGGTCATACTCAGGTTGGAAATTCTGAGAAACACTTTGAAATTTCATCTTTTTTGCATAGATTCATAAGCCAACGTTGTTTGACAAAATTAACCAAACATATAAAGTAGTTGGGGAGGCTCTCTTTTTTCTTAATCAAGATCAACATTATTACACGTACGGTTGATTATCATAACATTATGATTTGGATTTATTTGGTTTGTTTTATACGCTTGCATCATCATCTATGTTTGTGTGAATTTTTATTAAACTATAATAAATCTTGTATAAACATGAACTATTCTAATAATTATAAACTATTTTATAATCCCACTCAACTATTTTCAATTTAACTCTTATATGCATGAGTGGAGGAAATGAATTTTGTACTCCCTTCATCCCAGGGTTTTCTGTAAATAAAGAAATGAAAAATTGGGTTTTAAATTGTAGAATGAATTTTTTTTCTTTTTGAAAATATATTGTAGAATGAATTGAGAATATTAAACTGAGACTAATTGATAAAAATAAAAGAAGAGAAATCCTTTCGTAATTCTTGGATAAATCTTATAATAAACTTGATGTATTGGAAAGGCATGTTATAACCTCTAATATGCAAAAAAAAATGTCCCACCACTGTTCTTGAATGGCATCACAGTCGTGATTTTCAGCAGTATTATTGAGAGGCATTTTAGTCTTTTTTATGATAATAATGTCGTCGATATACAATGTCAATATTAACAGGTAATTATGAGATTCATTTTTCATCCCCGTCATAATAAGACTTTCCAATAATTCATGGTTATAATGAGACTTATCTAAAAACTCATAATAAAACTTTTCAATAATTCATGGTTATATTAATGAGACTTATCTAAAAACTTAAGATTACGAGAGAGTTTTACCTATAAAAGAACTAAACTGTGAAAGAAACTAGTGCATATTAAGATGAGACAACAGTACAATAAAAGTATATAGATTGATGAAATATAGAGAGTAATTACAATTGAACAAGTATAGAAACGATTGATATGAGATGGAGGAAGTACCTGTTGGAAAAATTTATAAACGGTCTGACATAAATTACATAATTATTGTAACAGATTTATAATTTTTCCTAGAGAAGATAATTGATATATTTTCTAGAAAAATAGACAAGTCGTTATTGAAGGGCATGTCACATAGCTCAAATCGTTTCACTATAAATGACCTTTGTCCATCTGATATTGGAAACGAAACAGCTAGGGCCATAGTCAAGTCATCATTTTAACGTATTATTGACACTAGTTACTAAAATGACAATTCAAATTTTAACGTATTAACTGACTTTTGTCCATCTGGTAAATATATTCTAATTTGCTCATTTACATTTATACATTTCTTAGTATAATTTTCATAAAAATTTGCATAAAATTCAACTTAGTTGGTAGAAAGAAAAGGATATTAGAATTGATACCAAACGTATCAAGGAAGGTAAATGTTGTTGGTTGCACGCTTGGAAAAAAAGAATTTATAAAGTTTGAATGTGATTAGATTATGAACTCAAATTTGTGGGGTCTTAAAAAGAGGGTTTGGAAATTTGAAGAACCACTTTGAAGGTTAATTTGTTTGAATATGATTCAAAAACAAGCTATCATTCTTTGACAAAAAGATTTACATGGAAAAAGAGGTATTTGACAATTAGGATTACGGTTGATAGTTGATAATTAGACCACTATATCAAATTAGGTTGTGTAAGAGTTGAACCGAAAAGTGTTTAATTAAAGTGTTGAAATATGTTGAATTTGTTGAAATATGAGAAAAAGTGTCGAGAATAATTTAAATTGAACAGAATCTTACCATACGCTTAATGTTGGTATGTTTTAACTTAGTTAAATTCATATTTATAAATTATTACATCCGGTGATATGGGATACAACCCATCAAGAGTCCAGATAGAGTTCCAGCCCAGAAGTAGTCCTCAACCTTACATCAGTTATGTTGGCGTTATCTGCGGATAGAAAAAACATGATAATGACTCCTTCCCGGCATACACGACACGGATTCTCAATTAGCTCTTTCCGTCTTGCCATCACTATAAATACCACATCCACCAACGGTTAAAGTATATATGTTCTATCAGAGCGAAACAATCCCGACATATTCATATTCTCTCTCATCTATAAAAGGTCCCTCTTTCATCATCACGGCGGAATAGTAATTTCCGAAGTATCTCCAGGGGTTTTGTCATGCAGGTTTTAAGTGAGAGATACCACAGAACTATATAATGTTACTTTTCGGATTAAGTAGCATACGGAACTAGGAAGACACGGATCAAACTGATAACATTAGATTCGATTTTACAATACAACAAGTATTATAGTAAACAATTATTGTCATACGCAATTTGATATTTTAAACGGTAACAAATGGCCCCTAGACACTCTACTTATAGCAAAGCAAGCAACCAAAACAAGTAAACCCTAGGTAAAACGTTCAGAAATGAGAATGAGACAGTTTACTTAGAAATGAGAAAGAGCTGGCCCGACATGTGTTGAAAAAACGACTACTGAGGGATCAAGCTATAAGCCAAATTAATTAGATAACAACAACCAAAATTTCTTCCACATTCCACATACTACCAAAATCTGATGCTAGCAAGAAATTGATAAACTTTGTGTGGTGGTTGTTGATTTATAAATATTCTTGATCGACATACCATAAATCAATCATATCACGCATCATTAGAATTCAATCTAGCCGAATTCAATTTATTCTTATCACTTTCTGCATAATTCAAAATAGTACAGTCAGAGGCGGAATTAGGACTAAGCAAGGATGGCAAGTGCAACAAAAAAAAATTCTTTTTATCAATACAAATTTTTAAAATTTTTGAATTTATAACACACTTTTTTTTGAAATTAGTACTTATATTTATAAAAATTTGTTGATATTTGCAATCCATCATTGAATTTGTAACTCTGCGACTGAGTACAACTTCGTTTACTTGATCCCTTCAATCTAGCAGCTTATTTTCTCGAATTATAACAAATTTTTAATACATTTTAATTTAGTATAATTCAATTTTAACTGAACTAGACATCAACCTAATAGCAAATGACCATAATAAACAAACAATTGAAATTATTATTTTGGAGGGAATATTGTTCAATATTTAATTTTAATTTTTAATAATTATTATTGTAGGTAAGCCACGTTAGAGTTGGTGTGAGATGGTCAAACAAAATCTCAGTCAATAATTTGTGTGCATCACTTTTCCTCTCTTCTCCATTTCTATCATCAACACGGCTCGTCCCGTAATTTTAAGTCTCGTTTTATTTCAATTTTCAACTCTACAAACGAAATGGAATTAGTTAATGCAATTGAATTTATATAAGAAAACGAGTCTATTTCATCTAGATAATAAACTAATAATGATAAAACTAACAAAACAAGTCTCATAACTGAAACCGCTGAAAATAAAATATTTATGTTCTATTGCACACGAGAGTTTATATACGGAGTTAATAAGTTAGAATTTAACAATTAACCCGACTATTTAATATATATTTTACCCACGGACGGTTGGTCAGAGCAAATACATCCGAGTATTTTTAAAATTTTCATTCAAAATGTTCGGCCCGCCTATATGTATCTGAGTATCTTATCTTCACCATTTACATTTAGGTTATATTCATTTTATCTTTATTGAGAAATACTAATTTAAATTAATAAGATGTTTAAATGAATTGAAAGATCTTGAAAGATGAATATAAGCAAAAGTGGTCAATGGTTAAGGTTTGAGGAAGTATAATATTATTTCCACAAAATATCACTAAATCAATCAAAAAATGCAATAAGACAAATTAATACCTAAGAGCCATGCAAAAATCCAATTAGAATCACTACAAAAAGACATGCCCTACATACTTGAAATGATTTTTGGCCACTATATCATCAAACGAATAACATAATCTTATAATCTATATATAGTACGTCTCTTGATTAGTTTAAGTAATGTGTATCCATGTGGTTCATTATATTTGACATTTTACTGTTCATCGTAACTTTTGTTATAGTTTTGATCGTAAATTTAAAATATTACACAAGAAGTATTATCATCGTATATGATATATCTTTCGAAAATTCTAACATGTATTATCCAAATATTAAAATTATAAGTATTATTAATATGGTGTTTAGTATATGCATGTCCAATTTACTTCTCCATATCCAATGAAAGTGGGAAAATACCATAATTACCCTTCATTCGTTTATTAATTTTTAAAATATATTTCTAGAACTCTAACATTGAATGTTTAAACCCGTCTATGTAATGATTGAATACTTGTCCAAATTATAAATTTCTTTTTCGTGAATTATAATACATATTTAAGAGGGATATTATTGTCATTTCAGATTTAATTTAGACCTGCAGAAGTAAAGTGGACCTGTATACAGAATCAATCTATTAATATACGTTACAAAAATTATTGATAGTCAAATTTGACGTTAAATAGTGTTTCTGTTCAACTGTATCAAACCGAGTGAATCAGAGGCGAGGCATCACTCTACCCTTATAATCTATATATAGTACGTTTCTTGATTAGTTTAACTGTTTAAGTAATGTGTACAAATCTGTGTTCTCAGCACTTGATGATGATATGAAAGTTCTGGGAAATTTGGAAAGCAAGTAGCAGCAGCAAAGGGAGACGAAGGTCAAAGTGGCGGACAGAGGGTCGGGGTGGCCGTAGAATTGTGAGCCCAGTCGTTGAAAGAAAAGGCTCACAGCCAGACAACCTATTACCCGCACAAGCTGACTCCATTAATTCTCCCTTCCACCTTCCTTCATGCATGCATCAAATTTCTCCTTTGTATGGCCCCATCGGAACGATATTAAACTGAACTGAACTAAATAGTGACGGGATGAACTATCACAGTGATGAAAATACATTTTATCGAACTATAAACTATTAAAAACTGGACTAAAATAAAAGTTCACTGCAAATGTTGAAGATGCTGATTAAAAATCAAGGGCGGAATCAGGGGTGCTCGGTGTGGCGTGAGCGATCCCCAATTTTTTTGTTAGAGGTAAGAGTAATGTGGCATTAAGACGGAAATGCGGTGGTTTTATATTTTCAGCATCCCCTAATCATCGCTGGAGAAGAAGGTTTAGGTCTGGTTAGCATTTCCTAAAATTATAGCCCGATTCCGCCCATGTTAAAGATAATAGGTCATTATGCATTTGAAAGGAGTACAATGCTTTAAGAGTAGTGATACATGCAGATCCATATTTACTAATGCATGTTCAAAATATAATATTTTAGATGTACTAGTACAATTCAGGACTACATATTGTGTAATACGCGATTTAATATCTTACTTTACACAATTGCAAAATATCAGGGAAACTATCAATTTTTTCAAAATTCAAAATACATACTCATAATTTTAAATTTTATTTTAAATTACAAAAATAAAATATCACACTACTTACAATAACACCAATTATTATCCTTAACATTACTCTAATAAACATTTGTGTGATGAAAAGGTGATTAGGTTTATAGAATGATAAAAGAAAATACGAGGAAGTGGTGATTTTATTCATTTGTTTGTTACCTTTGGGTGGTGCGGCCGGGTCGGGTCACTTTTAACTTTTGAGGATCCCGAAATAGATTACTCCAGCCGACAGGGAAACACGTTTTAAACATTTTCTGGGTTTGCTTTATGAACCAAAAGGGACCATCCTTCGCTTAATTTCTCCTTCTTTTCTTCCTTTGTGGAATTTTAGTTCAATCACTCATACAATAGTTAGTTACATGGTAAACAAGGATAATATATTTTGATAGAATATTATTATTTACAAACAACTAGTTATCATGTATGATTACTGTAATTTAACTTGATTTCGAAATTAATATTTTTATTTGAGTTGAAATTAAATTTAACATTTTATCAGCTTGTTAAAAATTATTATAAAATCCATTTATTTTCAAAAGTCAAATGTCAAAAACTTACTAAGAATAATTTGATCTCTCTATGAATGTTTGTGTTACCATATAGAAGATATGAACTATTTTTTATTGGATAAAAAGAAGTATATTATTAAAAGTAGTTCATATTTAGTGAAGGATGGTTAGCGATTTATTATTGTTTGTCAATTTTGAGTGTTGAATGCAAAAGATTATATATTTATTATTTCATTTAATTTGTTTGAATAAATACAGTAACTCTTAAGTTTTATTTGATAACAACGATTTATTGTTAGTTAGTTGTATCATCGTCAAAAGTCAAAATAAATAATAAATCATCATTATTTACTCTTTTATTTTAGCTGAGTAGTATCTGACTTGTCAAAATATTAGACTGATATATTTTCATCTCGACTTGTTCACATTGTAAACTTTGACTTTTAAAAGTGGTAACTCTCAGAAGTCAAATGTTGAAGGCAGTGAGTAAAACCCATTTATTCTCAAAAGTCAAATGTTAAGATTATTGAAAATAACTTGATCTTTCTATAATTGTTTTTTTATTACATGAAAGATATGAAAGTAAGAAATTCTCGATTGGGTAGAAAAAGATATGTTATTAAAAGTATATCATGTTTAGTAAAGGACGGTCACCAGTTTATTATTATTTGCCGACTTTGAGTGTTGAAAGTAAAAAATTATATACTTATTATTTCATTTGACTTATATAAATAGCTAATTATAGTAACTCTTAAATTCTATTTTCGATAACAACGATTTGTTTTTAGTTGGATATATCATCGTCAAAAGTCAAAATCAACGATAAATCACCATTATTCTCTCTTTTATTTCAGCAGAGTAGGATCCGACTTGTCAAGATATCAGACTGATTATTTTCATCTCGACCTGTTTACGCCCTTAATAAGAATGAGAATACTATTTAGATAGTCAAATGGACATTAAACTTCAACCAATTTTCTCCATGGAAGATCGAGAAAGTTTGGAAAATTTCGACTACTTTCGTTATCCAAATTGATGTGTCAAAGAAAAGTTTATATGGACTAAATTCATCGTGCCTCTCACGAAGTAATAGTCCTACAAAGACCTATACGGTGGAGAAATGGTTGTTTAGTTGTCAAATTGAGGCAATTTTGGGGTCTCCATCACGCCATTTATATCCTCTAATTAATAATAATAATTAATTAAAATGTCTTATTCAAAGGTCAAGTATATATGGAAACTTTTTCCACGGTACACCCTGGCATGGTACACTCCGGTCATCACAAAGCCGCCTAATATTTTGTCCTTTTTTGCCCCCACCATATTGTTATTTTCTTCCTTCAAAAAATATCAATTCAAATTATTAAAAATTGATTTTTCCAACTAATTATCATCACCTAAATGATACTACACAAACATACATTTGGTTTTGTTAGTTATGCTAAGATAAGTAGTCTTGATTCTACATTATAAAATTTTAATCAAATATTACTGAACGTTTTTAAATATACTGAAATAATATAAATTATTTTTTGAGATTATTTAGAAAATTGCCGAAAGATCGTCCACATATTTCACTTACTACTAGATGATAGTTATTTACTAGAATCCTGAGAGGCTCTATTTGCAAATCCATATTTCCTACCTAATACTTTTAAACTATAAGATACAACCGAATCAAGTACACGCAGTTCTAGATGTTTATAAATGAATCAATTTATTTAAGAAAGAAAACTAATTTTCAAAATTCACAATATATCATCACCTCAAAATTCAGATTTCCAAGACAATTTTTATATTTTCTCAACTATTTTACTCTATGTTAAAAAATACAAATAGCAAAAATAATAATTTAAAGGATGGTTGGATTTAAAAAGGGAAAGTCAAAAGGAGTCGTTCAATAATCCACGCAATCGGCACAATTCAAGAGTCATAGGACCTGGTCCCACGGAGGCGGGCATAAGAGTCAACACTCGGCTCCCACCGGTGGGGTCCTCAAAATGCGCGTGTGATCACGCACGCAAAAGATGGATCCGTAATTCAAGAGTTCCCAGCCAATCGCCTAACTCCGTATAGGACAACCCCGGAACGTGTTGCCGTGCGTGCACACACCCACCTAATCCACACACTCTCATTTCCAAGATAATTTTGTTTAACATTATATTTTTTGAAAAAACTAACAACTATCTAATCTAATTTTATTGACTTAAGTAAATTATTAAAAAATTCTTTTTATTCAATTAGATGAATTTTATTTTGTATGATTCTAAGTAAATGAAAGGGATATGGTTGAGCGCATATTCACACTTATAAATCAGAGCGTTCATATTACAATCTGACTTCACACTATTTGAGATTTAGAATATGATATGATTTCGGACAATTTTTTTTAACTTTTTAAATGTTTAGATTATAATCTGATTTCAGACAATTTTCTCCAAACTATTTGGATAAGAATAAACGAATATCAATGAATTTTATAAAATAATGTTAAAAATGCTTATAATATTATCAAACTACATTACATTTCATCATACCAAACCGCCCTAAATTAACTCGAATAAGTTGTAAAAATCAAACCTCATTAAACTCTATTCCAAATGGAGTAACAAAAGGGAAGATAATTGAGTTTTTGGAATATGATATAATTTCAGACATATTTTATTTTGATTATTCCGTTTTCTCCAAACTATTTGGATAAGAATAAATAAATGTCAATGAATTTTATAAAATCGTATTGAAAATACTAGTAATATTATCAAACTACATTATATTTTATCACACCAAACCGCCCTAAATTGATTAGTTAAAAGAAAATCAAACCTCATTAACCTCCATTCAAATTGGAGTAAGTGTTTAGATTATGATATGATTCCTGACATATTTTATCTTGATTATTTAAGTGTTTAGAAATGTCTTTTCCATATTATTTGAGTGTTCATATTATAATCTGAATTTATACAGTTTTTTCCAAAGTGTTTGGATAAGAATAAACAAATGTCAACGGATTTTATCAAATTGTGTTATGAATACTAAAAATACTACTAAATTACATTACATTTTATCATGTCAAACTGACTAAATTCATTCTATTAAGTTGAAAAATCAAACAAATAAACTCTTCAAAATGGAGTAAGAAATGAGACATAATATCAGTGTCTATCTTATAAATTACGATCAAACAGTTTTCTCCAAACTGTTAGGATAAGAATAAACAAATGTCAACGGATTTTATTAAATCGCGTTGAAAATACAAATAACATTATTAAATTACATTACAATTTATCATACCAAACCGCCTAAATTAATTTACATAAGTTGAAAATCAAAAAAAAAAAAATCAACCCTCTTTAACCTCCATTCAAATTGGAGTAACAAAAGGGAACATAATAGAAACAAATAATTTTCTTTTAATACAATCCAATCCAAACATATCACAGCAAGTCAGCAAATGCCAGATTTATAATAAAAACTTGTTACCACAATTGAAAATTCCGATCCTAGAAATCCCAAAATTAAATGGATGTTCCTATATATAGTATATAATTACCCTTAATTATTATAATTATAGAAATAATTAGTAATATATAAGGAATAATATGAAAAATTAAATAAATTTAAATGGAAAAGAAAAAAACAGCTTGGCCGTCAAATTGGTTGACTTTATCTTTTTCCTTGGCTTTCATTTTCATCACGTGGAACCCGGCGCACCGTTCGGGCCGGTGGATTTATTTTCTTTCCTTTCTATAGTATGAACCAGTCAAACCTGTTGTTGACCAAAATCAGAAGAAACACCTTTCCCTTTTTTCACCGAAGACTTTGAACTGGACGACTATTATTCAATTTCCCTAATAAATGCCATATAAAATTCATTAAAATCCAATTCAAAATTAGCATTTTAGTGTGATTCTGTGGACTTTTTGCCACCTGGCTCCTCCTGACGCATCATCTTACGTAAATTGTTCTATCGACGACTAAATACAGTCCAGTATTTTATTTATCACGTCGATATATCACTAAAATTATAATATCATTATATGATATATTGTTAAGATTCCTCATAAAAACATTTACTTACTAGAGATGTTTTTGTATATTTATATAATAGTTTAGATTATAAAGGTAAAGTACTGATGTTGTTATTTTCGGACAGTTTAAAATATGATCTGAATTTACGGAAACACCTTTTTTTATAATGTTGATTAGAAAATTTAACAATACACAAGACACCGATACTGTAATTTTAGAGATATTATAGATTAGCGTAAGTAAAATATCAGATTCCATGAATCTTTCATAAATTTTATTTACTAAATATTTTCACCGGCCAACTATATTTTTGATTAAAATAATAAAATAGTAACGCATAATTTAATTTATTTAAGAATTTATCAAATTTTATAACCGTCCCACCATATTTTGGATTACGAGAATGAGAGACGGGACGCGTGATTTTATTTATCAAGAATTTCTCCGAGTATAGTAAATCTTCACCGCCTGTCTTAAATCGTCGCAATTTCGTCAAATCTCTCGCTTTCTCTCTCACACACAGTCACGCACTTGGTAAACCGCAAATCCCTTTATAAATACCCACAGCCTGTTACTTCCGCAAAAGACTTCCTTCCCAGACTCTTTTACTTCTTCTTCTTCCCCAACAAATCCCTTTCTGACAGAGAAAATAAACGATTTACAGTCTCCTTTTGTTGATATATATGGACAAGGGATGGGGCGTGACGGTGGAGAATTCTGATAAGATCGGGTTCTTCGGCAGCAAGCCGGTTTTCGGTTTCAATCTGAGTCCTAGACTGAATCCCAACTCCGGTTCCGGTTCCGGCACGAATTCTGCGACGTTGAACATGTTTCCGGCGCCGGAGTCGGCCGACGGCGGGGAGAAACGGGCGGTTTCCGGTGAGGTTGACTTCTTCGCCGCTAGAAAGCCGGTGAAGAAGGAAGACTTTCATGGCGAGGGGTCATCCTCCAAGAGTAACGCTAACGCTCTTGTAAATGTAAGCAAATTATTTCCATCAAATTCCTTTTATTGAATTATTATTCATTTGTTTCTATAATTCATTGATTTTATTTTTTATATTTTTGTAGACTGGCCTTCAACTTGTTCTTCATAACAACAACACCGGGAGCGATCAATCTACTGTGGATGATGGCGTTTCACCAAATATAATTGAAGACAAAAACTCCAAGCTTGAGGTAATTTATTATTTTTATTTTGTTTTTGATGAATTTATAATGATCATGCAAGAATTATATATAAATCCAGATTTAATAAAGCATGAATTTTTCTTTTTCTGCAGATTGATCAGCTTAAAGTGGAGCTTATTAGGATGAATGCTGAGAATAGAAGGTTGAAGGAAATGCTTGCTCAGGTCAGCAACAACTATGCAACCCTTCAAATGAATGTCATGGCATTCACTCAACAGCAGCAACAGATTCATAAACCTTCTGCATCCAATGATCATCAGGTTCGAAAAAGATTACGCCTTTTCGCCTTTTTTTGATTGATGAATGTTTGATCATGTACCATGATTTGTCTGCTTGATTTTCTGATTTATCGTTTGTTTTTTTCGGATTGATTAAGGTTGGAGAGAAACGAGGTGAGGAGATTAAGTCTGGAAACAATGGGGGTTTTGTGGTTCCTAGGCAGTTCATGGCTTTAGGTCCTAGTGGAGGAAATGAGGCTGATCATGAGCCTGCTGATTCCTTGTCTGAAGAGAGGACTGTTTCTGGATCACCTCGTATGAACAACAACAAGGAGATGGCCTTGAAGAACAAGGGCATTCATGGTAGGGATGAAAGCCCAGAATCTCAGGTCTGGGCTCCCAACAAAGCTCCCAAACTCAATGAGGAAACCTCCAAGGTCATCCAGGATTCTGCTGAGGCTACCATGAGGAAGGCTCGGGTTTCCGTTCGCGCTCGCTCAGAAGCTCCCATGGTAACAACCTTAATTCTGTTGATTGAGAATATAGATACATACATATATGTGTATATATAATCTGGTTCTTATGATGAATTAATCGCTCGATTGTGTTTTTAATGTTCAGATTACTGATGGATGCCAATGGCGTAAGTATGGACAGAAGATGGCGAAAGGGAATCCTTGCCCGAGGGCTTACTACAGATGCACCATGGCGGTTGCTTGTCCCGTCCGCAAACAAGTAAGTTTCATGTTGGATTGAGATGCATTTCAACACTTTTTAGTTCGATTTAGTTTAATCTCGTGGCTAGTAGTTTTGATTATAAGTTTCATGTTGAATTGAAATACAAGTTATCCATGTACAAACACATTTCAACACTTTTTAGTTCAATTTAGTTTGATCTTGTGGCTAATGGTTTTGGTTTCAAAATGGCAGGTTCAAAGGTGTGCCGAGGATAGAAGCGTGCTGATAACAACCTATGAAGGCAGCCACAACCACCCTCTCCCCCCGGCCGCCATGGCGATGGCCTCAACAACCTCGGCAGCTGCTAGCATGCTGTTATCAGGATCCATGTCGAGTGCGGAAGGGATCATGAACCCTAATTTCCTGGCAAGAGCTATCCTTCCTTGCTCATCAAGCATGGCCACGATCTCGGCCTCGGCTCCATTTCCAACTGTCACTTTAGACCTAACTCACACCCCAAATCCACTGCAAGTTCAGGCAAGACAGCCTCCTCAGTTCCAGCTTCCCTTCGGTACAATGGCGGCCCCGAACCAGCAGATGAACCAGCTTCTGGGACAGCCTGTTTACAACACCAACTCTCAGTCCAAGTTTTCAGGCCTGCAGGTCTCACAAGAAACCCTCAGCGCCGCCACTGCTGCCATCACCTCCGATCCCAACTTCACTGCCGCCTTAGCCGCCGCCATTAGTAACATAATGGGTGGCGGCTCCGGCCATCCTCAGACAAACAATGGCAATGGCAATGGCAACGCATCGACTTCCGGGTTACCGCCGCCTCATTTTGGTGGCCATGGCAAGTAACTGATATATATCCGGCCGGCCACGATGATCACTTGCATTTTTTGGTTTATTTATGTTAATTATTTAGGTCGATAGTGATCGGAGAACCTCCTTTTCCGGTGGTCGTGATCAAAATATGTTGGATCGATGGACATAGGTAACGTGTTCTTAAGCGTTAGCTATAGCTAGGACATATACTTTTATTGTTACCTTTTGGGATTATTTTGTAAGGATTTCATATGGAATTCCGTAAATCAATACACATTAAAAGGGAAACGTTACAAGATTCATGTTTTGCTCTATTTTTTAAAATTAATATTTTAGTTTTATATTTGTTTTTTAACTTGTTGTCAAATAAGGTTATGTTTTATTGAAAAGTATGATATGGTTAAATATATCAAACTTGATTAGATCTTTTCTAGATAAAGCTGGAAAAATGGGATTTAGGATATGATTTTCAACTTATTCAAACTAAACTGAAAATGAAACTAA
This sequence comes from Sherardia arvensis, assembly GCA_948330725.1. Taxonomy (NCBI): domain Eukaryota; kingdom Viridiplantae; phylum Streptophyta; class Magnoliopsida; order Gentianales; family Rubiaceae; genus Sherardia; species Sherardia arvensis. Next base: position 633,139 of record OX415236.1, on the reverse strand, counting down.
GGGCTTGTTCGGATGAATTTAGTTTTCTAATTGATATGTTATGATATGTATTAAAAAGAAACCAGCATGTCTAAATTCACTTGAATTTGATGAAAATATTTTTTTATTAACTAAGCAGAACTCAACTGAACTAAACTGAAACTGAATTTTATAAGTTCAAGTAAATTGAGTGATTTCATAGTCATTTTTTATCCCTGATTTTACTGAACTGAACTAAATTTAAACATAGTGTACTAAAAATATTAATAATATAACTAAATCAATCTAAATTTTATCGAATAATAAGATAACAAGCCCTTAAACTAGATTAGTATAAGGGTTAAGTAGAAGATGACAACTAACAAGAGTAAAATAAGGGAATTATAATATTCCGATTACATAAGAAGATTGAAAAATGTGAAAGGAGAAAATATTCTGATTGGTTAGGAGGACTTTTGGGGAGGTCAACGGTCAAACAAGTACGGCAATTATTTTAGGTAGAGTTTGACACGTAAAATAAACGTTTCTGGATAAGACTTTAAGGGAGGAAAGAGAGAAGACCGTGACGGAGACTTCCTCGCAGTTTCGAATTCTTTAAAGCGTATATCCGCATGCATGATTCTCATCAATGTTGATTATCTGAGTAGATACAGTTCATATTCAGTCATGTAAATATAAATTGACCGCTTCTTCTACAAAATTGAGATTGATTGAGAAACTGAAGAAGTGTTATCCGATGTCCAGTATTTTACTCAGAATAGTTCAAAATATTAATGAAATGACACTATTGTCCCGTACAAATTGTCTATTTTTTTCAAAAGTTTAATAAGTCGAGGTCATTTTCATACTTTTATACTATATTTTGAATTACAGAAGTAAAATGCGGGTCTGGCTATATCAACACCCTTGAGAAAAGGTGGTCATAAGAACGTATATTTCAGTTCAGGTTAGTTAATTTAGATCAGATCAGTTCAGAAAAAGGTGCCCTATGATTAAACTTACTCATCAAATAATTTTTGTGAATAAGAAGATAAGAGAACTGAAGTTTAATTTAACAAATTAGAAACTAATAAAATTTACTCATAAAATAATTTCGTGAACAGAAAATGAAATTTTCAAAATCTGATCACATTGGTGTACGTAACATGTATTCGTCTGTATTAAAATACAATCAGGAATTGGTTTTAATTTTTTCATGAGTTTAATTTACTTATGTAAATTAATATAAATATAAATCAAATCACATCGGTAACATGATAGTTTGTATTGATTTCCATTAGGAATTGGAATGATAATGCATATATATATTCTGAATGTATAAAATGATAAGAAGATCTAAAACATACATATCTCACGATTGTGCGCTAATTAGAAACATGAAGAATATTGCATACCCGCAGCTTATGTTCGTTCATGGCGAAAAGTATGAAAACCAGGTATTTAGCAATGTCATCTCTGATACGAGAACGAGCTTTACAAGAACGATTCCAGAATTCACGATCGGAGCACCAGTCTTGAAGCCAACAAACCATCCAAATTGGTTAGTCTTGGTTTCATCGATTCAATTGCACCTTTGGAATCCTGTAACACTGCAATCAATTGAGCTTCCACAACTTTTAGAGCTTAAATCAGCAGAGTGCATCAGTCATGTTATTCTTACAAAGTCTCCCGATCATCTCGATAGTTCAATTTTGATATGGTTAAAAGATCCTCGTTCCATTTTGTTTTGCTACGTCAATGGCGATGATGATCAAACTTGGACTCATAATTTGATGAAAAACTACATCGAAGAACTCGATGATGATGAGTTCCTTAAATACCCTGTTGTGTGTGGTGATGATACCATATTCATGTTCTCTTCACTTCGTGACTCGATGTTTAAGGTTGAGACCGTCAAACCGTTGATCATTAGACCCGTCAAATCTACTATGTCAAACTCTTATAATTTTGCTGGCCCAAGTCGATATGGTGAATGTTTTTTAATGGCATGCTGTGGTGACATGTTCAAGATAGACTTGATATATGGTCGAGTTCGTAATGATATAGATGGAGTAATGGTTTTGAAATTTGACTTCTCTGACATGTCATGGAATATAGTAGACAGTTGCCCGAATATATCATTTTTCATTAGTGGCAATCAAGCAATATCTTGTCCGGTTTCCACTATTGATTCAAGTCAGGTGGGAAATCGAGTTTACTTGACATGTTTTATCGATGATGCACATACACAATTCAAATATTATACTTATCACATCCAACAAAAGAAACTTAAGGTTTCTTTGCTTGCAACTCCTGAGAATGTGTCCCACTCATATTGGATACAAGTGGATGATGCTCAAACACTCGAAAAGGCTAAGGAAAATTATCACAGTGGAGGGGATTATCATAGTGATGAACATTTTATTGAAAGAAAAGATGATGAATTGTTAATAAGCAACAATAATTACCTTGATGAAAATCACGAGACGTTGTTTGGTGATCTCCCAATCGATATTCTTAGAATTATCTCTTCACGTCTGATCAATCCAGTAGATTACCTTAGCTTTCGTTCAGTTAGTAAATTTTGTCTTTCTATGGGCTCTGCAAAGGAGTGGAGGAATATATTAGGCCATGTTGAAGAGGATAATAATGATCCGTGGTTAATGGCTCCTTTCTTATTTAATAAAGGTGTGTACTCTATGTTGGATCCTCTTTCGCATAATAAACACTACACAGTGATGCCCAAAACCTTAGACAAATATTCAAATATTTATTACTCATCAAAGGGAAAACTACTCATGTCTAGCCACGTGTTTAATGATGAGTGGAGGGAATACACACTAAAAATGTGGTTGTACAATCCCTTGACGAAGAAAATAGTAAGCTTACCTAAATCACCTTTTATGCTTGAAAATCTCTTGGTCAAGGCTGGTAATGTAGTTTTAGGAGTTACATTAGAATTTTTCAGAGATTTTTTTTACATTTCCAGTGAAAAGAGTGAAAGAGAATTGGAATGGCACGGAGGACGTTTGAGAGAAGAAAGTGGAGAATCCAACTTATGTGTGGGACAATCAAATGTCAATGTTGTTTGTGTAGGCAATTTTTATTACCTTCTTGTTAAGGACGGAAATCTTGTATACTTTTCAGAGGAAGACAATTGCTTAAAGACTTATTTTCTGGAGGAACCTTGTGCTCTAGATTCCATTGAAAGAATATTCTTGGTGGAATTTGATGGAGATCTTTTGTCTATCTACATAGGCAATGAGTGGAAATGGGTTAGAATTTTCAAATTTAACCAATCAGAAGTATTTTGGGAAGAAGTGAGGGATTTGAAAAACAACAATGTATATGTATCAACTATAACAAGTATTATCACGAAAGCCACATCGCCTGATATTGGCGATAGGATTTACTTTCCGCGATTATATAAGGGATCTATCATATACTACTCACTTAAAACAAATAAATTTCACATGTGTGATAATCAAAATTCTGTGATGGACATTTACTATGGATCAGATGAGCAACTATATAGCTGTTGGTTTCAACCAACTTTCAACTAATACGTGCCTTATAGAAAGTGGTAGGAAAAAATCTGATTATATTAATGGTTGAAGTCTGGCTTCTTGAAAATTAGTGTAATTGAAAATAATTTGCATTTGTTTCTTTCATTATACATAGGGAAGTTTAGGAGGTGTTGATGAGAAAGTGTCCAACACTACCAACTTTCCTAATATTGTAAGAATATCTTTATTACATAATCTTTTTACTCTCATCAATCATCTAATATATAATGTTCAATTGTTTTATTTTGATGATGTAAATTTTTCTGATAGGCACCGCTAAACCCTAAAATATCAGGGTTAATTGTTTTGGTATGAATTTTGAGTTTTGATTAGCTTTTTTTTATGTTGACATGCACGAGTCACACACTTGTTTTGTCCAGAGAACTTTCGGTATGAGCACACTCTGATCCATGGTCTAATTTAAACTTCAAGGCTATCGACGAGTAAGACCCTGTTGAACTGCTTTTGTTCTACAACTTGAGAAGTTCAAATTAGACCATGACTTACCGTTCTTCTCGGACGTGTCCGATGATGGTCCACACATCTGTTCTGAAATTATGTTCTCGGTTTGTTTTGGGTTACAAAATGTAGTACATTGACATGTTTGCGTTTTATGGGCTGCAATTGATTTTAAAATAAACGCAACAATCATTATGAATATCACGAAACTGTCATATTATAAATTTAAAATATGATATTATATTTTAACATAAAAAGTTTAATCTATATAATAAATATTTTAAATAAATCATCAAATTTAAATTAATTTTTAAATTCTGTGAAATTCATAAATATTAATAAATAAAATATAATTTTAAATACATATCCGCGCATCCTCACGGGGATTATAGTAGTTTAATTTTAAAAAATTAAAATCTCTTAAGCTTAAATTTTGAAAATTTCAATTTTATTTTAAGTGAAATTACCAAAATATCCATGATAAAATAGTAAAAACAATAAGTTCATCTTCAAATCAACGTGAGGTACAGAGATTAAGCAATATTGGAATATTAGGTTCACAATCGACAAAATTAGTTATTTTTAAAAATCTCGACAAACCTTTCCTGATGAAATATATAGTGATTTAAAAATTTTAAATCCCTTAAATTTAATCCCGACACGATCGCCCGTATCGCACTGATTAAAGGATTGCTCTACATATTATCATATGTATACATTAGTATTACCATACCTTGGTGAAACTATTTTCGGCTGCCCAATCTGTAACAAAGACGCAGAAACGAACGTAAAAAGATGATTAGATCGAGTGGCTAGTTTTGCCAATGATACATGCAGGCACGAATATGTAAAATGTGACAATTAAGAGAGAGAAATAGCAACACAAATCTGAGTGAGGAAATCAATTTTAATCTTAACACAAAATCCATTTTTTATATAATTTAAGAAAATTAAATCGGCAAGCATTTGATGGTTCTTTGCAGTAGTTAGGAAATATTAATTTGCTAATGATCAAGAATCGCATGATCACATATTTCAAATTGCATGATCACATGTCTATATATTAATCCTCACATCTCCTTCTATTTCTCATTCCCATCTTCTCTTTTAATCTCACTGCAAACATATCAATGTTCTCTAATGTAGTATCCATCTCTAAATCTTGATCAACTTGATCAAGCGTTACATAAACATTGAAATCGGAAGATAACATCACTTGACAGGTATATATGACACATTCTCAAAAATTTGAAAAATGAAAAATCTTCAAACTTTTGAGAATGTATCATACCTGCCAAGTTATGTCATCTTCCGATTTCAATGTTTATGTAACGCTTGATCAAGTTGATCAAGATTTAGAGATGGATACTATATTAGAAACTATTGATATGACGTGCTCAATCTGCAAAGATACGTTTAAATCAATGGATGCTTTAGCAAGAGCATAATTTCAGGTAAGATAAATCATTTTCATTCCTAATATATATAATAGTTTAGCTTAGAATTTATATTTTTTTAGTGTCGGTTATGATTATTTTGTATATTTCTTCTACTTTTGTAGGATGGAAACAAGGTTCAATCAAGTGACGAGGAATTCCGATGTTTTCAAGTGCTAAATAATTATAATAAGCAGCCATTTCTTATGATGGATGCACGTTTCAATCAAGAAGTGATGAGAAATCCACATGATTTCAAGTTAAACTATGATGTAATGTTTAAATTATGAATTGTAAGACAATATATATTATTGTTTTTGCCATCTCTTTCTTCTTTCTCCCTGATATTTTCACTCATTTATGAACTCGTGATTATGCTTACATATTCCATGTTAATTTGCACAGACATTTAAATCATTCTTTAAATTATTATTTGACGGAGCCATTTTTTATGAAATAAAATTAATAAAAAATGAATAAATAAGTCCGACAAACATATATATCATACATATTCAAAATTAGTCAAAATATATAAATTTAATTTGATTTTCTTTTAGTCAAATTATTCTTCAGTCTCTAATATAAGAAAATTGTGTATACTAATACAAAAATATAAATATTAAAGTAGTAAAGCACAAATTTTACACATTAAGATGACAATTAAGAGAGAGAAATATGGATGATTTTGTTTGGTTGCTGTAGAAAACATTACCAATAGCTAGCAACATAATTTTGAATATAAGTGGAAATCAATCTTAATCTTAATAGGATTTGGCAGAGTCATATCATCTCATTTTTTCGTGTTTTGGAAGATACCATGTTCAAACAACACTATAGATCAAATCACACTAGTAACAGGATAGTTTGTATTAAATTACCATTAGGAATTGGGATCGATCACGCTTTACATTGGTTATATATATATATATATATTCAATAAATATTATGATCAAGAGCACAACCAAATCTAAAACATGGAGAATGTAGCATACCCGCAGCTTATGTTTGTTCATGGCGAAAAGTATGAAAATCAGGTATTCAGCAATGTCGTATCTGAAACGGCAACCAGCTTTACAAGAACGATTCCCGAATTCACGATCGGAGCACCAGTCTTGAAGCCAACAAACCATCCAGATTGGTTAGTCTTGGTTTCATCGATTCAATTGCGCCTTTGGAATCCTGTATCGCTGCAATCAATCGATCTCCCACGATTTTCAGAGCTTAAATCAGCAGAGTGCATTAGTGATCTTTTTCTTACAAAGGCTCCCGATCATCCCGGTAGTTCAATTTTGGTATGGTTGAAAGATCCTTGTTCCATTTTGTTTTGCCATGTTAGTGGCGATGATGATCAAACTTGGACTCATTATTTGATGGAGAACTATGTAGAAGAACTCAGACAAGGTGAGTACTTTAGACGACCTGTTGCATGTGATGATGATACCATATTCATGTTTTCTTCAATTAATGATTCTATGTTCAAGATTGAGACCATCAACCCGTTACTCATTAGGCCCTTCAAATCTGATATTCCTTACCCTTATCATCTTGTTGGCCCATGCCGGTTCTCCGGTCGTTATGTTTTGGCGTGCTGTGGTGACATATATGTGATAGACTTGACATTCGGTAGAGCTCGGAATGAAATAGATGGAGTTAGGGTTTTGAAGTTTGACTTCTCTAGCATGTCATGGAATATAGTAGACAGCTGTCCAAATAAAGCATTTTTCATTAGTGATGATCAAGCCATAGCTTGCCCAATTACCTCTGATGATTCAAGTCAAGTGGGTAATCGAGTTTACTTCACCGGTTTCTTTGATAATGCACACACCCAATTTCTATACACTTATCACATCGCACAAAAAAAGATTAAGGTTTCTTTGCTTGCAACACCCGAAAATGTATCCCAACCTTATTGGATACGAGAGGTTGTTGCTCATGAAGTACTCGAAAAGACTATGGAGAACTATTACCATAGCGATGAAAATTTTGTCAAAAGAAGAGATGAAGAAATGTTAATGAGCGACATTAATTACTATGATGGAAATGACGAGATGTTGTTGAGTGATCTTCCTATTGATATTCTTAGAATGATCTCTTCACATCTGAAAAATCCATTAGATTACTTTAGTTTTCGCTCAACTAGCAAATTTTTTCTTTCCATGGGCTCTGCAAAAGAGTGGAGGAATATATTAAGACATAGTGAGGAGAAGAGTGACAATGATCCATGGCTGATAGCTCCTTTCTTATTTCACAAAGGTATGTACTCTATGGTGGATCCATTTTCGCGAAATAAGTACTACACATCAATGCCTGAAGACTTGGACAAGTACTCATATATGTGTTACTCATCTCATGGAAAAATAATAATGTCCAACCAGGTGTTCGATGAGGAGTTGGGGAATTGCAGATCAAAAATGCGGTTGTACAATCCCTTGACGAAGAAAATAGTAACTTTACCTACATCGCCATTTATGCTTGAGCGTTTCTTCATCAAGGCTGATAGCGTCATTGTTGGAGTCACACTAGATTTTTTTAAAGAATTTTATTACATTGCCACTGAAGAGAGTAAAAGAGATATGGAATGGCATGGAGGACCTTTAAGAGATGAGAGTGGAGAATTTAAATTAGATGGGGGACAATCAAATTTCAACTTTGTCTGCTTAGGCGATTTATATTACCTCCTCGTCAATGATGGGAATCTAATGTACTTCTCAAAGGAAGAAAATTGTTTAAAGACGCATTGTCTGAAGGAGCCTTGCGCTAGTGATTCCCTTGAGAAGATCTACTTGGTGGAATGTGATGGAGATCTTCTATCAATCAATGTAGGCATTGGATGGAAATGGGTTAGAGTTTTCAAGTTTAACCAATCAGAATTACATTGGGAAGAAGTGACGGATTTGAAAAACAACAATATATATGTGTCAACTATAACAAGTATTGTCACAAAAGCCAAATCTCTTAATGCTGGGAACAAAATTTACTTTCCGCTATTCTGTAAGAACTCTATCATATACTACTCACTCAACACAAAAAAATTTCACATATGCGATGGTCGGGATTCTGTGATGGACAATCAGTTTAGACCAGAAGAGCGATTGTACAGTTGTTGGTTCCGACCAACTTTCAATTAATTTGTTTTAAGACTAAATTTTGTTTTTTGTACTAAACAATGTTCAAAACGTTAATTTTTGTACCTGACATTAAAACCTGTGTACCTAACATTCTGATTTTTTAAAATGATCAATGTTTTAATACAAAACAAAAATAGATCACTTGAGTTTAAATACACACTGATACTTCCATATCATTTAGGAAAGTTGATCTTCCAAGAGATGCATGTATTGACCCTTTAATTCATTTGGTATTTATTTTAGGTGTTGTATACACAGATATTTTACTTTTGTAGTCCAAAATACGGAATAAACTTACGAAAATATCCTCATTTATTATGTTTTTAGGGAAAACTTAGCACCATTCAGGAGTGATGTTGTGATGTCAAACTGCGTACAACACTTCAACTAATTTATTATGTTCAGAATGGACTAAGGCCCTGTTCAGTTCAACTAATTGCAGCAAATTTCAGTACAACACATCACTGATCAGCATACTCTTTAGCACAACACAACACTCATCAGACAACATTGTTCAACTCAGCACATTTAAGCTCTGATGGACACTATTTTTATGTTTTGTAAAATTAATATTAATTAAGTAAAATTGTTATTCATTGAGTAATAAACATTATTTTTTATTGCTTCAACTAGCACTTAATTAATAGTGCAACTTATTTTACAAGTTCATGGAACTAAAATATATAAGAGTTGCACACATTATTTGAAAAATAAAATAACAATACATAATTAAACATTGTCATCCATGTAATCATTTTCTTCATCGATGCTTTACACCTTATTGTTACCTCCAATAGAGCTCCAAATTTGTAAGGCTATATAGTTACAGACTTCTGACATGGTTTTTTTCGCTCCTTATTAAACATATGTAAATCTACAGTTCTCATTATTTTTGAAGAATAGTTCATGAATGTAAAATGATTTTTGATGTTTTTTTTGTCCATTTGAGAAACACGGTTGTGCTACATTGTCGTCCAATGCAGATAAAACTATGATTGTTTTTCACACTCCTTTCAACTAATTCGATAGATGTTAATGTTATAAAAATGAGTAAATTATGATAAATGCCCAGTTCAATTTAGTTGAGTTTTAGTTTAGTTTATTTTAACACTTTCTCAATTTAGTAGTACATTTCAACTATTTTTTTAAACTCATATCATCACTTATAAATTCAAATGAACACTATTCAACACTTTCAACACTATTCAACACATCACTGATCAGCACAACATAACACTGATCTGCACAGCTCACCACTGATCAGCACAACACAACACTGATAAACATAACACATCACTGATTAGCACAACACACTCAGCACAACAACATATAAGTTGAACTGGACATGGACTATTCTTCTGGATTAACCCCTAAAGTTTGTGCCATATTACTGACAATGTATAAAAAAACAATATAAACATATTAAAATATATTATCCATGCAAATAACATTGTCGTCCTCAAAATATGAATGACATTGGATTTGATCAATCATTTATTATACATGTTAATTACTCTCTCTCAGTATTATTCTTAATTAACATTCTCAGTCCAATGAATTGATAACTGTATGTTTTTGGTTTTGTAGAATGAATAATATTATTTTATTAATAATAACATAGTACATCATTGTAGCCTCCAGACAAATCATGCTACTTCCTGAAATGGATCATCATTTTCTTTATCATGAATCTTCATCCTTAACCATTCTAAAACCTCCAAAAATTTAGAACTAAATTTAGAAATTCTATCTCAAAAATATTTGTATTGTCACAAACAGTTTCCATCCAAAAATAGCATGCGTGTTTGCAAATTTGTTTTATCAAAACTGATAAATTTGATTAAAAACGAAAAAAAAATAAATATATGTTAAAAAATGGAAATTAAATTCATTTTAAATAATAATGTTTGATTAAAATAGCAATAAGATCCTATTCCATGAAACTTATTCTTCAGTGAATTAAAATGGACCGAGTCACTGAATCCATAATTGCAAATTTCTAAAAAGTTCAATTTTACTAAGTGTTATGCAACTCTCACTATATATTTAAACTCAAATGATACAATTTTGTATTAAAACATTGATCATTTTAAAGTAAACATACAGTAAAAATGTTTTATTATAAAAAATCAAAGAAATTTCATATAAAATATAAAATTTAAAAAATTTAAATAACAAAAAATACAGTTTAAATTAAAAAGTACACTGTATAAGTTACACCGTAAAAATGGAAAGTCAGGAAAATTGAGAGTTTAAGAAACTTAGAATGATATTAAAAATAGACAATTTACAAAATTGTTATTTTTTCTAAGATAATGTATAGTTCAGTTTCTCCTCAATACATGTTAGTATCTTTAATTACATTTTAGTTCAGTTCAGTTTTAATAATTTTAGTTCAACATTTTTTTTGATTTAGTTGAATAACTAATTTCTCACATTTTAGTATCTTAGGTATACTTCAATTTATTTCAGTAGATTTCGGTTCAATTCAGCACGGTCAATTTCATACTTATCTACCCTACAAAAATAGAAAATTCATTTTCATCAAATATGAAAATGGGGCCGATTAATTAAATTAAACTAGAGAAGGCACACGTCGCGTGTACGCATCGTGGCGGAATGCTTAGCTGACACGTAATCAAAGACGCAGATTCCGTTTCAATCTCACATCTTTATCCACCGACCTCTCCCAACTCATACCCCTCCATCCACCGTCCGATCCGAAACCAACGCCCACGATCATCCACCCTACACTATCTCCCTGGGCCGCGTCGCAGCGGATCCACAATAAATACTCTTTTTGTTTCCCCATGCACGAGTATGGCGCCACAGGTGGGGCCCACTTTATACCAACGGTCACGATTGAACGCTTTATTTTAATCCGACGGGTGGCAATTTTTCAAAGAAAGGTGGTTCGGAATGTTAGATATGGGTCTATAAATTAAAGTAACGCAAAAACATTCGGGAATTAATTTCCGGGGGTTTATCCTCTCATCGTTGTTCCCGAAACTACCTGGTATTGTTCTTCATCCTCAATTCCGGTCAGTTTTTCATCTGATTCTGTGTTTCTGAATCTTAGATGATCGAAATCGTAATTGTTTTAATTACTGCATGTTTTTTATGCACCTATGTTCAGGATTTAAGAGGTTTTGGTGTGGTTTTTATTAAAAAAATCTTATTTTTTTGGGAAAAGGATGGATTTTTTGTTTGGATTATGATTTATGATGCGACTCTATGGTTAATGATTAAGATGGATTCTCTTGTGTTTTGTTTGACAGACAATTATGTAGGGTTTATTCAGGATTTTTGTTGCTTTACTCTTCATTTTGGTGCAATTTGTTTGTGATTATTAATTTTGTTGCCATATATCAGCTAAAAATGAGATTTTTATTGTGTTTGGATGTTCTGTGAAATGACAATGTTGGATGAATGGTGATAATTGGTGTGATGTGATGATTTTGCAGGTGAAAATGGGGTTCCGAATTCGAGCTGTTGCGGTCATGCTTTTGGTGTTGCTTCCTTTGGCTCTGTGTGTGTCAGATGATGGGCTGATTAGGATTGGACTGAAGAAGATGAAATTCGATCAGAACAACCGCCTTGCTTCTCGGTTGGCCTTGAAGGAGAGGGAGGCTTTGAGGGATAGGAAGTACAGGCTTGGTGGTGAGCTTGGTGATTCTCAAGAGGCTGGTATTGTGGAGCTCAAGAATTTCATGGATGCTCAGTATGTTGGTGAGATTGGGATTGGCACTCCTCCCCAGAAGTTCACCGTGATCTTTGATACAGGAAGCTCTAATCTGTGGGTGCCTTCTTCCCAGTGTCATTTCTCGGTGAGAATTGATTTTCTTTAGATTTAGCCACTCTTTTCCGCTAGCAAATGTGTTCTTAATGTGTTGTGTTGTTTTGATGCAGATTCCGTGCTATTTCCATGCCAAGTACTCGGCAAAGCAGTCTAGTACTTATAAGAAGAATGGTTTGTTTCATAACTGTAGCTCTTCTTTACATTTGTGCCATGAAGATGTCTATTCTGTTGCTGTATGCTTGAAACTTTCTTCATTCATGTGCTGTTTATTGTTCTTGTGCTAGCTAACTTGCTAAGTTACTGCTTGTGGCTCTCTAAAGCCACAAGTATGTACATTTTTTGTCTCATTTGGTATTATTTCACAAAACCGAAGTATATACTTTGTAAAGGATCATCATTCAAATGACGACGCTCTTCCTGCTTGTATCTTCGCTAGAACAGCAGTTTGTTTGTTCTTAATTGTATTGTGTATGAGATTTAGTACATCCGCTGGCCCAGTCAGATTGTTCTTCCGAGTGTTTGGTCTCTCTCTGTGTCCACGGAATGAAAAATTAGGCTTTCTTTTCTGTTACCTGAAGGGGTTGATGGTGAATTGCTGAATTTATCCTCCCTGCACAGGTACGGCTGCTGCAATTCGTTATGGTACTGGGGCAATTTCTGGATATTTTAGCGAAGATACTATTAGAGTTGGTGATCTAGCCGTGAAGGGTCAGGTAATTGCAGCTACTATTCGCTTGTTTAATTTCTACTGGTAAGCCTTCACACGTCATGACTCACTTTGTATTATCGACTTGCTCAGGACTTTATCGAGGCAACTAGAGAACCAAGTGTGGTCTTTTTGGTGGCCAAGTTTGACGGTTTACTGGGGCTCGGGTTCCAAGAAATTTCAGCTGGAAATGCTGAAACAGTGTGGTATGTGTCGGATTTCTCTCTTTTACTTGAAGATTCGAGTTAATTTTTGGTGCTGATTAATTCATGTGACAGGGATAACATGATCAAGCAAGGTCTAGTGAAGGAAGCAGTCTTCTCTTTCTGGCTGAACCGCAAGACCGAAGAAGCGGAAGGTGGTGAAATTGTTTTTGGCGGTGTTGATCCTCGTCACTTTAAAGGAGAGCACGTTTGGGCTCCATTGACACACAAAGCTTACTGGCAGGTATGTCATATATATATTATATGTACTTATAATTAGCAAATGCAGTTGCTTTATTTACTGAACTCGGTTAAATTGATTCAACAGTTTGACATGGGTGATTTCCTCATCGACGGTCAACCAACAGGTAAAAAAATCCAGTAAAAAGTTGACATGATTAAAGAGTTAATTTTTCCCTCCTAATACGCTCACGTGTTACTCTACTGATCTCGTTAGGTTACTGCAAAGATGGATGTGCAGCAATTGCCGATACCGGGACTTCTCTGTTAGCCGGTCCCACGGTTGGTACCCAGACCTTAAATCTTAACTTAATTTGTGTGTGTTTTCGTATGGTATTAACTTGAGCTCTCGTACTGGTTCAAACCGAATAAATTTAATACAAGGTTTCTCACTTAATTGTTTACATAACGTCAACAGGCTATCGTAACCATGATAAACCACGCGATTGGAGCTGCTGGTGTGGTTAGCCAGGAATGCAAGACCGTAGTTGAGCAATATGGTCCCACAATTATGGATTTGCTTATGGCTGAGGTATTTTTTATCGGGCTTTCCTATGGTTCCCCTGCTCCGTTCTCCCATCTGTGAAGTTCTTCATATATATGCTTCTTAAATCCGTTCCTTTTTTTTTTCACCCTCGCAGGCCGATCCAAAGAAGGTATGCTCCCAAGTGGGCGTATGCACTTTTGATGGAACTCGTGGCGTTAGGTATGGCGGCTTCATCTCATTTTGCCATATGTTTTTTTTTCCCGATCGTTTCTGCATGTGTTTTTTTTTCCCGATTTTTTCTGCAATTAGTCTAAACTGTATGACGTTCGGTTTACAGCATGGGTATTGCGAGCGTGGTCGATGAGAGTGCAGGCAGATCATCGGGAATAAGGGATGGCATGTGCTCAGCCTGCGAAATGGCAGTTGTTTGGATGCAGAGCCAGCTGAAACAGAACCAAACCAAAGAGCGCATTATGAGCTACGCTGATCAGCTTTGTGAGCGGTTGCCCAGCCCCATGGGCGAGTCATCAGTTAACTGCGAGAATATTTCCAAAATGCCTAAAGTCGCGTTTACCATTGGTAACAAACTATTCGACCTATCCCCCGAGCAGGTAAACCGTTGACCCACAGTTGACTTTCTTCATTTCCTTATATATATACATCTGCATTAGCTTATTATTCTATTTTGGGATGAGCAGTATATCTTGAAGATCGGTGATGGCAGATCTACTCAGTGCATTAGTGGCTTCACAGGGCTCGATATCCCTCCTCCTCGTGGACCTCTTTGGTAGGTTTCTTTTCACACACACACACATTTCGTTTTGGTTTCATGGTCTTTGAATGTTCTTGTGTAACGTTTGTGCAGGATTCTGGGAGACGTTTTCTTGGGCGAGTACCACACGGTATTTGATTCTGAGAGGCTCAGGGTCGGGTTTGCTGAGGCAGCTTAGTTTCTGCTGGCCGTGTTCATATATGTAATGTCCCGTCTGTCTTAAACACTTAGCGAAGAAGGAAGCAAACTATATGGCTTTTGTTTGAACTCGAAGTTCTCGTGTAATATGTATATATAAGCTAAAACTGCACTTTCTATCTTGCTCTTGGTTAGTTTGTTTGGCTTGTGACCTGTTTTTTAGCTTAAAAATTTGGCACCTTGTCTAATTTTAAGTTGGAAGGCTGGCATGTTTGTCTGGACAACCTAAATACATACCTACCTGAATCTCAAGTTAGGGGATGAAATGCCATATGAAACTACCCAGAATCTTCAAAGTAATGTATAATATATATATATATATATATATATATATATATATATATATAACATATAAATGGTAAGAATATCTAACGTCCTGTTCAGTTGAGCTGTTTGGATTTTTTTTTTGGTTTATGGATGAATGTTTTGGATGTGGTTTAAATGTATTTAGACAAGTTAAAATACATAATATTTCACTGATAACAATTAAAAAAATAATTGTTTTATTACCTAAATTTTTAAAATATTTTATTTATTTTCCAAAAAATACAAGTCGAATGAAATCAGCCGTTTGAGCCGTTAAAACTGGTTGGAGCTTTTTGAGCTGCTAGTTGCTAAAACTGCTTGTAAGAAGCTGAACTGGGCAGGGTCTAAGAATACCTAACAGTTGGCTCAACTAGCTTGTGTATCTGAAATGATATACGTAGTCTTGGTATTTATATCAACGTAGTATAAAATATCATTGAAATTATAATATCGTCACTTGAATAGTGTTAAATTTTTCATTAAGAAGAATATTTTGTAATTTCATATCGAATTTTGGACTGTAAAATATCAAACTAGCGAACTGAACTGCGTATAGTAACGGTAAAATATACCGTGATTGTGTCCACTTTGTAATACAAAAAGTTGGTTAATTGGGTGGAAGATAAGTAGTGGATTGGTGACATTATCCAAAAGGTTTTAACCTAATTAGTTCATCTAAGCTTCCACCTCTTTATGTTTATGCCTCCTCTTATCCTTTTTTAGGGGCAGAAACATTTTTCTGTTCTTAGATGTGTCTGAATCATCCAATTAAACGTGCTTTAGGCACTTAGAAAACAGTTTTTTCGATTCGAAAAGTCGCAGAAACATGGCGATCTAACAATGTTTTATTACATTTGACTCTAATGTACAATCAGATCTTAGCTTTTTCCCATGTAATATCCTTGTTTAATCATGTTGGATAAGTGAATATCTATTATCCATGTCCTCCTCAAAGATGAAAGTTGATGCCTTTTTTTGGTATACTTGGAACATATAATTTAAGTAAAATATATTTTAAAAGCACTTCTGAATTGATCCTATATTTTTTGAATAAATATGTAATTTATCATTAATAGATAAGTCAGTCCATCAATAAAAAGCGGTTTAAATTATTATTTGATCAATAGTGCTTATAAGTGATTTATTGAACCAATTTCTTTTGCGAGAAATGCAGTGTTAATATATTAATTATTGTAGAAGAATGTATCAAGTGAGTACATTAAACTCGCATGTGTCTTGTAACACATGTATGGTGTCATTGCAAATTTTGTAAATGAATCTAGGCGTCATTTCTAGTTTGTAGCATGGAGGAGTGAGATTTCAACCATTTTTCGATTTGTGCATGTCATCCTTATACATGAGTCATACTAATCTTCTCTATATCGTTCAAATTTTATCAGATATAGTGAGATTTCAAATGAACTAAATCATATGACAAGCTAAAAAGTAATATAGCACATACATTTGTATAGGGTGGTGATTTTCATGAGTGAAAAATTTGTCCCCTTTTAATTGACTTTAAATATAAATAATTTTTTTTATTGTCAACAAAATGTGATACCATATCCTCATTATATCATAAAATTATTTTTATTAAAAATAAAAATTCTACAAGTATGAAAAAATTGAGCCTATAAATACCACTAATTCCATGAAGGCCACAATCACAACTAAAACATTCTCGTTTTCAGATGGCGATGGGAGAAGAGAAGCAACAAGGCTGCCTTCCAATGGCGAACTCCACCATAAAGATCATCGTCGACGACGATATCTCCGTCGCCGATGATCCAATTTCCGATAAAAACACAGCTAATAACACCACCGTTACTCCACCGGCAAGAATATTAACCTTAGCATCATTTCTGGTCGGAATCCACCCCGGCTACTTCACCATCACCAACTCCATGTGCGGCCAAGCTCTGCTATGGCAGAAACTCAGCCAGAACTCCGGCAACTCGAGCCACATAATCCCCTGGATCGCATTCCACCTCTTATGGTGGGTTGCCTTCTCCTACCTCTTCATCCTAACCTTCCTCTACTCCCTACGTTGTATCATCCACTTTAACATCCTTAAACAGGAGTTCCATAACCCTGTCTTGCTCAACTACCTCTTCGCGCCGTGGATTTCATGGATGCTTCTCATCCAATCCGTGCCTCTCCAATCGCCGATCGCTGTTTTCTACAACGGCTATCTCTGGTGGTTCCTCGTACTACCAGTCATTTTTCTCGACCTGAAACTGTATGGCCAGTGGTTTACAACTGAGAAGCGGTTTTTATCCATGTTCGCGAACCCGACCACTCAGATGTCGATAACCGCCAACATGGTGGCGGCATGGACCGCGTCGAGGATGGGGTGGAAGGAGACCGCGGTCTGTGTCTTCTCAGTTGGCGCGGTTCATTACTTTGTCGTCTTTGTCACGCTTTACCAGAGATTTTCAGGCGCCGGGAATTTCCCCGCGCTTTTGAGGCCTGTTTTTCTCATGTTTGTTGCAGCTCCTTGTGCTGCTTGCTTAGCTTGGAGCTCCATTCTTGGAACCTTCAGCATTTCCTGCAAGCTGCTCTTTTTTCTCTCACTTTTTCTCTTCCTTTCTCTGGTAAACTTAGCTCCAGATTGCTTATATATATATATGTGTGTGTGTGTGTACGTACCTTGATGGGGGATATTTTCATGTTTCAGGCTTGTAGACCGGCGTTGTTCAAGAAGTCGATGAAGAGATACAACGTTGGATGGTGGGCGTACTCATTCCCGCTGACGCTTCTTGCACTGGCATCATCGGAGTATGGCCGGAATATCCAGGAAGTTGGCGGTGCTGTGGCGGCTCCGGGAATGACTCTGATGCTATCAGCTATCTCAGTGGTGGTGTTCTTAGGGCTGATGGTCTCCACTGCACTAAATGCACAGTCAGTGCTTCTGCAAGAAAGTGACCCTTTCTTGAGCTTAACTTCATGTTTTCCAAAATCATAAAATAAGTTGATTAATAATAACTGAATATTATCAGTGATGTGAGAAATCAAACAAACACTCTGCCAAAACTGTTTGTAACACTCAATAATAATCTGCAAGTAAAAAAGCACAAACAGTTCGATTTAGATCGAGTTTTCTAACTACCTGGAAGCTACTACATAAGATTTAGAGGATCTCAAGCGTTAGCGATTATACTAACTAGACTTCTTGCTGTCAGAGAGTGATAGTTTCCTGTCCAACGATTTCAACTGATCCCTAAGGCTTTCATTCTCCTCATGAAGGCGGTCATACTCGAGGAGGAAACCTTCTGACTGCTTTTTCAGAGCTATTTTGTTAGCTTCAGAGTGGCTTGCTTCTTTGGTCTTTTCCTCGAGCTCGGCTTCTAGCTGCTTGATCTTTGCACGCAGAGAAGCTGCTTCTTCTTCTAATGCTTTGTAAGCGTGGGAGCCACTGCCAATCTCCTCCTCAAAACTCCGGCTCTGCTTCTTGGCAGTTTCCATGGCCTTCCTTCTGTTGCGAAGCTCTCTGATGTAGTGGTGCAGTTTGTCAATCATGAATGCAAGGAAAAGTGAAAATCCTGCACCAGAGCCATAAATACGATCAGTATATTCAAGACATCAACGAAAGGCAATTGGAATATTGTAGAAGAACCTGAAGACACGATTATATCAAGAATGAACATGAAACTAACAGCACCAATCTATGCATGTAACCATGCAACTTAATAGTGGCGAGTCTGGTGACTAGAGGTCAGAAAACATATCTTTACATGCAGTCTTTACCGAGATTCTACATTTTCTAGATGGTTCTGGATAAGTGCACTAAATCGATATTCAGATATATACTAGAATCACATATCATATGCCTAGAAAACTCAATCTCCATTCGTTACATTCATAGTTCATAATCCAGGTCATCTACAACATCTAATCAAGCATATTCATAAGGCAGAACTTCGCAAGCAGGATAGAAACACAAAATTCCAATGAACTAAGAAACAGAATATCATCATCTATGCTAAGATCCAGCGATCCACACACACACACACACACACACACACACTAAAACATAGATAGCTCGGCCACGTCTTACACGACAATCGGACTGATACAACTCAATCACTGTAGAATTTCCAGTATCTATGCTATACATACACTTCTACATGACAAAAGCTTCAATTTTTATTATAAAACCAACTTAAACACAGATAGCTCAGTAACGTCTAACACGACAATCTGACAGATACAACTCAATTACTCTACAATTTCCAGCTATGCATACACAACAACAGTGAACATAAACATGATAAAAGCTTCAATTTTCATCATAAAACCAGAATTCAACATCCAACATCCAATCAAAATCAGAAAACAGAAAGCATGAAAAGAGCTGTATACCCATAAGAGAAGCTTCGAGAAGGTACTTGGCGAGGAGGACCTGATCCGTGGGACTAACTTCAGCATCCTCCGACCACCGACGCTGGATCTCCACCGCATTGTAGATGCTGGACGCCATCACCACGAACAAGGTCCCGGCGACGGTCTTCACCACCACCGGCCCGCGGCCCCGCTTCGCCCGATCCAGCATCATGATCACCAGCTTCCGCAGCGGCGTCTTGAACACGAACATCACGATCATCGTCACCTCCGTGGCAATCAGGCCGAACAGTAGCCGAATCATCTTCCAGGGTTTCGCTGGATTTGGGGGAAATTTGCAGAGAATTTGAGGAGGTTTTTCTAATGGGCAAAGGGGAATTGAGCTGGTGATGGTAGGAGAGAAAATTAACAAGGAAGTTACTACTTTCAATACCGTGTTTTTTTGCCCTCATTCATGACCTCACTATTTTTATTATTTTATTATCTTGGATTTTCAGATCTAATTAGATTTTTTAAGTTTAGAATCCTTTTATTATATTCCATGTTTATGAAGTATGATAATCATGTTGTTTAATTCTTGAGTATCGAAAGATGGTGTTGAAAATAGTGTCGTGATTCGGGAATGTGTCAATTTTTTTTAATTATTAACAAATATCGGAGTACAGAGTTGTAGTTGAGATCGCAGTCTCGAGTTGGTTCGAGGGTGGTGTCATTTACTATAATCGACTGTATTGCTTTTTTACATGCTTAGATTTCCAGACGAGTTCCATAGATCGGGGGCTATCGAAAGATGGTGTTGAAAATGTGTCGTGATTTGAGAAAGTGTCGGGCGTTTTTTTTATCATGTTCCTGCTAAAACTTTAGCTTTGGAAGAAGCTACCCTATTTGCAAATGATCTCAAATTTCCGTTCACGTAATGTTGGTATCATGACGCTCTTCGTGTGATAAATGTAACAAGGAGATATCGACTTATTCTAAATTTGCGGCAGAAAATCTAATTCCAAACAATTTCATTCTCGAGAATCACAAAACTTCAGCTTAATAAATTTAGTTTAATGTAGTGTTCAGTTCAGTTTATTCAATTTTAATTAAATTTGACACCAAGCTTTATTAAAGTGGACCAATTTTTGGTGAGAAAAAAAATTAAAAATATTTGGTGGGTTACGAAGGGAATTGAGTTGGAATAAGGGGTCTATATTTGCAAATTCTTTTATTTTAATATAATATTTTTATAGTTATTGAGTCACCTTTATTAATAAATAAAAAATTTACACCTCATCGCTCTTCTTCCCCAAATACCTAACCCCCAATTTTGACCCCTCTGATTCCTTCCCGGGAGACATCGTCGGCAGCCAAGCTTCCATTCTCTCTGTCATTCAATCGGTAAGAAACCATATCTCTGTTGTTTCTTTTCCTTTCCCGTAGAATGTTAAGAACGTATTGTAAAACGTTGTTTCTGAGAATGAACTGTGATGTTATAATCTTTGTTACATGAATTTGCCCTTTCCTTTAGTTCATGTTCTGGACATTAATTGATGATCTGCTGAATCACGTGTTTGTTGTGGTATATCACGTGAGATTATCTGGACACACTGATAAGCTCATAAAAACCTCACCTTTATGTAGTAGCATTAGGCTTCAACCTCGAATACTTTAGTTCTTAGTTGATTTTATACAAATTGATCAACTGAAGAAGAAAGGCCATTCTTTTTCTGCATATCAGAAAAGTTGGTGCTGGAAAGGTTGGTTCTTTGTAGACATGCTTAAGCTTCCAGAGAATCAGGTGGCTGGACACCGAGGTGGTAGTGGGAAGCTCGGGCCGCTTATTGATGACTCCGGGCGCTTCTACAAGCCTTTACAGGGGGGTGAACGTGGAGCTGGCGAAGTTGCGTTTTATACTAAGTTTTCTGTGGACGCTAGAGTTCCAGATCACGTTCGTAAATACTTCCCTGTATTTCATGGCACTGAGCTTGTTGAGGCGTCTGATGGTTCGGGATTACAGCCCCATCTGGTTTTGGGGGATTTGACTGCAGGCAGAGTTAATCCTTCTATAATGGATATCAAGATTGGTTCGAGAACTTGGTCCCCTGAAGCACCAGAGGAGTATGTAGCGAAGTGTTTGAGAAAGGATAGAGCATCGTCAAGTATCTATCTTGGATTCAGGTTCTCGGGTTTGCAGTTTTTTTGCAGTGATGGGTTGGAATCCTGGAAAGCTAAGAAGAAGTCGGTGCATAGTTTTTCTGCTGAGGAAGTCGATCTTGTATTGAGAAACTTTGTGTCTTCAAACACTTCAAAAGAGCTAGAATTGAGACCTGATTGTGCTTTTGCATCGGTTGTTTTTGGTGGTTCCACTGGGATTTTGTCACAGCTGCTGGAGTTAAAGACCTGGTTTGAAGATCAGACTAACTACCATTTCTATTCTGCTTCAGTACTTATCATGTTTGAAAAGCAGCTTGCTTTAGAAGGAGGGAGTCCAAAACCAGAAGTTAAGCTTATCGATTTTGCACATGTTGCTGATGGCAAGGGTACTATTGATCACAACTTTCTGGGAGGTTTATGCTCATTGATAAAGTTTGTATCAGAGATACTTAAGTCTACCGAGGTTATCCAGACAGGGTGATCATATTCCTCAGAAGGACCAGCATGCTTCTGGGACGGGAGTCGTTGATTAAACTAATACTTTTTTAGCTATCTAGTTACAGATTAGGGGAAACTCTCGAGTTCTTATGCAGTAAACTGTCAAATAAATCTCTTTGCTTTTGCAGTGGCTCTGTAATTTTCAAATCTGTCATAAATTTGCACAACCTTTATGTTTCATGGAAACTTCAAGAATGTGTCGTGCTGTCCAAATTTGCTTGCTTTTTTTAGATAATATTGTGTTACGTGTTAATAGTAGTTTTTATCATATAGTTGGATTTTTTCCTCATACTAGTTTTGAACTGGCATGTTTTCAGGTGAGTTTTTGAAATGGCCGCATCATTCCGAGCTTTCTTGAACAGTCCCGTTGGTCCGAAGACCACACACTTCTGGGGTCCTGTGGCCAACTGGGGATTTGTCGTAGCTGTACGTTTCTCATCTCTGAACTAAACTTTTAGACAGTTATTTTCTGCTGCAATGTGGTTAAATTTGTGTGTATGCAATTTTGGCAGGGTTTGGTCGATATGCAGAAACCACCGGAAATGATCTCTGGAAATATGACCGGAGGTTGTGATTCACGCTACTCTTTATTTTTGTTGGTTAATGTAGTAGATAAGTCGGGTTTCTGATAGTTCCGAGATTTGTTTTTATTGCAGCAATGTGCGTTTATTCAGCGTTGTTTATGAGGTTTGCATGGATGGTTCAGCCCCGTAACTATCTTCTTTTGGCATGCCACGCTTCAAACGAAACAGTCCAGATGTATCAAATGTCCCGCTGGGCTAGGGTTAACGGGTATGCATTCTCAACATATTTCTTTTTATAGTAAGAAGCACGTTATTTTCTTAAGATCCCGACTCTGAAACTAGGTCATAGTTTCAAAATCCCGATCTTTGCCCGGATTCTTGAGTAGTTATTGAGATCTAAGTGTCGGGTTGTTCTCTTTTTAGGTATTTGCCGGAGAAGAAGGAAGACAAGGAAGCTTAGAACGGCTCCCGGCTCCCGGCTTCTGCAATTTTCGGTTTGTTTACTCATTTTTCTGCCACATTTCAAAGCCATTTGTTGATGGTTTTCATGACAGAGAACAATAATACTGAGATTGGATGTAATTATTTCATTTTCATTCAATTTAAACTCAAGATTGCAAGTTTTTTATCAAAATAATTCTCAGAACATGTACAAAATGTCTTGATTGCTTAAGAAGATTCTAGAATAGCTTGCTTCCGAATTCATCGGAACCGCCTTTCGCCGCCAGGTTTCTCAGCTCCGATATGCTTCTTCCCAGGTTCAGAGCGACCTTCATTTCAAACAGTTCTCCGTTTTCGCTTTTATTTCCGTTCAAATTAGTGTCTATAGATTCCTCCATGAGCTTGAAGAAACCTGCATTGTTTCTGTACATCTCGAACACCATCCCGACCTGCCCGGCATGCTCGACTGTGTTCATGACACAGGCCAGCGCGCCGCCAGCAACTCCGACCACGGCCGCCAGCGGAGAAACTCCGACGAAAGCTGCACCGATCGCCGCCATTGCAGTCAACAAAGGTCCACTCACTGCACATATTTTGTTCAGCTTCAGAGCCTTTTCTCCCAGCCTTTTATACTCTTCTCCATCCTTCATCTTGATCACATTCGCAACCGATCTCATCTCCTCCTCCAGGCTCGAATCCCAGCCGTTCATTTCAGTCGAATCATCGACTTCTTTGTGTTTTTCCGGCCACCACTGAGACGGTTGCAACTCCGACGGGAATTTCTCGAGCATTACTCCGAGGAGAGGCAACGGAAATGCTCTATCAAGAGCTACAACTCTTTTCATCGCATTATCCACGTGTCGCTCCGTGAGACCGCCACCGATGCTCAAAACCGTGTTGATCTCACAGTGCAGCTGGTGAAACAGTCTCACGGCGGTCCGCTGCTCCTCCACCAGCTGCGATGGCTGGATTCTGTTCACTACCGACAGTATCGCCGCCGCGCCGGAAAACATGATAACTGAAGAAATCTTCAGGCCGAGCAACGCGTGTCCCGACCAATATTTCAGTTCAGTTCAAATGAGGATGAAACGGATAGTGCCCATAGACCAATATATATACAACATATAATCACAACATATATTATAAGTATATTTCATGATCTATAACTTATAATTCAAACAAAATAAATAACATTACATAAATAAATAAATTTATGGTGAGATGGCCGGGTAGGAAACTTTCTCATATTTCAATGTTTTATAAGTTGAAACATTGAGATGGTCGACTATATAAACCTTATTTCGCATAAACTGCTACTTCTCAAAATAAATAATAGAAAATAATTAATAAATTACGTATATATCATATTAATCTTGACTTATTTGTTATAATGTGGAGTGTTGAGACTGTGTGTTCACACTAATTTTAAATTTATAATCACATATATACTAAAATTACCGATTCTTTAGCGTAAGAACCCTACATAATTGACTGCCATTAAACACGTTATTTCGCGTTTCTAACATATAATATATTTTTTGCAAATTGCTATAAATAATTATATCTTGCCTTTTGTCATATACTGATGATAACGAAAGAATCTATAATTAAATCTGATTCATTAGTGAAGTATAATAAAGAGTAAGTAATAATGCATATACGGTAATGCCAATCATATAAATTATGAAGATTTTTCTTTCAAATATTTTTGGAAAATCAATATTGCATTTATATGATTAGAATTTTTGAAGGTGAAATAACCTTTCGAAATATATACTTTTCATATTAACTAGTAGGGCATGTTCTTCATAACACATTTAAGCGTAACTAAACTGATCTGAATCTAAATTACCATGATGATCGCTGGATCTGAATTGGTATAAGTTAAAAATAATAAAAGTATTTTTAAATTAATATGAATTATAATCCACCACATCATATCTATCGATACTTATTTAAAAATGAAAAGTTCTATTAAACTAAAAGACCAAAAACAAATTATTTTTTTGAAAGATCATTTTTTTTTAGCTAAGTCTCTAGAAAATCCACTTTCCTAAGTGTTATGGAACTACCACTATATATTTAAGGTCAAGTGATACTATTTTGTGTTAAAACATTGATATTATCAAAGTGAACATATAGTAAAACATGTTTTAATGCAAAAATTCATGAATTTACATTAAAACATTAATAAAATTCAAATAACAAATTTTACAGTTCAAATTAAAAGATATACTGTATAAGTTAAAATGTATAAAGACTCTTATAGAAAGTCAGAAAAGTTGGACTTTCAGGAGAGTTTCTCTTTTTTTTTCTTTTTTCCCTAAGCTTGTAATTCCCATTATGCATCTAACATATATATTCCTTTTTAGTTCAAAAACTTACGATAATAATTATTTATATATGAAAACTTTAGAAGGTAAAATGTTCAAGCTAAATTGACTTCGCATAAGTTCAGAAAATATAAAAAAAAAACGAAGTAATGAAATAAATTAATCTCATAACTAAAGTCGAATGATATATTAATAAAAAGGCAGTCTTACAAGGGACTTTACAACTCAATGGAAATTAAAAAATGCCCTAATGAC
The DNA here is from genome assembly GCA_948330725.1 of Sherardia arvensis. Taxonomy (NCBI): domain Eukaryota; kingdom Viridiplantae; phylum Streptophyta; class Magnoliopsida; order Gentianales; family Rubiaceae; genus Sherardia; species Sherardia arvensis. Next base: position 607,350 of record OX415236.1, on the reverse strand, counting down.
ATAGTAAATCTAAAATCAAGGAAAATCAAATGCCCTAATCTCATAGTAAATCTAAAATCAAGGAAAATCAAATGCCCTAATTAATCAATCAGATATTAAATGATTAAATCTAAACATTAATTATTGCACTGCAATCGATCATCATTTAGCAGGCCCTTCCTGGAACACATCGGAGAGGACCAGCATCGGCAGTCAGAGAAGGAACGCTGCCGCCGTTAGCCACCGGAAAAGCTTGGTAGTTTGTGTACGCCGGAGAAATATTTCCGGGAGCGCCCGATGGCACAAAATATGCACCGTTCATGAACCAATCCCTCGAGCTCTGCCACTTCCACTTCTTCCATGCATCACCATGGTACACATCTCTCTTTGTAACCTAATATTTCATGGTACAAACAAAAAAAAGTTAATCACATATCATAACTTTTTAAAACCGCCCAGACAACACGACACAAAATACGACATGATTTAGTACTTAAAATTTCATATTCTCGTGTCAGATATTAGGAAAAATACGATATATATATATATATATATATATATATATATATAAAATATTCACCTGTTTAGTATAGGGTCCATCAGAAGCCATGAAGTAGTTTCCTTCGCTCAGAATGGTCGGACCGGCGCTTCCACCGATAGCATACATTCCCCATTTAGTATACCTATTGTTTGCAACATGAGCATATCCAAACCTAACCCTGAAATCAAACGTTAAATCAAACATTAGTATTTGCAAGATCATCGGTGTTACTATTTGCAGAAAACATGAAAACATACCTAGGCATTCTTTCGATGCATCCAGGACCGAAATGGTTGAAGGCGACAGTAGCTTCGATAACCTTATCAGCAGTGTACTTATCGTCGTGTCCGAGCAAGATAACCTTATCATGCTCAGTGAAGAGGTTGTTGGAGATCGTGACGGCAGTTGACGCAAGAGTGACGTCGATGAGGCCGTCGGCGGCCTTGGAAAGATGGCAATGGTCGATCCAGACCTTGGTGGATGTAAGAAGCGAGATGGCATCTCCGTCGGAAGATCCGGCGGTGTCGCTTCCTCTGTGTCCGACGAAGTTAGGGCTGACTCGGACCATCCCAGGATATCCCGGCACGCAGTCGCCGATGGTGATGCCGTGGATGATAACGTGGGTGGCGTGGTCTAACGTGAGACACGGCGCGCCGAAGCCGATCTGGACGTCGGCGCCTCTCCCGTCGATGGTCTTGAAGCTGCTCACCAGCAGCTCGTTTTTGAGCTTGATCCTCATGTTCCTCTGGAAGATGATCCAGAGAGGGCCTTCTTGGACAAGCCCATGTCGGAGAGTTCCAGCCTTAGGGTTTACGGGGTCGTCTGAGTCGTCCGTGACAACGTAAATCGGGCCACCTTTTCCTCCCAGAGCGCCGCTTCCGAACCCCTTCGCGCAGTCTGCAAGCTGCTGGCGATTCTGGGCCCAGTTAGGGTTCTTCCTCCAGCATGCATCGATGACATTCATCGTCTTCGGGTCGGCAGCTGCAAGAATCTCAGACATCTGTCCACCAACGTTATTGGTGAAATCCTTTGCCTTGTCCTGAAAATCGCCAAAAGAAGCTGCATCTAGGGTTTTTGGTCTGAATGTTGGCAAGTATCTTTTCCAGGATGACTCTTCCGGCAAGGATTTCTCCCATGATGGCTCTTCCGGCAAGGATTTCTCCCATGATGGCTCTTCCGGCAAGGATTTCTCCCAGGATTGTTCATCATAAGCTTGAATCAAAGTGGCAAAAAGAAGGGATGAAATTACCAGAAAAATGGCGCAGGTTTTGCTAGAAGAAGACATGGCTAGAGAGAGAGAAGCAGTGATGGGATGGAGAAAATGAGAGAAATGCATGCTCCTTATATACTGTGTGATGAAATTAAATGAGAAAATGTAATCAATTTAATATCTAATTTACATCAATTAATTCAACAAAATCTTCCCTTATTTGCATGTGAATATATTCTTAATATATATTTAGACGAATTTAATTGTTTCTAATGCATATTTGCAGGAAAATTATATAGTAAATACTTCCATAGTTTGATTATTCTTAACTTTTTAACATTTTCATTAATATGATTTGGAATCGGTAATTGAAATACTCTACTCACTGAAGTGATATCATTGCTATATCTGCGATGATTAGAATATTATATAAAATCTATGTAGGGTTTCTGAATTTTAAAAGATTCTTAATTCAAAAAACGTATTTTTTGTAAGATCTTGTTTCCTATAAAGATATACTAGTAATATTTTTGTGCTTGTTTAAGATATGAAAGCAATAATTAAGAAAACATACATTTAACAGGATAACGGGGAATAAGTTAATTAATATACTAGTTATATATATATATATATATATATATATATATATATATATATATATTAAACGGAACTAAATTGAAATGAAATATATCAGACTGAAGTAAAAGTAATCGTATTAAAAATAATAACATCATAGCTAAATTAAGTTGAATTTCATCAAATTATATTTCATAAAGTTGATCCGAACTTGATGCAATATGATAAATCATATATTAAGTTTGTTCAGTATAATTTTGATTAAAATATAATATGATAAAATTCAAATTAAGTAGTTACTATTATGGTTTTCAATATATTAACATTTATGTCATTTTAATTTAGTTTAGTTCACCAAGAATAATCAGGAACAACATGCCCTAATTATCGACTTGATTGCCTCTTTTGCAAAAATAAGTTAATTAGGACCTAAATGTCAATATTTTTTCGACGTATTTTCCTCTTTGATATAAAAAATGTTGTATTTATGGAAACCTATATATCTTATAGGTAGAAAATCAGTCAAACTTTTGATATATTTCATAACCATAATAATAATCTCTGATGGAAAAGATAATATCAGTTTACTAGGCTTACTACTTTTTACCTATTATAATTGCTAACAAAGTTAGCCGGTATATTTTTGTAAGATTTTACATGATGGTGTAAATATTTAAAAGGGGCAATGGTGTGATTTTAATGTAAAAAGTTCCTTGTATGATGACAATGATTTTATTAATTTTTGTAATATTATTATGTTAATGTTACTTTTAATAATATATTGAGTTTTATGATGATAAATTTATTTAATATTGTATATTTATTTATTAACTTTTACTTTTATTTTTAGTAAGTATTTAATAATGTCAATTTTTTTCATGATGATGTTTATGGACCTATTCTTTGCAACTTAACTAAATATTTTTAGTGCAGTTTGGTTTAGTTCAATTCGGTTTCCAGTTCATTTCAGTTTTAATAAAATATGATTTGATAAATATAAATTAATTTAGCTATTATGTTATTATTTTCAATCCATCTAATTATTTTTACTTTAGTTCCATTCACTTAGTTTTATATTATTATTTTTGTCTTATAATCACACACGTGAAGTTGAAAATAACTCTAATGATAAAATACCCCTCACTTGACCTTAAAAGTCAGTTAATTTAACCATAATTTCGTCTTATATCATCGTAAGAGTGATTGTAGGTGTTTAATTTGATTAAAGAATTTAATAAAATACATTATGTTTGCATAGTCAAGGCAGTTTGAATAAATACAAAAATACATTTATATTGTTGTTTCTTGAATAGAATCTGTTAATTATTCTTCCGGTTATTCAAGACAATTATGGCGCCTGTATGTGTCTGGTCTTTTCCGTTTTGGTCAAATCTTTTTCTCATCACTCGCGCGCGTTTGTGACTGGACTGCTTCAAAGCAGTAATTCAAAATGAAAAGTCAGTTAACTTTTCGCCTAGGTTTTCCAAGCCAAAGGGTTTTAATTGGTCTTCGTCCATAATTAAAAAAAGTGTATATACGTATACACTTTTATTTGTTCATAGTTACATAGGTTTGTGATCAAATTCATTACTCAAAACTCTTATTAGACATACCTACAAAGTCATAATTATGTCAAATAAAATATACGATAAAATTAAAATTAGATCTGACAAGACATACAAAGTCATCATTACATCAACTAAAATATACGATAAAAACTAAATCTGCCTAGTGATATCTTTTATATAGCGATCTTTCTCTATTTAGTTTCATTAGATGTTACGTGATCTACGATTGAACCAATAAAATATTTTCCAGATTGTTTGTATTGCGCTGAAGAGTGAAGTGAATACGAAATACAAAAACTTTGCAACATGAAAAAATATATATTGCAACAAATTCAACACACACTATTTTGACCATGTTGAATATAAATTGAATTTTATTGTGATTTATATGTATACATATATAGTTGATGGCTTGAGTAAAACAAGAACCCAATCACATCAACCAATAATTAAAATAATGAATGAAAGAATACTCTATCTTTAACTACACAAAGAATTAATTAATCAGCTAATTAACCAATCAAAAAAGCTTGCTGGCGAACTCATCATGATGATGATCATCAAATTCAGACGAAGAAGAAGATGAAGAAGAAGATGAAGCAAATCTTCTGAGATCGGAAACGCTTCTTCCGAGCTGCAAAGCAGTCTTCATCTCAAACAGTTCACCATTTTCTCTTCTTCCTTGATCCATTTCAAGCTCAGATCCAATCGATTCTTGCATCAGATTAAAGAACCCAGCATTGCTTCTGTACATCTCGAAAACCATCCCAACCTGCCCACCATGCTCCAAAGCATTCACCACCGCCGATAAACCGCCGCAAACCACCGCCGCCCAAGAACAGCCGGCCGCCGATCCAACCGCCGCTGCTCCGGTCAAAACCGGTCCAGCCACGGCCAGGATTTTGTTCAGCTTCAACGCTTTCCCACCTAGCCTAACATACTCTTCCCTGTCCCTCTTCCCCACAGCCTCCATTATCATTTCCATCTCTCTCTCCAGCTCCGGGCCCCACCCGTTTTCGCTCTGGTGGGGTCCGCGAATCGCGCCGGAGTTTTCAGTTTCCGGCCACCATTGAGCTGGCTCAACCTGAGATGGGAACTTTTCAAGCATGACTCCAAGAAGAGGAAGTGGATAAGCCTTGTCTAAGGACAGGATTTTCTCCATGGCTACGTTGACATCAGTTTCATTAGGGTTTCCGATGCTGATACTTGTCTGGATTTGGTTTTGCAGCTGTCTGAACAACCTCGCTGCATTTCTCTGCTCTTCAGCTAGCTGAGAAGGCTGGATCTTGTTCATGATCACCAGCAATCCAGTTGCAGCTAAGAACATGAGCGTGGAAGAAAGCTTCAGCCCATCTGCGTTCATGGCGGATGCGATTGCAGACAACGTTGTTGCAGAGAGAGTGATGGCGTTAATGGAGTTCAACAGCAGGCTGTTCCAGCTCTCCCTTTGTTCTCCTACGTTTTTATGCATCTCAACTCTGTCCGAAACGATCTCCATGATTGCGTACATCTTCTGCATCACCATCGACGCTTCTTCTGATCTCTCCGAAACCTGCGATTTCTCGATCAAGGAGCTGAAATTTCTGGCGATTTCTCCAACTTGAAGGCTCTGGAGAGAGATTTTATTGCTCTTTGATGTTTTTGAGGTTTTGAAATCAAGAATGGCTGATTTAATAGCTCCATTTCTGGTGTTTGGAAGCTTTGGCAGACAAGATGAAGAAGAAGATGATGAAACAGCTTGAAGAGAAGCCATTATTGTCTGGTTATTACAAATTTTGATGAAGATTGAGGAAGATTTTCGAAAGATTGAGTTTGAAATATTATTGAATGAGAGAGAGAGAAAGAATGAGTTTGAATTGTTTGAAGATCTGAATCTGATGTTTGTGGGTATAAATAGGTACGCAGTCTTGAACCAGTAAAACATTGACCAAGTATTATTCAAAGTTTTGACACATTAAATGCTGTTTATTTTAAGTTAGAGGGAAGTAAATTTCACTGGCGATTAAAAATAAAATTCTCTCTTTTTTTCCTCTTAAAACACCACCTTTGATAAGTATCAAACAAGTCAGTACATGGTTACCTCAACTTACATGAATATTTTTATGTTTCATTCATATCATAAATAGTTTAGTTTAATTTTGATGGAATGTAATATGATAAATTTAGATTAATACTATTATTATTTTCATTAAATTACTTATTCATTAAATGAGTTGGGGAGAACACGTTCTTAAAATTTTTGCCATGAGTTTATACGATCACAATAGAACAGGATTACACTAATCAAACAAAATAGAAAACCCCAATATATTGAGAACTAGCTAGTAAATAAAATTTAAAATGTATTTGTATAATTTTTAACATATAAATGTTACTTATAGTTCATGATGATTTGAATTTGAACAATTATGTTCAAATAAGTTATCTATATCATATGTTAAAGACTATTGTATACAGTGGTGGAGTTGAGTGTTTGTGGCAAGCCACCCACTTTTTTCAAAAAAAAGATTTTTTATTTTTTTTCTTTACTAATTTTCAAAAATAATATTTTTGCTATCCACTTTTATAAAATTTATATTAATATTCTTAATGATTTTTAAATTTGTCAGCCACTGCTGAATTCCTGATTGTATATATAGTGTGATTTCAAGATAAGATATTAATAAAAACATTATAATATAATTTATATGCATGCAAAGTCAATCACTATATTAATCTTGATAGAAAAACATTAAAAAATATAATTATTTGGATTCGGTCATTCTTGAAGTTGAACCACAATATCTGTTATTACGGTTATTCAAGACTAGGCTCCTCTGATTGGTCAACGCCTTTTCTCATCACTCGCGCGTGTTTGTGAATTGTGACTACTTCAACAGTACTTTTCAAAACGAAAAGTCAGTGAATTCTCTCCCTAGGTTTTGGAAAGGGTTTTAGGGTGTGTTTGGTTCGCAAGATTTTTGAGAGTCTGGATTTTGTTTTGGATTTTTGAGAGTTTGGGTTTTTGTTTGAGATTTTGAAAGTCTGGTTTTGCAAAATTCTTGTTTGGTTGGGTTGAGTTTGTGAGTATAGAACAAAATCTTTGATTGGTTTTTAGGATTTTGCAAGTCTGGATTTTGAAAAACTTGGTGAACCAAACAAGATTTTACAAAACTGGACTTGGATAGTTCAAGTTTTACAAAAACTTGTCCAACCAAACACACCCTTAGTTTCCAAAGTCGGTTATCCTGAGTTTATTTCTTGTCGTAATGAATTGAATTAGAGTAAAAGTTAGGAAAATTCTCTAGTAACACTGATTTTTTGAATAAGTCTCGTTATAATCTCAAATTCTTGCAAAGTGCTACTATATAATGATGTGGATGATAACATAATTACTTGTTAATTAGCATTGACAGTATATTTCAACATCATAATAATATAAAAATGACTAAAATGCCTCAAAATATTGTAGAAATTCAAGGGTGATGTCATTTAAGAGCAGTAACGGGACAGTTTTTGCATACTAAGGGTTACAATAGACGTTTTAAGAACTCATGATTATAAAATAAGATTTAGCTAAGAAATCAGAGTTACATGAAGATTTTTCTCTGAAAATTAATGTATTTAAAAAATTAAATTAGTGTGTGTAGTTGTTAATTGAATTTAATCTTTAGACTGATCCGATCTACTGATAAGTTTAAACTAGAGAACGTGTCCTCAGTATTATAATTAAATGTATTTGAAACTTAACTATTTACGCTTCTAAATCACTCTCCGATACTTGAACAACACTCTATCGGGAGCTGAGTCCGATTAGAAACTCAGTCTAGCTATCCGTTTCGTGCATGCTATAGTCAAAGTTTATTGATTAAGGTATGGCGTTATGGACATTTTAGCGTTTTTTATGAACAATTTGCTTATTCTTTATTCTTATGGATCTTCAATAGATTCAATCACCATCCACACATTACAAAAATGTTTGGTCACTTGATATAGAGAAATACATGATTGGGTGAATCTAATATTACACATAAAATCAACTATTGTTTATGTGACGATTTGAATGAGGTTACAGAGAATTTTCCAGTCTAACCGTAATAATTCTCTGTCTCGGTGGTGCTACGTGACATAAAATGGGATATATTTTAGGAAACCTAAGGACAAATTCGTGAAATATCCAAACTACTAGACATATATGTATAATATCCTTAACTTGCAGAGTAAAGTTTAGAACTAAATGGTCAAAGGGCCTGTTTGCCAGAGTTTTTCTGCAAAACAGTTCAGTTCAGTATTTTTTTTATTTTTTCAGTTCAGTTCAGTGTTTTTAAATATTTTTCAGTTCAATATTTTTTTTATTTTTTTTCAGTTCAGTTCATCGACAAATAGCAAATAGGGCCAAAATCTATAAGTCTATACACATAAACGCCAATAGTAAATTGTCAAAATTACCACGATTTGAATTTTCTCTCAATTGTATTGCAACAAGTTCAGTTAAAGTTCATTTTAAAAAATTTATCTTCATTGTTTATATTTTTTTTTTGGTTCGGAAGATGAAAGTCCTCTTTCTCCATCTTTACATATCTCATCACATCTTATCGCCATGATCAAAATTGAGAGACTTTTGAAATATGTGTTAGCTATTACAAAATGCTTATTTGGCTGTATTATACTGTATTATATAAATAGATAAGCTGTTTATTTAGCTGCTTGACTTTATGGATTGTGTTTATTGATGTTTAAAAATTAGTTTATAGTGTTAACTATTTAATATATAATAATAATAAAATAATTGATATTTTAGAGAGAGAAAAAACAAAAAGTCAATAGGGAAAATGACTACCCTTGGCTTATTCATTTTGGCACAAAGCACCCTATCCAATTAATTAAAATTTATAATTACAAAACACATTTTTTACATGTTTAACCGACAATAAAAACCATAAGGCAAAGGCTATAGCTAAAAACAAATTTATTCTCAAAGACTATTAATAAAAGTTCCTCAGAATTGTACGTTCATTTGATTAATAAATTTTGACTCTTGACCATTCTAATTTTGATGGCTGAAATTGTAAAAATAAAATAAAATAATTTTAACTGTTCATAAAATATACATTTTGTGTCTTACTGATATCTTTCACATGCAAAGTCTTTACTTAGTTCAGTTTAACCCGGCTATTTAAAATTTTTTTTCTCTCTCTTAAACAACTCAATCTAGCTATTAGGTCTATGTATCCTCCACATTATTTTTACTGAATTAAATTAAGATTAAAATTAACCTGAATCTCATTAAATAACATTCACTAAAATTGAACTAAACTAAAATAAAAATATACTGAATTAAATTAAACCGATTCTTTAGAAAAACAAAAAAGACTCTAAGTAGTAATTTGCAATTCTTATCAATTATTTTACTTTTCACGTTCCTTCTATGCGAGCTCAATTTCGACAAATCTTTATTTATATAGTTAAAATTGAATATTTTTGACGTTCAAATAAAAATAATATTATTAATTAAGTATAATTATATGAAATATTTCTCCGGATTTGGTTTGATCTAAATTAGATCAATTTAGCTCCATATAGCATGTTGATAGAGTCAAAGGCTTTGCCCAATCAAGCAGCCAATTTTTTACTCACAATTCAGCGACCAGAAATAGTCCAATATGAACTGTGTCAAACTTTGAATAGTACTTTACTCCCATACTTCTACTACTACTTGTCCAATATTTTACTGTTTCACACTGCCTACCTCTTTGAATTCCACTCCCTATAAATATATATTTCAAATCATCAAACCAAATCATTCATAATATTCTTTCATTCTTTTCATCAACAACTCCAAACCAACCATTCTTTCAATAATCATGGCCTCTCTTCAAGCTGTTTCATCATCTTCTTCTTCATCTTGCATGCCAAAGCTTCCAAAAACCAGAAATGGAGTTATTAAATCAGCCATTCTTGATTTCAAAACCTCAAAAACAACGAAAAGCAATAAGATCTCTCTCCAGAGCCTTCAAATTGGAGATATTACCAGAAATTTGAGCTCCTTCATCGAGAAAACGCAGGTTTCGGAGAGATCAGAAGAAGTGTCGACGGTGATGCAGAAGATGTATGCAATCATGGAGATCGTTTCGGACAGAGTTGAGATGCATAAAAACGTAGGAGAACAAAGGGAGAGCTGGAACAGCTTGTTGTTGAACTCCATCAACGCCATCACTCTCTCTGCAACAACGTTGTCTGCAATCGCATCCGCCATGAACGCAGATGGGCTGAAGCTTTCTTCCACGCTCATGTTCTTGGCTGCTACTGGGTTGCTGGTGATCATGAACAAGATCCAGCCTTCTCAGCTAGCTGAAGAGCAGAGAAATGCAGCGAGGTTGTTCAGACAGATGCAAAACCAAATCCAGACAAGTATCAGCATCGGAAACCCTAGTGAAACTGATGTTAACGTAGCCATGAAGAAAATCCTGTCCTTAGACAAGGCTTATCCACTTCCTCTTCTTGGAGTCATGCTTGAAAAGTTCCCATCCCAGGTTGAGCCAGCTCAGTGGTGGCCGGAAACTGAAAACTCCGGCGCGATTCTCGGATCCCACCCGAATAAAAACGGGTGGGGCCCGGAGCTCGAGGGGGAGATGGAAATGATAATGGAGGCTGTGGGGAAGAGGGACAGAGAAGAGTATGTTAGGCTAGGTGGGAAAGCATTGAAGCTGAACAAAATCCTGGCCGTGGCTGGACCGGTTTTGACCGGAGCAGCGGCGGTTGGATCGGCTGCCGGCTGTTCCTGGGCGGCGGTGGTTTGCGGCGGTTTATCGGCGGTGGTGAATGCTTTGGAGCATGGTGGGCAGGTTGGGATGGTTTTCGAGATGTACAGAAGCAATGCCGGGTTCTTTAATCTGATGCAAGAATCGATTGGATCTGAGCTTAAGATGGATCAAGGAAGGAGAGAAAATGGTGAATTGTTTGAGATGAAGACTGCTTTGCAGCTGGGAAGAAGCGTTTCCGATCTCAGAAGATTTGCTTCATCTTCTTCTTCGTCTGGATCTGATCATCATCATGATCATGAGGAGTTTGCCAGCAAGCTTTTTTGATTGGTTAATTAGCTGATTAATTAATTAATTATTGGTGTAGTTAAAGTTAATTAGAGATATAGAGATGTAAATCTTTTGCACAGGAAGAGTTAATTACCAGACTAATTATCGTGTTACAAATGAGATTAATTAAATAAGATTGTGATACTATCTTTGGCTAAAATTTTAATCAGCCACTAGTGAAACCCATGAATCGAGTAAAACAAGGGATCATTCGCATCCAAACACAATGTTAATAAGGGGTATACATTATCTATAACACAATGGACATGTCGATTTGTGAGGGAGAAAATCTCCTGCAAATCCAACTTTCCTGACTTTCTATAAGAGTTTTTATACGTTTTAACTTATATAGTGTACCTTTTAATTTGAACTGTAAAATTTGTTATTTAAATTTTATTAATGTTTTAATGTAAATTCATGAATTTTTGCATTAAAACATATTTTACTATATGTTCACTTTGATACTATCAATGTTTTAACACAAAATAGTATCACTTGACCTTAAATATATAGTGGTAGTTCCATAACACTTAGGAAAGTCGGACTTTCTAGAGAATTTGCATTTGTGGGGCTCTGAATTAAACAGTAAAAATATTAATCAATTGAGAAATGGTTTTGCACGAACGAAGAAAATACTAATGTATATTTCACACTTATTAAATAACAAAATAAAAAATGATTAATCAGATAACAATATTTTCCCATCTTTTTTTATAAAGAAGAAGATGGGAAGAATATGAAATGTTTTGTGATGACTAGGGTTTAGACAAAATAGTGTGAAATCTAACCCATTACAATCTCAACCATCTAACTTATAAATGGTCAAGATTAATACTCAAAATTTATCAAAAGAAATGTACATATATATGAAGAGGCAACTCCATTAACATTACATAGTTGACGGAGCTTCCATCTTCGACAACGATCGGACCAGCCGCGACATCGGAAAAGAAGGCCAAGCTCCCGACTCCGCCAACGTCACCGGAAGTAAACCGGTGCTATCGGACAAATAATACTTAGGACCATACAACTCCAACTTCTCAGTATCAAGATGGTACAAAAAGATCTCGTTCCCCAACCTTAGATAAATGGATTTAGATCTCCCCGGAGCAAATGACACGAAATCGAACGCCTTAGTTTTTGGCCGGAATCTGAAGATCGGCCCTAAAACTTCCTCGTTTTTGCTCCATATCACCGCCGGATTCACCTGGCTCGAGATCTTCCAATCAACTTCATGAATTCCATCGTTTTGGAGATCCCAAATGCTTATAAACCCGGTTTTCCAATCTTCATTAGTATAAGCCCTCCTTGTTGCTGCCCTCACCATGCCCGTGGAGCACACGTCGTAGTACGCGTGATACACGTCACGGTTCACCACGGCGCTGAACTGCATCAGCCCGGGCTGAAAAACCGGTTCAACGCCGTGGTTTCTAGGGTTGTAAATCACAATGCACCCAAAATAGTTGACCGTGGTTCCCCGAAAGTACACCAAACCGTTGGCGCAAACGACACCGGGCTCGCCGGTTTCGGTTAGGCTGAAGTACATCGGGCATTTACACGTGGTCTCCTCCCATTGGTTGGTGGAGGAAGAGAACGTCTGAACCCTTAGCAAGGTCTCGTAATCCTGACCGTCGATTTCCTCATCGTCGTCGGTTGATGCAAAGATGACGGTGAAGGATTCATCCACGTTGTACGAGGATAAGATGGCCACGGCGGGGTTATCGAGGTTTGCTGGCGGCGGAGGTAGTCGCCGGAGAACGCTGCCGGAGGTGAGGTTGAAGATGAACAACATCGCCGGACGGACGCCGCAGAGAATGAGGCCGTCGCCGGAGGAGGATTTTGCGATGAAGTGACCTAAACCGGCGGGGAGTTTGGTTTCGTTAACCGCTGACCCGAATTTCGTCGTTGCGAGGAGTTGAAACGGGAGATCAGCGCCGTACTTGAAGAATCCGACCACCTTGTCGGGCGATCTGATGACGTTTTTCCATCTTCTGTTGTAACTTCGCCGGAATTCTGTGTCGGTGATTATTTCGAGACATTCCTTGTTCACCAATATGCAGTCGAAAATGGTGTTCGGATCTACTCTCAGAAGAATCTCATGCAAAGCCTTCTTATCCAATTTTGTCACTGCAAATATATAGCAATCAATCAATTCAGCAAGATCTATAAGTTATCCTATTCAAGTTACTGGAAAACGTCAAGAATAAATCAATCAGTCAATTCAGCAAGATCTATAAGTTATCGTATTCATGTTACCGGAAAAAGTCAAGAATCAATCAGTCAATTCAAAGATCCATAAGTTATCATATCAAATTACTGGAAAACGTCAAGAATCATAATCAGTTAATCAATTCAGCAAGATCTATAAGTTATCGTATTCATGTTACTGGAAAACGTCAAGAATCATCAATTAATCAATTAACCAATTTAGCAAGATCTATAAGTTATCGTAATCAATTAATCAATTCAGCACGATTTATAAGTTACGGGAAAACGTCAAGAATTAATCAATCAATTCAGCAAGATCTATAAGTTATAGTATTTAAGTTACTGGAAAACGTCTATTAAGTTATAGTATTTAAGTTACTGGAAAACGTCTATAAATTATTGTATTCAAGTTACTGGAAAACGTCAAGAACCGTACAAAACAAATGGATAAAATTACAGAAAACTCACCAGGCTTATAAGATATCCGCTTTAATCTTGAAAAGGTCTTTTTCAAGATTCTCCGAAGGAATGCTCTCATCTTTTTATGCATCTTCTTCACTTCTTGGTTATGTGTCTGTAATGATATTTGGTGCACTATAACTTTGGGTTATAAAAAAAAATATAAGGTCAATTTTAAATACCTTTTATAAATATATAAATATGGTCTCCCTTTAACGAGATAAATTAGAATATTTACTTCAAAAAATAAAATAGATTATTGGTATGATCGGGCAGACTCAGATTTGGGAAAATTGAATTGTAAATATAATCGAATCTAATACTCCATATTTAAGTTTATAAATATGGCAGTAGTAATATTTGTTCTCCATATTTAATAATCTTTTTTATTGAAGAAATATATCAAAGGAAGTGGATATCTAGCTCTACAAAGTATTGCATTGGGATTGGATGCAATATTTTATGAAGGTAATGTTTATAATATATATTGCAATATTTTCTTATAAGATTTACTTCCATACATTAGTATTTTATTTGTAAATATATGAGTTAAATATTTTGTTTGATAAAATCGCAAGGCCTTTAATTCATCAAAATTTTCTTAAACCGATGGCAAGCCTTAAAATAATACTCCATCTACGAAGAAAAATTTATCTTTATTACAACCCATAGCAAGAGCTTACTCTTCAACTTATTTGAATATTACTGAACTAAATTGAAGTAAAAGTTAGGGCATGTTCTTCCCAACTTATTCTAGCTGAACTAAATTGAACTGGTTGAGCTGAAGTAACATGTTGAAAAGAAAAATGTATCACTAAGTTAACTCATTTTCATCAAATTATTTTTCATCATAATTAAAATAAATTGAAGAAATTCAGATAAACGTGTAAGAATAGACAAATACTATACTAGAAAATAATAGCACGATTAAGTAAAGATAAATTTTCAATTAAATGCTTGGAAAATTTTAAAATTATATAAAATGGCATAATTATTTATCATCTATTATTAAGAGCATTTTCAATGTTATGTTGTTTATTAATTAAGAAAATTAAACCAATACCCTTTCTTCTAAACTATTTTAAGAATGTTTTAGGGTTGTTCTCTTAAATTATTTTATATTCAGTTCAATTAAGAAAAAACACATCTGATAAAATTCAGGTGATTTAGTCATACTAATTCAAAATTTCAATACATTAATTTTACTTTAGTTTAGTTCATTGAGTGAGATACATGAATAAATGCCTAATGTGCAAGTCCCTATTTTTATTTGGTTAGTTTATATTCATTTAGCCTTATAAGCCCACATATTTATATTTATTCAACAACTTAAAATAGTCAAATAAGATTCATTTTTAAAATTGAAAATATCAGTAAAAATGAAACTAATGATATCAATATATGTAACAATTAATCATATATTGATGAGTTTATGATCAACCTCACATTGGAGTTAACTCATGACTAACTAAAATATATATATATATCAAAACAATGTCAAAAGATAACCTAATTAGTGGTGGCTTTTTCTACACAATATATCATTGCATGTAATGTACAAGGGATGCATATAAACGCTTAAAACTACCACCGGCCTTCTTCTTGATCTCCGGTGAATAAGAAGGCCAGAATCCCAATTCCGTCGTCGTCAAAGGCACAAAATGTTCCCCCTCGTCGGGGAAAGTCGCCGGAAATCTCTCCAGCCGCTGGCCGTCCATGTGAAAAATGAAAACACCACGTTCCTTTTTCTTCACCTTCTTCCATGCCACAAAAATGGAGTCTGATTTCCCCGGATTAATCGACACAATCTGAAATGGTGAGTTATTAGATCTATCCCCTAATTTGCAGATCCACAAGGTATCAATCATGTACGAAACTTTCCACCCATCATCACCGTTATCGTCACGAATCCAGATCGTGATCAGATTCGTGATTCCACAGATCTTAGTTGTAGCACACCAGAGGTGGCCTTGAGGGGAGACGACATCAAAGGTCGTAGTTTTGATTTCATCGGCAACTGGTCCTAGAATCAGACGGACTGCTTTTGCTTGGTTTATATAATTAGTATCATATGAAGCCAGATGATGGTTGTATTGTGAACCGTTCTCGAGTAATTCTCTTGTCGGAAAATACAACATACCCTCGACCTTGATGCTCCCGAATCCGGTGTCTCCGGTTATTTCACAACGATGATCAGGCCAAGTTAGCTCGGAGAATTTCCACTTCAATGTCGAGGAAGAGAATGTCTGAATACCTAAAGTTTTCCGGCCATCAGTTTCCAGAGAAAGATCTGTGTTCACCATAATAACCTTAAGAAAGAGGAAACGAATTATTAATAAGTTCAATTATTTATGCTGAACTTATAAGTAGATCAATTTAATTCAAATCGGTAAGAAATAAGTTCAGGCAAACATGCGTACCCTAACATTTCTTTATAGTCTTTTTTATTATTTCTTGTCATGAATTGAAGTAAAGAATTATAAGACTTTATCAACCAATTCAGTAAAATATGATTAGATGAAAAAAATAATTTATATTCGGTTATGTTTTGGTTGAACTTATTTCTTACTAAACTTCATTAGATAGCCTGTTTTGAGGTAAAGACAAAAATTAATGTATTGAAAATAGAATCGGTATCACTAAATTAAGTGAAATTCATCAAATGTATATATGTTTTGTACTGAACTTGATCTACATATATAACTATTATAAGATCTTATTTTTACTTCGATAAAAATCCGGGAAAACATGACCTAACTATATTGAGATTTAGGGTTTATTCTCCTATAAGAAACAGGACCGATTGATAAAATTCTACTTCATTTAATCATGGTACTATTACTAATTTCAATATATTAAAATTCACTTTCGTTCAGTTCAATATAGAACACATGTCCTTAGTAACATTAACAATAAATTCATGATAAAAAAGTGTACCTTGAATGAATCATCATGGTGGGAGGATATAATGGTCACATTATACGCCGGAAATCTCACCGGAGGTGGAGGCAATGGAGTGACTATAACATCACGAGTAGCAAGGTTGAAGACACAAAACGTCCGATCAATTTGACAGAGCACGAGGCCGTCGCCGGAGCTCGATTTCGATATGAATCTTCCGACATGTTCACCCTCCTTACTCAGCTTCGTTTTATTTACATGATCGCCGATCTTGTTCGTCGCCACCATCGGAAACCAACCGTCTTTTTCCAGGAATCCGATCACTTTGAAGCGGTTGTTCCATTTATTCAGGTAGCTTCGCCGGAAATTGGAATTGGTGATTATTTGCAGCCATTCCTTGGAAACTAAGATGCATTTGAAAATGCTGTCTGGATCTACCTTCAGAAGAATCGCAGACCAGGAATCCAGATCCGCCAGATCCATGAAGCATCAATTATCAACTCCTAATTACAATCATGAAAATAATATCACAAAAAATGGAATTTAATCATAAACTAACTTGAATGTGCATTTATGTCAACATCCAAGATGTCTAAACCTAATCAACAATGTTCTCCTCAATAAAAGCATCTATATTTTCCCAATAAAAAGCAAATTTATTGAAAACTAGTGTATCTTACTAGAATATCGGAACCAGAAATTTATTTTAGTTCGGATCAAATAGTTTAAATAAAATTAGAGTAGGTTCGACTTAGATCAGAAAGCTCCAATTCTCGCCGGACAATAATAATTTAAGACGTCGAATTTCATGGTAGACACCGGCCTACCCGCCACTACACCTGAGGATGGTCAAATCTCTATGATGCTAACTTGAATGTGAATTTATGACAAGATCCAACATGTCTAAGCCTAATTAATAATGTTCTCCTCAATAAAAGCATCAATAAAAAGCAAACTTATTGAAAATTAGTGTATCAAATCAAATTTTTAACGCTGAATTGAACTAAACTGAAATGACGTTGCAGATCCGCATTATCAACAAAGAGAAAATCTTACCAGAATCAAGGACTTGAGGATGATAAAATCGCTGTGCAAATTTTAAAAACCTTTTCGAGAAATTGCAGAGTCTTTAATTTACCCAGTTTTACTTTTCCTTTTTATCTCTATTTATTTAGGGCTAACTTAATTGTGGGATCCTTCAAGTTTACCTTAATACATAAAGGATAATTGTTCATGAATTAGGTAATGTTCCGGTCCTATCCTTCTTTAACTAATATCTATATATGGATATTTAAAAAAATTTCCTTCATGAAAAATAAAAGGATGCCCTAATTACGCCATTGTAGCCTCGAAAGAATATATTAATAACTTCATATATATTTCGCTAAATAGGAAAATATGAACAGGTTTCAGGGTCGGTTCTCTCAACTTATTTAAACGTTTGTTAATTTAATTTATTTCAGTTCAGTTCAGATTTGATGATTTGATAAAATTTAGCTTATGTTAATCATATTATTAATATTTTAGTCTATTAATTTTTACTTCAGTTAATTTAAATTATGTTTTGTTCAATAAAAAATGCAAAATTTTCTTTACTCCTATAATTCATGTGTCAACAAACCATCCATCCACAGTAATTAACAGCCTCACAAAGACAGTGGATGTAAATTGTGTATTGTAATATGTAATTGTTTATTGTATTTATCTTATGTGTGCATTTAATAATACATTGATAGGTGCACATAATAAACTAAATCAAACTAAATTACATTTAATTGATGCAAGGAAACGCCTCATATTTCCCGCGGGCGATGGATAAGAAGGCCAAACTCCTAAATCCGCCATGGTTAAAGGAACCAAATTTCCACTATTCATATCCATGCATGAAACCTCTATCTCAAATCTCTCAAGCTCATCCGTGTCAAAATAACATTTAAATATTCGGTGGCATCTTTGCTTCACGAAAATGGAGTCTGATCTTCCCGGAACAAATGATACGAAATTGTACGGAAAAAAAGCTCCAAATTCGTATTTCAACTTCCATTCTCTCTCATCTTCAAGACTCCAAATTCTGATATCACCATGACGATTGTCGCCACCAGTTGTAGCACACCGGAGATGGCCTTGAGCAGAGGCATCATAGTGGTATTTTGGTAATATCTGGCCGGTTACCGGTCTACGAATCAAACCGACGGTCTGTGTATTAGTATCATAAACCAGCAGATCATCGGTTCGTTTCGGAAAATATTCGTTCTCATTATTTATCACTGCTTCAAATTCAACTCCCCAATACACCACGCCGGTTCTGCTCGCGATTCCGGGGTTTCTCAATAACCTAAAATCATCGCTGTAAGTGAGGTGAGACTGCTCCCACGTCAATGTAGGGGAAGAAAATGTTTGAATTCTCAGATTCTTCTTCTTTTTATAAGAAATGGAATGATCTGGATGACCTAACTCTGCCAGTATAACCTTGAAAGAAAAAAAAATTATAAATCCACTGTCCAGAAACGAATGACGAAAAATTTGGAGGGGTAAAGTATTAACAAGTAAGGGACTCGATTTTGCATAGTTTCAACTTCGCATAGTTTTCTAGGGACTTCACATAGTTTACAAATAATCTAAATGGTCATACCAATTTTGTTGTCTTAATTGATCAATGAAACCCTAATTTTGACAAAATGCACTTTTATAAAATTTTCTATGTATACATCCTTCATTTTTTTGAATTGTACCAAATTAAAAATAAACCCTAGATCTATTCTGACCAACCCCCTCTATATATCTCAATAGATAATAAATAGAATAACCATAGGAATTCATTAGTTAGCTATATTACTATTACAATTTTCAATATCTTAACTTTTATTTCAATTTTCAGTATTTTCGGTTCAAGTTATATAATTTTTCTATACTATTATATTTTATTTTAAATATATTAGTTTCTATTTGAGCTCAATTGAATTATAAAAAAGTTTATCTAATTTCCATCTAGTTAAATAAAATAGCATTGTCAGTTTGTAATAATATTCATTCTTTAAACAGACACGTACCTTATAATAATGAGCATCCTTATCGTAATAAGATACTATTGCGGTGGTGTAAAATTCAAAAGTCACCGGAGGTGGAGGCAAAGGAGTGAATACACCATTAACGCCGCTAGTAGTAAGCTTGAAGATCTTAGCTTTAAGATCGTAGAAGAGTATGAGGCCATCGCCGGAGCTCGATTTATTTATGAATTGAATGTCGCGAAGCTTTGTTTGATTTATACGGGAACCAATCTTGTTCATCGCCACCAGCTTAAACCTATTCTGTGAATTTTCGCACATGAATCCGACCACCTTCAAATTGTTCTTCCATTTTTCCAGGTACTTTCTTCGGAAATAAGAGCTAGTGATCACTTTAAACCATTCTTTAGAAACCAAGATGCATTTAAAGATGTTGTCTGGATCTAACTTTAGCAGAATTGCAGACAATACATCTGCATTTAGATTCAGATCTAGATCTAGATCCAGATCCAGATCCAGATCCATTGCTGAAACATCAATGGTATTAACAATGTTAGCTCAATTAATTAATACAAAATAATAATAGATCGAAATTATTTTAGCTAAATGACATCAATTCGAATACGCAGAAAAGCCCTAATCGTGCGCGTATTAATAAAGATCGGAAAATCTCACCGGAATCGGTAGAGATCTGATCATCATCAGGCTGGTTTTTCTGTGTAAACTTTAAGAAGCTCTTCCAGCTGAGATCAACGTTTTTCATGTCTTTTAATTTCTCTGTTTGTATTAATCCCTTTAGTGACTTTTTTTCTCTTTTGATGTATATATGATAGAAAATTTGGTCCTTTCCTTATTTGACTTAGGGGTATTTAACTATTTTTAGAAATTTCTGGTTCTATTTAACGTTTTCATTACCTTAATTACAAAACTTGGATGAACTAGGTTAAATCAGTTTCCTAAACAATTTCAATATTTTCAAGTTAATTAAGAATAGTTGGTATTCAAGGAGACAAATTCTTCGGATTTTGGAGGAAAAAAATATCTTGGATAATAAATAAAATATATTATGTATGGTTAATAGTTTGAGAATTATTTTCTCATAAATATTGATTCTTATTATTATTTTTCGCAACCTAATGATAAAACACTATTCCAATGGATGTATGTTGTTTTTTGGGGGCAATAACCGACCATAATAATAATAATAAACCATAAGAATATATAAAATTTTTAATTCAGCAACAATATTCAGTACATAATATTAATTAATGCTTTAAATATTACAAATTAAACATATTAATTAATCAATTTCTTCTAGCTAGCTAGCTAGGCATAGCTACACATCCCATAAACACAAGAACTGCGTTTGTCACACTCTTTCTGGCAACCTCCACAATGTTTACCGTTTGAAAATGGATTCACACATTTTCCTCCACAGCAAATCTCCCTGTGCCTGCAAATTTTGCCACACTTTCCACAGTTAAACCTGTCTTCCATCACGTTCACGCAACGCTTCTTGCAGCAATCCGGCCCGGAGCTTCCCCTTTTCCGGCATACTCTCGGGTACTCGTTGCACGTCATTCCGCCGCGGCGCTGTTGGGGAAGATTATTCGCCAGGAAACGACTGTTAGTTGTGTGTCGTGGAAGATAATCATTATCGTCGATTTTATCTGTGCTCGTGTCGCGATAATCATGATCTGGATCAGGTGATGTTGCTGAAATGATCATGGCGAAAAATGCAATTGACAATATGAACTTCATCATAGCAATATGAGTGATGATGAAGATGTTGTTGATGATTTTTAAGATGTCAATTAACAATAATTTGGATGAATATTTATAGAGATTGCAAGGAGATAGTGGAATAGTCTATTGCAACGGCTAGAAATGAAAATTCAAGAAACGTAAGTTAGGTCACAAATCACAATATATTTGAGTTTCGCCATAATTAAGTTGAATGTCGCCGAATTAAATATCTTCATAAGCCAGTACCATGTGTTAATGGAAAATATATACAATATAAATTTAATAATTCTCTAACTTTAATAAAAGATGACCATATATATTATGCTGTTACAAAGAAATATTTTAATAAAATTAGTGTAAATATTTAAAAATGTTATCAAATTAACTACATGCAAAAAGAGTAATATAATTCGAAAAAGTTTAATAAATAGAATTTATCAATTGATCAGGATCAGTAGAACATGCATGCATGTACGTTTTCCAGCTGCCTTTAACAATTAGTTACATTTGCACACAGATCGCAGGTCTGACTTTGCTATTGGTGAAAGCGTGTTAATTTGGTCCAACTATTGGTGATATTTTTTATTTAACAAGTAATTTTCATTTCAAAATTTTGAAAAATTATTCAAGTGTTAATGTCTTTATTAATAATATTGAATATAAATTTTTTCATATAATTAAAATTATCATTGTTTTATTAATATGTAGGTACATCCAACTAACCTAATTAAGTAGCAACAGGATACATAAAAATATATCTAGGGACAAAAGATTAATTGTACTTATAATTAAAATTCCAACAATGTATTATAAATTTAAGGAGAACATATACAATAATAAATAACATGATACATATTTCTTATGTAGTAATTACACTTTCCGCATGTTTTACATGTTACAACAAATAATTGAAACGAAAAACCAAAATTGAAACACATAAACCGATCGCATAATTGATTATATTGAGCCTCTCTGATTTCTGAGAGACTTAATATATGGATATTTATAATTAGCCAGCGTAACCGCAGATTCCGTAGTCGCACTTAACACGTTTGCGACACTTTATGTTGCATCCGCCACAATGTTTTCTGTTGCTATTAATGTTGACACATTTACCTTTGCAACACAATTCGCCTTGGTTGCAAACATGGCCACACTTGAAGCAATTCATCCGATCCGTCATCACATTGACACACTTCTTTCCGCAGCAATCCTTAGTGTCACTCTTCTTGTAGCGACACACTGTCGGATAAAGGTCACAAGTATAGTTCGCGAGAATCACAACCCCATCATCATCAGCATCAGCTAGAAATCGACTGTGGGTCCCACCTATCGGTGCCGTGAGACCACCATGGCCGTCCTGATGATGATGATCATTCTCAAAGAACATGCTTGATTCGTCGTCGTCATCATCGTCATCGAAATCGACCATGGCTGAAGCATCGCTATTGCTCGAAACAGTCTGAATGATTATCGACGCGCACAACATAAGAAGTGAGAAAATTACTAGTTTTTGGGACTTCATTGTGAATGTTTATGATGCACTAGAGCTTGGAAGGAGGTGATATTTTTGTTGGGAAATTTATAGGCAAAGAGTTGACTAAAGGAAAAATGAAGTTACAAGTAACACTTTAATTTTGTGGCTGAAATACACTTTTTGCTACTTGCAATTTACTAAATGGGAAATGTAAGATCCCAGTAAATAGTTCTTTTTAAGGTCAAATATTGATGAATCTGAATATCTTTATTATTTTGATTGGAGATTAAGAAAAGTGCCATTTCCCACTGTCAAAAAGACAAACTGGAATATACTCCTTGATTTGGCCCTAACTAGTTGTTAAATGGTGTGCCAAACCCTAAAATATATCAATTTTAATTTATCTTGCTTTCATTAATGGCAACTTAATTTATTTTATAATTAGGTGGTGCAAATATTACGGAATTGTAGTTATAAAATCTGTCGTTATTTGATTAAAATTTTCATTTAGCAATCAGAAAATTGGGCTACAATGTTTTTAGCTTGTTGAGATTAGAAATTAATTGAGTGGAACCCCCCAATTGATTTATTTTCCTTTTAAGAGGAGATTATATATTCTACATTACTTATTTGAGTAGAACTATATATATTGAATTGAATTGGATTCTAAATTAACATCATAAAATAATAAACATAATTAAATTAAGTTAAATTTAATCATATTTGGATTCATGACACACTCTATTTTTAAGAATTTTGTATTTTTAATATATAATTAAATTATTAACATTCAACGTGTTTTGAAAAAGTTAATTGAAAAGATATAAAATTAATATAAATTCAGTTGAGACAGGTGGCATAAAGAAGTTTGGAAGTTTATTTGACAAGTATATAATTTTACGCACACAAATCAACCACGATTTTTATTCAATAATTTATTTAACTTCAATTCATACACAAAAACCACCTAAAATTGTCA
Organism: Sherardia arvensis; assembly: GCA_948330725.1. Taxonomy (NCBI): domain Eukaryota; kingdom Viridiplantae; phylum Streptophyta; class Magnoliopsida; order Gentianales; family Rubiaceae; genus Sherardia; species Sherardia arvensis. Next base: position 583,631 of record OX415236.1, on the reverse strand, counting down.
ACACCATTAGAAAATAATTAAAGTCCGGCTGCTGTGAAATCACAGCCTGGGCTGGTCTAGTGATATATTAATTAAACAAATCAAATGCCTGAAAGTCAAATGATTAAATTCTAAGGTATGTAAACCTTAATATCCTTGATTTTTAGAGTAAACTGAACGCAAAATAAAAACTAATTAATCCCACTTTTCACATTGTTTTTAATGTGATAGTTTACATTTTATAAATTTCCTTGAGCACAATATATATTCTTCTACCGAGTCTAAAAGCAATATTATACTCCTTATTTGATCTTAAGGACTGAACTCTTGTGAAAGAGTTTAATAGACGCCTAATACTAGAATCTATTCCTTTAATTTCCACTGAGGAAGTATAATTGAATTTTTGATGGAATATGCAAGCACAACTAAACAGGTATCATATTAGATGATGTAATATATATTCTGTTTGTCACATTAATTGATCTCCAACATGTTTCCGTCTCAAATTATAGCGAGGTGACTACAATGAATAAATATGAGTTATCGAGAGACACATCATGCTGCCAACAGTTCCTCCGCATCAAGTGCCAATAAATCTATAAATTTTAGTTAGTGTGAAGTGTGAGCAATGCAAAGTTAGAGCGTCTCCAATGTCAGTGGAACGTAAGAAAGAGTAAGTCGCGTGCAGTTCAACTCAATCTGTATAATAAACAATCCAGTTCAATTTTTTAACAATATATAATTCAATCAATTCAATTCACCATAACTATTCTAATCACCCAACATAATCTGGTCATCCTACTCCGATCACTCCAACACCACCACTAATTCGGCCCCACCACTAAAGTAAACAATTTAATTCGATGTGTGTCAAAATAAGTTGTTGAACTTTTAGCAACTTGTTAGTGTTACATTTTATCATCCAACTTTACTGAATTCACTACTGCTCTAATGCTTTTGATAATTTGACTCGCATCTAATAAAGAACACAATTAGAAACCTTACCATGGTAAACAAAAATAACATTTCAAACACAAATAAGTTTATTACCAACTACTGCTACATCTTATTGTCTGAGATAAACAACTCAAAACAATTTTTAAGAATGAAAAGTCGAAGAGACTGATACAAACATTGATGGACAAATCAAACTTAACTCTGGAAGATGTTCTACGAATTGCTGAATCGACCCGTCTTGTAACCCGTGGATCCTCATGTTCTTGTAACCCGTGGCAATAGGACATGCAATTAGGCATCATCAGTGAAGTAAACAGAGTTTTCTTGGATATGTCCAGAAGCTGAAACCATACATCCAACATTTTGACCAATAAAAATTGCTCCTCCATCAATTCTCTCAATTTCTTTGTGCAATTGAGCAGCTACATCAACCAATGGATCCACACCATCATAAATAACGTTCAACACAGACCAATCGGTATCCAAGACACAAATTTGCCCACATGATCCAACAACATAGAATTTCAAATCGTGCCCATCATGTTTAGGTTTCGGCAGGGACAAAATCGTCCATTTCTTGTCATCGGTTTTCCAAAACCCACCTCACAGGCGGCGGATACCACCGCCACAACGAATTTCGGCAAAGTCGTCGGGTTTCTTGATAAAACAAAAGAACTGAACAGAGAGGGAGAAGTCTTACAGGATTCAACACGAGAGCAGCATCCTGCACTACAATGTTCTCCCTAGAGTGCTCAAAATGCAATAAACATCAGATACCACAGTGAGCTCCGAAGAGATGGCTGGAGAGATTCCGATCGGTGAGCTCGACGGCGGCGTTGGAGTGTTCTGGCGGTGGAAATGGAGGAATTAAACATGAGGATATTGTGGTAAGTGTCAAAATAAATATAATTTATACTTTTTTCAAAAACATATTAATATTTACCATGATCATCCTGATATAGACATGTATCAGACATGTATTTACCAATCAGAATGATAAATTCAGTTTAGCTCTTAATCAGTAAGATATAAGTTTAGACAACCGGACATATCCTTTAATGTGAATTGGTTTAATTAATGATGGAAAGGTGGAATTTTGCAGCTCCCTGGGGATATTGAGTGGCATTTTATTGGGAATTTGCAGAGTAATAAGGTGAAGCCTCTCTTGGGTATGTATCCAGTTGATTGAACATTTTGATTTTTCGCAATATTTTGGTTAGATTAGAATCTCAACACTTATATGGAGAAACAATGATACATTATGCTTTATGTTGTCCATCAGAAGTTGTTCCCCTGCCAGAGTTTACGCTCGATTTTCTTATTTGAGTCCACTTTGCTTTATTTCTACATTTATAATCATGCCTGAGGTGAAGTAAATTTGGGATGGAGTGAGAGTCCTACACTTTTGCTAAAAATGGAGAAATTTGGAACTGTTTTTGTTTTGATCATCTAATGCTTTTGAAGAACACAATTAGAACACAACCATAATAGTACTCGAATGCTATTCGAATCGTTGAATCGATCCATTTCGAAGGCTATAGATACCCATATTCTTGCCTGCATCAACAACATCTTCACGCCACGCTAAAATTAAAAACTTTCTCTTGATTTCTTCATTACATCTCCTACAAAAAAAAACATGCAGTAAACACCTGCACTTTGACCAACAAATACAGCTCCTCCATCAATCCTCTTAATTTCATGGTGCTCTTTGCCAATAACATCAACTGCCAACAGATCAAAACTTGACGTTCCGTAAACATATCTCTCTTTCCGATCCGAAACGGATTCTTCCAATTACGGGTGACAAGAATGAGTTTTCCCGGACAGTTCCGGTAGGAATTGACAAGATGGATTAACACCATCATAAACAACCTTCAACACAGAGGAATTGACAAGATGGATTAACACCATCATAAACAACCTTCAACACAGAGCAATTAACATCCAGGACACAAATTTGCCATGTCATAATATATAATATATATATATATATATATTATATTATATAATTCAACAACGTAGAATTTCAAATCTCGGCACGATCGAAGTTATAATATATATATATATATATAATATAACTTCGAATCTCAGCATGATCGAAGTGATAATATATATATATATATATTTTATATATATATATATTTATATTTTATATATAACTTTGAATCTCGGCACAATCGAAGTGATAATATATATATATATATATATATATATATATATATATATATATATAACCAATGCTCATATTGATAGTGAATTTACTTGATGGGAAAACTTACACACATGTAAACAAATTAAGATTCATTGTTTTGCAATATAAAAGAGAACGAATTTACCTTTATGCATGCACTAATTAGATTACTCATTACTCAATTTAACTTTTTGCACCTAAACCACAATGACAATTTCACAAGCACGAGTCTATTGTGAAAATACCTACAAATTAACTGTGCATTAATAGTACTAAAATTCAAAAATAAAAACTTCAAACACAACTAATTCAAAGATAAAAAAGTATTACTCTCAATATTAAAGTAATTAAAATTCAATTACTCTCAATTTTTAAAATTCAAAAAAATTAAAGTAATTCAGATTTTATTACTCTCACTATTATTTTAAAAAGTGTTTTGTAAGTGATTGAATACATGTATAACATACCCTATAGAGTTTTGTTGGAAACTATTAGAATGTGATAATTTTCTTCATATATATAATACCAACATTTATCAATTTAAAATATCAACTTTAAATTATATACTCTTTGTACTAATGTAGATTGTTAGATGCAATCCAATATTTACTTATGCAGTCTGTATTTTGTTTAAACTGACGTAAATAACCCTTAAATTAATAACGTACAAATCTTCATTCGATCCCCGTATTTGTAAATATTTTATCAATTTCAAGAGGGAAGACAAACGCGTCGAATAATTAGATCATAATACCAAAAATCTTAAATCTGGACCACTTTAGTAAGAACATATTAGATAGTTTACGAACAAAGACAGACTTAATAAGTAATGTTTGACTGCATTCATCAATTCCCTAAATAATTTGTATTGACATACCATTTTTGTATGTTATAATTAAGTAACTTTATCACAATACGCATGCATATTAACTCATGCACAATTTTCAGATAGAGCAAAATAGTATAATGCAGATTCTTAATTTCAGCATTGAGCCCTCAGTTCTCTATTTGCAAATTTCAATTTTACAATTTTACTAGTAATAATTTATTTTATTTAACTAAGACCCATTTATTAATTCTATTATCAAAGTTGAATGTCAAGGGCTACCACTACCGTGAACCGTCCACGGCGGGCGCTTCGGCGGTGGAGCAGATCGTGAAGCTCCTAATCGATTCCTCCGCCGATAAAAACACCGTCTTTCAATGGACATATGATTATTATATCATCACCAAGCAACCGAGAAGGAAGGTTTTTGCAGAGATGGAGATGATATTAAACGATGACGTTTCAGTCGATTTATCCTATTCGACAATCCATTTTGTTTGTGTACTTAATTGTATTGGCGAACGATTCACGATGACACTCAACATGGGAATCCTCAGGTTCAGAGACATGAAGGTTTTGAAAGTAAGAGGAACCTAATCCTAGTTGTAATCGGTACAGGGTGCCCTGATATATATACAGGTCAAATGTTAGGTTAGAATATTATTTGTGACCTGAAAAAACATGGAAGCCGAAGGGATGGAGAGCTTTGAGTGGATGCATGGACGAAACCGCAGGCAGACGGAAGATGAGGCCTTGTATGGAGTCTTTGCTGGTGGAAGTAGTGATTCTGATCATCAAGGTTCAGGAAAACCTAAAAAAAGGAGGAAGAATGGAGATGGTGCTGTTCATTTTGTTTCCACCGGTCCCAAGGAGGAGAAGGAGGCTGATAAGATTAGGCCAGCCGGTGTCGGTTTTAGGGCTTCCATGGAGGAGAAGAAGATGATGGATTGTAATGTCGGTGGATTCGAGATGCATACCAAAGGAATTGGTATGAAACTATTGAAATCTATGGGTTATAGAGGTGGGGGATTGGGTAGGAATGGAGAAGGTATTGTTGCTCCTGTTGAGGCTGAGCTTCGGCCTAAGAACGAGGGGCTCGGGTTTAATACCAAGCCACCAGCTCTGAAGAAGATTCCTGAACCTCGTACCGAGCCTCATGTTATGCAGAAGAAGGAGAAGCTTTGGTCCAAGACACTTAAGAAGAAGGTAGGTACCAAAATTATCACAGCTGATTATCTGTTGCAGAAGAAGAGAGAGCAGGATGTTGAGAAAGTGCACAAAGTGTTTGACATGAGGGGTCCTCAAGTTCGCGTGTTGACAACATTAGAGAATCTGAACTCGGGAGATGATCGGAATGATGACAATGTCAACCTGATTATGGATCTATCTCAGCTTGAGATCCAGAAAATCGGCCGAGACTTGGAAAAGGAGAGGGAGACATTCGCGAGTTTGCATCGCGAGAAAGAGAAGATTCAGAGTGATTTGTGTCTACAAGAAATGCAGCTGAGCATCACAAGGATGATAGTCAGCCGCGTGGAGCGCGTCGAAGAGGAGAAGTCCATGGGAATCCTCACTCTTGAATCCCTAGCTAAGCACTTTTCACATATCCAGGCTAATCATGGGGATGATTATGAGCTTCACAATCTATCTTCAATTGCATGTTCATATGCTCTCCCTTTGTTTTTCAGAGAGTTTCAGAGCTGGTCCCCTCTTGAGAACCCGAGACACGGGCTAGATCTAGTATCTCAGTGGAAATCACTCCTGCACCAAGACTCATACACACAGCTGATCATGGAAGTTGTGTATCCTGTTGTGAGGATTTCCGGGACGAATAGCTGGCACGCAAGAGATCCTGAACCAATGCTCGGGTTTCTCGACTCCTGGGAACCCCTCTTGACACCTGGCGTGCATGAAAAAATCTTAGACACCATTGTGGTGCCAAAGTTATCAGCTGCTGTGAACTCATGGGATCCATGTGTGGAGAAGCGGATCGACTTATGGCTCCATCCTTGGCTACCAGTAGTTGGTAACAAGTTAGATCCATGTTTCCAAACAATCCGCGAAAGCTAGGGAGATTTCTCAGTATGGATTCAAAGATCATGATGTCGGTTGTTGCACCATGGAAGCGAGTTTTTGATGCAGGCAGCTGGGATAAACTTATTGCACGCCATGTTGTCCCGAAGCTCATAACTATGATGAAGAATTTCATCAGAACGTGGATGGCTTCCAGGATATTATGATCTGGTCTCCGGATGTTCCCATCCATCACATGATTGTTATCATGGAGGTTTTCTTCGCCAATTTGGTACAAAGTATTGCATGCTTGGTTGACTTCTCTCCACCCAAATTTCGAAGAGGTGAGGAGATGGTACCTCGGATGGAAGAGCCTTCTCCCCGATGAGCTTGCTCATAATGAGCACATTCGATCTAGGCTTGCCGGTGGACTTACCATGATGGAACAAGCTGTTGAAGGCAAGCCAGTTGTGCTCCCGAATTACCCGAAGAAAGTCGACAAGGAAATGAAGATTGATCATTTTGAGATGAGCTTGAAGGAGGTTGTTCAAACGTGTGCAGTGCAGAATGGTCTGACATTCCGACCGAAACCTGGGAGGATGCAAGATGGTCATCAGATATATGGTTTTGGAAATGTCAACATTATCATTGATAGCCTCAATCAGAAACTGTTTGCCCTCATGGAAAATAGATGGATACTGGCCTCTCTGGCGCTTGCTCGACTTGGACAAACGTTTGGGTACCAAAAAGCACCATGTATAAGCAGGGCCGGCCCTAGGGATTTGGGGGAATGAGGCGAGATATTTTTTAAAAGAGTCCTAATAGAAGGTCCGGAGAAAAATAATTAAAATTGACTGAAATAATGAATTTTTTTAAAAATATGAGCCCTTATTTTGGCCAATTTCTAAAAAATATAGAGGTTTAAAGAATAAATTTTTTAAAAAATACACAAATCTGAGTATTTTTAAGAAAATTGGGTCCTATTTTAACCCATATTTTGAAAAAAATGGACCCTATTTTACCCCATTGTTTGGGGGCCTGAGGCGCGGGCCTCACCTGCCTCATGTTAGGGCCGGGCCTGTGTATAAGTAACCATTTTAATGATGTTTTCTGAACTCCAGTCTACAAATTGTATTACTTTTATTTATTACACTCTAATAAATTATGTTTATGATTTCTCAAAATAAAATTCATGGCTTCTTTGCATACTCCCTGGCCCCAAATATAGTGGATCCAATTCTCACATTTGTGCTCCCCATTTCAATCTGCAAAACAGGAAATCACACTAATTCAATTCAGGGATTTTAGGTGCAGGTACAAACGGATTATGTAGGTCCAAAAATGTGGTCAAATGTCTGATATACACCTGCTAAGTTAGGTTTAAAATCTGAAAAAAAAAGAATTACTGAGGGCAATTAGGTCATTTAACCATATTTTGGACCTGCATAATCCATTTAGACCCGCACCTATCAGCCCTCATTCATTTCTGACCAAATATCAATATCTCAGACTAAAGAACCTGACTCACACCAAGCTCAAAGTCGCCCGACATGCCCATTGACAAGTCACATTGTTCTTCTTCCATTCCAAGTTCCCCACACACCTCGGCTCGACATTGTGCCAATGTCTGCAATTAAGCACTGTCAGGAGATAACACTATCCTAAACAAGAAACAGTCATATAACACTCGACCTTGAAGTTCTCCGGGGTGGAAGTGTAATCAGGCATTCCTATTGTCATCAAGCCACAAAATTCAAGATTCGGGCAATTCGAGGTAACATGCTTCACAAGCTTTAAACACTCAGCTGGTTCAACACCAAATTTAGCTGAAAAACAAATAAAAAGTTCATTTTTTTTTGTAGAAACAACATGTAAATAGAGAGTGGCGTAAGCAAGTTACTCACATTCTTCTCCGCTGGTGTTAACTTGGACAAATACTCTCAAAGGCTTCCTTCCCATGTTTCCAATCGCACGGTCCAGATGATTCGCAATCTGCAAACCCCACGACATGTTTAACAAACTAAGACATTTTCTATGAGCAATAAAAATGGGATACCTTCTCATCATCAACAGTTTCTACCACAGCAAGATTTGGAACGCCAGCTGCAAAACCAATCAAGAACGGCCAGCCATCAACACATCAACCTAAACACGAGTAATTCCCTATGATCCAAATTTCTCCATTTTACTTCATGCAAAAGTGTATCCCAAATTTACTTCACCTCAGACATGATTATAGATGTAGAAATAAAGCTTCTGATGGACAACATACAGCATAATGTTTCATTTTTTCTCCATATAAGTGTTGAGATTCTAATCTAACCAAAATATTGCGAAAAATCAAAATGTTCAATCAACTGGATACATACCCAAGAGAGGCTTCACCTTATTACTCTGCAAATTCCCAATAAAATGCCACTCAATATCCCCAGGGAGCTGCAAAATTCCACCTTTCCATCATTAATTCAACCAATACACACTAAAGACTCAAACTTTACTAAAATCGAAAGATGATAATCGATTGGAAATCTACCTCAGGGGCTTTCTGGATGAGTTCCTGGACATAGTTTTCCCCGAAGCATCGATGCCCGGCGTCGTACACTTGCCGGAGAATCGGTACCGGCTTTGTCTTGCTGACGGCAACCACTCGGATTTTGTCCGAAAGGCGCCCGGAACGCTGCGCAGCCTGATTCACCCGCTGCAGAACCGATCTCAGTGCTTCCGCCGCCGCGCCGGAAGCCGTCGCCGTCGCCGTCGCAGCCACTGACATATCTGATTTCTCAGGCGTTTGCTGATTTTCCATTTTCTTCGGATTGGCGGGTGACGTTTGCTTCTTAAAGTGTGGTTTAATTATATATGAGACCTTTGAGTGCTTAATATTTCTAATTTCTACCCATATAACTTTGTGGCTAGCATTTTAGGTAATATGTCTAGTTACATAGACCTGAATTAAATTGAATCATTTACCATTTCAATCGAATTGAATTGTTTGTTGTAGTGGTGAATGTAGTAGGATGACTTATTGATGTTGGGTGGCAAGAGTAATTGCGATAAATTGATTCATTCGATGTTAATTTGAACTGGACGTGACTTACTTCCGCACCAGAAGCTGTCGCCATTGCCTCCACTAACAAATCTGATTTCTCGGACGTTTGCGTTGTTATTGTTTCTTTTTCATTGTTATTTAATTATGATATATTATATTATTTGTATGCTTAATCATAGTATGAATAGGTAAATTTCTTGTACGATTAGAATCATGAACCATTAACTATAATTTATCATAAAACCTAAATTTGATTATAATTTAATTGCATGAGTTCCTTCTTAACCTCTAAGAATGATGTTTATTTCTGAATTGCTCGAGACATGCGCAATCTTTTGTGATTTGGAATAGTGTCAATTGAGTTTCTCTGTTATCTGTATTTAGAGTAGATATAATTTGTGACAGCTATTCTGTTGTGACAGATATAATTTGCTATGCTGTAAATTCCGCCCGTTGCAGAGGTCGGAATCTGACGTCATCCTCTTCATCACCTCCGTCAACCCGTCATTTTTGTCCGGGAGGATTATTTGCATGCAAAACCTAGCCTTACTGGCTTTCAATTTTTTGTACGGAAGCTCGAGGACTTTGAAACCGTCGAACTCTCCGTACTTGTAATAGAGTTGCTCTTAGTCATGACACGAACCCTAACCTTGTCCCCGTTGACCAGGTCAAATCACTTTTCCCGCCTTTCGTTAGTTTCTCCGACCAGCGTCCTTTGAAGTAGAGCGCGTTCATAAGGACAACTGACGGGATGATTAGACCCTTGGGTTTAAGTGCTTCAGGAGATATAACATTGCTGATGAGGCCGTGTGTGTGACGCGCCGCCCATGAGTTTATCTCCGCCGCCGCTTCCTTCGCATGTTTGACGAAATCTAGGGTTTTGGTGGCGGACCTGAAATCGTCTGTGAGAACTTTCCGGTAAGAGGGCTTGAAAGAGAAGCGTCGATCGATCCACGCGCCGTTCACGAACGAGATTTTTGGCGACTTGTTTCCGGCGCCGGCGATTGTGGACATGGTTTTCGACATCTCCGATATTAATTCGCTCCGACTGTCACATCCGGCGAACTCAAGTAACTGATCCAACTCCGGGGATTCTGAACATCCAGCTCCCAACATCGCGACGGCGGCGGTCAACGACACCGGAGAAATCACGAGGTTCTGATCACCTTTCGTCTTCTCCGACATGAGTTTCCAGCTTAGCTCCAGGCATGAATCCATCGCAATATTCTGAATAAACCTTTATTTTGTTTCTTTTAATGTTTTTCTCTAATCCTAAGCTAGGTCTCGTGTGTCAGTGTGTGTGTATATATATCCCTAAACCCTAATTTGTTCTAATCGAAACCTTTACACATAAGGAAAAGGAACGCCATATTTCTGATATTTTTATTAATTTTGATGTACCATAATTATTGATTTGTTATTTTCAATTATGATCATTTTCAACCTGTTTTTGTAATTTTAAACCGTATATGTTTAAAATAAAAAATATTATTAAATGCATTTTGACATTCATACAGATTTTATTATCTTCAAAAAATTACATTATTCAATTTTAAAATAGAATCAGTAACCTCAAATGTTAGTCAATGTCTATAGTTTTAAATATATAGTTGAACCTTGGGTTGGTCGCCCGAACTTAATTTCCAAACTATGCAGCAAAGTCTGTGTACGTTTTAAATAATAGCTGCCTCTTTAAATTTGATTGAATAAAATTGGATTGATCGAAATTAAATAATAATAATATTTATTATTAGCTAAACTATGCTGATTTTTCATGAAATAAACTGAATCAGATTGATTAATTATACCAAAATGCAGTAAACTTATAAATAATAATAATAATAAACTAGTAGAATTTATCTTTGTAATATTCATCATCACTTTATGATTAACCAAATATTCCTCTCTTATCAAATTAACCGCAAGATTCGTTTCTACCTATGTTAAATTAAAATAAATAAATAAATAAAATAACCCATTACAGTTAGACTCCGAGATCCTCAAAAATCTCCATCAGAAAACCAGAAAACAAATATTACATGGGAGAAGATCGAAAACCAGAAAATAAAAAACCCTAATTAGTACGAGGAAAGATTAATCGAAGATGATGATTAATAAAAAACAGCATGGTGGCGGCGCCGGCGCCGGCGCCGGCGCATGCAGTCCCAGGATGCTCAAATTCCTAACCTTACTTGGGATGTGCCTCGCCGGATACATTGTGGGGCCCTCACTCTACTGGCACATCTCCGAGTCCGTCAACTCCGACGTCACCCTGACGTCATGCCCGTCATGCCACTGCGACTGCCTTGATCAGCCCCTCTTCTCCCTCCCTCAAGGTATGTGTACACTCTTTTGTACGTCTCGTGTGTGATCATCGATAACTTTGATTCCTGTGAAAAATTAATGTTGTTTGATCATCGATAACTTCGATTCTTGATTTCCGAGAAATTAATGTTGTTTGATTTTTGATTTCTGAGAGGTTAATGTTATTTGATAATCGATAACTTTGATTCTTGATTTCCGAGAGATTAATGTTGTTTGATCATCGATTACTTTGATTCTTGATTCCCGATTTCTGAGAGATTAATGTTGTTTGATTGGATTGCAGGATTGAATGCCAGTTTCTTGACAGGTTTGATTCCTTAATTTCCCAAAAAAGACAGAACTTTTGTTACTGTTAATGATTATTAATGATTAAGAATGGGACTTTTTGTTTAATCCTTTTGACACGAGGATTTTAGATTGCATGAGGCGTGATTCTGAGGAGGGGAGTGAAGATTCGGACAAGAACTTCGCGGAGATTCTGTCGGGAGAGCTGAGGCAGAAGGAGGCCGAGGCGCTCGCGAACCAGCAGCGTGCTGACGTGGCGCTGCTAGAGGCGAAGAAGATGGCGAACCAGTACCAGAAAGATGCAGACAAGTGTAATAACGGGATGGAAACCTGCGAGGATGCAAGAGAACGAGCAGAAGACGCTTTGGATGCACAGAGAGAGCTCACTTCGATGTGGGAAATGCGGGCCCGGCATGTCGGATGGAAACCCGAGCTATCAGAAAGCACTGATGATGACAACAATGTACCGCTTGAAGGCGAAGCAAACAACCTAGTACAAGACACGGACAACCTAGTACACGACACGGAAGCAAGAGCAGAATCATTCGAAGAGAGTAATAAGGTACCAGATGCAGATGCACAGCCATTAGAAAGGGTGCAAAATGCAGAGGCCGGGGCAGAATCATTAGAAAAGGTGCAAAATGCAGAAGCTAAACCGTTAGATGGTACTAATAAAGGAGACGGTGCTGATGCAGGTGCAGAATCGTTACAAAAGGTGCAAAACGTGGAAGCAGACTCATTAGAAAAGGTGCAAAATGCGGATGCAGAATCATTAGAAACGGTGCAAAATGCAGAAGCAGATTCATTAGAAAAGGTGCAAAACGCGGAAGCAGAATCATTTGAAAATAATAGGGTACAAGAAGCTGAAGCAGAATCACATACCGAAACAATTGCAGCAGAGAGGCGGTAAGGCCATCATGTGCTCCTTTTCTTTCGGTTTCCTATATACCAACTTTCAATATAAAACTCTCTACAATCATTACTCGGGGCCGATTCTCTCTGTAAAACGCCCCGTTCAGAATACCTAAGATCAGCAGCTACAAAAACTTCCGCTAAATGCTATGTATCTCGCCCACTTTGTATAAGTATGTATCACAGTCGGGTGCTATTAGGCTGCGGCTGGGCAACCACTTCCTCGACTAACAGTCGCATAGCGGCTCCTTCAGAGAACTTCCTAGCAAACAGAAAGCAGGGGACTGATGTCGAGTTATTCTTGCACCATTCTGTTCGCGATTCTGTGTCGTAGTATAAATTTTTGATACCCTGTCAAAAGACGCGAAATTTTGGTTGCGGCTTTGAACTTAAAAACTGTGTAAGCGAAAACGTAGAAAAGGCAAATGAACCTTAATTCTTTTGATCTGTTGAGGACTAGCGTCGGTGTATTTGAATGTCATGGGATGCCATGCTGTCGCTTCCGTCTTGCTTTTGGATTGGTTCCACAGAGTGTAGGTCACTGGCCTTCTCTCGGTTTCACCTTCAAGATCCTTCATCTGAAACCCCGACATAAAAAAGAAAGAATAACCTTAAAAAAATCAAAAAAAATATTGGCAACGATGACCGAAGACTAACATCAGAGACTGCACAAAAGATGACCACTTACAGCTAGCAATGTCTGCACATAATGTTCATCCGGGATGCAGTTATGTTGCTTCTGAAGTTTCTGCAGAAGGAAGTTTAAATGTCACTTGAATCGATTAACTTGAAGAAAATCGGACAAATTAAAGTTACACTTACAATATTTAGCTTCCCCTTACTGGGATCCAACGGAGGACGTCTCTGCATTAAAAGTTACACGTGTAAGAAGGTAAGACGGAAAATACACATAAGACACAATAATGAAATTGGCTTGCTAAGTGCTAACCGACCTTGCAGAGCTTCTGAAAGACGGGGAAAACAATGGTGTCACGCACGACAACCTCAGCATGGTTTCGGACCAAAGTGATCCACTGAGATTTCAAAGGAAACCAAAGTCATTAGGTATTGAAACAAAATCTGAAACAAGACGATTCAAATGGAAGTTTACCTGTGATCCTTTGCGCCATTTGTTCTTAGGTATCACTGGTGCCATCTTTGCATTGTACCGGTCTCCCTTTTTGTCGAGAAAACTGTAAGCATAACAGAATCATAAACACTCAAAGTCTCGATCTTTGCTATATGAGATACCATGAAAGAAAAGAAATCCATTTACCTGTCAACAAAGCTCTTCGGAGAAGCCATTAAATAGTTATAGATATAACTGAAGTTGTGTAGCGGGACGCAGCTGCATAAAAAGCGGCACAAATCTGTCAAAGGACAACATTTCCAGAAATCCTTAATCTAAATAGACCATCCAGCTATCTTAGACGATGAATTTAAGGATACTAGAATCCTCTAACATACATACCCATTACCCAGACAGAGCGATTCAAATTATGTATCTACATATGATAAGCTTAGAAGCCTGCAAGAGATATTACCTATCTGATAAGAGAACAAATCTCTGGTTAGCTGGATCCTTAAGAGCTTCTCCAAACAACAACCTTTCAGCTTCAATCATGCTCGATTCTCCCCATGCTACCTACACAGGAAACTCTACAAGTCAGGCAAAGAAACTATGCAGAAACAAAAGGGAAAACAACAAAGCTAGTCGAAAGAAGCCTTTATAATGACTCGATAAATAACTTAGGCTCCCATACTTTCTCAGATCACTGATAAACAATCCAAAAGGCCAAATGATCAAAAACCTTTTCTTTACCTTAATGCTATTTCTTATCTGCCTGTCAATAAAGAATGCCGATTTCGTAGTTGTTTCATCAAACACGAACCCCGGCTCTGAATGCACATACACGGAGAAGTTCGACACATCACCATCCTGCCAAGATCAGACCAACAACAACCATCTACAATTAGGTGAAAAACACAAAAACCATGCTCCACACATTTCCCAGAAAATCAAACTACTTTGCATTTCCAATTAGAAAACAAAAATTAAAATTCATCACTGATCACACTACCTCGAAGAAGCTTCCCCAGAGAAAATCGAGAGGCAAATTCCGGCGAGTGAGGAATAAAAAAGCGATCTTTGCATTTCCCCGGAACACATCTCCGGCCACAAATTCCGATTGCAGGAGCTCCAGCTTCGGCTCAGCTGGATACGTCGTCCCATCGGGGTGATTCCGGGCGTAGTTCTGGATTCTGAGAAAGGCAAGTATGCAGAGAGCGATTGAAATTCCGGTCAGAAGCTTCCAACTGAGCAACAGAATCCGCCGGACGGGCACCGCCGCCATTCCCTTCATGGAAACTGCTATACATAGACTGTGTGTGACTGTGTGTTTTATGGTGGGCTGGTGAAGGAGACGAAGTGCATACGCAAACGGTGTCGTTTCTGGGAGGTTCTCGTTTGGTACAGCTCCTGCGATTTGGCAGTTGAGTTTTTAAATAACGATGACGTTAAAATTTTGTTATTATTACACTATTAAAAAAAAAGCTCAATTTATTACATATAGTGTAGATTATTGAAATAGAAAGATCAAATTCTCAATATATTTACTTAAACAAAATATAAACTACGTCAGTATGATTCAGTGCACAATCATAATATAATTTTAGTAAACACCAAGAATAATTAGACGGTGAGAGATAGATATAATTATAAATCTAGTTGTCACTTTTTTACTCTTTTACACTTGTCATTGAAATTAGAATGGTTTCATCGGTTGATCAAATGGTTAAGTGCATGATTAAATTGTTCAAAAATCAAAGATTTAAAATTTGATAAGATAGTTACTTGTTGATCGGTCAAGTGATTAAGTGCATGATTAAATTTATCTAAAATCAAAAATTCAAAATTTAATAAGAGAGTTAATTGTTAGCATCAGATAGTAATCACCGTGTAACTATAATGTAGTGGTTTACATCCTCATTGAACTGTGGTGATGGGAATGACGACTTCTACAAGTAGCAGGAAGGATATTTGTAAGCACTAAATAGTTTTACGATCATGTAACTGTAACGTTGCATTTTACACTGTCGTCGGTCTATAATAATAGAATTGACGCGTTATTAAAAGCGAGCGTTAATAAGTATTATAGATTTTTTCACGAAATCATATTAATTTAATATTTGATGGATTTGTTTGATTGATTTAGACAAGAAGTTGCGTATCAACCTAATTTTGTTTGCTTAGTCTTCATCGCCATTAACAAAAAGGAAAGTGATTAGCTTTCCAAGGTCCAACAAAGTGGTTCATAATACTCTATTTAAATCCTCAAAAAAAAACTCTAATTAATTGAATCTTAATATAAAACAGTAATTACAAACAAAGGCGCCAAAATAACAGTAAAGGCGGGGAAATAATAAAAGAAATATTGAGTTAAAAAAGCTCCGTTACCGGGAATCGAACCCGGGTCTCCTGGGTGAAAGCCAGATATCCTAACCGCTGGACGATAACGGACTTGTTGATATCTTAACGACATATTAAATAATATAACATGTTTTAAGCGTCATCTCCTTGTGTAATACTATCTAGTGACCCATAGGTGTACCTAGCCGGTGGTTTCATTGCTCCAATATCCAAAGTTCGAGTTTCGGTAATGGCAGTGTAGAGATTTTTTGCTTGCATTTGTACGCGCTGTTACAAAAAACGCTCACTGGGTCTTAGTTCTGGGATGCCTCCTTGACTTAGCTCTCCACTAAAACTCGTAGTGTCGGGCGAGTGGAGTGGTCGGGTGAGCATATCGCCTGACTTATCTCTCCACTAAGGCATGCATTGTCGGGCGGGTGGAGCACTGAGTGGTGAGCGAATCACTTTTCACTCCAACATAACCAATGCAAACCACAAACTTTATATAAAACTTTTTTACTATAATATGTGGATAAAAAATTTACTAATATATTATTCCTCATATCGAAATTTGAATACACAAAATTCCCCAAGTACATGTGTAGGTAAAATGTGTTAAGTGTAACATAGTTTACAATAATCTAAGGTCCTCTTGTCTGTACAATCTTCTCCATGTTTGATTCTGCCAAGCTATACTCAGGTAGCCAAGCCATTTACTTCTGAGAAACCTTCACCTTTTGCATATCTAAGATGACATTCAAAATCTTCCCAGCAACATATATCCTTTTCTTGATTCTCTGCCCCTCGAGAAACTTGGACAGTTTGGAATCAAGAGAAGCTAACCTAAAGGCGTCCTCCTCTGAGCATTCCTTGTCAACCTCTATCGTGCCTCTCATCTTTCCGTTGATCTGGACTGGTAAGATCACCGTGGATTCCTTCAAGTACTCGGGATTTGCCTGCAATAAGAGCATGAAATGAACAAATCTCAGTACATCAAGATTTCGATGTTGTTAAAAATAAAGAACAGAAAAGCATGCGTGAATACAGCTTGTTTGTACCTTGGGAAATGGTGAAAATATACGTGTATATATATATATATATATATATAGTGTGTGTGTCTGTGTGTGTACCTTGGGAAATGGTTCGTAAGCAAGAGAAGTAGAGTGACCCAGGCGGCACCACAGCTCCTCGGCCATGTGAGGAGCATATGGTGAAAGCAGCAAAACATATGCCTCAGCAATCGACCATGGAAGTTTCTCCCACTGCAAAGACGGGTTTTTGAAATGCAAACTAACCAAAAAAGTTTGAAGCAGATTCTGCAAAATGAACTACTGTACTACCTTATAAGCGGCATTGATGAACTCCATCATTGCAGAAATACCCGTATTAAACCGTGTGGCTTCAATTTCCACAGTAACCTGCAGAATAAATCCAGCATAACTATATAGAACATTATCTTTTTTACTGCAGATCAGAATCAAAACCATATAATTTGACCTTATCGATGCATTTATGAAGGGAGCGAAGTTGCTCAGTAGAAGGCTCCTCGTTGATTGCTACAGTTCCCTCTTTAAAATTGCCATCGGGCAACGGTAAGCCAACGACTAATCTCCATGATCTCCCTAAAAAGCGATGAACCCCCTCAATGCCACTCGTATTCCATGGTTTTGAGTCACTGAAATGTATTCCATAATAAGAAAGATGACATCTTTTGAAATTCTAACCGAAAAAAATGAGAAATTACCGTAGTGGGCCCATGAACATTTCATATAGTCGGAGAGAATCTGCACCAAACTCCGAGACAACGTCATCAGGATTTACAACATTACCTCTACTCTTACTCATCTTGTGGGCCCTGGAAACTACACGAATGGTTGGGTTGCCTTTGAGCACGAAAGAGTCACCAGATTTTGTGACCTGTGTGACCGAAATAAAGTGTATACTCGAATCAATATGCATAAAGGTTTACACTAAAGCATTAATATAAATAAATTGATCAGAGCAACAAACCTCTTCATCAGGAACTCTTTCTTGACTGTACTCACTAAACTCATCGACAGAATCCGCAGATATCAAATTCCCAGTTGGATCACGGTAAGCCATATATTCAACCTGAGAGTTAAAGAAGTAAGCAAAATGCAACAATAAAATGAATGACTTGTAGAAAAAAAAACCATTTTTACTTACTTCCCCCAAGATAATGCCCTGATTTATGACACACTGAAAAGGTTCCTTTGTCGATACCACCCCAATGTCATAAAGAACCTGAAATAGACATCACAGTTGTATAAAGAAGATTTTTTATCGAGATGAACTAACAAATGTTTCCTGTCAGTCTAAAAAGAGTTGCAAACCTTGTGCCAAAAGCGAGCATAAAGTAAATGAAGTACGGCATGCTCCGCACCCCCGACATATACATCAACTGGGCTCCAATATCTGCAAGACAGCAGGTTTCATAAAAAAAGAACTATTTTCCGATCTAAAAATCAAAAGATATCAGCATGCTTTATGAAAAAACTTACTGCTCTTTTGCTGCATCGACCAACATATTGGAATTTTTTGGGTCAATAAACCTCAGATAGTACCTTGAAACCAGAAATTAGTCTATACATTAGTTCAATGTATCAATGAATTATATGAAAGAAAACAAAGATAATAAGCCACTATATTACCAGCATGATCCGGCCCATTGAGGCATGGTATTAGTCTCCCGTTTAGCAGGCTTCCCAGAAGAAGGATCATATGTTGTTACCTAAATACAAACCAGTCAATCAGGTCATGCAAAGTAGGTGATTCTAATCATAATAATCCAAATCACAAATCTGGTGGAAAATCTCTTTTTGTTCTTTCTTTTCTTTTGAGATAAGAACCATAAATGATACAAATAATCCACTTATTATTTTGAAGCAATGTCATAGAAAAGTTATTAAACTTAGCATACCCAAGATGATGCCTTTGCAAGTGGAGGTTCACCAGAGCCAGTTGGAGTAAAATCATCGAGCTCGGGGAGGGTAATAGGCAGCTCATTTTCAGGGAGAGGAACGGCTTCATCAGTGCCGTCCAAAAAAACGACTGGGATAGGCTCACCCCAATAGCGTTGCCGCGCAAAAAGCCAGTCCCTAAGTTTGAAATTAATCTGCAAATAGTAAGAGAGCATTTTCATAAGTTAGGTTTTTGATACACGGCTGTATCTTCAATTGGTGGAGGTCCTTAATTAGACTTAAATCAAATCGATACATTAATCAACAACACTTGGCGGTTAATAGGACCATTCCATAATCTTTTCATGACAACTCAAATTCTAATGTAAATTTTACACAAATATATCAGCAGACACACCTTTCTCTTCCCACTTCCAGTTTGCTCAAGCCAGTCAGTTGTTCGAGAACCTGCCTCTTTGTTTGGTAAATTATTGACATCAAGCCCTGATATTGAGCTTGATGAATTTATCATGACACCATCACCAGAGTAAGGTTTGAGCTCGCTAAAACCTTCATCTTTGGGAATCACAACTCCACGTATTGGAATATTATACTTTAAAGCAAATTCATGATCGCGTTCATCATGAGCTGGCACAGCCATTATTGCTCCAGTCCCATAGCTGCGACAATTAACATACTAGACTATCAAAAGTAATATCATGGTATGTTTATAGAGTAGCAAATGCATGTCATTTAATACCAGTCCAGAGACTATGTTATTTAACACATTCCCAGCCATTTTGGAAAGTTTCCAAACTCACCTCGCTAAAACATAATCGGCAATCCAAATAGGAATAGCTTCTCCGTTGACAGGATTTCTTGCATAGCAACCTGTAAAGACACCAGTTTTCTCCTTTTGAAGTTCTGTCCTCTCAAGGTCACTCTTTCTAGCAGCACGTTCTTTATACTCCTTCACCTGTTCTTGGATACATTTCACACTATCAAAACCGTGATGGTAAACAGGCTCAGCTAAAACTTTAATAATGCATTAGCATACATTTTTTCTTTCGTCTTCAGAAACTATCAATGACACAAAGATGTGCTCCGGTGCAAGGACTAAATATCTACAAAAACACAGCAAAATTTTAGGTTAACTGGTTGAAATAAAATGAATAATATCAGTCATAAGTGAAAGCGTAAGTGCATACGTTGCCCCAAAGATAGTGTCAGGCCTTGTGGTGTACACAGTAACTTTCAAATCTGTTTGCTGGCCATCAGAGATTATCACATCAAATTCCACTTCTGCTCCTTCTGACCTCCCTATCCAGTTTCTTTGCATTTCCTTGACACTATCAGGCCAGTCAAGGTCATTTAGATCTTGAAGAAGACTATCAGCATATGCAGTGATCTTCAACATCCATTGCCGCATAGGCTGCTTGGTAATAAACAATCAACTGTAAAATCATAAAACCATCCAAACAGATAAGGCAAAAAGTAGAACAAGTTAATATAAAAAGTGGATAAGGTAAACATTACTGAGTAAACACACCTTTCGAACAACTGGATGACCTCCACGCTCACTCACACCATCCACCACTTCTTCATTGGCCAGAACTGTGCCAAGTGCGGGACACCAGTTGACAGGAACTTCAGCCTGAGCACAGAGTTAGAGGCTATACACTTCAAAACTTGAAAAAACAGTTTTCAGGATGAGTAATGAACCTGATATGCCAATCCCCTTTTCAAAAGCTGCAGAAATATCCACTGAGTCCATTTGTAGTAATCGGGTTCTGTGGTAGAAATTTCACGGTCCCAATCATATGAAAATCCTAATGACTTGAGCTGAAAAATAGTACAATTTCAGTAAATCTACGACTCCAAATGACTGAACCACTACATTCTACTTTACAAAGCTAATGAAAGGCTTATATACCTGAGTACGAAACCGCTCAATGTTTTTCATCGTAGTGATCTTTGGGTGAGTACCGGTCTGAACACATATAAGTACGCAGCAGTTAAACCTTCAAGATCAATGTGCAGCAAATAAAAACTGAGCCTTTTACACATATTCTAACCAACCTGTATTGCATATTGTTCTGCAGGTAAACCAAAAGCATCCCACCCCATTGGATGCAGAACATTAAATCCCTGCATTCGCTTAAATCTAGCAAGAATATCTGTGGCTGTATATCCAAGAGGATGGCCAACATGCAAACCAGCTCCACTGCAAAACCACACATCAAATCATCAAATGTCACAAAATATAATACACATTCACTTCTAGTACTAACTCAAGCAACAATTTGATTTAATCATTGCAGTACAATTAATACATTTTCAAAACATCAACTTCTAGCATCTTAGATTACGCGTTTAGAGAAAATAGCATCGATCATTGAACATTTTCCAGTCAAATTTAGGCCTGAAAGCTTGATTCAACGCATAATAACTAAACAAAAAGAGAAAATGCAGCTGATTGTCATCAAAGATTGTACCTTGGATAAGGGAACATATCAAGAACATAGTACTTGGGCTTAGAGGTATCCAAATCATCATCTGGAGTTCTAAATGTTTTGTTTTCCTCCCAGAATTGCTGCCATTTGGGCTCAATTTCTATGAAAGGGTATGCTCTCACTCTCTTGTCAATACAGTTGGAAACTCGCAGACCCGCGGCGGGCCGCCGGTGGGTTTTCCTCCACCGGTTGAAAGGGGTGGTGATTGGCCGCCGCAGTAGTAGCGGCGGCGGAGGGACGGTGGCGGCGGCGGTGGAGGATTGAAGGAGGGACATGGTGGAGCTGCGGAAGATGATATGGTGGATATGGAGGGAAGCGTTGCCTTTTGAGTAAAGGATAGAGTGATGAAATATATGATTTAATTACATTTAAATATTCATTTTAACTTTTTCACTAATCGCAGATAAAGAATCTAATCAAAATATTTTAACCTTTTTAACTAATCGATCGTGTGGGAAAAAATATAATCACAATATAATCGCGTAACTAATTGCAATATAATTCATCCTTCACAAAAATCGCAATATAACTCATGTTGATCAAATGTGATTCATGTTTATCCTTTTGACTCCTTTTACTAAAAAATCATTATATATTTTTTAGTATTCTAACTAATCACGTTTTTATTTCCTCAAAAAAAAAACTAATCACGTTTTTGTAGTTTTAAATATTTTAACTAATCGCAAAGATTTGTTTTTATCTTTTAAGCATATTTTTTAAATAAAAAATTCTTATAGATAAATGATATTAGCATGTGAGTTTTCACCATTTTTTGTAAATAGTTCAGGGTTGGAAATTAAATATATATCAATTCATTCACTTAATTAGTCAAACATATGCAATTCAATAAGCCGCGCATCACGCGGCACTATCATTCTAATTTACTTAAAAAATATATCACACTACAATAATAATAAATTATATTAGTGTATTTTTTCAGTCATTTAACTTAAGTAAACATTAATCGGCTTCTTGTTATTTACCAAATACACAATTTAAAAAGTTAATAAAATTAACTAGTCAAAACCGTTAATACAAACAGATAACGGTTAATGCAATCTACTCACCATTAATTAATAGTGAGTTCCCAAACAAACGGACCAAAGAAAACATATAATTGCATAGGAATTCAAATTTTTACCGTGCTTTAATGTTGTATCCGCTAATTTAGTTCTTGATGATTATGTTAGATTGAACATAATACAAATCAATATAAAATGTAATCAATACAATATCTTTTGGTATATCTTTTACATCCTAACACTTGTACTCTTTCAAAGAAAGTTTCTATATGTTTTAATAACTTAAACAGTATTTATATGTTTGAACTATTTAGTTTGTAATATGAAAATTATAAACTTTTAATATAAAAAGTCTTACATTTTTTAAGGTTGAAGCATATTGTACTATATTATTACATTAAAATGAATATTGGTTTATTTAGTTACAAAATATATTGCTTGAATTTAAATATATAGTGATAGTGTCATGCCGTTTAAGAAAGTTGGAATTTTAACGACTTTGTCATATAATATACCTAAGAATCATATATATTACTTCTATTATATAACAAAAAAAGAGATAACAAATAATAAGTAAAGTACAGTTTGCATCCCCAAGCCAGTATATAAAGGAACAATTATGTAGTTTATATTTAGAAAAAAATAACTTCAAATATCTGATGGTATATTTTTAATTCGTTAAATAAGGAAGTAGTAATTAACTTGTCCTCAAAAATAAAAAATAAAATAGTAATTAACTTGCACTCTATACGTGACCTGGTCATTGAGTATTACTATAATTAAGGCGTAAACGTCGCCTCAACTTCAGGGTATCCATATATTGTCATGATTCCTTAAACCCTGGAATCCTAACCCTCTTCACATACAAATTCATCATAGGAATAGAGGGTCTAGTTTACCCTGCGAGGCGACGGATACCGGTCGTTCAAGTTGGAGATGGATAAAGATTTGAGAGCGGGGATGGTAAAAGTCGAGGTTTGAGAGCGGAGGACATCAAATAAGTTGAGGTTGAGGTTGGAGTAGCTACCCTCTGAATATCTCCGATGATTTATTTTGTAGGAATTAGGGATTAGGTGGTTTTCGATTTGTTTCTAACTTTGTGAATTGGTAATTGCAGTGACGTTTTCATATCGTGTGTGTGATTTTGTTTCTGCCTGTGTGTTTGTTTGGTCAGTATATCTCTTCACCGGGAGTAGGTGGGAGAATGCATGAACTTGGTGAGCAGGCGTTCCGGACAATCCACTCCGGAACAGATCGAGTTCCGAATAATCCATTCTGGAACCAGATCGAGCATCGGATTGGCACGCCCAGTGGGTCTCTCCGCTCACACCAAATAACCAAATATGCCATGCGGAAGATCTAAGAAATCGGACGGGGCGAATCCCTCTCCAAACACTGAGGAAGCGGAAGGCGGCACAAAACCAAAAGGCGGCGCTAGGAGAACCAAAAGGCGACGGTCGCCCTCAGCTGCTTTCCTACAAAGCAGCTGAGGAGAAGGAGCGAGCGGCGAAGGAGAGAGCTCCCTCTCCAAACACCACGAAGTAGAAGGCGGCGCAAAGACCAAAAGGGCGGTTCTAAGAGAACCAAAAGAGCGGTGGTGCTCGCAAAGCAGTTGAGGAGGAGCGGGCGGCGAAGGAGAGAGTCCGGGTGGTTCCGGAGAAAGAAATCGAACGGGCGAATCCCTCTCCAAACACCGACGAACCGGAAGGCGGCACAAAGACCAAAAGGATGGCTCTAGGAGAACCAAAAGAGCTGCTCGCAAAGTAGCGGAGGAGAAGGAGAAGGAGAAGGATCTGGCGGCGAAGGAGAGAGAACCCGGGTGGCCGCAGAGAGAGCCCGTAGGGGTGGATAAGAATATCCTGCGGACCAACATGGCGGAGTTTCAAGAGATGCGGACCAACATGGCGGAGTTCCAAGAGTTCCATGCAAAGTAGCGGAGGAGAAGGAGCTGGCTGCGAAGTAGAGAGAACCCAGGTGGCCGCGGAGAGAGCCCGTAGGGGTGGATAAGATTATCCTGCGGACCAACATGGCGGAGTTTCAAAAGTTGCGGACCAACATGGTGGAGTTCCAAGAGTTCCAGGCTTGGAAGGCTGCTCAGCAACCACCACTAAACCCTTCAGTGGCAACCAACCCAGTCGTTGCCACCCAGTCATTGGTGGTTGTTCGATTGGAGGTACAATAGGTACAAATTTCAAAATTTCTTGAATTTAAATCTCACCAATTATATTTAGTTGACAATATATGTGAGAATATAATCTTTGCAGTAACTTGATATCCCATGAATTTTCTTCTCCCACATCCCCACATCCAACTAGACAATATTTTTAAAATCATGGAAATTTAAAATGGTCTAAGAATTTTATCATGGTACAACCAAACGACCTCTAATGGTTGAAATTTGTTTTATCTGACTTCAAAGGTTTTATCTGACTTCGAGAATAAAGGTTTTATCTTGACTTCACGAATATCCTGCAAACAAGTTTTATCTGGCTTCAAGAATATCCTCCGGACCAATATGGCGGAGTTCCAAGAGTTCCAGGAGACGTGGCGGAGTTCCAATAGTCCAAGAGACATGGTGGAGTTCCAATAGTTCCAAGAGTTTCAACATGGCGGAGTTCCAAGAGTCCCGGGAGTTCCAGGCATGGAAGGCTGCTCAGCAACCACCACTGAACCTTCAGTGGCAACCAACTTGCCACAGAATCATTGGTGGTTGTTTGATTGGAGGTACAATTGGTACGAATTTCAATATTTCGCGAATTTAAATCTCATGTATTATTTGGTTTCTAAATTTCGTGAATTTAAATCTCACCAATTATGTTTGGTTGACAATACATATGAGAATATAATCTTTGCAGTAACTTGATTTCCAATGAATTTTCTTCTCCCACATCCCCACATCCAACTAGACAATATTTTTAAAATCATGAAAATTTAAAATGGTCTAAGAATTTTATCATGGTACAACCAAACGACCTCTAATGGTTGAAATTTGTTTTATCTGACTTCAAAGGTTTTTTCTGACTTCGAGAATAAAGGTTTTATCTTGACTTCACGAATATCCTGCAGACAGGTTTTATCTGGCTTCAAGAATATCCTCCGACCAATATGGCGGAGTTCCAAGAGTTCCAGGAGACATGGCGGAGTTCCAATAGTCCAAGAGACATGGCGGAGTTCCAAGAGTCCCAGGAGTTCCAGGCATGGAAGGCTGCTCAGCAACCACCACTGAACCTTCAGTTTCAACCACAGAATCATTGGTGGTTATTTCATTGGAGGTACAATAGGTACGAATTTCAATATTTCACGAATTTAAATCTCATGTATTATTTGGTTTCTAAATTTCGTGAATTTAAATCTCACCAGTTATGTTTGGTTGACGATAAATGTGATAATATAATCTTTGCAGTAACTCGATTTCCCATGAATTTCCTTCTCCCATATCCAACTAGACAATATTTTTAAAATCATGAAAATTTAAAATGGTTTAGGAATTTTATCGTGGTTTACATAGATATTTAGTTTGTTTGATGTTTCAAAGTCAACAATTACATAGATATGAGTTTACATAGGTGTAAGAAGTCAATTGACGTTTCAAAGTCAACAATTACATAGATGTAAGAGTTATGTAGTGTCTATCAATATATCTTATAACATGAGTCATGGTCGAAATCAGGGTTGCACCCAACAAGGTTCAGTGGATCAATATATCTTGAGTCATAAACAGAATCAGGGGTTGCATGGAACCGTACCCAGCAAGGTATAGTGTAGTTTTGAATTCGGATACTCCCCGGTCTTCCTTAGCAACCCAAACATTTTTCGTGAGTAATGGTATTAGTATAGCAACCCAAAAATCCACCATTCCAACTCAAATATTCACAATTGCTAATTTTATTTGAATGCGTGTTTTTGATTAATAATATCTTTTAATAATATATTTGAATATATGTTATGATGATGATATTGATACATATAGATCTATTTATATATATGATGAAAGTTTGATGACAAGCAATGTCAAAAGCTAGTGTGTAAACATATTTTGAAGTATGGTGCTTTTCTTTTCCCTCTCAAAATGCCTCTTTTGCTGAGCTCATTGATGCAAGTTTGAATAGTGTCGAAAAAGCTTGTGTCAAAATTATTGCATTTCAAAAGGTTTTTATTTTTTTTGAGCTCATATTATCTGTTTTTTAAGTTCATAAATATTCATACTTTCAGGGACTTCTTTCTTGAATTTCCTGATTCAACTGCATATTCAAGTGCTGGAAGATCATCACTTTGAAAAAGGTACGTTTGTTTGATGATCTAGAGATTCTAGACAATTACATAATTATTTAGGACTAAGTAGTTTGTAATGAAAACTAGTAATAAGAATTTAATTTCTTCAAAAGTTTGTATTATGACTAATAATATTAGGATTAAGACTAAGTAGTTGTATTAAAAACTAGTAATAAGAATTTAAATTTTTTCAAAATTTTGTTCTTGGTGGGTGTTAAGAAAAAGAAAATGGAGTTAAATATATTTTTAAAATATAATAATTGACCTAAACCATTAACAAAAACATAATCTCCAACAATTTTATCATTTAAGAAACCATCATTTCCAGATTATTCAGAAACTCTTTACATTGTACTGTAATTCAACACCAAAACATCTGATACACTTCCTTATCTGCTATATCTTTGCAATTATTTTGCCCTTTTTCATCTGATTTTGTAGGTACAAGGGCAAAATCCTGTTGTATACTCCTGTTATGTACTTCCACACAAAACTGAAACCTCAGGCGGCCTCGAGATTGTTGGCCGGATTTATCAAGCCTTCGAGATCATCCAGAGCTTGTTTCATGCCGTGGATTATCATCTTCTTTATCTACGGAACAAAAACAGTAAATATCATCGAAATGCTCGAGAAATTTGATCGAGAAATGATCAAGTAAGGGTGCAGGGAAGTACACCTCTAGTTTGTCTTCTTTCGCCTTGTGGCCCTTTGGAAGTTTCCGGAACTCCTCTGTCAGTCGAAGGCATTCGTGCAGGTTTTCAGGAGACACAAAGTCCACGGCTACTTTCGTGCACGACTGATATTGATAAAGCGTAGCTGTTAGTGCCAGTGCCAGTGCCGTGCTACAAAATAACAAAAAGCACGAGAAGAGAAACGAGGGAATGTAGTTTACCTTGAGATTCCGGACCTGATGAGGGCAGCCTGCCGGAATGAAAATGGCCTCTCCAAGATTCTGCTCAAACGTCCAAGGCTCGATGCCTACAATAATTCAGAGAAATTATTTCAATTCACAGAAAAATCGCCGTGGAAATCAAACAAGAAGCCAGAAACCAACCATATTCTTCCTTCAGCTTTCTCTTGTGCTCCACGGTCAGGTAAAATGATTGGTCGTGAATCGGGTGAATGACCTGTTGTGCGAACGATATAAAATTAGTTTTCAGTTTTGTATGGTACGGTTCACGAAAGTTGCATCTCGCTAATGAATTTTACCTGTTCAACCGGGCAGGAGTATATGTGCCGGAATTCTCTGAAGTGCTTCATAAGATACTCTTTCAATTTGGGCACATCTTCCCTCCGGAAAATATCCCAGAGGGCACCTGCCGCTTCACTGAAGTGCACGGTTTCAGCAGCCGGCTGAAAAGCTCCCGTGCCATTCTCGTGTTGTACTAATCCTTCTCTCTCGTCTTGTGCCTTGTGCTGCCGCTTAATCCTCTGAATTGCAGAACGTTGTTTCTCGGATAACGGCACTTCTGCTGTATGAGTCAGGATATTGATTGCATCAGACATATCACAGTGGAGCTTGGTTACCGAATCGCCTCTGCCAAGCTCTTCAGCAATCCCGTATGCTATGTATGTCTTTGGACCGAGATCAGGCTTCAGAATGGTATCCGGCACCTTCACTGCCAGATTCAAGAAACCGGCTCGGGGGTCTGTGTATTCTGAGAACGGCAGAGCACTTATAAACTCATCGCAATGTCGTGGCAGGAGATCATCAAACTTGTCAGACGGTGGCCAGTCCTTGAGTTTGACCATCTCAGGCCACGAGTTATGGTAGCTTCTCCCATCTGTGTAGCCCTTGAAAAAATCGCGTGTCGTGATAGAATACTGCAAAAATAATGTACAATAAAACTCAGAAATGCAAGGAATTCTACAGAACAAGGCAATAATAGATGAATAAAGTAGCGTCGATAGTTACCAGACAGTTAGCTAGACAATCGACAGCCTGTACGAATGCCTCGTTATCCTGGAGCTTGCTTAATGCACGCCACATTACCGTTGGCTCCCAGCTCAGTCCGCTCGTCTGACTCAAAACATTCTGAACAATTAAAGGCTCACCTTTAACCCAGTGGCTTCTGAAACGCTGCAGCTCTTCTGGTTTCAAGGTATCTCGAGAATCTGGGCAGTACAAGTAGTTATCGGTGAAGCCTATTCTAGAAGCAGCTTTCCTTGAGCGGGATTCCGAGGGAGATTCTGAAGGCGCTAGATTCTCGACTCGGCGAGTAGCTAGAATGTTCTGGGACCTATCCTCCAAGCCAGAGATCCAACCGGATGGAAGCAAACGCTTGAGCTCGAGGATGCGATTCCCACCTCTACGGGGACATATGAAGTTATCTCCATCATCGAGTAGAGGCTCAACGTGGCCTCTCGAACCATCCAGGTCTCTTACTGAATCATTTGAACCATCCGTAGTTAGCGTCTCAGCATGCATATATTCATAGCCCTTGAACTTGTAATCGGGCTGTGCTTCTAAAACCTCACCATTGCGAATCTCACGGCAGCAAGTGAGACAGAGCTCGTAAGGGCACTCCGGGTCTGGGCAACTCCTATGCATATCGATTATTGAAGTTGAACAGCGATCACTGCTCCACGTGATGACCAAATAATCATTATAATGAGGCTTTGTGGACATTCGAGCTAATAATAATTGAAAATCATCCAAAGAAAGTGTTAACTAACCATATAACCCGCTCATCGGCGTAGAAAACTGCCTGCCCTATGTCGAGTACAGGTGCTGGAACACCTTTAACTCTAGCTTCCATCTCCATTTCCTTGATCTGTTCCTCGTTAACTTGCTTCAGGTATGGTTGAAGTTGAGTGATGAAGTACAAGAGATGCTGCACCTTTTCGCCGTTGGAAAGATGTCTCTGTGAAGCCTGACAATGAATAACAGGACAAGCACCCGATGTCAGATTCCTATCTACAAGAAGTGGCAGACCTAACTAGATTATGCAGCTGCCAAAAAGGGTTCCTAGATACAGCACAAAATGTAATTTTTGAATCAGTCCAGCAAAACAGATATCACGAGAAGGGATTCTAATGATAGAAACACATGAAAAAGGCCTTCTTCTACATCCATACACACACAAAAAACATCATATCTAGCAACTGCAAATAGCGTTCAAAACACATCACACATTTTGTTTTCGAATTAGTCCGGCAAAATGATGAAAAGGGAACCATAAATCCAGCCAAAAACGCATGAAAAGAGACCTAAACACAACATTTTGATTAATACAGCATGCATTTTGTTTCTGTATCAATCATTTTGTTTCTGAATATTAAGTTGCGAGGATGACAAACCTTGGAGATGCCACTAGAGTGCAAGCAAGAATTGCAGTTGCAGTTCCCACGGCAGTATGGGCATGCTTCCGAAACATTTTCCTCCGACAGTTTGGGATACCTGTGTCACACCATAAACAATGCCAAACACAGTACGCAAAATATGTAAGTATACATACACACAAAAAATGAGAAAAAGAGCAAAAGCATGTATTCGAAAAATTACCACTTCTTAATGCAGTGGATGCAGTAAATTTTTTCACAACTCTTACACGGAACAACCGTCCTTCTGTCCCCCCTCTGGCACTGATGGCACTTCAAGGACTCCTTTCCAATAACCTGGCCAAGTATTATTATTAGCATGAAATTCAACATGGAATAAGAAAAGCATAAGAAAAATAAGGGATTTATATACATTGGTCTTTCTGCTTCGGATTCTGCTTCTGGAACCATACACGCTTATTTGTTCATGTCCTGAGGATGAGGATGGAGATGGAGATGAGGACGATGGGTTTAGCTCAGCAGCCTTTCCATTACTTGTCAAATTCTTCAGCTCAGAAGCCTTTCCATTGTTAAAAGATCTTGGTTCAGCAGCCTTTCCGTTACTTGTCAAATTCTTCAGCTCAGAAGCCTTTCCATTGTTAAAAGATCTTAGCTCGGCAGCCTTTCCATTGTCAAAAGATCTTAGCTCAGAAGCCTTTCCATTCCTTGTCAAATCCTTTAGCTCAGTAGCCTTTCCATTGTAAGCTCTCTCCTCAATCTTTCTAACAGACCTCACTTTGCAACCCCGGCTCCTAGTAGCATTCGGTAAGGCACGGCTAGGTGTGTCTTCCGCCTCATCAGCATCAAAATCAATATAGTCCCAACTCAGAAACCCGGAGCGGTATTTCTGGTTGACGGTAGACCGGCGTCGTGTTGACGCTCTTGCTCCGTCTGAAATCTCATCCGCAATGCTTCCCACAGCTGCTCCAATTGTCGATGCCTTTTGCAGATCACTTGCCGCCCATTCTTCATCACTTGCTTCTCTCTTCCCCTTCCCGGGCACACAAGCATTCTTTTTCCTCTTTTTCGACCTATCACCTGAAGCCCATTCTTCATCGCCCCCTTCTCTGTTTTCCTTCATGGGCAGACAGGCATTGCTTTTCCTTTTCTTTGACAGGTCATTTGAAGCCGTCTTTCTCTTCCCCTCGGCTTTCAGATTCTTCTTCTCTGAGCCATTGGAACCATGGCATCTTCTGTCCTTCAAGGCCTTCAGAGGCATCATTTTTGCAACCGGTTCGTCCTCCTCATCTGATGAGACAATCGCTGGTCTCCGGGCGCGGGCGGTCCTAGGCCTTTTACATTTGAAGCCAACAGAACTCTTCATGTTCATAGCATCATTGTTGTCACTGTCCTCCTCGTCACTACTTATAACGCACTTCATTCTCCTTCGAGCATGACGCCTAAAACGACGGGGACAAACATTGAACTCCCGATCGCTGAAACTATCCTGCCTTACCAATAGTTCCATTTGCACTGCAATTCATAACAAACAAAGGCTCACTTAGTCAGACAAATAATTAATACAGAGAAACAGCACAAAATGAGCCAAATACTAAACCAAAATGAGCCAAATACTATGACAATAAACAGCATGGAACATATATAGATCAATACGGTATCCAAAGGAGTAACAACGATTTATCGATTAATGAAGGAAACAGAATAACAAGAGGGATTTTCCCAGACTCAATACCCGAGGGAGGAGGGGTAGAGTCGCTAGATCAACAATGATACTTAGTTTCACAATGTCATATTGAATTCCTTATAAAGCCATCAAACAGGTCAAATTAAGCAGCCGGTGTAATCTGATTACAGGTATTATACGAGACGTGTCAATAACCAAGCCTAGGTGGTCATGCAATCTTATTAAAGAAAACGAAGAATCAAACAAATCATACCTTTCTTGAACTAGCACCAGATTCCTATCCACAACAAGTAGCAGACCTGAAGTAATTCCAATGCCTCCCTAACTAGATTATATGCCCACAAATTGATCTCAAGAAAACCGATATCCTGCTGCCAAGAGGGTTCCTAAATATAGCACAAAATGTCATTTTTTTAATCAATTCAGGAAAAGAGAAATTATGAAAAGGGATTCTAATCAAAACCGGTAAACACACATGAAAATAGGCCTTCTTCTACATCGATACACAGACAACACGCAGACAACACGCTAGCTGCAAATAGGGTCACACATTTTTTATTTTGAATCAATCCAGCATATACACAAATCATGAAAAGGGATTTTGATGAAAACCAAAAACAACAGAAGGTGACTAATTCCAGCCAAAAAACACATGAAAAGAGACCTTCTTCTACATCAATACACAAACACACACACACACACTGTTGAATACTACAACAGAACAAAACAACAGGGTAAATGATTATTCGTGATCGGATATGTAAATTAAGAATCTGCAATTGATCAAATTTCAGGGAAAAAAAACACAAAATGAGCCGAATACTACAAGACAATAAGCAACACGGAACAAATATAGATCGATATGGTATCGAAAGGGTAACCACGATTTTTTGATTAATGAAGGAAACAAAATAACAATAGGATTTTCCCAGACTGAATACCGGAGGGAGGAGATCTAGAGTTGCTAGATCAACACCGATACTTAGTTTTCACAATGTGATATTGAATTCCTTATAAAGCCATTAAATAAGTCAACTTAAGCTGTCGATGTAATCTGATTACAGGTATTATACGACGCGTGTCAATAACCGAGCCTCGGTAGTCATGCAATCTTTAAAAAAAAAAACGAAAAATTAAACAAATCATACCTTTCTTGAACTAGCACCTGATGTCAGATTCCTATCCACAACAAGTAGCAGACCTAAAGTAATTCCAATGCCTCCCCAACTAGATTATATGCCCACAAATTGATCTCAAGAAAACTGATATGCAGCTGCCAAGAGGGTTCCTAAATAGAGCACAAACTGTCATTTTTTGATCAATTCAGGAAAACAGAAATTACGAAAAGGGATTCTAATCAAAACCGGCAAACACGCGTAAAAATAGGCCTTCTTCTAAATCGATACACACAACACACGGACAACATGCTAGCTGCAAATAGGGTTCAAAATTCAGCACACATTTTTGATTTTGAACCAATCCAGCATATACACAAATCATGAAAAGGAATTCTGATGAAAACCAAAAACAACAGAAGGTGACTAAATCCAGCCAAAAACACATCAAAAGAGACCTTCTACCTCCATACACAAACACACACAACAGCTAGCTGCAAATAGGGTTCCTAGGAAATCAAAATAAAGCACACATTTTTATTTTTCGAATCAATCCAGCAAAACACAAAACCATGAAAAGGGATTTAATCAAAAACAGCAGATAGTGAATATATCCAGCTAAAAACACTTGAAAAGAGACCTTCTTCTACATCCATACACAAATACACACACAAAATGGTAGCTGCAAGCACACATTTTTATTTTTTTCCGAATCAATCCAGCAAAACACAAAACCATGAAAAGGGATTCTAAACAAAGCCAAAAACAGCCAGAAAGTGAACATTCCAGCCAAGAAATCATGAAAAGAGACCTTCTTCCACATCTACACTCACAAACACAGGACATTCTAGCTAAGCCATCACTCGCCGGAGAAAACAAAGCAGCTCATCGGAAAATTCCACAAACATCAAAAACAGAATCCGCAATCAGAATTCATCAGCAAAAACACATGCAGGTGATCACAGACGAAAAACCCACCTGACTGAAATCTTCAGAATTGCATGGCAATCAGAAACCGGCGAGAATCAACAGCACACCTCCGAAAAGAATTCCGACAATTGGGATTGAATCAAGCAAATGCCAGCCTCCAAACGAACATCATCGGAGTCCCAGAATCGTTTCAATACAGTGGGCGGAAAACAGCAGGATGAATTGAAGGAGGAGTCAAGAAGAACAAGTAGAAAGAAAAGAATGTATTTTTTTTATTAGTATTTTTTATGCTCTATTCTTACTTCGGATTGAATTGGGTAAATTTTATAAAAACTTTTTTCATGATATTATGGAATAATTTTCATTTAGGGAAAGGAATCCTCAAATTTGTGGGCCAGTTTTGGATTTTTTTACAGAGCACGGAAAGCTATAAATATTTCTTTATTCAGCACATAGATTAGTTGACTATCCCGTTTGCTAAATATCCACAAATGGAAATATAGATATCTTTTCAAGATATTTTTTCATTGATGATAGTACAAATTCTAGGGGGTATGTTATCCCCATTTATCTAAATATTTTTCATTTTATTCGATTTATTTCAGTTCAATTTAGTGTTACTAATATTTAAGTTAATCCGTTATATTATTACTATTTTAATATATTAATTTATCTCAGTTCAATAAATATAAACTTTTCTTCAGCATGTACTAAATCCGAATCGTTGCAATCACTATAAAGAGGCTCTACCATAAAACGATTGTAAAATATAGCGATAAAACACTAACTTTTATAGCACAATTATAATAGACGACCCTTAGTTAAAAAATAGATTGGAAAAAAATTATATTCATATTGTCACAAAGTCGATGTATTGAACTTCAAAGCAAAAAAAATTGTTCATGATAAAAAAATTATTTTTATCCTGATTTAATAAAAATATTTTTTTTCTTGAACATGATCTAAATTATTACAATCACTACAAAAAATCTCTACCATAAACTGAATTGGAAATATAGTGCGAAAAATACATATTTTATAGCACAATTATTATAACCAATATGTGAATGTAAAAATAGATTGTCATAATATTATATTTTCACAAAGTCGATGTATTGAACTTCAAAGAAAAAAAAAGAGTATTCATGTTTTAAAACAATTTAAATATAGCTAATAATAAAGTACATTTCTCATTTTAATTTTCCACCTACTTTTCCTTTATTGCATTTGCCTTTTATAGCTAAGATTGTAAGGTTGAGATTTGAGGATGAAATATCTCTAGTGATAAATGTAAAAGAATTGGATGCAGTTATTAATAAATCTAAGCTTTTATGAAACAGATTGAAGGAAGAAAAGTCAAATTGGCATTCAATCAAATTTTAAGGCCAGTAATTCTCAACTTATTTATGGGAGATATTATAGTTAAGATCAATTCATTTTATCGCAATTCAATTCAGTTTTAATAAAATATAATTTACTAAAATTTTGCTTTTACGTAAGTATTATACATTTCAGCAAAACTGAACTAAAATATACAGAATTAAGGAAAAAGAATGAAAATAGCTTCTAAATTTTATCGAATCATATAATTGAACTAAACTAGAAAATCGTAATTGAACTGAATGAGAAAATATTCAGATAAGATAGAGTCTGAGACTCTATTGGTGAAATATGAGCATCTTTGCTCCAATATATGTATATAGAACTACTAACTAATGCACAAAATGATACTAAGTGTATAACAAAATTAATAAATTCAATCAAATAATGTTTATTTTATCTTAAATAATATTATATTTCCCTTGAAACCATTTTTATAACCAAAAAAATAAAAATTAAACACTAGAAAAATATTTCTTCTTGACACCCAACTGACATAAATCCAAAGTGACATTTGCACTCAATCGACTAAAACCAAATTACCAGAAAATCAATGATCCAAAAATCTTTTGTAAAAACCAAACTAATTTTTAAGCCTAATACATACAACTTTCTTAAAACGCTCAAATATAATTTACAGCTTTAACATTCCCTCCCTATTAAGCCCCTTTTTCAAGCTTCAAAACTACTGCAACTTCAGCTACTTGTCAAGGGCAAAATCTGGCGGCATCGATGGAGAAGAACCGCCGCTGATCTTACTGCCTGCCGGCGTGTTCATCCGAGACGAGCGTTTTGTGGGAACCAGTGCCGATTCTCCCGTCTTCTCATAGTTCACATCGAAGTTCCCTTCCTCATCACTGTCATCATCCCCGCCTTTGAACACAGGATGGATATAAGCGTTTTGCAGGTAAGCTTTCAAGTTCAGGTTCGGCTCCCGAGCCTTTTCCAGTGTATCTTTCCTCATCGCCTCCTATATTAAGCGGAAATGTTCGTGTTCAGCAGCCAAATCCCGACACACACACACACACTATATATATATATATATATAAGCAGAAATGTTCATGTTCAGCAGCCAAATCCCGACACACACACACACACACATATATATATATATAAGCAGAAATGTTCATGTTAGCAGCCAAATCCCGACACACACACACACACACACTATATATATATATAATGATCGGAAAAGTACCTGTAATGGATATCTGAGAAAAGCTGGCTCATAGCGTCCCTTGCAGTAGTGATGAAATGTGAAGGTCAAGATAGGAAGGGCGATGAGGAATGGTGTGGTTGAAGCTGCCTTCTTTGTACTCATCAGTCCCATCAGAAGCACCTGTGCGATGATCTGAGCAGTTATGACTCGCTTGTGTACGTCGGGCCAGAATGCTGCAGCACTTTCGTAATCCTGGTTGTATACATTTATGATCTGAACATACAGGACACACGAAGAACCGATTAAAATGACATTTTGAATAAATATATAGCGTTTTTTGAGCATTTCTTACCTGATGGCGAAATACGAGGTATGCCAAACCGAAGAAAACGAGTATGAACGGGAGCAGGAGTGGGGTGACAACAGCGTAAACAAGGCCTAGTAGAAAGTAGAATTGGATTTGAGGTTCTCCTGTATTGAAACCAAGACTCCCGGGATCCATGGCTTCTTCACGGTCTTTCTCGGTTTTCACCAGGAAGAAATTTTTCAGGTGATAAAATATCAAAGGCTTCAGCCTCAAGATCTCCCCGGCTATACCGGCCCATCCGTCAACCATTATATAGGTTATGAAGAAAGTCGCCTTCATTGGAATGGCCACGCCTATGATTCTCGGGATACTGCAACCAAACAAAACTCGATCCATCAAAAAAGACTATCTTGAATAATCCAGCAATGTGAAACTAGAGAAGGATACATGGAATACATACTCATTTGCCGACATTTTGAGGAATTCACTGAGTTGCTGAAATGCAGATCCGGTGATTATGCTCCCGAGGAAAACGTTGACAATGTTAAAGATGTAAAATCTAGTTGCTGATCTTCGCTCTAAGGTCGATATACTGAGCAGGCCTTCGAATTTTGACATCATCATCAAGATAGAGGGCAGCAGGATGAGGAAGATCTTCAAAGCAATGCCAGGAAGAAAACCTTGGATGAATGACTTGATGAAGGGACTGCAAAGAAGGGAAGATTGAATTTTTATGCATGCCCGTGAAGTTTTGACGAGAATAAGAAAGAAGCAAACTTACACTTCAATGATGGGTTTCAGGAACTTTGCCTTTTTCTCGAGACTTTCAATGTTTGCAAGGGATTGCACGAAGGCGATGGGAATCATGAAGAAGAAAGTCAGGAAAAAGAAAGCAACGGAAATTATAAGCCTCCTGACAGACAGTGAAACGTAAGGTATTGCCAAGTTCGGCCAGTACACATCACGTGGCTCGGTTGCCCATCCTGTCAACCACATGGTTGGATTCCTGGATTGCTGTGTTTGAGCAGCAACAGCAGCTCCCCAACGAGTTTTGAAGGAAACAAAAGCTGCAGGCATAATGGCCTTTGGATCACTTAGTACGCTTTTCCGCTCAGCAATTATCTGCATTTCAGAGCAACAGTAAGTATTTACAAACTTGTACAGACCATATGATATAGTCAAATACTAATGTGTCTTACTTCTTTCGTTATTTTTTCGATTTCAGCTGTCTGGAAGTCGATTGCATCCACTTTCGTACCCCAGAGGCCAAGAAAACCAGTCTGCCAGAGAATAGAACTCGAGAAATATGTAAGTAAATTTTTTTTTCAAGACATGGATGACAATATCATAGTGATTTGAGGGAATATACCTTTTTGGTGGGTCGTATAGTCGGATTTCTAGAATACTTAAGCTGGTAATAGTCGAGCCAGTTTTGCTTTTTCTTCTTATCTTTCACCAATTTCGCCAGCTTATTGTAATTGCAGACCACCTGGACACAACACACAGACAAAGATTGAACACCGTTAGGAAAAGCATCGAGCACATAATTAGCAAGTTCTAAACCTATGAAGAATGAATTCGACTGAAAATCAAGGCCTTAAGAGAAGAAAAAAAGCAAACATGTGAGCCTCGGTGAATTCCAACCTGATGAGTAAGATAATTGTCGGGATGGTTGACAAGGAAAAAGTGCTCAACAGTTTCACTTATTGATTCATCGGGGTCCGATGGTACATTTTTCACAAGAACCTGCACAGATTTACTACAATCAGCGAGACCTTTATACATTCATAGCTCTAACAATATATTAGAAGAGAACAAAAACTTACAGTGAACTGGTCAGGTCGTCGCTTTTCTGTAGCAATGAAGTGCAGACGCATGGCTGCGACTTTGGCATACTCAGTCTTCAAGACATAACATGTCCAAAATGTCAATGCATAAGCCATCACAACATGAGTCCAAAACCTGAAAATTGTGATTCGTATAAGAACCTAGCATTAACCTAACATTATAACAAGTATATAAAACCCTAGAATCGATAATTCGCCCTAAAGATCAGATGCAATGAAGGTCTACATACCTTTGGGAACCCTCCTTAATATTTCCAATGGAGAGCTTATCGATCTCACTGAAGTCAACACCAGAATCCTGCAGTGTGCGATTTGTCATGTTAACAGGCACGAGGACAGCCCAAGCAAGAAGCGTCACAGGGACGAAAATCTTAAGCCTGCACACGCCACAGATGACCAGCCAATATTAGCAACAGAAGCAACTTAAGCTAGCCAACTAAGGTAATAAACAGAAAATATACCCGAGCAAATATATCCGTAGATAAACAGCAGAGTCCAATCCTGCATGCTCGATTAGCTCGGGTTCTGGCATTTTCAGCGCATCAGGCATCCAATTCAAGAACCTTATATACGCCCTCCAATCCAAATTAACAATCTTGGTCACAAAAGCCCCCGAACTCGAAGGGCTGCTTCTCAGCCCCTTCAGATACCATTTTGGAAAGTAAACCCGGTCGTTGAACGGCTGGAGCCTCAACACAGCAAAGGCTATCAAGAAAATCAAAGCACCGAGTATGTTGAAACCGGCTGAAAGCCCTATATCACCAAGTGACGTCGCCATCTAGAAGCTCTGCTTCAAAAACATACATTAATATTAGAATCAAGACATAAGAACCATCTGTGTGACTGCAAAATTCACAGAAACAACAATTCATCGACCCCGTCTCAACCCACAACCATACTCACCAAACAACTACTGCAATTCTACTAATTTCTCAGTAACAAATGCACAAAAACTCAGCAAAATCGGAGGAAAAAAAACTCCTTTTTTATGGAGAAAGAAAAAAAGCATCTGCAGTCAATCTGCTTCAAAACAAACATAAAAAACTAGAATCAAGGCATAAGAACCATCATACAAAGACATGGATTCACAGAAACAACTATTGCTCACCAAACAACTTACAAATTTCTCAGCAAAACTCAAAATTCTAGCAATCCAGCAAACACACAGATCAAACCATCAAAAAAAATCAGCAAAATTAAAAAAGACTCCTTTTTTAACGGGGAGAAAGGAAGCATCTGAAGTTACCTTCTGGAGAAAACTTCAACAGAGGTGTTGCAGGAAAACCAAACTCAGAAACAAGCAATCAACTCAGCAAAAGAACATTCCTTTACGAATCTCAAAGCAAACCCATCTCACAAAAAGGCCAAAAAAACCCAGAAAGATGAACCACCAAGTTCAGAGAAGTGAGTGAAGTAGCACTATTTGTAGAGCTTTTTCAGGAACAGGGATTTGGTGTGGTGTCTGTGGGGGATAAGAAAGGGATGGGGGGTTACAGGAATTCAGTGAGTTTTATTTACAGTTTCAGAAAATTCTGGTTTTTTATAAGATTTTTTTTATGTCAAAGGATTGATGCTTACGTTTGGTAAAGGAAATCTTTTGCTTTTTTCCGGATTTATTAGTTGGAAACTGTAATTGTTATATAGATTTAGTGCTTTATTAATGTTATTTTTTGTCACAGTTGTCGGCAAGGCCCCACGTGGCTTTTGTAACGGCTACTTTCTGGGTCTGGACTTTTCTTCTTCTTTGTTGTTTTCTTTGGGTAAATCTAAAAGTTGGATTTAGTTTTATCTAGTTAAGTTGAATAGAACTGTGTTGATAAGTGATGTATCGTGTTGATGAGTGTTGCTATTGTGTAGTTGAAAAGCGATGATCTTGTGACGAGAAATGCTGAATAGTATGAGTTGGAAACTGATGAAATAAACTTAGCTAATCTGAATTCAATTATACGACTAGATGAATATTTTTTTACAAAATTTACTCATTTTTTGTTTATTACACACAATATTTGTTCAATTTAAGCCATCGTTTAAATAAAATAAAATTTTCCTCGAAAATTAGCTAAATTAAAAAGTGTTGATTAGAGTGAAAACAATTTAAATTGTTATGTTGAAAGGTGTCGTATTGTGCTGATTAATGTTGATGGGTGATGTACAGCGATGTAATGTAGTAAAATGTACTAAAAATAACTCAAACTGTAATAATTTCAATCTGAATCTTATATTTGTAATATAAGTATGACTCTATACATTGAATAACTTTACTTGAATGTAACAATAACACATTTATAGCATATTTTTATATAAATTCCTCCAAATGTTGCGTGTCTAGTAAAACAAAATTAATTACTATGCACATTTTAAACTTTACATAAAGTTAAAATGAATAACATGTGATTTCAGGAATGAAAATTGCAATGCAACCATGTTATTTATAGTTTACTATATAAATAACCAAAAAACCATTCCATCTTTTCCTCTCCTTCATGCGTTTAATTGTTAAAAGAAGTATGAACCAAAAAAAATGCAAGAATATATCATCTTTCTCTGTTTAAAGAACTAAAAATATTATGTATAGAAATATTACAACTCCCATTTTGATTATAGAATTGTCTTTTTTGGAAACTTGATGTAGTGAGTTGAATTGTATTTTAACCACACGTCTAAAAAATGCATTGAAATTTCCTCAAAAAAAATGCATTTAAATTGACCTTATTTAAATTTCATACTATGAAGGACCTCTTTTTTTAACAGAAGTGTTATATGCAGTCCATTATTTATTCAACGTAGCGCAAAATACCAATGAAATGACACTATCACCCGTGTAAGTTGCTTAATTTTTCAAAAATCTAATAATTTGGGCTCATTTTCGTACTTCTACACCGTATTTTAGATTATAAGAGTAAAATATCGGATTGTGTATAACCACACCTTTTATAATGAACCACACATCACACATGATACCTATTTTTGGGTAGGTTTTGGAGAAAGGACATGTTTTCGTCTCCTTTCCATTTTTATAAACTTATCCATATTTAATTAAATTGAATACAATGGTGGCTTAATCAAACTGTTTTCACGTTTAATTGGTATTTAATTCTGTGTTCGTGAAAGAGAAATAGTTGAATTTAATATGATGATTAAAATAAATATTGATAGGCTGATGTTAACATGGTCGGCAGCGGCATATCCACATGGAAGGTGAACGCCGTGTGCATGTAGCGTCCGGCGCGCGTTTTGACTCCGTGAAACCAAACGAATCACACTAACCTTGTAATGTTTGTTCTCCCGACGTTCAGTATATTTTAGTTTAGTTCAGCTTTAATAAGATATAACTCGATAAAACTTAATTTGATTTGATTATTTTCAAATTATGTCTGCATATATTTGATAAGATGTGAATTTAGTTTGATATTATAACGTTCGAGAAATCATCACTATGCAAAAATACTTATAATCTCGCTTTCAGTGGAGACGTGTTACACATAAATATCGTAGTTTGTGGAGATGTTGAACCAAATAACAATTACTTACTGTTTTGCTTACTGTTTATTTGTAAATTCTAACTTCTCTTACGATATAGTGATAAGAACCATATAACTAATTCATTTGATATTCTGTTAAGTACATTATTATTGTATCACCCGTTTTCAGAATCATGAAAAAATCATCTCCCTAAATTTTACTCCAATTCAATATATTTTAATTTATTTTATTTTTATAATTTAAGTTGGGAGAACATACCTAGAATACTAAACTTTAATATAAGGTTGAAAAAGAAATAAGCTATAGGAATATTGAAACAAAAGCTAGAATTACATTCAAAGGATGAGAACAACTTAATGGATAATAAGAGTTGACTTTTAGATTAAAATTTCTTTTAGGGGATCTGGGAAATGGCTGACATAATAGTCAATGTATTTTCACCAATTTAAGCAAACCCATCCAATTAAAATTAATATATGTGGACAATTTGGTATACTAATGGGACAATAAAATCAATGCAGTCCTTATCAACTTAATTTATCTCTACCTGGCCATTTGCATACATTTTGTCTTGTTCATAATTTAATTAATTAATCAATTATTATACTGTTTTTTACAGATTATGATGATAGTAATTACTTTAAATAAATCAATAAAAATATGGTCAATTATCCAAGTAGCAGTTAAGAAATAAAATAATAAAAGTATAAAATAAACTGGATTCACCAACCAAAAGGCTCTCAAGTTGGAGTTAGGTTGGTCCCGGTTCCAATAATGGCGAGCACTCACATTTGTTCTTTCTTAAGATTATGATATGCCTGAATCACATTATTTGGTGTTCATAATTATGATTGGTTAAGATCATACAATCAAATAATTGAAGGTTTGAATTGGGCTTGGGTTAATTGATCCGGCTCAAAAGAATCGGCTTGGGTCGAAATGAATGAATAAAATTTAGTATTTGCGTAGAGTTGACATCTTCAGAGATGTTCGCAGTTTCCGAACTGAAATGCTATACATAGTCC
This sequence comes from Sherardia arvensis, assembly GCA_948330725.1. Lineage (NCBI taxonomy): Eukaryota > Viridiplantae > Streptophyta > Magnoliopsida > Gentianales > Rubiaceae > Sherardia > Sherardia arvensis. Next base: position 540,745 of record OX415236.1, on the reverse strand, counting down.
AGTATTTTTTACTCGGCGTAGTCTAAAATACTAATGAAATGACACTATCACTCCCTGCAAGTTGCTTAATTTTTCAAAAATCTAATAGAATTGAGGTCATTTTCGTACTTTTATATCGTATTTTGGATTACACGAGTAAAATAATGGACTACGTACAACGACACTCTTTCAGAATTGTACAAGCTTATCCGCTTGCAACTTATGCTAAGCGGAATTACATAGATTTCAGGGATTGGGACTCCGGCTTTAATTTTTTTTGTCAACAGATATTAGACATAGAATAAAAATTTACTTTTTAAAAAAAATAAAAGAATAGTTTAGAATGAAAATGAATTTCTAACAATATTATGCCAACACTATTTACAATGGAATTCTGACATCACTAATTTGCAACATTTTTTTAAAAAAATTGAAGTGTTATACGCAGTACATTGTTTTATTAAATTTAGTCCAGAGTACTAATGAAATGACATTCATGCCCCTGTAAGTTGGCCCGTCTTTCAATAACAAAATTAGTTGAGGATATTTTCGTACTTTCATGCCATATTCTGGGTTACAAGAAAAAATATTAGACTGTATACAACAAAAAGAATCTCTCAATATGTACTACACAAACCAAGTGCCCTAGGTTTTGAACTTTTAAGAACAAGGTTTGATGCTTCTATGTACAAGCCAACTAAGATCACCTGCCTGACATAAGATGACCTAGGCCTTGATTTTCATAGAAGGAGCCAATGTCCCAATCCTCAGTTGTTGATGAAAGTGTCATCAATGCCACCACAATGGACCTCATGCTTGGCCTCAATTGAGGATTTTCATGTGTACAAACCCTTGCAAGTTGAACCATCTACACAACAACAAACAAGATTCACTAAGAACATAAAAACTAAACTCGGAAGTACAGAGCAGGGTAGTCTGTCTATACAAAAACAGTCTGTCATGGTCTGCATGACAGACTGTTTTTGTAAAGACTAGATTGACTTACCTTGCGAGCCGAGTCAATGGGATAATCACCATTAAGCCTGGGATCAATCAGCTTCAGAATGGCTTCTTGAGGGTCAGGTTTGTTAAAAGCATCCTCAAACTGTAAAAAGTTAAAAACAATACAATATATGATCATATTATGATCATTTTTAACTGTGGTAGTAATTTAGTATTCTTACCAAAGCAACAAGTCCTCTGGATTCAGAAACCTGTTCATTAGTCTTCACAATGGCTTCCTTAGCAGATATCAGCTCATAAAGAACAACTCCAAAAGCATAAACATCAATCTTAGGCGAAACATCGCCGTACTGAGCATACCTGAAATCCACATATTCGAAACTGTTTTAAACAACCTATGCGAAATCTGTAACAACCTTAAACCAATACACACATCGGCCCGATCTTACTCAGGAGGCATGTAACCGAAAGTCCCCACTAAACGCGTGTGCAGAGAAGCGCTCCCGACCTCAGTCAGTTTTGTGAGGCCAAAATCTGCAACCTGGAGGACAACAAAAAAGTCGATTTTTTTTTTTGGAGAAATTAAGGAAAATGAATGAGAAAAATGTGTAAGAGATTTTTTTCTCACCTTTGCTCGGTAATTCTTGTCGATCAAAATGTTGGCGGATTTGATGTCTCGATGGATGTAGACGGGGACGGTATGCTCGTGGATGTACTCGAGTCCTCTGGCTGAGTCAAGAGCAATCTGCACTCTGGTTGACCATGGCAATGCCTCCACTTCCCTTTCTGCAATTAGGTCATTTCATTATGAACTTTTCTGAAATGTCATATGTTTCTGAAATGTCATATGTTTTTCTTACCAGAGTTGCGTAGATGCTGAGTCAGGTTGCCGTTCTCAATGAACTCGTAAACTAGGAACAAAGATCCCTCGACGCAGTATCCAATCAGGCGAACCTAGGAAGCATAGAAATACACAAAAAAAAAAACGCTCAAAATCGACATATACATGTATACATATGTTCTAACAACTGCATCAAAACATAAGTGTACCAGGTTTAAGTGATGGACATGTGTCAGAACCTTAAGCTCAGCAAGAAACTCTTTGGATGCTTGCATATCCATCTGCTTAACTGCTGCTTTCTGCATTTTAGGCGACAAAAACCGTCTAAGCCAAATCCAGAAAATTACACACAGCTTAAGTGTACACACACACACACATATATATATATACACACACAAACACACACACACACACACACACAAACACACACATATATATATATACACACACAAACACACACACAAACACACACATATATATACATACACACACAAACACACACACACACACACATATATATATATATACACACACAAACACACACTCACACACACACACACACACACACACATATATATATATATATACACACACAAACACACACTCACACACACACACAAACACACACATATATATATATACACACACAAACACACACACACACACACACATATATATATATACACACACAAACACACACTCACACACACACAAACACACACATATATATACACACACACACACACACATATATATATACACACAAACACAGTCACACATATACACACAAACACACACACAAACACACACTCACACACACTCACACACACAAACACACACACACGCATAATGAGCCTACCTCGCCTCTAAGTTCTCCGTAGAAAACAGAACCAAATCCGCCTTGGCCGATTTTATTAGCTAGGCTGAAGTTCTCTGTAGCCCTAGCGAGTTCCTCGTACGAGAACTCCACAGATTTGTCTACTGTTATGCCATTCAGCCTTGGCGTGCCGGCCACAAGGGGACCCGATTCTGATATCTTCTCGAGCATGTTAGGAGCTGCATTTTATTACATGGACACATTTCTGAGAAATTAAGGTTCTTTAGACAGAACATTCAACTACTGTAAGATAATCAAGGAAAGAAATTACCATGCATATGATTGTGGTTTAGTCCGTATGGATCTCCATTCGGGTAGAATTTTCCGGTTTTTTTCTTCCTTTCTCTGTAGCAGAAGATGTAGAGGCAGAATCCCATGAAGACAACGCCAAGAACCGCGGCAACTGATATCCCGGCAATGGCTCCACCTGAGATTCCTGTTCAAAAATGCCACATTGGAAACTCAAAACCTGTGCTTATTACACCTCATGATATCATTTGACCGGGCAAAAGGAAATGAACTAACCACTTGAGCTGCTGACAGAAACAAAAACATGGTATCAGATGTGAAAATTAAGGTTGTCAGACTAAGGTTAAAAAAATGGTTACAAGATGCAATAAAGCTCCTACCTTGATTTGAGTCTTGGATAAGTTCCATTCTGATCTGCATCACATCAACACCATTTCAGCCACATGTTTTCACAATCTCTAACCAAAAGAACATTAAAAAGAACATCTTGGGGTAATAATTCAGACAACAAAAATGGCGAGGGGAAGGTCGACAAACAACGTTGTCAAATCTTACAAGTTACCTCTTCCTGGAACAAAAACCAGGCCTTTACCAGACCTGAAATCGACACCGGGACTATAGTCTTGTATCAATCTCTCAGACAAATTAAACTGACGCGCTAGCGATGAAACATCCTCGCCAGATCGAAGAGGATAACTAACGAACAAACCATAATCCTTAGAAACTGTCCTATCCCCACAAGAACAATTGACAGTGACATTCAGAACCGCAGAATCAGGAATGTTATTACCAGGAAAACTGTTGAACCTCCGAAGCATTTCAACAGTCGTTAGATTCGCGTAAGAATGCTGCGCGATTCTGCGATAGGTGTCATTTCTCCTAACGTTGTAGCTAAACTGATGTCCCATGAATCCACCCTCCAGGCAACCGCAGGTGAAGGGGACATTTATCCTGCTCCCCATCTGGATCAAATCAGGATTTGTTATCCTAGGATTGAAACTGAGAATCTCGGACACAGAGGTGGACAGGACAGTGGACATGAAAGTGAGAGTTGATCCATTCCATGCGTAATATGATGCTAGTGCGTCACATGATCTGACGTCACTGCATCTTGCATCAGCAGATGGTGATGATCCTCCCAAGAACAGCGCTATGGTGATTAAGGAGAATGCCAGAAGCTCCATGGTTCTATGGTTTCTGGGACTGATGTCTGAAATGGACAGGATTTCAACATGGGATGGAAAAGTGTGGAAATTACTGAGTACTTTTGTTTGCCACTCTAGTTGACTTGGGATGCTTGAGTGGTTGACTAGGCTTCTTGTGGTTGACTTTTATCGTATGATTGGTCGGGTTTTTGGCGGTACAAATGTGCCAATAATTGATTTGAAGTCGGAGGAGATGAAGTCGGTCGGTTATCATTACTTAAAGGACCAGTATGAAATGGTTTATTCTATGTTTAGTTAATGCATTCGAATATAATGTCTTTTTTCTCCTCAAAAATCAAATAAATTGAGTTCATTTTTGTACTTTTACACCGTATTCTGGACTGTAATAGCAAAATATTGGACTGTTTATAGCAACATTCTTTGTTTTCTTTTGAAATTTCCTGCTCTATTAAACACAGTGACGGAACCAGGCGGAAATTTATAGGGTTGTTGAATAGGGCTATGTCTCGACACATCGATAGTACGGAGGTTGCTCTACATTACAACTCCACCGTACTACCGTCTGAAATACTGTAAATTAACCCCTCAACTTATGAAATTCCTACTCTATTACACAGATATCATCCGATCTGACCACGCCAAATGGAATACCACCATTCTCATCGATACTTACAAATCAAGTTCGTTCATCATGAGTTATTGAGGTGTAATACAATAATAAATATTTTGTGTTAATCTTAGATTGTTTTTGAACGTTTAGTTTCATAGATTTTTAATCCAAAATGTTCTGTTATAAAATGTAAGATTAATTTTAACTAATTTTGTACTCGTATTTATAATGATGAATTTACTATAAACAGATAAGCAAAGTAACACGAAAAAATAAAAGTAAAATTATAAAAGCATCACATTGAAAATTCTTGTAAATTCTCATTTTACGCCTTTTTCCCCTATACTGTAAAATGTAAGGGGGCTAAAATCATTAGCCAACAAATAAGAGACCCGAAAATGCAATTTAATTTAAACACATCACTGTGGGCCCAACTAACCTTTTGCCGGCAAAAACACAATACCCGACCCAGCACTGAAGTTAGCTCCGGGATTGAACCGCCGGAGCAGCTCCGGCGCCACCCCTTCCGCCGCCGTAGTCGCCACCGTCGTAAAATCCTCGCCGTCCCTCAGCGGATACGTCGAGAACAGCCCGTACTCCCTCGAAACGGCGCCGTTCCCACACGAACAGTTCACCGTGACATTAATGATCGCAGAATCCGGTAACCGGGTCGGGTCGTAGGTGTTCACCACCCGGATCCAGCTCCCGGTCGTCAGGTTCGAGAAGGCCACGCGCGCGATCTTATCGTACGTGTCCCCGCTCTGAGTCTCGTACTCGAACGTGTGACCTAGGAAGTCCCCGTTCAAACACTCGCACGCGAACGGGATGCTTACACGTGTCCCGCTCAGCACCCCGTCCGGTGTAAGTCCCGGGTTATACCTCAAGATTTCCTCGACCTTCTGGTCGAAGATTCTCGTGATATAACTCAGGTTTGTTCCCGGCCATACGTAGTACGAGGCTAGGGCAAGATCACACCCGCTTCTGCACCTCGCCTCAGTACAACGTAAAAAACACAGCAACAACAATAGCAGAAACAATAAACTCGGCTTTTCGCTCGAATTCGAGCCAGGTTTGTTCATATCTGATGCAGATAGCTAGGTTTGTTCTGACTTTGATTATGTTAGAAGATTGTGATGTTAAGATTATTCCATTTTGCAGGAAATGAAGATGATTCAGACATTTCTGTTTTGTCCTGGCATCTTCATTTGTTTATGCTGCCGTCTGCAATGAATAGTAACGTAAGATTGAAGATACTGTAATAATATAATACAGTAGTCGTTTGTGTGTTTTTGTCACCATCTACCAATCATTATTCAGAAATCAGAATTAGACAAAGAAAGGCCGTCGTATATTAAGATTATAACTTACGAAAAGGTGTAATATCATGGCAATTTGCCCAAATGGTAAAAGCCCATTGTAATAACTAATAAGTAGTTATAAATGGTGTTGCTATATACAGTCTAATATTTTACTCTTGTAATCCAAAATACGGTGTAAAAGTATGAAAATGTCCCCAACTTATTTGATTTTTGAAAAACTAGCCAATTTACAGGGGCGATAATGTCATTTCATTGGTATTTTGGACTACGCTGAGTAAAATAATGGACTGTGTATAACACTTCAGTTATAAATCTGATTGATATGCACACTCCAGTATTTTACTCAACGTAGCCCAAAATACCAATGAAATGACATTATCACCCCCTGTAAGTTGTCTAGTTGCTCAAAAATCAAATAAGCAGAGGTCATTTTTGTACTTTTACACTATAATCTGAACTACATGGGTAAAATACTGAAATGTATATAACAAAACTCTTATAAATCTATCATAAATACTGAACAATATTCAGATAAGTCGGGATAACTAACCTTAATGCTCAATTTTATGTTAAAATTTAATGGCCACTTATCAATTCATGACTACAGAGGACCACATATTATTCTTGTCAATATATATAAATATCCCAGAAAAAGTGACGTCACTATGATCATACTCCATCCACAAACATGAAGATTTTTTTAAGGTAACAATTGGCTCAGTTTTGAGATTACAACCAAAGCATACTACCTATGGAAATCATCAGTCTTGTCCAGGCATCCCAGATTACCTACTTCCCCGCAAAACCTACGAGCAGAAACCTAGTCTCTCCATTCAGACAGTGGCAGCAGCCAAGGACATACCGCTGTCAGAGAACTCGCTCGCACTGCCACAAGATGTTCGTCCCAGGTGCGTAATCAAAAGACAACTAACCGTTTAAGGATAACATATGACCCAACATTAACACAGACACGCGTGGTTCAGGTTTCGGAGAAGCATCGCCGGAGGCCAAAGCGGCGAAGCATCTTCACGATTTCTTCACTTTCGTTGCTGTCAAAATCGTCACCGCTCAGCTCCAGGTCTTTCCACAACCATCGATATTTTGATTATTTAAGAATCTGCAAAAACACACACTAAAACACACTCAAAAACACACAGTATTATGAGCTCGATAGTTTCTTAACAGTCAGTTTACAGAACAGAGCTACAACCCCGAGGCATACGAAGAGCTGATGGAATTTTTGGGGCGGCACTCGGTGAATGACGGAGATAAATTTATTGCCAGCTTATTGCGAGAATCGCCAAGCCACAAAAACCTAGGTATTATTCTAAACCCCGAGACATTTTGATTTTGCAGGTCTGATATTGACTTGAAATACCCCTGGTTTACTGATGCAGGTCTAGGTAATAGTGTAAAAATGAGGGTAATTTTGTCTTTTTCAGACCTGCAAAATCAAACTGTCCCCGCACCTAACACCGGCCTTTTTTTCAAAATTATATAACTAATCGGTTTTTTTTCGTGTTTCCTATTGTACTGCAGCAATGCGCATACTAGAGGTTCGATCTGCATATTGCAAGCGGGATTTTGAGTGGGACAATTTGAAGCGATTAGCATCAAAGGTCGGGAATTAGTCTCTTCACTATCTTACTAATTTTGGCATAATAGTAAAAGTCGTAAAATGGTGATTTGATAGAAATATAACTGCAGGTGGTTGATGACTCTAACACGAGACTCATGAGGGAATACGTATTGGAAACCAGTCAAATGGAAGGTGAAAAGTAATTTTTGTATGTGTTTGTACCTGTACATTTTGACAGTCTCCTAAACAGTTGTTTCTTCTCGACCCTGCAAATTTGTTATATGATAATAACTATTAAATTAGAAAATTCTATATCTAAAGATTAATGCAGGTAATTTATGTGATAAGTAAGAGACTCGCATCTGATCAGTAAAATCCATTATGGATGGTTAAACAATTTTTTACTCTGAGAAGTTACCTTCAGAAAACAAGAAACGGCAGAGGAAGCATGGATTTGCCCCTTGCTGTAATATGACTGAGCATTTTCTTCTATGTTTTCCATCCTGCATTCAAGAAATATATATATATATATATATATATATATATATATATATATAAGACGTTAAAAAAATAAAAATTATCCGGAACTTATATTCATCAAATGGATTCGTGCAAAAGGTTTACCTATAGATGTAGTTGACCATGATCCCTGCACTTTGAGTAAGACCCTTTTCAGATTGATTAGCCATCCAGTTTAGTCCACCGATCATCTGCACTTTGCATTTTTCAAAATTATCATTAAGAAAGATCGAAACACCTTAAAGGATAAGTGCAAACCGCAACGTCTTCCAAGTCAGTTTAGTTAATTTACATTCAGATATAATTTTTTTGATGGAAGATATATATTTCATTGCATTCCAAAAAAAAAAAAAAAAAAAAAAATTACTGCTTCTATTATAGTGACATTCAGATATAATTGAAGCTTCTGAGAATGAGTTTCTAACTTACTGCTCCATTCTGTAAGTGGAAATTTGCCACAGAATCTAGCGCTTTCCCCCTCTTCTTCTCTTGCATAAGATACCTGGAGTCATTAATTCAAGATCGTTAATCAAAATCCTGCTTTCAAAACAAAGAGAAAGATGGCCTTGGTATCCATATTTTGTGTAGCAAGAAAATTACAGGAACAAACCATACCGGGCACAAAGTCGCAGCAGTGGAGTTCTGAGCGCTGAAGTTAGTTCAGATGACTTTGACCACTCGTGCTTTTTTGAAGTCAGTAAGTATTGCATTACCTCCATGGCACTCTTCCCAGAATCGGATTCTCTGAGGAATAATTTTTTAAATAAACATTAACAATTGTATCATTCTATATCTAATAATTGAGAAAAACCAGTCTTTTCTTGGGAAAAAGGGAGGGGGTCCATTCTAATCAAACAGGTCAAGTGTTCCATCTAATAACAACAAATTTCAACTTCTAAGAACTTTAGTAAAATGCTTACCCAAATGCATCTAAGAGTGGCTGTTCCTCCTCTTGTTTAAGCAAGTTCTCTGTAAAGGTGGGGACAGATCTCTCAGCTGATGCCAGTTTTGATAAAAGCCATTGCATAAAGCCTGGTATAGGACTTAGTGTAGCAAATGTCTGCATAAAAGTATTCCGAAATTGATTGTGAATGTAGAAAGGGGAGGATAACATAGAACCTGAGACTTAAACAACCTATCGAGTAAGACTAACAAAGATTATGAAGTACGATGTAAAACCAGTACTTACTGATATATTTGGCATATCCTTCTTTACAACATCAATCACTCTTTTGATAAGGAATTTCCCTAGGTTGATCCCAGACAAGCCAGGCTGCATACAAACATACGGAATCACTTCGATACATCTTAATATAGAGGGCAGGAGTGACCAGCATCCTATAGTGGACACACAGCCAATATAAAGAAAATATGGGATGATATATATCAACACAAGGTTCATATATATTATCATCAATATAAAAAGAAATTGACCAAAAAGAAAAAAATCAACATCTTATATAGCAAAAGCCAAGCAAAATGGTTATAATTCGCTGAAAAATATTGTACTCACTTATCTAAATAATATCGGAAAAACATGTTACACAGATATGCTTACCTGAGTAGATGATATGGAGTAAAAAAGGGCACAAGTTGCCTCAACTTCAGGTATTGGAGGATCATCCCATAGAACTTCCTAAAAATAGTAAGGACTAATCAGAACCTACCAGCAAAAGGTCCCAACTGAATAGGTTTAAGCATCAAAACATAAAAGTCGATTTTTTTCCTCAAAATATCAGTAGCTAAGTCAAACTACTGACCTGGATAGTCTGAGCCACATTCTTCATCAGTGCAACTTCTATAAATATTAAGGGTTCACCTGAACAATGGTCAAATATAAAGTGGATCAAAAACTATATTGCCGAATCATTTTCATAAATATTCCAAGTAAAAATTATCCAACTTTACATAAATATATATTCTTTTTTAGCACAAGTATTAAGCAGAAGACAAGGTAACGATACACAACCAGAAGGGGCTTTGCTTACCAGGTATGGCCGGATGTATATATCCAAAACAGCGGCGTCCAACTCCTAGCCTCCTTTTAAGATCCAAAAGACTGCTGATTGGATGCACGGCCTGCAAAATATGAATAAAGAGAACATGTAACTGCATACTAGGTTTCAGGTAAATGATCACCAAGAAGTTTGAGATCAAGGAAACACAGACCTCATAAGCAACAATTTTCTCTAACAAAGAAGCGGGATCATCCCATGTGATATTGTGAAGCTCGAGGTTAGCTGGGCTAAGCCACGTATTAAGCTTCTCTTTTAAGTAAGAATCTAGCGCTCTCAAGGATGCAAAATTTTCAGCACTGCAATTTTAAAAACTTATTAAAGTTTTACAGTATCATCATTTAATAATGTAAAATTCTCTCATTTTTCACTCAATTGATCATCACTACTGAGAATATAACCTTACGCGAGAAAAGATAGAATATCAGCTCGAATGCAGGACAAGAACTTCAATCCTCCCGGATGCTTATTGAGCCGCTCAAATAAAATTTCATAACTTGGACTAAGCGTGTGCCTCAAATTCCGCTCAATCCTATAAAATGCAGAGAGAGACATTTCCTCTTGACTCCCACTCTCTTGATCGTGATCACCTAAATTGCATAATCCTAAACATCAATAACCTAGTATCAAAACAAAATAATAGGCTATCAACAGAAAACTCACCAACAGGCAGCTCAAGACCAACATACTGCTTCATCATTTCCTTAACTTGTGCCCTATCAAGATCATATTCCCTAGCTAGAGTCAAAAGCAATTTCCGCCTGCACTCTTCCGACAGGCCAAAATAACCCTGGCCACCAAAACACAACACGATAATCTCTCTGTTCTATCATTCGTACAAAAAACGAAGTCTCCCAAACAAACACATTCCAACTGACCTCAGAAAAATCATTAAGTGCAGCATCTAGAATCTCCGTCTTGTTCATCGAAATGGCAGAATGCATAAAGTCCCTCACATGTTCATATTCTCTACAGAAATCAAACAAAACTTCGTAAAATTAGAAGCAAAATCCTAACTTCTCAAGAAATAAAAATTACACCTTTGGCTTTGAACATTGAAGGAGGAGGAACTTGAAGCTGAATTGGCCGCCGGCTTATTTTCCGGCGACGTAATTTCCATCTGATAAAGTTTGTTCTGTGAAATTAAGCTAATGAACATCAGGAAAAAACACGCACAAACACACACCATGGGTGACCGGAGGAAAGCAACGGTCGGAAAATATGAAAGAGAAAGGCAATAATTACCGGCGCCGGCGGGGAGATTGGTGGTTTCATTTTGGTGCGCATCAAGATTGCAAGGCCTTTTTTGTTCATATTCCGATTGATTTCAAATCAATTTGATGACAGTATGATAGTACTACGTTGCTGTCGATGATTTTCACAAGAGGGAGGTGAAGGTTTTGGGCTTTTGGCGCTTTTTTCAGTCCAGATTTAATGGGCTGAAGGCGGGAGTTTGGTGTAGTCATATCAAAATTTGTGTATTTTTTAGTTGACTGATTAGTCCTTAACACACTCTTGTCTATGGCAAAGTCTTACCGTAACGCAAAAAGAGTTACTACTTTTATTTTTCTGCCATTCTATACGCAGTCCGTATTTTGCTTATTTACAGTCCGTATTGTTTTAAAATAATCATATATACTAACTGAATTGCAAGTGTATGTAATAGAAGTAGTATATATGATGCATATGTCTGATATACATAATTATTGACCATATCATATTTATCGAAGGCGTATTTTTATTTTGGACTGCAAAATAAGCAAAATACGGACTGCATCTAGCATGCCCCTTATTTTTTTGACGGATATTGTTACACACACTCCACTATGTTCAATTTATTTTCAAATAAAATATGAAAGTACGAAAATATCATCAACTGATTCGATTTTAAAAAAACTAACCAATTTGCAAAGACGGTAACATCACATCATTGATGTTTTAAACTACGATGACTAAAACACAAAACTACATGTAGTATTTCAGTTTTTTACGTAAGTTAATCAAAAGAATAGTAGATAAATATAAAATTTACACACATGTTCAAAGTTTATACCTTGTAAAAAAACTAGGCTTTGTCATGTGTCTACATCCGTTTATTATTTTACCCAATTTATAATCTTTAAATAAATTCAACATTTTTTAGTGAAAATATTGGATTTTCAACACATATTTAGCCAATTTTAGTATATTTCAAATAATATAAGTTAATCTCAATCCAATTGGGTAAGGTTGTCTCATAATAGTGGATTCACATTATTTACTTTGTATTGCATTTCAATAATTAATAAATAATTTTGAGATCAAATTGGAATTTCCTAATTCTTTGCGTTTTATTAGCCATTAAAAATTTAGAATTTTTTTATTTTTCCCATTTCTTCTATGGAAGACGGGAAATGATTGTCCTGTTTCTCATCATATTATAGTTTGTTATGCTTTAAATATAAATGGATTCAAATAAATATATTTTTTGAAATTTGATTCCTCATTGTCCTGATTTTTTTGGCTTTTTTATGAGTGCATTTGCATTTCCTCAAGACTATAAAATAATTTTCCAACAATCTGAAGAAATGAAACTTTGGAGTATAAAATGTAGTCTTTTTATGATTTCTCCAATAATTACTTATCAAATTTCGACGATACATATACTTCTGATGAAGATATAGTCATTAACCGGAACAAAATTCAACGGCTAAGATTTGTCGGAAAAATAATAAGTCCATCACTTTCCTCCTCTATTGCACCTGGTGACAACACTGCATCCTCTGTTGTAAGGATTCGCTTGTTCCTTAGCCCCGTGTACGACGATTGTTTCGCCGCTCTCGCAGGTCTCGACTCCGTTAACGATCGAGCACCCGGGCTTGATCGGAGCTGGTCTTCCGGCGAGGCAGAGAGTGGTAGAGGAGAGGAGTACCATTGCTAGGAAGATGACAGCAATTCCTTTCACTTGAGCCATTTTTTACCAGAAAGATGATATCTTGTGGTTTTTTATGGCTAATGTTGTTGGATTATTGTTTTTGGTGATGTGAATGAGGATGAAAACATTTGCATGTATTTATAGGAATTGTTTGGGATTTTTTTGAAGGTTGTAATTTGATTCTTGAATTTCGGCTATAATGTGGAAAATTAGTGGTTTCGTTACAAAAAGGGTTTGCATTTTGAAGGTTTTTTATGAGTGGTTGTAGAATATAAACAGATGGACGATTAGTATTGCATGTAATAACAAACACTCCCTCTGTTTATCGTGTTATATACAGTCCGATTTTTTAATTTTATAATCCAAAAAACGGTATAAATTTATAAAAACATTCCCATTTATTACCTTTATTGAAAAATTTAAGAATATTCTTGGGGCATTATTGTAATTGTTATCATATTTTCGATTATGATGAGTAAAATGGACGATATATAGCATTTCAGTGAATAAACTACTTGTTTTTTTATATTTTTTTAAGAATTATCTTTGACCATGATATTTATTTTTTCACGTGAATTATAGTTTAGATTCATAATGCACTCTATGTTGTGGTGAATTCAACAATTCCTAAAAAGTGATATCAAATTCATGATTGTCCACGAATCAGGACTACTTATATGCCTAATGTGGAGGAGACCCTCGGTTATAATTAGTGTTGCCAAAAATGTGCCCCGTATCAAGATTCTACACCAACAAGAAGGTTAAAAGGTGCATGTTCAGCTGGTGTAGTGACCATTGATGAAGGATAATTAATCGTGGGGATTGACAGACTTAACCCAAAACCGACAATATCAAACTAATTTTATAGGGAGTGATATCACCTAAAATATTGCAATAGAGGTTATGTGAGAGAGAGAGAGGTCGATGGTATTTTGACGATGGTGATTTGTTTTAATGACTTAAAATAGAGTTTACGCGATAAAGATGGAAGATGTATATGTTCGATTGATTCGAAAGGTAAAATAAAGATGAAAATAAAAAGTGTGATTCAGAATAGAGTTAATATAGGACATCGTGTTTTTTAACAGTTTAGCGGGGTTGACCAACAAAATAGTACTAAAATTAAGTTAAAGTTATACCTGCTTTTTACAAGAATTGGACACACACTTGTCACTTTATAAAAAAATCAGTGATACGAATGCACTTAGAAAAAATGATAATTCTCCATTACCGATTAAATTCTGACAATGGTGTAAATTTTATTGTACAAATTCTGACAATGGTGTAAATTCAGCAATTCACGATGGTACGAATTCTGACAATGGTCTGTCAATATTTACACCATTGGCTAATAAAATAAAATTTACACCGTGATAATCCTCGGCAATTCACGGTGTAAATTTTATTTTATTTTTTACATTTCTGAATCTTTATTTTTCTATTTTAAAGTATTTTTCTGTAATAATTTGGGATATTTCATTTTTCAAAATAATACTTCCGACAATTATTTTCTCCTCATTGAACAAAAATTAACTAGAGATTTATGCTCTCAGTCTTTTGCTGTTCTATAACATTGGTGCTTGCCTATGAGTTAATTTGATATTTAGCGAGCACAATATTGGCGTCGATGTGTTCACTTAATTTGTGTTTTTCTTCGACTATAATTCTTACAATAGTATTAATGCATACATCAACGATTAATATAGTTTACGCGATAAAGATGGAAGATGTATATGTTCAATTGACTCGAAAGGTGAAAATTATAAATGTAAAATAAAAAGTATGATTGAGATAGAGTTGAAACATGACATCGTGTTTTTTAACAATTTAGCGGGGTTGACCAACAAAATAGCACATTGATGAAATTAAGTTAAGGTTATACCAGTTTTTTCCAAGAATTGGACACACACTTGTCACTTTATAAAAAATCAGGGATACGAATGTACTTAGGAAAAATGATAATTCTCCATTGCTGATTAAATTCTGACAATATATATATAATAGTCATATTATCACTATCCACGAATGAATTTCGTAGCTAATGCAACAAAATTTTGAACCCCAAACACATATCTTTCATTGTCAGAAAATAATATGTCATCACTTTCAACCCTCTCTTGCACATCGGGTGGCAACACTGCAACCTCTGTTGTAAGGATTCGCCTGTTCCGGAGTCGAATGAACTGTGATTGTTGCATCACTCTCACAGGTCTCGATTCCGTAAATGATGGAGCACCCGGGCCTGATCGGTTCAGTTCTTCCGGCCAAGCAGAGACTGGTAGAGGAGAGAAGTACCATAGCTAGGAAAACAACAGCAATTCCTTTCATTTGAGCCATTTTTAACCAGAAAGATAACTTCTTGTGGTTTTTTGTGGCTAATGGTTATGGAATTTTGTTGTTTTTGGGTGTGATGTGAATGTTAAGGAAAACATTGGATGTATTTATAGGAGCTGGTTATTGAATTTAGGGGGGTTTTGAAGGTTGTAATTTTATCCTTGAATTTCGGCAAAAAATTGTGGTTTCTTTTCTTTCTTTATTTCTTTATTTAAGGGGTACAACACGAGGAGTTTTTGTGGGTCATTCATTTTAAATTTTTAATACTATTTTCGCCCAAATATATTTAATTTTAAAATTCTGATAAAATTTGGTGCGTTATTGATGTTATGATCCGCTAAATGTGTGGTTTCGTTTTGTTTAGTAGACCAAATTAGGGTCACTAGAAGATATAAGTTATATATGTATAATCTAATTTCTTGAATCGTGATTTATTTCATTGTGTCACGACCGTTAGTTGTTTTAATTATGTCATATATTAGTCTATCATAAACACATAATTAGTAGGTATAAGTTAGTGTAGACATTACGGTTAAACAAATATTTGTGCAAGACGGCCTTCTGATAAAATAGATGTCTAATTTTCATATTTTAAACTTAAACTAGTAAGTAGATCCATTTTTAAATATACGGTAAATCATGTCTTATCATAATAAAGCCTTATATAATTGTTAGTCAATCTGTGATCATCAACAGTAAAATACAATGTCCCCATGCTTACCAGTTACTTTTCATTAATGATAAAATTTAAATTTTAAATTTTATAAACCATCTTTTTTTTTTTCCCTTTTGTATTTACTCTTTGAACTCATTTAGGGCCTCAGCAATTCACTGTGTTAATATATTATTTTTTATTTTTTATTTCTGAATCTTTGTTTTTTTTTCATTTTAAAGTATTTAAGCATCTATAATAATTTGGGATATTTCATCTTTCAAAATAATATTTCCGACAATTATTTTCTCCTCACTGAACAAAAATTAACTAGATTTATGCTTGCAGCCTTTTGTTGTTCTTCAACATTCGTGCATACGTATGATTTAATTTGATATTTAGCGAACACAATATTGGCGTCGATGTGTTTACTTAATTTGTGTTTTTCTTCGACTATTATCATTACAACAGTATTGATGTATACATCTACGATTAATATTAAGCGACAATCTGTTTAACTTGTCTTTTGGAAAGGGGCATGCTTTACGCAGTCCGTATTTTGCTTATTTGGCGGTTCAAAATAAAAATACGTTTTCGATATATATAATATAATCAATAATTATGTGTATCAGACATATGCATCATATATACTACTTTTATTGGACACACTTGCAAATCAGTTATATATCAATATCATTGTATATATGGTTATTTAATAAAAATACGGACTGCAAATAAGCAAAATACGAACTGCGTATAGAAGGGCTGTTTGGAAATCATCATGTTGAATATAAGCTATAATTCAACGTTGTTTATCCAAATATATAAGGCAAAACAAATTGATTTCAAAATAAAACCCCGTTACTCCCATGTATATTAGAGCAACGGGTGTGTGATCAAGTAATACAAAATTATATATATCAAATAATTAAAATTGGAGTGCACCTACAAACTGATTCACAAATTCTCAAAAATCTTCTATGTGATGAAGATGCAGCAGCTCCATGGGAACCACATAGTCTAGCTAGTACAAGATATCAAATTTCTTTTGAGTAATTTCGTGAAAGTAAGTGTAGTTAAAGTAGATAGACTAATTGTTCAGGAAGAGCACATTCGTGCTACCTCCTTGAACAGTTTATCTCATGTATCATTTTTAATATGAAATAAAAATATATGTGTTATCAAAAAATTATAATAATTAATATTATGCGGTAAATTTCTCTCGATCACAAGGATCGAGCACTATTACATTCCATAATCATAAATGCATCACTAATAGATCACGAAATATGTATATATGTATAAGTATAAAAATAAATATATTTATGTCGGGAAATTCTAACTTTCAAGAATGAACAGATCATAGAAAGTCGTAAGTTTCAAGAAGATCCTCGGTTATCCCCTTAGTGTTGCCAAAATGTGCCCTAGTATCAAAATTCTGCACTAACAAGTAGTTTAAAAGGTGCATGTTCAGATGGTGTCGAGGCAGTTATGAAGGACAACTAATCGTGTGGTCCTTGGTTTTAGGAATTGACAAACGACCAAATACATACAATATCATACAAATTTTATAGTGAGTGATATCACCAGAAATCTTGCAATAGAGGTTATGTGCGTGAGAGAGAGAGAGATCGTTGGTACTTTGATTATGGTGATTGGTGTTACTGACTCAAAATGGAGTTTACGCTATAAAGATGGAAGATGTATGTTCGATTGATTCGAAATGTGAAATATAAATGAACATAAAAAGTGTGATTGAGATGGAGTAGAAAATAGGACATTGTGTTTTTTTAGCACTTTAGCGGGGTTGACCAAAAATAGTACATTGGTGAAATTAAGTTAAAGTTATACCGACAATTTCAAAGAACTGGACACACACTTGTCACTTTTGCAAAAATCAGTGATACGAATGCAATTAGAAAAAATGATAATTCTCCATTACTGATTAAATTCTGACAATATATATAATAGTTAAATTATCACTAGCCACGAATGAATTTCGTAGCTAGTGCAACAAAATTTTGAACCCTAAACACATATATCTTTGTTCGTCAGAAAATAATACGTCATCACTTTCAAGCATCTCTTGCGCATCGGGTAGCAACACTGCAACCTCTGTTGTAAGGATTCGCCTGTTCCGGAGTCGAATGAACTGTGATTGTTGCATCACTCTCACAGGTCTCGATTCCGTAAATGATGGAGCACCCGGGCCTGATCGGTTCAGTTCTTCCGGCCAAGCAGAGACTGGTAGAGGAGAGAAGTACCATAGCTAGGAAAACAACAGCAATTCCTTTCATTTGAGCCATTTTTAACCAGAAAGATAACTTCTTGTGGCTAATGGTTATGGAATTTTGTTGTTTTTGTGTGTGATGTGAAAGATAAGGAAAACATTGCATGTATTTATAGGAGCTGGTTATTGAATTTAAGGGGTTTTTGAAGGTTGTAATTTCATCCTTGAATTTCGGCAAAAATGTGTGGTTTATTCTTTTCTTTTTTTCTTTTTTTAAGGGTACAACATGAGGTGTTTTCATGGACCATTCATTTTAGTAATATTTTCGTTCAAACATATTTAATTTTTGAATTCTGATAAAATTCGGTGCGTTTTTTATGATATGATCAGCTAAATGCGTGGTTTCATTTTGTTAAGTAGACCAAAATAGACATTGATGATCTTTGGTGGTCACTAGAAGATATAAGTTATATATGCATAATCTAATTTCTTGAATCGTGATTTATCTCATCTTGTCATTTATAGACTGTTAATTATTCAACATGTTATATTTTAGTCAATTATAAACAAATAATTAATAAGTAAAAGCTAATGTAGATAATACGATAATCTGAGAAAAAAATATTTGTGTAAAACGATTTTGTGGTAAAATAGATGTCTGATTCTTCACATTTTAAACCCGAATTAGTAATTAAGTTCATTTATAAATATATAACAAGTCACGTCTTGGCATAATATCGCTTCACACAATTGTTAGCAACCGGCCGTGATCATCAATGGTAATATATAACGTCCCCATGCTTACCAATTCTTTTTCATTAATGATAAATTTTAATATTAGACACATATTACAAAGATAATATTAAAAAGAAAACACCAAAACTATGCAAAAGTCTTTTTTTTCCTGTTGTGTTTACTATTTGAACTCATTTACTGTGTTAATTTTTTTTATATATATATTTTTGAATCTTTGTTTTTTCATTTAAAAGTATATGAGCATCTGTAATAATTTGGGATATTTCATCTTTCAAAACAATACTTCCGACAATTATTTTCTCCTCATTGAACAAAAATTAACTATTACATTCCATAATCATAAATGCATTACTAATAGATCATGAAATATATATATATATATATATAGAAATAGATAGATTCATTTCGGGAAATCCTAACTTTCAAGAATGATCATACGAGATCCATCTGATAATTTTTTAGTAGAACGTAGGTTTCAAGAAGATCCCCAGTAACGTTTTCCCCTTAGTATTGCCAAAAATGTAGCCTTGTATCAAAATTATGCACTAGCAAGTAGTTTAAAAGGTGCATGTTTAGATGGTGTAGCGAGCAGTTATGAAATACAACTAATAGTGTGGTTCTTGGTTTAGGAATTGACAGACAATCAAAAACATACAATATCATACAAATTTTATAGTGAGCGATACGTATCTAAAATCTTGCAATAAAGGTTATGCGTGAGAGAAAGAGAGAGAGAGCGTGATTTGACGATGATGATTGGTGTCAGTGACTCAAAATGGAGTTTACGCGATAAAGATGGAAGATGCATGTTCGATTTACTCGAAAGGTAAAATATAAACAAACATAAAAAAAAACGCGACTGAGATAGAGTAGAAAATAGAGCATTGTGCTTTTTCAACACTCTAGCTGGGTTGACCAACAAAATAGTATATTGATGAAATTAAATTAAATTTTTACCAGCATTTTCCAAAAATTGGAAAGACACTTACCACTTAACAAAAATTAGGGATAGGAATGCACTTAGGAAAAATGATGATTCTCCAATTACTGATTAAATTCTGACAATAAATATAATAGTAATATTATCACTAGCCACGAATAAAATTCTGTAGCTAATGCAACAAAAATTCGAACCCTAAACACTTATATATTTGTTTGTCAGAAAATAATACGTCATCACTTTCAAGCCTCTCTTGCGCATCGGGTGGCAACACTGCAACCTCTGTTGTAAGGATTCGCCTGTTCCGGTGTCGCGTGAATTGTTATGGTTTCACCGCTCTCGCAGGTCTCGACTCCGTCAACGATGGAGCACCCGGGTTTGATCGGATCAGTTCTTCCGGCCAAGCAGAGACTGGTAGAGGAGAGAAGTACCATAGCTAGAAAAACAACAACAATTCCTTTCATTTGAGCCATTTTTTACCAGAAAGATAACTTCTTTTGGTTTGTGTGGCTAATGGTTATGGAATTTTGTTGTTTTTGGGTGTGATGTGAATGATAAAGAAAACATAGCATATATTTATAGGAGCTGGTTATTGGATATCGAGAATTTTGAAGGTTGTAATTTCATCCTTGAATTTTGGCTAGAATGTGTGGTTTCTTCTTTTTCTTTTTTCTTTTTTTAAGTGTACAAACATGAGAAGTTTTTTGGGCCATTCATTCTAGTACCACTTTCGTCGAAACATATTTATTTTTGAATTGTGATAGGATCGTCGGTGATTTAGTAATGGTATGATCGTACTCTATTAAAACGTATAGTTTTGTTTTGTATGATAAACCAAAATAGACGTTACTTATATTAAATAGTCATTGGAAGATATGAGTTACGCGTAATCTAATTTCTCGAAGCATGATTTAACTCATATTATCTATTATAGTTGTTCAACTTATTATACATTAATCAATCATAAACAAATAATTAATATGCAAAAGCTAGTGTAGACAATATGATAATATATTATAGAAACATTTATGTCGCACGGTCTTATGATAATGATAAGGTATATGCTTATTATTATTCATATTTTGGATTCAAATTAGTAATTAGTCTCATTTTTAAATATATAACAAGTTATGCATTACACTAAAATCGTCTTATATTAATCCATCAGTTAGCATCAATAGTAAAATAGAATATGTCCCCATGTTGACCAATATTTTTCATTAATGAATAATGATATATTCTAATATTAGACACATTACAAAGATAATAATTATTATATGTTATTAAAAATAAATAAAAAGTAGAATACTATTAGCAACCAGAAAACTAATAACATCCATGAGTAAAATTAGTCTAAAAAATGCCAGTGAAAATTGAAGAAGGAATATTTGAACTCATTTAGGCCTTGGCAATTCACTGTGTTCATTTTTTTACATTTCTGAATCTTTTTTTTTTTTTTTTTCAGTTTCAAGTATTTGAAGCATGTTTATTAATTTGGGATATTTCAACTTTCAAAATAATGTTTCCGAAAATTATTTTCTCTTCAATGAATTCTGGAACGAAAATTTATGCTTGCGATCTTCTGTTGTTCTTCCACATTCGTGCTTGTGTATGAGTTAATTTGATATCTAGCGAACACAATATTAGCGTCGATGTGTTCACTTAATTTGTGTTTTTCTTCGACTATAATCATTAAAATAATATTAATGTATACATTTATGAATAATATTAAGTGACAATCTGTTTAATTAATTTGTCCGTATATCATCATCTTGATCATATAATTAAGCTATATATAATTCGACGTTTTTTAACAAAGATATAAGGCAAAACAAATTGATTTCAAAATTAAACCCCGTTACTCCAATATATATTAGAGCAACGGGTGTGTGATCAAGTAAGCCGTTTACATGAACATACAAAACTATATATATCACGTAATTAAAATTACGCGGTAAATATTCTCTCAATCACAAGGATCGAGCACTATTACATTCCATAATCATAAATGCATTACAAATAGATCATGAAACATGTATGTATATGTGTATATATATAGATAGATAGATTCATGTCGGGAAACCCTAACTTTCAGGAATGATCAGATCAGATCGATCTGATCATTCTTGAACAGAACCTCGTCGGTTTCAAGAATTAACCGGGGGTTGTTGACGGCACTTGGTTATGGCGTTGCAGCCTCTGTCGGAGTTCGGGGGCGGTTGGGTGTACGCCTTGCAAACCATGGCACCATTTTCAAGTTTACATCCAGGCTTCATCAGTTCCCCGGCCATTACGCGGCCTTCGGAAGGTTTACCGTTGAATAACAGTAAACTGGCGAGAAAGATGATCATCAGACCTTTCATTTGAGCCATTTTGAAGGAATGATGATGTGAATTATTGTCGTTGAAAATGGTGGTGAATAATTGAGGCATTTGTGACTGTTTATATAGGGTTATTTTGTGGAATTACTGGCTTAAAATCCAGGGTTTTTTATGGATTTGACGTTAATTTAGGAGTGCTTTTAGGAATGTAATTAGGGTTAGTTTTTACTGTTATTTGCATGCATGCACGTTGACCAACCATCTATTGAGAGGTTTAGGATCTAACTTTTTGTTGAGTTTTTCTCCGGGACTCGCTAGCTACGTGCATGTCCAGTTTAATTACTTCAACGAGTCTGATAAAAGTTTGAAAAAATTGTAATTATCTTTTATTAGTTCATTAATTTTTATAAATAAAATTTTAAAATATTAAATTTGAATATCTAAATATGTTTATGTACTAATGGTCGAATCATAAATTATTTTTTCTGCAATGAAAACTAACTGCTTGCAGTCTTGTTATTCTTCGACATTCGTGCTTGTGGATCTTTTCTAATTATTCCATATGAGTTAATTTGATAATTAGCTAACACAATAATATTGTAATTATTTGACCGATCATGGCAATGATGTGTTCATTTAATATGTGTTTTTTCTTCAACTATAATTGTTAGACTAAATTTCACAAAAGAAGATGATATAAGTTTGGCGAGCTACTTTATATATATCAAATTTGTTTTACGATAGAATCTTACAGTGTTTATGTACTGGACATGTTGGTACATATATGCCTTTCCACCTCCCGCTATGCTGATGAGTCAGTTATTCCTGTCATGATTCTAATATGTTATAAAAAACCGAGGTTTCCGACTTGGAAGAAGACTGCGGTGATATGTCGGAGAGGACATGAGATTAAAAAAATATAATAGGGGAATTAAAAGTAATGAGTATAATTAAATATAAAAAGTGACTCGTATATAAAGAATGTTTTGGTAAATTTTCAAATTTGCGACCTGTAAATAGGGTATGTGGTATTTATCTGAAGTTAAACATTACAGTTTAGACAAATTAATTATAGTAATTTACCTTCAGTAAAAATAAGAAGTCAAAAATATAAAATTGAAAAGCAACAATTTAATTACCTTAGTTACTATCTTTGTATAATACTAGCAGTTATCAATTTTAAATAAATACTTATCTTCAATATATTTTTTTTTGACATACTCATTATTGGTATTAGTTGATAACTAATAGTAGTTGTTTGATTAATCTACATAGTAAAATGACTTATAAGGACTTGAGCATACATTATCGGTCAATAACTTTATAAATAGTAGTTTTCATTCATATGATTTATAAAATTTCTCATGTATGATAAGTATTATTAGAAAAACATCAATGTTTGAAATAGGTAATATATATATATATATATATATATATTTCAACTGAAATAAACTATTAATTATTTATTACAATTCTTAACTAAACTAAATAATTAATCATTAAATCATTAGAAAAATGAAAATGAAATTGTCCTTTTTAATTTATTATTCATATAAAAATTGCTTAGATGTGAAATGCATGTTCACGTAAATGAAAACAAACATAGTATACTATGTATGCTCAAGATAAAAGATGGGTAAATATGAATTATTACGTTACGGATACAATTACCTCTTTCAAAAAGTTACATTTCTAGCTTTTTTAAATTAGCTTTTTGGATCCAATCAATTCTTTTAATAAGTCAATCACTAAACACTTTTAATTAGATTTTTGTGTTGGTCAAACATTTAATGTTTTCAAAAGGCTAATTTTGCTCAAAAAACTTGTTCACCGTGGTATTGTTGATCATAAATAACAATTACAACTAATTCCCTGTTCGTGCTATTAGTAAACTGATTATATGTATCATTTCAAAACCAGACATTGTCCAAATTTATGTATTGAACTCAAACTGAAAAATACAGCAAAACACCGCGCAACACGCGGTTCGGTTATACTAGTTTGCATGAATATACAAAAATATACATCACGCTACAAGGATCGAGCTCTGTGACATTCCATAATCAAAAATGTATTACGAATAGATCATGAAACGCGAGCGTGTGTGTATATAGATAGATTCATGTCGGAAAACCCTAACTTTCAAGAATTATCAGATCAGATCGATCTGATCTGATCATTCTTGAAACAGAACCTCGTCGGTTTCAAGAATTAACCGGGGGTTGTTGACGGCATCTGGTTATGGCATTGCAGCCTCTGTCAGAGTTTGGGGGCGGTTGGTGGTATGGCCTGCAAACCACAGCACCATTTTCAAGTTTACATCCAGGCTTCATCAGTTCCCTCTTTTCGCGGCCTTCGGAAGGTTTACAGTTTAATAACAGTAAACTGGCGAGAAAGATGATCAGCAGACCTTTCATTTGAGCCATGCTGATCTGAACTTTTTTGAAGGAAAGCTGAAGTGAATTCTTGTTGAAAATGATGGAGATTAATCGAGGAATTTGAGACTGTTTATACATGGTTATTTTGTGGAATTACTGGCTTAAAATCCAGGGTTTTTAATGGATTTTACGTGGATTTAGGATTGTAATTAGGGCTAGTTTTCTTGTTATTTGCATGCATGCACGTCGGCCAACCATATATGTATTGAGGTTTATAATTAATCCAGCCTCTTTTTTGAGTTTTCCCCAAATATTTCTCATTATTTTATTAATTTTCTATTTGCACACCATGATTCTTAATTAGTAATGTATTTCTCTAAAAAGCGACACCTAATTGAAGCGCACTGTTACATGCAATCCAGTATTTATTTATGCAGTCCGTATTTATTCATGAAGTGACACTAAAATTTCCAGTATCAATTCAAAAGTAAATGTGATTTTCATAAATTAAGATACATCAGGTATTTTAAATACAAACACGAACTACAACAGTAATGATGGATTTCACATATCAATTCCCTAATCTAATTATTACAAACTTTTCAAAACATTAATCATCATTTTTTAATCATATTAGGTAGCTAAAATGCTCGCGTAACTCAGAGTACTTGCATGTATATAATTATACATTCATTAGTTTTGAAAAAGAATGTCCCGTATTTCTTGAATGAAATTGACTTCTCAGTTATCTAAAACTTTCACAAAGATTTTTTTTTGAATGATAAAAACCAAGGGAATAAAATTATATTATTATAGGTTCTCAATGGCTGGCAGTAGCATCAAATCTACCAACTAAACCTGCATCCATAATGTAACCATAAATATGTGTCATTTATAATCCATAATTAGTAGTGATTAGGTAGAAGAAATACATAAATATATGAACCTATAATTGCTTCGGTTGGTTAGGGCAGTGTTTGGCCGTGAGCAATACGTTTATTATTATTATACTCCCTCCGTTCGGCTAAGATTGTCTTAGTTGACCGTTTTGACATTTTATTTGATCGTTGATGATTTTAGTTACACTTATTAGATGATGGTAAAAAATTTATATTTTGAATATATATGTTATGGAGAATCCAAAGTTATATCACGTGATTATATTTATATTGATATAATACTCTAAATTGATGGTCAAACATGCTATAGTGAATAGTACGATAAGACAAACATAGCCGAACGGAGGTAGGATTGATGATTTTCTAGTGGAATCTGAGACAGCTCTGTTCCTACTCAACCACTCCATAATAAATATCCTAACCTAGAAAGGTTGAAGAGACATTTGCTTGTATAATTGGGACAGAATAATTCTAATATAATAATATGCTGCCTCTCATATTAAGTCAAGCATATGGTTTTGTTTCTACCAATGAATCAATGTGATTAAATTTTATAAGAAAATGGGTGAAATAAGTGTAGATTGAGGTGTAATAAGCGTATAAGTAAAATGTGCATATTGATCTCGTACGGAGGAGTAATTCAACTCATTTCATGTCTCTGTAATATGTTGGATCGTGTTCAATTTAACTTATTTTCAGTAATTTTACTATCACCCGCTTCTAACATTAGCAATTTGTTATCTAACAGTACAACTTAATTAGGAGTTTAGCACTCAGACATCTTTTAACACTTTTTCAACAGTTTTCAGTATATTTTAGTTTAGCTCAACCGAACGTAATACAGATTGTGTTGGGTATAGAAAATTTATGAAAATAAACTCCAATGTTTTTAACAAAGTGAAATGAACCAAAATAAAAACATATAATTCAAAACTAGCTATAAATTAATTAAGGTGGTTCTATATGCATGACCAATTTATTTCAGCATGTTCAAATTAAAGTTAAAGTGACAATATTGTCCCTCTTTAAATATGTATCATAATTTACTAAACAATAATTTATAATTTAGATACAAATTCGATCGTTACATAAACAGGTTTAACCGTTTAAAATTAGGATTCTAGAAATGTATTTGTAAAAATTAATAAAATAATGAAGAATGATTATGAATTTTTTACTTTCATTAGATGTATTGAAGTTAATTGGACTGTACATAACAAAATCTATCACAGGCCCTATTTGCAGAGCCACATACCCTATTTGCAGAGCCCAAATCCAACAAAAATACAAAATTGCCCTCAATAAATAATAGTTTATTTTCTTTAATTTTGACCCACTTGTTCCACTTAATTTCATTTGGGAGAAATTCTCAGAAAATTTTGCAAAAAACCCGAAAATACCTAAATACTCAAGAACACCATCCTCTACTCTGATTCACGTTATGGGTACCTAGGGATCTGAAAGCCCGCCCCCCATAACTCCAGATTCCCCGAAAAAATCATCGAAATCCGACGAATTTAGCCGCCGATCGGCTGAATCAAAATCCGGCTGAAAAAGTCAACCATAACCGCCACCGCCGTTCGGCGGCGATTCGGCTCCGGCCGAGGGCAGATTCAGGTTCCCCGCATCCTCGGCAGCAAAACCCATATCATGAATCCCAATCCACCGCTTCCAATTGCTCCATCACGGGTACAAATTTGTGTGCCAATGTGTTTTTACTGTTTGTGTGTGGCAGTGGAAGAAGAAATGGTCAAAATTGGATAAGGACTGCTCAAATTACAAAGCCGCTTTTCCTCTCTCGCGGATGCCAGGGAGAAGGAAATCAATAGCTTGCAAGTTGAAATTCTTGCTCTTCAGAAATTAAGTGGAACAAGTGGGGCAAAATTTAAAAAAAAAATGTACTATTATTTATTGAGGATAATTTTGTACTTTTATTGGATTTGGGCTCTGCAAATAGGGGATGTGGCTCTGCAAATAGGGCTCCCCAAATCTATTAACGGTGATGGTGACTGAAAATCAATTAAAAGCATTAGTCTTCTTTCTTTCATAATCTGATGATCTAACTAGTTTGACTTTATATCCAACGAGGCCGACGTCAGTTGACTCGTGGTTACATATTTTTAATTTTTTGACCTGGTCTTTAATTATTAATTAATTTAACTAAATTAGTTAAATTAATTAACTGCTAGGTCAAAACATATGGATGTCAGTAAATTCTAGCACCATTCAAATGTTTTTATTGTGCGAATAGTATGACTTTTAGGGCCTTTTTAGTTTTGACAAATTGCGTAAGCTTATGTTAGTATTTTAATTCATTTCATTAATTATAATCAGTTTTCAAAATCATTTTTTAAGATTCTATAACATTTTGATAATTACCCATTTTTGAAAGTTAAATAAATAAATTGAAAAATTTTCTTCTGAGACTGTGAGACTGTCTTATGATACAGTACAAGTTATCATCAACAAAATAATAATCAACACTATCATTTATGATCATGATCAATAAAATCACCACGATAAATATTTTTAATTACTAATAAATCATCATAATCATCTTCGATCATGATGATTTGGTTGATAATAACTCATTTCTTACCATAAATATGATCAATCATTAATGAATAAAATATATCAATAAAAAGTCAAAAATAATAATACGAATGCAGAACCAACAACAATAAATATGATCATACGATCATTAATGAATCAAATTCATCAATAAAAAGTCAATAATACGAATGCAAAATCAACAACAAAATATATCATCAGAAAAAAACCAATAACATATACTAATCTGTTTCAGTTATTTCGAAATTTTCGTGTAAAATAACTGAAATCGAGAAAGTACATAATCTAATCCAGGGGCGGAATCAGGGGTTGTATAGGGCGGCGCCGGCAATCCCCAAAATTTATATTATACGCTATATTACTGTAATTCGGGATAAATGTACAGTGTAATTTTAAATTCCAACAATTCCAGTTTTATTGAGGAATTCTTAATTTTATTGTCTGATTCCGCTCTTTTTTCCCACAAGTTAAAAAAATACTACAGAGATTCGATTGTTGTACTGTTCCCGTCAAAGTGGAAATGAATCCTTTTAATAAAAGGTAATGCAAATTGCAGTGTGAAAAGTGGAAAGATCGATAAAGATTAGAGAAAAGAATTGGAATTTCCAAATTTCCAGCACAAGAAGCCAATATTTGGTGGTCACTTTTCTCAAGAAAATATATTAAAAAATTAATAAAAAAGAGCGTGAATGAAGCGAGTCAGTCAATTCTCTGCAAATATTGAAAAGAAGATCCCACTCTCCCGAAAACACAACCACCTGGGTAGGTCCTGTTACAGTGATAGTTTTTATTTTAATGAATGACAGCGAAATTTAACCGTGTTTGCTACTGATTTTTACCGTGCTCTTGTGATTCACCTACATCTGGAACTTTTTTTTAAAAAAATATTTTTGAATAATAGAGGTTGAATAAAGTGAGAAATAGCTAGGTGTGGATTGTTTAAACTGTCATTTTAAAAAAATATCGGTAGTGTTTCAAATGTAACTAACGAGATAACTTTATATCTGTATTAGTTAGTGATTTTGATTAATTGAAAAATGAACCGTTTAAAATGATCGATCCAATTAGTATAATTTAGATATATGAAATGTGTTTGGGATGAATCGACCATAAGTCTACATAAATGTATTGTTTGGCGACATAATCAAGATTTTATTATGTAAGGTGACTCTTCTTATGTTCACGTATTAGGTGTAGCTTTATAATAGATTGGTTTTGTTGGTGTTTAGACCTAAATGATTATGGATGATGCTAACATTTTTTATTACTTCAATTAGAAAGTTATGCGATAATGTCATAATCAACATCATTAAATTTAAAATATATTTTATTAGACTGTCAGCTACCGAAATTAGTTGAATGTTTTGTATTTAATGTATGGACGCCTCTTTCAATTTGATTCTAGCAATCGATGGTGGATAGTATTTATCAGTATATCAAAAATTAATGAAATGTTATAAAAAATATAATAGATAGATCTTAAAGAAAATTCTCTCTCACAAGTCACACAAATATATTATACCTATCTTGAAAAAATACATCATCAAATTCTTCAAAAATAAAATAAAATACATATCATCAAATTGACCAAATTGAATTAATATGCATTTATCCAACACCAAACAATTTGCAAATTATTAAAAAGAGCCCCAAAAAGATGGTCATGATCAAGGTGGTACTAAAATAAGTTCCGCTTTTAACCTTTTTCCCGTTCGTTTTCGCCGACACGACGAATTACGGGATACAGTCCCCACCTCCACTTTCCAGACTTCCCCTGTATCCACTCTTCCGAAAGGTGCTACCTGAAACACCACTTTTTTTTTTCTGAGAAATCATTATAAAATAATCCAGCAAGCTTCGAATCTCACAGCTCTGCTGCTTTTGACGATGCCGACAGCGTCGTCTTCCTTGCCCGAATGTGTTTCCGGGTCGGACCCATTTTTGTTTGAGCTCTGAAAGTCCGGGTTGTTGCTGATGATCTTCTTCTCCAGCTCTGGTTTGTAGTCTGCACCGACTTCAACATGGGAAAGGTCAAATCTTGCTGCATTTCAGCTTCTTCTCTGCATCTGCTTTTCTTCATTGCTGTTCAACTGGCGGGGGCCACCACCGATCAAAATGACTGTGAGTGTTTGTGTGTGTTTTGGTTTTCTGGGAATGGAGTCAAATGGTTGTCAAAGTTCGAATTTTTATGTGTTTTTTAATCATCTGGTGGTAAAATGCTATGGGATTATGTTTATGTTTCATCTTAGGAGTGGAGTCAGATGGTAGTCAAAGTTTGAGTTTTTATGTGTTTTTTGATCATCTGGTGCTAATGTGTTGTTGGATTATGTTATAGTTTCACGTAAGGAAAGAATTATGCGAGGAATGGAGTCAAATTGCTGTCAAATTTTGAATATTTATGTGTTTTTTGATCATCTGATGCTAATGTTTCATGTAAGGAAAGAATTGTTTGAGGAATGGAGTCAAATGGTAGTCAAAGTTTGAATTTTTATGTGATTTTTGATCATCTGATGCTAATAAGGTAGTAATGCTTTGTGTTTATGTTTCATGTAAGGAAAGGATTATCTGAGGAATGTTGTCTAATGTAGTCAAATTTTGAATATTTACGTGTTTTATGATCATCTGGTGCTGATAGTTATTGGATTATGTTTTTGTTTCATGTTAAGGAAAGAATTATACCTGAGGAATGGAGTCAAATGGTAGTCAAAGTTTGAATTTTTATGTGTTTTTTGATCATCTGATGCTAGTATGTTATTGAATTGTGTTCGTGTTTCATGTGAGGAAAGAATATGATAGTATCTATTACTTTCGATAAATGTTTGCATTTTTCTAATTATCCTCTGGATATGTTTTCTTGCGAATTGGCAGTGACAGCTGCTCAGGTTTTGTACTCTTCATTGAACAGTCCTCCACAGCTGACTGGATGGAAATCCAGTGGGGGCGATCCGTGTGGAGAGGCGTGGATGGGGATCGCATGTCAAGGTTCTGCAATCGTTTCAATGTGAGTGTCTGTATTGATGGTTGTAGGTCGTTGAAGTAGTGAAGTGTGGTTTCATATTAAAATGCTCGTTGTTTTGTGATAGCCAATTATCTAGGCTGGGACTGAATGGATCGCTGGGATACAATCTCAATGGTTTCACGTCGTTGCAGACAATGTAAGCGATCCTGTATTTCATTATTAGTGGTTGAAAAGCTGTTAAAAGTGATGTTTTTTACGTGTGTGATGTATTTGTTGGTTGGTTTCTTAGGGATTTGAGTGACAATGGCATCCATGATTACATTCCGTATCAGCTTCCTCCGAACCTCACAAGCCTGTAACTTTCTGATACCATGAAGCTTTTGTTTTCTGTTTTGACTTATTTGATTCACTCGTATGCTGATAGAGAAATCTCGCCTCTTGCAGAAATCTCGCCAACAACAATTTGAGTGGGAGTCTTCCATACTCGCTCACTGCCATGCCTGCACTTATTTACTTGTGAGTTGCATTTGCTTGGTGATTTCCGTTGTTGATTGTTGTATATCGTAGTGGACGATTTCATTAATTTTTTTTATTTCTGTTCTTCGTGATATTAGGAATGTCAGCCACAACTCACTATCTCAGCCAGTTGGAGACATCTTCAGTAATCGTTCTAGCATGGCAAGCCTGTAAGGCGTCTGATTTTAGACTCCGTCATTTCATTGCTTTAATGTGGATGCTAAACATTATGTGTCGACTTGAATGCATGCCAGGGATCTTTCGGGAAACAACTTCACCGGAGACCTTCCACCATCCATGAGTTTATTATCAAATCTTTCTACTCTGTAAGTGGCCCATGGCACTCCTTGTCTAGTTTTGTTTTGGCTACTTGATTCTAACGATGTACGTTTTGTTTCCAGTCATGTGCAGAACAATCGGTTAACTGGTTCACTAAACTTATTGGTTGGTTTGCCACTGACAGATCTGTAAGCAAAGTTTCCTTCTTGGAACTACCGAGTATTTTTATGTCAAAATTTTATCTCACTGACCGTGCTTTTGTCTACTTTGTTCTTCTGTTTTGTCGTAGAAATGTGGCAAACAATAATCTCTCTGGATGGATACCACAAGAGCTTCTTTCGATCCCAAACTTTAAGTAAGCTGAACATATTAAAATGATTCTTTTCTATAGTTTAACGACATCGTGATTAACTTCTTGCATGAAACAGATCCGATGGAAACCTGTTCACTAATGGTCCTGCTCCTCCTCCACCACCGTTCATCCCTCCCCCTCCCGGTAGACGTGTAGCTCCTCAAGCACCTCCGGGCTCCAAGGGTCAACCCGCACGTCCAAGTAACACTGAGAACGGAGGAGATAAGGGATTGAAAGCTGGACCTATCATAGGCATCGTTTTGGGCTCTTCTTTGGCTGCTTTCCTTCTGATAGTCGCTCTTGTTTTCTGCCTTCGAAAGGGGAAAAAGAAAGAAACTGCTGCAAGACCGTCTTCTGGAAGTATTTCTGCTGGTATTTTTCTCGTAATCCTTCCATTCTTTTGATCTCTGTCGATGTTCTTTTGCATATCTGTGATAATGGCTGTATTCTAATCGTAGTGAATAAAGAAAGGGTAGAAGAAAGAGCCACACCAGCTACCAATACCATAGACTTGAAGCCCCCTCCATCAGAGCAAGCGACGGTTGAGAAGATACCCGGTCGGAATGGGTCGACGAAGAAAGTAAAATCCCCGATAACTGCAACATCCTATACAGTGGCTGCTCTCCAGACGGCAACAAATAGCTTCACTCAAGAAAACATCATCGGTGAAGGTTCACTTGGTCGGGTTTATAGGGCTGAATTTCCCAATGGAAAGGTACCAATTTTAGCATAAAAGGTCCTTTTCATTTTAGTGATAAATTAATCAATTTCATTCATGAATTATATACAGGTTATGGCAATTAAGAAAATCGATAGTGCAGCGCTTTCCCTACAAGAGGAAGACAATTTCCTTGAAGCCGTCTCGAGTATGTCACGGCTGAGACATCCGAACATAGTCCAGCTGGCGGGATACTGTGCAGAGCACAGCCAGCGTCTTCTGGTATATGATTATATCGGAAACGGTAGTTTGCACGACATGCTGCACTTTGCCGACGAGAGAAGCAAGCTGCTAACATGGAACGCCCGAGTCCGGGTTGCACTTGGCACTGCTAGGGCTCTAGAGTAAGTTATCTGCTAATAAAAAATTCATCACAATAATCTGCAAACTCCCCCGAAAATTCATTTTTTTTTATAAATATGACGATTCTTAGGTATTTGCACGAAGTTTGCCTGCCCTCGGTTGTACATAGAAACTTGAAGTCGGCAAATATAATGTTGGATGAAGAGCTGAACGCACATTTATCAGACTGTGGTTTGGCTGCTTTAACACCAAACACCGAGCGACAGGTAACCTTAAACACATTTGCTCAACCGGGAAATGTTTTGCTCCACACATTTTGCCTAATGAGATTTTCTCGAACAGGCATCATCCACACAGTTTGTTGGTTCATTCGGTTACAGTGCTCCAGAATTCGCCTTATCCGGTATATATACTGTTAAAAGCGACGTGTACAGTTTTGGTGTGGTAATGTTGGAGCTTTTGACAGGCCGAAAGCCCCTCGATAGGTAAATTTCTTTCTTATCTTTCCGTTCAGTTCTTTTTATTCATGTTCATCGTATAAATATACTGTCATTTTGTAGCTCGAGAGTAAGATCAGAACAGTCGCTCGTGAGGTGGGCCACGCCTCAGCTTCACGACATCGATGCCTTGGCTAAAATGGTCGATCCAACTCTAAACGGAATGTATGCTGCAAAGTCTCTCTCCCGATTTGCTGATATAATCGCCCTATGCGTTCAGGTATCAATACATTGTTCAATACTTATACTGATTCCCGATTGCAATTTCTGTTACCGTGATCTGAATTTTTTTCCGAGCAGCCTGAACCGGAATTCCGGCCTCCCATGTCAGAAGTGGTACAAGCACTGGTGAAGCTAATGCAGAGGTCGAATTTCAATTCCAGGCGGTCCAATGACGAGTCGGGTTTCTCGTACAAGACTCCCGATCACGACGCTTATGAGATTTCATGATCAACCGCGCCCCCGACTGAAATGCAGCCTCTGCAATTTTGTATACATTTGTGTAGAGGTGATTATTATCATTTCTTGGTTCAATTTTCTGATTGAAAGATAAAAGGGAAAGAAGTGAGAAAGCCTGTAATGTGATTGTACAAAAATTCATCTGACAATATATGAGCATGGAATTACTCTTTCCCTCTAAAATGATCCTTTTTTCTCATTCACGTTTTAACTGTGATTTTTTTTATTTTTTCTTCATTTTATTTATCTAAGATAAAAAGATTAAATTAAGAGTCAGTGTAAAAATTATGTGTTCTTTAGAGCAAGTTGGCTCATCTTCTCAGATCTAAACAGGCTGGAAAAAACGTGTTTGGGAGGTCATAAATCTGATGATTTGATTAATAAACTAAATTTTAATATTTTTAATCCTCTAATAAATTGAATATTTATCTATAAAACAAATAATTAATGTTACAAATGTATCTTCTTCTTCTTCTAAAAATTGGAGAAATTATCTAAGATTTAAAAATTTACATCTATCTTTAAATTCTCTAAAATTTGAACAGAGATAAGAAATTTATGTATATCTTTATTTTTTTATTTGTAATTTGTGAGTGTAATGTATAGAGATTTCAAACCAATCAATTAGTCCCGTTCCTTTGAATTCATCAGCAAATCAGTTCATCAGAAATATGAGCCGAACTTCTCATAAACTTTTAATTATACTTAAATTCTAATGCATTAATTTTTATTTTATTCAATTCAATTTAATTACAGAACAGATCTTAATTATGATGTTCTATTTTATTCACAACTCAACTAAATAATTATCATGAGAATTGGTTTTTTATTGAAAATGATTGGCTGAAAATTGGTCAAAAATAAAAACCAATAAAAAAAGTCACGCATTTTGAATGTTTGTGACCAATACAATCTGTCAAAAAGAGTCACGACCAATATAAAAGAGCGTCAAGTTTAAGTTTTCTACGCCGCCTCACTGGGCCCACTTTTCCCGGTAACATTGTCGAGAAATCTGCAATAATTTTTACAGGAAATTCGAGATTTACCCAAAAAATTTCCACATTCTTGCAATTATGCCCTCCCTTACCGGGTCGGGCAGCTCGCTTTCGTCGGATTCATCGTCTTCCCCATCTCCTTCCTCCTCCACGACGTCGTTTTGCCGGTGGTTCGGATTTGCGTCGCCGGCACCGGCGCCGGCGAAGAAGCGGAAATGGCGATCGTGCTTCCGACGCCAGCTGGGCATGCTCGTATTAATGTCGGTGCTCATCTTCTTCTGCGTGAATTGCTGGATGCTTTTGCGGATTCGGGATTCGAGTCGCCCGACGAACCGGGTCAAGCTGAAGTTCCTGAAACAGAATGCCTCTACTGTATCAATCAAGGTAAAGTATGGAGAAATGTTGATGTTTTAGCTTAAAAGTTTCAAACTTTGTCACATTTTTACTGTTTGATTGGATTTTACTGTTTTGCATAGTGGATGTGAATTTATGAGTGTGGCAATGCAGGAGGAGCTTGTGAAGCTTGGTAAAGGAAAAAGGCCTCAGAAAACCATCTATGCAAGGCTCTTGGGGAAGGCTGTACATGCCTTAGCCGAGGTACGAAAAACTGTATTTTTTCTTCAAAAAATCATACTTTAGAGCTAGTGAAATTATGCCCGGATATCGTAAATGCTGTTGAGGTAGCCTGTTTGATAGTTCTGTTAGTTTTCAAAAATTCTTACTTTGTAATTTTGAGTATCGAATTGGAAGCTAGGAAATCATAAGTGTTGTTAAATTAGTCTGTTTGATAGTCCATTTTATGATGATGCTAAAGGAATTTCAGGCCAGAAGAAATGAATGATAATGCTGTATTTCAGGGGCAGAATAAGCCGGAGCCGAAGGACTTGTGGGTGGAACCATACGCTCGTGCTTCTTCCTGGAAACCTTGTGCTGAACAGCGTGATTGGAAGCCTAGTGGTATGTAGATGTTCGTCTCTTTCTCTTTATATGAGTGAATTTATGTTTAATGTTTGCACGGAGGTAATATTGAACGGTATGTTTCAGAGGGCGATAATGGCTATATAATGATTACTGCAAATGGTGGGATTAACCAGCAACGAGTTGCTGTAAGTTATGTCTACGATGAGTTTTTCACTTTGTGTTTTTCTACCTGCTTTGTATTGTTTTGATGGTTGAGATTTCAAAATTATTTCCGATTACAGATTTGCAATGCTGTAGCTGTTGCTAGATTGCTTAATGCGACCCTCGTTCTTCCAAAGTTCATGTACAGCAGCGTATGGAAAGATATTAGGTGAGTATTTCTCTCTTACTATTTCACGCTCGCCTGTATAATGATCAACTGAGCAAAGTTCTGCAATTTAATGATATAACCATTGTAATGACTGAGAGGTTGTACGATTTCTTAGCCAGTTTGGCGATATCTATCAACAGGAGTATTTCATCAACTATTTGAAACCCGATGTTCGAATTGTGGAGGAGCTTCCAAACGAGCTGCAGTCGTTAGATCTGGAAGCTCTTGGCAGTTTGGTGAGATTCTTTCCGATTCTAAACCGATTGAACACTGAAATTTGTCGAGTATTTTGTCATCGTGATTCCTTCCGAGTCATTATCCAGTATTTTGTCTGAAATTTGGTCTTTCAACTAGATTTCAGATGCCGATATAGTGAAAGAAGCCAAGCCCGGTTTTTATAAAAAGTACATTCTTCCCATTTTACTCAAAAATAGAGTGGTACATTTTGTCGGGTTTGGGAACCGTTTGGCATCGGACCCGATCCCATCTAAAGTGCAGGTGAGCAGTGCATTAGTTTGTATATGTCGTATGTCGTTGTATATATTGTGTCCTAATATACGGACTTCATCTAGAGACTTCGCTGCAGATGCAACTTCCATGCTCTGAGATTCATTCCAAAAATAGAAGAAGCTGCAGCTTTACTCATTGGACGAATGCGGCAGAACATCACCCAACTCGGGCCGTTGGATAAGCAGCTTCTCGGTCCATTTGCAAGGGCGGAAAGCAAGTCGAGGAAACCTCGTTCAATCAAAGCTTCCAATTACGTAGCTTTGCATCTGAGGTTTGAAATCGACATGGTGGCGCATTCTCTATGTGAGTTTGGAGGCGGCCCCATCGAGCATGAAGTTCTAGAAGCTTATCGAAGAGAACACTTCCCCGGCTTAGTGGAGCTCATGAAAACTCAAAAGTACGCCACTTTTTCCCGTCTTTACACCTTCATATGTGTGTGTGTGTGTGTATTTTTAACCTCTCGACTTATGAAAAGCTCTTCCAGATTGCCTTCACCGGAAGCACTCAGGGCAGAAGGGCTGTGTCCACTGATGCCCGAGGAGACAGCTCTCATGCTTGCAGCCCTCGGTTTTAACCGTAGGACTCGCATTTATCTCGCCGGAGCGCATATTTATGGCGAGTCACGACTTTCTGCATTAACCACCTTGTTTCCCAATTTAGTAACCAAAGAAAGCCTGCTTTCTGCAACAGAAATCAATCCATTTCGAAACTATTCTTCCCAGGTAAACTTAAACCAGACAAATCAGATTCTTCAAACATTTAGTTATAAAATTTTGTTACGGTTTATTTGCAGTTAGCTGCGCTGGACTTCGTAGCGTGCACGGCTTCAGATATGTTTGCCATGACAGATTCCGGCAGTCAGTTTTCATCTCTGGTGTCGGGTTACAGAATCTACTATGGCGGTGGGAAAATGCCGACAATCCGGCCAAACAAGCGGAGACTTGCTGATATTTTCGTGAAGAACAATACGATTGAGTGGAAGGTTTTCGAGCTGAGGGTTCGGAAGGCAGTCAGGCAAACCAAGCGGGTTTTTTCCCGGCCGGTAGGTCGTAGCGTGTATAGATATCCCCGGTGTAAAGACTGTATGTGCTATACTGATGTATCTTGAAGCAAATGATACATTTTTTTTACAGAAATATATATATATCATTCTTTTACAGACATTTTTGTTTCTTTTACTGTTTCGAGTTTACCGGAACAGTAAAAACTGACAGCTGAAATCTGACAATGTGGTTAAGGCTTCCGGTGAGTACGATTTCTCCGAAGCTGTAGTCATTCAGAGCCTGTATGACAGTGAGCTTGATTTCCAGAACCTGGATCCCTCCGGGTGCAATGGTGAACCAAGGCGGTTCTATATCGACAGTTATTCCAGGCGGTGTTTGGGCGGCAGAGACGTAAGTCTCTGTCTTGTTCGCCACACTGGTGAGAATCCGGCGAACAATTCTTGAGCCCGAGAGCGATGTTATGGTCAGAGATGGCAGGTTGAGGTCGGCCGGAGTTCCAAATGCCCGCCCGGCACACGATTCTCCGGTGGCTGCATGGAACATGCCTGGATCCAGGTCTGGAAGAGAGCACAGAAAGCTGAGGTAATCTCCATATCCTGAGAAAGACTAGAAATCAGTGCTTCATTACATTTAAAACAGTACATATATATATATATATATACACGTGTGTGTGTGTTTTCTCTTACCAGCAGAGAGAACAAGCCCGGGATCGAGGGCCCGAACGGGCTCGACATGGCCCGACCCGAACCCGAACGGAGCTGCAGTGAAGAGGCTGTCGATTTTGAACCCGCGTGTCATGATCTGATCTCCCTGGTTGTCGTATTTCGTTGCAGTTGTCGACATTGCTGACCCGATCATCGATGGACCCCACGTTGGATTCCGCTGCCTGAGGAGCGCGGCGATGCCTGCAATGTGAGGCGTCGCCATGCTCGTTCCAGACAGCAGAGCGAAACTTTGTTCTGCATAGGTTGGGTCCGAAGCACTCATCGGGCTCCAGGCAGCCCATATCTGATGCCCTGGAGCGAGGATATCGGGCTTGAGAACATCCACAGGGGTCTTGTTCTGGTTCTGGTAATCGGGCCCTCTCGCGGAGAATCTGCTGACTATTGGAGCCCGGCCCGAAAATGAAGCCACTCTCCCCTCATCAATGGAAGCTCTTGCATTCCCTGTTTGCTGCTCGTAGTAGCGCATCACGATAACTGCATCGCTGATCCTAGGTATCAGAATGCCTGGTACTAGGAATGGAACGGGCTCGGCTATGAAGTCTCCGAATTTTGGATTTGCAAGGAGGACAAATCCCATGAAGCCAAGAGCCCTAGCTGTCTGAAGAATCCTTGTCAGGGACGAGGTTCCACGCGCAAAACCGTCTGAAAATGTACACATCACGACGCTTCCTCGTACCACAGAAGGGTTCAGTGCCTCAGGATGCTGACACTCATCTAAATAATCTGTCGTACGAGGAAAAATCCCATCTGTAATAACAGCGTCTCTAGCCAGGACCAGTCTATGATTCACCAGGCCCGCGCCAAAACTCGGACCTAGACATGTAAGACGAGTTCAGATTCCGTTTTCTGTAAGAAACGAGGTTAAAATTAAGGTTTCATTTGTACCTGACAAGCCAACGCCCGCGATTCGCTGGCCATCGCCTAGGATGAGAGTTCCTAGGTAGGTCCTGTCAGTGTCCGAGGCAGCTACCCCGTAGACCCACGGGCTGTATGACACGACAGTGTAAGGGCCCGGCCCGCCATTTCCAACAGCCTGCGCTATGAACTTCCCAGCCCGGTTCGCAGCAAGCATGAAAACATCAAACATGCCTAGAAATGTCACTGTGTCTGGTGGCGGTTCATCCGGCCCGATGGACAGTGATATGATGTCCACCCCATCTGACACAGCCTGCACATTTCACACACCATATATATAATCAACAACCTAACTATCTCCACTTGAACTGAACCAAACTAAATCGAGCTGAAATGCAGTGCCTTACTTGATCAATTGCAGCTAGGACATCCGCTAAGGATCCAATGCTCGGATAAATCGCTTTGTAAACTGCAATTCGCGCTCGGGGTGCCATTCCGCTAGCTCTTCCATAGTAAAATCCGTCGATAACCACCGGAACTCCATGGTTTCCGGCAGCAATCGAAGCCACGTGGCTGCATCACAATAAGCATCATGATCTGAGCAGAAATGTTAAACTGAATCAAACTAAATATGACTAAATCAGACCTTCCATGGCCAACAGCATCGAAAGGGGACCGATAATCTGCAGATCCATTAAGTCTTCCAGTAGCTTCAGCGCCGGCGGAGAAGAACCTTGCAGAAACAATCTTTCCATTACAGGAAGTTTCTAGAAATAGAGGGCCGCCCTGACAAACACCTGAGAAACGAGGAAGTGGTCCATAAGGGTTTATCGGATCATTAGCGAAGCTCGGGTGGTTTTGATTGATCCCAGAATCTATCACTCCGATCACCACCCCTTCGCCGGCGTTCCTATCTCCGCCGGCCTGTGTCCAAACCGCCGGAATTCCTAAAAATTCCGGTGTATAAGTAGTCATCGATTTCACTCTCCGGTCCTTCTCCACCATCTTTACACCACTCGCATTCTTAATCTTCTCAATCTGCAGATTGAAATCACTCATCAGGATTCAAATCGCATGAAAAATGTTAAAAAATTCTGAGTTTTCTGAGAAAATAAGGATTTTTGTTTTTGCCTGAGATGGAGCTGTGTGGACGGCAAAGCCATTAACGATGTGCTTGAAGCTGTAAAGCTTGTTATAGCTTCCTGAATCCAATGCACTTTCCAGAAACTGATCATGCGAGCTGATCAAATGCTTTGCACGAACCTCGGACTTTTCACTAAAAAACATCATATGATCATATCAACAAAATCATATGTATGTGTGTGTATGTATGTATGTATGTATGTATGTATGTATGTATGAATACATACCTGGTGAGTCCTTTTCCGTTTTCTTGATGAAATGCGACGGGATTTCCTTCCATGAGAACTAAGTAAACGTCGCGATCTTCACCGCTACATAGAACAGACAGCAGAGTGAGAATAACAACGATAATATATCTGCGGATCGCCATGGCGGACTGAGATTTGGAGCTCTGAGAATTTTTCTAGGGTTTTTAAGGTTATCATTCGACTGCAAATTGGCTTTTTTTGAAGTATCATGGTCCATGAATCTCCTGAACTGAGTTTGATTAGTTCCATGCAAAGCCTATGAGATAAACGTGATGTTACAGCGTAAAGTTAACGATGTAACTGAAAAATCTTACGTTTTTTTTCATTACATGAATTCAAATGATTTTCTTGCTACTTTTGTTTTGTCAGTTTCTTCGGAAAAGTCATACTTTCCATTTAAATCCATTGAATATTAGTCTGAATTAAATTTACAGAATAATTCCCTTTTAAAATCACATGCATTATACGTTTCTTCGTATAAAAAAACAAAAAAAAAAATTCATGCATTTCTGCAGATATCATATGAAAAATGGCACTTCAGTCACAATTTAAATCAAAATTCGGCCTGTATTTATGCATTACTTTGGGAAAACGTTGTATTCATTCATATCCTACGTTAGAAAAATAACAAGAAATTATTGTTTTTTTGTAAAACTATTTTCAAAATAGAATGGAATGAAATCACAAAGTTTTATCATATATTACAAACACTGACAATAATAATATCCAAACATCCAGAAATTATTCAGACAAGTTCAAACATCCTAAATAGCTTATTAAACTAAGGTTTAAGTTTGTTCGAAAGTCTCGAAACAACTACTACAACACACAGCCATCCTCCTAGTGTCCTAATTCATGAACTCATGAATCTAGGAGGGAAATCTAGAACCTAGGACCCGCGCAGAGACAGACAGACACCATCGCCCCGGAACATAAGACACCTAGGGAGCCTCCTCCTTCTTCAGCCTCTTCGATGGAGCCTGCATCTGAAACAAACAACCTTAATTAGTACGAGAATATAATCTTAAACATTATGAGCAAATCAACACAAATTAAGACAATAATCCCGGCCAATTTAAGCACGCACGCACGCACAAACACGGTATTTGTTACTCAATTGGAAAACTAACGAGTATTTCAAGTACAAATCTTTGTAGTTTCAAGAACTCTACTTTGTCAGAACCAAAGTTTATCATCGAGGATTGAACTTTTCCGGTTGAAATGACAAGTTACACACAATAACATGGTCAAACAACCGATGAAAAATGAGATATTTTTTATTTCATGTCACCGCATTAAAAAACAATTAGCATTAATGATTTGTTTCATGGATGATCAAAAACCCAAGCAAATTCAGAAGAACAAACTTTCATCAAGATGGACTTGAACTTTCCTGGTTAAAATCACAACGATATTCCAAAAAATGAAAAAAAATAAAAAAATTAACTGATACCAAATATTTATCAGAATATATATATATATATATATATCCTTCTGATCTGTGTATTAAGTGTTATACTTCCCACTAATCAACCACACAAAGCATTAATGAAATGACGATCCTATCCTTTTAGTCAAAGTTTGTTTCGGTTCATAAATGTAGTGTTACATCATCTCATCTTCCAGCACTTCTTTTCAAAAACAAAAGCTAACATAAATACAAAAACATCACACCTAATTTCCATTTTATTGCTTTACCGGAATTAAAATATTAGAAGAAAAAAGTCGGAGAGGAATACTTATTAAAAATTGTGGGTAACGTAAGTATGGCAACTGTCACACGACTCATCCTTTGAATGATTGTACATATTTGCACATGATATATGCACGCAACAGACAAAGGCAACCTTAAAACTAGATTCAT
This sequence comes from Sherardia arvensis, assembly GCA_948330725.1. NCBI lineage: Eukaryota > Viridiplantae > Streptophyta > Magnoliopsida > Gentianales > Rubiaceae > Sherardia > Sherardia arvensis. Next base: position 497,915 of record OX415236.1, on the reverse strand, counting down.
CTCAGACACAAAACTGCATATGTATGCACAATCAAAACTGCAGCAACCTTAAAACCGAATTTCAACTTAGATTGCAAAATAACACATAATTTTGCAAAGAGCATAAAATGAGTAGTCTGACCTGGCTGCCTCGGGTGGGGGTGGTGGGAATTGCAGGAGATGACTCCCTCTTCGGCTCGGATGGGGATGGCTCCCTCTTCACATCCGAAGCAGCACAGTCGGTACACATGAACAGGTCCATCTTCTTGGTCTGCTCGGGAGTCATACTTAGACAGGCTGGATGGAACCTAGAAACAACACCGACAAATCCAAGCCAGTTCATTCATTAGTTAGCAACCCGAGAATACATACTAAGTCAAAAAAAAAACTGAAATTGAACTAGAAATACTAGAGATCCAAAGCAAAAGATATGGAGAATCTTCCTAACTCCTAAAAGCTTTCATCTTTTATAAGCATAGAAGAGATAGAAGCAAAATTGACACGTTCCCTCTTCCCTCTTTTAACTGCTCGTCATACATTATACACAGATCATAAAAAGACTGGATTTTTTCTCAAATTCCTTCAAAAAAGACAGGATTTTTCTCAATTGTCCATCGAAAATTTCACTGTATCGAGCAATAAAGATGTGAACTTACCAATCCTTGCACCCCTCACACTGCACCATAAGATCGTCAGGGTTGTAAGGCATCTCACATTTGCAGTACCTACAATATATGAAGCATAAAAGGATTATCAATAAACCACGTAAAATGATAAGAGCAACGTTTTCATCAAGATGGACTTGGTTGAAGTAAAACTCATCAAGGATGTTCCAAAAAAGATGCAAAAATTGAGAAAAAACAACAGTTTCGTAAAAAAGACTTGAACTTTTTAATTGAAATCACATGAAACTGCATGTTCTAGTACAAAATGGATCAGATTTACTGACTAAACTATACTTGGAAAATATATTTATCAGAATATATGACTCTACTGATATATTTCCCACTAACTAACCACGTACGGACTGTACAAAAGACTCCAACAGAAACCTCCTACATTCTAGGCTCATGATCCACACACGAACAGGTTGTTGCTTTTATTGAGCAACTAACTAAACTAGTAAAGACTAATTCAAACTACAGTAAAATAGTAGGATTAACCTAACAAAAACTCATCAAAGACTTGAACTTTCATAGTTAAAACTCACAAAAGAAGAAAAAAAACCATTGAAATCAGAAATGAAACTCACACAAAACCATTGAAAATCGATATGAAACTGACAGAACAATTAAAATGAGTAAGGGAACTCACACAGCAACCCGATCAGGGATGAAAGCCCCAGTCTTGGCATTGTAGTTGAACCGACAGTAGTAATCCTCAGGTCCAACACTCGAGAGCTTTGTGTAGTTCTTGAAGGAGTGCACATAGCACTTCCCTTCAATAGTCTGAGCACTCTGAGTGTCAACGTGGTCAGACAAAAACAGCTCCTTTGATCCGTGAAACTGCCTGCGACCTCCTTGGGCGTCCTCAGGCCTATAGTACCACTGAATATCCACATTGTAGCTGCTGCGGGTAGGCTCAATTTTCTTCACCTTTCCTATGTAGGGTGCTTTGCTCGAATCAGGAGAACGCAGAGTCACACAGTCATCAACTGCAAATTGGAAATAACACAGCATCAACTCAACCATTTGATGAATCAAAACCACAAATCAAACCAAAATAAACATTTCGATGACCTCAATAATCAATCAAACACAACCCCATCATCAAACCAAAATCACAGTTGAATAGCCTCAATAATCAATCAAACACAGCCCAGAATTAAGCAAAGAACATAAACCATGCATCATTTGATCAAAACCACAACACCAAACCAAAATCCAAGTTCAATAACCTAAAAAACCAATCAAACACAGCCCAGATTTCATCTAGCAAAACAAACATGCATTGTTGAATCAAGCACCATGACAAGACATCCATTAAAAAGGTACAGTCTTGACAAAGATTAACAGCCAAAACCCAACCTAAAACTCACAAACACGCAATCTCTGCATCAAAAACAAAACTACAGCCACACAAATCACCAAAAATCAAACCAAAACCCTTTGCTTTCAAAAGGGCATTCACACAAATGCAACAAAATCCTCTTTTAGAAAATGAAAGCAATCAAAGACCTCGGAATCAAATTATACCTCGGACGACCTTGTCGGTTCCTTTGATGGTGAATGAATCAACAACACGCCTTGCGGGACGGCCGGTTTTCGCCATTGGAGGGTTTGGAAGTGCAGCAGAAGCACAGTGAAATATCTCTGCGGAGAAATGTGATTATATATACAGCTGGAAAATATATATAAAGGACGTGAAATGTCTTTTCGAAGGTGCTTTCTTGAGTTCATAAGAAGTTAAAGGACCGATTGGAAATAAAAAGTGGGTCCACTAAAAGGTACTCTGTCCTTTCAGGGAAAGAATTGAAGGAAAGTGAAAATTGTCAAGTGGTCCTTGATGTTTTGGTAAGTGTTGTCAAAGGCCCAGTAAATGCATTTCTGTTACGTTTCATTGTGACATTTTTATGTAAAACGGATGCTTTTCCTTTTTTCGGTTTGGATTTTTGTAGATGCATCTAGCCATATATGTCATGCTTTATTTTATTTTATTTCATTTATATTTTATAATATAAATACGTTGATATTTTATTATAATTGCATAAGAAATTGAGCTTTATTCAAACTTTGTTACATTCATAAATGCAGTTTCATCATATTTTCCCGTATTTTCTTTTCAAAAACAAAATGTTGATGCTTCTGGATTTATTATTGTTTGATTGAAACAAATTGAATCGAACTAAATAGTATTTATAAATAGGATTAATAGTATGAGTAAAATCCAATTCTGCATAGTTTTGAACGAACTGGAGTAAAATATTAATTTTTTGAAAAATATAATTAGCGTGATTAAATTTGTATGAATTTGATTAAATCATATATTTGTTAAATTAAAATAAACTAAACTTACATACTTACAAGTTCAAGAAAATATACACAAAATACATTTGAATATTTTTGGAATGTTATATGCAGTCCGTTATTTTACTCTATATAAATATGAATTTATAGGTATGAATTTATGAAATTACCTCATTTATTATGTTTAATAAAAATATAATATTTAAAGAATGCTATCGTTAAAAATTTCAATGTTATTTTATAATTATAATAATAAATTATTGAACTGTGTATAATATTTGAAAAGAAGAACACGCATAAGATAAATACAAAACATCGCAACTAATTTCCAATATAATCCTTTGTCGGTATTATAATATATTAGAAGAAAATAGGGAGAGAAACACTGATTAATAAATTGTGCTAAAACGTAAATATGGCAACTGTCCCTTTCATTTATCCTTTGAATCCACCTAATTTGATGACGTAATTGTCTAGCCTTTAATTGTTGGATTCTTAGAAATATATATTTCCATATTTGCTCGGTTCATTGAATTTAGCTTCTAAAATTTGTAGCTTTTAATAACTTGCTTCTTTTTTAAAAAAATGTTGTCACATTCCTAAAAAAAAAAAATTTTGTTGTCACAAATGAATTGAAAATAAATATATTACCTGAAATATATTGAATTGAAGTAAAAAAAATAAATGTACTGAAAATAATAATATTATACTAGATTTTATCAAAGTTTTGACCGTGCGGAGAAAATAGTCCCTAAAATTATATTTTAGAAAAGTTCTGAATTAAACTTAACTAAGCTAAATTCAGAGACGTTGCTTCTAAATTTGGAATTCTAAAAATAGAAAGTAGTTGAAGTGTTTGTATTGAAGAGAGGCCTAAAAGCCCGTTATTTTTGGCTTCTGCCAGCCCAGAAGAGAGCTGATCCAGCTGAGTAACAAAACCAGGCCCGCTTGAAGCCCACTTCAGCATTTCTTCAAATTCAAGAACTTTTGTACATAAGTGTTGTTGATCAATAAAAGATCTTGAGTAAGATTTAGGGTCTGTTCTCACCATCTTATTTCAATCGAACATCTTATTTCAATCGAACGGTAATCAGGGCCGTGCCAACGTATTTTGAGACCCTATCGAAAATGTAATTCCGGGGCCCTTTCTGAGATATTTTTTTTTCAAAAACCCAAATTCAAAAAAGAAAAACCCCTTCAAGGAAATTAAAAGGCACAAATTTATAAAGAAAATGGCCTTTTAGAAAATATCTATATTTTTAAACAATAAAAAATACACATATATAATACTCCTAAATATTTTTTTTGGGCCCTTTAAAATTTTGGGCCCTGTGCGGAAGCACAGCCCGCACTGCATCAGGCCCGGGCCTGACAGTAATGATAGCGAATATGAAATGATTTTGTTTATCAAATTATATTTTATGTGATTGAACTGGATTGATAACATAAAAGTGTATACATGCATCATTATTATGTATTTGAATGTTAAAAGATAATAATATTAATTTCCATGTCGAATAATAGATACGAATATGAAAATATGGCGTATAGATGTGCATGCAAAGCCTATGCATTCTTAGTGGCATCCAACACACATAATCCATCTTCCATTATGTTTATCTTGTCAAGTATTTTACATAAGAAGTACATTTTAGTTCTAGATAACAAGATATCGTTCAAAGAATGGATTCTTATATGAATTTATACTCGTCGTGAACGTTAAAAGAATGAATTTTTGCATAATTATATTGGTCGTGAATTCTCTGGTATGTGTTGATATAGCTATAATTATTACTTTATTATCAGAATAGATCGTAACTTGATCGTGTTGATAGACAAAAGTGCATATAATTATTTTGAATTTACACTTCACCATTTTAAACAGTGTTTTTTTTAATATCAGTGTCAGAATTTCTGTCTTATACTGTTATGACTCGACAACTTCTTCATCTAACATACAAGAAACTAGAATTTAATATCTTACGATATGATTATTTAGGCCATGTCAAGTTCAGCTGCTTGCATCTGCTTGATAACTGCTAAAACTGCTTGGAACTGCTTGGAGCTGGTTGGAGCTGCTTGGTGTTGGTTGAGCTGCTTGAATTATTAAATTATTTATGAATGAATATTCGCATGTGGTTTAAATGAACAATATATCATTAACAACAGTTAAAATAACCTCTTTAGTACCTAAATTTTAAAACATTTTATTTCTTTTCATAAAAATTCAAGTCAGGTGAAGTAAATTGGTTGAGCTGCTTGGGGCTGCTTGACCTGGTTGGGGCTGTTTGACCTAGTTAGGGCTGTTTGGACCTGCTTGGCCTGATTGAAGCTGTTTGCAAGAATCTAAACTTGACAGGGCCTTAAAAACACTTATCAGAGAATTCAGCATTAAAACGAACTTTTCCATTGGTTGAAAGAACATTGTAGCACCGTAGAAGAAGTGGCAAGGCATCTATCTTTAACTTGGCGAAACAGTTGATATCCATCCATAGTGGCATACCACAAATTTTTGACAGCAAAAAAAGCAATATATTGTCGGCCAAAAACAAAGCTCTTAACCAAAACCTAGAGATTTTCTGATCTAGGGTTCGGTCCACAAAAGGGTCCCTTTGAAAATGAACATCTGAATCAATGCTTTCATGCAAGAACATGTATACCCCCAGGAATGTCAATGGAAGGGAAGAGCTTCGTGCGTTACATGCATGGTGTGGTCTGGGATTATTAATGAATCAACCTTATAGTACTGTTACAAATGCATGGAAAAGTTATAAATGTGAAAAATTGAATTGATGAGGCAATATAAATACCGAAGTGTTATGTATAGATATATACGTATGATATTTTACTCAACAAAATTTAAAATATAATTAAAATTATAATATCGTCCATGAACATCGCTTTATTTTTCAATGAAGATAATGAATGAGAATATTTTTTATAAAGTAATACCGTACCGTATACAGCAACACCCACCCGTACCAAAACTTGAAGAAGGTGGAGAGGTATTGAAATTTTCAGTTCACTATGGTATATAAACAAAGATTGGTGATGAGTATTTTTTAAAAAACCAAACTGAAGTAAATATAAATGAAGTGTTGATAAATAGAATTAGGATAACTATATTAGTTTGAATTTCAGTTGAATTGAACTGAATTGGTCAACCAACTGAGGTAGCACACTGGCCGGAGACTTCATCTTAGGTAGGAGAGGTACATGGATTAAATCTCTCTTCTGGTATTTCTTCTAGTTTACAACAAGTCTCCATTCCCTCAATTTGCAGAAGGCGTGTTCAACTGAGTGATGCAACAATTGCCGTATGAAGAGCGAAACAACGAATTACATCAGATGGTGTATCAAGTAGAAACCTCACCCACTCTAAGTATCAATGTGAGAACCTCGGACGCTCGATACTGATAGCATATGACTAGATTAAGATAGTTGTATTTTATGTTATCCAAAAAAAACTGAATCGGTCTATTAAAAAAGTTTAGGAAAACATGCTCAATGACATGTTCATTTCAAGTTATTTGAGATGAACTGAATTCTACTGAACTAAAATAAAAGTAGATATATTAAAAATAATATCACTTAATTTAATTAATCATACTTCATCAACATTGAATTGGACTAAAATAAACTGAACTGATAACAATTAAGACACGTTGAAAAGAACATGTTCTAATTCAGTTCAAACATCTTTAACTATTTACCCTGAATAAAAAATGTTTAACCTCATCTTTGACTCATCTTTTAACCCTTAAATAACCCCTCCACTAATCTTCTTTCTTAGTGCAAAAAAACAGTGAATCTCATGTTAGGTGAGTAATTTGCAGAGTTAATAATCATTGTAAACTAATGGGATCACAAAAGGAAACACCCATGCACAGTAAATATAGGGCACTAGCTAGCAATAACATTTTGAGTAAAAAGTAAAATAAAAATGTATAAAAATAAAAACCATGTCTTACTTTTTCCGTTTACAATCATGGTAACTGGTCATGGACGTGACGTAAAGCCAAATAAGGCACAGTGAATGTAAAAAAGCCATAGCTTCCGATGACCCTATACTTAAAGCCATTTCATTCTCCTTCTACACGTAACCAGTATTTTTCCAGTAGTATTTTTTTTTCACCCTCAAAGTGAAATTTCCTTTTCGAGGATAACTTTGAAAGATACATACATCTATAAATGAAAAAACACTACATTAATATATAAAATTCATACGATTTTTACTCCCTCTGTCTCATTGTGTTGTAGTCGTAATATTTTTTCTTGATTCATTTAGGGCAACTTCAACCTGTTAAGACCAAATGAAACTCACGGTTAAGGCGGGTGATTCGATGTCGTTCCCGTTCTGATACTTAAATTAGATGACTATTTGGAAGTGATTTGGTAATTAACAATGAATAGTAAACAAATTTCTCGTTTGGAAATTATGTGACATATATATAGAAGGAGAGCGCTTCCCAACTGATCAAATCATGCAGGCATGTTGCTTTATGGGTGACCCTGTTGGATTGACCCTGATCCATGTATTCGTATCCCGTCTGGGCCGGTCCAAACTTGCTGATGGGCCGTGTTGTCGTTGGCCCAGGTCGCTTGGCAAGGCCAATTGATGCTCGGTCCTGACACATTGTAATATGTATAAAAAGAAAGCGAGTTGAAATTTGGGTGGGAGATTGAATGGCGCACAATGAGTTTGAGAAGAATATGACTTAAATGAGTGGTTGAGATTAAATAAAATTTACTATAAAAGGAGAGTGTGTAAATTCAGTTAGGACAATCAAGTAAAAAAAGTGTGCAGATTAATTAACCTGATGCGCAGGAAATATTATTATTGTTTATTGTGAAAACACATGCTATAATGATAAAATATTCCAATATAGTAGCTTGGTTAAAAATCAACAATTTTAATAATTAGTAAACTGACATAATAGTGCAACTTATTTTACAAGAATAACTTTTAAAATAGTGAAACTGTTAAAAATCAACTTCTAATAGTAAGCAAAAATAAGACGGTTTTACTTATGAACACCGTCTTAACAAGCACTCTCTCATAGTCCACCCATAATTAAGTGTATTTTGATATTAAATTTTTTAAATCATGTTTGACCATCGATTATTTCCATTCTCTATTAAATCTAATTACATTTATTTAAATTTCTCAATGCATGCATGTACAAATCGTAGCTGTCTCTTCACAAGTTATTAGTCCTATAATATCATCCATAATTTCACACTCCGACTTGTTATACAAAAAGTTTTGGTATATAAATATCCATATTTAACGTTCGCCGGGATGATTTTCGTATAATCCTTTATAATCCCTGTCAGATCGTGATATAATCACAGGCGGGACTATGCCCAAACCCCAGTAAATCTGTGTCTACCCTAAAATTTGAAACATAGACTGTGTTACTGTTCACAGGTCAAATTTGGGTTTTTCCGGCCTCCGGCGAGACGGAAACCTGCGTTTTAACTCTCTGTTTATCGGTCATTTGAGCCTACCCTAAAATAAATTTATGATTCCGTCATTGGATATAACCCTTGCGAGACACAAATAAGAAATTATACATGTATAGTTATGATGTTTTGATTGGTTAATATTTTTTTAAAAGTAAATTTCTAAAACCCGTCTGTGTAATGACTGAATATGTGTCTCAATCATAAACTATTTTAAGAAAACACGTCGCTAGTTGATTAGCGTCGGGATGATCCTAACAAATATTAAATTGTATGATAAATATATATATCAAATTATCAATGATATTTTGTTAAAAAGTTCTTTCACATTGCATGTACTGCAACTTTACTAATACCGTATTTACCTGTACGGTACAAAGTAATGTTCATTCCATCTGAACTGAACTGAAAATTATTGAATTAAAATACTGAATTAGCAATAATATAAAGAGAGATGCTTAGCTTTGAATGATTGAAGACACAAAGATAAAGCTGCTCAGATATTAGCAGCCACTCAGATAAGAACACAACTGCTTTCTCTGCAACAAACCCCAGCTGCAACGAAGAACAGAGATTCTTCTTACTTTTCTTTTATTTCTTTTTTAAAATTAATAATGATAACAAGGAGATTGATGAATTTTCTCAGCCTTTCTCATTCTTTTTGTCGTTTTTTTTACTCGCTACAATAATCATCTTCTTAATTAATCGCAATAATTATAATGACACGTTTATTATATCATAAAATTTATTACAATTTTGATCAGTTTGATCATATAATTTGAAGTAATATTATCTCCATTGTATTAAAAAATAAATTTATTTTTCACCTTTTTCTCATATGGAAGCAACCAAAGGACATACTTACAATATGTCAAACATCACCTCTTTCAAATTTCAAAGCATCTAGTTCTAGCCCATTCAAGGGTTTCTTGACTAAACTCTACTAGTGTAGTATAGTATAGGAGGGTGCAGGGCGGGTGCAGTGACGGAAGTGGTGACGACAACCCCCAAATTTTAGAGAACGGCTAGTAATTCACTGTATATTACGGCGATGCAGTGGTAAGATGAGGCGACGACAACCTCTAATTTTTTAGTATAGTCATGTTCACAACCTGTTGAACTTGCTTCTCGTTCCACCACTCAGGGTGTTTTGATATTTTTTGTAAAGGTTTTATTTTATTTTTTGAAAAAGAGATCAATAGATGTATATTCTATTTTTGAAATGATATAAATAGTTTGATATTTTACTCAATATATTTCAAAAATATCGTTGAATTTATAGGAAATTGATAGATTCAGTTCAACATTACTTTTGCAGTTTGTATTTATATGTAAAATACCTGATATATCTTTATTTATGGGAACCACATTTACTTTTTGCATAAATACCGAGTGTATTAATATCAATTCATGAATAAATACGGACTGTATAAGTAAATACTTGACTGCATGTAACAATGTCCAACTTATAATAGTGTCCCTGAATACTGATAAATATAATAAATAAGAATATATTCATAAACTCATATTGTATATGAAACTATAACAACAAAATAGCGGACTGCATATAAAAATACGCTCGTACTTTTGTGTGTACGAAATACAAGAGAGCCTTCGAGTGTTTTAATATTTTATACGTACTACTCGGGATGCAATTAAACGGATTAATTAAATAATAATTTCATAAGTACAATATTTTGGAGTAAATAATAAATTGAAGATGGGACGGGTGAAAAGTGATTTCACGAAGGTCGCAGCAAAACTAAAATTTCAGAAGTAGTAATCATAAATCACAAATCATGCATCGTCATGATTTACCCTGTCTTAACCAAATACACACGGTATAACTTTAAGCTGTATTAAGTCATCATGATGAATTTAGTCATCATAATTTATTTTTACTTTTTTTTTATAACTGAATTGTGAAAGTATTATTCAAATATAAATAATTTAATTATTAAAATAGATGAATTGGTTTTAACGCATTCTTCGTATTTTTCGGTCTACTTTAGAATCATATTTGACCATATATTTCAACTAGTATAAACATGATAATATGATTATTTTAGATATTGGTCCTGTCAAGTTCACCTTCTCACAAGCAACTCCAAACAGCAAGCAGCTCCAAGCAGGCCAAACAGATTCAACCAGCCCCAAGCAGTCCCAAATAGCTCGAGCAGCCCCAAGCAGTCCCAAATAGCTCGAGCAGCCCCAAGCAGTCCCAAACAGCTCGAGCAGCCCCAATCAACTCACTTCATCCGACTTGAATTTTTTTGAAAAGAAATAAAATATTTTGAAATTTAGGTACTAAATATGTTATTTTAATTGTTTGTTAATGAAATATTTTTCATTTGAACTTGTCTAATTACATTTAAACCACATACGAATATTCATCCATAAATAATAAAAGCAGCTCAAGCAGCTCCAAGCAATTTTAGCAGGTCCAAGCAGCTGAATTTGATAGGACCATTGTAAGGTTCAGAATGCACTCTATTATTAAGTTATTAATCTTTACATGATATAAATAATTTATGTGAATAAAGTTATTAATACTCAAATATGTATTTAAAAAAATGACTGAAAAGTGTGAATAGTAGGGTGAGACAAAATAGTAAGCATCAATGTGCGATGTCACTAGATTTCAGCTCTACATAGTATATTATTTAGATATCAATTTGTTTTACTAACATAAAGATTTTATAATTAAACTCGTGTGTTTGTGGAGTGTGTACATAGGCCTTGCTTCGTTCAACGAAAGTTAGAGACTCGAATCCGCTCAACCGCATTATTTCAAATAATTTCTCCTATGATCTCCTGAATCAAAATCTCCAGGAGTTCTCAATCAAGAGACGGGAACTCCATCAGTCAGTGTTCAGAGCAGGGGAGTATCAAAAAACCGGTGTAAGTGGGATATTCACCGCACTTCGAAATCAAGTATCAAGTACGGTGAGAATCTCGACCGCTCGACTTACAGAATCAGCAGAGTAAAGTAGGATTAGACTAGGATAAATGTGGGATCTTTGTATTAGATTGTGTCGTTGTAAGTGAATGTATATAAAAAAACGCATGAACAAAATTATGCGAGAAAGTGTAATATTTTAGTGGTAAGAATATGTTCAATTTTAAGTGAATAAATAGTACATGATAGTAAAACTATCCAAATGGTAAAATCCAAATATTCCTAGAGATGATTTGTTGGTGAGGAAATGCTATTATCCATGGGTTTCTTGGTTTCCATGTAGTAGGCAAATGCAGCGCCTGGAAATGAGATATATCCCTCTGCCCTAACTTACTTTAAGATACACACAGACTGACGTTAAGATACGGTTCTTCGCATTGTCTATTCACCCATGCACTCCATCTACCGTTTCGTCCGTCTTCCCGGTCACGTCTATTTCAACTAAACTGAACACAACTAAATTAAAAATATTGAAAATTGCTGAACTCGTGAGATATAAACTGTCGAACTAAACTAAAAATGATGAACTGGTAAAAATGCTGACAATATCGAAAGTAAGTTGAAATGGACATGTTTTTCCCGATATTCAATAATCATATTGACCTAAATTTCTCTGAGTATTTTCATCAGAAGTACATTTTTAAACTATTTTGTTATATGTAGGTAGAGTGATGAAAAACTAATATTGAAAAATTTCCTTATGCAGTAAATTCCACTTATTTTCATCATTCATTTCACCGAGGGGCGGAGTCATGTTGGGGCAAAGGGTGACCCCGCCATCCAAGAAATATGAAAAAATGCAATTTTTATGTGTTAATTTATAAATACTATTTCACTACCCTTTTAAAATTACGTATAAAATCTAAAATATGTCAAATAAAATCCGCGAACTTTTACAAAAAATATGAATACGTAACTCATTATATATATATATATATTAAAAATCGGTCAAAAATTGCCCCACCACTCCTTCAATTCTACCTCCGTCACTGATTTCACTCACTTATTTTTCAAAATCATTCTCATCCATCCATTTTACAATATTCAACGTTCACAAACTTTATTTCAGTACAATATAAGATGAGACGGAGGAAAGTGTTGACATGTTATTATTAGGTGTTCGCTATATGCAGGTCCTGTTTGCTACTGCAGGTCAAATAAAAGTGGAAAAATACCATAATTACCCTTCATTCGTTCATTAATTTTTATATATATATTTCTAAGACCCTAACTTTGAATGCATAAATCCGTCTATGTAATGATTGAACACGTGTCCAAATTATGAATTACTTTTCGTGAATTATAATAAAAAATTAAGAGGGATATTATTGTCATTTCTGATTTAATTTGGATCTGCATAAGTAAAGTGGACCTGCATTTAGAACCACCCTATTATTATTATATATTATCACATTCATCTTTTTGTTACATCAAAATATTCAAAGTAATTTGGGAAGGGGAAAAACAACATGTAGTAGTGGACAAAGTAGTAGGACCGGAAAAGATAAAAAAGGGGCAGATATTCATTCCGTGCACCCCTAAAACAAAACCTAGCTAGTATTCTCTTCTTCCCACTACTATTTACTATTTTACTGTTACTATTTACTATTTTACTAGGAGGTACTTAACCCTATATATATATATTTATTTATTTTGAAAGGTTTCTCGATTTGATCGATCCTTCCCTTTGCCAGAGAAATGGCAGAACCGCAGTAGCAGTGATACAAAAGAGGGTTTCTTCATTGGGAAGGTAAAAATTTATGCCCTCACCCCTTTCCATTTCCAATTTTACACACACTCACACACTCAAGCTAGAGACAAAGATAAATGGATGAATTTGCATTTCTAGCTAAGATTCAACAAGATAAAATTTTGTCATGTATTATTTGTGTTTGGCTCGACTCGATCACCGTTCTAATAAGAAATGACTCGTAAGAAATGACTCGGCTCGTTTGATTCGACTCTCGATTGTTACTGGTCGTGTCTAGCGTAGTGATCACTAGTAATCTAACCTAATTGTTATGTAGTACAATATGTGATATGCATGGTAAGTCGTAACATGTATAATTTATGTCAGAAATGTTAAAAGTATGTATTTGAGGGACGTGATAAAAGTATGTAACATCAAGATATATTTACAGGTCTTTTATACGCAGTCCGTATTTTGTTTATTTGCAGTCCGTATTTTTTAAAATAATCATATATACAATGATTCTAATATATAACTGAATTGCAAGTGTATGCAATAGAAGTAGTATATATGATGCATATGTCTGATATACATAATTATTGACCATATCATATATATCGAAGGCGTATTTTTTATTTTGAACCGCAAAATAAGCAAAATACGGACGGCTTATAGCATGCCCCTATATTTATCATACTTACAACTACCTAGTCGTGTATATGGTTTATAACCTACCATAATTTAGTAACATGTAAATTTACTTAGGAATATAACAATGGAATTGAGACTTCGGTATCGTCCTCTTTAGCTTATCTGAATTTCAGTTTTTAGATCAGTTCAGTTCAATTTATTATGTAAATTATAATTTGATGAACTTAGCTAAAAAGTATGCTTTTACATTATTTTAATATTTAGTTAGTTAAATGTAGTTTAAATGACAAGTAAAAAGAGCCAAGTTGCATTTTCACAAAATCCCATGGTGAAAAATGCAATTCATCTTTCCTTTGCAAAAATAAATAAAATAAGCTCTAAAACACTAAAGTGTTATATGCACTCCGTTATTTTACTCAATACACTTCAAATTACAATTGAAATTATAATACCAATCTTTGAATACTGCTAAGTCCCCCGAAACACAACAAATTAAATATTTTTCATAAATTCATACCATATTTTTAATCGTAAGATTAAAATAACAGACTGCATATATCTAGGCACAAAAAAAAAAGGGTGTTGCTATACACAGTTCAATATTTTGCTCTTGTATCCCAGTATGAAAATGATCTCAATTTATTTAATTTTAAAGAAATTAGGCAACTAACAGGAGACGGTTGTGTCATTTCATTGGTATTTTAGACTACACTGATTAAAATACTGGACTGCGTGTAACACTTCAGAAAAAAACTCCCCATTTTCTGGTCACTATTGCATCTCTCTTCTCTCCAATAAATCTCCCCACCCTGCAAAATCACCGCGTGCTCCCATTAATGCCTCTTCATTTCTCTCTTGGGAAAGAATACAAACATTAACTCCGGTTTCTGAACACCTTTTCCCCTTTTCATCACATAAACCTCTCTCACTATTTCTTCCACTGTTTAGGATTTCCTCCAAAAAGCCTGTTCTCAGTAAGCACAAAACCCGGGCTTCCTTTCAGAAAACAAGATACAGACAAAATATGAGCTAAATCTTCATCTTCTTGTTCATATATCCTTCAAAAAAACCAGGAAAGAGAGAGATATGATGGAGGGTGTGAATATGATGATGGGGTATGGAGACAACAACGTTAACAACAGTCAGAATTTGAATATGGTGATGATGCCGCCGGCTCACTTTCACTCGTCTTCTTCGATGATGGTTCAGGAAACTAGCCCTAACCCTAGCCATTTCCAGAACCTTAACTGCAGCAACAACGTTGGTGATGCGAGCTATTACATGGAGAGTGGTTTTAATAATAATGGAAGCAGCTCTTCTTCTTCTGGTTTCCCAGCTTCTGCCATCAAGACCAAGATCATGGCTCATCCACTCTACCACCGACTTCTCGCCTCGTACGTCAGCTGCCAGAAGGTCCGCTAAAAATCTCTTCTTTTTTGTTCTTGTGTTGCAGAATTTTTACATTTTCTTGAAAAAATGCTTCTTTTTTGTGTTTTTTTGCAAAATGGTCTGTTAAAAATCTCTTCTTTTTGTGTTTTTGTTGCAGAAACTATACATTTCTTGAAAAATGCTTCTTTTTTGTGTTTTTTTTGCGAATGTTCTGCTAAAAATCTCATCTTTTTTTACATTTCTTGAAAAAAAAATGCTATTTTTTGTGTATATTTGCAAAGGGTCTGCTAAAAATCTCATCTTTTTGTGTTTGTGTTGCAGAAACTATACATTTCTTGTAAAATGCTTCTTTTTTTGTGTTTTTGCAAATGGTCCGCTAAAAATCTCATCTTTTTTTACATTTCTTGAAAAAAAATGCTATTTTTTGTGTATTTTTGCAAAGGGTCTGCTAAAAATCTCATCCTTTTGTTTTTGAGTTGCAGAAATTTCACATTTCTTGACAAAAAAAAAAGTGATTTTTTTTGGTGTTTTTTTTGCAGGTCGGAGCGCCGCCGGAGGTGGTGGCGAAGCTGGAGGAGGCTTGTATGACGATGGCGAATATGGGTCGGGTCAGGACGAGCTGCATCGGGGAAGATCCGGGTCTGGATCAGTTCATGGAGGCTTACTGCGAAATGCTGACGAAATATGAACAAGAGCTCACGAAACCCTTCAAAGAGGCCATGCTTTTCCTCTCAGCCATTGAATGCCAGTTTAAGTCCCTCACTCTAACTTCCTCTGATCATAATTCTTCTGGTAAACTCTTACATCTCTTTTGTTGTTTGTTAGAGAACAATCACTCTCATTAGCAGATCTTACATTTGATTGTTCTGTGAGTTTGTTTGCTGGGTTTTTTGTCTCTCTCTCACCACTTTGGGTTAGTTTAATATTATTATATAAGTCTGAGGTTCTTCTTACACACTTTCTTTTGTTTAGTTTATTACAAGTACTAGATTGGACTTTAGACTTGTTCTTTCCTGAGTAAATGAATACATTGTTGATCTCCAGTGATGACAGAGATATAGCTTCACTTATTTAATGTTTAGACCTAAAAAGTTGGTATTTCATGCAGCCTGTAATAATGAAAAGGCTGTAAAAATGCTTGTAGTTTAATGAAATTTAATGGCTGCAGATTTATCTGTCCTAATTTGAAATGATGTTGAAAGAAAGATTTGACCTTTGAGTGTCAGAATCTAGTTATGGTCTATTTTCTTGTGAAAATTCATTGAAATGGTGTCTGAGTACCAGAATATCTCCTTAAAGATTCTTATTTCATGATAATCTGGTTGAAATCTTGATAATACCTTGTTTCAGACAACAATCTTATGTGGCAATCATGTTTATATCATTCGAAATCTCAAATACTTCATGTTTACTTGTGAAATGCGTTGAAAAGATTTCATAAAAGTGCGAGAAAGTATCTTATTTTACATTGTTGATATGAAGTTATTACCATTCTATAGGGACAATGTTTTCTTTCCAATGTATGAATGAATAACCTTATTTTTATCAAAAATAGGTGTTGAAGAGGCTGGTATGGACAAAAATGGATCCTCGGACGAGGACACAGATGTTAACATGAACCACACCTCGGTAAACCCTCAGGCGGAAGATCAGGAGCTGAAATGCCAGCTTCTTCGCAAGTACAGCGGATACCTAGGAAGCTTGAAGCAAGAGTTCATGAAGAAGAGGAAGAAAGGAAAGTTGCCTAAAGAAGCCAGGCAGAAACTCATGGACTGGTGGACTAGGCATTACAAATGGCCTTATCCTTCGGTAAAATGCCCGATTATTCTCTCTCTACGATCATGATTTCATTACATATTGTCTGTCATATGTATGTGTAGTAAAAATGCTTGTAATGATCTGACAGGAATCCCAGAAAATCGCGCTTGCTGAGTCGACTGGTTTGGACCAGAAGCAGATCAACAACTGGTTCATTAACCAAAGGAAGAGGCATTGGAAGCCTTCCGAGGAGATGCAGCTGGTCGTGATGGATGCCGCGCATCCTCAGTACTACTTCGGTGATTTCGGGAATCCATATCCTATGGACATACCATATAGTACCTAGTTCCTTGTCCTTTTTGCATCTTATGTTGTTGTATGGATCAAACCTTAAAGCTATCTGCGTTTTGTATCTGTAATATTTGTCCTTGAGAGGACAATTGTAATATGTAGTCCTCTCAGGCAGACAACGTTGTTATAACATTATCGAAACAATATAAGTTTTGTACTATGATCTTCATGTAGTAAAACACGATTAACGGTATCAGTAACTTCATCCATTCATAGTAAAAATAAGGTTACTAGATGCAAACACAGAACATCTCAATGTTACAACGAAACAAAGCTAATCGATTCGCTAGTTCTCTCGAGATCAATCCTTAAACTGTGATCGACGAAAAAAATCAGAGCTTTTTCTGAATGACGACCGAGCTGGCTAACCCCGCCTGCTCTATTGTCTGAGAATCATCGTTCAGAACTTTGGGAGGAAAGCCGACGGTTTGCAGCTGGTATGCCCTCGCTGCTTCAGGCCTCGATGCATTGATGAACGCACGAATATGGCCGACAGTGTGGTGGTGGTTGAAATGAGCCACGAGCCGAGTGCCATCAGCCAGCCTGAGCTGAATAGAGGTTGAAGGCAGTGATCGGTCCACGACCATGCCTCCTGCTGGTGTTGAAGCAACCACGGGAGCAGTGTTTGGTTGAGAGGTTTCCGAGCTGCTCCCGAGAGTTCTTCCCACGCCCTTGAATGGCGTCTCTGGCTCCTAAATGAAGAAAAAAATCGAATCTTTTTCAGAAATTCAGAAAAAAATCGAATCTTTTTCAGAAATTTCAGAAAAAAAACGAATCTTTATATTGTGGTTTTCATGCTCTTTAAGAAATTTCATCCAAGTCGTCACTTTTAATTGAAATGATACGAATATAGATGATGAGTGAACTCACGATGTAGTCTTCGTCCTCACGACGAACAAGATTGACATGCACGGGGATCCCCCCTCCGAGTCCTGGATCAAGCTCTTGTGGGCACTCAGATCTACTAATGCTCTGAAACCATACATTTTCAGTATCACGTGCCGAAGAAACTGAAATTTACACAGAAGGAACAAGCGGGATGTTTTTACCTCGAGGAAAGAAGCGTTTTCAGGATCGTCCATGCTCCTCAAAGGTCCATCATTAAGGATGAAACCGTTTCTCCAGAAAACAAGGTTGTGCATGGTTGGCTCGGGCTCTTGCGGTGGCGGCGGCACATATTCACCGGCCAGCGATCTTCCAGTCCCAGTGAAACTCAAAGAGCTTGAGGAGGGTGTTTCGGAAACAGCTTGCAGTTCATCCATTTGATTCCTAGCCACGGCGAAGATGGCATCTATGTCTTTCTTCTTTTTACCCTTTGAAGGATCTTGGACCAGCATACCACTGATATGAAGTCAAGACACGAGTTAGACAACAGTTGATTATAGAACAATCGAAGTTATAAGAACTTCAAAAGGAAAGCCGAACAATTCTTAGAAGACTGATTATTTCAATTTTCATGGAGCTTGAAGAAATTCTTCGACTTTTATAGCAGTGTAAAAAAACATTAATTTCTCAATCTGAAGTGAAGATACGAGTTAGACAACAGTTCATTACTAACAACAATTAAAGTTCGCATCAGAATCTACGAAAGAACTACAAGAGAAAGCAGTAAACTTGCAGGGGAACATCGAACAAAAGGAAAGCCAAAGATTGATGTGATAAAAAAAGCAACTTTTAGCTTCGATCCAAAACCTCAAACAGACAAAAACAAGCACAGCGAGGATATATGTAGTTGGATGGTCTTGGGTGGTCATATCTATGGCTACGATCCACAGCCTGAAACAACAGTTTGCTGATTTTTCGATCGCCCGCTCTCAAATCTCAAACAATAAAGGTGCAGTTAATAAAACACTGATTATTTCCGTGTTCATGAACTTATAGACTAAGTAGGGTAAAAAAAAACAATTAATTTCTGTATTTGCATCCGAAAAAACCTCTCCCAAACATCCTACAAACAGTGTGAATGCAATAAATCAATAACAAAACTCAATCTCGATTACCAACCTAGCAGTTTCATATAATTGTAGCTTATATCACGTCACGAGCATCGTGGCAAGGAAAGATATGTCTCGGGTGGTCATATCTAAGGCTACAATCCACAGCCGAAAAAACACTTTGCTGATTTGCCCCGCAATAAATTTACGCTCACTCTAAAATCTTAAAACACTGATTATTTCCACTTTCGTGAGCTTAAAGACCAAGTAGGGTTTTAAAAAAACCATTAATTTCAGTATTTTCTTCCGAAAACCCTTTCCCAAGCATCCTACAAACAGTGAATTTCACTTATCAACCTAGATTTCATATAATTGTAGCTAATTTCACATCAACAGGCAATTTTTTTACAGATTTAGGCATAATTTTCAGTCAATTAGCACTCAATCAACCCTAAAAAACCATTCATTTCTCTAAATCAATCAGCACACAACAAATAACACTCAATCTTACCTATCAACCTAGCATTCTCGTATGATTGTAAGCAATCATACAAAAATTTAGACGTAATCAACCCTAAAAACGATTCATTTCACTGAATTAATCGAACTCCCATGAAAGCTAACCTCTTCTCGCCGCCGGTGTAGTACTCGGACGGGCCATCGCTGTCGCTGTCGGAGCCTTCGGACGGGCGATTCAGGTCGGAGAGAGTCCGGATTCGGCCGTTGCCGGAGCTGCTGGCGGCGGGTTTCTTGTCCCGAGACGACATCGTTTGCGGAGAGAGAGCGCGAGAGAATCTAAGTGATTAATGATTGGGTGCTTTTATAAAGGATTGAGACAAAGTGCTGAAAATTGTTTTTAATTAATGCCTAATTTTTGAATTTACAAGTTTTATTATTTTAAAATTCTCCAAAAAAAACTTTTAATTTAGAGGATTTGATCAAATGTTTACAATCATTTTAATTTAAAGGTAAATTTCATTCTAAATTTCTAAAAGTCTAGTAGAAATAAATGACATAAAATTTCGAAATTTAAACGTTAACAAACGATTTCGCAAAATTTACTAGTATACTAATATGAGGTACAAAATATTTGATCCTTGAACACTATATAATTCCACTATAATTCCGTAGTGTTTGATTATTATGAGCACTGAATCGTAGTTTATCGGACATTCAATTTCATTCACCTACATTTATACCATTAAAGAGTATCATCTATTATTTTATTTTTACTTATCAACGAGTAATTAAACTATATTCAAATTCTAAAATTGGCTAATTATAAACTTGATCATATGAATAAATATCAAGAAATAATACATATTTAATTTGAAAAACCTAGTAATTTCCGAAATTAATCCATATTTATCCACATTTTCACAATTATTTTTATTCAGTAGAATCCATAATTTCATTTATTGTTAAGTTAATCTTGGGGCTTAAGGATGCTCAGAGTTTTCGCGCGGTCTCTTTCCGCCGCCGCTCGCCGCCGTATTTTCGACCGCCGTTCCACACAAACGGCATCTCCACCACCACCCCGTAAGCCCCTTCAAACTTCTCACTCAAAATTTCACCATTTTTAAAAATTTTAATTTGCTGAAATTCTTTTGCTTCCATTTCCGGGAAGAGAAAGGCCACGACCCCGAGATCATCAGAGAGTCCAAACGGCGTCGTTTTGATGATGTGAAGCTCGTCGACGAAGTTATCGAGCTCGACAAATTTCAAATTCTTCCCTGCATTTTCACTATGAAGCAAATAGGAAGACATGTGATAATTGTGTAGTATAATCTTGATAATAAGAACTTGGGAAATTGAATGTGTTTGGAAATGTCTATTTTCTGCATCACATTTACAACAAGAAGCATTTCATTAAACTATTCTATGATTCTTGTCAAAAAAAAAAAAACTATATTTTTTTTTTGATAACAAAAAACTATTCAAGCATCTCTTAGCTCTAAAATATATACGCATTTGAAGCCTGAGCTTCAGACATAATCAAACCGGTTATTTCTCGCCACGCGATTAGGTTGCTGAGTTTTCCCTGCATCACCGGGTAAAGACCGTCCACGGCTGATGGCACTTGTCATGTATTCCTCAAAGGGTGGAAGCGATGGGTTCTCGACACTATCTCTTCTGTTTGTTTTCCCACGTATAATCTAATCACAGACCAAGATTAAGAAGCGGGTTATCAAAAGGCATCAAAGAAACATCGGTCGTGTAGTTTAAATTCCAGTGAATTAATCGTACCTTTGAAGCCCAGCGACGCTCAGCTTGCTGGCATACATCCCTGATATCACGACCTGACATGCTGGAATTTGAAAGTGAAAAAAACTTCAGTCAAAAGTAACCAAAAGTAACCACTGATGTCAAAACTTACTTCTGTGTAATATTGGCGAAATCAGCTAGTTGAGCTTTTGTCAAGTGCTTGGCATACTGAGCAGCGATTTCGCGGCGTGTTTGTTCATCCGGTAGGCCAAAGTATATCATACAATCAAACCGACTGCAAGATGGTTCACGAGACTTTGTGAGTTCAAAAGTTTCATGTTGCTTTCATGAAGCTTAAGAGTGAATATATTGTCACCTGATTAAAGCGGGGTCCAGATCCTCTTTTCTATTGGTTGCAGCAACCACTACTACTTTTTTGTCCTGCTCAAAACCATCAATCTGTAGGCATAGAAGACGAAATCACAAAAAAGATTCCACAATAACACGAGAGCTTGATTCAGCAGAAGAATGAAACTAAAACTCAGATCAAAGAAATTACTAAATACTGGAAGTCTAAAACAGAGTAAATTGAACTTCACCTGCCGCAACAGGACTGATAAAACTCTACGAGTTGCTTCATGTGTTTCCCCATCACGGGCGACAGCAAAAGAGTCAACCTGAAAATCCACGGAACAAAACCTATTGCTTTATCCTGAACCGTAGAGTGATAAAATGAAATGGACCAAAAGGTGCTCTTTTGTTCAAATTACCTCATCAAGGAAAATGATTGCACCATTGGGTAGCTCATTGGCGAGTGTAAACACTTTCCCCAGTAATCGTTCGCTTTCCCCAAAATATTTGGACATGATAACTTCGAGTGGCACGTGCATCAAGGGAACTCCCTAGCAAAGCAGAAGAAAGCTGAAATTTAGAATAGCTAACTTTCTAAAAGAGGATGTTCAGAACAAGGGGCTCAGAAAGCGAAAAATGGGACTTACTGCTTGGTCAGCGATTACACGGGCACAAGATGTTTTCCCAGTTCCTGAACAATCCCAAGAAAGAAAACACTATGATCAAAAGGACATTTATATATTGTGGGGGCATCAATATCTTAGCTGAAGAAAATGACGACTTTTAAAGTAAACAAAATGACTCCTCAAAAGTTCTATTCAGAGAAAAACCTGGTGGGCCTTCAAAAAGTACCGCTTTAGGCCTGTTGCTCTCAAACTTGCATCGTGTCCCACGAGCAATATCATCATACACTTCGGGCTGTTGAAGAGCTAGCAATACAGTGTCTTCAATTTCCCTTGTGTGACAAACAAGTAGGAAGATCATTAAAGATCATATAGTCAGGATGTAACAAGACACCATGCATAAGTAAAAATATCAATTCTCTGTTTATTAATTTCTTAACCTATTTGATGCAACGTCTACACTGCCTCAAATAGTATTAGTAAATGCAACAACCACCCAATGAATTTCCATGGCTATTTATTATATTATAAATGCAAAATCACAAAGATTTTTAGAGAGGAATAAACAAAGAAAAACAGATTGCACATATCACATACCTTTTCTGTTGATCATACCCTGCAATATTGTCCCATGAGATGTCATATTTTGTTGAATCGCTGTTAGGCTCAGAAAGTCCGAAAATTCTCACTCCCATGCCTTCTAAACTAGAAACCGTTTTTTCAATCGACTGAGAGACATTACTTTTAGGTCTCCCATCCAAAGTATTCTGCTGCCCAGCTACTTGTAATACAGATGCTAGAGCTTCAAGCTCGTCAGGAGTAAACATCCCTAACTTCGTGAACTCAATTTCCTGCACGCATTGCATTAAATAAAATCTACCACCACAGAATATAAATTAAGTAATCTGAAGACATTCTTCTAAAGAAGCAAGGAGAAAAGTTATTAACTGGATTATTAGAACCAATTAGAGGCCGGGAGATAAGAATTGACATATCCTCCTTGGAGGTGTTCGATGCTTCATCAGTTTTTGGGTAGTCAAGTGATAGTTGCCATGCCACACCACTGAAAGAGGATAAATGTTAATATATAGCCAAATTCTTACATTGGTAAAGAGCGCAAAATATGAGAGCGTTTCATTAGCATAGAAGGATAGAGTAAATTAACCTGTCCCAAGCCCGTAGCATCATATTTGCTCCAGAGCCACTGTCATCAACCTTGACTCCAAGATTCGAGACAATGTTTGCAATCAACAAGGGAATTTCGGACCCGGGAGGTACTTTGAACTTAACTGTAACCTGTGGAGAAGTTATCAAGCGTGTAAAATTTTTAAAATAGGTACCAAATTGTGAAGCACTATCCACCCTCAAAATCTGGTGACAGCCTACCTTTTGGCCCTTCACGGATACAGAAAATCGGGGATAAGAGCCATAAGCCATTCCTTTACTCTTGATCAGCTCTTCAATCCGAACCCTAACTTCTTTAGCAACCTCCTCAAGATCACTATGGCTTGGGATGGGGGAAGACTCTGGTGGAAGTGGAAGGGAACTTTTAGAAGCATCCTGTAGGAAGCGAAACCACAATAAATCAGTTGATCATTAACTTAAACTAAGCCACTGAAAAAATCAAAAATATCGAGTACTAATCACCTCAGCAGCACCATCAGCATAAGCCACGCCTACGAACCCGAAGCCGAACAATCCAGCTAGCATGGCAGGAATATACGTCTGCGAGCTCAACGGTGCTAAACCTTCCGAAGCATTTGTATATCCACCATTTTCGATAACTCCTGTATACAAACATGCATAACAATCGATTTACTACGAAATTCAAAACAGCAACTGCAAAAATAAATTCAATTCGCCGCTAACAAACATAACACATCATCATATCAACCTGGATACAAAATGTCACTGCAATTTATCAAATCATGAGCAATTCCAACAAATTGTTTACAGTATTAACTCCATAATTGAGCTCAAAAAACTGGTGGAAGTTGCGAAGCTTACGATTGAAGAGCGGGAACCGGAGAAAGCGGGAGCTAGCCGGTGGCCGGAGAAGAGGAGCTGGAGAGGAGAGGGTTTTGGACCGGAAGGATGACCGACACATGGCCAGAGCTGCGGAGAGACGCCTCGCCGTCGCCATGGCGGGTACTACTGGGAATTCAACTGTGACTGTAAGTCTGTAACAGTACGTCACCGTCTCCGGCGGGTGTTTTTCTATTATTTGTTTTTTTTTTTTTGAGTTTTCTTTTGCAATTATCCGACGGCTTTCGTAGCGCGCAAGCCTGTTGTTGAAAATGTAACCAAATATTTTGGGTTTAAAGCCCGTATTTAGACTGGACCGAGCCCGTTGCAAAGCCTGTGTTGTGATCATGGGCTTGATGCTTAGAGAAGGTCCAATGGTAAATATAAATTGGAAATTTTGACTATTTTCAACTCTACCAGAAGAGTATGTATGATTGTATATGGTGATCTAAAATATAAATTTAGAGATGAGATTACTTGGATTTAGAGAAAATGATTCCATTTGTTGTTGGAATTATTTACAAATTTATATCAACTATAGTTGAAGAGTTACTTCTTTCATATTATTTTTTTTAAAAAAAAAAACACTTATAAAATACGATTACAAGTATTGCTCATAGTGAGTTTTATTACATCATATTTAAGGAATGAGATGCAAAGAAAACATAAAACATTGTCATCTTCTCTCTTGATGCTAACTCTCGAAACTTGAATGCCGCCAATGAATCGGACAAAGCCGTGAGCAAGCAGATTTTATGGGATGAGACATGTTTGTTGCTTTGACGGTCCTCCTGCAAGTCTTCTATGAAACATGTAACATAGAGGTGCAAGTAGAGCGATCTAGTCCCACTTGGTGTAGAACCACTCGACGACGGAAATACTCCACGTGTCTCTTACGTGTCAGTGTTATTATTGGTGGCACACTATCTCATTTTGTACATTCAATAAATCTTAACACATTCACCTTCCATCAAAATTCCAACCATTTAAATCATTCATTCAACTTTTTCTATTTCTCGGTGCATTTGCACCACTTGTTTGATCATTTCGTAGACTCTGTTCTATTTAACTTATTTTAATCATTAGTTGGATTCAATTCCAACACTGTAAAATTGCATTTCAGTTTATTTCATCACACTTTAATTTAAAAATATGTTTTAATTTTAGCTAAACTGAACATGACGCTAACATTTGTGCAATAATTTGAAACTAAAAACTTTTTTTTTTTTGCAACATGCAACAAAAAAATTTTTAAAAAGGTAGGGGGTGGTAATAAATGAGGGGTGGGAAGGATGTGACTAGAGAAGTTTGGGGCCATATTTGTCATTCTTATTCATTGCAAAATCCTTCATGTGATGAAACGAGTCATGCTTTGTCACCACCTTCTTTTAAGAAAATACCATTTCCGTCAGGTTTGGTCTGCATCACTTCTCCCCACATGCCAATGCCACTCAATTATTTACTTATTACATCTTTCCACTCTATACTAAATCCATTCTTGCTAATACCACCACACCCTTCCTAATTATTGCCCTTAATATCCTCGTAAACATGTCTCAATCTTCCTCCAAAATCACAATACTTCCAAGAAAATAATGGGCATTGTTATATGTAGTCCAGTATTTACTTATGCAATCCGTATTTATTCATGAAGTATCATTAATAGCCTTAATATTTATTTAAAAGTAACTTTGGTTCTCATAAATGAGGGTATATCAAGAACTTTAAATATAAATACGGATTGCGAAAGTAATTTTGGACTGCATCTATCAATTATCAAAATAATCTACCATAAAAAGAGAAGTGAATAGTAAAGATAAATGGAGAAGACTTTTAAGATTAAAGAGAAGTTTGTAAAGGGTAAATATATCTAATTTTTCGGTAATTGAAATCTACGTGTAAAACAGAAAAAAAAATAAAGAGAATGATCGTAATCAATGATACTTTCAAATAATTTACCACTGACGACTAGATGAATTTAAGTTGATGATAATATTAGACAAGGACCTTAACATTGAGATTCTTCCCGATCAGGCTGTATTATTCAAATTCTCCCGTCGAAAGCCAGTATCATTGTACAATTTAAACAAAAATGACTGGTTCTACGTTACGAACATGTCAACTCCAAATAAAGGAAACTGGACTGAACTGAACTGAAAATATTCTGAGATGGGTATCGTATGGATCCAATTTTGTGTTTGTTAGGTGGTGGTCATAGAACTTGATGGGTGGGGGAGTAACAAATATTCTGAAACAATGTTATAGACATTAATAAATCGTAACCAAAAATTCAACTGTATATGTGCAGGAATGTTAACGAGTAGTTGCATTTCAACTATAACACTATTTCAACCGACGAACCATGTTTCTGGATTCAGTTTCTAAAATGTAGAATCCCATGTTGCATATATTTTTACTTTTTACTGTGTTTGGAAATCTATTTGATTAAATTGTTTGCTTTCGTATAGTCGAGTCTCTACTATATAAATGATTCGAATATTTCAAATTTTTTTATCATTTATTTCTAAACGATATCTAGAAATTTGATATCGAATGAAACCAATTCCATTAAATAAAAGTATTTGTGTTAATTTTTTACATATAAATTTAGTGTTAACTTTAAACTTCTTTAAGTACTACAAACCAATAAGCAAACCGAGTTGACTTTAGCATTTTATTCCCTTGACTTACTTTTTGCGGTCCAAAACGATGATTTTTTTACCAAGCTAAGAATATCCTCTCATATTCTTCTTTATTTGGATGTTTTACCATGACAATCTTTTTCCATATATAGAAAACGTTGGGACCAAATTCAAATTTAAACAAACTTTTAATTTCATATATTTCATTATTATGAACATGTACTAGTAAAATGTAACATGAATTCATGTGATATTTGGTGTTTTTCATCTAATTCAACACGATCCGATATAAATCGAATTGCCACCTCGAATATTATTATATGTGATAAAAAGCGGATCCATGCCTAAATTAATGCAAATGCCTGTTCTCGAATCTGCCGAACAAACTCGTGAACAGTATTGCATGGCTTAACTATCATTATAGCGCATTCCTGCTTTGTATTATCACCTATTCTAATATTAATTCTTAGACCCGCTACTTGACTGATAACCATCCAAATGATCATTCAATTTTGAACTACTTCGCTACATAATTTACACATCCAATTGAAGAAAGTGGGAATTTCTAGTTAGTAGTTACAATACCTATAAATCACTAATAGTAGTAGTAATAAATTACGAAAAATAGACATGAAAAAAAAGAAGCCAATTTAAATAAAATAGTGATAATCTACTACTGACATGCAATAAACTTGGGAAAGTGAATTTATTCAATGCACTCTCTTGGCACTAAACAGGCTTCGGATATTAAATAGATTACCGCCACGTACCCCTTCGCCGGCGCCACCACCATCGCCGCCGTCCACCGCCGCATTCAGCGACCCACTCTCGTCGCTCCGGCAACTCATTTGCTGCCTGTATCCTATACACATCGGAACGTTTAACGTCAGAGCCTTGCCCTTCGCACCGCCGGTGAACTTCTCCGGTAAAACTTTCCGGCGAACCTCGTTCGTGTCTTTCTTTCCGGCGAGCTTTTCGACATTCTTTGACTCGGTCGGAGCTGCTAAGCTGGTCTTGGAACGCGGTCGGACCTGCCAGACCGGGCTGCTCCGGCCGAGGTGAACCCCGGCCCGGCCCGGGCTGGTCGGCCATTTCCGGTTCAACGACTTCGACTCGCTGGAGGAGTTGCTACGAGAGCAAGGCGCGGAGCTGACTTTCCGGGTCGACCCGGATGCGACCCGCGGCCGGGATCCGCCGTTGCCGGCGGATCTACTCCGCGAGAACGGCCAGATGTTTATGTTCAGCTCCGCCGCGTTGACCCCGCTAACGCCGCCATTGACTTTCTTCTCCTTCTTCTTCTCCTTGCCCTTACTGCTGCAACTCTCTGCATTATTTTTTCCGGTGCTTCTCCGGTCACCGGTTATCTTGAACATATCCTTCCACCTCTTCGACGACGAGAATGCCGGGGCCGGCGATGCTGACACCCGCGCTGATTCTGCATCTCCGGCGATACCCGACCCGGAAGGTGAAGGTGAAGGTTCCGGCTTTTCTGCTGCATTCGGGTCGGGTATTTCGTCGGCGGGATTAATGTGGAGCTGGTCCAGAGGGAGGAGGACTCCGTCGGAGAAGAGCTCGTCGGCGGAGAGGAGGTTTGGCTGTGGGAAGGATTTACAACCGTTTCCGACCATCCAGAACTCGAATTCCGGCGAGCTCCGGCCAATTCTCCCCGGCGAGAGGGCCATCATTTTTCTTCGAAGCAGGGATTCAGACTGAAATTCTAGGTTGTTGTAACGAAGTTTGTTGAGAGCAGAACGGTCGGAGAGTTATGGGGAGGAGGAAACGGGAAAGAGAGAGTGGTGGGAGTTTATAGAGAAGGATTGCTTGCTGGGAAATATACTTTTTTTATTTCTTGTTTTTTGGTTTCTGAGCTAATAAGGATAAAACTTGTCCCTTTCAAATTTTTTTATAGAGGTGGATGTGAATTTGAAAATACAAATAGTGGTAAATCTCTTGATTTTATTTCATGATTATATTTATTGATTATTACAGTTCAGTAAAATATGATTTAATTACACTACTAGTGATCAATACAAATAATGTACTCATCTTTAGTTTTAAAAAACAAGTTTAAAAAAAGAATATAGTGCTCGCGTACTCTTAAGTAGTTATTTATGTGCTCTTATACTTTTAAGTATTGAGAAAGTTTCAGCGTACTCTTTGACTGAAGTTGACTAATTGATTCAAACCACTAAAACGTTCAAAATTTTCAGGTTCGATATTATTATGCTATTCAAACACTATAAATATTTAATCGGATTACTTTTGAACATTTTAGAATTATGAATTAGGAAATCAGACTTTGATCAAAATGTACACAAGCACTTTCTCAAATTTTAAAGATACGTGAGCATATAATAGTTAATTATTCAGGGATATACGAGCGTTATGCCCTTAAAAGAACTAGGCTTTATTCCAATTCAATTTAGAAACTTAAGCTTAATTTTATTGACTAAACAACCTGAAATCTAACAAACTATAGATACTAGCAACATAAATTGTCAATCTAAAGATGTTTCTGTTTCTTCACTTACCATATTGATCACGTGGAATGTATCGTCAATAAAAGTTAATTCAATCATCTAACTAATTTTATCGTTATCCTGATTTCACAAACAAACAAAACCACTCTAACTACCAGTTTCGATTACCTTAGCAAAATTTCCGCTGTTACAAAGTTTCGCACAGTTGAAATGAAGATTTTTCTGATATTTTTTATTACTAATACAATATATCTGGTTATACTACGAGGTGCACTTGCATCCTCTCTTCAGGTCACAAAATCCCCATTATAAACGTGAAAACGTGTTTTTCTGTAGAACGTCTCTTAACTTTAATCATCTCATATCATCTCTTAACTTTAGATGATCGATACCAATTCCACCTCCACAATGACTTGTGCAAACGCACAACTATGGAGTGTGATTAAAGATGTTGAGGAGCTTTGGTAAAGTTGGTTGAAGATGAACCGGATTTTTGCAGCAATATTTCAATTTCAAGTGTGTGAATTAAATAATAGTATCCGTTAAATAGTGTAGATGGAAGTGTACGAATGTTGAGAAGTGACAAGTGTGATTTGTGACGTGCTTGACATTTCTAATTCAGCAATTTCCCATGTGGGGAGTAAAAGCTGCAAACCCCATCTTAAAATCCAATCAAAACATTTCATTTGTCTCCTAAACCCTATAATTTTATACACTAATCACATCTCATTTATTTATAATATTTCATAATGTTCAATTTCAAATTTTCAGATTGATTTTTATATATATATATTCACTTACAACTAACTAATCAAGTACAAGCATCATACAATTATCCCTATCGTAATTTAATCATACTTTACTTTAATAATCTCGTACGTCGAGTGACTGATATTCTCACCATGCTTGATGTTTGATTAAAGTGAAATTTTTCCCATTATGGACAGCGACCGATACAGCTACTGTCTTTTAATCGAGCGTTTCTGGAGATTTTGACCCACGAAATTAGAGAAAATTATTTAAAACAATGCTCTTGAGGAAATTCGAACCTCTAATCTCAACTGAGTTAGGCAAGATTTCTGGCCAAATATAGAATGGATGTACCTTAAAAAAATAAAAATGAATCTTTTTACTCCTGCGATATGAAATTTATCAGATAAAATTATGTTAATCATTGTTCATTTCATCTTATTCTAAATACTTTCAACTCTTAATTTAATGGATTTCAGTTCAATTCAACATCTTTCAATATATTTCAGTTCAATTCAGCTCAATTAAAGTAGATGTAGTCATAATTACCGATAAGATCAAGAGACTATTCCTTCTATTTCAACCTCATCAGGCCTATCATCCAAATAAAATAATATTATTCGTCGTTTTTATAAGAAAAATTGTTTATAAACCGGATTAAAGGTGGGAATGGCCTATAGTAGTAGAGAAAATCGATCCTAGGGTTGACCTTATTTGATAATATCTATTATATAATTACATCATCATTATTAAAAATAATATTAACATAATCTGATATCTCCAGCAATAATTGATCCATTATGCAATATGGTCCTTTGCATGTGAAATGAACTAAAGTTCTTCCACGGGAATAATTTTAGTGAAGGTAGCTGGTATTTATTAATCATTAATTTTAGGTGAGAATGTTCATCAAAGTATGATAAAAGATAAATAGTGATTGTTACTTTTTACTGATAATTGACTTTTATAAAGTCATGAAGTTTGTAGTATGGGTAATTATAAGTTCTAACTACTTAATTCAATCTATGAACACAGTGATGATTATAATATTAAATGATAAATTATTATTTTTTGCAGCATAATGTTAGTTATACTTTAATGTAAACACCTCACTATACTATATTTGTTACGCTTTAATGTTCTCCTATATCTATGTGACATTGATCATAACATCTTCGGCCCTGCTTGATAGAGCGGTGCATCTCTAAAGAAGTTGACGTTTTTTTAATTTTTACCGTGGTCAAAAGTAAAAATTGATCTCATCAAGTTTTGCTTTTGA
This sequence comes from Sherardia arvensis, assembly GCA_948330725.1. Taxonomy (NCBI): domain Eukaryota; kingdom Viridiplantae; phylum Streptophyta; class Magnoliopsida; order Gentianales; family Rubiaceae; genus Sherardia; species Sherardia arvensis. The sequence continues at coordinate 466,417 of OX415236.1, read as the reverse complement.
GTAAAAACACATTCGACTTATAAAATATTGGAGGAGCATTACCACAAGTTGGAAGGGGAGTGGTGGGCATTACTGAGTACTTACTCGGTTCAATCTTATATTGCACACTTTTCTTATCTGGTCGTCCAATTTTAAATTGTATAATTTCTTTATTTAGTAAGTCCGTTTGTTTTCCACCACTCATTTTACTTAGTTCTGTCATTATTTTCCGTTCATTTTACAATTTTTAATTTTCACAGATTTTGATCCCGATGTAATATAAGGTAGGACTGAGCGAGTATAGAAAAGTTGATGGCTCCCAAAGAAATAGAGTAGGTGATGTCAAGTCATGTTTTAGTATACTTTGTCATAACATTTGGGTTGAAGAAAGCAATGATATTGATTGCAAACAAAATGAACATAGCATTATGGCAATGGCATTGTGCAAGTGCTCATTATTCATGGCACCTCTCAATTAGATGGATATCAATTCCGTCCAATCACCTCAATTTTACAAGATTTATGTTATGTAGTTTTAGAAAGTGAAAGCACAAAAATTACTGTCCCATTAAATATACTCAAGGTGCTACTAATAATATATAGAACTAGTGTCGGATTCAGAAAATTTGGAGGGAGAGTTCTGATACCGATGATCAGAAAGTAGAACATAGAAGAGGAGATTTAAGATTTGATGACACGATTGAGTACTCTTTTCGCCATCAAATCTTAAATATAACTTTATCAATACCATTTATAACAGCAACTCTACGGATACATAATAAATTACATTTATTTTGTTATAATTGGTATAATATTTTGCTTCATGAAACTAAAAGGTACTCTCACATTACGTCATATATATATATATATATATATATATATATATATATATATATATATTTCCACTTTCGTGTTTAGTCACTCATTATTATCGATGGCAAGAAAATACGAGGGCAAGAAATAATAAACAGTTGGCTTGTTGTTGCCCATGTTCTAACCATTATTTGAATAGAAAAACTTGTACTCCTCAATTCCTACAAAAGAAATAAAAATATATATATAAGATTTAGAAGTTTCCCTGGCTCTTGCACAAATTTTGTCAATCATATGGAGTAAAGAAAATCGAGGTAGATTTTCCAGCTAAAAATTTATATCAAATCATCATGGAGTATAAACCCTATCTGAATAAATTGTGTTGGCATATTTAACTGTTGCGAATTAGTACGGCATATTGAATTCTTGATAGTATAAACATCGATTTATTAAACGATTGATGATTTGAAGTTAAAAATATATTTTCGGGTTCAAATTGTTAGGGTTTAGTGAAGAGTAGTACAAGGCGTCTTCTTCTTTGCACCCTAAATTAATTATATTTTCGAACATTTGATAGAAACACCTGTAATTTTTTGATATCTATCTAATACAAATTTGTCTCTTTCTGTGGATGTGGTACAAAGGTTGGGGAGGATTTTTTACTAATAAATCGATATTCAAAATCATTCGAGTCGAAAACTTTTACTATATCAAAGTGTCGTATTTCTAAATTTTCACAGGCGAACCACGTAAATTCGATTTCTTATTTTTCTACCTTTATGTTTATTTGTGTATTTCTCAATGTTCCAGACAACAAATCGGAATTTAAATAATAATTATCATATACGTATGTATAGAGAAAATAGTGAAACGTGTTGAGATTTAATATATAATATTATTTGGAGTATTTTTGTCGATTTTCTTGAAATGGTTAAAAGTTCATTAATATAAAAACTTCATCGCATTACCAAACAAATCAGCATGAAACCACAAATATCGATCTACCTTATCATGAGACGTGTCACCCAAAGCATTCTCTACGATAAAGATAACATATCTTTTTGATTTTGCATGACTTCTATAGACCATTTAACACCACTATACTCTCTCGTAGTCGTTGTCGCAATAACTACACAAAAGGAAGCTAACTCACTCCCGTGAAGAGTGCAAAGATCGAAGAGAGTGACGATTTTGATGGAAAAATCGAAAAAAATCAAATGTTGTTAGCAGATGAAATAGAGTGGAAAGAAAAGATAGAAGAAGATGAATGGTAATGTCCAAGCTTTAAAATGTAGGGGGTCCTTGAGAAGATGACGATGGTTCGTGGATTGAAGGATGTGATTTCAAGGGTGGGCTGTGATGGATAGATAAGAGTTTGTTTTCTTCTCTTTAGATGGTAGAAAATGCAAATCAAATGAAGTGTGTTTCAAAGTTGACAAAATATGTGTAGTTTGTGATAACTGTATGATCGTAGACTGTTATTCTAACGTTTTTCAGAATTTTATGTAAGTTTTATTGTCAGGTTGAGTTGAAATAGAAAAAAAAGTGCAGTTTATGATAAATGTATTGTCCTAGATTGTTAACCTAATGTTTTACATGATTATGGGATATGTGATAGTTTTATTCTAGTTGAGTTGAACTGACTAAAAATATATCTTAAAAAATTCTAAAATATGAGAAGACGCTGAATAATTGAAAGGTGTTGAGAGTGCTGAGGATAAGTTGAACATGACAGAACATTTGTGTATTATGTATAGAAAATTGTCAAAATATCTCAAATTCTTTTTTTGAGAAAAAAAATTCCTTTCATTCATTTAGAAATCTGGAAAACGTTAAGAAACGAAAGACAATAAATTCGGAGGAGAGTTACAAGAGTTACAAAGTAGGGGACATGTCTTAGCATAGTTTGCTAGAGAATGAGCTATATGATTATTGCTTCCATGTACTCAGTAGAGTCCCGTGTTAGGGTCATGCACACGTATCTTATGTTTTTCAAAGTAAGTACTTATAGACCAGTAATAAACGAGAAATACTTGTGTAAAGCGGTCTTATGATAATGCAATGGTTAAATTCTTCATGTTTTATGCTCGAATCAGTAATTAGACTCATTTTCAAACACACCAACAAACTATGTCTTATTAGAAATCCGACTTATCTAATTCTTTGTTGTTGTAAATTTGTATCCCTCTGCTTTTATAACCTCTTGGGTTTAGGGTTCTAGGTATCAACATGTCCATTTATCAAAGAACTTTGATGCTAAACATATTTTTCTCAAAAATAACAAACTTAAAATAGTATAAATATCTCAATTGTTTGACATGCAATATTAGTTATTATGGTCCATGAAATAGTTTGACATGATCACAATTATCATAGTTCCTAAGTGAATGAATAGATGAGAAATTGATTGCACAGACCACAGCTATCCAATTAAAAAAGGCATGCACGGCTGGTTTTTGTCTCCATCAACCTAAAAAATGAAAACGAAATTCTTTTACGCTATAAATATAAAATGAAATAAAATGATAAGGACATTTTTTTTGAAAGTAATAAAATGATAAGGACATAGTGTATTCATTAATATAATATTAATTATTTTCATATACTAAAATGATTTATGTACAAGTTTTAAAGCAAAATTTACTAACACAAGAAAATTTTAATATTTCAGTCAATTTTAATATTTCAGTCACTTGATATACGAGATGAACAGAGAATTGTGATATTAATTATAATATTTATATATTAAATTAGTTCATTGGAAGGTAAGGTATCATAAAAAAATTTTAAATATATAAATTCAACTTGGATGGGTGTCCACCCATTAGATCCGATTTTTAATTTATTTAAGTATTTATGGTGGTTGAGGAGATTAATCCTAATATGTTCCAGTTTAACTTATACAATCACTTTTTTTCACGCAGACAATTTTGGATATGATGCGGAAGGTCGACCTAAATTGAATATAAAATTAGTGAATTTGGGTCGACACAAAATACAATTTGATCTAGTTAAATATGAATGACTTGAACATATATGTATGTTAGGTTCAATTTAATCCGTTAATCTATTTGACCCATAATTTTTAGGTTTAACATTAAAATTACCTTATGAATCGTGGTCTCTGTATAAGAAGCGTTTTTATGTTAATCTCGGAAACTATGAGTTTAATATACCAACTACCCATACATTTTTGTAATTTAAAATATCTCACTATTAATATATAAACTTCACGGGTTGAGTTTGGGTAATCTTAATTTTAACTAGATCAGGTTTGGATCAACGTTTTATAACCCGAAGTATAAATTGATTGGATTTGGATTAGAGTTTCTAATCCGTCAATATGACGATACGAATTTGTCAATCCATCAATCCGATCTGTTTGTCAGCCCGACCAGTTTGTTCTATTTAGACAATTATATTAGAACTGGCCTGCTAGATGCAGTCCGTATTTTTGTTATATAATTATATATACAATAATTATGATATGTAACTGATTTGCAAGTGTTGCAGTAGCAGTAATATATATGATACATATATCTGATATGCATAATTATTGACCATATCATATATATCGAATACATATTTTTATTTTTACACTGTAAAATCAGCAAAATACGGACCGCGTCTAGCATTGCCCCTATCAAAAAACTATATAAAGTGTCGTATGTATAAAGTGATATGCCGCACGAGAGGTTGTAGGTATCATGGGTTTGAGGTGAGGGGGCAATTTTGGTAAGCCTCACGTTAGGGCACGCACGCACGTACGTTTGCGTTTGTATGTATCGTCTTTGTATAATTATGCTCTCAATATGAATCCAAAACAAGGTCACATTTTTCTTTTGTTTTTACTCTCTTGGTAGGATATCATCTTCCTAAAGGATGAGATTATGTTAGCTGGATAGCTGTGAAATGACAAATATGATTTATATATATTGTTGCATCATTTTCTGATGATACAATAATGGATCATATTCATAATGTATGCACCATTATTCAAGAGATTATTCTAGTGAAGGTGTTTGTGTAATCTCAAATCGCTTTCAAATTTTGCAAGATTTTGAAGATGGTCAATTATATAATAACGAGTATTTTAGGTGGGGATATTTTAATTTTACAGGTCTGATGTTGACTTGAAATGCCCCGATTTGCTGATGCAGGTCTGGGTCATAGTGTAATAATGAGGGTATTTTTGTCTTTTCCAGCTCTGCAAAATTAAATTGTCCCTACACCTAACGATGGCTTTTGTTAATGTACGTTCAGATCATGGTGTAATAATGAAGGACAATTTTATCATTTTTATCACACTGGAATCAAATTGTCACTACACAGTCGACACTTAACAATAGCCAATAATGATTGTAACACTAAATGGAAAGGAAATAAGCCAATAAAAAATGCTCTATGATAAACAATAATATGCACGGTTTCTCTTTACGATAAATATTACAATCGTCACTCATTCAAACATTGTAAAAATTATTCCCGTTATGGAATTATTATTTTTTCACGACATATAATTTCTCTTTTCATTGACCTCTTACATCGTATTCAGTCACCATTGTATGAAAATTAATTTGTTAATTGACCAATTGAATGCATTCAATAACACTGACGAAATTAAAATGATGAAGAAGAATCAATGCAGCCCAATATTCTATTTCTACCGTCCATATTATCATATAAATGTCTAAATTATGTTATTCACGCGATTTATACCATGAATACTACTATAATTTGAATAATATTTTGAACGAGTAAAATATCATGCTACATTTATTACTCAGGTAAAACATATCCAAGGGATGGATGGTACACATGTTTGGTATAGAGGGGAACATATTAGCTGGGCAACGAACCATATATTTATATGAGAAACTGCAAAGGTCCAAAGATTGGAGCATGGGATGAACTCCTTTTACCCTTCTTGTTTTTGTCCCAACCTTTGTTCTTCATATATTTTCTGGGATGAAAACAATACTATAGACATTGACATTGTACATCTCAGCTGCAGCTGTAGCATGCAGGGCGCCAGAATCATGTGTAAAAAGTTGCTTTGATTACTGCAAAAGCTAATATTGTCAAAAACCGTAGGATTGTTTTTCGGTCATTTCACATCCAAAGTCAAAAGCGTATTTTTTTGATTTTTTTATATATAAAATTCATAAGCCAATTTGAACTACTTGAATTATTTTATTATTTATGGATGAATATTCGTATGTGGTTTAAATGCAATTAGACAAGTTCAAATGAACAATATTTCATTAACAACAATTAAAATAACCCCTTTAATACCTAAATTTCAAAACATTTTATTTATTTTCAAAAAAATTCAAATCGGATGAAGTAAATTGCTTGAACTGCTTGGGGCTGCTTGGGCTGCTTGGAGCTACTTGCAAGAATCTGAACTTGACAGGGTCAAAGTCCTTTTCTTTATTTGTTTTGTTCCATCTTGTGATTTTCCAATGAATAAGGGTACGTTTGGTTGGGGAGAATTTTGACAATCTTGATTTTGTTTTGAAATTTTGACAGTTTAGATTTTTGTTTGAATTTTGAGAGTCTGGTTTTGCAAAAATTTTGTTTGGTTGGGTTGAGATTTTGTAATTCTGAAGCAAAATATTTAATTGATTTTTAGGATTTTGCAAGTCTAAATTTTGGGGTAAAAAATAGAATTTTAAAAAATTCCATGAACCAAACAACTTCTTGAAAAACTAAAATTTGAAAGTGCAATTTTCCAAAAACTCATCTAACCAAATACAGCGTAAGTAAGTTTTTGGTGCTACTATAATCAAAATTAAAAAATAGTTATAAGGGGATGGGACCGGGTTTCGAAGAACCGGGATGGGTTCGGCCGGACTGATCTTCATGAAATTGAAAATTTGTTTTTTAATTTTTAAATTTCTTTTAAAACAGATGTTGGGAAATGGAGCTGAAAAGGAGAGTAAATATAGTGGAGCTCAGAGCACAAGGTAACCTATGTTTCTGGTTAAAGCTAATGGTCTCAGTTCTCTCAGGCATCTCGATCCACACACCTATGCTATTTTATCGATCCCACATTTCTCTTTTACCGTGGAGTTCAATCCAGCAATAACACTATTGCAATAACATATAGTGATTCTGTCCGGTTCAGCTGAAACTGAACTGTATTAAATTGAAGTAAATGAGTTGAAATAAGCGGGAATATGTTTCTTTTCAGATCTTATCATCAACTTGTATTCAGGGGCGGAACAATGCCCGGGCCCGGGTATGCCTGAACTTTACCTAAAATTTGAAACCTAATCTATAATACCGTTCTCAGGTTAAATTTGGACTTTTCGACCTCCGACGAGACTGCATTTTAAGTTGAGCATATCTTAAAATAAAATCCTGATTCCGCCATTGCTTGTGTCAGTAATTTTTAGTGTTCGATAAATTTTGATAAAAATGAAGGTCATTTCATAAGCACAAGCTGGTCTAAATTGAATTAAATGAGTTGAATTAAGCGGGAATATGTTTCTTTTCAGATCTTATCAACAACTTGTATTTAGGGGCGGAACCATACCCGGGTCCGGGTAAGCATAGACTTTCCCTAAAATTGAACCTAACCTGTAATACCGTTCCCCGGTTAAATCTGGACCTTTCGGCCTCCGACGCATTTTAAGTTGAGCTTATTCTAAAATAAATTCTGATTCCGCCACTGCTTATATCAGTAATTTTTAGCGTTCGATAAACGGTTAAAATTGAAGGTCATTTCATAAGCACAAGATGGTTCATAAACATAATAAGGTAATGAAAACAATTTTGGTTATAAGCACAGCAATTGACAACTTCAAATATTTCGTTTTCTACACCAAAACGCAGCAGCAAGACAGTTGGATGTTCATCGGCGATTAATCACGTCTGTTTGGTTGGGCTCTCTTTTTCATTGCACATGCACTAACTTACGAACATTCATATCTACCGACCCAATATTTGCAATTAATTGGGATGAATTAAGTTAAGAAAAAAGTGGAGCAATTAATACTACAGGAATCATAAGTTATAAAAAACACCAAAACCAACTTCCAAAACGCCGGTGCAAAGTTCTTAGATAGGATTATCAGGAAGGAGAATCCAAGTTTTAGAAAAGTCACTAAATAGTTCATACTCTAGCTCAAAAGAAAATCAAGCGACAAAACGGTGAAAAAGGATGCAGATTTTTGGTTTCTCTCGCTACTACTCTCTCCATCGGGGCGAATGCCATTCCAGTCTACCAGGCTTAAGCTTCGGCACCGAGTTCCAACAACAGTGTATGGTTAACCTTGGTGGCAACCGGGCCAACAAATTGGATGGGGCCTGTTTTCAGATGGGATGGAAGTTGTATAAGTGAAAGGCAAGAGTAGTAAGGTAAAAGAGACTATCAAGAGAGAATCTACATCATACCAGGAGATACGTATCTGTTGTTGACTGCCCAGTCGTCTCGTAGGGAAGCAAATTTCTTAAATGGTGCAGCTGAACAGACACGAGAGAGATTATGTAAGAGTTGTTATTCTTAAAACAAGCATCCAGAGTGAAAATAGATAATGAAGGATACGATGAAGTGGAGACTCACCATCAAGTTCCACCATTGCTTTCTTGATGACAGGCTTGAACTTGCCTGGGAGATACGAAAGTGCAAATGTTAGCATTTTAGAGAAGAACAAGAACAAAAGCTCACGAGACAACATGCATTTGGTTGTCAGCAATTACCGTGTCTCCTCTCGACGTCCATCAGTGAAGTCAATGCTGTTCCTCCAACAGTCCAGTCTTCAACTGGAGCAGACAAGTTCCCAACCTGGAGTACAGTGATATAGATTGTAATATATTCTTGATGTAAGCCACAAATGAAGCGTTCATATTACACCCAAGTGAATTAAATCCGGCCAGTGGAGAAAAATGTGCTCATGCTGCTATGACCATATGCTACAGCCAAGGAACGATGAATATGAATACTTACCGATGATATCAAACCCGTCTTGCCACTTTGAAGGAGTGCACCAGCAGCATAACCCAGAGCATAGCAGTAGGTAGAGTCAAAACTAGAAGGCAAACCACACCTTCCTTCATACCTATTCAGAGTAATGCAAAAATTCAAAATGCTGAACTTTACTCAAAAATTAATATTGAGGGTAAAAAATGGAATGGACAAACTAAGAACATCTATTAAACAGTGAGGCGGAAAAAGCTGACAGTACCCAAAGAAGTGTGACTGTCCTTTGAATTGACCGTTGTATAAACCAGCCTTTGCCCTTTGGTCCAACTCAGTTTCTACCATCTGAATAAGCATTTTCTCTGTCTCAATTTTGGCAACCTACAATATTAGGAAGTCCAATTAGAATACTTCTATGACACATTCATGATACAAGGCAATAGTGAAGAGAGAGAATCATGTCAGCACCTGGACATTTCCGTGCGGATCTCTCTCGAGCATCAACTGCTCCTGAATTGCTGCAGGCAAGATCTCAAAAAGCTGCGAGGACTGGGCAGTGAGTTTTGCCTTCCAAAGACCAGCTTCATCCACAACTTCATGAGCCAAGATCTCATTAAGCTCAGATATGAGCTGTTGAACCTGGATTTGCAAAGACAGCATTTAGCAATGAAAGAACATGAGGGATGCACCATAGACATGGCAGCTAAGTAATTGATATTGCTAATGTACATGGGGGGGAGGTTCAAAAAGAAAACAAATTTAAGCTATAGTTCTTGAGCATCATGTAAAGGGCAAAAAAATTCAGCTAGAGATCGCTTAGTGCTTACTTCAGGAATAAAATCAATCAACCCCTCGGGAATGAGTATGACACCATAATTGTATCCAGATTCTGCACGTTTGGCGATGATATCGGCAATATAGTCTGAGACACTTTTAAGAGTGAGCTTCTTAGCTGCAACCTACAATAACATTTCAACAACTTTTCATCAAAACAGAAGAATGGACGATTCGTACGACAAACTCATCCGAAACAATAGCAGTCAGTCAAATCAGACTCGACCGCAGTTTGGTGGATATGCCATATTTGAAATGAGTGAATGGAACGTGAAAACATGAGGCTAAGATAATTTATACCACCGTGCAACTGAGCCTAGTGTTCAAACTAAGTGCAAACAAAGAAACTAATATTGAAGGCCTGAAGGGATAGGATTTCTGATTTTAGAGTCTCTCTCTTCACAGTTTTCCCCTTAGAATATAATAGTGTAATTGGCATACAAACACAGAACAGGTCAGAAAAGTTAATTGAAGTATGTGTACCTCTTCTCCAATAAGGGTAATGTTTGGATGAGTTTGCAACGCACACTCCAGAGTGATGTGGGATGCAGAACGACCCATGAGTCTTACAACTACAAAGAAAAAGAAAAGGAAGCAATCAATAACAGAATACAAACACATAGAGATCCAAATGGAAAAAATGAAATATTCAGCCGATCTTCTCTTGCAACAACAGAACATCTCTGACAGCAATTCAAGGGCCCCATTACTTACAATGGTAGTACTTTCCAGTTGAGCGAGCATCTATCATAACGTTTCCAATCATCTCAGCATATATCTGCATTGAAAAATCAAGATAGCATTCAATAAATTGCACTTCAGAAAATAGTCTAACATAAAGTTTCGCAGTTTATGATTAATATTTATAATCACCTTGCAAGCCGTATCAAATCCAAAACTGATTGGGACCTCTTTGCATTTCAGATCACCATCAATGGTTTTTGGACATCCAATGACTCGGGTTTTCAAATTTTTGCTCCTGTATTATTCGAAAAGTCAGATAGAGTCAATTTAGTCCAAATACTGCAATGACAAACCACATAGCAATAGGGATATTTGGACCCAATCAAAGCACATTACCTGAAATTTTCACCTAAGAGACATGCATTTGTGTTTGAGTCGTCACCACCAATGACAACAAGCCCATCCAGGTCAAGCTTTACTGCTGTTTCTTCAGCTTGCTTAAACTGCAATGAAGTTCAAGCATCATCCTTTTTTATCATTGTAAGATATTACAACTAACAGGTACAACAATGAATATAAGTTGAGTCAAACCTGCTCAGGAGTCTCAATCTTGTCCCTTCCACTAGCAATCATATCGAATCCACCCTGATTTATAATCAATATGGAAATTCATTGTAAGCTGGTATTCTTCATGGTAACATAAATCTATTTTTTCCCACATAGCTATATCAACTATAGTACTTCACTGATAAGACTCTAGAAACATATTACAGTAACAAAGTACAAAACTTTTGAAATTGAAGATCCATTATACCTGATTTCTGTATGGATAAATGTACTCCGAATCCAAAATCACATATTTACACTTCATAATTCCAGCAGGTCCACCCCTGAATCCATACAATGTGCTTCCTTTGCATCGGTCCTGCAAGTAATCTTTGAACCAGGTCCAGAAAAATAAGCATAAAAACATCACAAACAAAAAAATAAGCATAAAAACATCACAAACAAAAAAAATACCCCAAATCACGAAAGCAGAAAATATTCTTACCATAGATTCCAGAAATAACATTGTGTCCTCCAGGAGCCTGACCACCAGATAGCACCACACCAACCTTCAAAGCTTGTCCAACATTTTCAGTTTCAGCAGGTACCAGGATTGCTGATGGCTGTCCATACACATTGGGAAACAACTTTTTTATCTCCTCTGCAATACAACAAACAGAAAAAAATTAGCAAACAAATTATCATAAAATTGCAGTTTTGCACTGATTATAAATACTTTATAGATAAAAGCCTGCTTTTTTTCTACTTATTTTCTATCAATCACTCAAAGCTTCACAGCTTAATAACTTGAATTCAGTCATAAATCACAAATGCTCAGATCAAACTAATCCAAACTAGCAACATAAGGCACACTCTCGAGCTTCCCTATAACATAAACAGAACAGTCTCGGCAAAGCTGATCAAGTTAACACTCAACTCACTACTTGGATCCTGAAATCCTCTACTTATTTTCAACAATCAATCACAGCTTCGCCGCTTAAAAACTTCAATTCAATAAAAAATCAAAACACGCTATAAGATCAAACTAAAAACATAACACACACTCTCGAGTTTTCATATAGCACAAACAAAAGAGATTACGAAAACAGGAATGCTGGATAGCGGACCTGGATTTCCTGCGGCGGAGCTGGGAGGACCGTCGACGACCTGGAAGGGCTTCTTGAGGACGGAGGGGAGCGGGAGAGCTTCATCGAGACGGCTGTTCTGGACCTCGCTGTAGACGGAGGAGAAACGGCCGGTGTTCAGCGGCTTGGCGGAGGTGTAATCGCCGTTGGAGAGAAGCGAAGCGGCGGCGACGGCGGCCATGATTTTCCGTTAACAGAAGTAGATTTGGGGGAGAGTGTTGCAGATCTTTGAGCGGAGAAATTTAAGTAGGTGGCGAGTAGAAATAGGAAGACTGTGGGTGCAGCTATATTTTACTACGGCTTTGTTTTCGCCGCAGTATCTCTATTTTTTCCTTTTTTAAATTTTTTTTTCACTGCCTTATTTAAAATAAAATAACTATTTTTAAGATTTCATTGCCTTAAATAAGATAATTTACTATTTTAAAAAAAATGTTTTTATGGAATATCAAATTTAAATATGGGAGGAATAGTGAGTAAAATGCGTTTGTTGGCGGTGGCCCATTTTTGTATTACGAGGTTCAAATGGATATTCCATGAATTTTTGATTTTATTCCCTTTGGTTTTGTCTTTGTCTATTTTTAAAACACAAAGTATATGTTAATTTAATTCATTTAAATTGGAAATTTTCACATTTTTATTCATATTTCATGATCTCATCGGATTGATTATTACAAAATCAATAGTAATTTAGCTTGCATGATTATTGTTGAAAATATTTTTTCAAAGCGGCGGACTGATTAATGTTTGGGCTATTCTGCCCATTGACAAATCTATGATGTGGGCTAAAATTAGCATTTTTGGGCTATTCTTCCCATTTGTGTTCGAAAAAAAATAATTATTTGGGCTATTCTGCCCATTTGATAAATACTGTGATGTGGGCTAAAATTAGCATTGTTGGGCTATTCTTCCCATTTGTGTTCGAAACAAATAATTCTTTGGGTTATTCTACCCATTTGACAAATACTGTGATGTGGGCTAAAATGAGCATTTTTGGGCTATTCTTCCCATTTTTGTTCGAAAAAAATAATTGTTTGGGCTATTCTTCCCATTTGACAAATAATGTGATGTGGGATAAAATGAGCATTGACTAAAACTTTAAAACACGTTGTTGAGTAAGGCTTGACTAAATATGATTAGACATTTAGACTATATTTTTGTAGAACTAATCAAAACTTTTTTTTATAAGTCTTACGCTTTTATCGACCTAATCGAGTACATGGATCTTATACCTATTCTAATCTAATTTTACTCTACAAATCCGTACGTCAAGTGGTCGATGTCCTTATGAGCTGATGCACTTTGCCGCTTTGCACATTATACACCAGTTGATGCAGCTCATGTCGCTCACTCGAGCACGACTCTTGCAGATGGAGGGAATGAAAACTTGAGAAAGCTCGTGGGGACTAACTGGAGGAGGAGATTTAATCCCTGGATCTCTCTAATCAAGGCAATGTCTTTAGTCAAGTGAACTGGACCAACTGGTTGAACAAAACAAAATTGATATTTTGATAACATTGATGTTATGTAACGTGTCTTGGTTCAATGCATTGAGAAATTTCACAAAATTTTTGCTAATCATTGTATTTATAAATATTGATATTTTCAAATATTCAAGAATCGACAAGCAAGTAAGAACATATAATATCAACGTAGTGAACAAAGTGAAATTGTATCCGATTTTAACTTACCTCTCCTTAATTTGCTACACGGTTCTATTTTATCTCATCTATTATTTCGACTCTTTTTAATTCTACCATTCACTCTTGATATTTACCGACGGACAAAACTCATTTACAATTTATAACGGGTTAGTTTGAATAAAACCACTCTGTTAACCTAAAATAGGTTGTTAATTAATCATTCACAAATTACTTTCGTGATGATTGCACCCACAAACAAAGGCCAAACATGAAACATCAAATAGATTTTTGATTATTTAAAACTTCAAAGCAAAAATTATTGTGGGACAATTAACACATTTTATACTCTTTCTTGATAATTTAATTTGCCTACGCATAAATCAAACTCACCTCAGCCGCCAGTTTAACACAAATATGGATTACAATATTTAAAGTGTTAATTCCCATTAGCTGTGATATCTCTATTTAGATTTTGTTCATTTGTTAAGTTGATCTTAATAGCATGCCCATACTTTCTTCATCCCAAACCCCGACAAGGTCACTTTATCATATTTGCTAACCAATAATCTATTTTCTTGATCATGAGCGTGTTTATGCTAATCATTTTGCATTTTTCCTTTTTTTGAAATAAAATTATTCATTAATCAAATAATGTGTTACTGTTAGAGTAAATTCCACATCGAAAACGAAGTGGGTGATTGTTCAGTATATAAGATGGGCTACTATACATATTGTCAATTGTCCACCTCCCAGTTTACAGACACAGCATTGATCACAGTTTGGGTTTATAATAGTTACAAGGTTTGGCATGTTACGTCATAACATACGTTCTTGAGAAGTTAATATTATGAATAATAACATTTTGATGTCTCCAAATCTAATATTTGACTGGAAAATCATTTTTTAATTATAAGCATACGTGTTCATTTTACTAAAATTGACACATTTCACTTCGTTCAAACATTTTAAAAAATAATACATATAAAAGTACAATAATATTAATACTTTTACTTTGACAAGTTATATTACTTTATGGACAAAGACTCAAAGTATTTGTAGTTACAACTCATCACATAGAATTAAAAATTATCTTTATGCGACCTTTCTTCTGAATTTTGATCTTTTCAATAGAGTAGTGATTCTAGTTTTAGTATTTGGTTGAGGAGAATTTTGAAAGTCTGGTTTTTGTTTTAAAATTTTGAGAGTTTGAGTTTTTGTTTGGAATTTTGAGAATCTGGTTTTGCAAAAACCTTGTTTAGTTGGGTTGAAATTTTGTAAGTCTAAAGCAAAATCTTTAATTGATTTTTAGAATTTTGCAAGTTTAGATTTTGGGGTTAAAAAATAATTTTGAAAGTTTCACGAACCAAACAAGTTTTTGAAAGTCCAGTTTTCCAAAAACTCATCCAACCATATAGTAGAGATTTGATTCCAATCACCTTTGAAATTAGAAGTATTTTGCACTTTCCATCTCAGCCACAAGTGGAAAGAGCTTGCCAACTTAAACTAACTACAGTTCCCCCAATTAATAGTATCTTAAACAACTAATGGTCATTAGCCTAATCCACTAACTAGCTAGCCCAGACAGACCGCCACTTTTTCTATCGACATAATCACAATTAGTGCGTCCCACTTGCTAACTAATCCCATAAACCATTTCTTAACCTTCGAAGCCTCCTTCTTCAAATGCTCAACAGCAATGCAGAGCAAGAACAAGCCAGCTCGAGCTCTCGGATCATGCAAATCCCTGTGCTGCAACTGCAGACTGAGCGGCTTTTCATCCTCGTCTGAACCCGAGAGCGAGCGATATCCATCGATATCTAGCCTGGCTCACGCCATGGTTCAAGAAAGGCTAGACCAGATGATCAAGGAGAGGCAGGTGGTAAGGAGGCAGAGATCAAGAAGGAGTTACCGTGATGAAGGGTCGAAGTTTATAGTGATGATGGCTGTGGAGAAGTGTTCTTATGATCCCAGGCAGGATTTTAAGGTCTCCATGGAGCAGATTATCACTTCTAACAGGATTCACAAGCCTCAGGATCTTCGGCGCCTCTTAAACTACTATGTTTCCATGAATTCCGAGGAACATATAGGCGTTATACTAGAGGTATTTCATGATGTCTGTACCGATCTGTTTCTATCTTGTAAACCAGATATGCACAGAAGAAATAACTACCACATTTTGTAGTTTACTTCTACTTATTAACATAACTTACCGACTTCAAGATCCATAGAGGATTTCCAGTCCTCTCTGTTCAAACTTTCTCGAGATTCAATCACTTATTCAGTTCTACAAAGACGCGAAACAGCTGTAGTAAACACATAGATTAAAAAGTATATCTTTAGAACTGGACTTCAATATATAGACTTATCAGTTATACACATGTAAAAGTTGAAAACTTTGGAGCATTCATACATTATTACTTTTATTGCCTAAGAACATCCAATATACATGCTATAGGTAAGTGAAGTATAGATATCAGAAAGGTGTACTTGTGTATAAGAAACCGCTATCTTTCAAGGCAACAAAAGGGAATTGCCTTCCTTGATGAGGACAAAGATACTACCTCCATCGCCCCTTGAAATGCGAAGCTCATCATCAAGGTATGTGGTGAGAAGCCATGACTCTGCGTTCCTATTCGCCAGAGAGAACTTGAGTGGAGGCCGGCTGGAAATGGACTTCACGACTGAGGAAGCTGTGTCCTGGACAGAAGTGAACAAACCTTTGAATGGGGCAAGATCGATCTTTTGCCCCAGAATCTCCACTGATTCTGGCACCTCAATGGAGTCTGTCAGCTGGGGAGTCCCAATAATGCCCTCTTCAATCTTTATCTGAAACCAAACAAAACTTCGAATTTTAGATAACAAGGTGCCACTGAAAAGATGGTATGCTGCCAGGTAAGATACAGAAGAGAAAACAAAACATAGATCACTCGATTTCAATATGCTTTCAAACACTTCAGATAGTTAGAAAAGAAGATGAAACATTAGTTGCTTAGGTTATATGAATAACCTGCACTCTTTTGGGACTGCGGATTTCAAACTTGGCATTGGTTGTGATGGTGGTGCTGGCCAATGGCCCCGAAAACAGGACACAGTTCTGGACGCTGAAATTCTCTGAATCAATGGTCTGTGATATCTCCTCAACTTTCACCAAAGGTACAACTCCCCTTGTCAACAACGGAAACAGGCCAATGAAAGAAGTGTACCTACAAAACCAAAACAAAATGGATTCAGCCAATCCAATATCATGGTAAGCGATGAATCGAGTTCAAATGAAATGAAATGAGCACAGAATACAAATGAATTGAGCATATATATGACCTAGTTAGATTCATCTCCAAAATTATACTTTTACTATAACATTAAGCTCAAATTATGCAACATATTAAATCGATTGCTTCGTCTTAACATGACTGGATACCCTAATTGTAAGCAACATGTTATTAAAAAAAACATGAGCTTCATCTTCTGTGAGTCGTTAACACAAACACCTTGCGGGCATTGAAAGAAAGATGAGAATTGAGAACTTACGCAAGAATCCACTTGCCATTGAGCTTAGTCAGCGCCTCCGTGGGCGCCGGAGTAGGGTTCTTCGCCTCCAGCTGAGTGATCAGCTCCACCACCTCCGCCCTAGTTTCGCTGGTAGCGCTCAGCCCCCTGTTCGTCCCGTAAAACGCCGTCACCAACCGCTTCTTCAAATCCTCATTCTCCGTCGGCTCCTTCACCGTCTTCTCCTCCACCACCGCCGTAGCGCCGCCGGAGGAACCTGGCTCAGGGCCCCACTCGTCGTCTATTTCCGCCCGCGCCACAAAGTTCAGCCGATTATTTGGGGATTTCTGGGTCAAAAACGGCCGGAAATTCACGGAATTCACCGGACGGTTGCCGATTTTTGGGTTCTGTGGGGATTTCTGAAGTGTGTTCGAGAGGAACTGATTAAAAGAGGTGATCGACGCCATTTTTAGGGTTTCGAAGCAGAGATTTTGGGATTTTTTTGCCAGAGACTGAAATGAAAACGTAACGAGCTGGTATTCAGTTGTATTAAAGCAAGCTGAATGTTGGCGCCGGGATGCTCGATATTCTACGAAATGACTACATTACCCTCATATTGTTCCGCAGACACAGTGAATTATAGGGACCGTGTGGGGATTTCGCACCTAATTTATGTAAATAGTAGGTTGACACGTGGGGGGTTTTATGAGGTACAGAATTGTGTTCATATAATCGCATCGTTTATTTTGTTTTTTTAGAAATTGTGGGCGATTTTCTTCCAAATGAAACTTCCTTTGTAATATCATTTGTTATTTGTGGAAAAAAAATCTTAATTATAAATCAATATAAATTATATTACTTAGCAAGTCACAATATTATAATGAAGAAAATTATAATAAATATTATAAACTGATTTGTGAATATGAGCTAAGTCATAACCCACGGCCGTCAATTAATAGAATGGACATCACTTTGAAGCGATATACAAATCTTGTAAATGGCAAAGTACTAATACCTTATATTCCCCTCGAAAGATGACTACGGTAAAAATTAGAATAGTCGAATCTTTGATCTTTCTAACTTATAATGAATCATCGACATGAGTATTCTAATTTCCTTTGTAATCATCATAATAAACTTCTCGGGAATATAAAGAGTATCATTACAAAAAATTAATAGATTGACACATATTTAAATTGGTGTTTAATACATTTACATGTAAGTTAAGATGAACAAAACATTTGAATAAAATTCCACTTTGGATCCCAACTCAAAAATCTTACCTCGTTCATTTTTAACTTGTCAAACATGCTTGATGTTTGATGTTTTCCCTAATAAGATATATTAATTCTTTTTTTAATGACATCGAAAACGATAGAAAAATGTGTTTATACCAAATAGGATGAAATGCTTGTCACTTTATCTCATTCCCCTTTTAGCAAAAAAAATCCATTTATAGTTAGGATCCAAGGAGAAAAAACATTTGCTCTTTCGTGAAACAAACGTTTATTTCAATTTTCTTGAACACGATGGTTAAGAACCGGTTTAATACGTTTGAACGGAACTGAACTGATCTGAACTAAACTGAAATGAACTGAAAAATACTGAACTAAACTGAACTGAAAAATACTGAACTAGACTGAAAAATATTCAGATAAATTATATTAAACAGATCGCAAGTAAACGATGATTTAAAGAAGCATACTACATAGATGAATTTATTAATTTTTAAAATTTGGAGCAATATATTTCATTTCGATTCATAAAATGTTTTTACTCTCAACATTTATATTTATTATTATATCTAGGCTCAATTGTGAAGATCGCATAATATTAAGATCGATGGATTTTTTCTGCAATGGCGCGCACAAGTCAGGCACGCACTTTGAGTGAGATCTTATTTTGATATTTCAACGATAACGTGTACGTCAGTTATTAGTTATTCATATAATTTAATTAATTATATGTCAATGGATTATGGGAGATGATAACATGTCCCCCAATTCTTACAAAAATATAAACTTGAGGGGATTAAATTAAACTTTATTTCGTCACGATTTTTTAAAAGGATAAAATGTTCGTATGAACTTGAATTTTTGTACATGTGTACCTCTAATGTGTTTATTTACCTCCCGACTAAAGTTTGATTTCTTAATTGATTCCTAAAACGTTTAAACTTACTCCGATTAAGTATTTTTATATTCGAATAATATAAAAATATCAAAATCAAATGTATTTTTTACATTATAGTACCTTCGAGTAAGAAGTCAACTATCATTAACATTAAATCTCAAATATAACATTGAAATTGGCCGTGTATGGCCCTGTACAGTTGAGCTGATTGGATCTACTTGCTAACTGCTAAAACTGCTTGGAGCTGCTTGAGCTGCTTGGATTATTTTATTATTTATGGATGAATATTCGTGTGTGGTTTAAATGTAATTAGACAAGTTTAAATAAACAATATTTCATAATGATTAAAATAACCTCTTTAGTACCTAAATTTCAAAACATTTTATTTCTTTTCAAAAAAAATCAAGTCGGATGAAGTAAGTTGCTTGAGCTGTTTGAAACTGCTTGAAACTGCCTGGAGCTGATTAACCTGTTTGGGGCTGGTTGAAGCTTAAAATTGCTTTCAAGAAGCTGAACTTAACAGGCCGGGTCTATGTGTCTTTCTATGATACCAGACGTACTATAGAAGCAGCAGTTGCCATGTGGTGAACCTCGGTCAGTGCATATCATACCATGAATTTTGGGCTCCGTTATGGGCAAATTCATGGCCGGCCGGCAAGTCTCCAAGACAATTCTTGCTAGTGAATAGTTTATTCAAATTCTAGTAATGTGTACGACTATTAATTTTTCAACGCATGGGTAGCACCATATCAAAAATTGATGGAATATTTTATAATTATTGATCAGTAGTTGAGATTAAATCCACGTCGAAAATGACAAGCTGAAGTTTAATGTACCAATTTGGGTGACCACTCCACATATTATCAATTGATTTCATGATGGAATCTCGTTGAACTTGTGTGTTGAAATTATCTAGGCCTTTACCTTATTTCCGGATTAAATCTGACGGGCATGTTATACTTGTCAGGGTTTCTAGTATGTATCGAAGTTAAAATCACATCGGAAACGGTGAAACTCATATTAAAACACCTTGTATCTTGTTTCCAGATTAAATTTGACGGGTCTATTATACTTGTCAGGGTTTCTAATATGGTATTGAGATTAAAATCACATCGAAAACGGCGAAATTCATACTAAAACTCAAGAATTGGGAGGTATGGATTTATAGAACGGGTCTTATTTATGTAATCAATATATATCATCGATGCCAGTTAAAACTTAAATTTCATGATATATTTATGTTGACGCCAATTAAACTTATATCAAAATTATCTCGATGATTATAATTCTCAAATTCTAGTACACTATATATCCATATCAGATGACTTTTATGCCAATGAATTAGTTATAACAAATTCATTAAATAAGTATACGTACTGTTATAGTAACTATAAAACATTTTAGTATAGTAGAATAGTGACATACTTAATTTGTTCAACTAACCTCTCTACCTTGTTCCTATTGACTTTGATAATAGTTGGTATAATTTCAACTACTAAAATTTAAAATCAAACCAAATTAAGTCACTTGATCCAATAACAACCCGCCACCAACTATTATTCCAACCGTAGAATATTGCCAAATGTCTTCTTCTTCCTTCAATATATTTTGTCCCATGCAATTTCTTCAAAGATTCTAGCAAAATAACAATAAAAACAATAGAACAAAAACCTCATCTTATCAGCTTATGTCACTTGAAGCAGGTTAATTAGCAGTACTCCATTTGTATCTGGTTCCATGTTCAGTGGCGTGACAGAACGGAATTCAACAGATTGCTGAATAATCCTAAAGTTGTCATCGTCTCACATCACCACCGCACCACCATAATCTATAGTAAAATATTAGCTGTTTCTTAAAATTTAGGGGTTGCCGCCGCCACCTCCGGCAACCCCCTCGATCCGCCCCTGTGCATGTTTGACCATCGATCTGTTTAGTTCTTGTCGGTATCAAAATTATATTATATGATAACATTAATATTCACGTACTAATGTAAATTGATGGTTAAATAATAAAATATATTTAGAAATTATACGTGCAAGTCTGATTTGCTGATGCATGTCAGATTTTGACTTGAAATGTCTCTGACTTTGTTAATGCAGGTCTAGGCCATTATGATAAAACACTGGTAGATTTACCTTGAAGTTTTGGATTTAACTCTCGTGATGGAAAAATGTGAAATTTTATTGAGGGTACAATTGAGTTATTACACAATTTTTATAAAGGTCATAGCGAAATCACGAAGAACAATTTTATCTTTTCTTCCTTCACGGACCACAATTAGTAAACTGAACCTTCGTATATTAACGCTTAAAATATTCCAATAAAATCTCTCGTGCCAACCAAACTAGAAACGGAGGGGCATGATGTTAGAAAGACCGGCCTTTATTTTTGAATATTTATATATATACTCCATTTTTATAGCATTGCCGCCTTCATTTATGTTCAGTCATTCTTTCTTGATTTCTTCCCCTGTGATTTTGGCGCCGCTGCTTAATTCCGACCTCTCTCTGCTTTAATTAACTCGTGAGTTCCGTGCTTTAATTAATACTCCCGCATCATTTTCTTGATTTAAGCTTTGCATGAGTGTGTGTTTTTCTCAGTTTCACTGTGTGTGTGCGTGTTTTTTCTGGGAAAAAAATGGCTAACGTCGGCGAGATGATGGGTTTTGGTTTAGGGTTGCAGCTGAGAGAGCACATGGACGGCTCCGATCGTTTGTTACGGTGGAAGACTTTCAGAATACGGCTGGGATTCAACGGATGCTGTGGCGCCACGTGGGGTTTTGGAGATATGGCCGTGAGGGATGATGACGTCATTGGTGGTGGAGAGGAGGAGGACGGTGGTTCCTCGGTGGTGGAGAGTGCAAACGAGCAGGTCAACGCTGGAGAAAACTTTCCGGCGAGCGGGTCAACGCCGGCTTGCGGTGGCGGGATGAATTTGGCGGAGGCGCTGGCGGTGGAGCGGGAATTCCGGTCGGCACAAGAGGCTGATGGGCTTATTCGAAGTCCAATTCACGGTGGCGATACGGTGGGTGCGGGAACACGGAAAGAGGCTCGTACGCCGCTTCGGGTGTCGTTGATGAAGCTGCTGGAAGAAACGGACGGCTGCGATGAAGCAAGCGATTCAACGTGCTGCGTGTGCATGGTAAGGAAAAAGGGTGCGGCGTTTATCCCATGTGGGCACACCTTTTGTCGGGTGTGTACACGAGAGCTATGGTTGAGCCGAGGATCTTGTCCGCTTTGCAACCGTTCGATTACTGAGGTCCTTGACATATTTTGATCGTGTGGTTGAGATTGGAGATTGGAGATTGTGTAATTTAACAAAATTTCATCTTTTCTCATTTGAAGGTAACAAATTTGATAATTATATTGGACAGTCATTTCAGTATGTTTTACATTTGTACTTCAGATAATTATTATAGTATTTGCCAACCGAATTTCAACTATTTTATAAAAGTAATATCAATTAAAATACAGTACAAATTGCCAAATATATGAATCATCATCGCCAAAAGTAAAACAAAATAAATAGCCGTTCACATTCATATTTCATTAAATACTCCTCTAATTTCTATAAATATTATTAGTTGACCTTATTTATTAATATACCCTTAATTATCGTGTTTACCTCGTTCGAAGGTATAGGTAGCTAGGGTTTATAAAACTCACATCTTTCGTACACACAAAGAGTTATAGAGTCATGGAAAGCTGGTTATTAAGATTGCCGGACGATGTTATTCACTACATCATTCATAGTCATGTTCTTTGCAATTCCAGCCTAACAAATAAAGAAGTGATTCAATTAAGTCTTGTATCAAAGGAGTTCTCGAGCACACTGCAAAAGCGTCCCTTTATTGTTTTCAATCCTGGGCTGAAGCACAATCAGGTTTTACATCCCAAATTCAAGCAGTGTCAACACATATTCATAGACGAACTCAGATACGTGCTCTCCACCCTCACCAGGTACAAGAACGAAAATATTCATCTAGACACTTTTGAACTCAGATGTTCTATTACGTATGTGTGTGAATATGATCGAAACTTAATTGATCAGTGCATCAATCTAGCAACAGCCAGGAATTTGGGACTAAGAAACCTTAGCATATTTATGCCGCAGCAGCGCGAGTATATATTGCCCAATTCGATTTTTAAAGTTGAATCACTAGTGCAGTTATATTTGAATGATTGTATGTTGTTGATAACTCCTGGTAGCATAATAATGTGGCCGAATCTCAAAAGACTCTATCTTTATAAAGTGAAAATGGGATCATGGATTTTTAAGATTATAACTAAAGGATCTCCTTTGATTGAATTTATGGAGATTAATCGCATTACTAACATTGGATGCGATTTAATGTTTGATCTCTCTGATCTTAGCTACCTCAAGAAACTTGACATTCATTTAGATCATGGATCTTGTCAAACTGTTAAACTTGGTGCATCATCGAATTTGGAAGGTTTAGCATGTCATGGGGATCTAGGTTTCATGTTGAATCACGAATACCGTGAATACCATAAGTTGAAGAGTATAAAGTTTTCCAGGCTCACACCATCATCCTCTGGTGCTTATAATATCCTTAACTCGGCACATCAATTTCCAGTACTTGAAGAGTTATCTATTTCTGATATGAGAATGAAGAAGATAAATATATCAAACCCGTCGCTCAAGTACATAGAGATAGAGAACATCTGTGGATTGCAGGAACTGCGCTTTGACGTACCCAACATTGTTCTTTTTACATTAAACAACAAGGTTGTTCCCAATTTATTATCATGTATTGGTAGCTCGAGCGGATGGACTTCTCGCATCTCATTTGATATCAGCGATGAAAACATAGATTCCTCGCGGTTAAAACTTAAGGAGTTCTTTGTTGCAATAAACATGTCTGAATCTTCAATTCAAGTTTCTTTCGATGAGAAAATCACAAATTTCCATATCAAATCGAGTGCTCATAAATCTGAACTGGCCATAAATAGATCGCTCCCGCACAATGCATCTTATTGTGAAATTTTAGATGAAATCCTCTTGATATTTCCAATGGCGTTGTATGATCATCTGATGTTCAATTCCAGAGAACAGAATGTGACTCGTATCGAAATGAAAGGATACATGACTAAGCACTTTGATGGTTCATCAAGAAGGTATGAGAAAAAATGGCACCAAATTTTGAACCAGCCCGATCAAGTATCGGACCGCGAGAAATTTATGGAGTTGTTCAGAGTTAGTGGTGATGATCGGAATATTAACACATTTAGAATTGTCTTCAACCTTGAGCACTGTAGGATGAAGAGAGGAGCGTTGCTTCTCTAACTAAACAGAATGTGTGATCTCATATATTCTATTTTGATTTCTCCGTAACTGATCTCACGATCGAGATTAATTTTCAATACAATGTATTAATTTTCAAATCTTGTATTTTTTGAGGTGCCTTTAATGCGTTAGTGTTTATTGCTTTAATATTAGTATAGATTTAGGAAAAAATTAATTCTTAAAAAGTGACCCATTTTATTTTCTTCTATTTTTCCTTCTATTTTAATGACTTCAAACATATTATAATGTTAAAAGAGTCATATATATTGTATTGATAATTATGCACCTGATGGTTAACCAAACATGAAACGGATTTTTTCTTCAATTAAAAAGTGGAAACAGATATCAAAAATTAAAACCCTACGTCGGCAACTATTAGTAATAACGATAAGGTTATCAGAAACTTTAAATGCAAATGCGGACCGTAAAAGTAATGTTAAACTGCACCTATCAGTCTTTATTATGGATTTTGGCTTTAATTAATTTAGTTTAATTCAATAATTTAACCTAATAATAAATAATTTGATAAATTTTACTTGAGTATATTTTGTTTTTAAATTTAATAACGAGCTCTTTTATTCCCAAACTAATTCTAATTTCCTTTCCCTTACAAAAATCCATAAATACTACTCCAATTTGTATAGACATCATAATATATAGGCTATCCTTATTAATCATTCTACCCTAAATTAATTAATTTGTAGGAACTAGATTAAATTAATTAAGTTAGCCATGGAAAGCTGCTTATCAGAATTGCCAGATGACATTGTTCATCGCATTATTAGCAATCACTTGCTTCGCGATCCCAGACTCACCACCAAATCTGCAATTCGATTAAGTCTCTTATCTAAGGAAATGTTTAGGGCAGTGCAAAATCGTCCCGTTTTAGTCATCGACGAGAATAATGATCCCAGATTCAAATACAAATGCACGAAAGAACTCAAATATATGCTCTCCATTCTGAACAGATACGAGAAAGAAAATATTTATTTGGACACTTTTGAATTCAGATATTCGAAGCAGCCTTTTATTAATCCAGAAATAATTATATATAAATGCATCAAACAGGCGGCGACCTTAACATATCTATTCCGATCGCGAAGCAAAGATTTGCTTTACCCAATTCAATTTTTAAAGCTGAATCACTGGTGCAGTTAGATTTGAATGGTTGTAACTTGCAGTCTGATTGTCAGAGCATAATAATGTGGCCTAATCTCAAAAGACTCCGTCTCCGTTTTTGTTTGTTGGAGATGGGAAAAGAGGTTCTTGAAGATATAATTAGAAGCTCCCCTTTGATTGAATGTCTGGAGATGATTTATTGCCGATACAATCTTATTTTTAAAGCTTCCAATCTTGGAAACCTCAAGAAACTGTTTATTCAGTTGTTTGTATCTCTCCCAAACAATTTACGATTACTAATGTGGAGAATTTAGAAGAAGAGGAAGAATTTCAACTGACCTCCGTGTATGATTCAATCGAGAAATATTGTGATGATAACACCCCAATTGAAAGAAAATGTGGCATCCTTAACTCAATAGATGAAGAGAGGAGTACTAGGAGTTGTGAATTCTCTCTTAGATGCAAACCATTGCAATGTGTAGTTGGTTTGTGTGTGTGTTGTGTCTACTTCATTTATGTGTATTTATCGAGACTTGTTAGTTTTATTTAAGATGTAATATACGAAATTGAGTACTTTTATATAGGGTACAGGAATCATGAATTCTTCCAATCAGTCATTTAGATTTCTTTTAAGAAAAAAAATCGAGTGCTTTTATGTAGAGTTAAGGGGCATTCTCCTGTTCATAATATAACAAATTGATCGTAAAGAATTCTCATGTCCATAGTTTTTGATTGTTTTTTATAAACATACCAATCTGATGCCTATTTGGTTTGTATTGAGGTTTGTTTGCCTGTCTGGTTTTCATTGATATACTATTGTATTGAACTCTATCATTCTCCTTAACCTGTCTGGTTTTCAAATGTTAAACTATATTTAGGGTTCTAATATAACAAGTTGCAGTTAATTAAGGCTAAATTGACCTAATTATCTTACATGAAAAATGCTTCGTGAAAAGAGAAAAATAAATTGAACAAAATTTGGCTGGTCTTGATGAATGTATTCGAATGGAGTATAATGAAAGTAAATTAATCAGATTGTACTACTAAAGTGATAAAAAGTTAGTTTGGTCAAATTGGAGTGAATTAAACAAAACTAAATTAATCAACTAAACAAGAAGTAAACTAAATTAAAACTTTCTATTCCCTTTTCAAAACATGATATATTTAACGATATTTTCTAAGTTGTTAAATATGAAACTGGTATTATATAATGAATTAATGTATACCAATATTTTTTGGAAAAAAAAAAACAAAGTGTTTTTAATAATTGAAAGCGGCCAACCAATTCGGGTCCCTCTCCTCCAGCCGTGATGGACTGCTCGTACAGGCCCACGCGCATGTGTGTGTAATGGGCCTATGGTCATAAATTAAAATTCCTCCTGCTCAGTAAAACACTATTGCTGTTTTGTTGCCTCGTACTTAAAATTTCAGTTTTTGTCCTCAAATTTAACATTTGAATATACACATTTGTGTATATTTTTTTGTCCCGAAATTATCATAAAAATTGTATATACATGATATAGAAACAATTTGGCAATATCTTTATTAAATCTCGACTCATTCATAATGTTACGCACACTTTTTAATTTACTTAGCAAAGTGGTGTAGAGAAGTAGAATGATGTATCTATTTTCACTGTCAAACGATTCTAGCAGCAAGAAAGTAGAACAATCTTCATTATTTCTATTATCAAACGAATCGTCATAAGAAATTCCGGGTTTGAAACTAAAACCAATTAGTAAATGGATGCTTTTATCTAATTTATCTAAATTTTGTCAATGTAGCTCAGTTCATATAATATATAGTTTGATAAAATTGTTATTTCAACACTACTTCTTATTCAGTTCACTGCAATTCAATTCTCTACAGGGTGCATGGAGATTAAATCAGGGGGCTGCACGGGGCGGTGCCGCCAACTCAAAATTTATACTGTATCTCGAGAGGGACATATAATGCGGTTTTAGATTTCGGTAACCCAATCTAATTTAGCAATCATAAATATTTTTATCTGTTTCCGCCACTAATACAGTGTTTCCACGTAAGTTTGGAAGAACATGCATGATTAAACAGTAATCCTAACATGTAGGAAAAGATAGCGAGATCAAAAGAGAACCCTACTGAGTTCTTGGAGGGTTATCAAGAACTCTTGGATGACATTCATTCGTTCATAAAAGTTCCTATATTTTCTCATCTTGAGAAGATCTAGAAAGGGACTCTCAAATAGTTTCAATCGTTTGGCCCCCAAATTAATGAATACACAGCTCGATCGACGTCCCAGTTTCGTAACCTGATCATGATCATTGTTGGGGAAAAAACAAGCCATATTCATGAACAAAAAATTGAAATAAACAAGATCGAAAAAGAAGAAAGTGGAATTCCAATCCCAAAGTGGTACGTGCAGTCCAGTATTTTACAGTCAATATACTTATATAATGATATTATATATAGTCATTTATAAGCTGTTTATTTTTTTCAAAAATGAAAATGTAATATGATATTTTCATACTCTCGTACAGTAATTTAGATTATAACAGTAAAATATCGGACAAACGTTCGCCAAATTATGAGCTAAATGAACACATTGAAAGTCCTAGAAGCATAGCTGATACATCACCCCTATATCGAAACGCATGAGATGCAATATTATGTAGTCCCATTCAAGCACATCTTTAATTTATTATTCTTTTTTTTCTTATTATAAGCTTTTTGTTATGGTGGAAGACTATAAGTCTATCACTTAGAAAGATTTGTAAGATCAGATCCTACGTAGGATTTCGAAAAAATGTAAAGTTTATGTTTATAAAACAAATGAATATTAAAAATTTTAAAACTGATCATAAGATTAGATGTGGGATCATTGATACTTATGTGATAATAGAATTGTTAGAATCAAAACTAATTCTGATAATAGTATGTGAAGGGATGATACGCGCATGTTCAATTTACTATTTATAATTTTGAAAAATATAAAATTATCCTTCATTATATTACTATGGTCTAAACTAGTAGACGCAAGGAGATTTCAATTCAAAAATTAAAACCCGCGCTAGCAAATCAGACATGCACGCGGCTCTTAGCGAGTACCATTAGTTTAATCTATTTATTTTGTCAACCATTAGTTTAATTGAAATGGAATTACCTATAAGGATATTATCACTTCACTTCATAGTGCGAATGCAAATTTAATTGAAAATGAACAAAGTTCCTATCAGGTTAACCTTATATTTTGTACTTTCAACATGTTTTAATTTAATTTATTAACTTTCAGTTCTATCATTTATTCTCTCATATTTCAACAGTTTTCGGGTCAATCCCACATTCTTCATTTCAGCACAATTCAATTTTGGGGAATTTTAGGTGCACGGACAGTTTGATTGTGCATATCTGATTTTACTAATGTAGGTCTGGACCATAGCGAAATTATCAAACACGCATTAACAAAAATCAGATCTGCATAATCAAACCGTCTCTGCACGTGATCAATTATCTTCAATTTCAACTGAATTGAAGAGTGCCTAACATTTGAAACAATGTCTAAATAATATTAGTTGAAAATTTGTTGATAGTGAGTTGATAAGTTGAAAAGAATGTGAATGAAACTATACACAAATTTGGCTAAAAATAATGAAGTGATCATTTGTTATGTTTTGACTTATTTAGTGCATGTGAATAAAATTGGAAGTGAGCTAGTCCTACAAGTAACAATAACGTTAACCCCTAGAATTTGACAAGAACAGAATTTTACTGTGCATATCTTAGTATTTCAATTCCAATCAATTAGAAGGTCAAAAAGGTAATCATACTTAAAATGGCTTGTCTCCACCTTCTATCAATTCCAGTCATTTAAGCAACAGTGATTAGATGTTCTTATTAGGATAGCATTAGGAATTGCAAAGAGTTCAATCAACCTTGCAAATTTTTGAATAAGGCAATTTTACAGCGAGGCAAAAAGTTATAAATACTGCTATAATCTAAATCTTACCAAAAAAGTTAATTTAAACAAGGTCGGTATCACTTAATAGTTGAAATCTGTTTTACTATACGTGCTTGTATTTTACCTAATATTTTTTTAATAAGGATTTTAAATGCAGGTTTAAAAATGTGCTCCAGAGAAATTAGAATTAAAATATGAAAAAAGTATTTATGAGGGCAATTGAGTAATTTAACCACATTTTGAAACCCGCGTAATCTTTTTATACCTGCACCTATCAGTCTTTTTTTTTATAGTGCGATATCTTAAATTTAATCTATACTATTAATAAGAGTACTTCTTATAAAACTGAATTCGCACACAATAATATTTATTCACTCTCGAAAATCAAGGTAAAATTTGATAAGTAACATGAGTCACAAAATATTTAGGGAAATTATACGTGCAGGTATGAAAAACACAAGATACCGCCCTTGAATTGTGCTAATGTATCAAAAAGTTTGTTTTTTTATAAAAAAAATTTCAGACATGAATTGGTAGAATGAACGGACATGTATAAACCCCCAATATTTATATACCTATCATACTTTTTAATAAGACTGTCTTAATTAAGACCATCTCCAATTCTATTATGATCGAATATTTTGAACTATTTTCTATGGTCTAGGGTTTTGGTACATGAAAACTAATGTGGAGCATATATGTGTGAGAAAGATTGTGAATTTATAATTTATATTGAAAGATATTTTTAATAAAATAATATTACTCCAAACATATGAAGCTGCTTAAACGGCTTTTTGATTGTTAGTGCAAAGAGGGGCCAAAGTAATATTGGATGATGTCCACACAATTTTGAAGTTCATAGAACCTATTGCAAGTACGTGCATGATGATCAACAACATCTAACATGTTGTGTTCTTCATTTATATCTTTTCTCTAGTGCTACACTCCAAATCCAATCTTCTAAGTTATTCTTTAACTAACTTGATTTTACATAATCATCAATATGGAATGCTTTGTCAATTTCTTGGTATTGGTCATTTGTTATATCACAATCACTGGTCGAATCAGTAAATTATTTTTAAATATGGTTAATGATTGAAAATATGTAGGATAGATTGGCATTAGGTCGGAAAGGTTCAATTCTCACCGAATAACAATAATTTAAGATTGGACGTCATATTTGAGGTAGGTACCGACCTATTCGGGTTCCCGTGTGATTTCGTCACTGATCACAATTTTATTAGCATATCTAGATGGCCTATTGTTAATGTTATTAGCGCAATACGGGGAATTTTGCCACCTTCTCTACACGTGGTTGCTATAATCGATGATGTTAGAAGTCTTCGTAGTAGGCTTCCGAAAGTTTTGATATTTCAAATTTATAGAGAAAGGTTTAGGGAAGCACGCGATCTGGTGCATTTCAATTGTAATTCTATATTATTCTTGTCAACAAAAAATGATCTCTTCTTTTCACTTGAATACTAATTTAATTCAACAACGTTGATATATTTTTAAAATTAAATAATAATTAATGTATTAAAATGCAGTTAAGTGTAATTGGGGTTTAACTGCTTTTCCTTACTACACATGAGCCAAATCAGGTGAACAACGAGAGTTGTATCTACTTATATTTTTTCTTTCGATAGAGCTATTCCAAATCTACGTACCCTAATGTGGAGGTTTGGGTAGGAAATCTTCGAACAAGATTTTCAAAATTATTTCTAATCAGATACTAGAAGTTTGAAATAGTCGGAGATTTGAAACCATCTGATACAAATATATATAATCTCAATTTCAGTTACATTTTCAGTTTCGAACAAACATGTCTGACAACCCTTAAATCCATCAAAAATTTCAGACTAACTATTCTTATAACGTCACTGTCAGTATGCACTACCGCCTACCTTGATCGCTATTGTTCCAACTGATACTGCTACATCTATTTCAAAATATAACATTAGAAATCGTGAAAAATAGCCACACAATCGACAATATTAATTCGGAGGGCAAGCTGGCCCTAATTTGACAAGTTAACCGAACAATAATAAGGACAATATATACTTACCCTCCCTTATTGATCCAACTTGCAAAACCAATTGATTCTAGGGTACCCTACGAATATATTCCCAGGGGAGTACTTGAGCAATTTGACCAAGTCGGGTTAGTTTACCCATGGATCAAAGTTTTAGGATATATTTGGTTGGACAATTTTTTGCAAAACTTGAACTATTCAAGTTCAGTTTTGTAAAATTTTGTTTGGTTCACCAAGTTTTCCAAAATTCAGATTTGAAAAATCCTAAAAACCAATCAAAGATTTTGTTCTATACTCACAAAGTCAATCCAATCAAACAAAGATTTTGCAAAACCAGACTTTTAAAATTCCAAACAAAAATCCAAACTCTCAAAAATTCAAAACAAAATCCACACTCTCAAAAATTTTGCGAACCAAACACACCCTTACAAATTTGCAGGTAAATTATGTTTCAAAATCATTGAAAATTTGGCTACTTATGTTTGATGATTTTGATTTGAACAATTGAAGTTTCCCAATTCATTTTTGTGAGTAATGAAAACAAATAAGTCAAGCATGTCAGCTCAAGTACTAGAATAATTATTTTGTGTGTGTTTTTAATTTCAATCCATCAACAATATAATGCCCTACAAGTACTAGAACATTCTTTTATAATTGTAAATTTAAAGCAAGCCCATATTTTTCCTATTTTTAATTTAAGTTCATGTTATGTTTATTGTGTCCTGTTTCAGTTTAAACTTTACAAATTTCTATTCAATTAGTTAAAATTGAATATTTTTAATATTCAAATTGAATTAACATTATTAATCAAATATGATTGTATGAGATGTTGTTGGATTCACTAGAACGTGCATTTTCATAATATCAAAATTTCATCATATATAACTACAGACAGATAAAGATATTGATGATCAAAAAAATTCCGCACAATCCGTGAAGTTTATGCTGGAACGGAAAAAATAAATTCTTAAAAGTGAACAAAGAAGATGTTTGATAATAAAGTCATGTCTTGCTCAGATTCATCATAACTTATTTCTTACAAATATATTTGATTGTAGTGACTGTAAAAAAAAAGTTCCAACTAATTTTTTCAGAAATTTTTATTGATTATAAAATTTTTAACCTCAATGCAATTTTTCAATCAAAATCAGTTAATTACTGTCCAACTGAACATGATTTCATAAAACCACCAAAATCAATATTCAATTGAATTCTCCGCCCAATTTTTGGTTTGACGTGTAGTTAATAAAGTTCGGAATTTCCTGTTAGTACAACATTCTGAAACTCCTGGACACATTTTACAACATTTTTAATAAATTTTATTATAACAAAACGTTACAAAATTGTATTTTTCACGATCATAATGAACGATCAATAAACTTCCACGGATTCAAAAATCAAAACGATTTTCTCACGTTTAGTATTTTCCAATTCAACATGATGCAAACTCATGATTATTAATATTGAACAATTCTATAAATTTGATTGAAATGAAATGAAAAAATTGCAATTAATTGACAGTTCAAAAATCTGGGTTCATAATTTTCCACAAAAACGACGAATTTGAAGAAAGAAAAATACTCTAAAAGACGAAAGGAAACTTCGAAGACGTGAACAATTCATAAAAGTGATATCCACCTTATATTTTTGTGAATAAATTGGCATCTAATTCTAATTTAGTTTGTTTCCAAGAAAGTTCATCGAACCTGGCAAAGTTTCATAACAAACACATTTTTATTTTCTATCGAATACTTGGAAAATGGACGTGTTGATGTTAAATTGTTAATAGACAAGTCGTCTAAGTGAATTTCGGGTAAGATAATGATTGATAATTATTTCGATAAATTGACGTATTTTATTTTATTTTATTTTACTTAAACCGCCATACAGGCGGATGGTTTTTATATCTTTCTCAAAAATAACGTAGTCATTGGCAAATTCATAAATACCAATGCGCCATACACTAAAAATTGATGCAGTAATTAATAATTATTAAGTTGTGATATTTTTACTATTTTAACTGATTAAGCAATTTCGAAACCATACCAAAATTCATAGAGAAGTCGATAGTTGCTGAATTGCCAGCTTATCAATTTGTCACTATCATTGTTTTTAGTGCTAATCATCCATATCTTCTTAATTCTTATGAACTAGCCACTGAATATAGTAGTAATACAAAAGATAGTTTGTGAACCTATCCAGCTATACATTCGCTAATCACTTTTTCTATTTTTAATAATGATACAATAGACTGTTATCACCTATGAATTTTCATCCAATAGATTCAAGAAATCAAAGGCGAACGATATTTTAGTGATCGTATTTTAAATGCAAATTAAGATGAAATTGTAGATATATTCGATCTTATCTTAACAAAATAGTGATAAAATTGCGAATTTGAATAAGTTGAGAGGAAAATTTTAAATATAGGGTTTCGATACCAAACTACTCCCTCCGTTTCTCTATCATCAACTTTATAATATTTTTTTATAATTTACTATTAATGATGAAAAAAATCAAGTTACGCCATGAAAGTCAAGTGTATAGTTAGATTTGGCCAATTGAAAATATGAAGTAGGTTAAAATATTAAGTTGTTTAACAAACAATGTGTCATTAACTAAACTAACACGTCAATTTAAACACTTTTTTAGTGTATAAAAGTGCATAATTTCATCAATAAAGGTATAGTCATGAATTACCTAATCGTGTGCCCTGGACTTTGAACACTATAATCACTTCAGCAGTCAAAGAAAACCCAAAAATAAATTAAAAAAGGTTAAAAAATGTAATAAAGTATTACCATTATGGCTTGACCGACATTCTTTATATTTGGCTCTAAAGTAAACATGTCATTTCTACGATAAAGAAATCGGCGTGCACCGGGAAAAGTAGAAGGCGGCAGCCTTTATTTTCCAAACAAAATTTGGTCACGAAGCA
Organism: Sherardia arvensis; assembly: GCA_948330725.1. Classification (NCBI taxonomy): domain Eukaryota; kingdom Viridiplantae; phylum Streptophyta; class Magnoliopsida; order Gentianales; family Rubiaceae; genus Sherardia; species Sherardia arvensis. Next base: position 431,900 of record OX415236.1, on the reverse strand, counting down.
AAGAAAATAGGGACATTCTCCACCACAGCTAAATTGAATTTAGAAATGCAAAAGAAATGCATTGTTGAAACATTGAAAATAACCCTGTACAGTTCAACTTATCGCAGCATATTTCAGCACATCACAACACTGGTTAGCACAGCACTCATCAGCACAACACAACACTCATCAGCACTGTACAATACCAAATAAGTTGAACTGGACGGGGCCTAAATTAAATAGAAAAAATGTTGAAGATGATGAAAATATCACGAATAAGTTAAATTGGAAGAGGTCTAAGGAAATGATAATAATATACATATGTAATCTCACTATCTCAGCTCAATGTGCACACTTTTCTCATTCGAATGTTTCACCTGGTTCTGTATATAAAAATAGGCATGATCATTAATTTGGACCGACTAAACTATTGTCTTACCATAAATTCTTGTTACGCAAATGTTTTATGGTAAGTTCAGTTTATTATCTTCTATGATCTTCATTCATTTCCTTCATTCATTTTATCGTTCAAATTTCAAACTTATATATTCTGTCTGTACAAAAGACAAATGATTTTGAGACGGAAGGAGCATATATTTTGTCCCGCCAAATAAATGAATGAAATAAAAATTAGAAATAAATGGAGAAATTGAAGTGAGTAGTATTGATACTGAAGTGTTATCCGCAGTTCGTAATTTTACTGAGTATACTCTAATAATATATCAATAAAATTACACTACCGTCTTTTGAATATCACTAAAATTTTTAATTAACATAATAAATGAAGATATTTTTATAAATTAATATATTATTTAAAATTATAAAAATAAAATATTGGACTAACGTGTACTCCCTCCGTCCCAACCAAAATGTCTTACTTTCTATTTTGGGATGTCCCAACCAAAGAGTCTTACTTTCAATATTTCCTCATTTGGCAAAAAAAATAGAGTCTATTGTCCATTTTACCCTTAATGAATCTCTATACATTTTTTGTATCACATACTTATGGGGATTAAAATAGTTTTTTACCATTCTTTTGGCCATGTGTCCTACTTCCACATCATTTTTCTTAAAAATTGAGCCTCCGTTCCCGCGGACACTTTGGTTGGGACGGAGGGAGTAGTTATTATTGAGTGGGTAGTGGAGAGTGAGAGAGTGAGTATTGAGATTAGGGATGATCACGGGTCTCGGACCCGCTCCAGATCCTGCGGATTTAGACCATGTGGGTCGGGTTTGGATCTAAATTTTTTAGACCCATCGGATATGGATCGGGTCTGGATCTAAGTTTTAATAAACGGGTATGGATACGGATATATGGTATTAAGATCCAGACCCTGATCCATATCCATATCCAGACCCATTAATCTATTATAACATATAATTAATAATATATTATTGCTATGTGATAAATATAATGTTTAATTTCTAATCCTAATTCATCTTCTCTTTAATGATAATAATTATTATTCAAATTCCTGATACTGATACAATATAGAAAAAGTAATAATCTTTTATTTATTCCCAAACCTTATTCTGATACACCTTATCGCACAAACTCTAGTTCCATACTTCTGTGCGCTCTACCCTTCTGCATTCTGGCTGGTTAACTTGTTAGACCATAGAAGATATTGTTTTTTGTTGTACCTACTACATTATTGTACTGAATTACAATTTTGATCTTAATGAACTGATGCATTTTGATGTGTTTGTGGATTGATGATTCATATATATGCTAACATTTGTGCTTATGGTAATAAAAATAAACAAATTTGGGCATATTTATATTCACTATGAAATGCCAAACATCTATTTAAAAATTTTGTCGATTTTTTATTGACCCATTTATGACCCGTTTTAGACCCTTAGACCCGTAAGACCCTGCGGATATGGACACGGATTTTGAAATTTTAGACCCTGCGGATATGGATCGGATTTGGATCCGACATTTTTTTGACGGATCGGGGCCGGATATAGCTAAATTAGACCCAGACCCGCCCCATGATCATCCCTAATTGAGATTGGATGAAAAGATGAGCCAGCTGCCAAACAAATACTCGGCGTAACCGTAGGGGTCCATTTGTGAATGCTATCACATACTTGCTCCACGAGTTATTGTTCCCACTTACAAATCCACCCCTACAATTATATGATCCTTTTTTTTCACCGCCTATATTATTATGAAACATGGTAAATATTAATTCAAGTTAAGATAAAACTAGATTATATGTGGCAAAATTGAATAAATTAGATTACTTTTGAGAAAGAGTGGAAAAAAAATGAAAGTATAGGCTTAATTTGATACGTATAACAGAGAAGTGTGTAATTTGAAAGAAATCGAGGTATTAAGTGATAACTCTAATCACGTTTGAAGTGAAAGATTAGTGAATCGGGTGATCATTACAATATCATTTGATTCAAAATAATTTTTGATGTAAGAACAAATAAAGACACAAATTATACGATCTTCAAATAAAATATTAAGTGAGACCTATAAAGGTCCAGCACATAAAATATGAAAATCATTTATATTAATAACTCCCATTTATTTCATAAAAATCATTACAAATTCAATAATTTCACCAACAAAACCATTTACTATGTGATAATTTGTAAAAAAATCTAGAGACAATCAATTTGTGACCAATGAAATGAGTAGAATTAAGCACGATTTTAAGCATCATTTTCAAAAGCTTATACTTAAGCATCATTTTCAAAACCATGTGCCAAAACATATTTTAAGGATTCTAAAACGAATTACATAAAGTTTTCTAAGACAAAATATGATTAAAAAGGCCTGATTGTAATAATTAACGCATAAAAATGAAGTTAAAGTTATACGAGACGGCTATATTCCCACTCTATTGTTCTTCCTTCAAGGATACTTCTCATGTACAAAAAATTGAAAAAGTATAATAAAAGATACCAACCACACAAAATAAAACTACTGATATATATACCATCCAGTATTTTACTCACGGTAGTACAAAATATTATAAAAATTACAATACCATCTATTACATATTATTAAGTTTTTTCATAAATATTATAATAAAAATATTTTTATAAATTTATGCCGTATTTTGAACATAAATAAAATATCGAACTGTGTATGACTGCACACTTAAAATTCTTGCATAATATCCACATATTTGATCTCTTAAGTAAATAAACCTTAGATTTGGTTTTCTAAAGCCATCATTGATCCAATCGATTCTTTCTTATCTTTTTGCTTTTTTTCCCCTCCAAACGCCTATAAATACCCCTCCACTCTATACATACCTTTGTAGCACCACAAAAACACACACACACACAATCAAACTAAGCCAAACACCAAAACACCAAGAGGAAGAAATGGCTTCCACATTCCCAATCATCAACATGGAGAAGCTCAATGGTGAGGAGAGAGCCTCAACCATGGACATCATCAAGGATGCTTGTGAGAATTGGGGCTTCTTCGAGGTATGACCATTTCTGACACGACTTTTTCTCAATCTCTGTGTCGTTTTTTTAGACATAAACATCAGCTTACTGGCTGTCTGTCTATCTGGCTGGTGTTTATGCGATATCCAGGTGCTGAACCACGGGATAAGTCCCGAGTTCATGGACACTGTGGAGAGGCTCACCAAGGAGCATTACAAGAAATGTATGGAGCAAAGGTTCAAGGAAATGGTGGCGAGCAAGGGTTTGGAAGCTGTCCAGAGCGAGATCGACGATCTCGACTGGGAGAGCACCTTCTTCCTCCGCCATCTCCCCGTTTCCAACATCTCCGAGGTCCCCGATCTCGACGACGAATACAGGTCAAACACATATTCATAACAAACAAGCCAAATTTAACAGAATTCTAATCAAAGTTACAAAAAAAGTTTCTGTTTTTGGTGAAAATGGTTAAAATTTTGGTGCCTTTCTTGTAATAAAAGTAAAATCTGTTGAGGTGTGAAAAGGGGGACATATTTTTCCCAAAGTGTGGGATATAAGTCCTATTATAGGGTAGCTAGTATAACAAATACCTACTGTGTAGGACTATGACTTAAAAATATAGGACCACAAATCCACAATTTTTTCTGATATATTTTTTTACAGAAAGACTATGAAGGAGTTTGCTTCACAGCTGGAAAAACTGGCAGAATATCTACTGGACTTGTTGTGTGAGAACCTTGGCCTTGAGAAAGGGTACCTTAAGAAGGCATTTTATGGGTCAAAAGGGCCAACATTTGGCACCAAAGTGAGCAACTACCCTCCATGCCCTAAGCCAGAGCTGATCAAGGGCCTTAGGGCACACACTGATGCTGGTGGCATTATCCTCCTGTTCCAGGATGATAAGGTCAGCGGGCTTCAGCTTCTCAAGGATGACGAGTGGGTGGATGTCCCACCCACCCGTCACTCGATCGTCATCAACATCGGTGATCAGCTCGAGGTAATACGAGTTCTGTCTGTAATGTCGAAAGTTAAATACTTTTTAAAGCATTTTAAAAGTTTAAGTATGTGACTATGTCAGTATATGCATCGACTTTTGTCGAGCACTATCACTAGTTGTATTTTGGACTGTCGACCATTTCCAACAGTTGGACCAGATAGGAAAGTATGGTTGAGGTGGACTCAATAATTGAGATGATATGTTATAGATCACAGTCACGCATTTATTTTCGAGATACTAGAATATTACTAGATCGAATTTTATTTTGAAATGTTGACTTATTTTAGCGATGTGCTCATAAAACAGGTGATCACAAATGGGAAGTACAAGAGCGTGATGCACCGCGTGATTGCACAATCGGATGGAAACCGGATGTCACTGGCCTCATTCTACAACCCCGGCAGCGACGCCGTGATCTTTCCGGCACCGGCGTTGGTGGAGAAAGAGGCAAAGGAGAATGAAATCTACCCAAAGTTTGTGTTTGAGGATTACATGAAGCTTTATGCTGGGCTCAAGTTCCAGGCTAAGGAGCCCAGGTTTGAAGCAATGAAGGCCGTGGAAACCCTGCCCAAGTTGGGCCCAATTGCAACAGTTTGAGATGGTCCAAGTCCAGTGTTGCCTCTTGAGTGTTGAATCAGATATCTATCACGTGCTAAATTAATATATAGTTTGTGTAATTTTAAATAAGTTTGTTTGTCACCATAATATTAGTGCTGTAATGGGGTGTGGATTGAATGATTTAATATTAATATCATTTGTCAAGAAGATGCTATATATTAATATATGTCAAGTACAAATTGTTCTCAACATTTTATGCTTGGAAAATATATTTATATTAGTAATTATAGAAAGGCTGCATGGAGTTTATAATAATATTAGTGTGGCAGAGTTTTCTTCATAAAATTTGCAGTTTTGAAAGTCAATCGATCCATTTTAAGAGATATTCATGATATTACTCTTATCTTATGTCGTATAACTTATATTTTAAGTATGAATGTTTCATCTGCAATAGAATATTCAAAGTTGTTATATTTGACAATCGCTATAAGTATGCTAGGAGGAAAATTACTTTTTTCTTGGGTGAAATTTTAATGCCATTTTCTCTCACCTGAACCTGCACGGTTGATTTTTTCACACTATTCAACACATATTTTTGATCAACGGTATTATTATTTACTAATAATATTGAAAAATAAAAATTTAATATTTGGATACTATAACGATATGTCATATGATAATATAATGATTATATATCTATTAGATATGCAATTAGAGTTTAATAATGAATAATATGAAAAAGTAAGATTGCGGATTAAGGTGATATGAACGGAGTAATAAAACTTAAAATAGAATGAGACGAAAGGCTATTATGGTAATTACGAGTCCAGACATTAGGGTTCCTCACCTATAAATTCACGCCGCACCCCTTCTTTCACACACACTCTCTTCTTCATCGTCTTCTCAGCCGCCTGGGTTCAGATTTCTCTGAGCAAATATCTGTGAATTTTTATTTAAAATCTTTGTAATTTCTTTAGATCTGTGATTTTGTTTTCATGTTCTTACAATATTGTTGGATTGAAAATCCCTGTGCTCGGAAAAACATGAACTACGGGGAGGCAAATATGAATGCCTCGTGTCGTAGAGCAGAGCAGCAGGAACAGTGACAGAGAGCCATCGTTTCGGTCGTCCATTTCTCTTGATTGACGCTTCGATTGTTGCTCATCTTACATTTTCTTTAAAACTTTCCAACCTTTTTTTGATACGATTTTTCTGGTTCCTCAAGCTTTTTCACTGTTGGATCTCGTAAATTCATGATTTTTTGAAGGAATCATCAAAAACAAATAAATTTCTGGAGAAAATTTATAACAATTTGAGAATATCGTTTTTGGGTAAGGAGCAGATCCAGATTTCTACGGCATGTTTTTAAACACAAGAATTTTTTTGTGTGTGACTGTTTTTATTGATTGGATTAATTTGAATCGGGATCATGGATTGTGTTCTTGATTAGCAAAAGGACGAACTAACTTTCAAGAATTGGTAATTTTGGAATAAATAAGGTTGAAGTTCTTTAAAGTTGAGAAGAACAAGATAATAGTGAAAACCAATTCATTTAAAGATGATCTTCATTTATCAAACATAGAAAAATGTAAAGATGATCTTCATTTATTCCTTATTTTGGAATAAATAAGGTTTAAATTGTTAAGTGTACAGAAGCAAAGAAGAGAAGGACCTGATTATTTGTGAACCTCTTCATCATCTTCAATGCAAAAAAAGAAGCTTATATGGTAAAGCAAATGTTAATATGGTAAAACGCAGATTATTGGTAAATTATCAAAACCTAGAACATAAGTTGAATATAATCATAAGCATCACAAGATTACAGCAATAGCATGAAAGCAATTCAAGGTAAAGATGGTTTGGTCAATCACTGAAATACTCTGGGTTTTACATAAGATCGAAACTGGGAATGTTGAAAGCAAACTAGTTACTCTGGTGATGCAATTGTGACATTACAAGGCAAAACAGCCAGATACTGATGATCATTCAAGCTTGAAAGACTCGATGAACCTCAGGTCGGAGACTCTGGCTTTGTCACCAGCAAACCTATGGTATTCGTCAAAAATTGAAGTCAGGCACCATTTCTGCATTTTTCTCAGGCACCCCACGAGACATCCAGTCCGATGCTGCAGTAATGAATCGAGTTATTTCTGAAAGAATAAAGAAACACAGCGGGATAGAAGAACAAGCAAATATCATTACCTTCCCACGCTTGCAATGGATCAGTAGAGGCCGGTTCTTTTCATCTACGAAATGAAGGTTCCAAGATAAATGTCAAAAGAGGCATTTCATCCAAGTATGATATAGAGTAGATAGTAATGTACCCAGTATAACTTCTAGAGCTGCACGGATCGACTCGCATGGGATGTTGATAGATGGTTCCTGCACATGTAATACACGGTTCAGGAGTTAGAGCCTAAAGCCAAGAGTTGTGCACTGCGACAAGTACATCATTTGCTAGTATTTACAATTTATAATCATGCATGGAATGTATTAATAAGAGGTTATAATAAGAACAGAATATATCAGTTTAAATTCCATTCATTACGTATCAAGTTCTACCAGGCAACACATTATTCAAGTTAGAAATGAGCATCCAAGGGCACGTGAGCAGATTCACTGTAATCAATATATCATCCATATCAGAGCAGATTCATGTAATTGTGTGGCACTCACCATGTTTCAAAATCCAAGGTAATTGAAAAAAGAAAGGATTCTGTGGAAGAGAAAGCTGTGCCGTACTACTAAAAATCATAGACACTGTGAAAGCTTGCACATACATAATATTAAAAGTTTAACTTTATGGAGGTCGTAGAGTGTAAGCAGGTTTAAGTATATGCTCACCAACTAATATAGCTTAATCATAGAGTCATGCAGTTAGTCTCACGTTTACCTATAGATATGTGAAAAGCAGACATCACTTCACTTATATTCATACTTGTCAAACCTATCACTTAATCTACAACATAGCACCATTATGCATAAATTGACCAGGGTATCCAAGAAAGAAACATTTATGTTTACAGAAGCCATGAAAGAAATCATGAAGTCACTACGCTGAACATTCATAAGCTAGAAGCACTATAAGGAAGAAAGAACGAAGAATCTACGAGCAAATGTGATTGAGGTAAGATAGGAGATCTACATTAGGAAAAGATGGAGTTATGTACATTAAGAACAAACCACAACTAGACAGATTGCACATCCACCATTCGATGCCTAGGAACGTACTTTCTAACATCAGATTTATTGACTGTAATAGTTACATTTAATGAAAGCAGGTCTTCTCTCTTCATTAATAAGCTGTGCTACAAAAGCCCAATTCAAAGGCTCGGCTAAGTGTATCTAACAAATTGTAACACAGTAATTTTGTTTGATAGATATCACTTTAAAGAACAAGAGTGACTTTTAACTTATCAAGAGACATAGACACATACTAGGGTTACAATTCCACCAAAGAAAATCAAACTTACACCCTTAAGCAAAGGTATTTGGGGAGACATAACACCACTAATTCTTAGTTAAACAGTCAAATTCTCTACGATACAACAACAACTAGGTACAACTCACATAAAGCTTCGATGGGATCGCACCATCCAGAATGAGATGTGTAAGATAAGACTGATGATACCATACTCCGCCATGACCTTTATATACAGTACTAATTGCAAATCTCCGAGCCTTAATTATCATCTGCCTACTGAGATCCTTATAAGCTTAATAACCTAGTAGCGTTTTTCTCCTTTAAACATCAAGATTCTAGAGTACACAAAAATCCTAAGTTTCCTTCAGTAATCAACATCACCTAACAGCACTCCATTACTAAATGAAAAGAAATTAACCCTTCATAAACACATGCGCACACTGAAATCTACGATCATAAGAACAGTAAAATGAGAATTGAGTAATCAACCTTCGATCCCTCGATGCCGAACTGGAAAAGCTGAATTCCATTCGCCTTCAGAAACTCCACATTGGCAGCAGGATAAGGCTCCGTGCACAAACATCTACAGAATCGATCAATCAATCAAACACCGTCACCATACAAAAAAAAAGCTGCAGAGAAAAGAGAGATCACCGACATGATTGACCGGAGGCCTAGGGTACGGAGGAAGGAGAAATTGACCAGAGCAGGGAAACCCGACCGGAAAACGCCGTAATCAACCATGGAGAAATTCAGCGGCGGCGCAAGCAGCAGATGATCTCCACCACCCTCACCGCCCTCGGCAACGGCAACGGCATCTCCGTCGGCGCAGGTGTCCTCGATTGTCATAGCTTTGGCGCCAAAAAAGCAGCAGCAAGGCAATTCAAAATCCCCAAAACGAATCAGAGAATCCAGAATATTCCCATGGAGATTCTGGATCAGGAAGAAGGTAGAGAAGGATGATATACGTATATATGTATATATATATCGGAATGATTCTGAAAAAGGGAATCAATCCGGAGACGTAACTTTCCGCTGAAACTCGTCACATTGTTTTCCTGCTTTCCTCCCTCCAGGCGGGTTAAGAAAGGGAAGATTACGGGGGTAAATTAGTAAATAGCATTGACCGCGGAGTCAAATTATGATTTTATCTTTTACTTTATCCAGATGGGAACAAAATCCGTGTGACTCATCTCTCCAATTCCAAGGCCCACCGTTACAATGAAGTGGATGGTGTGTTTCTTTCCTTTGAATTTTCCCAATTGACTTCTTACTTTTTAGTTTTGGTAGCATGTAAAATTAAAAGATGCTGATTTGAATTGAATTGAATTGAATTTTAAGTTGTTAAACCGAATTGAAAGTCGAGAAAAGAAACGACTAAACTAAACTAAATTGGACGTGTAACATAATAAATCTGAATTTTAAGAGTGTCATTATCTGATCAACATGTGTGTGTGACATCATAAATTTTGTTTCTTCGTAAAAGAAGTACTATAAAATGAGAATTTAGTTCAATTTACAATATGAAGTTTTAATATTAATGGTGAAAAATAATAGATTTTTAACAATATAAAATGGTAAAATATATTATTGTTTGATAATGATAAAATATCTTGAATTTGTCCACAAAATTTAGTATAATAAATAATGGAATATCTTGTATTTGTCCATAAATGGCCTAACCAAAAGTTCCGATGAGATCTTTTATTAAAATTTGGGAGGGCGGTGCAATGGTTCATGCAACATGCAAGTGGGGCATGACGAAATTGACCTTTACTTTTTTGATAATATGTGACAAAATTGACTGACTTATCTTAATTTATTGGACAAAATTTGTTGTGACATCTCCAATATATATCGATTTCTCATGCGTCAAATCAAATGTGCATAAATTGAACTCAACAAAATGTTGAATATAAGTATACGTGAATGCATTAAGTTGACTATTTTATAGTCATAAATAACATTTATAAAACTAAAAATTGGAGGATTAACTACAAGTCTACAAGGACTTATGAAGCTAGAACAAGCACTTTGATTGTGCCTTGGCTATTGGCACTCAGCATGGTTGGGCTGTCACTTTTCCAACAAACAGCACTGATGAAGTACGATCCTGCTCCGGCATCTTCATCGGCAGCTTCCCCGTCGCCACCAAACTTGTGTACCGTGGCCGGTTTTGGTATATCCTGCACAGCAATGTTTGCATTGTTAGAACTAGAAATGATTGTTCATATGCTTCGCTTGTAACATGAAGATTTTGTACCTTATGATAGACATATACTTCATTTGTTTCACTTCCACAGGCCATGTAGTCGCTGTTTACGCTGAGGCCTACAAAATTCTTCTCGTTGGCGTGCCCTCTAAATGTTCGCACCTGTAACCAAAGAAAGAAGTCCATAAGTTGGGAGGAATTGTAACATTTTCGAAGTAGCTATATACGAGGTTCATATAAACCAAATGGAACTCACCGGAACATTTCCCTTTACATCCCACAAGCGTAAAGTGCTGTCAGTAGATGCAGAGGCGAGCTCGCTGTTGGATAAGAATTTCACATAGGAGACGGCCTTCCTATGCCCGTTAAATATATGCAAAGGCTGGACTGTGTTTCTCAAATCATAGTAATGAATGTTATGGTCTGCTGAGCCCACCTGTGAGGTAAAAGTATCAAACTTAACACTGGAAATATGTATATCATGTGGTCTTAAGAGCGAGTATATATAAACTACTTACTGCAATGTGCATGCTCGATCCAGGATTGTACTTGACAGAACATACATTTGCTTTCATATCGATATTAAGAGCACTTGCCTCCTGATTCGTACACCAAATCTTGACCTGCAACAGAGAAGAATGTATGTAATTGAGTAAGGTAATTCTTTTTCATTCAAGTGAGGTTATAAACATTCTTGAGTACCTTGCAGTCATCACTCCCGGATACAAGCATAGAAGGTTCAGTTCGTGAAAAATCAATACTCCAAGCCCGTTTCTCGTGTTCCTCATACTCCATCACACTCTGGGGTGAAAAAGATTCAATCTTTGCTTAACTGAAGTTATTGCAAACAGAAAGGGATAAGGAAAACAAAATCACTACCTGATGAGTGGTTACATCCCAAACAGTCACAATGCCTTCATAGTCACTACTGGCTATGTGATTTTTGGTATACTTGTTCCAGCTCAAACAGCTAAGTTTGGACCTAGTAGACATCTCTGCAACAGGACATGGGACATCTGCAGGATCATTTAGAACCTGAAAGAGAGTGCTAATGTTATTAACGGATGATCCAAAGTTAGAGCACAGAAAATTATTCCATCAACCGTATAAAATTCAATATATAGACAAAAAGTGGTAGTTCTGTCACCACCCGGAATCAGTTTTATCTGCACTCAAGGAGGTAACTCTTACCGATGAAAATTCAAACACCTTGATACGCCGCGAAACTCCAGCTGTGGCAAAGAGCTCATCATCTCGGTCAAATTCAATACTGCAAATACCAAATACAAGGAAGAATAAAGAGGATTTAGACAGTAGGCACAGGACTGCTAATATTCAATCGGAATTTTGACAACACGCTTTAGGAGAGAGATAGAGAACAGTCATGTTAAGTGGTATACTCGCAGGCTGCCTAAAAAATTTCATACATACAATGACCATTTATGAAACAGATGTAAAAGTTAAAGGTAATTACTACCTCGAGACAATATTTGCTGAGTGGAAAAGATCTCCATGCCTAAGTTCAGCAACCACCCGCAACCGACTATGGAAAAAAATGAGGTTACAATCAGGAGTAGAAAACAGATTCTCCAAGATAAAAATTACAAAAAACCCACACATTCTTAATTAATAACACAATACGAAAAATAAGGAAGGAGAAAATGGAACCTATATCTTGTAAATGAAGAAAGAACAGTCTGAAAATCTTCAAGCCCTGCACTAAAACCCTCTCGTCTATGGCTGGCCCTCTCATTAGTCATCTGAGACAGTCTTGACTGTCTTGCCCAATACCTTCGCTTTTGCAGATAACTATCTTGAAGGTCATTGAACTGTTAAGCAAAATGTACACAAATCATGAGAGAGCCAAGTACATAATACATCTGCCAATTTATATCCTAATTAAAAGAGCAAGCATACCTGGGTATGGACTCGCTTCTTTCTTGCGGCAACAAGCCCTGATAGAGCTTGCTGCTGTGGATCACTGTATTCCATTCTATGGGTTGTTTGAGATCCTGAAGGATTTTCTGCATTGGTTATCCTAATATTTGATGTCGTCGAATTGATGAAAGCCTGCCCCCGGGAACCAGGCGAACAAGGGCCCATACCCCCATCAGGCTGTCTTTCCCTGAGTGATGGCCATGCTGCTTTTGTTCGAGGATGGTTGCCAAGTATCCTCATATTTGTCAGGTACCTGTCTTGTGACTGGTACAGCTCAGTTTTACGTCTTTCCACGGCACTTATGTCCTCCTTGATATACTGAAGGTCGGTTTTTAACTGTAAGAGATGAGGAAACAATCATAATTCCACTAAAAAAACACAACCTATAGATTTAGCTGTAACAGATGAGGATACCATTTTACATCGTAGACATATGTGGAACTTAAAACATCGTAGACGCGTCAAAGATAGGTACACAAAATTTCAATACCTCATTGAGCTCATCAAGTTTCTGATTTTTCAGGCAGTGCAGGAAATCAAGCATAATCATCATATTAGACTCAGCTTCTTCCAGCTCCAGTTTAGTTTTCTTGTCAGAAAGAATAGACAAGAGTCCATCAAGCTCCTTCACTGACACCTCGTATCCCTGTCTAAGTATGTGAGTAGAGTTGTCATCGAACCAATTAGAAAACATGGAAAATAAATAAAAACATTGGGGAAGGTAAGAATACAGTTTATAACATATCAGAGTTCTAGCAAACAGGCAACTCTTTGTAATATCACACTCTTTCAAAGGCATAGAATTTAATAGGATCTACTGCAAAGACAGCCTTGTGAAAAAAACTAACCAGTTTTAATGCCTGAAGTAGTTGTTCCACAGGGGTCGCATTCTTGGCAATTTGACGAGCCGTGGTCCTCATCAACAGCTGCAACAATATAGTTTTCAAAGTAAGCTCATGCAAGCGTAAAGTGATCGAGCCTCCAACTACCCAGAATTATATAATATTATCCAAACAAGGCCTCATTCGTTAAGAGGTGCCTCGCAGCTCTACAAGACGGTCCGATGGATAGGAAAATGCAATAGGTGCCTCACAGTTACAAAATTCTACCTTGTGAGATTAATAAACAAGATCTTACACACAAGAAAACTCTCCAGGCATCCGACCAGAATACTAGCTCAATTGATTGGTTAAATACAATTGATTTCAAACCAGTGAGAGTTTTCATATTCCAAACCTTTCTAAGTCATTCATTTCTGCTACTCACTGTTCTATGGTCATCATAATCACGATAATCCGACCTATATTTACTTCTATCACTCTCACAGATCAGAATTGCACAAAATTTGAGCAATCAAGCTAAGCATGAGCATATAAAAACAGTAAAGCTATGTCCTTTAGCATAGAAATCGAGCTGAATGAGCAGCTAAAACAGTTATAGTCTAATTAACACGAGTAGCTCAATCTGTCTAACGAACACAAACCCAACCATTATAGCGAACTGATGAGCGATAATTAAGCAAAATCGGCAGAGACAAACCTTATTGAGGAGGAAGTTAGGGTAAAGCTGAGCTGGAGTGAGGAAATGAGAGCAGCAAGGGCAATCGCTCTTGTTCTGCAAATGCGTAACAATACATGTGTAGCAGAAGCTATGCCCGCAGGAGGTCAGGAACGCGTCCTTGATCATCTGCATACATATGGGGCACAGCATCTCCCTCTCCATCGCCTCCGCCTGCTGCAAATCGCCACCGCCGCCGCCGACCTCCGGCTCCGATTTCACCGCAGGAATTGCTGAATTATCGCCTCCCATTCCAAATTAGGTGTGATTGGCTGTGGGAGTGTGTGAGTGTGTGAGTGTGTGTGGTATATAAATAGGAGTGGTGGCGGTGGAGGTGGTGGTGGTGTGGTAGAGGAGGGGGTTTAATAGGGAGGTATTGTGAGGGCGGTAAAGAACCACGTCGGTTAGGGAACTTTGGAGTTTGGGCGGGCATTTTCGTGCTATATACTAATGGGATTATTTTAATCATTATATTATATAATTATTTCAAAAAGTATCATTAGTTTATAATCTAGTTTATTTAAGTTCTTATGTCTAATTAATTTCTAAACTAAATTATATTGAATAAAAATTAAATTTTAGATCAAGTTGACTGTTGTTGAGTACTATACAATTAAACTTAATTGAACTAACTGATATGTAGGTGAATATTTACTAACTGTAAAATGAATGTCATTATCAAATATTTGTCTGATTTCACTTTAAAATAAGCATTATAACTTTAGAGTATTAAATTTAAAAATAATCAAATGTACATATTTATAATTAGGATCCGCATATCACTCCAAGTGAAGGGATAATTATTCATGACTCCTCAATATTGAACAAATGTACTATATCTAATAATATCATCGTTAAAATAATATGTTAGTATCTTAATTAATGTATCAATTCAACTCAATATAAAAAATAAGAAATTTTTATATTGTATAACAGTTGAGTTGTATATTAAAATATGTCATATTGTTACTTATTCAATATTGAATGACATCGTATTTATTACCCATAAACAGTGATGGAGCTGAGTGTATATGTGGGTGGGATATTACCCATTTTTATTTAAAATAATTACTTTTTTTCTTTACTATTTTTAAAATATTATTTTCACCATCACTTTTTCAAAATTTATACTAATATTTTTAATAATTTTTAAATTTATCACTCATTGTTGAATTCCTGACTCCGTTTTGGTCTATAAATAGCAAACTTTTAAAGGATGAAAATGATATAATTAATAATTTTAAATATACTCCACTCCATGATGGTGGAACAATGATTCATTTTTTTAGTCAATGGTTGGAATATTTTACATTAGTTTGGTAGGATATTGAAATTAAAGTTTGGCCACGCCTACTGAAATTTACGAACAAGAACCGAAAGGTGTGGCAGTTCCAACAACTTGAGAGAGGTGACCCCGTGGATTAGTTTCAATCCATGCACTTGTAATTTTAATCCAATTCTTAATCAAGACTGAATAGTGTGTTTTATGATTTGTCATCAGCCACTAATCCCACACACTATAATAATTGGGTAGGCAAATGGATCAAAATAATGGACGCCATACTAAAAGGAAATTTATGGAGTTATTTTATAGGAGTATGTTTCGAAGCGTTGATGATATAGTGATTGTTTTTTATTATAATTTCACCGCTAGAACTACGGTAAATTAGTATATCAATTTTAAAATTTGAGGGTTGTCGGCTTATCACCGCCTCCGACAATCCCTGTCCATAAATATGAATTATGAGTGATACACCAATACTAACAAAATTTTGCAAGGCTTATTGGTACAGACGAATTCATCATAATTTTTAATGAAATTAAAAAAGCAAATATATAGGTAGTATAATATTTAATGTTGGTTATATTCCATAAATATTATATTTTATATTTTTGGAATTTCATATTGATATTTAATATCCACCCAAAATTTTCGATTAACAAGTAGTGTTTAAATTTCAAAAAAAAAAGTAGTGTTTAAATTTCAAATGTTATCATTTGTAGTTTAGTTACAAAGAATTAGCTCCACTTTTATATAATAAAAAAATGGAAGAATCACCCACCACACCATTCAATTAGGAAAGCCCAAAACTGAATTGTGCTGGGCTGATTTATTAAGTTCAGCTGGGTCCAAAAAACGGGAGGTACATTTCCTGGAGCCCAAACATTAGCAGGCCGAAAGACATTTTTTCTCGTTTCAGTTTCAAGAATACAGCCATATACTACAAGACTCAATTTATCATTTTGCTCAAGCAGCCAGACTCCAGAAAACCCTAGCATATTTGCAGAGGATTCTCGACTGGTAGCCGCTAGTAAGATACTCTATTAGTAGCATTACAGACCAGTAGACAAACTAGAATACTCGAGGAAGACATAAAACAATAAATTCCGGCGAAAATTTCAGTCTAGACTTCAGTCCACATCCAAATCTTACTCCCATGTATTCTATTCAGTGAACTACAGATATTTCAACTACTTAGTATGTATTGTTCCGTGCCTGCATGCACAGAAGTGTTGTATATGGTATATGGTATATGGTATATGCTAACTATGGGGTCTAAACCGTTTACTTGGGGTCAGAAACGGACTTAGATAAACAATCCACAATACCTTCACATTCAGCCCCCTCTGAAATTACACAGCCAGCATCGATGTCCTCTTCACTGGCTTCTTCTGTATTGTATGCATTATGAGGAGACCTGAGGCTACCGTGAACTTGACAGGCCTTCATTGTTTTGCAATGCTCAGCCTCATCGTCTCTAATGTTCATAAACACGTCATACATGTTATCTGAAAACACGCATTCAAGATATTCATTATATGCACCAATTAAACACGTTTAACAGTTGATCACAGAAGAGAAGAGCGGAACTCAAATCTCTTACCTATTTTTGGCCTTCGAGTATGTGGCACACTTGCACTTTGAAACTCATCTGTGAGAACAATGCAGGTGAATTTCAGAGTGTGGGAGGGAGAACAGACAAGCAGACATAACAAACTAAATACACTTACCAAACAAGTACAGATCACCCGTGGTGTAATATTTGACAGCAACCTTTGATGGTGGAAGTTTTTTCAATTCCTCTGCAGCGGAAATTTACATAGTTGAGTGATGTATTGAGTCAATCAAACACCAAAGGTGAAAGATGCAGTAGATTTAATGAAACACAACTCTCTTATGATATTCAAAATCGAATCAGAATGTAGCATAGTTTAGAGCATAAAACAACTATCTATCAGAAATTGTACGGTACCTCCTTCTTCCTTGATAAATTTATCGTAAGTTTCAAATGCATGGCTTTCTACACACTCGGAAAAATGATCTGCAAAGATAAAGGCGTTGAACGCATGAAATTAGCTAAGACATCATATCGAGAATATGGATAATTTCTTCCAAGTCAACTAATTGATAACACTTACACGCCATTCTTGGGCTCAAAGCATACATGAAGACAGTCATCCAATAGTAAAAGAATGCCATGTGTGTAGCAAGAAACCGGTCAAACCACCAAGCATTTCCACCCATTTCCTGTGATGGAGTGTAGAAACATTCAGAAACTCGTTACTATTGAACAAAGTAATATCCACGTAAAGGAAGACCTCTACCTCCATTATAAGTAGATGGTGCATCTCATTCCAGCTCTCAGCAAAATGCACTTGCAAGTAATCAGCTCTTCTCCACCATCCAAAAGTTTCATATGCGTGAAGAACAGACATAAAGGCTGCCATGGCACACAGATAAATATAATAACTACTAGGTAAAATATATACATAAAATTAACTCTTGTTGCAACTATCTTTTGGCAACATACAAAGAATAAGAATAAAAGGGTAGAGATCAAAATTCACATTTTTGAGTCTTACCAAAGTATGGAACTCTTGCAATGGTTTCCAGAACAAAAAACCTTGCATAAGGTCGGTCGTGATAAAAAGTGTCGAGAACCTTTATGACGGTGTCCTGCATGATCAATAACACATCAGAGAAATACTCTATTGTCTACCCAAAAAATAAACCATAAAGCATGTAATCAGGTTGAAGCTGCTTTGCTTAATTAATAGTTATATATGCCCATCCTATAGACACATTAAAATACTTTTCTACATGGAACTGCGCATCTGACAAACATGAACATAACTCGACTACGTGACTTTGATAAACTCATTTTGACTATTCAAGCAATATACATAGCTAGATCGTCTAATCAGGAGTCCGAAATCTACAATCATTCAGCAAAGTCAAATGCATATTCACATCCCTATCACAGTGATATTTCTTCACCAAGCTAATCAGCAAACTTTTACACCACAACAGCGCACACAGTACATTAAGATCACAATAAGTGAAAATAGTAACTCGGAATGACCAAATTTTCTGATACTCACCGTGAGAAAGATATTAATAGACTGCTCAATCTTTATAACCCCTTTCTGCCAGACATCAGACGAAGAAATTTCCGGTGGCTCCCCATTATCCCCTCCTCCATCTCCAGGAGAACTCTTTGGTGGAAATGATTGCTCAACTCCCACCTTTTCTTCATCATCTTTCAACACAGTTGCTCGAACTCTAAATGCACCACTAAACAACATTCAAAAAGTCCAAAATTAAATCAAATCAAGCTAAAACATTGAGTTCCATACACTAAATCAAACCAATCAAAAAAAGCAAGCAAACAAAGGGCGTGAAATCACTCTTCGATTCAGACTCTAAATCAAACTCAAAAGGTTCACAAAATCAGCATAAAAATAAAATCAAATCAAACGAGTTCCATATAACTAATTCAAACCACAATCAATAAAAACTAGCAAACAAAAAAGCGTGAAATCGGTATTTGATTCAGACTTTAAATGCACCACCAAATTCAATTCAAAAAAATTCACAAAATCAGATACTGAAAAATCAAACAAAAACATAGAGTTCAACATAGAGTTCCATACACAAAATCAAACTAATCAACAAAAAAAGGCACGAAATAAGTCCTTGATTCAGTACCTGGAGAGACCTAATTTCTGAGATGATACGGCCTTAGAACCGACCGGAGCTTGTGTACGGAGCTTCAATGGCAGATTTGCGATTCCCATGACTTTCGAGGCAGCTGAGGATGATGATACAGAGACTCCGTACGCCATGGACAGAGATTTCGCCATGGTTCTGAGCTAGAATTTTCGTCCCTCGCTGCTTCTCGTGAGCATAGGGGAAGAAGAGAAGGTGGAATTGAAGTCCAGAAATGGTGAAAGCTGGAAAGGAAGGAGAGACCGTGACTGAACAGAAAGGGGATTATTCGGGGTGGGATTTGAATTATGGTGATTCTTTTGTCCTTCGGGGAAATTTTGAAAAATGAGATATTTTGAGTTGTGGGCGGTTTTTTGTCTGCTACTGTTACGCGCCATGGCGGTTTGTGTTTTGGGATATTCTTCGTTTTGGGCTTTAGATCGTATGGATATTTTGGTGTCGGGCCTCGTTAGTCAATGGTTACAGCCCAAGACTACGGTTCACTTCATTTTCATGATTCACTTGGAATAATGAACAAAATTGTTTTCATAATTGAAAGAAATGTGTTACAAATTTGTGAGATATTATTACATAGATACACTGTTACATTAAGATGCAAGGAATTAAGAGTTATTGTACACGATATACTGACATCTGGATCGACTGCTATCCTGAAAATTTGCGAGAATTCTGATTATAGTTGTCCAGAATGTCTCTGAAATTTAAAAGATTCTCGTTCTAATTTTTTATAACATTCATTTCATGGAGGTAGTTTCTTGTATTGATAGATCTATCACATACGTGTTCACAAAGGGATACTTGTAAAATATTATTTATAATGTGATAGTTTTTTATATGTTTTTTGGAGCACTGTACTTAGTCGTTTTATTGTCGTTTTATTGACGTTATATTTTTCAATATTTAAGTTTGTGTATTTTTTTTGTGAAAATGGAAAATGGCATATGTAACTATCCCATTGGATTTTTTAGGCTGGGAAAATATATCTGATTTTGTAAGGTTTATGTGCCTGTCATCATGTTAGTTAAAATTAGGTTTTAAGATATAGCTGTTCTAGTTGAACATATTTAAGGAACAAACCAAGGAGTCATCATAGTAATGACATTGACATCTGCAGATTTATTTATGTGTTTTTCATATTTTAAATGAAAATACTTGGAATTGTTGGACTGCCATTATTTGTTAATTACTGCTAATTAACCCAAACATAAGGCAACCCTAAAAAATAATTCATGGATAGAGGAACCAATGGCCCTTGAGCAAAGTAAAGAGGTCCAATGTCCCTTTCTCCACCAATACAAATTATATGACATCAATTTTACCATGTCATATATAAAACAAATTAAATTAGTGAAAAATAATATTTATAATATATTAATACAATTAGATAACATGAATAATTCACAATCTTTACAATGCAATTGTTGAGATTTGAATCTCTCTATATACAAGAATAATAAATATTTATATTTTTCATTGAATTACAATTTCCATAACGGAATCAAGTACTCAATCACTATTCACCACCACTGATTCATCATATTATGTTTCAGATATCAATACACATGCATCATATTTGCATATACAATCCCCAATAAGTAAATATCGCACTACGTAAATAATATGTATAAATCTTGATTGGTACATCTAGTTAGATAAAACCAGTACACGCACAACAATGTTCGACCCATATTTACAATCAGACGGATTTTGGTATCAGAATTTACATTCAACAAAGAGTTGAGCATGTATGAACGAATCTAAGCAAAACTGGAATCGTTCATCATTTTGATTGTCGCCACTTGCCCCTAACCAAAATGAACTCTTTGTCATTTCATTTCTCATAGCATAGATCTGCTCGCAAACTGCTCAACTCATTAATTAACCGGAATGTCGAGACTGGAAATCGTTTTGTTGAGTATCCACAATGTGAGTGACAATTGTATTGCAAAGATGGTGTGAAGAGATGTCCTATCCAGCATGAACCCATAAACTGTAATCCCAGCTCTGTTATGCTCAAAATATGTAACTGCACAAAAGAAAAACTTATCAGTTATCATTTATTAACCCTACAAATACACAAATATCAATTTTAAATGTAAAAAAACTCACCTAGAGCTTGCCTTTTCTGATAGGACAGGGCATGAAGAACAGGCACAAAGTTTGTGTTATCAATTGCATCATCTCCGTCCCCTTCCTCTGTGTCTGAATCACAGTACAGACTACTCAGTGTATCGTTCGATGTGACATGAGACTTGGGAGTCTCAGTGTCCAATTCAAAGGTATTCACAGTCGAACACGCGTGCCATTTCGCTGCAAGCGATGTAATGGACTGCGCTTTATGTGTAATCTTCGCCGCGCTCCTCAAGCAGATGCAGAGGCCAGTCACCAGCGTAATCGAGCATAACTGTCAAAAAAATTCAAACTTTTTATATTAACAATTAGAAAAAAAGTGCGTATATGACCCTGAGTTTCAGGTTATGTGTAATTATAACCATCAGTTCTTAGTTTAGGCGCTTATAACCCTAAACTTTTATTTTGATCAAATTCCGACGATTGACTGTTGGAGATTTTAGGAAAGACGATTTTAACCTTGTATTAAAATATATTAAAAAAACAGATTTATAAAAAGACAACTATATCCCTCGTCGGATTCCCCTCTATCAGCCCCGCTGCCCCAATCCCCAACCGTCACTGATTGAAACCTAAATAGGGGTTTTGAAATTTCTTCATCGTCAATATATATGAAAGGTGGAACACGATTAATAGGGGCATTTTTGTCCAAAAATTATTAGTTTAAATATAAAGGGCAATTTTATGTTTTTACACAAGTTATGAACTGGAATTAAGCTGTGAAGACGTTGAAGGTTATGTTTCAAAAGAATTGATTAATAAAGGGTTATAAATGCACATCTGCACGTAACAAAGAACTCATAATTATATACGCATTTATCCCTAACAACTATATAGCATGTGAAGAGAGAATTAGGCCTAAGTTAATAAAGTTCAACATCTACATTCAGTTTCATTTCAATTTAGTTTGGTTCAGTCAAATAGAGCCTTACCGCTAGCTCGCCAGCAGTGAAAATGTCGGTGGTAGAGCTGGACTCAGTGGTAACAAGCAAGGAAACAAACTGGCTGGCAGTGACAAGGATGAGTGAAAAGAGGATGAACTTCCTGAACCTGTGACTGATGATCCTGAGGTTCCTCCTGATGCTGAGATGTTCTAACAGGATTGTCGCAACATCGGATTCTTTCTCGAAAACCTGCGCGAAATCGTCGAGTCTGAGGATCTGGAGGAAGCAGGTCAGCTGGAAGAGCACGCAGACGAGGAAGGAGATGGAGATTCTGTAGAGCCAGGAGGACATGAGGAGGATGCAGACAGCTGTGTGGCTCAGGTAAACGTTGTAGACGTAAGGGATCTGTTTCCCGCCGGAGAAAAGCCACCAGATCTTGTACGAGGAGTCTACTATGAAGCAGGGGAGAACAAAGGTTGACAAGATCTTCATCGATTTCTGCACCATTTCATAAGTAAAATGTTAGTATCACAAACAAGGTTCTTCAATTTAAATGCAGTAATCAGTTATTTGCTTAACTTAGTGGCACATTCAGGATGTTATTTATAAAGAGTGACAAATTTCCACTAATAACAATATTTGACTACTTTTTGAATTTAATGATTAATTAAAAAAGTAATAATAATATGTGGTTCTTTGGTAGATGTAACATAGTATTATAGAATTGAGGTGTTATACACAGTCCACTATTTTACTCAACGTTGTTTAAAATATCATTAAAATTATAATACCTTACAATACCGTCCCCTGAATATTGTTAAATTTCTCAATAAATCTAATAAGTGAGGGTATTTTCGTAAATTCGTATCGTATTTTGGACTTTAAAAAGTAAAATATTGAATTATACAAAACGACCACTAAGTTAGAAACAATACATTTTATCTACGGTATGATTTCCCAACCACTAAATTGAGGAAAATATGACCTAAATAACTTAATTCGTTCAACCTCAATTATCATTAATTTATCACACAAACTTAATAACAGTATTGTTTAATGTCTTATCATAATAATTTATTTACCAAAAACCTAATATCAACCACTAAATTTATTGCCACACAAGTAAAAATGTTAATTTTAACTCATCTTATACTTTTAAAATATCAAGTATTCATATACATATTAAAAAAAATGACAAAATTTACATTCAAAATGTGAAATGAATTTGTTCCTGCAAATGTATAAAATTGACCATTGCAACCATCCCAACTTGACTTTAAGAATAAGAAACGTGACCACATCAACATTAAACACTTTCCTAAATGAAATCGACGACTTGCCTGAATTTGCTGAGCGTATCCTTGGCGAACCTTTTCACTCTCATGCCCGAGCTTATCCAGGAACAGAAACTTCCTCAGCCCGTAGTTTCTCGTAAACGACGACAGGCTGAGGAAGGACAGCAGCGAGAACAACGAAAGCGATGTCTGAACGATGGCGTCGAACGGCCTCTTGTGATCCTCGTCGCAGTTGGAGCACTCGAACAGGAAATGGAAAACCAGAGGGACGCAGATTCCGAGGAGGAAGAACACCGACCAGGAAAGCCCGGCCCGGAACAGGCCTGCCTCCTCCTCCGCGAACACCCACCCGATGCTCGATTTGAGCTTCTTGAATTCAATGCTGGTTTCTCCGAACGAGTTCTGCGTCGGCAGCGACGCGGCGGACTTGCGGTGGCGCGATAACAGAGTCTCTGTTTCGAAATCATCCATGGATTGATTGATTGATGGGGTTTTGGCGGTTTAGAGTGTGTGAGTGTGTGTGGATTATGATGATTGATATAAAAGGGGGGAAACGGGGCTGATGGAGGAATTCAGGAGGCAAGGAAGGTTTGAGTAATATATACGGAAATAGGGCAGGGGAGTTGCGAGTCTGCGACTCGTGTGCAAATTTCATAAGAGGAAGAAAAGCTAGCGGGGAAATGTATGGCCCGCGTGAATAGGCTCGTGTCTAGATTTTCTTTTACTACACTTTTTATTTGAGTGAATCACTATTTAGAGACCTGACCCGACCCGAACTGAATTACCCGGCTGGGTCGAGATAGGATGAGTCGTGTTTAATCTTGATTAGGAGCGGAATTGGACTATAATTTTTAGGATGTATAATAGATTTGTAACTTCTTGCTCAATAATTAGGGGATGCTGAAAACATAAAACCACCGCATCTCTACCTTAATGCTACAATAATCGTACCTCTAATAAAAGAATACCTCCTTAGTTCCGTCCCTGATCTCGATTAAACCAAATCTTTTTTGTTTAATGAATTTTTAAAGTTCAATTGTCAAGTGATAGAATGATGTATATTTCAAAATTTATGATGTATATCTGTGGGAAAAAATTGAGAAGGGTACAAAGTCTCCATGAAAGAAGTTAACGAGAAGAGTATAGAAAAAATACAATAAAATATAGTGTATTTCTTATATATAAATTTTGGAAACTACATACAATGAAGTTTCGATTTAATGCATTATGCTTTGAATATGGCAGGCTGAATAATATTTGAGTTCATTTCGATGTTTTCTAAAAATTACTGATATTCCATCCATCTCATCTAAATTGCATGAGAGAACATGTTTGAGAAAATAAACGAGTAGTGAAAACTGCATGAATCTTACAAATATAAGAATTGATGGTAAATTAAAGTGTGACAATCAAATATAAAATGTTTGTTGTTTGGTTCGGGAACGTGACCGTAGTTGTTTAATAAATGAGTTTATACGTGCATCAATTCAATATAAATTTTAGACAATGTTATCCTAATTTTATATTATGATGCACTGAATAAACTTTAAATGTTATCAAATTATATTTTTACCGAACTAAATTGACGAGAGTGTTGTTTAGTTATCTATTGATCTAACTAGTACATTTTCTAACAGAAAAAATACATGAAGGTCTACATTCTTGCTGATGAAATCATTGGAATAAATCTGAATGCCTTACTGATCAACATGAACAAATTAGACTTTCTGAAATTTTAATAATGATTTTTATTTAAAGATATTTCCACAACTTTATTGTTGACTACACTATATGTTGTTTTGTCAAAAACATTAAAGATTGATTGGACTTTGCCAGATGTTTGAAAATGTTTCCCTATATGTCAAGCTAGAGGGCAGCTGATCCTCCACGACCACAAATATAGCAATAGCACTAATTGTATAAAAGTAGCAGTTACCCTTTTTAGAATTTGTTTGATTTGAAGTCGGTCGTATAATGTATGGGGTAATTGTGTGGATGTTAGATGTGTATACAAAGACGGGCACCCGATTCCCACCTTGTAAATTCGGTTTAGATTTAATGTTCAAGTGATTATATATTTTTCTTTTTTTTTGAAAGGATGCTCAAGTGATTATATTATATACATCATATTCTCAATCATCATATCTATATTCTTAATAATTTTTAAATATTTGTCGCTCATTGGTCAGCACAACACTTTTTAAGCACTTTTCAACTTTAATAAATACTTTTTGAATTAGTTAATTTTAAAGACAAAATAAATATATATTGACAAAAATGCTATTTTAAAGCACTATTAGCATTATTTTTTATTAAATTGAACGTTGTTTAAATGAAAATTACATGTAAAATGTACTAAAATTGAGCGAACTTTTAACAAAAAAAATCCGTCTAATAATATATAAATTTCGGTAAGTGTAGTTGAATTTATTTATCATTTCAATTCATCTCAACCATTTTCAACTCGCATACATCTCGACTTTTATTTAACACATTTTAGCAAAATATCAACATTATTCTTAGCGATCATATCATCTTCAAATTTTTTTTGGTAATCGCTTGAGTAACCGTACCATCGGTAAGTATAGTTGAATTTATTTATCATTACAATTCATCTCAACCATTTTTAACTCGTATACATCTCAACTTTTATTCAACACATTTTAGCAAAATATCAACATTATTCTTAGCGATCATATCATCTTCAATTTTTTTTGGTAATCGCTTGAGTAACCGTACCTGTATATAAATTTCGGTAAGTGTAGTTGAATTTATTTATCATTTAAATTCATCTCAACCATTTTTAACTCGTATACATCTCAACTTTTATTCAACACATTTTAGCAAAATATCAATATTATTTTTTGCGATCATATCATCTTGCGCCAACAGATAAAGGAAGAAACCAAGCAAGAAATCAAGCAGATGGGGATCTTCTTTTTGGGAACTTAGCATCTTGCTCCAACAGATCGGTGGCAACATCACAATGGATCTCATTGAGAGTTTAGTATCTGCATTGATTAACAGATGCAAACAGACATTGGCAAATTTGACTACCAGAGCGGTATGGTTAACACATATTCCATATTGATTAGAGGTAGTAATTTGAATATTATTAATGGTGGATTTTCTGTTTTTGCAGCAAAGATACTACTGTCTAGACTTGATAAATACTACGCTGCAGGCGGCAACATTTGCAATGCATGCTGCCCAGAATTTGAAGATGAACGGCTTTAAGTTTCCCCGAGTTAATGTAGGACCATGGAGGCCGGGTAGTGAGGCTGTTAGTAAAACGGCTGCCGAAGTAATTGGAGATGATATGATCTCTAGGGACATCATTTGCTATCTCCACATCATGGCTGCTGCTTATTTCATCAGTGATGAGAAAGAGGTAATGTGTCATACAATCATCTATACATGCATACAATCATGTAAATACAGTATTTAATCTATACATACAGTATTTCATCTATAGATAGATTATCTCAATGATCTTCGAAGGTTAAATTTATATATGATCGTGGATTTGGGAAGCATATTTAATCATTATTGAAAATTGTATCACATATTCTCTCAAGCAAATCACGATACTCTCGCACTCAGAGTTGTAAGAGGGTTTTGTTGTCCTATAACCAAGGCTAGTCTAGTTTCGTTATAAGAGGGTATCACATATTTATTAACCATAGGCTTTCTCGAGTTCAACTTATTTTACCATATCTTAGCATAATATAATATAAAATTGATCAGCACAAAACAACACTGATCGGCACAACACGGTATTGGTCAACACAACATTTTTCAGTACGTTTCACCTCCAGTATATACTTTTTAATTTAGCTGAATTTCAAGACAAAATAAATATGTATTGATAACAAATGTCATTTTTCGTTACCATTAGTTTTTATTTAACGATTAAATTGAACATTATTTTAATGAAACTTATGTAAAATTTACTAAAATTGTGCGAACTTTCAACAAAAAAAATCATCTAATCTAGTATATGAATTCCGAAAAGTGTAGTTTAATTTATTTCATCATATTTCAACTCATCTCATCATTTTTCAACTTATATAAGTATTTCATACTATTTAACATCTTCCAGTAAAAGATTAACACTCTTTAATTTAGCAAATCGCGAATCATCACATCACAATACTAATAGGTACAGTACACCACTAATTAACCAACACATGACACCACTGACCAGTACAAAACAATATCATATAAGTTTAACTGGACAAAATCCTACTAATGGTCTATTGTTTTCTGTTTGATCCTTGTGCTTATGAGCTCAAGTTTAAGAGTTATTGTTTATATATAAGTGGGTTCCTAATTTCCAAATGATCTTCATAGCTATTGATTATACATCAAGCTGTCTGCTATTTTTATTATGCCCTTTATTTTTTATTTTTAGTTTGTCTCCAGTCTTAATATTTATTTTTGACTTTGTTTGCTATATTTTATAAAATTCAAAGACCTCAAATATAACAAAATACTGTGCGTGCCGCCGACCACATCCGGGATGACTCCCCGGCTGAATTATAAATTAGAAATAAACCACAAGAGGCAAAATAAAATTGGGTATGAAACTTTAAAGAACGGCTTCACAATTCTTTGACAAAATGATTTTTTTAAAAAATCTCAGACAAAAATTACGATGTAAGCAATGTTATGAAATGACTCAACCGACGTCTAATCAAAATCAATAGGTCTTAGAACCTTATGATGCAAGTCACGGGTCAAAGAAAAAAGTGACCATATTAGTAAGATTTTTTGTTATTTTATTTTAATTCAATTTAGCTGTATTTTTATATCACTTATTTTCATTTATCATAAATAATTGTCATATAAAACACGACAACATAACGCATCATAATTAACAAAGATGATTATAATTTTATCGATGACGATAATTCTGTTGGCGATGTCCTGACAGTTCTGCTTATCATAAGACTGTATTGTTCATTTTAAATCCATCGACTTGTTATTCATAGACCATTAAAAGTAAATTAGTTAAGACGGGTTTATTTCAATCGTGATAATGTATGCTACATGAAATCACAATACAATCTTTGATTCAAATCAGTTCACTTCAATTTAAACTAATTTAATTTAATCTAATAGGTTAGGGATTTTTGATCAGGTGTATATTTTGATCGGATGGATAGAGCAAAGTGGCGCGAGCACCGCCACTAGTTTGATCTGGTCAACGCTTTTCCGTTTGTTTTGGTGTTAGATTTCACAGATTATTCGTGACGAATAGACGTGAGCAGTTTGGATTCCCGCGGATTCTTTCGAAACGTGTCCGTCACTCACGCCGTCGCCCGTCATTGTTTCCCTGCTGTGTACCTACCATTTCTACTCCTCCCTTTTGATTAATGTATATCTTAATGCTTTTTTTCAAGGAGTGATTAAAAGATCTTAATGCTTTTGATTATAAAATCTATTAATACTCGATTTAGGTCGGAAAGTTTCAATTTCCATCGAAAAATAATAATTTAAATTTGGATTGATGTTGATTTTTGAGGTACGCATCAACCTATTTGGACTGTTATGTGATTTCGCCATTGATTATACTGATGTTGTATTGAAAAATACTGGAAAAAAAAGTTGTGTGATAAACTGAGTTATAAACATGTGAAAATCAATAACATAAATTCACCTACAAATTGAGGTTATGTTGTTAGCTGTGGCTTTTATGTTCTGATTCTATCAACTTATTATAAATGATTACATAAACCAACTTATTTTTGTTTATTAAATGTATAAATAATCCCAAATCTTCACAATATTTTCAAAATATATTGTAATAATTAATCTTAAGCTCACACTAATTGCATTTTAAGATTACCTGATTTCATTTGATTTATATATATATATTTATGTACAATTTTAAACTAATTTTATTCTTTCATCTAAACTGTATTTCACTTTAGAGTAATTAAATTGCTCCTTGAAATCAATATTTCAAAGGCTGAATTGGATTTGAAGTCATGGAAATCACATGGCAGTTCGGGTAGAGCGGTGCTTATCCTAAATTTTGATGTTCAAATTAAAATCACTGTTTTCCGATGAAAATTGGAGCTTTCCAAACTAATGCGAGCCTACCGTGATTTTTTTACTTTTTTGAGTCTACTCTATGATAAAATTTTAATTCCGTCACTGATTCGAAGCTCTAAATCGTCTTAACAAGGTCTATGAAATAGTTTCATAGAATTATAGTATTGCACTTTATAGCATTATTGATCTCCTTTTTATCACACATTTCAATTTTCATAACAAAAAACGTTGCTAAAAAATGAGCATAAATGATATTGATAGAATATGACGTCACTGCTTCAACAAGTATATCGATCCAAAGGATACCCTAAACAATAACGAGGGCCTAAATCTATAAAACCACATCTCTTCTTCACTTCTTTATTATCTTGGAGCTTCCATCCATCCCCATCATTCAAAGCCTAATCAAAACAAATAAAAATACAAGTTAATATTTATTAGAATCATCCAAATATATATTATATATCAATCAAATAACGGCACATCTTCCTGAAACAATTTATAATTAAAATTTAGATAGATTTAGATATTTAAAATTTGAATTTTAATTATATATTCACGAATTAAAAAATCTCTATCGTGCGCGTATTAAATTTTTATTGGTGTACGATAACGGACTATATTCTTATTGGTATAACGGTTAGAAAGTTATAATTCAATTCCGTTCAACAAAATAAGGTGGAGAGAATCATTCCCGATAATAATAATATATGTACCTAGTGCAATCGACATTAGGATCGATCGTAACATTGAGTTGGACATGGCAGAGAGAGGGAAGATTCCGAGCATTGCCGTAATTTACGCCGGGATAGCTCCCGACGGCGGACTTCAGGCACTCGCACGCCGATTGGAGATTCTCCTTAGATAAGCTGGCTGCTCCGGCCACCGCCTTAACGCCGCCGCAACACTGCGGGCCAGGAGCGGGGCTGAGGTTGATCAAGAACATTGCGCAGGGAAACAGCTGTTGCCGGGCAGCCGGACAGTCGAATGCAGCAAATGACCTAGCTGAGATTACGAGCAAAGCCACGAATATGATCAT
This sequence comes from Sherardia arvensis, assembly GCA_948330725.1. Lineage (NCBI taxonomy): Eukaryota > Viridiplantae > Streptophyta > Magnoliopsida > Gentianales > Rubiaceae > Sherardia > Sherardia arvensis. Next base: position 401,399 of record OX415236.1, on the reverse strand, counting down.
AGTTTTTGCCATTTTTTGTTAATTTTGTGAATTGTTCATGAAATGGAATTGTGGGTGAATTTGCAGAATTTATCATTTGGAATAGCCATTTATACTGAATTATGAGATGAATGTCCGTTCGTTACGATTTTTTATTAATTGGTCCATTACTACAAAATCAAGTTCATGGGGGTATTTGGGCAGTTTGGGTACGTTATGGTAGAATTATTCCAACCAAACTCGGTTAACTGAATAGAAATAGATTTTCATAAAATGGATAGATTAACTGAAATACACTTAACTGAGGTAAAAATAAATACGTTTATAGAATAAGTATGACAAATTAACTAAATTTTATTATATTTTAATAAATGAACCGGGCTGATTTATAAATAGGTAAGACCTTATTTGTTGGATCTTATAAGTAGTGCAGTTTAGTTCAATTTAGTTCAGTTCAGTTCAGCAATATAATTTGAACAAGTTTAGGCGAATTTAGACATGCTGATTTTATTTTTTAATTCATTAATTTATACTTCAATTTAATTAAATTTAGTTCAGTTCAGTCCAGATCCGTAAGAAACAAACTCAATCAAACATACGCTAAGTTTGGCAAAACAAAAAACTTGTACTTTCACTTGAACTTTGTATACAAGTTAACATTTTAAACATGTTATCAACAGAAATTATGATCAATATTTGCGAAAGGAGAATCTTATCACCAGCAATTCACATTTAAATTTGGTAAATAAATAATTCCCCAATATTCAGGAAAGGGAAAGCGTTTTACCGTAGTATCGTGTTGAACCCGTGTCTGCTCGAATTAAACTATTTGTTTTCCTCTCCCCGTAACTGAGCGACTAAAATAAAATAATTACAATTAAATTAAAATTAAGTTGAATTGAAATTAACAAACTTCTATAATGCATATATGTCCTTTATATTTTATCTGAATATTATTCAATTTAGTTTAATTCAATTCAGTTCAACTTTTATGACATATAATTTAATGCATTTACCTACACAATTATTTTTTATTTTAATTCAATACATTCAATTTATTTTAGTTTTCGCAAAAATAAACAGTTATATATTTCCAAAACTGGTGAATATTTTCCATTAATTATATGCTAAATATGCCGGCCATTTGAACACACAAATGAAAACGCAATATTGTCAAAGGATAATAAGGTAAGCTTGTGAATCAATTAGACAAGACAAATAAGGCAATATTAGTAATCAGTTAAGAGGATGACATCATTAATCACATCTTAAAATATTAGTTACCAAATAGAAGAAGTTACTTTAGCATTCAAACTATATATAAACACATAATTATATATTTATTTTTCGTCCGTCGTCTTCAAGTCTTTTCGGAGCATTGGAATCTCCGGCCGGCCCCTAATTAAAGCTTTGCGTTTTGATCAATTCATTTGGAAACGATCATTCTTCTCTGAACTCATCAATGGCTACAGTAAGTTTCTCCTTTTACTCACTAACATTTAGATCATGAGTCGTTATAATTGTAACGTTTTATGAATTCAGACCTTCGTTGCCTGTGATTTTACAATTAAGATTATGAGTGGTTATGCTCGTAATATTTTATAATTTCAGATATTCACACCTGTTATGCTCGTAATATTTTATAATTTCAGATATTCGCACTTATACATTCTAGTAGTAAGATTATATATCGCTGTAGAAAGATTGTTGTTGAAAATACTGATTAAGATATATATGCTCGTGCCGAGCGTTTTGGGATGAAGGTGCTACAGATATTAGGATGCATATGCTTGGCCGAAAGTTTTTATGCCAACTGTATATTAAACAGTTGGGCCAATTGTTAAACCCTAATCGATTAAACATTATATATAAACTCATGTGTGTAATGGAATATCAGAAATAATTACCTTTTTAATTAGTTTTCAATTGTGCATGATATTGAACTTCAAAATGTTTAATTTGCTCATTTATAAGTATTTTTCTATTATAATTCTGAATATGCTATTTATATTTATATGTGATTGTTGGTTATGAGCAGCAAAAATCACCCCATGTTCCTAAGTTTGGCAACTTTGACGAAGAAAATGTGCCATACACAGCCTATTTTGATAGTGCGAGGAAAGACAAAGGTGGATCGGTAAGAATGAACCCTAACGATCCTGAGGAGAATCCAAATGCCTTCAAGATGTATGGATCATTCGACAATGGAAGTGGCAAGAGCCCTAAAAGCCCCGCCCCTCTGCACAATCGCAAGAGGTCCGACAAGAGCAATGCAAGCGATGACTATGTAAGTAAACGAAATAGTATTTTCTATTGTTGAACTGAATCGAACAGTTTAAAAAATGAATACAGAAACTTTTGTTAAGGTTAACTAATTTGTCTCAACTGCATATCGTGTTTTGTGCTAGAAAACGTTGAATATGTGAATTTTCGATTTAACATCGATCATATTAGAGAAAATTTAACATGTATGTTGTTAGTAATTAAATTGATGGAAAAATTTATGAAATTTTGACCAATTTATGATAAAAAAACAAGTTATGATGTCGAGGAAGTACTCGGACGTCCAAGTAGGTGTACCCTCTCATCCGTCCTAAAACTTGAAATACTGTTTTCGATCCGACGGAGTGGCTTTGGCTTTTCCACCTGGAATGGTGTAGGCGTATAGTGTTAAATTTATAAATCTTAGTTTTTCAGTAGGATTGTCCATGACGAAAAGTACCATGCTGAAGTTTCTAAATAAATTAGTAGAGCGATTTCGATGTACGCTAAAAAAAATTTCTTCTTCATCCACTACTGATGTCACTACTATTTATCAGTCTTATAACAGAGGATCAACGTCGGTGCCAAAATTTGGAGACTGGAATGAGAGGGATCCGTCGATGTCGGCAGGTTATACCGTCATCTTCAACAACATAAAGGAGGAAAAGAAAGTTGCTGCAACCATTCCAGATGTACAAACTCCGCCTGCATTTGTGAACGAACCTCGACCAAATTACAGGAACAGAAGAAACAGGTCATCTTCCAAGGTTAGTGTGAAATATATATTTTTAATTGAAATTTGTCACAATATTTTCCTTTCACTATTCAATAGTCTATTTCTTCTGGTATTGTACTTGTTTACAGGTCAAAATAAAAAAAACTATTGTACTTACTTTCAGGTCAGAATAAAAAATACGCATTCAATATATACGCTACAGTACATATTTATTTATACGAAATTCCTATTTGCATGTTTTCTTTTACTAATGCAGTCTGTATTTTGATTGAAACTGACAATATTTTCCTTACTGATTTATCTTGTTCAAACTTTAGCAACTTGATCGAGTGTGTATTAGTCATTCCTAGAAATAATACGGACCGCAAAAGTAAAATACGACCTGCAAATAGCATTGCCCTATTTATATCAAACGTAATAACGTATGCATCATATATATTATATTTATTGCATGCATTTGCAAATCAGTTATACTTGCATTTAGCAGGCCAGCTTTTGTATGCATACCGGACTAAAACGTGGTCTTTTCTCACTTTATGCAGATGGGTTGCTGCTTTTTTTGAGCGAGTTTGAGCCCATTAAATTGGATACTAGTTTCAAGCACGTTTGGGCCCATTGAATCTGGAGATTTTTCTTATATTTATTTTCGATTTTGTTTTTGTTTATAAGGAGAAATGGTAATTTGGGGATTTGTTTACCATAAGAACTATTTTTATTGTTTTATAGCAGTGAGTATTCATATCTATTTGTACATTTAATTGATAAAGATTATAAAAGTTGGATTGGTTCATAATAAATGTTTCTATAAAATATATACTGTCACAACCACAATAATAAATAGTATCCACGGATCAAATCACACCCACAATCAGAAAATAAACATAATATCTCATTAAACTATTATTATTATATGATTACTTATCAAATTATATTTTCACGGAGATTAATAATCTCATTATTCACTTTCTGAATTTGTATGCTGCTATATTTTTGGTGGGATATTCATTTTGAATTTCAAAAATTCCCACTATTCGAAAAGTCAATAAACGAAAAAAATTAAAACGTAACGGCGTAATCCCAGACAATCAGAGCAGTCCGTTACAACCCCTCCTCTTCAAGACGCTCCTCGCGAGGGCTTTCAAAATCACAACCGTACCAACAAATTTCAAATTCAAATACGGCTCTTCTTCTTCTTCTTCTTCTAGAGAGAGAATCTAGAGAGAGAAATGGTGGTCTCAGGCCCGAATCCGATCAGCGTTCCTTCAAAGGACCATCTGAAAACCTATCAGGAATGGTTTGCCGCGGCGGATTCAGGTGAAGATTGTTGTAAATCTGTTTCTCATTTCGTTTTTGACGGTGTGTTTGATTCTGATTGCGTTGATTTTGATGGAGTGTAGATGGAGATGGACGGTTGACGGGGAGTGATGCCGTCAAGTTCTTCTCGATGTCGAATCTCTCCAAGCCCGAACTCAAGCAGGTGATTCTGTTATAGTTTGATTCTTATGTGATTTAACTTAATTTTACTATGCCATGGTTGATTTGGATGCCAGTAGCCTAGATTTTGTTGTATTGTGATTTTTGTTTATCAGTTAAAGTTGTTATGGTTGCTTTTGATTTTTTGATTCTTATGCGATTTTTGTTATGTGATGTTTGATTTGGTTGCCAGTGACCTAATTTTTTGGATGAAGATGTAGCCTGGATTTCAGTACTTTCAATGCTAGTATATCATTGAATTGGTTACTTATGTGTTTTGTGTTTCTGCTTGTAGGTATGGGCTCTGGCGGATTCTAAGCGGCAAGGTTTTCTTGGACTTCCAGAGTTCATTACTGCGATGCAGGTGGAAAATGGAGATTATTAGTAGTCTATGAAATGAATACGATAGCTAGGATCCTGTTTGTGCTTGTTTATCTGATTCTTTTTCATGGTTTACAGTTGATCTCACTTGCACAAGACGGTTATACAATAACCTCAGGTCTACTGAAACATACTGGTGAGTGGACTTAGCTTAACGCTGCACTTTATCTTTACATTGTCAGTTTGTCACTTGATTAATGGTTTTGTTGCGTTGCTTTTGTGTACCTAGAATGTGAGAATTTGCCAGAGATGGAAGGTTTGGATGCCCTTATGACGGTGAGCATCTCTTCCTTACACTTGAGATTACTCATAATTCCTTTAATATTGCTCTTGGATTTTTGATGAAATTGTCTAACATTCTTGCTCATTACTTGTAGCAAAACAAGGAAAACGCTAAACCAACAGGTCTGGTTACTGTTTGATTTATTTGGCATTGATATTTCTGCTTTCTCTGTAGTGATTATTATTTAAACTCCCTTACAATTATGTTGCAGGAATTACTCAGCTGCTGCAAATTCCATCAGTTAATGTTGCTAAAGCAAAATCTACTAAAAAGGTATTTGGGCGGTTCATCCTTATATTTGCATGATATCCATTCATTTGAAAGTTATGTTTTATTGCATTCGCATTTTGTTCCCCTCTCTATTCACAAGGAAGTGTTATATTTCATGCATTTTCCTTAATTTCGAAGTAAGATATCGTTTTGTGAGTGATGAGTTATTGCCTCTCATATTCTTCCAGACCTTCAGTTCTATTGCTCCAGCTACTTCAGTGACTGACAGTATGAAGAGACTGTATTTTGAAAAGCTGAAGCCACTGGAAGTCACTTACCGCTTCAATGATTTTGGGACTCCATCTTTGGTGAGATTTCTTTTTGTAATTCGTATTTACACTTTGATAAAAAAATTCCCTTGGTATAGCTTTTAGAACATCTCATGACTTCCTTTAATTTACAGACAAATAGTGATTTTGAGGCCAAACCAATGGTCATGCTTTTGGGGCAATATTCAACCGGAAAAACTACCTTCATCAAACATTTGCTGGGATGTAGTTATCCAGGTATTATCACTTTTTCTATTTGCACTTTCTAGATTTTCAAATTAGTAATGTTCTTTAACTAATCTACTTGTTACCTCTATTAGGGGCTCATATTGGACCCGAACCAACTACTGATAGATTTATAACGGTTATGGTGAGTTACTGATATTTATATAGGAGTCAATCAGGTTTTTTATATCGATTATAGCCTGATATTAGCTTTATTTTGCTTGCCTCAGTCTGGCCCTGATGAGCGAAGCATTCCTGGGAACACAATAGCCTCTCATGCAGAAATGGCATTTACCGGCCTAACAAATTTTGGAGGGGCCTTTTTATCAAAGTTTGAGTGTTCGCAGATGCCTCATCCTGTGAGTTTTAAGACCGTGTTGCCCTGCACTTGGTTGTTTTCATAGACTGTTAAATGACATCTGAATTCATTGATATTTTCAGTTGCTAGATCACATCACTTTTGTGGATACTCCTGGCGTTCTCTCCGGGGAAAAGCAGCGAACACAACGCAGTTATGATTTTACAGGTGTTATCTCATGGTTCGCTGCTAAGTCTGATCTCATTCTTCTCCTCTTTGACCCACACAAGCTAGACATCAGCGATGAATTTAAACGAGTTATTTCATCATTGCGTGGAAATGAGGACAAGATAAGGGTTGTTCTGAACAAGGCAGACCAAGTTGATACACAGCAGGTAAAGACCATTAACACTATTACAAGCATTCCTTACTTGGAATTAGCTGCAATTTTTACCATCTTTTTATCAATGCAGTTGGTGAGAGTGTATGGCGCATTAATGTGGTCCCTTGGGAAGATTCTGAACACGCCTGAGGTTGTTCGTGTTTACATTGGGTAAGCATTTATATAATAGCTAAACTCCCTGTTATCTAATATTTGATTCGTAACTTATAGTAGAATTAAGATAATGTAAACAAAGACCAGAAGTCAACGACACTGTCTTGGAATTTTTTGAAAAGGTGTTAGCTGATCATTTTAACTATATACTTATTCTGTATGCTTCATGCATGATTCTGGGATTAAAGATAAAGTTTATAGAGGTTTTTCATGAATTACTGTAACTGGATCCCTGGTATCGATATCATGTTGAGGGGATCATATAATGAGAATTTAGTACCACCAACATATAAGTTTTTGCGTTCAAAACTAATTAGAATAATCTTCAACAAACTATTTGTTGCATACAATCATTGTATCTTAGTCCTAGTAAACTTATTCAATCTGCTTCATGCATGATACCAGTTTGGGATCATAGCTAAAGGTTATAGCAGGTTCACTAGTTCATGCATGTTCCCAGGTGCTGTAGGGATCATATAATGAGACATTAGTATTACAGTTCTTCTATTATGTTTAAAACTAACGATAATAGTCAGAAAAACTGGAAAATCACTGATTTTGATTTGTTTCTATCTGGACACAGGTCTTTCAACGACAAGCCTGTTAATGAAAAAGCTATTGGCCCTATTGGGAAGGAACTTTTTGAAAGAGAACAAGATGATCTCCTTCAAGATCTGATGGACATTCCCAAAAAAGCTTGTGATAGAAAGGTATTTGTTGATGATTTCTGTCAGTTAAAGCTTAGGTCATCCTTAACTATTCTCGCTGAAGATTAAACCTCATTCCTATTTGCCAGATAAATGAGCTGGTGAAGCGTGCAAGAGCTGCAAAGATTCACGCCTACATAATGAGTCATCTCAAGAAAGAGATGCCAGCATTGATGGGCAAGTCAAAAGCTCAGCAGAAACTCATCAACAATTTGGAAGCTGAGTTCTCTAAGGTTATTAACATTTTCCATTCGCTTCATCACTTTTCTGCCCTATAGACTTTCTGGATTATAACTGTGTTGAATGAATGACTACTGAAACAGGTTCAAAGGGAGTTCCATTTGCCAGAAGGAGATTTTCCAGTTGCTGAAAACTATAGGCAAGTTTTGAGCAGCGGATACCATCTGGACGAATTTGAGAAGCTGAAGCCAAAGATGATCCAGGCGGTGGATGATATGCTTGGATATGATATTCCTGAAGTTCTGAAACACTTCAGGAATCCTTACGAGTAGTTTGGTGATTGATTGGCAATGAAAAATGTTCACTTCAAGAAAGCTTGAATTGAAGAATGTTGTTCCTTTGGTGATTTTGTATTGAAATTTGTTTTGAACTATCTGTGTGTAAATCATTTCATACAGATTCTGTTTGTTCAGAAAATGTAAACTATGAATTGTTTCTTTTGTTCATTCAAGCATTTCCAGTTTCTCCTCCTTTTCTTGACCTATCTGTTATATTTATATTTATCACATTTTTCAATATAATCACATATTATACATCCTACATCTTTTTTAATGAAATATATTTTTTCAATACATGAATAATAATAATCCAATGCACTTGTTACAAAAAGTAGTGCTCGGTATTTTCTTTTTTAAAAAAAGAGGACTGCTCGATATTTATTTGTATTTCATGGTTAATTTTTGGTGAACATCAACATCATATAGGCAAAATTTAGCATTTTGCTTGACACTTTTCTAAAACAACAAAATTTAGCCGATTGGAATATCCATTATTTCCACTTAATTTTTCTGATTTAAATTATAATCAAAATTTTCAGTGTGAATTCTAAATTATTATTTTCCAGTGTGAACCTGCCGGAAAATAAAAAGTCCAAAAAGAAAATACGAATTTTTATCTTCTAGTGTAGTGAGTCAAGAAGAAGTGTGAATCCCAATATATTGTTCCCAAATTCAACGTTCCCCCGTCGTTAGCAATAAACTCCCCGGTTCTTGTCTGAAACTGATCATCCAAAACTTTCCGGAAATAGAAAATGGAGAAATTCGGGAAGAGATTGCAAGGGAAAGTGGCGATCGTCACCGCCTCAACTCAAGGGATCGGCTTCGGCATCGCCGAGCGCCTCGGTTTAGAAGGCGCCTCCGTCGTCATCTCTTCTCGCAAACAGGTTCGCCGTTTTGTTGCTGTCTAATCAATATATATATATATATATGTGTGTGTGTGTGTATGCTTGTATTGAGAGGATTTGGTGTGTATTGTTGCAGGTGAATGTTGATGCGGCTGTGGAGAAGCTGAAGGCAAAGGGGATTGAAGTTTATGGAGTGGTGTGTCATGTTTCAAGTGCACAGCAGAGGAAGAATTTGATAGAGAAAACTGTTCAGGTGAAGCGAATTCGATGTATTCGAGCCATTTTTTACACTGCTTGATAAATTTGGCATATAAGTTTGTTTTCTAAGTGATTTTGGGATGTGTTTCTGGTCGTGGTTCGTGTTGATATGCGATATCTTTGTGGTATGATCTTTAGTGGGATATCATCCGAAACAAATTAGTTTTTCTGCTATCTTTTTCTGAATGCAATAGCCTGTTGAATGTTTCTTGAATGTCTATGATATATGGATTAAGTAACTTCTGACTATCGTTTTCCTTCTGTAATTTCTGATCTTGAGCCCTATCAATAGCTTACTTGTGCATGAATGGCATCTCCCGATGTTGTATATTGAATGCAGTAAACACCTAGGCTCAAGTTAGAACGGCATCTCTCGCTGTTTTATAGAATGTTTACAACTGACTTTTATCGGGGCACATATGGCTCAAGTTATGTGAATCAAGTGTCTTCTTGAATCGGGATCTGAGTACACCGCCATTCTATTTTTTCACCTGAATTAAATTCACTTGCTTGCAGAAATATGGAAAGATCGATGTTGTGGTGTCAAACGCCGCTGCAAATCCCACTGTTGACAATATTATGGAGACTAAGGAGTCTATCCTTGACAAGCTCTGGGAAGTGAATGTGAAATGTGCTATCCTTCTTTTACAAGTAAGTGCATCTCGTTGCACACTTGTATAGCGAGAAATGAGCAGTAATGATCGATCTGATTGTTTGATAAATCTAAGCTTTAAGATGCTGACTAATACCGTGGTTTGGCTGTTGTTTTGCAGGAAGCAGCTCCTCATTTACAGAAGGATTCGTCCGTGGTTTTGATTTCCTCTATCGCGGGGTATCAACCACAGGCTTCCATGGCCATGTATGGGGTGACCAAGACTGCCCTTCTCGGGCTAACCAAGGTTAGTCATTTCACCGTCTAGCTTTACCTTCTAGAAGCATACGATGGATTTCACATTTTCCATTATGTCTGTTTAGGCTCTTGCTGTTGAAATGGCACCAAATACTCGAGTAAACTGCGTGGCTCCAGGCTTTGTGCCCACACACTTTGCCGAATTTCTTACTACAAATGCTGAGATTGTAAGATTCTGCTCAACTTTGTTACATTTTGGTATGCATATCGGCTCTGCTGGTTGAATGACGTTACTTTGGTTTGTTCTGCAGAGGAGCAATATCGAGGATAAGACGCTGCTTAAGAGACTTGGAACGACTCAGGACATGGCTGCAGCTGTGGCTTTCTTGGCTTGCGATGACGCTTCTTACATCACTGGCGAAACTCTGGTGGTGGCTGGAGGAATTCCTTCCAGACTCTAGCTAGTTTTACCCACACAAGCAACAAGCAATTTTTTCGCCTCTTTATTTGAATAGTATGGTTTATGTCTTTACTATACCAAACCTCGCTATGCTAAAGCGGCAATAAACGTGTACTGTATTATGTTATTGTTATGCAGGATCATTGTTTTTATTATTGGTAAAGATCCATTCATTCTGTATTTTGTTAATTGGAACGTTACTATATATGTTCATCAGTATCATGAATTTATGATTTAAAGAAATTATTAGCCTAATTTATAAGAGCATGGGTGCTATGTGAATGAAATGAGAGAAAAATGAATGATTTGTTTGATTATCAATTAAAAATACATTACATATTTGAGATTTTATATTAGAATGGTTAATAAACTTATATTCGGATTCAAAATTCTGAAGTAATATTTTTTTTTATCACAAAACAAACCATTTATTTAATATAATTTAATAAAGTACATTTAGCCAGCTCATCCGCTAGCTTGACCTCATATATCTAGAAACCTTATGTATTACACTAAAACAAAAGTTTGACAATAAACTTCTAATATCATCAATGATACTAACCACCTCAAGATTAGGCATTGCTCTCCCTCTTACTGCTTCCACTAGACCAGCATTGTCTGAGACTCTGAGTGAATGCGAATCATATCAGCTCCCAATTTCAAAACTTCTTCTAAACCTTTTACCACTGCTAAAGATTCTGCGTGCAATGATGAAAACATATCCTTTGCGACTGAATAAATTAAATGATGTTGCTTTTGTTTCATTGATTTGTGTACATCAAAAAACTTTCAGAGAAGGAACAACTTTTAAATTACAGTGTACATTGATTTTGAAATTGTCTGTCACTACACAAAGCAATGAAGAATTCAAATTTTCAAAAAACAGAAAATAAATAAATCAACATATTTATAATTGATGATCTTGTACAAAATGTTACCATATAAAGGTATGATGACTGACAAACATGATTATCTATAAAATTAGCATTCCAATTAATTCAGTGAAACGCCAACAATATTTCGAGTTAAAATGTTTATAGAAAACTAATAGAGTAAATAAAAAACCAATGATAGTTTTTATCTTAATAAGAGTAACTTGATTAAATAAAGGCTCATACACCGATTAAGAAGACAAAATATCATGCTAAAAGGTAAGTGGTCTCTAGTACTGCGTTACCGTAGATGCACAACAAGACAAATCTAACTGACTAATATTTAAATCCAGAAAAATATACAGCTAAGGCAAGAATGATAAAAATTACAATATATATTTAAAAAAATTTAAGAACTCAAAACCATTCATATTTCACTAGTGAATCACACAAATATATACAACTAAATCAATAACAATAACAGTGTATAATCCAAATTTACTTATATTCGTATCCAACTAGTGAATTTTTCTTACGAATTTACATAAATGAAAGACTAAAATTCATTTTTCAGAGCTAAGAAATGTTAATTTTTGTACTTAACGTTCAAAGTGTTCAAGTTCTATGCCTAACGTATCAATATTGTTCCATTTTATACCTAACATTCAAAATGTTCAAAACGTATAACTAACATTTCAAAATGTTATCGTTGCCAGTACCTCAAATTGTTATTATATATAGTAGGCAAAGGTACAGAATCCGTTTCCACCTTTATTTTAGAAAAAATCCGTTTTATAATCGGTCAAGGTTTATGTACGTAATTGTTTAGTTTGCCAATTAACTCGATAAATGTAATATTTTCATAAATTCATATTGTATTTTAAATTATAAGAATAAAACAACGGATGGTACATTAAAACAACCTAATTTTATACACAAAATTAAAGCAACTAGCACCGTTCGCTCCTTTATTAGAATATCTTTGCTATTCCAAAACCCTACCATATTATTATTATACACAGATGCGGAACCATGAATTTAATAGAAAGTTACAAAATTAACAAAATATTATGGATATTATTATCATTTAAAAAAAAAAGTTGCAAATTTTCCATTTTTATAAGATAAAAAAAATCCTTAAAAAATAATTTTTGGGTTGCATTGCAACCTTTGCTTGGGCGATTATACAGGATCATTGTTTTTATGAATGGCAAATATGATCTTATTCAAAGAAAATTCAATTTTGGTGTTTTTGGTTTAAAAATGGTGTTCATGTTATCACTCTATGTTGTTTATCGGAACGTTACTATGATTAATTTTATTGACGGAAACGAATTTTTTTATATGAGTAATAATTATTTATGATCATACTTTAGAAAACTTTAAAGGTCTACAGACAAACTCCTCTCCTCAATCACCTCCACAGCTCCGCCTTCCTCCGCCGTCCTTTAGTCGCAATCCGAGTTTCTCCGACGACGAGTAACTGTTATGCTACATCCTGCTCCTCCGTGGAGACCACCGGGAATCAGAACTGCTATGGTTGCCTGAAAATCCCACCACCGCCGGACCACCACTTCCCCTCCGCCGTGCCACCGCTTTCCGGCCACCGGGCCGACGTGGCCTGGTTCTGGAAAAATATCACCTGGATGAAGACATAAAGACATGAAGGAGAATATGTCGTGAACGGTGAAGCTCCGGCACGATTATCCGGCTAAAGTGGCCGGAATTACAAGTAAACGGTTAGAGAAATAAAGGTGAGGGAGAGAGAATATTATTGCTATCCAAACAGAAAATTACAATCAATGATTCCCAAAAGTGGAGAATGAATCTAACAAATCTAACTAACTCTCTATATAACCAGATTTGGTTCTTGCCAAATCTGTTTGTGATGCTGAACTGTCTAACAACCTTTCCCGTCAACCTCCAGCTCCTTCTTTGCCCTTTTAGCCGTTAAACCTTCAAATTGACCAATATGCCCCTGAGCCCTTCAACAATTAGCAAATAACCTTCTTCATATTGCAATTCAGACCCTGGCTCACAACAGATACAGAATCATATAAGATGGATGCATAAGGAAGATGAAGGGCCGCGATCATGGCCAATATTGGGCCGAAATGACTGGTCAAAATGGTCCAGTCTGGGCCAAAATCAGAACTCTTACAATGCAATTTCTTTTATCAATCCTGAACCTATTATGGGCCGAAAATCTGAAGCAGCACCCTTGGGTTTTTTAGGTATGCTTTTACCTCCTCTAGAGGGCACCTGGTTTTTTGGGTGTGCAATTTCTTAAGAGGGATTTATTCGAATTACCTATCGATACTGTTTGTCACATTATTAATCATCATTTGCTTGCTAATCTCACTACTATGGAAGCAATTCGATTAAGCCCTGTATCTAAGGAATTCATGAGATTGATACAAAATTGTTCCATTTTAAAATTCTATACTGATAAAAGTTATGTTGATACTGGTTTGTTAGATTTCTAAAAGCAGTGCAAATATTATGATGATGATTTAGATCACCAAAAAACATTCAAGAAACAACTCACGTATATGCTCTCCGCCCTAACTATGTACGAGAAGGAAAACATCCATTTGAACACTTTTATATTCAACTATCCATCTGTGTATCCAACTGAAGCGTGGATGAGGACAAATACATCGAACTGGCCACCGCCAAGAGCAGAGGTCTCAGAAACCTTAAAATACACATACCACAATTTTTGCCCAAGTCCGTTTTTGAACCTTACTCACTAGTGCAACTAGAATTGCGTGGTTGTCCTTTACATCTAGATCTAAAGAGCGTAGTAACGTGGCCTAATCTCAAAGTGCTCCGTCTTTATTCTGTAGACATAGTAGGAGAAGAAGCAGATTTTACAAAGACAATTAGAGGGTGCCCTTTTGTTGAAGTTATGGATATCAATGAGTGTTGCAACCATTTCAATTCCATGGATTTCACCTTTAATGTTCCTAATCTTGACTACCTCAGGAAACTTGATGTAGGGTTAGATCGCTATAAAACTCAAACTCTTGAACTAGGTGCAACTCCAAACTTGGAAAGCTTAGCATGTGAAGGGGGTTTCCGGGTTGATTTGGGTGAATATGAATACACTAAACTAAAGAGAATAAAACTGTCAGGTCAGAAAATAGCATCATTTATAGATGGTGCTTTGGCGCATCCTTTGTAGGACTAATAGGAGCAACCTTTGTAGCAACCTTAAGCATAATGAAGTTGACAAAGGGAATAACAAATTGAGTGTGGTCTTTGATCTTAAGCACGGTATATAAGACTATTAGGAACAATTTTTGTAGATGTATGAATCGAACCTGAATGGTTTATACATTATCCTTGAGTTGTTCGAAAAAGATAATTGTTTCAAAAGTAAGATTCACTTAATTGAATGAGTGGAATTGAATAATTATTTTCGTTGTTTGTTGAATTTAACTTTTGTTGAGACGGTAGTGCAGTGTATTAATTTCTTATGCATAATAGAATTATTAGATAATATGTGAGTAATTCCACTTATTTCAAACATTTTGTATGAAACGATACGAAAAATGTTAGTAACTTTCAAAAAAGGATAAACATTTCAAAAAAAGTACAAAACAATTGTTGAATTTAATTTTAATAATAACAAATGGGAGCAAGTAATGGATTTACCATATAAAAAACGATACGAGCATAAACAATTCTCAGATGAAACGATATGTAATGAAAATCTTGAGCAAAAGCTAAAGTCAGACTATAGATTTTTAAGGAACCAAAATGTAGCGGAGTTTTAGGAGTGTGCAGACTACAGAGAATTTAGAGAATCTACAAATGACAAACTACAGAGATTTCATTGCTTTTAGATTAGGACTTCTGTGGAGTTCGTACCCCTTTCTCCTACTTCGTGAAGTAGACTACCGCAACTGCAGCAGTGCTGAATCGAATCGCTTCTAAGTCGCAATAGCTTTTGCTTCTTTAATCGATTGCGGTTTACAATAAGTGGTTTCACAAGGCACACAGAGATATGGATAACATCTGGATCTTGGAGGGACTCCTTCACCATCATATAGGAGTGACATTTCCCTTCTAATCTTACACCGCCATTCTAGTTTGTCACCTAAATTAAATTCACTTGCTTGCAAAAATATGAAAAGATAGATGTTGTGGTGTCAAATGATGCTGCGAATCCCACTATTGATAATATTATGGAGACTAAAGAGTCTATCCTTGACAAGCTCTGGGAAGTAAATGTTAAATGTGCTATCCTTCTTTTACAAGTAAGCTCATATTGTTGCAAAATTCTATAGCGAGAAATGAGCAGTAATGATCGATCTGATTGTTTGATGAATCTAAGGTTGTGGCTTTCTTGGCTTCCGATGACGCTTCTTACATCACTGGCGAAACTCTGGTGATGGCTGGAGGAATTCCTTCCAGACTCTAGCTAGTGTTACCCACACAAGCAACAAGCAATTTTTTCGCCTCTTTGTTTGGATAGTCTGGCTTACATCTTTACTATACCAAACCTCACTATGCTTAATCTGCAATAAACATGTGTATCATGTTATTATTACACAGGATCATTGTTCTTGTTTTTGGCATGATCTATTCTATATATTTTGTATCATGTTTATTATCATGAATTTGTGATTTAAAAAGAGTGTAGGTGTTATGTGAACAAAATGAGAGAAAAATGAATGATTTGTTTGATTATCAATTAAAAACACATTTCACATTTGAGGTTTTCTATTGGAATGGTTAATAAACTTATATTCGGATTCAAAACTCTGAAGCAATATAAAAATCTAAGTAATGTTAAAATACAACCAAGGCAAGAATGATACAAATTACAATATATATTAAAATTTTATAAGAACTCAAAAGAATTCACATTTCACTAGTGAATCACATAAATATAGACAGCTAGCTCACATCACTAATATCATTTATCACTTAAAAAATTTATTTTTTATACTCCTTCCGAATTATAGTTGTTGTCTCCCTTTTTATTTTGAAAAAACCCTTCAATAACGTTCCTTTCACATTTAGTAAACTTCAAATTAATCATCATATCTATTCATTGCCTACCATCTCCGCCACCATTTAATCTCACCTACATTAAAATGTGTGCTACTATTGAAGAGCCAAAAATAATGACATAATCATATAAGCTTAACAATATTGTCATTACTTTTATACCCCGGGTGGTTTAATTTTTCAATTAATTTACTTTGAATCGGTTCGGTCTTGACAACTTAATTTAGTGGGTGGTTTTAACATTACTAATTTTAATTTGTACTAAAAGGTCTTAAAGCTATTCAATAAATAAAAGAAGATCAAGAACTATGTTTATTGAAAATTATATATGATAATAATAATTAAAATTATGCTCCTAATTTTATTACGCCTACTCTCCTCAAACTTTGCTAGACCAAACCTCACCATACAGAAGTTGCAATAAACGTGTACTGTAAAAGATTTTTTCTTTTACATAAAAGTTTTCTGCCTTTTCAGAAGCCTCATTTTTGGGCATGCTATACGCAATCCGTATTTTCCTTATTTTGCAGTCCAAAATAAAAATACGCGTTCGATATGTATGATATGGTCAATAATTATATATATCAGACACATGCATCATATATACTACTTCTATTGCATACATTTGCAATTCAGTTTTATATCAGAATCATTGTATATATGATTATTTTAAAAAAATACGGACTGCAAATAAACAAAATACGGATTGCGTATAGAAGGCCTGTTTCAAACTTGATGTAAATTTGGTGTCTATAGATGAAGTTGTCACTGCTATCATACTATAGAAAACTAAAAAAAATATAGACAACTGTGCTTGCGGTGAAAGTAGTTGAGCATTATTAAATATAAAGAAAAATGTTTTCCTCCAAAAAGAAAAATGTAGATATAATTTAAAAAATAATAAAGTGTTATATTGAGTTTAATATTTTAATCGTACAAATTATCAATGAAATGAAATTAATGTCCCTGAATATTATTAAGCGCATTTTTGCATGAACTTATTTTTTACTGAACTGAACTGTATTAAAGTGAAAATTAATATATTTAAAAATAGAGTCAGTATGTGTAAATTTAATTTGATTAAATTAATTTTTGAATTGAATTAAATTGGACTGAACTGAACAGTCTTATTCCTAAATATTATTAAATATTCAATATTTTAGACTAGGAGTAAAATAGCTACCAAAAAAATAATAAATGGTCTTCTTCGCAGGATTCACAAGGATCACTATTGTCTTCTTCGCTATCCATTCCCCTCTTTTCATTTTCTCTAAACCCTAGGTCATCCACAGAGCCGCCGTCCTCCACCATCGCCGACGAGTAGCTGTTATGGCAGAGATTGCTGCTCCTCCGTGGATGCCACCAGAAACCAGAGCAGTTTCATTGTCGATTTGTATAAAGATTTCAATAGGTATACACTGAATCCTCCTTTTATTTTATCGAATCTAAACATGAGTTAGGGTTCGCTGTGTTTTGAGTTTGACTTAGTACTGCCGAAAGATATAGTGAATCTAGTTTTTACACACTGTTGCAGATCGTCGTTTTGAGACGGATCCCAAGGTCAGCATACCGGTTCGTGTCTAATTGAACATGTTATGAACTCTGAGAGGATTGTTTGCTTTTTCCATATAATTGCTGCTGCATATTTTGCCAGTAATGAGCAACAGGTACTGTATCTCAACAATCAACATATTGTTTTATAGTTATAATTGGTTTTTGACTGGTTTTTATGTGACTTTTGCAGAAAATTAATTTAATTTTGGATAAACATGTTGGTCCTGTTTTCCTGTGTTCTCTGAGATCACGGGAACAGATGAGGCTGCCAGGCAGAAGATGAATGAAGCAATTGGTGCTCTGTCCGCGGAAACACAGGCCTCGTTGGTTTGTATACAGATTTCAAAAGGTATACACTGCTGATTCTCGGTTTAGAAAATTATTATTGAATATTTCCTATAATTATATAATGCATACTGCATTGCATGTTTTTAAATTTTACAATGATTTATATAGTTTCTTGACTGATCTATTTGTTCCCTCTCTTAGGGGTTCACATAGGACCTGAACGAACTGGATTCATTATTGTTATGGTAAGAGTTACTGACTGCTATATATATTATACATATATTGGAATGATTGAACATTAGAAGTTCAGATTGAGGATGGAAATAAAAGGATCTTTGGTAATGTTGTCTATTCTGGTTAGTTTAGAGGATGTTGTCTATTCTTGCGGTTTCGTGAATTGTTTCAACTGGATCATGCAAAGATCATATAATGAAACCTTAGTACCAAAATATAAGAATAATCACCAGCATCAACAGTCTTCTATTCTTAGTCCCAGTTCCTGGTGTACCGTACCAGCTCTCGGATAATAGCTAAAGTTTATAGCGGATTCACTGGTTCATGCATGTTCCCAGGTGTTGAAGTAGTCATATAATTTGCAAACTCGACTGTAGTCCCCTGACGAGTGTTGTTGAACTGTTGATGTCTGTAACAGGTTGTTGACAGAGCCATAGTAGCAGTGCGATGCTAAGGTGTTGATGTCTAGCAACACGGATCCTTTGTATAGTTCCATGGATTACCCCTCCGTGTAGGTACTTTGTAGCACACTCGGAAACTCATACTTGCAAGTCGTAATCAACACCAGCTGTGATCTTAGCAGGAGCACTCAATGTCGAAGCAACAAATGTTTCTTGGCGCATGTTCATTAGCATTTTGTAGTGTAGTACATGATGTATTTGCGTTGAGAATTTTGCACAAGAATTTGCACTACTAGAGTTTGACATCGGGCGACACATAGTTCGGGTAACTTTGTTGCTTCATTCAATATTCTCTAGTCTTTAATAAAATTTTAGTTAGAATGTTAATTTAGTTTAGCCTAGTCACTAAAGTGCATTAATTTGTAAGCTCAATGAAAGTATTCATCAAATGTGCACAGATTTTATGTACAGAATACTAGTTCAAGGGTTAAAATGCTGGATTTCAACCATTTGATTAACTGCTATTTCAAATCCAAGGCACTTGTACATTTAACAAAGCTTTCTTAAATTTACACTCACTATGGTAAGAACATCCCTGGACCTATAAGTCTTCTCTATATAGAACATGGGGTGAAAATATGAACAATGTCGGGGGCTTCATCGGCTTCAGTCAAAAACAGAACCTCCGCGGATCACAACAACCGATGGAATCAATCAAACATTGATTACATTGTCATCTTGGCGCTCTGTGCACGCCACGACTATCCCCTCAGCATATGTCGGGACAAGTAGGCGGAGCCACTGGCAACCGGTAGAAACTGGCTCGGGAGGTGGGACGATCATCACCACGTTCTCTTGCTTGCTCACTACTCCCATCACACTCACAGTGCTTCCTTCTGCAATGTATCTGTGATTCAAAATCAACCACGAGTTGAAAATAGTTCAGTAAAGAGTTTGAGGCGATTTATATTCACATATTTACGAATTGAATGAGAGGTAGTTTATATCTAGTTACCCTTCTTTGAGGCGCATAATCCGGTCATCAGCTGAGAGGCTCCTGTCAGCAAGCCACCGAACAAAGTTTGGAGATAAATCTCTGTTCTCGGCTGTTACATCAACCACTGTCGTTGGCTCAACCAGTGGAGTAACTCTGGCTCCATAGCCTGCCTTCACTAGAGCTCTTAGACCAGATTGGAAATCCGAGACATAGAAATCTGCCACATATTTCTGCAAAACAGAAAAGCGAGTTAGAACTTTTGAAGTTGACAATTAAAACAATTGTAACTTAAATGACAAACTAACAAACCTCAGAAGTTCTACATCCCCAAGTGAAGTAACGGTGGGTGGGATGAGCCGGAATTCCACCCCATCCTCGGTATTCATACAGCTCGGTTGAAGTATACACACATCTCGGCACCCTCTGGAAGGAAGATTCGAGCGGAATACTCCCACAGGTGACAACCTACACACAGAAGTTCAAGCTGTAAGTTTAAATGGTACAAATCAATCCATAGAAGAATTTTCAACGAAATAAGCGTGCAAAGAAGATATCTTGCGTGCAATATTCGTGCATCAAAAATACATTCTGCAAAAAAAATCTGTGCGAAATTCGTGCAACAAAATTACATTCTGCAAAATCCGTGCGAAATTCGTGCAAAGAAATTTTGAATGTGCAATATTTGTGCAGCAAAATTCACAAACATTCTCAAACAATATCAATTAGAACAAGAAACATAGCACACAACAACAATCACTTTCAAAAACACACAAACTAGAATTAATCACCAATATCACCATCAAAGCAAGAAATTTACCCCAGTGATCTTCACGAACTGTCCATTGGCAGCGCCCCGGAGCTCGGCATCGGGGTATTTCTTGAGGTACCCCAGCAATCCCCTCCTCTTGTACGCCAGGTTCCAGACCAGCACCACCAAAATCGAAGCCAGCACCGCGCCGAGCGCCACCAGAAGCACCGCCTTCTTCACGGCCACCATGAGGAAAGCCCCAACCAGCAATCCAATCACCATCACGACGAGAAACACCCACATTGCAGCCCTCGAAACCCGGAACCCGTACTCCGACCCGAACCCCAGGCTGGTGACGGCGGTGCCGTAGTTAGGCTTGGTGGAGGTGGAGGATTGCGGCGGCGCCACCGTTGATGATTGCTGGCGGTCGAGGTTCCGGCTGCGGGTCCCGCCGGAGCTGCTTAGTGGGCCGGAGGTGATGAGGCCCGTCGGCTGGATAGGGGTAACCGGCCCGGAAAAGGAGGAGGACGGCGAAGTGTAGCGTTTGGGGTGAATAGGGCCGGAACCGCCGCCGGGCTTGGGCCCGGAATTCGGACCCGATCGGAGGGATCCACTGTTGTGCTGCGACGCGGAGCTCCTCGCCGAGGTGGGCTTCTTCAGGACAGGTGGGCCTCCGACCGAGCTAGAATCAATGCCGTACATCTTCCCCAGCTCGCCGGACTTCTTCACGTCGCCGCCGGTGTACGGAACTGCCCGGGAAGACATTGTCGGAAGCCGCTCCTTCTGCTGCTGCTCCGGCCGCCCGGACACGATGAGCCCGTTCGGCAGCTGGTGGGACCCCGTTCTTCCACTCATCTTTCTCTCTCAGTTTTCGAAATTCCGGCAAGGTGGTTGTTTGGTCAGGGAATTTTCAGGGAGGATTGAGTTGGTTTGGGAGAATCCGAGTTTTGGTTGGGAATTTATACACAAAAAACGGTGTTGGGATGTTTATCTCTGTGTGCGTGAGATAGTGTGAGTGAGATGTACTAGTAAAGAGTAGAGAGTGTTCTTTTGGGGAGAGAGAGAGGAGTGACAAAAGCGTGAGGTCAGTACGAAATTACCATTTCGCCCCTCTGTTCTAATAGTGTCTCGAATGGCCTCCATACCAAGGGCAGACCTAGTACAGTAATTCACCTAGTTTTTTGGGAAATGGAAAATGCATGAAATTCACGAAATATTTCAGGCTTGGCAGAATATTTTATCTAGATTGCTTCATTTAATCCAGTATTTTACTCATGAAGCAAACTACATCGAACAAAATACTGGACATCTGTACAAATTTCGTTCAAAAATCACATTTTCCCTGCTCTTAAAATCATAATATTCTTCTTAATGGCATCAATTATCAAAAAACCCGGGTATTTTTTTGCTCAGTAGCTAAAATACGGATTACACCAAGTAAAATACTGTATTTTTTAATTTAAAAATTACATTTTTTCTGCTCATAAAATCATAGTTTTCTTTCTATGCTATCACTTTATCAGAAAAGTGGCTAAAATACGGATTACACCGAGCAAAATACTGCGATTTTTTAAATCCGTAAACCACATTTTCCTGCTCATAAATCACAATTTCCTTTTTATGTCATCACTTTGTAAGAAAAGCCTGGCATTTTTTGCTGTATAAAGCAATGTAGTTTGTTGGTAGGCATGAGAAGATAAGCCTAACCGAAGCCTTTAGCACATCATAAGACCCTCTAAAACGTTCCACCTCGTCACCCCTTGCGTACATTTTTGAACAGTGTACGTATTTGGTTGCGTTTTTGAACAGTATACGTTGTACACAGCTCATGGAAAAGTCGAGGCGCCTGATATTTTTATTTTGGGATGGTTTTGTGACGAGTGATTTGTTGGGAGGGGAATTAGATTAAAATAAATGGAGGTTTTATGGATCTGTGTCGGTGAAGAGGGTGGGTTTGGAGACTGCATGTGGTGGATGGGGGCCCAAATTGCATTCGGAGTAGGGTAATGTTAGTAATGGAATCCTTGAGATAACGATCGTGAAAGGAATTCAATGGCTGCTATCATTTTCATGCTAACCTAAATTACATGGGCTAATTCAAATCCAAATCCAAATCCAAATCCATCTGAATGAATTCACTACTTGATTGTATTTAGACTCCACACTACTACCTGTTCCTTTCAACAGAAACAGCTCGATTTTGAATCTGTGATGTTGAGAGTGAGGAGCTGTGAGCGAGAATTATCGCATTCTACTCCAGAAAGCCTAACTATACTTCATTCAGTAGAATTCAGTTCTAACAATGAAAATGAAATACATTTGATGAAAATGAGTTAACTCGAAGTCTCGGGTACAATTCAGTTCAATATGCAGATGAAAAGAATCCGAGAACTTGGTTGGGATGATCATCAATTCATCATAGAATTGCTGGAGAATCCAAGTGAATGATTATAAGCTCCTGTGAGAGAATTATTGAAAGGGAAAAGAAAGTATAATCAGGACATGAATTGAATAATATTGATGTCAATCACAATCCAATCTAATGAACAAGAATAAGAGGGTAATCTGTCAATTTTCGAAGATACGATTAACAATGTATATCATTAGTATGTTGCTATTACTATATAACAAACCTTAAATCCACTTAAACATAAAAGCAATTACTTAAACAAATGGCACCACCCTCTTTTGGAACAAACCAAAAGGTTAAGAATGAAAACTATGTCTAATCATTGGAAGGTTAGCTTACCTAAATCCCTGGGGTCCCATCCTAATTACTCCTAATTGTACGAAAATACTAGCTTATGCATCTTTAAAAAACATTCTTGATTATGATTTGATAGGCCTGCATGGCCAAGACAGGCAACCATGCCGACAAAGATCTGGATCAGCCAGCAAAAACCAGTGAAAAGAAGTGAGTGTTCTCCTAGAATTTGAGCATAAAATCTACTTATCTATAAGCAGACAAATGAAAGTATTATCCTGTCTGGCTGATTTTCACCACAGGGATCTCATCTCAAGGTTTGATCTAAAAGTGCAAGAAAATTCTCAAATGGACCAGGCTAAAGGGTACGACACTGACAAGCAAGCCTATCAGAATACAGTTGAGTGACAACTTTAAAAGTAATAAGAACTGCAATGTCAGGAGAATGAAATGGAAGCAGAAGCTGCAAACAGTTCTATAATGATGGTTACTCGCAATCATCGGTGTTCTATCCCTAGATGAGTTTATTAGGTAATCTTATAGCATTTACTGCACTAGAAGTTTATAAGGGTCTCTTCTACTTGAGGAAACCATCAGAGGTGAAAACTGAAAAATAATACTCCCGACACCCTCACAGTATGCTAGATAAGGGCATAAGACCACATAATGCAAGTTCTTATGCATTCACTGCACTGGAAGTAAGTGACTTTCCATCATTTTGAGTAAGCCCTTGACCATGTAACATGCAAGTTCCTACGTCAATGACATTTCACCCAAGCTAAGTCAACACAATGCAGTTCTAATTCCCAGATCATAACGAGCTAAACAATCAGATCATTGCTCAATAAACACCACAAGGAACACGGCTTTGCACCAAATTATGCTATTCCCTTAACTGTACTGCTAAAATGATCATAATGGGCATCAAATGCATAGTGCACCAAAGAAGTTATATTCATATTAGGAAGTTATATTAAAGATGAATTGTTAGAGCTTATATAAGAAACTTCTTCATCGACCAGCAAATGCCAAAGGAAACTAAATTTACCATATCACCAGCACGTTGTATCCCTAGTCATACAAACCCTAACAGATGAAAAGTTTATCATAAAAACTACTTTCCTTCTTCAAGGAGCGTGGCCTTAATTAGATATTCCTGACAGAAGATTATGAGAGCAAGAGTAGGACAGATCAGTATAACTTTCAGCATGTGTGCCAATCAAATGTTCCATTAAGCTTTGCATAGAAATGGGAATTAAGTTCAGATATCAGAGACAGTAAGGGGACCAGTAATTAAACCTTTAGCCCCACGTTATAACCAGCAAACTTGAAGCATATATAAACCATATAATCAGTGATGCGCACTTCAAAATCGATTCATTCTATATAGTAATAAGCTCCGGTTTCAATAACAACTAATAGTGCAGATAAGGAAAATTAGTATATAATACTGGTCTGACATTAATTTCTCACAGAAAGTAGTATTAGAGTATACTGCAGTCTACAACCATATGAACACTGCTGATGTAGTACAAAGATGCTACATCCTCCCCTTAGATCAGTCAAGTGAATCTCATCATCAGATAGAGCATTACCTTCACAGTCCACCACAAACATTCTGAAGCATAGCTTTGGCATTTTGCAGACGAGCAATTTCCTGTACATTCGAAGCATCAACCATGCGAATTGCTTGAATCTCCTCCTCCCACTTCTGCATCTGTTCCTTGTGTATCCTGAAACAAAGCAAATCTCAGAAAACCGAATCATATACAAACAGCAACAATCTTAAGCCTAAGTAACCATAAATTCCACAACTCACGAGATCATGCGTTCTTCGAATTCATCACTGAGAGCCTTCAGCATCGACTTTCCTGAGTCCAGAAGATCAGATACCTATATCAACCAACAGTACAGGCATAAGATAAGAGACAAGCAAAAACACATATACCCTTCAACATATAGTGCTACAACAGCAAGACAAAAGCAATTAAATCTACCAGCTTAGTGAATCCTTGGATCTGCTCATGAATGCGAGCAATCTCTGCTGATATCTCCTCGGATCCAACAGTGTTCTCCTCCGGCTCTTCCTCTCCGTTATTCACCACAGCAGTAACATCACCAGCTTCCTCAACAGTGACAATCTCCATACTCTCGCTCTAATACCCAATCCCAAACACAATCACCATAACAATTTCAGCCTCACAACTCATTTCCTCATATATCTACAAAGTCGAAAAAAAAACAAAGCAAATTCGTACCGAGAACTTCACGCGTTTCCCCTGCGGACTCGCACCTTCGGATTCCATTTCAAAACGACGCAGCACAGCAAAACTGCAGAAATACGTAAACCTAGTTCATTAATCTCTTCTATCAGCACAAAATTAAGCTCGAATAACTCCGAATTTCAAATCCTCCATGTTTCAATTCGCTAAAATCGAAAAGAAAAAAACAAAGCGAGATAAGTGAGTAAATAGCCGGAGAGAAATTGACCGGAAATTGATCGAAGTAATGAAATTGATCGGAATTTATTTTCAGTCGATTTCAAATTTGAAGAGAAACGGAAACGGAAACGGAAACGGAGAATAGACACAGTGAGGAACACTTCCTTTTTCAAGGTCACGAATCACGACGAAGAAGTGATTTCATTTCGTGTTTTTATTGAATAAGAAAATAAATATAACGCGGGAATATTTGGGTTGGGCTGAAACGAGGCCCATCTGACGTCCTCCATTCTGCAAAACCCTAGCGCGCACCCTGTTGTCAGTGTTGTGATTTATGGAAACCACAAGGGTATAATGGTCTTTCGTCGATAAGTTGCATTGAAATAAATAATAATTAGGATATTGCATGGGGTATATAAATGGTAAAAACCCTTTCTGATTGAAATCCATCTCTTTTGATCTGAATTTTTACATAATCCTTCATCTTAAGCGATACGGTTTAGTTGAATCACTTAATTTTGAAATGGAATTGTATTTACAACATTTTACAATTTAAAGCGTTAATAATAAGATATACAATACAATTTCCTAATTCGATGACTAAATGCAATCTAAATGTTTTCTTTTATGATCCAATCAATTTTAAACGTTCTTTGTTTATTGTTTATTTGAAACTTAAATTTGTGATGATCTTTTAGCAAATTTATATCGTAATAGTTTGAACTATAAAAATAATGTAATAAGTATACCTTTTTTTTATGGTTAAATAAAACACTTTTACCGTTTCACCGTCAAGAATAAGCTATACTATAACCCACACAATTACCTATTCATCTAAGCTATATACCCTACACAATTACCTAATTATTATTTTCATGTAAATGCAACCTATAAATCAAAAGACCATTCCACCCTTGTAACTATTTGGAAATCACGACACAGACACTCACGCAGTGACTCTGAGAATGGGCCTCTGTTGGAATTGGGCTTCCCATTCACACTATATAAGCGCCCTCAGCCGCAAGGGTTTCATTTCGATAGCCATCCCCCAAACCCTAGCTCACTCAGCTGACGGCGCCGAGATGACGACGAGCCTGAAGAAGAACCGCAAGAAGAGAGGCCACGTTTCCGCCGGGCACGGCCGGATCGGCAAGCACCGCAAGCATCCCGGAGGCAGGGGAAACGCCGGAGGAATGCACCACCACCGGATCCTCTTCGACAAGTATCACCCGGGGTATTTCGGGAAGGTCGGCATGCGCTACTTCCACAAGCTCCGCAACCAGTTCCACTGCCCCATCGTCAACGTGGAGAAGCTCTGGTCGCTGATCCCGCAGGAGGCCAAGGACCAGGCGAGCAAGGAGAAGGTGCCGGTGATCGATGTGACGCAGTTCGGGTTCTTCAAGGTGCTCGGCAAGGGAGTGCTGCCGGAGAACCAGCCTTTTGTGGTGAAGGCGAAGCTCATCTCGAAGATCGCCGAGAAGAAGATCAAGGAGGCCGGCGGTGCTGTTGTGCTCACAGCTTAGTTTCGTTATCTCTCTATAGCTTAATTTCGATCTAATGTTTTCGTTCTGTTGTTCGTCGTCTGGAATTTTAGCTAATGGTTTATGTGTAATCTGGATTTGGATCTTTTATGGAATTGAGAATTTTATCTATGAATTGTGTTGTTTTGGTATTTGAGTATATTCAGTGGCTGATTTGATTCGATTCTCTAGCTCAGTTTTGATCTAATGTTTTCGTTTTGTTGTTCGGTCTGGTCTGGAGCCCTAGCTTATGGCTTTTGTGTAACTGGAGCCTGATCTATGAATTCTCGAGTTGTTTTGTTATCTTTGAGTATATTCAGTTGCTGATTTGATTCGATTCGTTAAGTCTCTAGCTTAATTCCGATCAAATGTTTTAGTTTGCTGTTTGTTTGGAACCCTAGCTAATGGATTTTGTGTAATCTAGATTTGGATCTTTTAAGGAACTGAGTATGGATTCTGGATTTGGTTCGATATCTTTGAGTATATTCAATTGATTTGAATGGATTATGTATATAGGCTACATATTAAACTGATAATGACTTGACTGAATCAATTACATGGCAGAAGTTGATTAGGATAGCAACAACACAGATTCTGGATTTTGATGATCTGGTATTGAGAAGAATAATCAAAGGTATTCTTCTGCAATCTTGTGATTCAATCCATATTAATTCCCTAAGTGTATAACTTTGATGCTAGATTGATTAATGTGATCCATGTCGTGAATTTTGAGGTATAGTTTAGGCCAGTTATGATATTTCGCTGTCGACAATTGGCCTGAAGCTAGTGTGTTGGATGCTTCATTTACGTGGATTTAGATAGTGGTTGTGTTATTTTGTTCATGTTCAACCACGGGTGTTCTTAAAACTGTTGACAATTTGTCATTGGTGCGAAGCTAGTGTGTGTTGGATGCTTCATTTATGTGGATTTGTGTGTGTTGGATGCAGATTTTGAAAGATGTTTGTTTATCTTTGAATGTTATTGATGCAAGGGGGTATCGGAATCCTTAGAACCTTATGTCTTATGTTGGATGCTTGTGTTGAGTCCATAATTTCGAGCTGCTAGTCTAAGCTCCTTGTGTCATTTTGTTCATGTTTACCATTTAAGTCGAGGCTTAAAATTGTCTTAGAACCTTCTTATGTTGGATGCTTATGTTGAGTCCATAATTTCGAGCTGCTAGTCTAAGCTCCTTGTGTCATTTTGTTTATGTTTAGCCATTTAAGTCGAGGCTTAAAACTGTCGACAATTCTGTGTGTGTTGGATGCTTCATTTATGTGGATTTAGAAAGGGGTTTATCTGGTTGAATTGAATGTTATTGATGCAAATGGGGAAATAGAATCCATATATTCCAAGAACCCTGTGACCACTATAGGCAAGAAAACATTGAATGGCTTAAAAGAAGAGAACAGAAGAAGGGTGGAATCCTTAGGGAAGTAAAGGAAAGGAAATAGTAGCTTTACTTTGTAAGCAAGAACTCACGGGAGTTTCCTCATTTATTTCTTTCTTGAGATCATGCTAACTACTTTACCTCATGATATACCATGCCAACCAGACAAACTCTCTTTTCTTTCTGGATAAATTTTGTTCGCATTTTTGTATGGACTTGCTCATTTTCCTTCCAAAATTTTCACCATGAATTCTAGCTACTCTTATCTGAATGAACAGTTCTGTTTCTTGCTTCATTACAAAGGCTTGTTTGTCATGAGTTGTTTCCTGTAGTAGCGGTTTGTTTTTTCGGCTTTTGCTATCTGTTAAACATGCATGAGTATGGTGAGGGAAAAATCTGTTCAGGGCTGTGTTTAGATCTGATTCGTGTGTCGTGTTTAGTTATGTACATGAAGAAGCATATCCCAACTGCTATCTCTGTTGAGGACTCATGTTTCTAAATCAGTTCATGCATTTCTTGAAGTCGATTCACACCTTCAGAAGGAAGGATGCTTGTTGTTTTTGAAGATTTTGAGTTGTGACTCTGAAAAGTTGGCGATCAAGGTTGTGTTTTTTTATATTTTTACAAGAAATTATGATGGCTTTTCCATGTTTCAAACCTATTAGTAGGCTGAGGAAGTCTAAGAAACAACCATTGTCGATTCCTTCATCCTCTTCCAGAGCCCAGATGAACACGGACGACAACATGGAGAGGAAGAGATTTGACAGTTTGGAGTCGTGGTCAATGATCTTGGAGTCTGACAATGTGGAGAGTTGGGAGGCATCCAAGGAGGATCAAGAGGAATGGACTGCTGATCTTTCCCAGTTGTTCATAGGCAATAAGTTTGCATCGGGTGCCCACAGTCGGATCTATAGAGGGATTTATAAGCAACGAGCCGTGGCTGTGAAGATGGTCAGAATTCCAACACACAAGGAGGAGACTAGAACCAAGCTAGAACAGCAATTTAAGTCCGAAGTTGCTTTGCTTTCCCGCCTATATCATCTCAACATAGTACAGGTTAGTCATATTTTCTCTTCTGTCTGATTCAATGCAAGATTATGTTTACTATTTCCTGTACATAATTGTAAAAGCATTATTCCTGCTATCGGATAAAGGAGATGAGTGTGCTTTTAGATCGTAATTGAAAGCATTGTAGATTTTTGCCAGTTTGGTGTGCATTTATTTATTAGAACCATTGTCAATTACCTATGCTGCAAGTAAGTTGCATATCTTGTTGAACTGATAGATGCATGAATGCTACTCCAAACATTACATATTCGCCTACATAGGCAACTTAAATGTTCAACCACACATAAAATACTATAGAATCAAGTTATTATCGAGTTGGCTAGCTGGAACATCACCATTATGGGTACCTGGCATTGTCGCTAAACTCTCGTGTTTTGTTCATTGTAAGGTTTATTCCCTTAACTAGCTATAAAACAATTCTAAATAGTTAGCCATTCAATTAACTGATTTATCTGTTGATCTGTTTATAGTGGTTAAAACTTGAAAGCAGTAGGTAACACCAACCCTTTGTTTCTTCTTTTTTGTGTGTAGTTAGGAAATATGGTAGAGTTCTAAATTTAGCACTTAATTTATTGATGTTTCTTTTTTACGTTGTAGTTTATCGCAGCCTGTAAGAAGCCTCCAGTATACTGCATCATCACCGAATACATGTCTCAGGGAACTCTGAGGATGTACCTGAACAAGAAAGCGCCATATTCACTGTCAACAGAAACAGTGCTGAGATTAGCTCTAGACATATCCCGAGGAATGGAGTATCTCCACTCCCAAGGTGTGATCCACAGAGACCTGAAATCAAGCAACCTGCTACTCAACGATGAGATGCGTGTTAAGGTTGCAGATTTCGGGACATCCTGTCTGGAAACCCAATGCAGGGAGACCAAAGGCAACATGGGAACATATCGGTGGATGGCACCCGAGATGATAAAGGAGAAACCTTACACGAGAAAAGTCGATGTCTACAGCTTCGGGATTGTTCTTTGGGAACTCACAACTGCCTTGCTTCCATTCCAAGGCATGACACCTGTTCAGGCTGCATTCGCTGTTGCTGAGAAGGTAAGTAGCCATTTTCTCTCTGATCCTTATAACAAGTTTGATAAGATAAACTAGGTTTTTAGGTGTGAACTAAAGCCCTGTATCATTTCCAAGGTTAATTTAGTACTCATTAGCAAGGTTTTCTAAGATGAGAATGTCTGAATGTGTGTTTACTGATGCAGAATGAGAGGCCACCGATGGCAGCGAGCTGCCAACCGGCATTAGCGCACTTAATAAAGCGGTGTTGGTCAGCAAATCCGAACAAGAGGCCGGATTTCAAAGACATCGTGGCGGCGCTAGAGAAGTACGACGAATGTGTGAAAGAAGGGCTCCCGATGACTCTACATTCCGGCCTAGTCACCGGCCGGAATCTCATTCTTGAACGTTTTAAAGGCTGCGTGGCCATGTCTAATTCATCCATACCTGTACATGCATAGCTAAATCATGTTAATTAATTAATTAACACTGTTATTAATTTAATTTACTGTGATGTTGCAACTTCGTTTTGTTTGTACATAAACACTATTTTCTGTTACTATTCCTTAATTAAATTTAAAAACATCGTGTATTTATTTAATTTCGTATTTGGGTTTGACCTGGTAAAAAATGAAATGTTTATTGTGATTGATTGTCTCATTCGTGACTTCACGTTTGTTGGTTGAAATTGGTTTTGGAGTTTTGCCTTACTGAAAGGGAATCATGAATATATGATGCTGCATGAATGTGACCTTTAATAGTGAGATTGTTACATATCATACGTGAAATACCAGGTCAAAGATTATAAAAACAACTAAATAATTAAGTTTGTTAGCATTCATGATATAGTTTTTGAGGAATAAGATTATATATCATATGATTTGTGTTGATATTGTTCGATAATTTATTAATTTTAATAAATTGACCATTTATTATTATTTATCTTAAAAAATTGAACAATTTTGATATGAAGGTTAAAATTTGTGAATTGCTAATAGTACAAAATGCGTATAAATTTATGAAAATATTCGCATTTATTATTTATTTTGAAAAACTTAATAATATTTAACAAGATAGAATTATAGCTAGTGACGGAACCACTTAGATCCGATAAAAATTGGGCCTTTCCGATCTGACGAGACTTCGACGAGTCTTTCCGGCCACCACAGTCAAACCACTAATCTTACTCTAAGATAATTTTCGTGATGAATTTCTGATTCCATCACTGATTATAAGTTTAATCAAATAATTAATTTTAACTTAATAAAATATCAGATTTCATATAGTCGTTAAATTTTGTTGCATTTGTTGCATTGTACAGTATTCGGTGCAAATTTCTACTATTCTTCAATTGTGGTATTGACACGGAGAGAATAGGTAGTTGGATATGGATGGGTTTTTTGAGTTTTGACCCTTGACTGCTTCTTCTTGGCTTAAGTCCAGTAAACGTTATCAAGTCAAACTTAATACTATTATTATGTGTTATTTTCAGTATACTATTATTTCTGCTCAATTTATCTAAATTAGTTTTTAATACGTAAAACCTCAACAAACGGTTACATTTACATGTCGGTTCGATTTTCTAATAATAGTATACTTCCATCACTTGCTATATATAAAAAGTTTTCTAACGTTGTCAGACTACACTTTATCACATAATAAATTTGATCATTTTCATATAATCTAAAAAATGTTTACACAATAATGATACATTTCGGTTCTTTTACAATAGCTTACTTCAGTTACTTATTAAATATTGAAAGTTTTCTAAGATTGTCCTACTTTTTTTTTCGATTAATTTTTTTATCCATTTCACTCACACAATAAATTTTCATTCTCGTCGATACATTTCACCTTCTTAATATCAGTGCCGTAAAAAGAGAAGTAAGAATACATTTCACCTTCTTAATATTAATGACGTAAAAAGAGAAGTAAGGTCAGAAGGATGGAGGAAGCACTGGTGAATATCTTGAAAGGCGGTTGTTTTATGCAATTCAGAATTTTATTTTTACAGTCAAAAATACGGTATATATCTTCATTCTTTACGTTCATTGAAAAACTTAACAATATTTAGATAAATATATTATAATTTTAATAATATTTTAAACTGCGATGAGTAAAATATCAAAATACATATAATAAATTTCAATGGTAAAGAGTTATCATCAAATTTGAAGTTGCTTTTATCGATGGCTCACACTTTTGGCGGCCTCGGGGGTGCCGACTAAACAAGCCAGACAAACCGCTACACTCCGTTCCATTCTATAATTTCTATTCTCTTCTATATACTCCCTCCGGCTTTTATACAATGACCTAGTTTTCTTGGCACAATTACAAAGAAGAGCAAAATGAATGGTGGAGATTGTATAGATTATTGGGAAAATAAAATGTGTGGTTGTGAATGAAGGAATATTGCTAAAAGTGGAAACTAAGCCATTAACTAAAACCTTCCTAAATTGGTAACTAGGTCATTCTATTAAAACCGGAGGGAGTACGTTCTACACACTGCACAGTACAAACACACTTATCGACTTCTGCTTTCTTTTTGCACTTTAATCAGTCACTGTTGTCCCCACTCTTATGCATTCAGTTCAAATTAGATTAACATTATACTGTATGGGGTTTAGTATTGTTTAGTTGTACTGTTGCTTTTTTTTCTTTCCTGTGTTCATGAACCCTGAAAACTGAGTGCATTATTCATTGGGTGAATCAAATCTTGTTTAAACCTTGATCCTCTTGCTGAGCTCAATCCAATAAGTGAGCTACTAGACCATGTTAATTAGTGTATGAGACTTTTATGTTGAATGTGATGCTAGTGGCGTAGTAACTGATTCATCAATTATCGTCGTCTAACTTACTATAGTAAAAAGAGTAGTCGATAAGGTATAGATTTGAACTTTGAAGTATAAGTTTGAAATAGTTATCGCATGTGTACTTAACTAATAAGTGTATAGAAGACGTTGGCATAAGTGAGGGACCAGTGAACGTCTGATTTCATATTATTTTTTCAGTTCTCGCGCTAGTTACACTAAAAACTGGACGTACATGGAATTATTTGAACATTGTTTTATTAAGAAAAGCATTAAAAGTTATATCAGTGGTTAAGTAATGACTGTCTCTTAAATAATAACTGTCTCTTCAATTATCGTCGTATAATTTACTATAACAAAAAGAGTAGTTGATAAGTTAAAAATTCGAACTTTGAAACATCAGTAGAACATTGTCTTTATTAAGAAAAGTATTGAAATGGTTTATCACATGTATACTTAACTAATAAGTGTATAGAAGGTGTTGGCTTAACTGAGGGATTGGTGAGTGTCTGATTTCACATCGAAATTTTCTTGTAGTGTAAGTGGTGTTGGGATTGTTTTTGTTCAATTCTCGTGCCACTTACATTAAAAAACTGGACGAACATGGAATTATTTGAACATTATTTTATTAAGAGAAGCATTAAAAATTATATCAGTGATTAAGTAGTGAATATATGATCGACGTTGTTGAAAAAAACTAGCAACGTTGGATGGTACTTGGTTCTCTATCAAAATGTCTCCATAGACATGAATGTATAATCGATGCTGCTTGGCAAAACTAGCAAACATCTTGATTCCCTATTAAAATTCCTCATGGAAATGGAGATATGATCGATACGGCTTGACAAAACTAGTAGCAAACTGCTTGGCTCTCTATCAAAATTTCCACGTGAATTATATCTCTATTCAGAGCAAGTCTCTATAATGAGTGTATAAATGATGTTGATAGGTAAAACTAAAGAACCGGTGGATGTCTGACTGTCAAAATTTTTTCACAGATCATAGATCTATTAAGTGCAACTCTCTCTGTACATAAGTATTATATTATCGGTCATTGACTTGTAATGAGTGTATAGAGTTAATACATGGTAACATAACACATGAACATTAACGAGTGTAATAAATTTTTATCAAATTTAACATGGATTTTTTAGTTGCGTTTGGGTGAAGATCATAATAGACATTAAATAATATACATCGAGGAAACTTAATAGTGTTGAATTAGGCATGAAACTTATCGTTCTATATTTCATCATCGAGATTAAACAATGAAAGATCAATTCAAATGATTCACGCTATCATTTCTATGCAAAAATGTTAGCAAATTTGGGGACAAATAAGCATCATTAGGCATGCTTTGCTTAAGATGATCAATGTACTAAAAATAGAAAATCCCTAGGAATTCAATTTTGAATCTTTTTTCCACTTTCAAAAAAGTTGATTTTCAACAAATCCGCCGCAGCATTTCTTGGTCCGCTGTTGAATTTCTGGGAAAAACCGAATTGAACAAGAAAACAACATAGGAGTCTTACAAAAGAATCACCATTACTAAAAACCATGTCAGATTTTTGCTGAACTTAACCGAACTAAACTTATAATACTGAATCAAATCAAAGTAGTAAAGTACAAAATATATGTTATGTCAATTATATTTCATCAAAACTACATTAAACTGATAGATACTATCAGATGAGCGGAAATAAAACTGAAAAATGATCAGATAAGCGGAAAAAAATGAACCATGAGTGTGTAAAGGAGACACCAATTCTGAACAACCTACTATTATTCTTGAATTGGTTAATCATGTCTCAAGTCTATGCCCAAATTATTAATTGTACAAGCCAAATTCCAAGTCATTCACTTGAACTTGACTAGTTAACAACCAAACCAGTCTTTTCAACCTAAGACATAACCCTAATCTTCACCTGGAGTACAAGAAATTCATGATTTGGGACTAAATTAATGATAAAATTACCCTAAAAATGCAAAAAAATATGAGCAAAAATGAGACAATGAAGAAGCATAGCAGAAATCCAGCAGATTATGAATTTTTTTTACATGAATCTTACATAGCCATTGTTGAGCTGCAAAAAAAAGGAACAAAAGAACATCAAAACTCCAGCTCCAATCTATAAATGGAAAGCACCCTAAATTAACCTTTCCTCATTCAGAAACTGTTCTTCATCTTCTTCAAACCTTCAACTCCAAATCCCCCAGATTTTCTCACCAACATATCCAACAAACCTCCTCACAGATGATGAAGACCCTTTACCCATCTCCTCCTCCTCCATTTCTCCGCCGGAAACCTCCCCTTCGCCGCCGTCCGCCGGAGCCTCCACAACTTCTGGCGAGCTAGTAGTAGCAGCAGCTTCGGTCTTCACTGGCGATGAAGTACTACTCTCAGATGGGTTTTTCTTGCTATTCTTGTTATTCTTCCTCCTCGCCTTCTTGCTCTTCTCCTTCTTGCCGCCGCTCGCCGCCGCAGACGGCGGCGCGTCTTCCTCAAACGCGTCGATAATCTCGTGAATGAGCTGGCGGTTCGGGGAGGAATCCCACTTCACCCAGTAGCTCATGTAGCAGCCGAAGCAGTAGCAGGTAAACGACACTGGGTGGTGGTCAGCGCCGCCGCCGCCGATGTTGTTCTTGCGGTGGTGGTGGTGGTTTCCGGTGCCGGAGATGAGGTAGGCGAGAACCTCCTTCTCCTCAGCGGAGAGAGCGATGGCGAGAGCGAGGATGGCCGCCGGGAGGAAGGAGAGGTGGTCGGATGGTGACGGCGGCGATGGGTGGACGGTGCCTTTTCGGTAGAGCTTTTTCATGGTGGGCGGCGGTGGGCGGTGGTTGTTTAAGAGAGAGAATATTGTTTTCAGAGAGGAGAATATGAGGTTATGGAAAGATTGGTGTGAGAGTAATTAAGCTGATTTATATATTCTGTGAATTTTCTTCGTCTGGGGAAGGAGGATGAGGAGAGAGAAATGAGTATTCTTTGTTTTATTTTAATTTATCTTGTATTTTATTCACTATTTCAAACTAAATGTTGACTTAATTTTCTGAATTTACTACATTAAATACATTTAAGCGTAGTGGAATTGTGCACTCTATTCATTTAAATAATTTTAATACGTCATTTTCTTGAAAGATTATCACCGATCGCAATATTATGACACGTCTTATCCCTGAAAAATCTATCACCGATCGCATTATTATGACACGTGCTCTTCTTGAAAGATCTATCACCGATGACATTATTATGAACTTTTTAAAATATGAGAGATGAGCCACCACCATTGAACCCCATATCACCGATTGCACCATTATGAACCACCTAACATATGACAAAAATCACAACGAAAATCACCAACACAGTTTCAGAAAACCACTAACAAATTAATTCTAACAAGAAATTCTGATAGATCTAGTTGTACACTAATGAGCCACCGTCAAATCTAGAATCACTGATCACACCATTATGAACCATTTAACGATAACATAATCCCAACAAAAACCACCAACACATATTTTGGAAACCTGTCAATGGGTAAACTATAACAAGAAACTGGTTAATGCTCGTAAATGTTGTTAGGGGAACCACCAACACAACGACTTCATAATTTTTCAAGGTGAATTCGAACTCTAAACTTCTTTCTTTAGAGAATGTGAATTACTACTTGGTCCTGATCGATTGTTGATTTAATAATTAGTTATTTCTTCCTAAAAAGAAAAAAAATATTTCCACAATTTGTTTATCTGTTGAAGATTTTATAAGTTTTGTTAAAATTAATTAAGATTTATAATGTTTTAATAAACCGTATAGAGATTTTGATAGTTAAAAAGATGAACCGAAGAAATACCTTGTAAGTTTTGACATGTTAATATCTTTGAGTTGAAAAGGGAAAAGTAAAATTAAGTAATCATGCAATTCATTGAATTAAATGAGCGATAGTTGTATTTAGAAATTAAAACGGAAAAAACCGTTTATTTAAAGAAAAAAAAGTGGATTTTTTTTATCTTTAATAAGAAAGTAGCACTGGAATCAAAAGGGAGGCCCCATTTGGGTATCGTATCTGCTTTTAATCCCTAATTTTACAGCCAATTTTAGAACAAATGCCTCTAAATCAAGTTTAAATTTAATAATACAGGATATTATGTGTAGGTTATCTTAAAATGTTTTAGAATCTTCAATTCATCGACAGCCGACTGAATAAAAATTTCATGCTAATTATGAACCTAAATATTTTATCCAAAAAAAAATCTAATTATTAATATGATTCTAAGATCAAAACTATTTTAATAAAATGAATAGTTAAAAATTGAGTGCAACGGGGCAGACCAATCCAACTATTTGGGCTAAAATGATATCTGAACAAACCCAACATTTATCTTTGTTTTTCATACTCTCTCTAATGAATGAATCTTGACACTTCAGATCCATATAAACTGAAGATATCAAGAACGAAGAATCCGAGTTCTGCGTATAATAATCATAACATTTGAAACCTCGATCTGCACAGTTAAGATTTCAAAATCATGATTCACGACGAGCTCTGTAGACGAGTTTTGATCCATGATTCCAGGTAATGTAGCTCCTCGCTAGCTATTGAATGGCCGAGACCAGGATACGCCTGTAAATCAAGCCACATATGACATACATTTGTTCAGTTTAAGGAAGGAGTGAATCGTATACAGTACATATCTGAAAGGTATGATTAATTGATTATGAATGTACCTTGAATTCACAGCCGACTCCCAGTTGCTCAAGGAATGGTGGACCGGCTTGGCCAGCTTCAAATAGAACCGTTCTATCGTCCATACCATGAGACCAAAGAATCGGAGTCTGCATATCAATCAACACCGTCTTGTTTAAAAAATGACATTTTTTTGTTCATTCATCAACAAAATCAAATAAAATCAAAATCGTGGCAAGCTGTTAAAGCACAAAAAGCTGTACAAAAACAAGTAGTCGAGGTTGACCTCTAGTCATGTAAAAAAACAAGGACGATAAACTATCCAATTTCATATATCTACTAGCCGTTTCAGAGAAAATTCAACATACAGGTTTTTAAGATTTCCGACCAATCAAACGTATCAAATGACCAAAGTTTGTGAATTAGTGGTACCTTTTTGGCAGCAGGTTTAATTTGCTCTAATACATTAGTAGAATTGAAAGGCACCCATCCACTGAATACTGCGCCTCCTCCCAAAGTTTTTGGATAAAGCAAGACACTCGACAATGTCAAAGCACCTGAAAGAAAATAGATATTCATGTCCTGAACAGCTCCATTAAATCTGTGTGTGTGTGTGTGCACGGAGAAGGGTAAAAAAGAAGAGAAAGATACCTCCTTGACTAAATCCACACACGAAGACATTACTTGGATCAATTCCAGAAGCAATTTCCTTGTCTATCATGGCATGAACCTTCTGCACGGCTTTAAGAACACCTGCTTCATCTTTAGGAGAATCCTGCAACATGTAAAATGTGCTTTAGCTCACCAGATAGTGAAATCCTCGAGAATGAGTTTAGTGAAATCCTCAAGAAAAAGGCCAAAATTGACCAGAATATTTAGAAAAGGACCGCTTTCTATCATAATATTTAAATTTATCTGAGGAAATCCTAAGATAAATGGTAGGGAAGAGAAGACTGGAGGCAACTTTTAAGACATCAACCTCTAAAAGACACACAACTCACACACGTCATCAGCTAAAGTTTGTTATTTCGGGGAACTGTAAAACAAACCAGTAATCATCAAGCAAGTTTGTATACACTACACATATTACTACTACCCGGCCAAAGAAATTGCGATTGTATTGTCTCCCATATGTTCAATATACATCAGCAAAAGTAGTTAGCTACAAAGATTCAGCTATTTAGTCAGCTGAGAAAAAGGTAGAGCCAACCTACCGCTGTTACTGGAATCTCATGAATGTCGAACCACGAAGGCATAACATGACCATCTACAGCAAAAATCACGCAAAAAAAAAAAAAAACATTCCAAATCAGCAGGAGATCGACAAAAAGGTACATTGTGCATTGCAAGAAACAAACAAACAGAAAAACCAATCACTGGTCTCGTAAGAAAAAATTTGGCCATTGGAAGTTGAATTATCGTAGAACATATATAACATGGAATATGATCAAGGCATTGCATAGCAAAAAAACAACATCTTCAAGGCATTATGTAAACATAATCAAGTTAGTCAATCACAAACGCTAGTACATTACATCAAACATCTTCATTACACAGAAAAATCAATCACTGCCCACGTCTTCAACTTGAGTACCCTTAGAATAAAGTCGAATTCTTGCAGAAACTTATATAACATGATACATGATCAAGGCATTGCATAGCAATAACTCAATATCTTTCAGACATCATGTAAACAACTTCAAATGCTAGTACATTACATCAAACATCTTCATTACACTAAAAATTCAAACTTTTTCACACAAATTAGCAACATTTACAAAATTACACTAAAAAATCAAACTTTTTTCAGACAAATTAGCAACACTTACAAAATTACACTAAAAATTCAAACTTTTTTCAGACAAATTCACTTACAATTACATGTGACGGGATTTGAAGGGGCGGAAGGGAAAGCCCAGGTAGAGTTCTTGAACTGAGGTGAAGTGAATATAGTTCTGATGGGTTCATTTGCAGGACCCGAATCGCCCAGCCCGTGGAGCCACAGGATGAAGGTCCGAGACATCGGGTCGGGTTTTCGTGAGTCCGGATACGAATACGGGATGGAAGGGATGGAGAGAATAGTAATGGCGATGAGTAGGGTGACTGTGATTAGAGCAATTGGCTTCAACAACAATAAA
Organism: Sherardia arvensis; assembly: GCA_948330725.1. Lineage (NCBI taxonomy): Eukaryota > Viridiplantae > Streptophyta > Magnoliopsida > Gentianales > Rubiaceae > Sherardia > Sherardia arvensis. Next base: position 361,155 of record OX415236.1, on the reverse strand, counting down.
TTCATCTTTCTTCTTCCATGGTGTTTTGCGAGCTTCACATAATTTGAAATAGATTGAGAATTAGACTAATTTGAGTAAAAATTACTAAGATAACATCCTAGGTTCTCGTGTACTTTTGAGTTTAAAAAGCTATCTGCATATCATTTGATTATCGAAATTTGACTTATTAATTTATATTATAAAATATTTAAAAATATTCTAATTGAATATATTTCTACGTACATTTAAATAATGACAAATCAACTATAATAAATGATTAAATATTAAATAATTGAATATATTTCTACGATGTGTAATAGATGATCAAATAATAAATTTTATTTATATATTCAAGCTCAATAAAAAATATTAGTGTGGGTTGTGTCCTCAAAATAATTTTACATTTTACCTTAAAATATGTTAATTCAACATAAATAATATAGAATATAATATTGGAACCTTAAAAATAAAGTTGGGGGTTCTCTAAATTTTAGTAAAGATGATGGGTTTTGAGAGGAATTTTGCACGGGAGCTGTAAATAAAATTTTGATAATGTAAAATATTGCAAAAGCACATCTTTTGTGACTTTAGTGGATGTAATTTATAAATTTATTCTGTCCATTTGTGGAATTATTTATCTTTTAATAGTCAATAGGAAATAAAAAAAGGAGCAGAAAAGGGAAGAACACCAGACTAACTTTTGATCGGAGCTCTGAGATTCCATGGCCTCCGCTAAGCTTCATGCTCTATGGAACCACCCCGCCGGCCCCAAAACCAGTAAGTGTTCTCTCTCTTAGGTTTCAGATCTCATTCATGTTCATCAACGAGGTCTTTTTGTTGTATCTTTTGATCACAGTCGCTTTTTGTATCTTTTAAAGCCTTTTGTTTGTATTTTGTTTCTGGGTTTTCTGGATTGTATGGGGAATTGTATGTGAAGATTGTCACTTTATGGAAAAAGATTGGATTTTGAGTGTTATTGAAGTGGAATTGTGTGTGAAGATTGTCACTTGCTGAGAAAAGATTTTGAGTGTTATTGAAGTGGAATTGTTTGTGAAGTGCTGAAAATAGATTGGACTTTGAGTGTTGTTGAACTGGAAGTGTGTGTGTGTGTGTGTGTGTGTGTTTTATGATTGTAATTGAAACCAATACAGACCGAAACTCGAGAGTGGTAGGATAATTTCCAATCATTATCATGCTTATTGGATGACATTAACTGTGTTTGGTGGCAATTGAACTTTCTCATAGAGGGATTTGGTTTTCAGATGGAGGGAATTGCTAAGTTACGTATCGTTTGGTTGAATGTTGTATGTTAAGGTGGAGGGCGATGAAAAGACTGTATTTTGGAAATTTGACCTCTGTTTAGTGAGGGCTGTAGTTAAATGCTACGGCTTATTTGTTTATATGTTCATGTGATATGTATGTTGATGCTTTTGTTCGTTCAAGGGATAGTTGTGGCAGTCTTCTCATTTTACCTGTCAGTGATTGAGGAGCTTAGTTTTTTGTTAATCGCTTGAGGATGATTTATTTATGTTGTTTTTCAGTTCATTTTTGGGCTCCAACGTTCAAATGGGGGATTAGCATTGCAAACATTGCTGACTTCTCCAAACCACCGGAAAATCTTTCATACCCGCAGCAGATAGGTATTCATCCTTCCTTCGTGTAATCCATCCATAGCTATGCTTCACCGTTGCATTTGATGAAGAGTTTTCTTAACTTGGATTTAAAATTTCCGTGTTTGCAGCTGTCACGGCAACAGGGATTATCTGGTCGCGCTACAGTACTGTTATTACACCTGTAAGTCAGCTCTAAGATGATACTATGTAGTAAAATTTACCGAGAAAAGTTAACCTTCACATTGCTTAGTGATGGTTTTACTTGTATTACAGTTTTTTCAAACATACGAGGAACTTTCTAGATGTTTTTATGAGGAGGCTTCTAATATTAGTGATTTGCCAGCCTTGGTTATAATTCTTTTATATGTTTGATGGTTTGCAGAAAAATTGGAATCTTTTTAGTGTAAACGTTGCAATGGGTTGCACCGGGATCTATCAACTATCCAGAAAGATTAGGTCAGTTTACATACACCCTCCAGTTTGCTAGTTTCTCGACCTTCATTCATTTGTTATGTAATACTGAAACTGCAATTTTAATTTATCTTCTCAGGCACGATTATTTCAACAGCGAGGAAGCTAAAGTTGCAGTTGCGGAAGAATGATAAGCTGATATTGTACCGGCTGTTTCCAATTACTTGAACATATTTTCATTAGCATAGTCTGGAATGGTTGTAGTTTGCTTCTATTCTCGAATATGCGTTTACACTCAAACTCTTGTTAAAATTCTTCTTCTTGATGATTCTCAAGTTTATTGAACTAAGAATAATGTCAAATCTTTTGATTTAGCTGTGTTTTATGCTAAAGTTTCAAAATATATCAATTCAATGTGGTAAATTTATGCTGCTAAAGAAAAAAAAAAGTGTATCAAATTATGCACTTAAAATTTATAAATATCGACTTGTCTGAATGAAATGGAGTACATTGGTTCTAAAATTCAAATGCTTTTGCTGTCTCGGTACAAAGAAAATCACCATCTTCACAAATAGAGGGAGCGTAAACAATGTTACAGCCTTTGCAGGCACAAATTCCTCAAAGGTGCACTCGCTCTGTCTGACCTATTATATCACAAACCGGTTACAATCATGTTGCTTCTAATTGGCTAGTCGGGAAGCCGACCACACAGACTTGTAATATCCATGTCTGCACTAGCTCTCCTTCTCCTGATTAGCCTTCGAGTCAGAATCATCTTCTCCATCGTGAGCTTTCAAGCCTAAGCTTAAGTCCAAAGTTTCATTCAGATCTTGTCGGCCAAGAGGGTTGCTCGTCTGAGCCTGAAATCAGAGGATAATAATTAACTGTTAGAACTTGAAACGTATAAAAAAATATGGCCATACACCCGAGCCAGAACAATCAAGAAAGAGCTTGTGAGCACATGAATCATCCAGTTACCTGTTTTTCTTCTGCCGGAACATCATTGATATCGGGCTTCCCATCAAAGTCATCGCTCTTGGACGATGGTGCCACTTCATCTGCTTCGATTTCCATGGGCTTGGACTCATCATCACCAGGTTCAGAAGCTTCATTCTTTTGTTCCTCCAGCACCGCTACCTATCTCAAGCATCAAGTGAACCATATCAGTCGATAGTTAGTCTATGAAAACAATGAAATCAAACAAACACATAGGTCTCACTAGTAACCACGTGTACCAAATGGCACGAAAATAGATCTTAACCAGCCAAAGAACTTGCACGGGCTATGCTAAAGTTTCAACAAATCATAACTTCAGGGAGTAAATCTATCATCCAAGCAGAAACTAATGACAAGGAATATCCTCAAAGCTTAACAGAGGGGAAGGCAATTAACGTGAATGCCCTTTATGTATGAATGAGAACACAGTAGAACAGTCCAGACCAACAAGATAACACCGCTACTATAAGATTATAACCCCATACTCAAAAATTTACTATCGTTAACACATCTCTAAATGTTGATGATAAATGTTACACAAGAGTCGAAACAGATACACTCTATTGTCCTGGCCACATCTATTATCCAACCATCACACAAAAATATAGTAAACCTTGTGCGTATACACGAGAATTAAGCTATACTGCCAGTTACTTCCACAGACATCATAAAGTCGCTTGGTTTAAAATCCTAGTTTAAACACCATAGTACATACATTTAGTAGCAGCTTCAATTTACACAACCGAACGCTTTATAAACTAGAAAGTAAAGGCACAACAAAAGCGGCATTCCTAGCTCTCTTCTAAAGTTAAATCCATTATTCAAGCTCAAAGACACAGATTTCAGGCTCCCAAAACCTTCAGAGCTATAAATGATCCTCATAAACATTATCTTCTTCGCTAAAACCACGACATTTAGCCTAAAAAATTCCAGTTTCTATATACAATTCATCAATTCCCCAAATTATAAAATATAAAAATACAAAAACCACATTTTTCTGGAGAAGAACAACTAGATCGAACAGTGACACAGTAAAAAAGTAATCATACCGGGATGTACTTAAACTTCCGCTTCGGAGCTTGCTGTTCTTCATCAGCGATGTCGTCATTACTATCCACCGGACTCTTCCCGTTCCCGTTACCGTTACCGTTAGCAATCGGCGCCCACTTGTAAAGCACCAGATGGGCGGCACCGTTACCTCCGTTAGCAGCGCCGCCGTTACTACTCGGCACCGATTTGTGGTGGCTCGCCGGCGGGATGTACGGGATCCATCTTTTCTTCCACTTCCTAACCGGGCCGGTAAAAACAGCGGCCGGGTACCGGGTCGATGACCGGCCGAGCCGAGCGCCAACGGCCTCCATTCACGCCGGCGATTCTCGTACTCTGCGAAAGCGAGATTTTGCTATTTTGCGCCGGTGAGCGGGCCGGGATTCTGTTTTAGTTAGTTACGGAATTGCCCCCCCTCTCTCTCTCTATAAGTATTTTCCTTTTCCTATAGTAGTCCCTCTGACCTTTGACTTTTTGTTTATCCCGTGTTTCTGTATATTTCCTTATTTATACAATTTTCCCTATTCGGAAATTATACCGTGACAGGTGTTACATTGGCAAAACTATTTGGAAATTACCCTTTTAGGAAAGGAGAATGTTTATTTTATTTTATCTCACATTGTACAATAAATATTAAATTTGTTAAAGGGTAAAAGTCTCTTCAAAATTTGTGAAACTACTACTTATACTTAATAATTAATCAAGTGTTAAATATTATTAATTTTAACTAAAATCATATTCATTTATGGGCTGATAATATATATAATTATTATGATAATTTAAATATATAATGATTAAGTTTTTAGTTTATCGGACAATCTATTCTACCGATACAAATTATCAAGCTTACAAGAGTATTGGAGTCCAGAGCACGTTCTCTACCGCTTAAAATACTAAAATAAATTAAACTTAATTCAAATTTATGTTATTGTGTTGCTCGCAAGTCACAAACACATGGAGTTGAATTATTTATCCATCATTTTACAACTTATTTTTTACTAAGTTGAACTGAATTAAATTGAAAAAGAACAAATTTATTGAAATTGTTACCAAACTAGTTAAATTAAATTGAAATTCATTAAATCGCATTTCATCAATATATGAACTAAAAAAATATTCATATAAACTGATATTAAAAATAATCAAATAAACAGAAAGCGTGCCCTAGTTCAAAATTCAGTTACTTGAGATACAAAATGATCTTGAACAAAAGTACTTGAGAGACAAGGTAGGTTTCTTTTAAGGTAAAAAATATATTAAAACAAATCGGTTTGGTAAAAAGGTAGGGCAACATATATAAATATTTCATGGGTATTTTAGTTTTGTAATTTAATAATGAATATACAGAAATAATTTTAGCTATTAAGGTTCATGTTAAAATTTAGCAATATTTTTTAAAAAATATTTTGATTTTAATAATATTTTAAAATATGAGTATTTTAATTGTATATCACTTCAATAATTCATCCATGCGTATCAAATACATTTTTTTAGAGGATGCAATATATATTCTATTTCCATAATCTCCAAAAAAAAAAAAATTGTTAAGGTTGGAGGAGTTGATTAATTAAACACCAGCAGCACTCTAAACCCTTTACGTGTTTGATAAAAATGAGGTTGGGATTTGCGAATCGACTGCTCCCACTTAGGAAACATGCAATCGTCCAGCAGCTGATAGAAAGATGTCTGTCCGGCGGAAACCAGATTCGGACGTTTCAAACAAGGTTAGGGTTTCAACTGAATTCACACATTAAATTTCGCTTAGACTGATGTATATTCCACAAATATATGACTGTTTCCAGAACTGACGCCGGCGATGGCAAGTTCAGGCTTCCGATCAGCCACTCACGCCTTTTCCGGCCAAAAGGTTAGGGTTTCAAGTTACAATTCAGTTTTACATAATTAGGATTTGAATCAGATCAACAATTTTTCAGTTCATATGTTTCATATGTTTACAAAAGGTTACATATGTTTCAGTTCTGAACTTCATTTTTTCTGGAAATCTAAGATGGATTCGATTCGGTGCATGAATTGAAAGCAGCAGCAAGGAAACATAAGTTCATGATTTATAAAATAAAATTAAAGAAACTTAACTTTTTCCACATATTGAAAGCAAACAATCTAAAATAGTACTGAAATGTTATACACAATCCAGTATTTTACTCACTGTATGTATTTGGATTGAAAGCAAACAAATCTAAAGCAACTGCACTTGATTCCTTCTCGGGTAATCATCTCGGCTAAGTTTTTCCATGAACACGATAATGAAGATCAAATCGTATTTTAGACAACACACCGTATTTTGGACTACACGAGTAAAATACAGGACCGTGTATAGCAACACTCATAAATAAACTGAAGTGCTATACGTAATCCAAAATTTACTCAGCGTAGTCCAAAATAATATTGAAATTACAATCCCACCCCTTGAATATTGCTAAGTTTCCAATAAATCTAATAAGTGAGAATATTCTCGTAAACTCATACCGGGTATAGCAACACCCTAAATGAATAATTAGATATCTAGACAAGTTGTCAAGTCGGGAATTTATTATTGATCGAAACCCTAAAATATGTACTCTTACGTACGTTATACTTTGTGTTGATCAAACATGAGGGTGGGACAGCTTAATCCTAAGAAACAGGCAATCGTCGGCCGGCTGCTGGTCAGTTGTTTGTTCCGGCCAATCTCCGGTGGAAACCAAATTCAAACTCTTCAGACAAGGTTAGGGTTACAAACGTTAGTTTTTTTTCCTGTTTTATTATGCTGATATAGATCGATATATTCCACAATTTGTTTGTTATAGAACTGGCGATGGAAAGTTCAGGGTTCCGATCAGCCACTCCATTCAGTTTCCGGGCAAAAGGTCAGCTAGGGTTTCAAATTACAATTCAGATCACATAGGATTTTAATTAGATCAACAATTTAAAAGAGTTTTTATTATTTTACTGTTTATTTAGGTTTATGTCGAGCTTTGATGTGAAGCCCCCCGCAGAGGTTGTTTCTGGGCTAGCATCACCAGAAGCAGGCAAATATTTTGACCTTGTATCCTGTCTGAAATCATGTGGCAGTGATTTTCTTGTTCGTAAAAATGGTGGTCGGGTTTCTCTTCGCGATCAGGACCATTTTAAAGGGAGATATGTCATGGTTTGCAGTTTTGAAGTGCCTATTGCTGATCGTTCTGGAAAGCTTAGGCTTCAGTCCCTCGCAAATCTCTGTAATGAGTTGTATTCCACGAGAGACGATTTTGAGATGGTAATCGTTGCAAGGATGAGTAGTGCAGCTGATCATGAGGCGGTTTTCAATTGCTTCCATGAATCTTGTCTGACAGTACCATTTGAGGACTCTAAACAGTTAGACTATGTCTGCAACCAACTCGGCTTTCGTGGGGAGTCTGATAAATGCCTTCTCCTAATGAATAGGAAGGGAATAGTGTTGTCTTGCCCTTACAAAGATAGGAACATCTTAGAATACTATGGAGCCGAAGCTTTTCCCTTTACTGAGAATGTTATGACCAGAATTTATGACGAGCGATTTGATATGGAATGGCTGGATTGTAGCTTGGAGAAAATGCTGACACGAAGAAAAGCATCTTCCCCGGCTACTCTTTATAGGCTAAATCCAGGAGGTGGTCCGCGGGAGGAACTTCCCGTGTCTGAACTCGAGTTTGAGACTAAGCATGTCGGGCTGTACTTGTGTTGCGAGGGAGGTCTCATGCTCCGTCTTATTAAGATGTATGAGCAGTGCCGAGAAAAAAATCTCGATTTTGAAATTGTGGTGATTTACTTACCTTTTGAAGATGTAATTGACCCAAAAGCATTCCGGGAGAAGATTGAAGGTTTGATGCGAAAGCATAACATTTTCTGTTGGTGGTGTTTGCCCTTTGACAACTCGGTAAGCCGGAGATTTTGGGGGCTCACTTCAGACTACGTGAACCATTACCACTCGGGTCCTTATGATAAGCTCATTATGTTGGGACCTCTCGCTAACATTGGTATGGATATTTATGGAGCCGATGTGATGAAAAATTACGGAATTAAAGCATTTCCGTTCACCATAGGCGCTGTTGTAGAGATGAGAGTGAAGGAGGTGAGGAAAAACATTAGATTGGAGTCATTACTGAGAGGTAAACTTTCTCGAGGTAATAATAAAAATGATGTTATGCCTTTAAATGATCTTAAAGGTAAAAAAGTCATCCTTTACGCCATCCCAAACCGTATTTATCAAGATTTAGGATGTTTTCTGAAAAGATTATCATCCATCTACCATCAGATTAACAGCGAGGCTCGGGATTTTGAGATGGTAATTGTTGACAATGGCGAGATTCTGTCTGAAATGCCATGTTATGTCTGCTCTTACGAGGAATCTGTGAAGGAGTTGGTAGATCTTTGCAAAACAAATTTGGTTGGATTCGATGAAGATGGGAAAGTCTGTTTGTTTCTTGGATATCAAGGTGGGGAGACGAAGTATGTTAAATCGGTTGAATATTATGAGAAAAATGTAGGGGAACTTCTATCAATTTTTTCATCGAATGAGAGTTTATGCTCACCTTTTGATTATGAATTTGCTGATCAAGTACTCGGGTTCGATGAATATTGAGTTCATCGGCCGGCTGCCATTGATGCATTCTCAGACATATTTCTGCAACAGAAACTAAAAACAAAAAACAGAAGAAGATGAAGATCCAAACAGTGAATCATACTCTACATTTGGCTGCCAGTGGTATCATTATGCTGTTTCTTTGTTTTTTGGCTAATTTATTTGAATTGTGAATATTAGGTTGATAAATTCTAGTTTTTATTTAGTTTATTATATTTTATTGACATTTTACTTTCAGTTTTGTTCAGTTACTATCAAATAAGTTGAGAAGAAATTGGTTTATTTCATTTTATTTGTTTCTTTCTTTAATTAATTATTATTTTATTCAGTTTAGTTTGATAGGATTTTGGTTTAGCGCATTAATTTTCAAAATACTACTTGTTTTTAAATTATTTTTATTTTGTTTAATGCAGCTCATAAGCTAAGTAATTAAAAGATTACAAGCTAGACAGCCCGATCTCAAAATTTAATAAAATGGAGGGAAACTTTACACACACTTTTGCACTAAAAAACACCAATAAATAATAAATAAACTTCAAGAAATCATAGAGCTATCATTAAAAGCCGCCGCCAAGTTCCCCACTCTCATCCCGCCGGCGCCGGCGCCTCTGGAGGAGAAATCCTCCCGGCAAATGAAAGAAATGTTCGCCGCCGGTGCAAATCCGACCGATCTCTTCCTCGATTCTCGACTATCCCGATCCCGGAGGATGACAGGTTCAACAGAGGTGGCGGCCGCCGCCACTTCATTGGTGGTCCTCTTGTAAGAAGCGGTGAACCATTTGGCCTGCATGTAGCTCAGCCGCCTCCACGGCGGCACCTCGATCTCCATCTTCTTCATGGAGTTCTTCATGGAGGTGCACATGAGCTTAGTGACCTTTTTGAGCTCCTCAGCCTTGCCGATGAAAATGCGCGGGAAAATGTTGAGCAGTGATGAATAGCAGTTGGTTGGTCTTGCTATGGTGAACTCTTGTGCCAGTGACACTTCCACTATGTACCGGCCGCCGGAAGCGTTCACGTCGACGTACTCGTAATCTCCGGCCGGTCTCCCGCCTTCTTTATCCCACTTGGATTTGCATATACCTAAAGAAATTAGGGATTCAATTAGCTCATCATCATATGATCATGCATTTTAATTCAAGAAATGAATGTGATTCACATTATTCAAATTTATTGGTTTTCTAGTGTTTGTTTATGTGCTTTTGTCCGATTCTAACGTCGTTTATTACTGATTGAACTGAACTTAATTGAAGTTAAAATTCATAAAACTATGCTTAAATGGAGTTGAATTCCATAAATATTTAAGTTTAAAATAGAACCTTTTAAAAAATTCAATTTTAGAATAAATTTGACCTCACCAACTTATTTGAAGTAACTCATTTCTTGCTAGCTACTCCTTACATAAAATGTTGGTTTTTAATTAAAAAATTACATTAAATGTGCATACAATAATTCAATTTCCATCAATGCAAATATTTCCCATTTTTTCCCAAAAATCTTACACAAATTTAGAACAGGCACAAGTTTAATTCTAAACAGCTAAAAATGAGCAGCATTTTTAAATTTGGAAAGCATTTCATAAATGTAAACACATTAATAATTTAAAAAAATGAGCTGGAATTGAGGAATTACCAGCATCAAGCCCTCTCTGGCGCAACCTAGCCATCAACCGCCGCTTAAACTCGTTCCCGGAAACCTCCCCGGCGCCGCCGTCAACCTCCGCCAGAGACTTCACCACCAGCCCATGTATCTTCCTCTTCACCTTCGCATCACCCCTATCATCAACCTCCCACCCAAACACCTTCTCCAGAGCACCCCTGATCTCAGAATCGGAGCAGTTATTCTCCGGCGAATGCTCCGGCGAAGCCTCCTCCTTGTCAGAACCCTCAATGAAGGACTCAACGAGGGTGGAGAGATCGGTCAAGCTCTGTCCCCCGCCGGAATATTCCGTCCCGCTGCTCTCGCACAGCCTGGCTCGAGCCTCCTCGTTGAAAACCGCCGCCACCCTTTTGAACCTCCCGGAAATCACCCCCATCGCCGGTGCTCTTGCTCTGATTCCTCTGTAAGAATCAAACGTCTGTATATATATATATATATAGACCTAGAATAGATACAGAAAGTGTCTCTATAATGTGCTCATTCGGTGAAAGCTGAAATTAGTTGCAGAAAAGATGAGGACATGATGTTGAAAGTGTACGTATATTTATACGTACCGGGGTGGGCGAAATACTGGGTGTGGGGATGTTCGTTGATGTATCTGGACGGGTTTGTGGACTAGGTTAATTAGGTGTTGTAATAATAACTGATATGCTATACGCACTCCAATATTTTACTCGGTGTAGTTCAAAATACCGATTAAATGATACTACCGTCCCTGCAAGTTGCTTAGTTTTTCAAAAATTAAATAAGTTGAGGTTATTTTGGTCTTATACACTGTATTTTGATCTACATGAGTAAAATACTGGATTGTGTATAGCAACACAGTAATAATACGTGGTTTTTTTTTTTTTTTCTAGTTTTAGTAATAGTGTGACTTTACTATGAATGTGGACTGATAATAATATATTGTAAATGTATTTGGATAATGACTCTAGCTAATATTTTACTTGTCAACAAAGTTTTCAAGGAGCATTAAACATTTACTGTTTGAGGTTGGCGATTAATCAAAATCCAATTATTCAAAATAAATAAATTGAAATCTAAAATTATTAATTATTTCCTTTTTTTGTAACATTTTAAATCTTAATTTTAGCATGTAAATTGCGTGAGTAACACTGTGAAGATTCTAGAACTTTTCTTGAAACCGATTTGAATTGAAAAGTAGTATTGATTTAACAAGAAACATGTTAAAATTGAAGTCGTATATTCAATTTTTCGCATAAAAATTTAAATTATGGTGATCTTTTCTCAAAATATTAGTTGTTGCCTTGTCCAATTGCATCAAAATTCAAGTTTCGATGATTTCAATCTCGAAACGTTAGTTGTTGTCTTGTTCAACAATCGCATCAAAATCCGCTCCAATTGATTAAAACGTTGTTGCTTTACGACTTTAATCAAAGTCTAAATTGGGGATCAGTGATCTTGATGAGGATGAACTTAGCATGGGCTAGCTATTTTATAATTTTCTAAAATTGATAGTTTTATTCAAATTATAAATTTATATTCTAAAATTGATATATTCTTACTTCAGTTACCATAACACTAATATTTTAATCAAACATTTGTTATAAAAAAAATCAAAGATTTTATCTCTACTTTTCTAAAATCTCATTATATAGTGGACTTAAAATATGTTATTGCCTCTTAAAGCAAGGATTTACTATAATAATACAAGTAATAACTCCATTTAAAATTATCAGATAGAATAATTTCAACATGTTCAATTATAGATTTTATGCGGAGAATGGAGGCCGTGAAGGTTTAATACTATGTCTAGGTTCAATGAATCACAATTCTAGGTATACTCACGGCTCACAGTTCAAGTACATTTCTGTTGATAAGCTATTATATTTATATATCATGATTATGAAGGATAGTGATAGTGAAATAAAATAATTAAATATGGTCCAACAAATTATCAATACTTTTTTTTTTCATATATTGGAAGTTTTAAAAGCAATTATACTCTTTGTATTGATTTTTGGTATGAAAATGACATGGTACTTAATTTTATTGGTTTAATTATCAAGCTATTTTAAATATTTCCATCAATTTATTTAAAGCATAATGATAGTGAAGGTAAATAATTGGATTCTTTAATAAATGAGTTTGAAAATCATTGAACTTTTTTGGATATTCTTATTTCAATTTTAGTATTAGGTTCACTATACTAAACTGAATTATATTAAATTAAACTATAGTAAAATACACATATATATTTAAAAATAATAGTAGTTAACAAAACTCTGCTAAATTTCATTGAACTTAACTAAAAAATACTGAACCGAACCGATTGAATTGAATATTCATTTGGAAAAAAAATTTCATTCTTAATTTTCTTAGTTAAGAAACTATTCGGTTACAATTGCATGAATTAGAACCGCCTTCCCGATTTGGTTTGAAACCGTGACCATCAATCCATTCTGCGCATTTCATCCCCAAACATTCCCTCACCTGGACACAGCCTCAATTTCCTCGAAGCTCAATCCATTCTTATTAATTATTTCGTCCCATCGCGTTTACAGGTTTGTTGTTTAATTTTCTTATCGCTTTATATTTGCTATGTTCTTGAAACAAATTTTGAAGTTGAATCTCTTTTGTTGATTACAAATCCGAGGTCATATATATGATTTAATTCATGGTTGGAAATATGGATTGCTTTGTTCATGTAGATCTTCATAGACGCTATAATTTATGTTTTTGTGATTTAGGGATTGAGAAATGATGCCTAAATTTCTGGATTTTGGCTGTGTTTTTCTTTATGTTCTTCGATTCTGCATAAATTTTGAATAATCTTGCTTGGATTCAATATATAGGGTACATTTATAAGCTTCCCCTAATAAAAATTGTGCATTTTTGCTGATATGCTGAGCTTGATCCTTGTAGTATTTGATAAGGGAGGACAGTAGGAGGTGGTTTATACCTTGGCTGCAGGTTATAACAATGGTGGAAGCGATATCGAGCTTCTGGGGACCGGTATCATCAAAATCCGAGTGGTGCGAGAAGAACTATGTGTACTCTCCCTACATTGCTGAGTTCTTCAACACGACATCGAATATCCCAGGCGTGATATTAGCAGTTGTCGGTCTCTTGAATTCCTCAAAGCAGCGGTTTGAAATGAGATTCGGCGTTCTGTATATGTCTAACTTGATTCATGCCATCTGGAACATCTTGCACCATGCTACACTGCATCAATTGTGAGTATATATAATCTGTTAAGAAAGAAAATGCAGCTGGTTTTGTTTAATTATATTCCATAATTGTCATTTTGAAATGAGATTCAGTGTTCTAATATATGTCAAACTTGATTCATGCTATTTGGAACATGTTGTACCATGTTATATTCATCAGTTGTGAGTATACATAATCAGTTAAGGAAGAGAATGTAGCTAGATTTCGTATAGTTAACTGTCGATTTTCTGTTATTAACTGTTGATTTGCTGTTATAACTGTCATTTTGCAGTTAGGACTGCAATTTATGTTTGGTTTGTGTGAATGAATTTGCAGGCTGCAAGAAAGCGATGAAACTCCGGTGGTATGGGAAGTGCTTCTCTACATCTACATCTTGTACTCGCCCGACTGGCACTACCACAAAACAATGCCTACATTCCTCATTCTGTATGGACTTGTTTTTGCAGTCGGCCACTCGCATTTGCACTTCAGCATTGGATTTAAGGTTCACTTTATGATCCTGTGTCTTATATGTTCTCCTCGTATGTATAAGTATTATATATACACCGAGGATGTCCAGGCCAAGCGTGTGGCGAAGATGTCTGCTGCTAGCCTAGTTCTCGGTACTCTATGCTGGCTGTTTGACAGGGTTCTTTGCAATGATAGCTGGCCTCTTGTGAATCCACAGGGGCATGCTCTGTGGCATGTTTTCATGGGGCTTACCTCGTACTTTACAAACACATTTTTGATGTTTTGTCGGGCTCAGCAGGTCCGTAAGACCCCGAAGATCATGCACTGGATGGGAATTTTCCCATATGTTACCATTCGAAGACCGAAATCACTCTGAGTGCATCTGCAATCTGTACAATGTCTGTGGTCATTTGGAAAATAGCTGACATAGAAATGGTTGAACTTAGTACAGTTGTTTCATTTGGTGTAGTTTAAGAATGAGTTGTTTAAAGGTATTTTTATGTTGTTGCAATTTTGAATGCTTAGTTTAATGAGCTTTTTTGGTGATTCTACTTTCTTGTACAATAGTGTATGGTTTCTAGTTTGCAGTATCTTTATATGTCAACATTCCCCAAACTAGCATCTTTGTTATACATGTGAAGATAAAAAATTTAGTGGTTTTCCTCTTACAATTGAATCCTAATAAATTAAGACCGATTTCTATTTTTCAATATATTAATTTAAGTTCAGTTCAGTAAGACTAGTCTTTGAATTTCGGAGATTCCCAAACTAGTGTCGAGACCCGAGACACGAGTCTCGACACCAGTTCAAACTAGTGTCGAGACCCGAGGCACGAGTCCGACACCAGTTCAAACTAGTGTCGAGACCTGAGGCTCGGGTCTCGACACCAGTTCTGGGTGTGGGAGTGGTAGCATAGCACCAAACAGCTTTGTCTTAGGAAGAAGACCTTCATAAATTCCTCAGATGACAAAAAAACAAGTCAGCCATAGCTTTTATCGCTGGTTTTTGTCACAAAACTCAGACTGTGACAAAATCCAATCCATTCTCTTGGAGCCAAGCTTCAAACACTTTCTTCACTAAGAAGTATAACATTTATAAATTCTTACCCCTCCCCCATAGAATGTGGAAGGAATAATAAACACTTGTTGGAACAAGGAAAACAACAAGGAATTATATAGCATGATCCAAGTCTGTCCTTTGTGACAGCCTTTTCTTATGATATTCTTAAAATCCCTTGCAAGATTCATTTTTCATAGCAAGATACTCCTCTCCGAAGATTCATCCTATGGGCGGCGTACTATGCTGTATCAGCAAGCCATGCGAAGAAGATGAAGATGTTCATCAGAGATCGTCGGCTTCTGTAGAGAAGAAGAAGAGGAAGTTCAGAGAGCCTGCAAATTCATCAGAATGGAGAACTCTCGAGGATTATTTTCTGAACTCGCCTGCTAATGCGCCGTGTATTCTGGGAGGTGATCATAAGAAGATCCATCCATCTTCTTCGCCGGATACTGATACCAGCCAGGAGTTCTTCACGCCCAGGCGAAGCTTCAGTGGCAGCACAGAAAGATTAGCAAAAATCGAGGAAAGGGGAGAAGAATGTGCTGAGGAGTTGTCGAAGTCTAACTCTAACTCA
Source organism: Sherardia arvensis (assembly GCA_948330725.1). Classification (NCBI taxonomy): domain Eukaryota; kingdom Viridiplantae; phylum Streptophyta; class Magnoliopsida; order Gentianales; family Rubiaceae; genus Sherardia; species Sherardia arvensis. The sequence continues at coordinate 345,578 of OX415236.1, read as the reverse complement.
GCCTCGACAACTCCTTCGAGTAGAAACGGGAGCGGGAAGCTGAGGAAGACGGTGACTTTCCGGCTGCCTGAAGAAGCAGACATATTTGTGTACTATTCTCCCAGACAAACATTTGAAGAGGCTTCTCATTAGAAACAGGCAATAATATATTTGTTCACTGTCTATACCATTTCAGTCAAGAACTTCTTGCTACAATAATAATCCAAAGTTGAGCATAATTTATGCCATTGTTCAGATCATTTGAACTACAGCACTTTATGGAAATCCATCAATACAAAAACTGCCCCATAAGTTACAAACATATACTCCTTTATTCAATACAAAAAATGGCCATTAAGTTACAAACATATACTCCTTCATTCAGCCTTGGCACGTTTATTCCTCCTTCTGTAGACCTTGATGACAGTGTCTCGGGCAATCGGGAGTTGGTTCTCTTGTTCCTATATAAAGGATGAACAATTAAGTGTAAATGAATCAGTAAAACAGCAGATACGCTAGACTGGTAGAAGTAGAAGTTCTAATAAGTCTTTCATAAGATAGTGGATTAAATTACCTGAGTCGTTGTCTGAGTTTCTGGAGCACGTATACCATCAGCATCAATCTTGACTCCTCGTGAAACACTTAATAAGGGAACAGTTACAAATATTAATCATCAGTTCAGGAAAAACATTTGAGGACATGAAAAAGTGCATCGAAACTTGGAGGACATGGGGAAAAAATGCTTACTCCGCAGATTCTTGATCGACCATTTCAATATCCTCCACTGTGAATCCTTGGAACGCCTTTGAAACAGTGTTGTTGATTTCTATGGCATGCATCTTGTGCTGAATAGCACCTACCCCAATCTTGGCTCCTTCTATTCCAACACTATTAAAAAATATATAAAAAAAGGAAAAGATTAGCAGTTTAGAGATGTTCAATGCCGAGCAAATGTATACCGTGTACAGAAATGTTGCAAGAACAGAAAAGAGGCCTACCCTGCAGCTTCTTTATTGACCACTCTGAATTCTTGAATTACCTCGGTGTCGTTGATTTCCAAGTTAACCATCTTGTGCTGTTTTTCTGCAAGTCAATGTAATCTGGTGTGTAAGAATACTACCAAACTCAAAGTTTACAAATCTCACCTTCAAACAAAATACTACCAAACTCTTTGTTTTTTACTTACCTGGTGGCGCCTTCTGTAACAGTTTTTGGCATGAATATGTCCCGAAGAAGTCAAGAATCCTGCAGTCAATGTAGTTTAACTTTTCGGAAGCTTCCATGAGCGAGAATCCGAAAGAGTTTTTCCAGGTTTTGAACAGCTCTGGAATGGCAGGTAAAACTAGCCTTTCCACTCCTAGCTCCATGAGTCTCTAGCAAACATCAGAAATAATATATTAAAAACGTAATATGAATTTCTGGCATTCAGTAGAAACTTGATATGAATTTATGGCAATCAGCAGAAGCAGACACGTGAAAATGATTTCCTGGCAATTAAGGTTTAATGTACTGTACCTTTTCTAGCTCATTCATCAGAATGCGACACATTCCAAGTCTACGGTACTGAAATCTTGTGCCGATAAGCGGCATCTCAGCAACCTTCCCTCCATAAATCCTTCAACATAATGGGAAGAAAGATTTAATGAGGAGAAAACTAGAGAAGGTTACTAGTCAGAGTTGAAAGCCTTACCTTATGTTAGCTACAGTAATTAAATCATCATTTTTTTCCAACACAACGGTGTAAAACCCCTCAAAATTTAATCGGGGCAAGTCTGACCTGCAGCATCACATATTTATAGTTAATCCTAGAGAAAGGATAGCAGTAAGAGAAAAGAACATCTGTTTAGAAATGGTTTATATTAATGCATCACTATCTTACCGTCTACTAAACATAACATCTTCTGCAATATCTGTTCCAGAGTAAGAATCTATGTAAGGCACAAAACACTCATGCATGATGCTGAGTGCAACTTTAAGCTTGCCATAGTTTTCCATCACATGCTCACTTTCAAGAGCGTCTTGGTAGGAATCCCCTCCTTTGTGTTTCAGCAGTGTCCAACGAAACTCACCATTCCCTACAGGAATGGGTTTTCCAAGTATATTCTGAAGGCCAGAATATATCTGCAGAGAATTGAGGCTTCATGACTTTTGACTTTAAACCCTAACGCAAAGGTGGTATAAATGTAAGGACAGAACTTATATATATATACCTGTTCACATCTTGTATTGCAAAACCAGATCCCATCTGGCTGAAAGTCAGGCTTAACAAGACCGTTACTTCTCAAGCATTCAATGTGATCTTCATCAAAATTATCAAGATATCAGTGGAAAGGGCGTTAACTTTCAGCAAAAAGGGGAAGTATTTATGACAAAACTATGTAATATTAAGACTGATTAATGAACCAATAACATGGAGATGCTTGAAAATACTCACGTCGATGCTCACACTGACCGCAGTTGATAGAACTGAGCTCCTCCTCTTCATTAAATACCCTCAGGCCACATATTGCACAACAGCATGTGGGACAAAACCAGTCCCCTGGCGGAATACCCTGTGTGCAAAGACAACAATATAACACAAGCAGACAAATACATAGTATCATATGACAATAAAACATACCTGTAAACCGACGCATCCTGCGTGATAAGCTGAAGGACACTGATCACACAGAAGTAAACCACCACCATCGCGACAAACAGAACATATACCGTCGCTTTCAGGCTGGCCTAGACTATCACATCCTGACTCTTCAACAGATTTTTTCGCATTGCTCTCTTCCTGTTTCAGTTGCATCTGGCACTGAAAAAGTGACCTTCCATCCTTCAAGAAGATGCTTGCAGAAGGTCTGTGAAGGTTACTGCCAGCATGAGCTTCAAATCCGCTGAGAGTCAAAAGTTGCTGGCAGCAACTGCACTTGATTCCTTCTCGGGTAATCATCCCATGCTTTAACGTGAGGCCATCCTTCCTGCTTTTGTATTGAACTTTTTCCCTCGGCGAAATTACATTACCATCTATCAACCATGATAGAATGGTCCTTGGAGTTTGACGAGTTGAGGAAGTAGCCTCTTTCCTCACTCTTTTCAGTGCACGAGCCGGAGCATCACTCTTTTTAGTCAAATCAACCACAGGATTTCTCCCTCTATGCTTCCTTCTTCTCTCTTGTGTTTTTATTTCCCCTATCTGGTCAAGTTGTTTGGGCAATAGAGTTGACAGGACCAAAGCTCCATTTCCTGTGACTTGTTCAGAATTTTCATTTTCTATACACCACTCACAAACTTTTAGAAGGGAGTGGAATTTCTTCCCTGTGGGAGCGACATACAGCAGCTCATTCTTCCCTCCCTTCGTGTGGCGAGATATCCTCCATCCGCTGGCAGTCAGGTGTTGCTTCACCTCTAAAGAAAGTTTCTCAGTCTCCTTGTCCATTTTGATGCGAGTATTTTTCATGCTATTCCTCAGCTTTGAATACTCTACCAGAGCTTGTGGGAGATGCCCCTTCCCGACATGAACGGACTCATTATCATATACTACCATTTTGGATGAGACTGAAGCACGGCCTTTCTTGACCAATGCAGGCACCCTCTTTGTCCTCCTCGCTTGTGAGGTACTGTTCTTTGCTTCAGTTCTGACCAAGCACTTCCTGACACCTTTGTAAACTGGTGGAGGTAGGGCCCTCTCCTTTGAATGCAGTGCCAAGCAAGCTTGGTACAGTGAAAAGTAAACTAAACCCTCTGGAGAAATATATCTCATCCTAGTCATTCTCTTATCTCTGGCAGACTGAGCTTCCCAACCCAAGTGCACGAGATGCTTTCTGGCATACTCAGCGATTTCCTGAGATCGTCTCGAGCTGATATACTGAGTGATTGAATCCGGAAGGTTCTCAGCTTCAACAGCAACAGTGAGCCAGTTCAATTTGCCTCCTCCAGTAGATGATTTAGGCTTGTTAATCAGCCTCTTTCTTGTTGATGAAGAGCCGGGCTCTGCAGCTACAATTTGATTTTTACTAAACAGCTCTTCAGGCTCGATCAGGAACTTCGAACCAGACGAAAGGGACTCGACCAGTAGCCTGTTTTCTTCAACATACTCTGCAGAGCTTGATTCTTGCAATATGTGCTGCATGTATAGCCGATAGTTGAGGCACAGAACCTCCAAGACCAGCTCTTTCCAGACCTCCTTGCCAGAACAGGTCCACTCAAGCTCCCGAAGAGCGAATGGGACCTGCAGCTCGTACCAGATCTGCCGCACTGACACGCCAGGCGACTCAACTTGTTGCAGGACTTCAAGCAGTGGCCACCATCCTCGGAGCTTCCATTCTCCAGTGACCTCATTCCAGTCTTGAGTGAGGCGCATCTTATCCAGCTTCACTCCCATCTCATCTCCTAAATCCGGGAAGAAAACCTTGCGCTTATCAGAGCTCTCCTCACGGTCCAGAATAACACCTTCCCACCATGCCTCATTGTAAAAGGCATCAACGCAGATTCCATAATGGAACCTGCTCTCTGAAAAAGGCGGAGGAACTGGGCGTATATTCCCTCGATAACCAACATACTCTGAAGCCTCTGAATCCTCATCAAGGCCATCAAGAACCGGCCGAACCTCCACGGCCTCAATCAGGCCTCGAGTGCCACCTTCAACCATCAGCTCATCATACCTAATCGTGCGTGTCTTCTCTCCACGACCAATCACCGTTCCCGTGTGCCACGATCCCTTTAAACCATCATCCACACTCCGAACCTGCACAATTTCATTCCATATCCAAATCAACCACCACACTAAACCGCATTTCCATCTCAATCAAGCATTCAACAAACCGGTATCAAGCATTCAAGCTACACATATACAAGGCAATAAAATCTAACACCATAAAATCGAAAATTGAAGCCACCACACATTCTGCATTTGGATGAATTGAATTCATCCAAAGATCTACAACACTAGAAAGAGAATCCAAAGTTTTCAAAAAAAAATAAAATCCCCAAATCGATATAAGCACGTGTTTAATTCTCAATTAAAAAAGCTTCAATTAAGCTCGGTGTGAGTAGAGTAGCAGCAGCGTACCTCGACCTTGTCGTCGACGGCGAGCTTCACCACCGCCTGATCATCATCGTGATCACCATCATCCGCCTTCCGCTTCCTCCTGAACGCCGTCATTGTTCCGCCAATGCGCCGCCACCGCGCCGCCGATTGAGTGAGGGGTTTGGGCTAAGGGCTACCCAGTGCTGCGTGCATGCAGGATCAACCAGAATTGAGCGGTGATTCCGAATTCGGGGACGATGAAGGGGCTGATTGGATTGGATTTGAATGGAATTCAGCTGGTTTTCGACTTCTGGTTTTGGGTTCGGTTTTTGTGTAACGGTGGCTCGGAAGGAATATATATGTATTTGTATGTTCGCTCGGCTCAAAAGGGGGCCCCGCACCCGGATTTGGTGTTTGGTCCTACGCTTTGCTTACTTTTTTGCGCAGTCATTCTCTTCTTTGGGACAGTGATGGTTTACTTCAGGTGCACACACCCACACTTTTAAACGATGTCGTTTTGTGCGTTTCTCTCAACCCCCAAGGCTGTGTTTGGGAGGATCAAGATTCAAGGGTCAAGATTATAAGTACAATTTTTAGTTTAATAGTGATGTCTAAGGGGAAGGATATGTATAGATTTTTTTCTAATTTAATTTAACTTACTTCAATTTAGTTGAGTCTATATGGGTTCAGAAGAATATATATATTTCACTAAAATTTGTTGTGATCTACCAAATATGTAAATTTTTTAATTTAATTCAGTTCAATAGTTTAGTTTAGTTGAGTTCGACAAGAGATAAATTTAAGAGAAGAGGGTCTAAGTTAAATTTAACTCTTTTTTATGGTATTATAGTTCCATTTTCTATAATTGGTATATTTACTATTCATGTTTGACCAACACTAAGTGGAATAATTTATAGCAACATAACTTACTCAGTTTTTCTTGAAAGTTGAAATAATTGAATGGATGTCACCAACTACGGCATTCTTATCCAATTCCACTTTAAATTATTAAATTTACTTTTTTGAGATAGCTTATTTTCTGCATGAATTTCCGTGTGAATGTTTAATAATGTTGTTTGAGTTCTCATCTATCTACCACTCCAATTTAGACAAGGGATTTATTTAATAAAGGTAGAATAATTAATTTGTTGTCATAATGTTGAATTTGACGGTGGTGATGCGACGGAGTTAGTCAGAAATATCTTAATCCGGTGGTTATGTCAAGGCCGAGCAACGTGGACCTTAAGATTAACAAGGCCTAAATTTTCTGGGTCGTTTGCCATTTTTGGGCCCAAATCTCATATCAAGGAGTAATATTTTTCTGGGCCTACGTCATCTTGAGAACTGGGCCTTAGACATTTTAGCCCTTTTTGCAATTTATGTCTAAATTATTCACTCCTTGTGCTTAATTTCAAATATTATAAATATTAAGAATTTGATTTTCTTTTTTTTTCTTCAAAATCAGACCACATAAAACTAAAATTTTAATATATAAAATATTATAAAATACTTAACCATGTAATTTTATACTGGTCATGGACATTACTATGCTTCTAAATATTCGTGTTAAAAATACTTTTTGTCACATTTAAAGAAAAATATATCAAAATAATACTCTTATCAAGTCATATTAAATTGTATTTCACCTTAAAAAATGAGCAAATAATACAGGGACAAGAACTACACAAAGAGACATGTGAATACATGATACATGCATGTGACTTGTGTGTTGGTAGGGAAAATACTTGGGAAAATCCTCCCAATGGGCTTGGTCCTCAAAATGTTTGATACTCCTCATTTTCCAGAAAACTTCAAATTTTACTATTATCTGTTCCATTCAAAATTTCTTATTTGAGTTTATCACGAATTTATAAGAGAATTATTTTGTCTGTTATATTTTAGTGGGTAGAGGGTAAACGAGTAATATCACTAATAATTATAGTTATATGTAGAAAAATATTAAGGGTAAATGTGTCTTTTCATAGATATTTTCTTACAGCAAAAAAGAAAGAATGTAAGTAAGAAATTTTAATTGAGACGGAGAAAAAAAATTATATAGGTTCTATCGATTTATAGTAATAACTTATATACATGAATAAGTTGAAATGAAACTGAATTGGACTGAACTTAATTAAACTTTCAATGTGAACTTTTAGATCTCATTTCAAATGGAGACATGTCACTTTCACGCCTCAATTTTGTCAATACATTACGTGTATATAATATAAATTATCATACAAACAATAAAATTATACTATTGACAAGGTACCTAGTTTTATTAATTATAGTACATTGACATAAGTTTTTTGTACTTAGTACTCTTGATAGTGTAGTTACTCTAATATAAACACACCTTCTATCTGCGTTTCGATTTAATAAACTTGATTTGGTATAACTACTTTGCTGCAGATTCGTCTAACTATGCTCACTTAAATAATTGTAGATCTTATAATCACCATGTGATTATTTTAAAATGCACATTTAAATATATGAGGATACTAGACCAAATTAAAAAAAATGTTTGAATGATGACTCCCTCATTTCAGCCCAGCTCGTTATGGATGTGTTTGGTGGAACTGTACTTTGAAAAAAAAATTAGATATAGTTTCTTTTTCTGCAGTGGTGAAAAGAAGAAGTTGGTCATATCAGCTTCCACTTTTGTGTCACTTTTTTTTTACTGTTTATCAAACAGTAAAACCTGTTTTGATTTAAAACACAATAGTTGAAAAGTTCTGCCAAACACACCATATAAATGACACTTTTCATTGTTCACTATATCATGTTAGACTATTAATTTGTTTATTATATTAATTTTAATATTATTATGTGATCGTTATTAAATAAATGTACTAAAATTATCGATGATCATATAAACTTCTGAAACGGTCAACTGTGTCATAATAAGTTGAACGGGGAAGGGAATATCCCTCATCAAAATTTGAGTATGCACACTCACAGATATACCTCGTCGATTGAGACATTGGCTTCATTGATCCTTTCGATAATAATAATGTGGGAATTTTTTCGTTGCAAGTTCTCTTGTGCAAGTCCTAATTTTAAATATTGTAATTTATCTCTCTGTCAACATGTGATATCGAACAGATAAGACGATGAGAGCGAACGAATTACCTATTACTTCGAGATAAAAAAAAGGGGAGAGCTACTAATATACAATACTAGCGGTAATTTGAAGCATCCAAAGACACCTACTACAAATATATTAGACTGGCCAAATCCAGTGGTCTCGGCATTTCCTTTATTTTTATATAATGAGAAACTACCAGGAAATAGAGGATCACACTTGAAGGTAAAAAGGAGAGAGAGAATATAAAGGCACAGTGCTCAGAATCAGAAATTTCCTTTATATCCTTTCTTTACCTTTGCTTCTCTCCCACTTCATTGCAGCCACAGCAAAAACTATCTTCAAACCTTCATAAACAAGCACAGAGAGATTCTGGAAATATGGTTGCTGCCGCGCCGGCGTTGAAGATGGTGGCTGTGGTGGTTTTGGCCGTGTGTTGGGCCGGCGGAGCGGCGGCGCGTGTTCACCACGTGGTGGGGAACGACCAGGGCTGGGCAACTTCTTCAGATCTCGAGTCTTGGCTCTCCGGCAGGTTTTTTGAGATCGGCGACACACTTTGTACGTGCATGTGTTTTTTTTTTTGTTTTTTTATTTTTTTAAACTTTCTTCCTCTCCCGATATATTCCAGAAAATATTGTTATTCTTTTCGTATGGTACTTTCCTAGTATTTTTGCTCAAATTTGTTTTTTCTACCGAATTAAGAAATATAAATGTTCAAGTGAAGAGAAATACATGAATGAAAGAGCAAAAAAAAGACAAACCTCTACAAAAATATATAACTCAATATTTTCGCAGTTTTTGATAAACTTTTTTTAATTATGTTTGATTATGAATAACTTTATTTACGTTATTATACAAAAAAATTTATTTTGAGTGTATTTTAAATCATAACAATATCTCATTTATTAATATTTGGTGAAATTTATGATGAAATATGCTTAGAAAATTGTCTATAAAATATATAAATTGAACCAAAACAGAAGAAGTATCAAAATTTGCTATTTAAAAGTTTATCATAAAAATAATCTTTCTTCTTACGGGTATACTATCAAACTACTAACTATTATGACCAAATTAATGCAATTCCCCTTTTTCAATAAAGCTTGGGAATTTTGCCACCTCGTGAAATATAGATGTACCACGATATATTGGATATTATATTAAATGGAATTCCCATGAAAATTCATATTAAAAATAAATGGATTTGTTTAAAATGACCGTAAACTTAAAATTTTATTTCAACATTCCAAAGGTTATAGACATATGAAAAATGTGTGTTAATTTGCAGGGTTTGCGTACTCATCAGCGTCAGAGAGCATCATGGAGTTGCAAACCTTGGAAGAGTTCTTATCATGTGACCTAACAAATCCAATCAAGATGTACACCAAGGGATTGGATAGGGTACCCCTAGAAAGTAAGGGTACCCGGTACTTCGCGAGTGGCAATCTAGAGAGTTGCAGGAATGGATTAAAGGTACCGGTACATGTAAGGCATAGAGATGATAAGAGCACCGATGGACCAGCTGATGAACTGCCCCTCGCTAGGAACGGTGCCCTTGGGGCAGAGGCACCAGCAAGTCCTTCTGGTGCTCCTCAGCTCATCACTGCCCTTACTTTCACTCTGTTACTTAGTTTCGTGGCCTTCTCCATCGCGATATAAGATAGTTTTTTCTATTTTTGAAATGAATCGATAAATGATATACTATTTGCGCGCCAAACGCTATGATTTGTATTGTAATGTTCTGTGGGAACCACCAAAATGCTTAATGTAACAATTATAATGCTCTTTCTAAGTATACTTCTCTTACAATTATAATGTCATTGAATTTGTGGTTGGTGATTGACTATTTTACGATGCGTCTATTCATCACACTTGGATAATAATCCCTAGAAAAAGATAAATATTTGAATGTAAAAATGTCGAGATGGATGTTTTTGTTCTCATAATTAGTGAGAGTGGAGAGAATCCGTCGTTTCTGTATTTGTCTTCTTTGACCTCATCAAGATAAAAAATCCCCATGACAATCCATAACTAGATTAAACTTCTCATGATTATCGTACTCCCAAACTGGATAATAGTCGAAAAAACGAGTCTTGATAAGCATCAAAATCAAAATTTGAGTAACACTTTTTCTTAAGCATCAAAATCAAAATTTGAGTAACACTTTTTCTCATGATCATTGAAACGGGAAATTGGATTAAACTCATCATGACCATCGAAATTGAAAACCAAAATTGGACACTTTAGTAATGCTCTCATTAACTCCTTAAATACGAGACTTAATCGAATCGCTTCTTTAGTAGTGAGGTTGAGATTGCAAAGCAAGTGATTATGAATGGTGCGATGAATAATATCATCCGACAAACCTGAGGACGGCGCCATGATCAAATTAGGGTTATCTTTTGATAAAAAATTTTGAATATATTTTGGGACAAAGTAGAATTAATCTTCCCAGCATGTTCACTTCCGTTCGGCCTCCATCATGTTGGATAGAGTTTCATTAAAGATATACACACGCAATTACAAAGAGTTAGTAGAAAATAAATGGCAGAAAGAAAAAATTGAATAAGAAAAGAATAAAAGTAACCTCTGTGGTGGCTTTCCTTTGGTACTGTACAAATGCAGTAACAATTTCATCCACAGCAGCAGGGATCTTAGCCTTCAACATCGATTCTGACACATAGTTATTCATCGCATGACTGTACAAACTAGCAGGTGCTGAAACTTTAGGGGAAAAAACTTCACTAGAAAGAGTTTCCTTTTGAGCATGGAGCGTATGTGCCTTTTGTTTAAGTTGCTTATTCAAGCTCCTTACAAACACTGACTTCTGAACGGTGGTCTTGCATATCGTCTTTTAAGCTCTCGCGATCCTCATTGTTGCTGCTTCAAGCTCTAGAGTGATGCCACAGACCACGAACTCAAGTGCCTCAGGTGTAGCCGGTGATTTTTTGAAAGTATTCGTAACTTTTTTGAAGCTGAATCACTAGTGCAGTTGGAATTGAGTAGATGTCAATTGTGCCCAGATCCGAAGAGCATAATAATGTGGCCTAATCTCAAAGTGCTCCGCCTTCATTCGGTATATATCATGAAGAGGGTTTTACGAATATGATGAGAGGATGCCCTTTACTTGAAATTCTGTCTACATTCTGTGTCAACGACCCATTCGAGTTTGATTTTTCTGGCCTATTCAAGTACAATTATACCTTCAAAGTTCCAAATCTCCGCTATCTCAAGAAACTTGATATTCAGTTGGATGAAAACCAAGCTCTTGAACTGGGTGCAACACAAAATTTGGAATGCTTAGTATGTGATGGGGGTTAACGGGTTGATTTGGATAAATACGGATACAGTAAGCTAAAGAGGATTCGTTTGTCTGCCGACCTGAGAGCGTCATTTATAAATGGTGATATGGCGCAACAATTTTCAATCCTTGAAGAATTAACTCTTAATCGTATAAATCTGGAGACGATTAATATATCAAGTCACTCGCTCAAGAAACTTAGATGTTCGATTGTGTGAAAATCAGACTCTTAATATGAGTGTAACGCCAAATTTGGAAATCTTAGCATGTCATGGGAGTCGGACTATTGACCTAGGTGCAACACCAAATTTTGATAGTGATTATATGGTTAAATATGAAGACCATAAGTTTAAGAGTGTAGTTCTATCCACCAACCTCATATCATCAATCAAAATTGATGATTTTCTTATTAACACTGCGTAACGATTTCCAATTCTTAAAGAGTTAACTCTTCGTCACATAAACTTAGAGAAGATGGACATACCGAACATGTCACTCAAGAACATAACATAACGTTGAACAACATAGGCACACAACTATATAGCGAAACACCTTTCTTTGATGATTTTTTTATTTGAATAAAAATCGTATAAGATTTTGTAAAATTAAAAAAATCGTATTAGATTTTGTAATATTATTTCCATCTGTAGGCGTCGATTTTCAATTTCGTTCGTGTCTTCGTCGATTACGGATGTGATATAATAGGTCGGTGTCCTTTTAGACTTCAATTTCGTGATTTAGTTTTATTATTTTTATTCGACTTATGCAAATGTAAGTACAATTTTATGGTAAGACATAATACGTAAGATTTTGACCTCAAAACATGAAAAATTAAACTATAACAATATCATAAAATTGTTTTACACAAATGTTTTGTCTAAAATATGTGGTGATTGTAGGTGATTATTACGTTTTTCCGTTGATATGAGCTAGGCTTTAGAAGGTAACAAGCAAACTAAAATTTTAATACGTTTAAATTTAAGTATTAGATTTCTAAATTTGAACGGTATATTTATATATTTATTATTGTTACATTTTTATCTTGAAATTTATTTAATAGTTACATATATGTTACCGTTAAATGAATATTTTTTTACTATAACTTTGTTTTTTGAGTTCCTTCAAAAGAAAATGTATACAGGTATAGTACCAGTTGAACTTTAATAACGTACCTATTCGAGATGGAGAAGACATAAATTCAGGTTGAGAGAAACCCTAGTATTATTTTCATATTCCTAATTTTGTATTATTTTCATAAATAATAATCATTCAATAAACATTGTTGATCTTCTTTTATTGAATAGTTTCAAATTAAAAAACTAAAATTAATATATGTTGAAAATAACAGCTTGTTAGAACTGAACTGACTCAATATATTTGAAAATATTAATAAATTGGAGAAAAACGAGTGACAATATCGTCAAACTTTTATGAATATCTCATACTATACAATGTTATTATGTTGTTTAATTTTTGTTTACCATGTAAAACTCCTTTTCTCTTAAAAAAAATAGATTAATGATTCTAGTTCTAACATTTCTACATAACTTATTTGTGCACAATATTGTTGCTATATAATAAGAAAGAGTAACAATTATATCAAAAATAAAGAAAGAGTAACCATTTAAATGTAATTGACAAATGTTATCATATTAATTCAAAATACAATTCTTCAAAAAAAAAAAAATCCAAATAAACCACATCCTCGGATTAAAAATTACAACAGGCAATGGAAAACCTCTCAGTCAATTATGACTAGGTCTTGCTTGAGCACAACACATTTCTCCCCATCAATAAGCCTGGTCTTAAACTTGCCTCTCATCATGTTCACAAAAGCAGTTTGATCCTGCACGGCAGCAATTAAAAACAGTTAGATTCAGTCAGCCTCCCAATGAAGAAATGCATTTCCATTTTTACCTCTTTTGTTGGCAGCCTGCGCTTAAATTTATCATGCAGCTCAGTAATGTTCACCTGCCCTCCCTTCTCTGCTATGTATGCTCTCAGCTCAGTTTCACTGACAGGGCTAACATGGCTAGTTCCGGCCATTGAAGCCGATGGAGCTCCCGCTTCAATCTTCACCTTTCTCAGAGGTGCTTGTAAAATCGGTGAAGGCGATGGGGCAACAAAAGGGCTAACAGGGCGTCTTCCAGCCATTGAAGGCGATGGAGGCCTCGCTTGGACGCTTTCAGGCTTGACCATTCGAAGTGGTGCTGTTTGTATCGGTGAAGGCCTCGCTAGTAAGCTTTGAGTCTTGGCATGTCTAAAAAACGCTCCTTGTCTCGCTAAAGCCGATGAGCCCAAGACAAGAGCCCTGGCTTGTGCATTTTCAGCCCTGGCCTTGTTGAGAGATGCTGCTATCGATGAAGGCGATGGACCTAACACAATAGCCCTGGCTTGTTCAGTCCTGGCCTTTTTGGCAATTGCTCTACTTTCTTCAGTTACTTTTCTCTTGCCATTGCCTTGTTTCTTATCAGCAGCCTCCTTCTTAGCAGCTGTGCCGGGGTATAGAGGCGGCTTCTTTGCAGTTGGAGTCACCGCCGGATCCATAAACTGAAAATGGAACATTAGGTCGCATCAGAAGCCACATTACTTTGCATTTCTGGAAAACATGAAGGAATTAACTTACCTCAGCAGCAAGGTTTGAGTCAGGATCATTTAGCTCCCCGGCTCGTCCTAGTAGCTTCTTCAACTCCTTCCCTGATTTGCTAAGGCTCCCCTTGAAGGGCGCGGCCTCTCCACCTTTACCATCCTCTTCATCTTCCTCCTCCTCCTCCTCCTCGTCCTCGTCCTCATCCTCATCCTCATCATCCTACAAGCATCAAATGGCATGAGGCTTTCATGAGATGGATCATATAACAAGTTTTTGGCATCAAATGGCTAAGAAAAACTTACATTCCCGATTTCGGGAGGAGGGGGAATCTCAGCCTCCCAATGTTCGCGATCCTCGGGTCCCAATATCGCTTCATCATCATCAGTGAAGACCTCCTCATGCTCCCAGTCCTCACCTGAAAGAAAAAAACACAAATTATTCCATAATTAGCATACTTTCCCATTTTGTATGTACACAAAATCTACAAACACTGAAGGATGGTTAAATAGAAGCTCACCAAAGTCGGGAATGTCGCCTCCTGGACCTTCCTCACCATCATCATCGCCGCCTTTTCTGTTGAGCCCGAGCCTTCTCTTCCTGTCTTCCTCTTCATCTTCGTCTTCTTCTTCAGCCTTATCAGATTCATTACCAGCTTCTTCTTCTTCATTGCTTCTCCTACCATTTCCAGCCCCGGGCTCGCCTTCTTCATCTTCATCAGCAGCTTCACCAAATGCTGCAGGCCCATTCTTGGCAGACTTCATCATCCACCTCTCATATCCCTCAGCAGATTTCTTCCGGTGCCTCATCTTCTCTTCCGCTTCTTCTAGAGTTAGCTGATTGTACTTGACATCTTTGTTAAAGTTGTACCTGAAACCACCAAGCTTATATAAGTTGAGACATGCTAAGCAAAGTTCGAAACAAGAACATTTCCAGTTATATATTACCATGATGCTACTGGGGTGGCTTTAAATTCATCCCCTTCCTTCACAAGGACGAAGTAATTGGAATTCTGGGTGCCCTCGATCGCGCCTTTATAACGAGTTTTTTCCACATCATTCTCCAAAATCCAGGGTTTATCCTTGAACTTTTCCTGAGAATCAAAACAAAAAGCACAATCTGACTCATAAGTCCAGAATCAATAACACAGGATTGTTAATAAGAATCAAAAATCTTTCTTCACTTATCACATAGAATTCAATTAAACCATCAATTCTACAAAATCATTGCTACAAACACAATTCCAGAAAGGGGGATGAATCGAAACCCTAGATTAAACAGATCTCATCATATATATCATACATGTTCCAAAATCACATAACCTCGTACAATCAGTCAACTAAATTCAATCACCACATCAATTATACAAAATCATTGCTACAAACACAATCCCAAAAAGGGGGCCGAATCGAAACCCTAGAATATTAAACAGATCTCATCATATATATCATACATGTTCCAAGATCACATAACATCATAGAATCAGTCAACTAAATTCAATTGCCCTGTCAATTCTACAAAATCATTGCTACAAACACAATCCCAAAAAGGGGGCCGAATCGAAACCCTAGAATATTAAACAGATCTCATCATATATATCATACATGTTCCAAGATCACATAACATCATAGAATCAGTCAACTAAATTCAATTGCCCTATCAATTCTACAAAATCATTGCTATTGACTCAATTCCAAAAAGGGGGCCGAATCGAAACCCTAGATCAAACAGATCTCATCATACATCTTCAAAAATCACATAACCTCGTACAATCAGTCAACTAAATTCAATCACCCCATCAATTATACAAAATAATTGCTACAAACACAATTCCAGAAAGGGGGCCGAATCGAAACCCTAGGTCAAACAGATCTCATCATATATCTTCAAAAATCACATAACCTCGTACAATCAGTCAACTAAATTCAATCACCCCATCAATTATACAAAATCATTGGTACAAACACAATCCAGTCCAATCGGAAACCTAGAAATAAACAGATCTCATCATAAGTTTTCCAAGAGAACATACCCTCATAGATTCAGTGATCATCTGGCGCCCCTGCAAGCCATCCTTCTCCATAGTCCATTTCCCCTTCTCATCCGTAAAATCGGGCAATCCCGATGCGAACTTTCCGATCATGTGTCTCTCCTCGCTACAGGGATTCAGGAAGACGCCGAGCTCCTGAAAATCAACCAACAGATCAATCATGAAACCGGCCAAAAACATCATGAAATCATAAAATCAAGCTACAGATAGAATGAGATCAAATGGCATACCTTAATCACTCGTTCTATCTGAGCCCCGCATACGCTGCAATCGGCCTTGCTCGTCGCTAGGTTTTGGCCGCAGGTGAGACAGACGGTGAGGTGCTTGCACTGAGTTCCGTACAGCTCCTCCGACGAGTTGCAGTAGTAGCAGCTCGACTTCAACACCAAAACCGGCTCCATGGCCTTCAAGTTTTCCGGCGAATTTCCGGTGACTATCTGGGGGTTCTTTGGGCGGGAAATGGAAATTTTGTGCTCAGAAAAAGATAGGGAATTCTCTGTGATGGAAAATGGTATTTATAGGAGAACGATAGTTAGTCACGTGAGTGTCTCGTGACCAAAGAGGTACCTTTGTAATCTGATTTTATAAATGATTTGTTGACCAGATTTTATATATTTTGGTCACAAAAGATTATTTTCTGTTATCTCTCTAATAAATACATATTCTTACGTTATTGTTATTAATGTGATGAAGAAAAATCAAGATATTAGGTGGAAGGTGAATTGTTGTGCGGTACAACTATAATTTGGACTTATTTACTTTTTCTAAATAGATTCAACAAAATTTAAGGAAATTTGTAATTAAATAATTATCTAACTATATTGGGGTGATATCTTTGATGCCCAAATTAAGATAAAATCAATGGCTACATAAATTAGTGTGATTCAATTTTGATGAATAATGAGTAATGTTTTATATGAGTGATGATTTGATTATGTAATAAATTAATTAAAAATAATCTATTTGGAGTGTTTTTTTTCTATGAAAATTAATGAGATTGAATCGTGACGGTCTGTTTTCCATAACTTATCTAAATTAGTTCAATTTTGATGAAATTCAACTTAATCTAGTCCAGTTCAATAAAACAATTATATTAGACATAGATCCAAAGTGGATGGTAAATAGTATTGCGATCCAACTGTAATTTGGCATTTTTAAATATGTCCAAATTGATTTAGCAAAATTTAAGGAAAATTTATAAATTAAATAATTAACTATAATGGGTGGGTGATATCTTTGATGCCCAAATTAAGATAAGATCTGTGGTCTAATAAACTAGAGTGATTCAAATTTGATGAATAATGAATGATATTTTTCATATGAGTTGTTATAGTATGTAATCAAATTAATTAAATATGATTTATTGGAATGTCATAGTTAATGGGATAAATTGTTTTACTTGTGTAGTTCAAATATAATAGATTGTTTCATATGGACAATTTATTTTTCTAATGGCATAAAATAAACTGAATGACATTGTTATTTTATTTGTCTAGTTGAATTCTTGCATATTCTTATGGAAATAAATGGTTAGGTGAATTAATGCGATCCAACTAAGAGTGATTTTTATCGATAAACTCTAATTTTAAAAATTCTAGATCAAAACTGATGGTCAAAGATATTAACGTCATCAAAGATTATGAATGATATTGTTTTAATTTGAACGGTTACAAGTCATGCCATATGTACAAGGAGTGACTTATTTTGTGCAAATTCTCATCAAAATTAACAAATTCAAATTGATTGTCACATAAGCACACTCAACCCAAAAAAGTGGCCAATTTAATTCTCAAACAATGTTTATCAATTATAATAGATTGTTTCATATGTACAATTTATTTTTCTAATGGCATAAAATAAACTGAATGACAGTGTTATTTTATTTGTCTAGTTGAATTCTTGCATATTCTTATGGAAATAAATGGTTAGGTGAATTAATGCGATCCAACTAAGAGTGATTTTTGTCGATAAACTCTAATTTTGAAAATTCTAAATCAAAATCGATGGTCAAAGAAATTAACGTCATCAAAGATTATGAATAATTTTGCTTTAATTTGGACGGTTACAAATCATGCCATATGTACAAGGAGTGACTTATTTTGTGCAAATTCTCATCAAAATTAACAAATTCAAATTGATTGTCACATAAGCACACTCAACTCAAAAAATGGCCAGTTTAATTCTCAAACAATGTTGATCAATTATAATAAAAAAATTTATATGGACAATTTATTTTTCTAATGGCATAAAATAAACTGAATATCAATATTATTTTATTTGTCTAGTTGAATTATTGCATATTCTTATGGAAATAAATGGTTAGGTGAATTAATGCGATCCAACTAAGCGTAATTTTTGTTGATAAACTCTAATTTTAAAAATTCTAAATCAAAATCGATGGTCAAATAAACTAACGTCATCAAAGATTATGAATGATTTTGTTTTAATTTGGACGGTTACACTTACAAGTCATGTCATATGTACAAGGAGTGACTTATTTTGTGCAAATTATCGTAAAATTAACAAATTCAAATTGATTGTCACATAAGCACACTCAACCCGAAAACTGGCCAATTTAATTCTCAAACAATGTGGATCAATTATAATAGATTGTTTTATATGGACAATTTATTTTTTTAATGGCATAAAATAAACTAAATGGCAGTGTTATTTTATTAGTCTAGTTGAATTCTTGCATATTCTTATGGAAATAAATGGTTAGGTGAATTAATGTGATCCAACTAATTAAGAGTGATTTTTATTGATAAACTCTAATTTTGAAAATACTAAATCAAAATCGATGGTCAAAGAAATTAACGTCATCAAAGATTATGAATGATTTTGCTTTAATTTGGACAGTTACAAGTCATGCCATATGTATAAGGAGTGATTTATTTTGTGCAAATTCTCATCAAAATTAACAAATTCAAATTGATTGTCACATGAGCACACTCAACCAAAAAAATGGCCAATTTAATTCTCAACCAATGTTGATCAATTATAATAGATTGTTTCATATGAACAATTTATTTTTCTAATGGTTTATTTTTCTAATGGCATAAAATAAACTGAATGACATTGTTATTTTATTTGTCTAGTTGAATTCTTGCATATTCTTATGGAAATAAATGGTTAGGTGAATTAATGCGATCAGAGTGATTTTTGTCGATAAACTCTAATTTTGAAAATTCTAAATCAAAATCGATGGTCAAAGAAATTAACGTCATCAAAGATAATGAATGATTTTATTTTAATTTGAACGATTACAAGTCATGCCATATATACATGGAGTGACTTATTTTGTGCAAATTCTCATCAAAATTAACAAATTCAAATTGACGCTCACATGAGCACACTCAACCAAAAAATGGCCAATTTAGTTCTCAAACAATGATGATCAATTATAATAGATTGTTTCACATGGTTAATTTATTTTTATAATGGCATAAAATAAACTGAATGACAGTATTACTTCATTTGTTTAGTTGAATTTTTGCATTCTTATGGAAATAAATGGTTAGGTGTATTAATGCGATCCAACTATAATTTGTTGTCAATAAATTCTAATTTTACAAATTCTAAATCAAAAAATATGGTCAAAGAAATTAACGTCATCAAAGATAATAAATGTTTTTATTTTAATTTGGACGGTTACAAGTCATGCCATATGTATAAGGAGTGACTTATTTTATGCAAATTCTCATCAAAATTAACAAATTCAACTCAGGCCAAAAATGGCCAATTTAGTTCTCAAACGATGTTGATCCAACCCAATTTACTCGGGCTGGGCTGAATTGGGTTCGATCGGGTTCATCAATTTTCACAACCGAAATCCAATGAACCATTTCATAATAATAGAATTATAAAATAGTTCCATCAAATTATACATCCAACTGATATCAGACAATGTTAGCAAGCATTACAAGAGCTTAGTATCAGAACCTAGAAGCTGTTCAATGGTGGTGACTCAATCAGCTTGAAATCCAGAAACTCGTCGTCTTTCCAGTAGTCCTCATCCACTGGTTCCCAGACAGGAGAATCTGGTTTCCATTTCTGCTTCATGTTATCATCATTATCATCTTCACTCAGCTCCATTGGCATGTCTTCCATTTCTTCAAAATTCTTCACAGGGCTTCCCGGCTGAAATAGGAAAAAGAAACACGCAATTATTACATGACAATCATTAGAAAGGTGAGAGTGAAATGAAAGTTCCGACATACCTTCTTCAACTGCCCGGATCGATGGATCAGCAAAGAAGATCCTGATAAAAAAAGAGAATGTTAAGAGTTTATATAACTAACCATATAATGCAAGAGAAAGGTAGAAGAAATATGTTAGTACCATTGGTTAGTCCTATTGTTTCCAAGATGAAATCATAGTCCATGGTATTTCTTTGTGCTTTCAAGCACTCATCATGGTTGTGCGTAAATCCTTCATCCTTGAACACGAACGGGCTTTTCTTTTCAGCAACAACGCTGGTCTTTTTGGCTTGATTCTTGCCAGATGCATTCTGATGAGATGGCTGCTTGACAGTGTTTGTGAGATCACTGAGTGCTATTCGACCACCTGCTTTCCCTTTCTCCAAGTTCCTGAAAGAGTTCGGTTTACTTGCACCGAGATCTTTTCTGGCTGCACCAATATTCTTGGAATTTGATATGTCCACAAGTGCCCTCCTTCCTGTAACTGCTCCTTTCTTCGTAGACTTGGTGGGATCGACTTTTCTTCCCAGAACCGCCCCTGCAGAATATGCAAATTAGAGATGATAGAGTAGCCACAGTAGAGATTATGATAGAGTAATAGACGATACATTAATGTAAGTACCAGTAGAATGAAGGTTCAAATTCTGATCTTGAATCAATCTGTGAGCTGGAGTAGCCATTGCAGAAACCTGGAAAGTACGTAAGAAACAATACTCTACATTATAGTCGATCATCAAAGCACGAGAAAGTAAAAGATGAAATAAATGAGGGAGTGCAAGAAATGTGGCACAGCGATTATGGCACTGGACTTAAACTGATAATTTGAAACCTACACAGATTGCTAGGCAGAAAGTAAAATCATATGACACCACAAACAGTACAAAGGGTGAGACACGATTCTCTTTACATGTAAGTAGGGATCTTTATGGGCTACAAAATGCTCCTTCGTGCCCACCTAAAGCCTACAAATTCTTTTCTGTCCACATTTACAGCAAAACACATCTTAAGTGCACTGCCAAGAATTAGGACATTTCCAAGTAATACATACATTATGCCATTGCCTAGTCGAAAACATAAGAACCAAGCACACTGATGTTTAACTGCTCGGGACCTATAGGCACATGCATATCCCATGAACACATAAGAAAAGTTATAGAACAAAATCCAAACCAACCATCTGCGAAAATCAGCATTGGAAACAAAAATAGTCTACTATCCGCCAACCACGCCATCATATTAGACATACTGTACACTAGAAAATCAACTATCACTCAAAAACGTTCCACGGACAAAGTATGCATCAAGAACAGAATCGGCACAAACTGCGTCTTGCAAAATTATCAACTACTCCACCAGCTACCAAGTATAAAACTATGCCTTCTACAAAAATTCGCAAATATATCGAACATATAAAGCCCCATAACGCTTCAGCACAAGCCAGAAAAACCAGAAAACCCGAAGGGCCAGAAAAAAGAGGACTTTTTACACATTTCCCCTCAACAACATAACAGCATTGAACCCAGATCTTTGTAATTTCGCAGAAGATTAAATTAGGGTTAAGGAACAGAAAAATCCCCAAATCAAATAAAATTGCTCCGATAAACATATTTACAGACACAATCCTTCATCAATCATGATAATAACTATCATAATATGACTGGAGAAAATCATTCTTACTTTACCAGAGAGTGAAATGCTCAGTTTGCTCAGGGTTTGGATTGCTCGCCGTCCTTCTTCTTCGGATGATTCTGCAACTCCTAGAAACGATTTTATTTTCTGGGCTCTTAGATCCTCGCTTTCCTTGATGTTCTTGATGGGTTTGGTGGAAGTGATGGAGTGATTAGGGATATCGATTTATTGACGTTCTTTAGGGTTGGGTTCCAACGGTCATCTCCTGGAAGTGGGGAAGTGGGACATATAAATATACAGTAGGAAATGGGCTGAAGGTGCTACCGAGCATTTGTTGCAAAATGGTGGAAGTATGGGCTGAGATGCCTTCGAGGATTTGGTCATTACCAGGCCCATTACACCCCTTCAACTTTAACCTCAATTACTAATTAAATGCTTCTTATGTGGTTGTAAGGAATAAAGAAAAAGTACATTAATGGGTAAAATTAACCTAACATGGCTATTAGTGGAAAGTATGAAAGTGAAATGAATATACAAATAGTTTTTTAAAAAATAAACATAATTTTCATTTATTAGAAACTACAAGCTAAACATAAATCCAGAAACCTTACTAAATGAAAACAAACTAGACTTAATTAGACATTACGCTACTAGGAGAGCATTCATTCTCCTTAGTCGGGAGAAGGGAGTTTGATAGCATGTTTGCAGACTTGACCCCCTCCTCATGTGTTTCCTTCCGAGTTTTGTCGGGTGATGAGTATCTTCGCGACTTCGTCCTCGCATGACACGATACATGAATGTTGAGCAATACCACGGATACACTCTAGTTTCAACAATTTTAAAACTTCATGCTACTAGAAGGGCATTCATTCTCCTTATATGGGAGCACGGAGTTTGAAGATACAAACAGATAAATATAAAGATTAGTGTATTGGTTTAGTTTAGTCCATTTTAGTTAAAACAAATATATATAATTTCATGAACTTTAGGTAAGTTTAGTTATACTACTTCTATTTTCAGTGCATTGACTTTCACTTCAATGAAGTTTGATTCCAACCAGTTCAATTTAGTTCACTATGAAATAAACACATAACATATGAACACATAAACAAGAAAATATAAATTTAAGATGAAATAATGAAAATACTAATCTTCTCCATATTTTCAATATAACTGAATAATACAGTAACAAATTGTAATAAAATAAATACATAACTGACATCGAACAATGAAAAATAATTGAAGATATAGTTCATATGGTAACAAAATGGAAATGAAATGTAAGGTAGTGGGAAGTGAGTAACAAAATTTTACAATGTTGTTCATAGTAAAGTAGCTTTATAATTGTTAATAGCAAGAAGGAAATGATAATGAGATGCACAAAATCATAATAATAATGTAACACAATAATTCATCAAATAAAAAATGTTAATTCCCATAGTAGTTGAAAGAGGTAGGTAGCAACATTTTCACAAAAAAATAAAAATAAATAAATAAATAAATAAATGCTCATACTAGTATTACTATCATATCAGTACTGAAAGAAGTCTAGAACTAAAATTGTTCCCCAGCACGTAATCTAGAAGCATTTTACGCTCCAAAAGATTGTGATTATCCCCTAATCCCCCGCTACAAATATCCCCCCCAAACAATCATTCATTCCCTCTCACTCTCTCTCAGCTCCATCCCCGCTGCAACAATGGCACTCAAATCCTTCCTCGAAATCGCCGCCGACTCTCACTTCCCGCTCGAGAACCTCCCCTACGGCGTCTTCAAGCCCACCGCCGCCGCCCCTGCTCGCCCCGGTGTCGCCGTCGGAGACTATGTCCTCGACCTCTCCGTCGTCTCCGCCGCCGGACTCTTCACCGGACCGCTCCTCAGCTCCTCCGATTGCTTCCACCAGGTTATGCAACTGATTTCGTGTTCTTTTAAGCGTGTTCAATTTTTGCTTACTTTTGTGTGAGCAGGCTAATTTGATTTCGTGATCTTAAGTGTGTTAAGTTTTTGCTTAATTTTGTGTGTGGATGATTTGGTTAGTGTTTTTCCTTCGATCAGGTTAATTTGATTTCGTGATCTTAAGTGTGTTTAATTTGTTGTGTAGCTGAATTGATTTGTGTTTTTCCGAAATTTGATTGAGCAGGCTAATTTGAATAAGTTTGTGGAGCTCGGAAGACCTGCTTGGAAAGAAGCTCGTGCTACTTTGCAGAAGCTATTGTCTGGTGAGATTACAGAATTTTATCTCGTTTCATGATATTTTACATGTTAAACAACTGAGCGTAGATTGATAGTTTTGAACGAGCTGTGACTAGTTAGAGGAACACGATTATTTGTGTGGATTTATTGTTGTGAATAATGGTTATTATCTGAGGAGTACTGTCGTAGTTCAAAATTACTATGGTTATATTATATTAGAGGAACACGTTTATTCGTGTGGAGCAGAAGGGGGTACTTAGATTTAAACTTTTAATTTATTGTCGTGAATTAGCGGTTAGTTATTATCTGAGGAATGGTGTTGTTGTTGTTGTTGTTGTTGTTGTTGCAGAAACTGAACCGTCCTTGCGTGATAATGCAACTGTAAGGTCGAGCGCTTTGCTACCGATGGTAGGTTCTTTGTTTATAAATATATACGTTTGGGCTGGGATCAGTTGAGTTTCGTGTTGAGGCTGTTTTGTTGGATTTGTGAATGGCATTGTAGGACAAGGTGCAGATGCTTGTTCCTATTGCGATTGGAGATTACAGTGACTTTTTCTCATCAATGCATCATGCGAGGAATTGCGGGCTTATGTTCCGAGGTCCACACAACGCGGTCAACGCCAACTGGTACGTGATGTGGCAAACTTTTCTTTCATTTTCTGATGAACATACGAAACAAATTTGTTATTGATCAACAGTTTTGCTTTAGAAGAAAAAGGAATGTAGAAGTTAGAGTAAATGTTTGATTTCATTTATTGGAGGTACTCCATTTGATATTCGTTTTTGCAGGTTTCAGCTTCCAATCGCATATCATGGAAGAGCCTCGTCTATTGTCATATCTGGCACAGACATCATTAGACCCAGGTAACCATTAGAGTCACTCAGTTTCCCCTTAAGTATGCGTGTTTCAAGTGCTGTCCTTAAGTTGTTAGGCCTCTCTTGTAACCAATATGTATAATTATTTCACATTTTCATATCTTGCTTCAGAGGACAAGCTCAGCCTCCTCCTGACAACTCTACACCTTATTTTGGACCTTCTCGAAAGTTGGACTTTGAGTTAGAAATGGTAAGCAGCTGCAGACTGTTTGCTTCCTATCCACTGTTTTATCTGTCCATTGTGAAGTAAGCTTTAGAGTGTGAGCATCCTCATATGTGCAAACTTGTAGTACTAATCTAGATTGTAGAAGCTAA
Source organism: Sherardia arvensis (assembly GCA_948330725.1). NCBI lineage: Eukaryota > Viridiplantae > Streptophyta > Magnoliopsida > Gentianales > Rubiaceae > Sherardia > Sherardia arvensis. Next base: position 320,353 of record OX415236.1, on the reverse strand, counting down.
AATATGTTTATTGTGATATTTCACTTTGTTTGAATCTTCTTTAGCATGCTTCAAAGTGATTGTTACTAGGAGTTTTGTTTTACCATTTTTTAATCACGTCCAATCCTTCATTTGTTTCAGGCTGCTGTAGTTGGCCCTGGGAACGAATTGGGGAAACCTATTAATGTGAATGAGGCTGCTGATCATATATTTGGACTGGTTCTGATGAATGATTGGAGTGGTATGGATAATAGTCTTTGATTTGTTTCACCGACAGATTCTCATTTTTTTAATGCTAACTAACTGAACTATTTCAACAGCAAGGGACATTCAGGCATGGGAGTATGTTCCCCTTGGTCCGTTTCTTGGAAAAAGTTTTGGTAAGCAATTGTATTCCTTTTAAATACATCAAACTCTATGGAGACAATGTTACCAATTCCTCCAGTTGACTGTCCTCTTTTATGATGGCACCACTATATAAGTCTCAAATTTCTTTAATAGAAGTTTTTTCTTAAGGGCTTGTGTTTGTTTTCCTCAGGTACTACTGTATCCCCTTGGATCGTTACCTTAGATGCCCTTGAACCGTTTTCTTGTGTTGCTCCAAAACAGGTAATTTGTTCTCTCCGGTGCCTTGATCTTGAGAATCATTGAACTTGCCATGTGTGCTTGCTAAGAACCATAATGTTTATCTTGGACTCAGGACCCTCCTCCTCTCCCCTATCTTGCTGAGAATGTGTCGAAAAACTACGACATCAATTTGGAGGTAAGAATCCTGCATTTGTAAGATTCGTTTCTTTCATCAGTTAGGCAGATACATTGTTCTCCAATCTGTGAAAGTCTTTTATGTGCTTCCACATCAACAAAAAAGAAATGGACTAGTAGAGGTTATAGTGGCTTCTTTTCATTGAAAATGATTTACATTTGTCTAATGAAAATGCTAGGTAACTCTTAAGCCTGCTGGTCAAGAGCATTCACATGTTGTCACCAGAAGCAACTTCAACAACTTGTAAGGATCGATATTCGAACAACTTTACTGAACCTATTCATTACTCCCTTTGTTTACTTAGAAAATATAATTTTGTGTTGAATATTTAGCATCCTAAAGATTGATGAAAGTTGTTTATGAAACAGATACTGGACAATTACCCAACAACTTGCACACCACACCGTCAGCGGTTGCAACTTAAGACCCGGGGATCTCCTTGGAACTGGCACCATCAGTGGACCTGTAAGATTCTATTATTATGCCATCTGAACCCGTTTCGTTTTGGCCACTACAATAATGCCTATAATATATCTATCAGGAATCAGACTCACTGGGATGTCTGCTGGAACTGACCTGGAATGGCACAAAAACACTGTCTCTAGGAGGAACAGAACGCCGATTTCTCGAGGATGGAGATGAAGTAGTCTTGTCTGGGGTTTGCAAGGTTCGTGGATATATGCTTGAACTTTCTGTTGTACCTGATCTCGACTTATTGGAGCAATGACTTGAAACTGACACTTCCATCTTGCAGGGTAATGGCTATCTAGTTGGTTTTGGGACATGCTCCGGGAAGATTCTTCCATCGCCTTAATCATGAGATTGCACTGTTGTCCTCGCCTTCATCATCGGAGTATAGATGCTAGGTTCGAATAAAGTGGGAAGGGAGCATCTTAGTATGTGTAAGAAGGCTCATAAAGTGTAAGAAGATGTGTTTGAGGACGGAGTAGCTTAGCATTTCTTTGCTTGTCCAATTTAAACAATGCATTATTCATAATTGGTTAACGAAAATATGTAAAGGTAAAATAAAAATATGGGAAATTCCGTATTAGTATTAAAATTGAAGTTTTATTCCACGATTTATATAGGCGATGACAAATATGCTATAAATTATATACCGCTACTTTATGATATTGTTAATTTTTTTATGAACAAATTTAAAAATAAAGACTATAATATTTTTTTATAAACAAAAAAACTAGAATATTCAAGAAAGAAAGAAGGAGAAGATAAAGATAAAGAAGCTTAGCTCAAGGGCCTACACTCCACTGATTAACGGGCAAGCACCTGAAAACTTTCAAAAAAGCCAAAGCTAGTAAAAGCACCACCGCCAAACTCGCCACCGCCACCATGAAATCACACACCACCGCCGGAGATGATGATCACGCGCCGCCGTCAGCAGCCGCCGCTGTGAGAATCCAGGCGGCTTACCGGTCTCTCGTGGTCCGGAGGCTGGTCAAGATAATATCCTCAGTTAATTCCGCAGCAAGATACTGGGAAAGGCTCATCCAGCGCCAGGTTTGAAAGTTTCAGTCTTTCAATTCTCCGATCATGCAGTTTGTGTTTAGGATTATTGTTAATTTTGGATATTTCGTAGAAAATTTAAGCTCTCATATGCAAAGGAATTGCTCAAAAAATGCTCAAATTAATGAACTTTAGAGTGATTTTTATGTCTGTGAGATCAGGAAACTGTGTTTAAGAATTGCTAATTTCGGGCATCGTAGAAAATTTAAGCTCTCCTATTGAATAGATGTACTTAAAATACTGAAATGAATGAGCTCTAAATTGATTTCATGCCTGTTGGATCAGGAAACTGTGGATGCTGTGCGGAGCAGCGAGCGGGAGAGGATGAAGGTGAACGAAGCATTGATGGGACTGTTGTTGAGGTTGGATTCAGTGCCCGGTTTTGATCCCTCCGTGAGGGAGCTCAGGAGGCACCTGAGCCGGCGGATAGTGGGCTTGCAGGAGATTCTCGACGCTGTTTCAGACGCAAGAGTTCAGAGCTGGGACGGGTTCTTGCGGGACTGGGATGATGTGTTCACACTGATGGAGAAGGATATTTGTCAGACCAGAGGCGGTGGGGATGCAATGGAGAGATTCTGCGCCGAGCATCTTGGATTCCACTGCTTTCAGAGGTTTCTTCGCGATGAGTAACACCTGCTCTCATAGGTTAGTGAGTTATTGATTGTGGTTCTTTTTTGTACTTATGTCGAACTCGTGATTCTGAATTTTTGATGCTTTTTTGAACGACAAACTCGTGATAAGCTTTGATAGCAATTAAAGTTAAATACGAGTAAATTAAAAGACTAAAACTTTCTGTACATGAAGATTACGTCTAATAATTTTATAAAAAACAAACTTGATAATGATTAGAGGAATGGACAGGATATAGTAGTCGGGCTGATAAGCCTTTGGGACTTGAGAAATTCGATGAAGGCGAGAATTTCTGTACACACTTTCGTGTCGGCCTTGCTCTTCTTGAAGGGAGGGAAAAACAGCAGGAGACTGCTGCCTAGGAGGAAACCTAATGTTAGTAGCCTCGATAGAACCACAGGGAGATGAAATCTCCCGTTTAGGATTCTCTTGATCCCAATTTCTGCACTCACGGATGCGCCATGAAGGAGAAAGAAGCATGTGAGTTCTCCAGTTGGTTTCATCCGTCCAATGTAGTAGAGTATCAGTTCGTGCATAAAACCCGATGCCAGAAAAGTTGCCAAAGCTGCTGGAATCCGGGACCATTTCCTCCCTGCAATAGGATCGAATAAGGTTCTGACAGGATCATAGATTATCAGGCGCAGAGATTTAGATGCCATGATGTTCCATCTCCTCCCCCAAAAATCTTGCAATGAAGTAGCCAAGTACGGCTCATCAAACTGTGGCTCGATATCAATTTGCATCAAGGCTCGTGCCGTGACAGCAAAAATTGAAAGGATCAACTCTAGCGAGGTGTAGATTACTAGGCCATAGAGTAAGAACAACGTTGTTCGGTTTGGATGAACGTACCTGATTGCTAGCAATCCTATGACGAACAGCGTAAGCTTTGATGCATAGTTTAAGGTTGTTGTGTTGCCTTTCGAGGGCTTGGATTGTGGTCGAGGCTTTTCAATCGGTAAACAGGCCAAGGCAATGAATTGAAGCAACGGAACGGGTGGGTTGGATGATAGAGGGCCTTGGTCATACGCGAAGAGTATGAGCTTAAAGTTGGCGAGCCAAACTAGAAAAAAGGCAGTGGGGCTGCCGAGGCAAATGGAGGTGAGGTTGAGAGGTAGAATTAGGAATATACACGCCACCGGAAGTACCGCCAACGGCCGCCACCGGGTGGTGTGTTCTCCGACCGTGTGACAGTAACATAGGGAAGCTAAGGCTACAGCCCATACTGTGATAAAACTGACTATCTCGCTGTGATCATTATCATCCATGAAGCTGTGATTTTTCAGAATGCCAATGAAACTTGATTTTTGTTAGTTTATATATAACACCGTGAAATTGAGTTTTGATTCTTGATAGCTTTCTTTAATTGCTTGGTACAGCTTGATTAATATTTTCTAAGTTCGATGATGCAAGAAATAAGATTATACGTCCTTTTCTGCTTACAACGGGGTTATAGTTTATAGAGGTCAACTAACCTCGATTAGGACCAAAACATAAGACTGGTAGACTTTGAACAAGTATCGCTTTCTCATTTTCCATTCTGACTCCTTTTTTATATGCGACAGGATTGTTATATATTAAAAGCAGCGGTCTTTCTGTCGTATGGATGAAATGAAGGGATTCCGTGCTAAGCGTTTCTTGGTGATCAGAGACATCTGGTTTAGCTGATATCATTATGGTACTCTCTTACATGTTAAACTCTTCCCTACTTTTGATTATTGAAATGTACCATAGTATATAACATATAGCGATAAAAGGGAAACTGTAAGTAATAACGAAAACTGAAAGTGTATCACTTTCTTACACGATGAGCAAGTTATATTGAATATCGACTATTTATTTTTTCACTCTCGAGTTAGATAAATGGACAAGATAGATCACTCGGGCTAACAAGTCTACGGGACTTGAGAAATTCAATCAGGGCAAGAATTTCTGTACATGCTTTTGTGTCGGCCTTGCTCCTCCTGAAGGGAGGAAAAAACAGCAGGAAACTGCTACCTAGGAGGAAACCTAACGTTAGCAGCCTCGATAGAACCACAGGGAGTCGAAATCTCCCGTTTAGGATTCTCTTAATCCCCATCTCCACAGCCACAAACACCCCATGAAGGAGAAAGAAGCAAGTAAGTTTCCCCGTCGGTCTTAGCCTTCCAATGTAGTATAGCACCAGTTCATGCATCAGTCCCGATACCAGAAAAGTCGCCAAAACAGCCGGAACCTGGGACCATTTCCTCCCTGTAATAGGATTGAACAAGGTTCTGACAGGATCATAGATTATCGGGCGCAGAGACTTTGATGCCATTAGGTTCCATCTCCTTCCCCAGAAGTCCTGTAATGAAGTAGCCAAGTACGGCTCATCGAACTGTGGCTCGAGGTCAGCTCTCATCAGACCGCGCGCCACCACAGCCGCCACTGCGAGGATCAGCTCGAGGACGAAGTAGATTCCAAGGCAGTAAAAAACCACCTGTGTGGCCGGATGTGGATTTACATACCTGATTGCTAGCAGTACAAAAACCAAGAGGGTAAATTTCGACGCGTAGTTTAAGGTTGATTTTTGGAGTTTTACTGGTTCTTGAGAAGTCTTGATTGGTAAACAAGCCAGTGCTATGAACTGAGGCAATGGAAGTGGTTTCTCAGATGACAGAGGGCCTTGGTCGAAGGCGAACTGAATAAGCTTGAAGTTGGCTAGCCAGGCTAGGAAGAAGGCGGTGCCGCCACCAAGCGAAATGGTGGTGAGGTTGAGAGGAAGGGCTACAAATAAGCACACCACCGGAAGTATGGCCAGAGGTCGCCTGATGCCGCCGTCGGAAAAGGATTTTCCGACCAAGTGACAGTAACATAGAGAAGCCACTGCCGTGGACCAAACCATGACCAGGCTGGCTATCTCACCGTGATCGGAATCATCCATTTCGCAGAAGAATTCTGAGAAAAGTATTGATTCTTGCAGACAAGAATATGAATATGACTATGAATGTGATGGTTTTTGAGAAAGTCAAAAGAAGGCAGCTTGAGCTCTGTTTCTATACCGTTTGAAATGCAACTTATTGTTACAAATGTGATGACTTTTTCGTAAATTCGCTACTGTATGGTCCAATCACAGCCATTTGGCATAAACTGAAAATAGGTATCTTGTTATAAAAAATAAAAATAAAAATAAAGGTATTTCTGAAATTGCATTTTAATGTCACTTCTGTTTCACGTGTCTTCTAGAATAACCTTTCATCACTAAATTTTTTTTTAGAATGAACAACTTATAATTGTATTAACATTAGCGTCGGTGACCTGCGGCTTTTGAGATAATATTTTGTACAACTCGATGTATTCAATTATTATGTTACTGACATTAGACAATTATAGATGTTAAAACATTTAAACTCATGCTTTTGATCGTATTTTCACCGCAGAAATTCAGAATCGGTTTTACTCAGTTCAAATTTCTGAAACATTAATTTTCAACTCAATTCAGGTGTTTTCATCTTGTGTGTAATCAAATCAAAGAGATGATAAATTGACAATAGCAGATTATAGTGGGATACATGTTTGTTTCTGAAAAGACCAACGTACCCCGTTAAACAGGTTGGACCAAAAATATGATAAATTAGTGACAGCAATATCAAACCACACTCAATAAATGGGGAATTGATTAATCATACCAACTCTTATTTGCCTAACTACTCGACGTCCTGAATTCAATTGAATAAGACTGATATATATATATATTGGTTCCATTATTCAATGTCATTTGGTGGGTAGAAGGTGTGTGTGGCCAAATAAATTCCTTTATTTGGGAAAAAAACTACTTTAATTTTGACTTGGTTTTAGTTAGATGTAGAGGTTTTAAGAAGAATGCTGAACATTTCAGTCATTTCAACAACATTTCGATTGCGCATTAGCAATGGGTATATGCAAATATCAACTCCTTAATAGTTTTAGGTATGATAAAAAGTTTCAATATCATGAATTCGACCCTGTCAAGTTCAGCTGCTTGGAGCTGCTTGATAACTGCTAAAATTGCTTGGACCTGCTTGAGCTGCTTTATTATTTTGTTATTTATGGATGAATATTTGTATGTGGTTTAAATATAATTAGACAAGTTCAAATAAATAATATTTCATTAACAACAATTAAAATAACCTCTTTAGTACCTAAATTTCAAAACATTTCATTTCTTTTCAAAAAAATTTAAGTCGGATGAAGTAAGCTGCTTGAGCTGCTTAATTGGGACATACTAATTAGTTAACAAACCAACCAAATCAAACAAATTATATTCATCAGAAGTACTTGAGATAACATACTAATTAGTTAACATACATTTTTCATCATCAAACCACATAAGTTATTACGAATTCATCAAAGATCATTACAAACACATGGAATTAAAAGTGGAAAGACAAAGATGTTCATGAAGAACAGGTACATTTGCACTGAGCGAGGCATTTTTTGCAGTCAGCCAGCTTAGGATAATCAGAATTGCAGTCGCACTTTTTGATGCAGCTGGCTCGAGACGTGCCTCCCCAGAGGCACTTGGACATGCACCTCATGATCGGAACGCAGCCCGGGCAGCCGGACTTGAACCGGCCGGAGATGCAGCTGCTGCAGTCCTGGCCGTTGTCGTACGATGGACACGCCGTCACCACGCCGGAATGTGACGTCATTGCCACCAGCAGCATCATCGCCAGGGTTGCTACTGCCACTCCAGCCTTCATCTTGTTGAGAACAGATCTGGGTATTTTTTGTGTGTGTGTGTGGAGGATTCGTGAAGGTTTAAATGAATGCATTAGAGCTTTGGAAGTTGGAGTTTTTCTTGGGGTGCTCAATGCATTCAATTCATCATCTCATCGTTGACTACCAAGCAATTTTTTTAACATTTAAATTTGAGAAAAATTGAGAGAAAATTTGGACTTTTGATTTAGTGAAAGATCATTATAAAGCTTTTGCGAAATATAAGAATAAGTATTCAAATGTTATTATAAAGATCAAAACTAACTATTTGTTTAAATAAACATTAGAACTTCTTTAATTGAGCATGAAATCTAATGAGACGAAAATGTTTATACGATTTAAAATGATATTGCTCACTCTAATATATCAGCATATAAATCGAGAATTTCGTTGTCTTGGAGTTGAGTATAACGCGGAAATGTTTATATGATTTAAATATCGCTCTAAAATTTCTAGAGAAAGTTTATATTAATTATTTCATTGATATTTTGGACAACGCTAAGTAAAATATTAAACTGCGTACACGCACGCTTCGAGAAAAGGTATTCACGCTTCCTACACTATTTATTTACACCACATAATTTGTATTTTATTTTGTCCTACACTGATACAACGTGTGAAGACAATTAATTAATAATATCCCAGCCAATTTGTTGTACTAGAAAATGACATACTAGTAGTAGCTAATTAATAAGAATTGAGGTTTTAATTTATTACATAAGTAACGGGCAGGTAATATTGGCGGGAGAAACAAGGCGGCCATGCTTCACGAACTCAAAAAACGCAAGCGTCTCAGTGCACCCTTTCCAGTCGGCGCCGCCTCTCAAAAGCGGCGGGAAAAACAGCCAGAAGCTCGTCCACATCACAAACCCGACCGTCGCCGGCCCGGACACGATACCGGGTATTCGGATCCCTCGACTTTTCAACGCCCTCTTCGCCACCATCTCCGCCGCCAGGGCTCCGCCGTGAAGGATAAAGAAACACAGCACTTGCCCGTCCGGCGGTACTCTTCCGATGTTGTAGAACACCACCTCGTGCATCACGCCGGAGACCACAAACGTTGCCATCACCGCTGTGGCTGTGGCCCAACGCCGCCCTAGCGCCGCCGTTGAGATTGATTTGATTGGGTCGTAGACTGTTGGCCGGAGGATGTTGGAGACCATTAGATTCCAGCGCCGGCCCCAGAAGTCTTGTAGCGAGGTGGCGAGGTAGGGCTCGTCGAACTGAGGCTCCAGCTCTACACGCGCCGCCGCATGAACTACGGCGGCGATGGCGGCGAGGATGAGCTCCAGCATGATGTAGATGTGGAGGCAGTAGAAGAATAGGATCATCTTCTCCGGGATGACATTCTTGTACGTGTAAACCTTGCATAAAACACAGGTTGACTTAAATCAGTTCAGTTCAATTCGATAAAAATAATTTAATAAAATTTTAATAGATTTGACTATACTATTTTACAACATATAATTTTTCAATTCAAATCAGTTCAACAAAAAAATTAGTTCGAGAGAATAGGACCTATCATCAAAGCATAAGTTTTTATAGGAGATATAATTAAGCTCCCTTCTCAACTTATCACTAAATTTGTCCAATTTAATTTAATTTAGTAAAAATACAATTTGAAGAACTTCTAATAAATTAGGTTATACTTAATGCATTAAATTTCATTTCAACCTAATAAAAAATAAGCTTAGAAGAACAAGAACTAATTTTGTATAAAGTTGATGGAAAAAAGGGTCAATGTCATAATACCTTGATACACAGGGGCATGATTGCAATTTTAATCACGGATATGATAGCTGACGCCCGTTTCTTTTTCATGTCGGTCTCCGCCGCCTTGATCGGAAAACAGCCGGTGGCGATGAATCTACCGGTGGAGGACGGCGGCGGAAAGAGAGGGCCTTTGTTGAAGGCGAAGAGGATAAGCTTGAAGGTGGCGAGCCATGCGATGAAGAAGCTGGTGGTGCCGCCGAGGTAGATGGAGGTGAGGTTGAGAGGGAGGAAGAAGAAGAGGCACGCCACCGGGAGAATGGCCAGGAGTCTGCCGGAGCCTTGCCGGAAAATGTCGCCGGCTCTCCGGCAGTAGTACAGAGAAGACAAAACCGTCGTCCATACGAGAATAAAGTTGTTTATCTCACCTTCCATGGTTCTTATTTTTTTCAAATTGTCAAAATTCAGAATCACTCGTTTTCTAAGAAAGCATGTTCATGCGTGGAAAGCGAAAAATGTTGTGCTAGTCTGTTTCCAGAAAAGTCCGAACAAATATATAAATGATATATCCACTCTTTCCTATTTAAGAAAGCCTCTTATTACTAATTTTAGTTTTATATAAAGCAAAGTTTTTTCAAAGATTGACTATTTTAAATATTATTGAAATTAGTCTCAAACGATACATTTTTGTATTACTATATCTGATTCAATCAAATCAGCATATTTGATTTTTCACACTATCCAACACATATCTTGACCAACCGTATCTTTATTTACTTATATTACCGAAAAATAAAAATTTGATATTTGAATACTCTATGTCGCAATTAAGTTAACGATACCAAATATGATAATATTCATAATTATATTTCTATTTAAATAAGCGGTCAAAATTTTAAAACAAATAGTGTCAAAAAGTCAGAGTGTATATTAGGCTGAGACGGAGGGAGTATAACATTGACCATTTAATGTAAACATACGGTAAAACATATTTTAATTTAAAAAATCAAGGAATTTCATTTTGAAATTTTATTTAACAAAATATACAGTTCAAATTTAAAGGTAGAATATATAAGATAAAATATATTTAAAACGTTCGTGAAAGATTAAGAAAATTGAAAATTTATATAATTTTCTCTATGATAAATTGAGTTATTATTGTGTACCATGTAGTTAATTAAAAATGAAAATTTCATTTTGGTCTCATGTGAAAGGCAGCCTCAAGACATCTTGTTTTGTTGATTTTTATGTGTCGATAATTCATAATTCTTAATTATTTGTTGAGATATATGTATATATTAGTCAATCACTATATAGAAAAATATGATCATTTTAATAGTTATTTTAATAAATTTCAGTGATTATTAACTTTTCAGGACCTGTAATATTTGTTGGAATGTTACATCCAACATGTCACTTGCATTATCATAAAAATTGTGTACTCCTATTAATATATATTTTTATTATAAAAAAACTAAAATATTTTTAGTGAATTATTATAGGATGAAAATTAAATAAAACCGAAGGTAGGTGAGATGTCGAGGTTATCGTGATACATGATGATCAGTTACAGTGTGAAGTGGAGCCATATATGCATTGACTCATTATTATTCCGAGTGGCTGGCCGGTGCACCAAAACTTCCGACTAATTAATCGCCACAACTTTTATTTTGATCCCGAATTATGAACATATATTTAATTAGCATACGAAGCAACATTAATTTCAGGGGAAACTGATCAAGGCGTTTGCAGTGCCGGTACTAATTACGTAGGAGCAGTTGCGGAACCAGAAAATTATTCTAGTGTAGACTCAGTGGCTTGAGCGCGAAAGTTGGAGGCCGGAAAGACTCGTCGGAGGCCGGAAATGTCCAATTTTTACCGGAGAACAGTAATATATAGGTTGTGTTTTTAATTTGCTTACCTGCGCCTCCAAGTGGTTCTGCTGTTGTGTGGGAGCATGAATCGAATATTTTTTAAAATGATTTTGATAGTGGATCTGGAGAAATTTAAATTGTCTGTAACGAAAATCGATTGTAAAAAGGAACTTTATAACGTAAAGGAGAAAATGAATTAACATTAATTAAAATGATGTGTATTTTCAAAAGATGATGGGTTGTTATAAAAAATATATAATAAATCTGACTTTTTTTGTACAATAGTGAGGCTCTATTTTAATTCAGTTTTTAAGATTTGAACCGCAAGTTTCACTTAAATTGTTGTTAGGCCGGACGTGGACGTCTGCAAAACAATAGAATATGAAGGAATTATAAAATTCTAGAGTTTTAAGTGAATTTCAATTATAATTCACTATGTTTTTGCTCGTGACATCGCAAAAATGCATGAACCTTTTATTGTTATTGAATGCGGAGAAATGGAAGAAATGGACCGCCGCTGCAAACATGCATGAACCTTTTATTGTTATTGAATGCGGAGAGGAAGTAACTCACTTCAACATTATATCTCATGCCTCTACACTCCCACATCTTTCCTTAAGAACAAGAGATCACGACAACGCATTTTCTCTGTCTTTTGATATTGAAATCCTATATGCTATCATCTTAGATTTCCGCCCTCAAAGAATAGAGATTGAAGATTTGGATCGGCACAACTGTGAACTCCCGAAACTGGGAAATTGATAACTGGGAAATCAGAAAAAATAATTGCTTCTACTTGAAACTAAATTATGAATTGGTTTCCGTTTTGGATTTGAAAATTTTGGATACCATAAATATAAACCTAGCGTATTTGTGTCTGATGTTAAGTACTGATAGGAGCAACCAGCTTGTTGCCAATGTAGTTGCGTGTGTGTTTTATTTATACATATTATTGAAGTTTGTTAATTAGTCTTTCAAATAGTTTATTTTAAACGATCAGTTTTTTTTTTTTTTTTTTAAAGAAAACATTACTTTTCATCGTTCTGAAAAACGTCCAGAATCATTTGAAATAAATCTAGGAGGAGATGTCCAGGAATTGAATAACAAGCCACTCGACTTAGCAAAGTTAGCAAAAACATGAGCAACAAAATTTTGGTTTCTAGAAACCCGAAAAATGAGAAGCAATAATCAACTGCTGAATGCGACGAACTGGTTCATGGCGCAGTATGATTGATAACCATATTAAGAACTATAAATGCATCACCAAAAGATTTTGAACACACGGCTTAATTGTTATCTTGAACACACACCAAATGCATTAAAATTGATAACTCCTAATCACACCATACTAAAAGAAGATAATTTCTTTGTTTGCTATTTACTTTCGGTAATTTTTGTGTTATTTTTGTAATTTTAGTCAAGTGGTAATTTTTTCCCTACCCTAATTTTGGTCCAATTAAAAAAAAATTGGACCAATTTTTTGGTATACAAATTTGGTATCAGTTCGATTAATAATTTTGGTTATCTAGACCGCCGTCGACCCCCCGAAAAACGACTAGATCATCTCCGGGATGGCGATATTGGATACGATGGTTTATGAAGACCGTATCACCGGAGATCAAATTCTGAGAATCGAGTCTTCGCGGATCCGCGAGGAGGTTATCAAGGGAATGGTATTCAAAGTTGAAAGCCAGACGATTGGATTCTTTGAGAAGATGCGACAGTACGGGATGTTGACAGAGGAGGAATACGAGGAAGAACGTGAGCACGAAGGTAAAGTCGTCGACCTCGTCTCGTCCTGTTTCGTTGAACTGGACGATTTCAGCGAGGATGACTTGGAAGAATACCTGAAAGGATACATGGAACGTCTGAAGCCGAGGTTGAAGCCGGAGGAGTTTACGTTTGCAGAGAAGAACCTGGGACTTGTCAAAGATTATATCATTTCCAGAATCCAGATGTTCATTCGTGCGCGCCTTTTGAACAAAGATTATGAAACTATTCGGGTGTTTTGGCTAAACTTGTTGCTCATTTGTGTGCTTTATTCGGGTGACCGGTCTGTGTTTTGGCTAGTTAAGAATAACCTTCATATAGCTGTTTGATGTTAGATTTGTGTATGATCCATTGTCTAGCAGGTTTTGCTGTTGATTGAATTGTAATGTCTTTGCAATAAAAAAATATCTGCCAAACTTGACATTTCAACAAGTACATCAAATATTCATAAGACTAATCTGATTAAGTAGAGTTGGAAGCTGGAATAAAAATCAGAGCTCTAGTGACATCCTTAACAAAGGCACCGACCGCCGCGTACTCCTCAAACGCCCTGACGTCAGCGTCCGTCCTCAGCATCTCCGGCAGGAACAACCAAAGTCCGGTCCCCATGACGAACACAAACACCAAACTCGTCCTGACAAACCTCGGCATGCGCCACCGCTCTCCGACGAGTTTCTTCACCACGATCTCCACCGCCAGGGTGGCGCCGTGGAGGAGGAAGAATCCGGTGACTCTCCATGTTGGCCGCCGCCGGCCCATGTAGTAGAATATCAGCTCGTGCATCAGGGCCGACACCGCGAATGTGGACATCACCGCCGCGAGTGGGGCCGCTTCCCGTCCCACTGCCTTCTCCGACAAGTAATGGACCGGGTCGTAGACAGTTGGACGAAGGACACGTGTCACCATGATGTTCCATCTCCTTCCCCAGAAGTCTTGCAGAGAGGTGGAGAGAAGCGGTTCATTGAAAGTCGGTTCTAGCTCTGCCCCGAGTAGCACCCGCGCCATCATGGCCACCGCGGCGAGGATGATCTCTAGGGCAAAGTACATGTGGAAGCAGTACATGATCCATACGAAAATCGGGTGGAAATGATGATTGTAGTCGTAAAGCTTGATCATCGATGCGAGGAGGAATCCTTTCACTGTGTAGTTCAACAATGTGCCTGTTTTTTTCGCAAAAGCAGTCTCTCTATCTATATGATCCCGACCCGGATCAACAGAGACAGTCTTTCTGTCTGTGTTGACCCGGCCTACCTGACCCTTACCGCTCTCCCTGATCGGGAGGGAGGCGAGGGCGAGGAAGCGCGGGAGAGGGAGGGTGGGGTCGGAGAGGGGGCCACGGCCAAAGGCGAGCATGATGAGCTTGAAAGTGGAGAGCCATGATATGAAGAAGGCGGTGGTGATGCCGAGGTGGAGAGAGTGTAAGTTGAGAGGGAGGAAGATGAAGAGGCATAATACGGGGATGAAAGATATGAGCCTTGGCATGCCTTTTGGTATGTTTATGGATGTTCTTGTAGTCATGTAACAGAAGGTTACGGAGATGTAAACGCAGAGCCATACCTTGAAGAAAGTCGATATTTCTCCGGCCATCCAGTACAGAATCACGCTCTTGAGGTCTCTCTGATGCATGCTTTCCATTGTCAAAAGGACTCAAAGCTTTGTTGCAGGTTGAAGAGTGGACGAAAATGGGGATTAGTTTGAAGATTCTGAGAAACGCCACCTTTTGTCTTTATAATATTGGTGGAGGATATTGAATAATCTTTCTGGTGTAGAAAATTTGGCAAGAAAAATATTCTGGATCGTGTTTCATGCTTATTTGATAGTTGTGATTACATAAGAACAAAAGAGTCATAGTCAGAATCTAAGCAAATTTAATTCAGTGGGGCTTCTTCTGAGAAGACTGAAGAATGCAGTTCTGAAACTGCACCACCACATAAATTTATCAGTGTGCTGAAATCGAATACAAGCAGCAGCACACAGGAATCTGAAACCAGGTTTCCAGATGCCACGAAGAATATGAAACTTTAAAAAGGGAATACAACATAATATGATCCCAACAAAAAAGCAGCAGAGCGGGATTAAAGCCCCGATATGCAATAAATAATTCATTCTTTACACTGTCAAGATGTTCAAATTGGGAAACCAGAGGAGAAATGGATGGATATGAGCCTAAGTGTTAAGTGATGCAACTGAAAATATGCACAAATACAGACTCCCGATATGACAATATCCCAGAATCAAGTGTAATACCTCATGCTAGATTTAAACCAAAATTCCAACACATGATATCTAACTCCAGACTACGGACTCTGCTGCTGCTGTTCATAGATCTGCATATAAGCTTCCGAGAGTGCAACCATCTGGGGAAGGGTCTCCGAGACGTGTAGGTCTTGCATTTCGTACCTACAAGAAAACAGCAGAGATCAAATTAAGTTAGAGTGCTGTAAAGATTATGCAAGGGGTAAAAAATAATCTCATGTTTAATCATGTAGTTGAAAATTACCATAGCTCTTGTGATTTCCTCTGCACAAACACTCGGTAGGTACCTTCGCCAGGTTTACCATCATGAACCATGTTGGCAATCAAATCATACTTGGTCCCAAGTTTTTCTTTGCCTTTCGGTGCTGGAAGAGGAATGTAGTCCTTGAGCTCTAAATTCTTCACCGGGAAATTGACTATAAATGAAAGTAAGCAGATATGGTTAATGGATACCCTAGAGAGATGGTGGAATAAAAGCAAAGACTTGACACAAACTATCATTGCATGTATCCATCCAGACAGACATTTGGGGCATCAGCTAATTAGTTGTTGATCCAAAAACATGGCAGGGAAAGGGAAAAATACAGTATAGAATATGTAAAACAATTTTGTTGATGACATACCTAGGGTGGGGTTTTTCTCTACAAAGAAATTGTTCTTTGTGAACCGGCGCATGTGAAGTATCATGTACCGTGGCAATTTAGTCACACGATACTTCATCCTTGCCATCCTAGGTCGCACCACTTCTGTCACCGTCTCACCATCAAACTTCTTCAAAATGTTAAAAAGGGGAACCTGAGGCAATTTCAGCAAATAAAGCAGTTAACAACACTATCAAATCACATACATCCAACAACAGTAGATTTTGTGGAATAGCAGACCGCGCAACGATCACAAGGCATTTAAAGCATTCAACACTCCAGTAGTCGCAGCCAAACCACTACATCGATCACGTGCCTTAGAATTTATAGATATTGACTACACTGGAAGTCCATGGAAGGTCGCAATCGCATATGACAATGACTACACTGTATTCTACACAGACCTGATGACTACACTGTATTCTACACAGACCTGATCAAGGCTATCTGATTTGGACTGCAACAATTTCATTTGGAAGCACAGAAACTCTCTCAGGAGTTGGAAGCAATACATGGAAATATGATAAAAAACCAAGAGAAAAATAACAAAAACATTGATTTATTGTCCAAGTTTTCGGGAAGTTCAGCGACTAGTTATCAATTAGCAAATGGAGTACATACCTGGGGAATGATGTTTTTTTCCATCACATCTTTGAATAGTGGGGGTGGTGGCAAGTCAAGGCCGAGCATCACGAATGGCATCCTGGTAGTTTCTGTAACAATCTTACTCGCTTCATTCCCAGCATCTCCATTTTCATTACTCTCAGTAATGGCTTGACTATGACCTTCCTTCACTACCTCCAACTCTCCCTATTAAGAGTACAAAGACCATAAATATATGCAAATAACAATCAACTAAAAAATCAATATCAAAGTTCAACAAAACTAACCTGAAAGCATTTGTGAATGATGCTGCTACCTTTCTTTGAAGTCTTGAGATCATTATGCAATGTACCAAGGAGCCATGACATAAACTCAACTGGGTCAGCACATTGTGTGGCTGTTTGAGCACTTTTCTTGTTGCCTTTCTTTACAGGGTCAGCTTGTTGCCCAATTCGAAACCTTTTGTTACTGGCTACCATAACTGCTTGCAAAAACTCATGAGGACTAACCTACAATAACAGGAACATTACAATAAAATCCTTGAACAAATAACATATCCTCACGGCAAAAAAAACTTGATCCATACCTGGCCCTTGAAGTTTCTAGCATGCCAAATCTTTCGTGTAAGCTCTCCAAACCGCTGAACAAGTTGGGACTTACTGTGTTGATAGTTCTCGGGGATAAGAAAGAAGTTCCTCAAGGGAGTAACTCTCATCAAGGATTGGATAGTCACGTTAACAAAATCAGTCTCATTTATGTTATTCAGTCCCACCTAAATCACAATTCAGAGGTAAAACTCGAGATTAGGGGGCAGGTAAAACGCTAATGAAAAGAAACAAAAATTGAGTTAAAATCATTAACGAACCATTCCAGGAAGGTAATCAGATCCATCAAGAGCCCTAGACCAATGCTTCTTCTGGTCAATCTGCATAACCTGCTCCTTAGAAAACCTGCAAGGAGGCTCCACAGTCAGAACAGAAATCACTCACAACTCAATACACATAAATAAAGCCAGCCAAAGGAAATGTAATTGAGCCATACCTCGGGTTAAGAACATGTCTGATATCCTCCAAAGACGGGTCGATAATTTCATATCCATCAGGCAAGCAATACACCTTCTCAGTCTGCAGATTGATGTACACATGGTGCTTTGCTTCAAGACTGTGAGTATAAGCATGCGACTTCGGCCCCCTCCCCTGGAAGTACTTCCCACACACTAAACAAGCATACACATTCAAATTCGACAGGGAAACCGAGCAAAACTTCTCAAAATCAAAATCTAACACCTGCAACAACATCATCATCATTCACACCATCATTCTCCCAACTACAACACAATCCATAACATACAATTACAACTGTTTTCGATGCATTTAATTAATCAAAAAATTACCTGTCGATTCACTGTGTCGAGGTAGGGGCAATCCCGGCGCAAATCAATCGATCGACCGCGCCTCCTGAAGCCGCCGGTTCCGTACAGTCCTCCGTCGTCTTCGTAATCGGAATCATGCTGCTCCGGTGCCTCCTTCTTCACAGCCTTCGCCGGTTCCTCCTCGTCGTCGCCGTACGAGGCAAGGGGAAGCAATGCATTTTCCTCCTCCATCTTCGGCCGCTTCAAGCTCGAATCATCCAGCTCCGTAGCTGCTCCTTCCTGGTTCCGCTTCATTTTCCCCCAAATTGAGCAGGATTGAGCTCAAAATGAGACCCCAGATTACGAATTGAGCTACGGGAGAAAATTGCAGAATTTCGAAGACCTAATGTTGAGAATTTGGGGATTTTACTTTTTAATACAGTGTATCAGTGAGACTGTAGAAATTTGTTGGGCCTCGCTTTCGTTGGGCTTTGTTACCAAGCTTGGTGAAATAATCAAGCACGAATATCCTAAATTTGTATTTGCCTCCTTTTCCGAGTTTGTTGGAATTCTCTTGTTGTAGAATTGAAGAATTGTATCAAAAATATTCGGGTAAATTCGTATTTGTATATTCATGAGAAAGTTTACATTATATAGGGAAGCTATGTCTACCTAGCTATCAAATATACCGATGTGAGTTTAATGTACACTAACATAATTACAAAAGGAAAATGATAGTCTAACCTATATTCCATATACAATACTAATTTATATAGAAAACAAACATTTTCTTTCCTTAACACTTGTCCCGAGTTCACTCCCTCCACTTCATAGAACTTGTCCCGAGTTCACTCCCTCCACGATTAATCTTGAACATCTTCTGCATATCCTCCAAATCAAGGCTCGCATGGTGCAATTTATAATCAACCAATTTAATATTACTGGCACAAAAATGCTCATTCCAACAAACAAAATACTTCCACATCTTGGATTTCTGGTGAAATATTAGTTTAGGAATGGAATATCAATATGGAATTAGTTAAATGTGAAATGTGAAAGAACAAGGTGTTGAATTGAACTAAAAGTTACTGAATTACACTTAAAAATGTTGAACTAAACTGAAATATGTTGAAAGTATTGTGAATAAATTGACTGCGTTGAGCCTAATTGAAGAACACAATCACATCAATATCTTGGAAAAGGCTATACAATAATATCTTAATTCGCAGAGACCCAATATTTGATGTAATTAATGTTTCATATATGCAAATTCCTAAATCGCATATCTCTATTATCCAGTTCATGAATCTATTACTTTTAATGGATTAAGCAATTATTCAGAATCTTGCTACTGATACCATATAATTTAAAAGAATATAGTATTACGTGTATTATGGTGAGAAAAAATGGATCTACGTATAACAATCCACGATACGAATGGTAAGTAATGTATCTCTATACAAAATTGCAAATTAATAAGCCACAAAGAAATGTAAGATTGATGAGTAACATGAAGCTCAAGCTTAATGTGAATAAATAACACATATGGAAGAAAAAAACAATAGCCTAAGTTTCACCAAGAAAATGAGAAATAGTCACAAGTACTTTGAAAAATCAAATCAAGAATCCATCTTTTCCTTTTCTTTCTCTTTCCCTTTCCTCCTTGAGAAAAGTAGAGCCAAGAAGATTGGCAGTTTGGCATATCATCAAAACTAGTCTAGAACCAAAAATCAGAGCTACATTATAAGGCCAGCAACAGTAAATAGCCCTCTCCTCTCTCATATCATTCAGTTGCTTGCTTGCCATTCTTTCTTGATGTCAAATGTGTAGTTGATCTCCAAGTAGCACTTATTGTCATCATCAAGAAACTGTCCAAAAATCACATGAAAAATCCATGAGCTTCACATCAAGTCTCATTAAATGACATTTACTTTGCACCAGAGGATAAGGAAATCACACAAAATGGTCCCTTTTTTGTCACATGAGTCATTTAACTTTGTGAACATGATCTTGTAAGTAAATTAGATGCTTTTTTCATGTGTTTTCCATAAATTCTTACCTTGGTTCGGGCGGTGTATGATCCGCGAGCAAACATGCCAGAAGGGGTTGTATCTTCAGGCATTTCGTGCGTATAAGGCTCAGCCTGAGGGCTGAAAGTGCCAATCATTTCTTTTGTGCTGTCAACTGAAACAAAAATGATGAATGGAATTGAGTTTATGTGACATAATATGCAAATAATATGCAAAAAGTCGAAGAAATGTACCTCGAATACCAGTTTTCCAGACAGTATTAGTATACTTGAGGCCAGAAACAATGTTGTTATTGACCTGGAAGCTGAACAGCAGACTGTAACGGCATCCCTCTTTCAGTACAAACCACGGCCCTTTCGGGTTTCCATTCTCAGGGATCGGAAGAAAGATATCAGATCGTCCCGGGGATTTGATCAAAAGACTCAAGATCTTCACTTCAGGATCAGGAGTTTCTACAGCATTTTTTTACCCCATCAGTTTGAAGGTATCTCATTCAAACAGAATAAAGTTGCAAACTTTACAAAGCTAAACTATCATGATCAGTTCTAATCTTTACAAAAAGTAAAAGTTATCGACTTTAGTAACAATTAGTAAATCAGAAGCTTAGTACAGTAACTTTTAACACCATATCTGCAATCATCACAGCACCAGTTCAAGAACCATCTAGATTTACTACTATTGTTGGTAAAGCAACCTAATTTAATGTTGATAGATTCAGATCAAATGAAGACAAATCAAGCATGCAAAGATTCTCAAAAAACCATATAAAAAATATACAAAAATCTGCATCATTGCCTGAACAGAGATGTTAAAATATTCACAGAAAAGGATAATGCAAGCTTACCTCCAACAGAATTGACATTCCCAAGAAGCTGCTCCTTCCACCTTCTCAAGCTCTCATCATCCTACATTGCATGCATCAAAGATCTCAGATTTCAATCACACCATTAATCCTTAAACAAAACAAAAAACATTAAAAAAAGGGAAAAAAAGATGATGAATTGAAAGAACAACCGCATCTTTCTCCTGGAGCTCCTTGAGGGTGAATTGAGGTCCCAGCTGGATATTGGCATCAGACTCATCTTCCTCCTCCTCCTCTGTAGTGTAAATGGAGCTCTCACTCACCTGCCTGTTGATCTTCTCCACAGACTCCTGCTCAATCTCAGGATCAACAACACTCTTGTTCGCATCCTTGTTATCGTCGAACCCCATGCTGCTTCCTTTGGAACTCGAAGCCACCAGCGACATGAACAAACACAAAAACCAACTAAAAAAGCGCCAATCTTTGGCAATTTGGATCAAGAATTCAAGACCCCTTTTTTCCAGTGGCCTCAAGAGACAAAAGGGGTGCAAAAAAAGGGATGATTGGCCCTCAATCAAGACAAGATATAATGAGGGGAATTGAGATCAAGAAAAGGTCGTGTGGTGATGCGAGGATTCTGAGATCGTGAGGGGCACTTTGGGATTCCACAATTCGAGGAGGGTCGCTTACGGACAGGCTAGGATTGGGTGGAAGAAGGAGATCAAGATCATGGGAAATATATATATTCCATTTTTGACCTCTTCTAACTTCTAATCAATCAATCATATGCTATATATGTATACCATGAAAGTTGCAGTAAATATTCACTTTCCTCTTTTGTGGATTTTGGTGAGATCCAAATCGAATTCTGAGCCCTATTTAACCGTCAGTTAAGGAGTGAGATGTGACTTTCCATGAAGCTTTTAGCGCCAATTTGTAGGATGCTCTGATATTTGCATTCATTCATGTCATTTTTTTGAATTTCCAACCAAATTTGTAGTCACTAATTAGGTCATGTTTGGTTAAATTTATAGTTGACGTGCATCTAAGTCCAGTATCTTTTAGTATTTGATAAATTAAAAGACTGTGAGTTATTTCATAAGAATTACTTTAAAAAAAAGAAATACCGCCAAACTTATTTTAAATCCACTTTGAAATTTTATTGGTCACTTTTGCTTATACACATAACTCCACCAACCATTTCGACAATCACAAGAAGGGATGAATGCATGGAAAATTTGAGTCAATTTGAGATCTATTAATTTTGTCGAATTTGAATTTGCAGTCACTTTTACTCAGGCCCGGCCCACTACCTGAGGCATGTGAGGCCTGCGCCACAGGCCCCCTAAAAATGGAGCAAAATAGGGCCTCTTTTTTGTAAAAAATTGGCTAAAATAGGGTCCAAATTTTATTTAAAAAATCAGATTTAGTATTTAAAAAATTATTCTTTAAAAATGGGCCCAAATAAGAGCTCAATTTTTAAAAAAAATCAATAATTTTAATTAATTTTCTCCCTTATGTATTAAAAAATTTATGAAATTTTTTTAATAAAAAAGTCGCCTCGGTCCCCCAAAAACCTAAGGCCAGCCCTGCTTTTACTCATAAACATAACTCCACCAATCACTTCGACACTCACAAGTATGGAACATTGAGTATAATTGAGTTCTATTGATTTTGTCGAATTTGAATTTATCGGTCACTTTTGTTTATAACATAACTCCACCAGTCACTTTGACACTCACAAGAAGGATGACGTATGGAAAATTGAGTATAAGGTTATATTGGTTTTGTCGAATTTGAATTGATTAGTAAGGAAAAAATTAAAGTGGAAAATAATTATAAATGATACTAAATTAAGAATAGTTGAATTGTTCTCACTTCATTTCAAATTTGTTTGATTCCATGAGTCCTTTTTTCTTTTTCTTTTTCTTTTTCTAACTTCATCAATCATTTGTTTATTCACATGTTATGATCAATACGGCCTGCAATTTCATTCAATGGCATTTCTTTCTCTTGTCATTTAAGTACAACCTGTTCATAGTTCGTGTCGGTTGGGGTACATATGGCAGATATTGCCTGTCACAAAACCATGTTCTGTGCTCATTATCATACATACGTGGTTAGATTTCCAAGGGTTAAGGTACAAACAAAATGATACCATTCTAAATTTGTACAAAGTTTTTGCAGTCATCATTTCTACTTCAACCTAACAGAAGATGAACAGAATGAAGCAAAAGAAGGCCCCCTTTGTGCTCATTGCATATCATATCATCTTACCTTAAACATAATTAGGACATGATGTTTAACCTAAATCAACCACGACATGATGTTTAACCTACATCAACCAACCGTATTTGAAAAAAACAGCAAAAGCGTGATTGATTGATGATCGGTTAACATGGTCTAACAGAAAATCGGTTCCATTATTCTCAATGAGCGTAAGGAAGATAATAACAACAAAGATAATTGAAATCAAAAGGATGGTACCGACTAAGTGATCAATCGCTTGCCCATTTCTTCACAACGCTCTCTCTTGCTGAGCTCTTGGCAGCTGTCTCCTCCCAACTAACTGGACTGACATTGGCAGGGCCCGATCGATTTAGCTTACTTGTTACTAGCGAGGCTAAGAAGGCAAGCCCGGCCCGTGCCCTTCGCAGACCAAGCAACAAAGGATTCAAAACAACTGCTAGCATGACATTACCTTTACCTAATATCAGAAACTGCAAAGAACGTAAATTTCAGCATTTCAACAGTGAAGGGGACACAGAAGTTAGAGGAAAAATCAGGAACTTACCACAGAAACGATTCCCAAGATTGTTAGGATAATCTGTTGCGCTTCTTGCCAGAAGTGATCGCCATCAGATCCACCAAACCATCTACGCCATCCAAACCAACCTCCCCCGCCAAAATTACCACCACCACCTGCCTCTTCTCTTCTCTTTATCTCTTTGTCCCATTTCTCGTACTCACCCTTCTTCTCCCCAAGTGCACTTTCTAAAGCTTTTCTAGCCTGGTCCTGTTGCACAAACCAAATAATGAACCAATGCAGATTGATAAAGATAACTAGGTAGAGAGTCGATAACAATATAAAGACTGCACGATAAGCTAATAGGTAAACTTTAATAAGCATCTAAAAAAATTCATCTCCATAGTCCAAATTAATGAAGTGAGCCCCACTCAACAGTGAGATTAAGCATCGTCTAAAGGCAATATTCAGACAATTTCTGCTAAGAATAACAGGAAGGATCTGGTGTTCACTAGCTCACGAGTTGAATGTAGACAGAATCACACAAAATGGATGAACTATAGCAATTTCTATTCCCTTGATTGTATGCTGCCAACAGTGCATCTACTGTCTAAAATGAAAAATCATGTCTTTTGGATGGAATGCAAACAAGTTCTAATATTACAAAGATTTTATGAAAAACATATCCCATTGCTGCATCAAATTAAAGCCAGTAGCAAAAAATGCAAAATGCAGACGACTCTTTGTATGAGCATTAGGCTTACCCAAAATCATCTGTAAATTCCACTCCCTTCTTACCCTTCTCTTTAACTGTTCTTCAACTTCATTCCCCGACTAATCTTTCTAAACAAAACAATAGTAAAAGAAGCCTAATTGGATTCAGCTACCAGCCTACCATTTGCCCTATCAAAAATTCTAGAAAATTCATAACCAAGCAGCAAGATAGTCTCTTTCTATAGTGTAAATAATCAGGACACCTTAAAAACTTCAATTTCAAACTTAAAGGTAACATTTGTAATGCTTTTCTACCATTTTATCCAGTTAGCAAGCAAGCAAGGAAACAAATTATAGTTGCAAGATGGTCTTTTTCCAGCTCAGTTTCAATGAAACCTTAAACTTCACAAACAATAACAAAAACAATAAAATGGGCTCCAAGATGACCTATTTCCACACCTAAGTTCATTACATATCAGTGAACATGTCTGAAACTTCAAATTGTAGTTCGAAATGGGATTCATTATTCCAACCTGTTTTCTGTTGTCTGAGAAGATGCAGGAAATTCTCGAGTTACACTTAACGCTTCGCTGAAGGGATTCCCAGGTGAGTTGGCTGCCGGCGGCAGAAACTGGGTCGTGGCGACGGCGCAAAGTCGGCAGAGTCGGCAGAGTCGGCGGACTCTGGCAGAGAACAAGCGCCATAGTTTTTGCAGTCCAGTCCTTCACTTTTCCCACCTAAGCCCCTATTTTGCGACTATAATACAGTGGGATCGTCTTGTACAAAGAGGAAAATTATTGGGTAGAATTGTGATTTATGAGAAGTTAAGAGTCCTTGACAAAAATAAAGAAGAAGTTAATGAAACTCATACAACACAAATGCCCTATTGAGTATTGATGATGTATAAGCTTATAAATAATGAATTTGGTGATGAGTCTAAGATGTGGTTTTGTGTAAAACCGAAATATTATTTATATTTGTTAACTATATAGATCAAAAGTCAAATCGTTGATGAAATCCGTCGAATAAAACTCTGTTAATCAACTAACAACCAACAACCAACCACTAACAACTAATTTTCAAACAATGTATTTGTCTATCATATATATCTAAATGAGCATTTTGTTATTGAATGACTCTATTAACTATTATATCTTGTCATAAATGTGGCTCGGATCATGATAGCGAAAATTCAAGATAAATGTCGAATGAGAAGAAATACAACGGACATAAAAAGTACTCCTAAAGGAATAATAATCTTCAGTTTCTTGACAATCTCTTTAGCCTTCTCCTTGAAAAGAGCAAGAAATTGCAACCAGCAAATTTCATCAAAGACATTCATCAACAATACAATTGTTTTCTGTATATTGAATTGAAGGTGAATCAGTATTATAAGTTATGTAATTCATACCAATGAGCTGAGTGTTGAACAGATGAAAATCTTACCAGTCTAAATGGTTCAATATGAAGAATTGGCTCCAACAACATATCAAAATTCCTGAATAATTACAACAATATTAACATTTTAATCATTAATGATGTCTAAATTAAAAGTATTTGATTACCTTATCACCATTTTTCCATGGTATATGTGACATGTATAGAAGCTGAAACCCTTTCCCAAAGGAACATGATTCTTTCTCCATTCTACATATAGAAATAGGGCAAGATCATCATTAAAATGATTCTAAAAATAGAAACTACCATCACAAAACATGAAACAAAAACCTAGTTTCCAAGATATTCCAACATTCAAACCATCCTGAAAAGTGGGCTGCACTATGAACTCAATGTTGTTCCCCAGGTGCTTCATGAGAGATGTGAAGAATGCCAACACTTGCTGCACAAAAACTCAAGTCCATAATATTATCCGATCCACCGGAAAAATCGTGTTTTTAAGACAAAAAACACACCTCCTTTCCACAAAAGGGTTGAAATGAGGATGCAAAATTGCAGATGCAGAAACATTCATCTCCAATTACATCGGAGATTTGATTCCGGCTCTTGTTCTTGATAGCAGTGTAGAGATTGAGAACTGTTTCGAGAGCTCGAGTGTTATCATCCCCAGCACCATCTGACTCATCTTTAGCACTGCATCCCACCGACATTACTCTAGCCTTGCCTCTTTTGGAAAGTCTCAACTCATGACTATAACTATTTCTGTAACAGGACTGATGGTTTTGAGGCCAAAATGATTGGATGCAATCTCTTTTATCATTCATTCTCAACCTCATCATTCCTGTTTTTGTGAATTGAAAGGCTGTTGTTCTAAGCATTTTGCTAACAGGTTGAATAATAATCGAGTTTTCGGCGAAAAAAATGAGGAAAGATTCCATGCCTAGGTAAAGAGAATGGTGAAGCTGCAAGCTAAGAATCATTCTTAAAAGTTGCTAAAGTTTTATGATATCTTGTAAGATACTGTTTGCTTCTTCCTGAAGCCATGAGACTGTGGTCATTACAGTAGCTCATACTTTACAACAATGTTTTCGAGGTAGACTCAGCGGAATAAATTGCGTTTTCCGGTTCCAACTCGGATTCTGTTCTGCCTCCGACTGGAGTTATGTTTCCAGAGATTTCCTAAACGACGTCGTCTTCTGGTTCTGAGCCCTTCTGACCCCAATTGAATTGGCAATAATACCCCCGAATACGACTAAACGTTGGAGAAAAACCATCTTTTTACGGGCAATTGGTTCTGTTCTTCTTCTTGAAATCTCCTCCTTCAAACCTCAATCAGACCAGACCAGTCCCACGTTCCCGACGCGAAAAAAGTTGGCGGGAAATCTGTGGGTGTTGTTCTATTGAGCTGTGGAATTGAGGGGTATTGCTAGGATGGCGGCGGATTTAGTGCTGGACACTGCGATCAGAGACTGGGTTTTGATACCCTTGTCGGTTGTCATGGTGCTCATCGGAATCCTACGTTACTTTGTCTCCAAGCTCATGCGTTCTTCTCCGGTACCCGATCCCAAAATCGTCAAAGAAGGGTATGATTGCTGATGTTCGGTTATTAGTTTATTGGTTTTGTTAATCCTTGATGCTTATATTGATTTGTTTTCCGGTTGTTTGTTCAGGCAGGTGATCATTAGAGCTAGGAATTTGAGGGCGGCGGCGAACTTTATTCCGGCGAAGGCGTTTCGAGCTCGGAAAGCTTACTATACTAATGAGGTTGGAATTTCTTCTTTTGTTTTCTGTCATAATTGCTGGAGCTGGAAAGTTTAAATCTTTACAATCGCGTATTGGTAGTTTCTGTATATGAAGCTTTGCAATAGTTAGGTCATAGGTGCTGGGAGGGAGCTGGTTTTTGGTTTTGTGTCAGAAAGAGAGCAACTTTGTTTGTATAATAAGTTATTTTGTGCTTTCGATTGAAGGAGGTAAATTGTGGGGTGGGGGAGTGAGTGAAAAGGTTCTCGCTTGTTTGTTAGATTGCTCGCAGAGCTAAGTTTAGGGAAGTTTATATTTTGTCGGTAGAGTCTATGATAGTTTACTGAAATTCTTGTGTTTGTGGATTATTGCCATTGTAGAATTGTTGTAAACGTAAATCTAGTGAAGTATGAACTGTTGTATAACATCAAAATGTGACATTGCAGGAAAACGGGTTGTTACATGTACCCAAAGGCCAAACAGCAAACCCTCAGGCTCAAATGTTTTCCGACCCAAATATGGCCATGGACATGATGAAGAAAAATCTGTCAATGATCATTCCTCAGGTACCAAATATCATATTATGGCATTGGCTTTAAATAAGTCGGCTTCTGTTAAATAATTGTAATACATAATCAATTTTGTCTTGCAGACTCTAACATTTGCTTGGGTCAACTTTTTCTTCTCCGGGTTTGTTGCAGGTTTCCTCCTGTTTCCTTTTACTTTTCTCCGGGTAGACTGTTTCTCTCGGTTATATTCTAATTCATGTACTCCTTGTAATATTACTCTGCAGCAAAGATTCCTCTCCCGTTGACTCAGAGGTTCAGGTCTATGTTGCAGAACGGTATTGATTTGAGTACCGTTGATGTCAGCTATGTCAGCAGCCGCTCATGGTAATTCATTAATTTAGAGAAAATAAAATTAAAAATTCATGGTGAAGTTCGGTACTTATGATTCCATCATATTTAGGTATTTCTTGAACCTGTTTGGATTGAGGGGTTTGTTTAGCCTCATATTGGGAGAGGAAAATGGTAAGCCGTCATTTTATAAGCGGTTATACAACCAGAATCGATAGTATATATTGTTATAAGATCGATAAAAAAATTTGTTTGTGCAGCTATGGATGACACGCAACGTATGATGCAAATGAGCGGATTTGGCTTTGATCCTGCAAAGGTATGTCCATTAGCGGTTTAATGTTGTCTTTTTCGTAACTTGTGAATGTGAGTCGGGGTTTTGACGAGTTCTTTTTTAACCTTTGCTCAGAATCTTGGTGCCGAGAAAGATGGTCTGGATATAGTGCAGCATGAATGGGCATTGCCAAAGGCTGAGCAGCGAGCGGAAGCCGTGTTAAGGAAACTTGTGAGCTAATTGTCTCACTTCAGATACAAAGCCAGACATTTGAAGGCAGCTGTATTGTACTAAATACTAATTATCATGATTTTTCTCGAATAGGGCTCCCGGAATCATAACCATTTTTGAGTATTTATGTATTGCAAGAACTTCTGTTAAAGTTTTTAACCTTGTTCTTTCCTTTATACTAGGGTTCTTATTCTGTTTAGCAGAAACTAATGAACTTTGATTGCTAAAGTAGACCAGATAAGTTGTCCAGAAGTTTTTTTAAAAAAATAAATTCACCATCCAAGAAATAGCACGCATAAGGATTTGCTACCTTCCTTTTTTCTAGGAAGGTATCTTGTTTTTTCAATGCAAAAGAAATAGCATGCATAATGGATGCCTATTTTTTAAACTTTAATTACTATTCTAAAGTAACATGATTAGTGCGATGTCTTTTATTAAGTATCTGCATATTGTTTAATTAAAAATGTTTAATATTAACCCATTTTAACAAAGATGCTCATAAACTTTCTTAATCTGAAACTTAATTTATATTATCCCTTACAAAGTAAAATAATCCTTTACAATTAGACATCCATAATGACATATAATAGTCTTTAATTCAAAGATTCCCAATTTTAATAATGTTCATCATTTAATTATTAACTCGCGATTAATAAATTATTCATCTTTCACATTGCTATAAATACCTCATTTCTCCTCACAACTTCACATATATACACTAGCTTCTTTCATCCATATATCAAATCCTTTGCAATGGCCAGTGTTGAGGTACATATTTTATTTTCCAAATTAATGTGCATCTTTAAATTTACTAAATTAATTATTACATGTTCTCTTATTCTAACATTGCAGAAAACAGCTCCCGTAGAAGCTGTAGCTGATCAGGTGGATGCCACCGCCCCGGAGACATCCGAGGCGGTGGAAGCTCCAGTTGCTGGCGGTAACCATCTCGTGGTAATGTGCGAGACTGAGTGCGCGGCGGCGATGGAGCCCGCCGCCTTTGCAGCGGAGGAAACTGCAGCTGAAGAGGCTTCTTAGGTGCAGCTGATCTTCTAGGGCTCCGATGGATTGCATGCTTTGTTCTTATTTGAATTTTATTCTGCTTTTTTGCTATGATATGTAATTGTGAGCATTGAGGTGTGCCTTTGTTTTATATTTATGCATAATTTGATCCAATATATGTACATCTCAAGCTTCCATTTGAAATGTTTTGAGATGTTTTAATTAGCCATGTTCTATCTGAATTGAACTGAATGTATTGGTTTGCTTAACTAAAATGAAAATTAAAATTTAGTTGACTGTCATCAAATTATAGATTTAGCTAATTGATATACTGATAACCTCAAGATAACATGTCTCAGTTATAGTTCTAAAAGTCATTTATTTAGTTCTAAAAAACTAAAATAAATCTTGGGTGGCTAATAATCACAATAATTGATGTCTAGCCACTAGGTTTAAGCACTCGTTATTCCTAAACCGAAAATTTTTAAATAGACTAGAAAAATGATGACCTGTAATTAATTTAGAAATATTTTTAATAATAATTTTGAAGTCAGGAAAGTCAATTTATATATCTTTGCAACGTTTATAATAATTTGCAATTTCAACTTTTTATAAGTGTCACATTATGAGAGTAATTAACGTTAAATAGTTGCATGGGGTCATCTGGCTCTGTGGTTTTTTCGATTTGTTCTTTGCTTCTTTAGCTTTTTCTCTTTTGGCCATATGGCTAATGATTTTACCTTGAAACTTGAGCGCACATAATTGGTTGTTTGAAAGATCATCAAAGGTCAACAAAAATAGAGAGAATTATTTTAGGATGTCTTTGATTTTGTGTTGATTTTGAAAAAATTTAATTTTGTAAGTTAAAATTTAGAAGGTTTTTTGTCGGTTTTATTTTTATAAGTTCAAATAAAGAGTAAAACCATACAGAACAGTGTGAAACAGTGCTAAAAAGGTTGCTTTTGTCTCAAAACTTACTAAATCTCAAACAAATCAAACAACGTTCTTCGAAGTTCATACGTATCGAATTACAAACTCTCAAAATTCTAAATCAAAATTATCACTCTCAAAATGAAATCCAACCAAACACACCATTAATTTGTAGTTTAATTAACAACCAACAAACATGTATTAGATAGATCATGGTAAATTATAAGAATATGTGTGTAATTCTTATGTATACATAGATTTTATGTGTATCTACATGTTATAACCTATCAATTTCAGCTCGAAATTTTGTTAATTAATTGAACTGAGACAGTACATTTATATTGACATCTTTCTGCACCTAAATCAAATTATCACAAAAACTCTATAAAAATTATATATATATTATTAGGTTACCTAGATCCGATCATGTATTGATCGGAACTCGAAAGTCATGAATAATTTTCTCCTCCACTAATAACTGAACTGAGATATATTGCATGTGAGATTTATTTTAACGTGAAGTTCTATGTCACACCTAAATTTGATTATTAGAAGTTACTTTAGTTTAGCAGAAACTAAGGATTCTTGATCGTTAAAGTAGACCACATAAGTTGTCGAAAGTAAAAATGATTCAGCGCCATTAATTTGTGAATTACAGTTTACCGTAATCATCGGGAGCTCTACAGTGATTCATCAACCCTAAATTACCTCCAAGAAGTAGCATGCAAAGGAATTTGATTGTGTTTGTGCCCATATTATTCAAATTAACCTTTCTAAAGTAGCATGATTATTGTGATGTCTTTTGGGAGAATTTACATATCCTTTAGGCACAAAGCAAGCAACGACCCGTCATTATTAATTTTTATGGAATTTTACTCAACTCTGTAGCAAACTATGCGATGAATATGAACGCCTCGATCGTATACCTTAGATTTAGACGTTCAGAATCATAAAAATAATACATTTTCTTCATAAAAAAACGGTTATATTAAATTTAGTTTCGGCAAGAAACATGGTCGGCCCATCAAGATAATGGGTGTACTTGGTGAAATTATACTTTGAAAAAAAGTTGACTGTTTTTTACTTTTACTGTGGTGAAAAGTAGAAACTCGTATAACCAACTTCTACTTTTAGGCCTTCTGCTCTTAGGTCACTTTTTGATCATAAATGTCATCTGCTTATGAAATAAATAGTTTTTTGACAGTATAATCGACATTAGAAATTGTTGTGCTTTGAAGTACGGCAACTGAAAAGATCTGTCAACCACGGTCAATGTAAAGAGAATCGAAATCAAACAAGAAGAAGAAAGTATAAAAATGGAGAGAAACTATTTTGGTTTATAGCTTTTGTGAAGATTAGCCAAACACATTGCACTTTCACATCATCATCGTATTCATTGTTCATTATCATAATGTCAGCTTCAGCATAACGGATTCCTGGTTGGGATCAATTCATCTTTCCATTTCCAAATTGAATCAAATTTACACTTGTCTGAGTATATAGAAGTATTCGTTACTTGCACGTTAATGAGTCCCATGCATATATAGCATGACTCGCAAGCAATTTATCTTCGTTATACAATCACTTTTATAAGAAAAATTTGTTATAAAATATACCACATTCAAGTAGTTTTGAACTTGATTTAATTTTAATTAAGTATTTATCAGTTTTTATTCATATCAGTAAAAAAATATTGAATTTTTTTTTGCGGGTGAATCAAGTAAGAAGGGATGGTTGATTCAACGGAGTAAATAATGATGAATCAAAATCATCAAGGCTTGAATGATACACCCTTTGAAAGTAAACCCTAAATCTAGGGCCAAAATTAAAGCATGACATTGATTCAATTGATTGAATTGTGTAATTGATTTCTGTACGAACACCTTGATCAGAAGTTTAGATATACTAAAAATCCAGGATCATGTAATTCTAATAATAAGGCATGATCGAAAAAACTGAATTTTAACGATCTCAATCAGTGTCGAATACAGAACAATATTAATGGAGTAATATTTAACGAAAAATATAAAAATTAGTAAAGGGTAAAATTATCTAGCATATATATAATAGGTAATTCTTTTTTATCATATGTTACCCTATGCTCCAAGTTGGATCCGCCCAAGATAACCGAGTTAGGATTTTCTATAATCTTTTTCTTATAATTTTCTAAGCTCTTATGACATGGAAGTATGTCATTAGTCTCTCTGTCCCAATTAAACTTGCGCACTTTATATTTCGGTGTCTCAACCTAAGTTGCAATCTTTCTTTTTATGATAATGCTACTTCATTACTCCACTCATTTCATCCACTTTTTAAAAAAAAATCAATTTCTATCATATATTTTTCAATTCAAAATTCAATTTACATTTTTTCTCTACAGTTCCGACTAGAATGGAGAGTACATGAACTCTCATCTCTAAATCCAACAATTACGTGAAACAATTTTATTGAACTTGTATATAAGAGTAAACTTACGTGAACAAATTTATTTTGTAAATACATTTTCATAAATAACTATTTCCATGACTTTGATTGTTGTACTATTATTTTTTTATGCAAAAGATTGGTGGTGGGGGCAAATCACCACCGCCCAACTCCCTTAACCTTTTGCACTTTATATGACCTCAACTTTACAACAAGGGTTTCGAAAAAGATGTAGATCAGGAATATACACCGATGAAAGAATGGGCAGGTTCATTCACATATATATTACATTAAAAATAAAAGGTAAAAGTTGAGGAATTAAAATGATATAGATTAAACTTTAAAAATTGTATTGAGAAATAGTGATAAAATTGAAGTATAAGAATGAACTAAGATAATTTACATAATATTTAGAAAAAGTCGACCATTGATTCATTATTTTCCTTTTTCAAGTTATTAGAAACATAAATCAAACATTTTCTTATGTTACAACGATATAATCAAATACAAGGATCATACATCTATTATAATTTAATCATACTCTATTTTACTGATCTCATATGTCGAGTGTTCAAAATTCTCACTATGCTTAATGTTTGATTAGAGTTGGATGAAAATCTCAGTAACACCAATTTTTTATACTCTCTTACTCCGAACATCGTCGATGCAACTCATGTTTCTTGATCGAACATTTCGGAAGAGTTAACCAAGTGGACCAGGGGAGAAATTATTTGAAATGATTTGCATGAGGAAATTCGAACATTTAAATTCCGCTGACCGAGGTTCGACCTATGAACAAGTGAAAGGTACAACAATTTTACGATCAAATCAAATAGCAATAGTATAAAAATCACTAACAATGCAAAATGGATATAAATTAACAACTAATATAACATATCATCAAAAATATATTATAAAATCGTTCTATATTATCAGCCAGTATCGTCAAAACTTTATATATGATCTTCCAAACATATTCATGATCGAAGATGAAGAGCCATCAATTATTTCACAAAAAGGATAAACTAAATTATAGGAATTGAGATCACATAGATCAATCATCACATGGTATGCGAATAGATTAATATATACATAGATCGATCATTCTTGGATCTCAAAATTCTATTCGATTTCCTATGCCAACTTTATTCTCTTTATTTTATGCAAAATGGTACGTAATATTTAAAAATTAGTACGAATTAGGAGTATATTATTTCTTAAATCTTGCTTAAAATTAAGTTTTTGTACTTCGTATCAATAATTTCGTCAAATTAAACATATTAAAATAAAAAGATACAATTTGGTCTGAAGATTCAGTGAAGGTGAGTAAGATCCAGCGTGGCAATTTCAGGCGGCGGTCCCCACAACAGTCACGAGCTGTACTACCTGGAAAGCAGCCACGTCATTGGACCCACAGCATTTCACATTATTGTATTCTCCAATTCTTATACCATACCCAAGGGTATGTATCCCCACCTTTGATCCACCTTTGATGTGTGTTTTACAATTAAAATTGTGCATTCTATTTGCATATACTATTTATAGAAATTGTAAGAAAACAACTTTACAATGCACAATTATATACATAAAAATGCACATAATAAAATTTTAGAATGCACCTGGGGATACATACCCCAGGTGTATGGTATAATTTGTGTGTATTCTCTTCCTTTTCATTATTTTTCAAGAGAAAAATGAAAAATAAAAGCATAATTAAGCACCGTTTTTCTAAATTATTTTCTTCATATATAATAATAATATAAAACCTCACGTATTTATTTATCCATATATACAGAAATAAAAATATAATTAACATCAACAAAGCGTTATTTGTTTTGTCGATTAATTAGTTAATTTAATTAAAAAGGATTATAAATGAAGAGGGCAAAAAACGGCTCAACCACGTCATCGTGATTTGTCTAGGTTGGGTCCCACGTTAAGGGCACCGTCCGCATCGTCGGGCAGGGCATGATCCTCTTGGCCTTTGCCTCATGTCGATACTCATAATTTAGTTCACAAATTATGCCAATAGTTTTAGTTAAAAATCACCCTATAAGACATTGGTCGTGGATGTCAACTAATCTAGTAGGAACTAATTTAATTCATAATATTCATCGACACTGATCAGTATAATGTCATTTTGTGCGGTACATTATTATGATAATCAACGTATGTATGTTAACAGTGGCGGAATCAGATGCTTATTTGAGGGCAGATTCAAATGACTAATAAAAAATTTGGCAGAAACGCAGATGTATGTAAGTCGACAGTTTAAACTCGCTCAGAAATTGAAAAACTTCAAATGTAACTGGAGAACAGTAGTATATTATGAATTTCAAATCTCAGGGTAGGGCTTCTGGATTTCTAAATGGTTCTGCACAATGACGGAACCAGGAAATTATCTAAGGGTAGGTTCATTGGTTTAACTCCGGTGGTCGGAGGTTGGAAAGACCCAAATTTTTACCGAAGAACAGTATATAGGTTGTATTTTGAATTTTATGATCTGACGAGATCTACCCGCCCCTCCAAATGGTTCTGTCACTGATTCCGCATGCTAGCGTTATACTTTTTAACATATCATAGTACATTTTAATTGTAATTTTGAAGATTGTGGAGTTAGAGATTAGTGATATGTTTGTGGTAATGAAAAGATGAACATGGAAGCATGATGGTCATAGTCACCTGAAAGGGCTACTGCACAAAACACAGGGATGAAGCACTCAAGAAAAGTGATGATACTATCCATTTCTTAAACTTCCCTTTCCATTTGGCCATCCACCCATGTGCCACTGCCCTTGCCAAACTCATTTTAACCTAACAATTAATTAAAAAATACACTAACATTTTATAAATAATGCACTACATAATCCACCTCAAAATTTAATCTAGTCTACATTATCCGTTATAAATTCATCGAGTTTATTTGACATCTCAAACCAAATAAAACAGGGAGTGAAAATAGAAGAAACAATCTCAAAATATTCCAATACAATGAACTATGATCTACTTTCTGCTCTGTTCCAATCAAAATTTCTTAGTTGATTTTGCATCGAATTTTTAGGAGAAAGTATAATATATGTTATGTTTTAGTTTTTAGAGGGTAGAAGAGTAACATCACTAATAATTATAGTTATACGCAGAAACTTATCAAGAATAAATATGTTTTTTCATAACTATTTTCTTTGCCAAGAAGGAAAAGAATGGAAGTAAAAGACAATGGTTTTAACGGACCAAAAAGGAAAGTAAGAAACATTGATTGGAACGGAGGGAACAGTTAGTATTTGGACACTGCCATAACATTTATAACTTCTACTAAATTTGTTTTTCTCGACGTTCGCTATGAATTTTTCACTCATGTATTCTTTAGGAGTCGAAAACTGCAAAAATTATGTTACGGGTACTTTAATTCCATCAAATCATATCTAAAAAGAACTGATTTCAGGAGAATATTGTTTGAATCTCGTTAAATCAATATTTTCAGAAAACAATCTTTAGCATTCCTCAACCAATATACTTGCTCATAAACTTTTTATTCATTAGAATTTTAGGTATTATTATCCCTCACAAAGTAAAAACATTTACAACTAGACATCCCTATGTCCTCCCCTGTCATTCATATACATGACATATGATATGATGCCAAGACATTTTCTATTTAGAAAGATTCCCTTTTCTATTTTTTCTTGCTATCAATTAGTTGTACTCCCACAAGTCCCATCCATCTACACTTCATTTTTATTTATTAAAACCAATTAATTAAATAGTGATTAGGCACTTTTTCATTGCTATAAATACCTCTCACAACCCTCACTTCTCCTCACCACTCCTTCATATTCACTTCCTTGCTTCTTCTTCTTCTTCTCCACTTTTTTTTGCTTCTTTTTCATCAATCACTTCAATTCAATGGCCTCTGTTCAGGTATATAAAATATTTTATATGCCTGAACATTTTAAATTCGATGCATGAATTTTTATATATTTTATGATTCGAATCTGTGTCGTTTTCTGAATTATTTATGATCTTCCACATAAAAATCAGTAAATTGCAGCTAGATCCATGCAAAAAACATTCTTTAAAACAAATATTGTACATAATTATAATAAATTTTGATGTCGATCTCAGGTTGAATCAGCTCCAGTTCCAGTTCCAACTGAGGTGGAAACCACCGTCCCGGAAACAGTAGAAGCGGCTCCAACTCCTGTCGCCGTTGAGGAAGCAGTTCCAGCTCCTGCCGCCGTTGAGGAAGCGGTTCCAGCTCCAGCTGTTGAGGAGCCGGCTGCTGAGGAGCCGGCCGCCATCGAGGAGCCAGCTGCAGCAGAAGAGCCAGCAACCGAGCCGGCTGTTGTTGAGGAGCTGGTTGCAGCACCCTCAGCTGAAGAACCAGCTGCAGTTGAGGAGCCAGCAGCTGAGGAGCCTGTTGTCGAAGCTCCAGCTGTGGAGGAGCCAGTTGTAGAAGCTGAAGCTCCGGCTGAAGTTAAGACCGAGGAGCCAGCAGCTCCGGTGGCTGCCGAGGAACCAGCGGCGGCGGCTCCGGTGGTTGAGGAAGCCGCAGCCACCACCACTGAAGCTGCAGCTGAAGAGTAAATGGATGGAGCTAGGGTTGGAATATTGCATGCTTTTGTTCTTTAATTTGAGTTTTATTTGCTTTATTGTTGTTATGATGATGATCGATATTTAATTATGAGGTTTGAGGTTGTGGGGGGCTTAATTAATATTTATGGTTTGATGATCCAATGTACTACTATCTCTTTTTACTTTATGATACTATTATAATATTATTATTATTGAGAAGAATTTTGCATATATATTATTTATTTTTCATGCCTTTAATGATCATTTTGAAGCTGTGCCATTTTACCACTTGGAATTTTAATATACTTTTTAGTAATAATGACCATTTCATCCTAATCATGCTTTGTGAAAAGTATGATTCCTTGGTTAGGAATCTCAATGCTCAATCAAGTGGATCTACCTTGTATTTGGTTGGTTCAAATTTTATTACTAAGAGGTCACTAGACAGTAGACATAAATATAAATTTATATAAAGTTAACATAAATAAAAAATAATGGTACTTTACGTCATATAAAAACTTGACCTTAAATTTTAAATATCTAAAGATTTCTAATATATACTTTCTAAATATGAAAATGTAAATGTAACTAATACGCGTAATTCAAGTTATTAATGATTAAATTGGACGTTAAATAGTGTTTTAGTTAATGGCAATATACTATTCTAATTTTATAGTGCAAAAATTGGGTCGAGAAACTTGTACGTTCGCCGGGGTATTTGATTCACTCCGGCATTTCGTCGGACAGCTTTTCTCAGTATCGTTCGCCGGCGGAAAATGGAGAAAGTTGTTGGCAATGAAGATCTGATGACTGAGATTCTAGTCCGCCTGCCTCCGAAACCCTTACTTCGCTTCAAATCCGTCTCCAAAACCTGGCTCCGCCTCATCTCCTCCGCGGAGCTACGCCGCCGCAACAGCCGGCGGTCGTCCAAAGAAATTTCCGGCCTACTCCGGCCACCCTGTTACTATGAATCCGAGTCATCCGACCCTGATCGCGACTGCAAGTTCATCTCCGTCGGTGATGCCTGGTGAAAGGCTGTTGGAAGTTTTTTTGCTTGTTTTTGTTTCACAAAGGTAAATTTTGTTTGGTTGATGATACACAAATGAGATTAAACAGATTGACAGCATCAAACATATGCGAGAAACCAAGAACAAACCAAAACCTAGCATTCCATATGCGCATATTATCGAGCTTACAAGGAAAGCATAGCGAACAGACAGAACTCGAATTCAGAAACCACAATGCAGTTAAGAGTCATCTTTCATGTTAAATTATTTAACTTCAGCAACGACACCACTACGACACTTCACGAAAGGGAACGCCAGAAATCGCTACATTTCTGGAACAACACCTCCCGAATCAAACCACAGTTCAGGTTCTTATATATAACTTATATTACTGTACAACGCTTGCTGCTGGCAAAAGATCTTCTCCTTCCTCGATATGATGTCATATGATGTCATCATTACCAAGTACCGAAGCTGCAACCAACATGCTCCTGGGTGATAACAGAAAGCCGAGCCTTCATCATGGCCATCGATGCATAGGTGGGGAAACACAGGCGGAAGAAGCAGGTGTGAGAAGAAGGAAGGTGGTCCAGAGGCTCGGGAGTCTTGTATATGTAAAGGCTCGAAGCCAGGCCTCCAAAACCCTCCATAGGTAGGTGCTTTATAGAGGTCCAGAAGAAGAGAAGAACCTTTTTCTGCTCGTTCGACATTTTCCCAACCACCTGTCAAATATTTGAGCATTAATAGGATCAGATTCGCAACACATATCGACCAAAGTAACAATTTTCAGATGTGTTTTTTCAGTTCCCGTAAGTGTAGATTTTTTCTTAAAGAATTTTGGGGATCAGAGGCCGATATCACTGATGTAAAACTACCGAAAGATTAGACTGGAGCAAGACAGTAGATCCTTCTTTTTTTTAGACAAATAAATCCCTCAAAAAAACAGAAAACCATTGGAAACTAAAAACCAACGTATTAACCATATTTCCAATGTCTAACAGGGACGTTTTGTATCCGTACAATTGTTCCACGTGTTAAGAAGTTCAAAGAAATTAAAATCAAACCAGCAAGAAAAAAGAACAAGATAAACAGCCTCACAAAAGGTTCAAGTTTCAGATCCAAGAAGAGAAAACTTCCAAGAAAAGCTTTATCTTTTATTCTTCGGTGATCACCTAATGAGACACCACTTGACAAATAAACTTTACCACTTTTTTTTATGTACATAACCATACAGAATGATGTCATTACTTGCATAAGATTTCTACCAAGTAATTAATCAAGGGTGTCTAGATGCCATCCTAAAAGTTACACTACTATAGGCAAGGGTGTCTAGATACGTTTGCACGAGCATCAGGCTTTAACCAGTTTTTCCATAGACAGTAAATCTGTGTGTTTCAAGGGATATACTGATTTAAAAGACAACAAAAATGAAACGGAAAATATAAACAAAATATTATGGAGAATGCAAACCCAGAAGAGAAGGACAACATACCTTCCAGAACCAGACTATCTGTGGATCGGTCTTTTTGTAGCCATTGTATTCAGTATGCGCTTTCCAGTCTTCCACTGAAATAGCACTTTCACTGCCATAAAGCATCCAGTTGAGCTCCTCAGGATCTAGACTTTGAAAAAAGGATGTCATTGTGTTTCTGCATGGATAGTTCACAACTGAAGAAAAGCCATCTTTAAATTTGTTTATCTGATCAGAAATTGAAGTAACAAAGCGGTGCTCAATTAAGAGATCGACATAATGCCTCCTGTTTAAGCTGTTCACTGCAATGTTATGCCCATCCTGGCAAAGCTCAACGACCTTTCTGGATCCCAATTCTTCAATTTCCCGAACAAATGTGAGGCAAAGAGCATCTTGATCCACGACATCAGGATCCATGGCCAGTACCTGCTTGCAGCTACTGTACAAGTATGGATCTGCATCTTGTATGTCCTCTAGAGAAATCTTCTTTCCAGCTAATTGTAATATGAACACACGATCAAAAACTATGCCAACTTGTATTTTATGGATCAAAGCTAAAGCTATGATCCGGCCAGCAAACTTGTAGTAGTCAAGGTGCATTGGATCCACCTTAGACGCTGCATGTATAACCAATGTTATATTCAAAACCATACTGAATGTACAATGCAGTTCTGTAAAAAAGCCATGGGAAAAAAGAAAAAAAAAACACCCAAGTTTTCAATTAGCATAACAAGTAACAAGCCACGCACTGCAATTATGTGACCCTAGTGTAATTAAAAGATAAAAATAGTAGTTGGCCCAAGCTTAACAACTAATTGCTACCCTGCAAGAGTAATTTGCTTCAATAAACAAAATTTCAAAATGCAAAAGTCACTTGAGAGAAGGGCATTACACTTAATCCCTATAAATCTTTCATCTTTTTTAATTAAGGGGAAATAATTAGACAGGCAGATGTTACAACATGATAAAAGTTGGCGGTGTGCAATTTTTTTCATCAAACTGAATCATGAATTACAAACAGGGGATTGTTCCGGCCAATTATGAACAATTGCCACTAGGTATGTTACTAATTAACGTGTAAATCACATGTTGGTAATATAAATTAAAGCACCTAATACACATCCTGGATTCCTAAGTCATATATTCACAATCAAACAGAAACAGATAAAGTATTTGGTAAGAGGAAGTGAAGGAACAATTTACCTGAATTTGGGAAAAACCTTCTACGGTCATTTGGACAAGCCACAAAGAGAGCATTTTGAGGATTAAAGATTTCTTGACAGACCAGGAGAAACCATTCCCGCAACACACCAGGGCCAGTAGCTTCCTCATCCTTGAACTCCATAAATAGACCTCTGCGCAGCGAGGTAGCTTCCGCATTAGCAATGTATTCAAAAGACTCTGCCAACAAGTGGGACCTGTCAATGAGCATCTCATGCAGCTCTTCGTACTCATCTCTCATCTCAGGCAACAAGAGCAGTGCCAGATGCCTTCTGGCTGCAAAGTCAAGAACTTCCTTGTGCTGAGATAGCCACTCATTATTATCCCCCCTCTTAGCAAACCTGACAACAAGATTACACAGTGCGGCCTTTCTTTCATTGATTTTCACCCAAAAGAAGTCCTCTGCCGCTCCACCCTTGAACACTTTTGACATACCATTCAGTTCTCTCAGAATGGTCAGAAATCGGCTCCAAGCAAGGGAACAAAAAGGATGGGGTTCAGCTTTTTCTTTCCCTTTCCCTTTGCCTTTCTCAGAAGTAGCCAAATGTTCCTCCAATCTCTCCAAACAGAATTCCATTTTCCCCATTAAGTCATAATATGTTGAGCGCAAAAACTTTATCCCATCTAAATAAGGCCCCGCCGCACTACCAGCTCCACTACTTCCCTGACTATCATGATTTGAGCATCCAGCCTCACTACTTCCTTCACCATTATCATTGGCAGGTGCCGCCACCTCTACATTTTTAAATATCATCCTATAATGCCGCATAAATGCGACAAAATCACGCACATGGCTCTCTGCAGGTCCAGATGGCCTAGTACACTGTGCCATGGATGCCAAGTCATCGGCCAACTTAGTTGCTAATTCACTAACAAAGGGGAATATATCATGAACACTAATACCAATCTTGTACAGCTTAAAGTCCTCGAATTCAATGGAATCAACGATGCCACCTAGGCAACTGCGCAGACCATCATAGAGAGGGCTATCAATCCCAGCACCAGACCTTAACAACTTACAGAACTCTAACACAA
This sequence comes from Sherardia arvensis, assembly GCA_948330725.1. Taxonomy (NCBI): domain Eukaryota; kingdom Viridiplantae; phylum Streptophyta; class Magnoliopsida; order Gentianales; family Rubiaceae; genus Sherardia; species Sherardia arvensis. The sequence goes on along the minus strand of OX415236.1, from coordinate 278,082 downwards.
TAGGCGCAAACTTATAGTAATATGGTTGGGACAAAGCAGCCACTTTGAAGGTCTTAACACTCTGGATAAAAGCCTTAATACATTCATCTGCAATGTCTTTATTAGCTTTGATAGGGGACAAGTAGAGATTTACCAGAGCTGTAGGCGCAGACAGTGCGAGAAATATGCTGATATACGATGAGAAAGTATTGTCATCCTCCTCTTGCTTGTTCGGATTCGGATGTGCAGCTGGCACCGGCGGCACTGCAGCCCTAAACGGTATGTTGCTGAAGAACTCCACCACATACTCCCTCAGCGTCTCCGATGGAAAATAACCCCCTCTGCAGAGTGTAAGGCAGCCAGACACCATATTATCCACCCACCGCCATGCTCGAGGATGATTCAAGCTCCGTAATCGAGCAGTGAGGTCCAGAGTAGCATCCCTGGTGATGTTGCATTCTGCAAGAGTCTTATCCAGCTCCAGTTGCCGACCTTGGTAAATCAGCCGCTGCTGGTCCCATGGAATTCCAGTCATCGCCTGGATTCTGCTATGAATTGAACCAATTGTATCAGAAGGGCTCATATTCCGGATTGTGACGGTGGTCCGGCCAACTCCGCCGATCATCCGTACGAAAAACTGCACGCCGCCGCTCCTTCGGCGGGGATTCTCAGCACGGCGGCTGGAAGTAAACGTCGGGTAAGAGAGTGATCGGCCGGCCATGGAGGAAGCCGTACACTGTTCCTTGTTCACCGATTCATGGCCGCTGAATTCTCCGGCCGCCGTCAATTCATCGCACTTCCGCTTCACGGCGGTGGAATTGGAATTGGAATTCCGATTCAAGGTGGAATCCAGCCACGATGACATCGAGGTTATCGTATCAGCGACGTGATCACGGCAGCGAGCCCATATATCAAAACACATACAACAACAAAACACAAAAACCCCTTTTGCTTTTCCACTGATTCTCAGCCGACCAACATCAAAAAGATCGCAGATTTAGCACAAAAGGTGAGACTCTGTAAGGATTCGGAGATTTTAAGGTTGAATTTCTGGTGGTGTGTGTTTATGGTGTGGTGTGTGTAAACGCCTGTAAAAGGATCATCAAGGAGATGAAGAAGAAGAAGAGATATTACTGATAATATACTAATCAGTGCCAATTCTCGGTGAGCTAAATAAACGCGATGTGAAATTACGCTAAAGGGCTGGACGCTTCGGTTGTGTCCCTTTGTTTGGTGGGGGTGTATCTGTAATTTCATGGGGGATTGAGTCAATGTCATGGGAGATTCCTTATTTAATGGCTGTGTAACAAATTTTATTGAGTTATTCCATTTATAAATTTTATTTAATGTGGCTTTTTATTATTATAGTGTGGATAATCTTTCTCAATATTTCTAGAAATTCTTGGGATTATAAAATTTTATTGAGCTATTCCATATTTAATTTGTTTTCTGATAGTGTGGATAATCATTCTCTTCTAGAAATTCTTGGGATTATAAAGAGTTGGTGAAGGTGAGTTTATCCTTTTGTAATCTTATTTTCTATTTTAAAACTTTAGTATTTGTTAAGGTCCTTTCTTTATGCCTTAAAAAACTTCTTTTCTATATTAAGGTCCAAAAAAAGTATTATATTCACTTTTTTTATGCTAATAAAGAAGATCCCAAAATTTTGTTCAATATTATAAGCAAGTGAAGTTGCTTGGTAATTGTTTGAGGTTAGCATTACTCAAATTATAGTTGAACAAGTTACCAAACACTAGCATTACTTTTCTCTGTTTTTACATGTCCACTTTAAGAGAATGTTAATTTTTATCATATTTTAATCAGTAATTTCACTTACATTTCATAAAATTAGACATATGTATTCTCATTCTTTGAATATGTGTGCAAATAATTTTAATTTATCTTTATTGGGTCATATATGAGATTTTCTCGCCATTATCGAACAATTTGTGTATTTCTAATCTATAAAAATTAGAATACAAGGCAAATTTTGATACTTAATTTTTGTGTCTCGACTATAGTAATGACTGATTGATGAACTGTAACTAGTATTACCTCAATTAATAAAATACACTTCGATTCATTCACGCAAATTATTGACTTATGAACCATTCTTGATGAGTATTACGTCACAACATACATGTTAATTTAGTCAATTGAGTAGATTTCAGAATCACAATGATATCACAAAATGCGCCCACAGAATTATAAAGTTGCGAAATTTCAACGAAACCGCTTCAGATTTCAAGAATGTTCACGTCAATTATGCGCAAATACCGACAACTTAGGGTGTGTTTGGTTGGACAAGTTTTTGCAAAACTTGGACTATCCAAGTCCAGTTTTGTAAAATCTTGTTTGGTTCACCAAGTTTCTCAAAATCCAGACTTGCAAAATCCTAAAAACCAACCAAAGATTTTGTTTCATACTCACAAAAACAACCCAACCAAACAAGAATTTTGCAAAACCAGACTCTCAAAATCCCAAACAAAAACCCAGACTCTCAAAAACGCAAAACAAAATCCAGACTATCAAAAATCCTGCGAACCAAACACACCCATAAAATTTTGACTTACAAACTCACAACGAGAGTGTAACTTCATGTACCAACTATAACGATATTAGTTGTACTGTGATACAGGCCCAACCTTATTGTTAAATCATAGACTACTACAGGTCATGACCTGCGAATTTTCAGTCCCAAAATTGGGCCGAAGAGGACCTCATTTTTATCCCTTTAGTGTATATTTAATAAGAATTTAGCCGTTTATTTAAAAAATAACAATTAAAATTCCACATAAATGAACCAAAATAATCAATTAAGTGACCAAATTCAAAATATAGACCTTTATTAGGCCAGTCCTGCTATAAAATATCGGCTAATTTTGAACCATATTTGAAATGAATGTCACATCACTACTCAAGTTATTAAAAAATATACACATTTAATTTAGAAAAATGCTCGGAAAGTAAGAATTAATAAAACCAATAATTTTAAAATGATAAATATATAATAATTCACCAAGCATACTCTAGCTACTTGTCAAAGTTTAAGATAATACATAAGTAGGTATCATTAACAATTTAACACTACCTATTCTGGAAAACAAGCCTTCTCCAAAAACATTTGTCCAGAAACAACTTAAAAATACATTAAAACATAGTAAAACTTGAAGCAGATAGAGGTCGGTTAGAACATCCGTCGCGATCTGGAAGAGCAGCCATAGCTAAGCTGCAGTTGCTGTCCATCCTCGACACCTTCACTCTCTCTCTCCATCGATACTTAGCAGTTATAATCTGCAGTTCATAGAAAGAAAGTTCATATAAATCAGCATTAATAAAGAATCGTTTGCGTCAAAAAGTAAAAAATGTATCAATAATGCTAAATACTCGCCTCTCCGCCTTCCATGGCAGTAGATAAGTTCACAGGACTAGTTTGAATCCTTGTGAGAGAAAAGAATCCCTGTTACAAAAGAAACAACCGATATCAAGGCCGATGGCATATGCAACAGAAAGAAACTCAGTATGCCCGAGTCTGGCACGAAAGTTGTTGACAGCAACAGAAAGAAAACTTAATTGTGAAAGCTACATAATCACAGAAGCATAACCCGAATCAAAACTAACTGTGAAGATCCCGAATCACAGAGGAATTACCCGACATAAACTCTTTAGTTCAAAAGATAACCGGTATTGAATAAATTGAATGATCAAATCAAAGTCCAGTGATTAAAACCTCAGATATTCCACACAAAAATACCCATCAGGGGTGGGACAATATGTTTCAACCATTATGCGGCTAATATCGAAAAAGATCTTCACTTTATGGCATGAGAAAACTAGAGGAATTGTCCTAACATCCAAAGGAATTGACTTGGAGAAGACCAAGAACAACGTTGACTCAAGAACAATACAAAGATTCCAAGCAAACCACACAATAATTCTCTCCTCTCCAGTCCCCACAGGAGTGAAAGCAATCCTAAGTTCATACCATGTCAAATCATGTGCTATAACTATAAGATCTAGCAAAGGCATCCAACCATAAATAAAATGACAGACTGGTGAAGAAACTATTAAAGAAAGACCAGTAGAGAAATAAACAAAGAAAGACTCCATCAAGTCTACATTTTCTTATAAACATAAGATATTAGTACCTCTTGTTTCGAATTTGCTTCATCTTTCTGCGTTCTGGTTGCCTCACAGGCTGTGCCATTCTCACCATTTCGTCCACCCGAACTCCACCGCCATCGAATCCGTTCTCGAGAGGAATCAGTGTCTGGACATAAGCCTCGGCGTAGAATCGGAAAGGCAAGCCATCAACTTGAACCTCCCTCACAGCCTTCTTCTCCAGATTATACCAAATCAGCTTCTCATCATTGATGTTCATCAGAACCTCATCTCCCTTGTTCGAATAAGTCAGAGGATACAGCTGCGAATACGACTCGATATCTGGCGGACCGATCGACAACAGCTTAGTCCATGATTCCTTCTTGTTATACTCCTTCATGATCCACACATCATTCTTCTTCTTCTTCCTGGTAACAATCAAACACAAACACCCTGCCATTTCGCGCACACTGAGCTCATACAAGCCCTTCCCCAGATCATCAGGCTTCGGGACGATGTAATTCCTGTCACCTCGTAAATCAACCGCCAGAATCGCCTGTCTAGAGTGTTCATCCAACGGTAACACAGTGTGGCAAGCTCCATTCACATGAATTCCCCATCCTTTGATCCTGGGAATCGGGTATGGATAGCTCCCAACTTTCCTCCATGAATTCGACTTCAAGCTATAGATTTTCGACTCAGATTCAAGCCAAACCGAATCAGGGCGACGCAGTTCAACAACCCTCAGAACTCTATAATCATCTTCCTCAGGAACATACCCAAATCCATACCTTTTATAGCTTCCTTCGACTGTAATTCCAGCCCTAGATATAACTGGCGAATCTGGCAAAGTTCTGTACTTTTTGGTCGATGGATTCCACAAAAAGGGGGTCTGATTCTGACCTAGCAAGAGAACCAATCCGTTGCAGGAATTCGACACATCGGAGCTCGAAAAGGGGGGTTTCAAAACGCGAGCATGATAGTGATCGAGCTTGTCCAAATCGATCGTATACGCGCCGAGGAATCCGAGGATGAGGCCGCGATGCGTCTGGGTTTTCAAGGACTGGTCGAAATGCATCTTCACGAACTCCGGGCTGTCGATTATGGCCCGCCACAGGCTCGCTACGGCCCGGAACCGCATCAGGGACTTCGGCGGCAGGCGGCAGATGATGTCCACGATGATCTCCCACGGCAGACTCGGCAGCCGCGGCGCGTGAGCCAGCGTGGATAAAGCCATCGTCTTTGAATTTTTTTTTCTGGGTTTTTCTTAGCAGATTGAAAAGGTTTGAAGATGAAGATGAAGATGGGATTGTATAAAATAGTATTATCTTCACGTGGCAACAAACTGGACTGCTCAATACGGCAAACAAAGCAAAAATCTCGTGATCGAAGGCTGCAAAAGAAACCGTCTTGAAATGGTAAGCTTTAAATTAAATACATTTCTACCAATTAGGCCGGTTTTCTGAATTTATTTCTGACTGAACTGAATCAAACTTAAGCAAAATTCGTGTTTAAAACATTAACATAATTGATTATGTTGAACTGAAAATGATTTGAATTGAATTGGATCGATAAAGTTTAAGAGAACTGAACCTTATAATACGATCTTTCTTTTGAAATGTGTGCTTGGAAGGGGATGTGGTTGAGATGGTGCAACAATAGTGAAAAAAGAAGGAATTTTGAAAGTTAAAGAAGGTATAAATCTTTATGAAAGTATTGCTATAAAATGGTAGACAAAAGTGAGCAAATAGCAGTTGAGATTGGAGAGGAATCTTAACGTATTGTATTGGTTCTTATGAGTGCCATCCAACACTTCTTTGGTATTATCATGAGTTAGTTGAATCATTTTGTGTGGTTGCAATCACCACCACCTGTTTTTAGAGCACACGGTCTAATATCCGATCTTGACACCAGCTCAGCTCGCAGTAGAATTGTTGCTGAGTTGGATTTAGGTGTCAAGATCGAATATTAAAATGCGTATTTTTACTAATTTATGATTCGAAAACATGACTAATGGACCTTTGTCGTTAGTTTCAATTCAGTTTATTTCGGTCCAATTTTGATAAAGTGGGTCGAAAATAGAAGGCCCATCAAACAGAAAGCACAGAGAGTAAAGCACCGAAGTAAACAGATGAAAAGAGAAGCAATTCATCAGCATTTAGCACAAATGACCAGCACCATTAATTAACAAGTTTCTACAGCTCAGCTTAGCTAATACTACTACTACAAGATCGATACCATAGTACCTTATTACTACGATCACACAGCGCCATGTTTCAGCGACTACAAGACCAGTACCAGAATACCAGAATACGCTCACGACTCAACAGACTAACAGACTAACAGACTAACAGACTAATATTATACAACACCATGTTTCAACTGCCTTTCTCGAGTGCTATGCTACCAAGACAATCCATCCTACAACAAGATAACAATCGCCATCAGCCCGTCATATATATGCTAGGGAAACATTAGATTGACAGATTCCCTTCATTCCACGAACACGACTGTCCATTTTAATGCAACACGACTTGAAGAAAAACAATCACGGTGAAATGAACGTGTAAAAGTTCATAAACAGCACTGTTTTACTTACCAGTTATCGGTTACCAATGAAACTTTAGTGTGCAACTACACCATCAAAGAGCCAGCTTGAACCCCTTCGACAGAAAACCGTCCCTGCACCAAAAGAAGACTGTCCATATTAGTCGAGTGTTTGTAAATATTTGCTAATAAGACTCTTCCAAACAGTCATGTATCAATATCTTGTTCTGAAACTTGAATCAAACTTTATCGACCATGAATAAAAAAACGGAATGTATAGAATAAGATGCAGTTACCTCTTGCTACTAGAGCTTTTGCCCGGCTTCTTTGCCTCTATCTGGCGTGGTGGATCTGCCCTCAAGGGGCCAGGGTTAAAGAGACTCGCCACACAGTAATCGGCATAAAACATAGGAGGCATCCCATTAACCGACAGGTGCCTAATAGTCTTCTTCTTCAAATGGTACCAAGTAAGGCGCGAGTAATCATGAGTCAGTAACACCTCCTGACCATCCTCGGAGTAAATGATAGGGATGAGTTCAGCCGGGGATTCAATAAACGGAGGTGCGATAGAAAACAACAGAGTCCAAGATTCCTTGACACCATACTCCTTCATGATCCATACGTCCACCCTGCTCTTCTTCCTAGGCCTAATCAAACACAAGTTTCCAGCCAACACCTGTTGACAATACTCACACCTATCAATTAATATCATCATGACATAATTCAATTCAGTATATGAACAATATCATCACCATCTCGCAGTTATCTCTAAATACAAAATACGTAAAGATATATAATATACATTTCTCGATCATAGATTCATACTCTCAGGCCTTCGGCATAAGCTACCAATACACTATGGTTATTAAAAATCAGGAAAGTGGCATAAACATAAAAGCTGAATCATTTATGCTACCTCAATGGTGAAGAGATCATCGCGGCCAGTGAGTGGAGGTTTAGGCAATGTCACATGCTTCTCGGTGCGAAGATCGAATGCCATAATTCTCCAATCAGAGCCACCATCAACAGCATTGGTGGCAGTATGCAGCACTCCATCCAGATGAACTCCCCAAACACGCTTTGTCGGAGTAGGGTAAGGAAAATCAATGGTGTACCTCCAAGTTCCAGAATTGCAGCTGTAAATCATACCTTTCGAGCCCAGCAATTTCCCACCTTTGTTTCGCATCACAGCAACTCTGAGTACCAAGAACTCATCTTTTTCAGAGATGTAACCGACGGCGTAGGCCTGCAAGAGAGTGAACAAGCCGGAAATTGTCCTCTCCGGCAGATTCGGCGGCAGCAAGTGGTGCTTTCTGGTGAACGGATTGTACAGAAGCGCCGGCGGGGTGAGCACGAGAACAATGCCGTTGGTGGAGTTGGAGAAGTCGAAGGCCGGAAAGGGGGGCCGGTGTTCAACGGCCCGGTCGGGCCGGGCGAGGTCGATGCTGAAGAACCCAGTTCGGCCGAGGATAACGTGGAGGTTCCTGCCGGTGGAGATGGATTTTGAGAAGTGAGCTTTTTTGAAACTCCGGCTGTCGATCTCGGAGCACCATGGTTTGGAAACGCATCGGAAACGGAGAAGGGACTTCACCGGCTGACGGGTGAGGATGTCAGTGATGATCTCCGGAGGAAGTTCCGGCAGCGGATCTGCCATTATTGCTAGTGAGTAATAAACAGTGTTTATCCGTTTCCGAAGAAGGTAAAGAAATGATTTTTAAACCCTAGCAACTTGTATGAAAATCGTTTGAGGGTCAGGTTGAAATATGTTTCAGCCCAAATTATTTGGATATGGCCAATATGGGAACTACATATTTAGGCCCTCACCCTCTTATTTGTTGTTGAACGGAATTGAATTGAACTAAAATGAACATAAACGGAAATTATGTATGAAAAGATGGAATTAGTGTGACTAAATTTATTTGAATTAATCAAACTACATGTTTACTAAATATAACTGTACTGAATTAAACTAATGCGCTGATAAGTTGAAGAGAACAAAGAAGTCTTATTGTGTCCACGATCTATTGGATTATACATTTCTTAACTTTCACTAGACACAATGTAGCGGATCTAGTAATTAATATTAGGGTAGGCGGTAGCACAGAGCGGGAATGCGATACAGTGAAAGTGAAGCCAGATATTACTGTTCGCAGTATTGCCTGGCGGATCTGGCGCCTGCCCCGACCTAGAAATAGATCCGCCACTGACTACATTATTCTTGGAAGATTCATTAGAGTGGGGATCCAAATAACAACCAAACTAACATCAACTTTATAGTCCATTTAACACAAGTAGTGTAGAAGATGAGCACCAAAAGAAACAAGAATCACCAGATTCATTTTGACTTGGTTCGATTTTCATGTTTCAGAACAAACTACATAGTACATAGCACCCTCAACCTCAAAAGCCAGAATAGATCCTAGAGCAACAATACAATACTACTTAGTCACTACTACTAATCTTCAACAACATTACCTTGGAAATCCAGTTGCTCATCTTCACCATTTACACCAGATAGAACATAAGACACGGATACAAGTCATTAGTTTCCAAATCCACGGCCGAGCACAGAAAATACAGGAGTGGAGTGGTGGATCTGCCGCCAAGGGACCAGGGTGAAAGAGGCTGGCCACGCAGTAATCAGCATAGAACTTAGGAGGCATCCTTTTAGCCGACAGGTGCCTAGTAGTCTTCTTCTTCAAATGGTACCAGGTAAGACGGGAGTGATCATGGGACAGCAGCACCTCCTCGCCATCCTCAGAGTAAACAATAGGGCTGACATCATTCGGGGATTTGATAAACGGAGGTGCAACAGACAGCAACAGAGTCCAGGATTCCTTGACACCGTATTCCTTCATAATCCACATGTCCACCCGACTTTTCTTCCTAGGCCTAATCAAACACAAGCATCCACCCAAAACCTGTTGAATATACTCACAATTCAGCATATGAATATCTCTATCTATCACAGATTCATACATTACTAAGAAGTGATAATAACCTTAATTCAAAATTGATACAATGTACTATGGTTATTGAAATTCAGGAAAGATATAAACAGAAAAATTGAATCTTTCATGCTACCTCAATGGTAAACTCATCATCCTCAACGAGGGAAGGTTTGGGCAATGTCACATGTTTCTCAGTGCGAAGATCGAATCCCATGATGCTCCAATCTGAGCCACCATTGACAGCATTGGTGGCAGTATGCAGAATTCCGTTCAGATGAACTCCCCAAACGCGCTTCGCCGGAGTGGGGTAAGGAAAATCACAGGTGTATCTCCAAGAACCAGAATTGCAGCTGTAAATCATACCCTTCGAGGCCAGCCATTTCCCAAACTGATTTCGCATTACAGCAACTCTGAGCACCAAGAACTCATCTTTTTCAGATATGTAACCGATAGCATAGGCCTGCAACAGAGCGAACAGCCCGGAAACCGTCTTCTCCGGCAGACTCTCCGGCAGCAGGTGGCGCTCTCTGGTGAACGGGTTATACAGAACCGGCATTGGAGTGAGCACGAGAACCAGGCCGTGGGTGGAGTTGGAGAAGTCGAATGCCGGAAAATCTGGCCGGTGCTCGGTGGCCCGGTCGGGTCGGGCCGGATCAATGCTGAAGAACCCGAGTCCTCCGAGGATGATGTGCAGGTTTTCGCCGGTTGAAACTGACCTCGAGAGGTGGGCCTTTTGGAAGGTCCGGTTGTCAATCCCGGAGTACCACGTTGTGGAGACGCACCGGAATCGGAGGAGTGACTTCACCGGCTGACGGGTGAGGATGTTGAAGATGATCCCCGGCGGAAGTTCCGGCAACGGATCTGTCATTTCTGCGAGTGAGCTAGCTGAAGTGAGTGTCAGTCAGTTTCCAAACTGGTCAAGCGGAGAAGAAGAAGATAAAGGAAGGTTTATCAAAAACCCTAGAATTTATTTGACTTTGACCATGTTTGCGGGTCGGGTTAGAATATGTTGGGCCCAAATTATTTGGAGTTTGGATATTTTATTGGATTGGAATGTGGCCAGATGGGGAATTGGGGATTACTACGTATTTTAATATATCTAAAAGTGTATCATATTATAATACAATTTATGATTTATTAAAGTTTATTATAAAATTATAAGAACATGAAAATTGAGGATAATTGTGTAAATTCAATGTCTATACCGAACAATATATAAGAGTAAAATAGAGATATTTTGTAAAAAAATTATAGTGAGGTGAGGAAAATTTATCTAAATGAATACCACACACTAATAATGAAAGATAGTAATTAGATTATCTCATATTTGATCACAACTTCGTGGTAAAAAATGTGTAGAATGGAAAGTTTATTTGAATTTAAATAATATCAGATTATAATTAACTATGAACCATTTTTACGTGCAATAGTAGTGCAAAACTACATTTACGTGCAAAAAAATAGTAATTAGATCTCATAATTTATTCTGAATATTCAACCATCTAATTTTATCTACGTGCAGCACGACTATTTTTATTTATAATTTCTAATATTATTTTTCAGTTAAATTTTCACTTGACACAATAGTATACTTTGCTTTGATTTGAATTCGACGAAATTGAATAAATGCCGAGATCAAATCAACCATAGGCTTCAATTCATTATGATCATTCACCACGTGCGCAATTTGTAAATATTTACTGCAGCTTCTTCTTCCTCCCCGACGGTCTTCGATCATGGTGATGACGTCGGAAACGCGCTGGTGGATGACGTCGGAAAAGCGCGGTACTTTCCGGTGAACGGGTTCCAGAGAAGCCCCTTGGAGCACGGGCGAGCGGGCTTTGAGAGAACGCTCCAAATGAGCTTTTCTGAAATGCTGGCTGTCAATCTGAGAGCGCCAGAACTTTGACAGAGAACGGAATCTGAGCAAGGATTTCACCGGAAGACGGGTGAAAATATTTGTGATGAGCTCCGGCGGAATATTAGCCATTTTTATAGACCTAAACCAGGTTTTTTCAAGCAATTTGTAAAACCATTCTAATAATCCTATTGTATTTCAGAAGATTTAACTCGATACAATTTACTTAGAAGATTGACAACATATCAGCACGACAGCGCGTGCAAGCTGCACGTACTTAGCACGAAAGAATAGAGTGAAGCACGAAAGAAATTAAGGTAAAATCACCAATAGATCGGGAAAAAATTAGACACAAATTCGACAGGTTAATGTTTCAAAACGGCCTTCATAAGATCTGTCAAACAGGATCGGCACCCTCAAAAGAGCCAGCTTAGATTCAAAAGTACCTTAAAACGCTCACACTAGTCGCTACTGGCTACTACTAATTCAAAATACTTATACTGATATTTAAGATACTCGGAAACTTCACCGTACTGCAATTTCAGCTTGACATCTTCGCTAATTTCCTAGAACATGATAAGTAGGAATAAACTAGAATTAAAACCTCCCTTTTTAACCATATGAAAGACGTATTGTAATGAAATGAGTATGCACCATGTAATGATGTATTACTCACCCGTAAATCAGTAAAAGTCTTCGATCAGAGTACCAGGTTGAATCCCTTTGAAAGGAAACCATCCCTAAATCAAAAAACACTCTGGACATCACTTCCAATATATAAACAAGCTGCTTGTCAATTATGACCATGAATAAGCAGACAGTGAAAAAGGTAAAAAAAAGTTACCTCTTTTTACTAGATTTTTTACCAACAGAAGGTTGAGTTTTCCCGACCAGATCGCGTTGTTGCTGCCCTGCCTCTTGCGGACCGGGGTGAAGGAGGCTTGCAACACAAACATGAGCATAAAACATAATACTAGGCAGCCCCTTAACAGCCTCGTTTCGAACCGTCTTCTTCTTCAAGTGATACCAAATAAGTCGCTGATCATCGAGGTTCAACAGAACCTCCTGTCCATCTTTTGAGAAAGTGAGAGGGCAAAGCGAACTGTGGTTTGCAGCCACTGCAGGAGGTGCTACAGACAGCAACAAGGTCCAGGACTCTTTAACGCCATATTCCTTCATTATCCATATATCGGTCCTATACGCTATCATGAGCCTAACCAGACAAAGATGCCCATCCAGCAGTACCTATGGAGCATAAAACACACCCCATGTCATTTGCCTCTACGATTTAAACTATCATCTAATTTATAAACGTCGCTATTATATGTAACGAAGTAACAAGTTTTTCACATATGCCAATATATTAATTGATACAATCAGGTGCATCTTCAAAAAATCAAATTTACCATGTTCTCCATCAAAAGATCATATCTTTTTCACTGTCTCTATCATATATCATCCTATACATACATTTTGATCGATACTATCTCAGTCTCTACCTCGACCTCACCGTTCAAACACATAATCTTCGCAATTTGCATAAAAAAGGTATCAAATTTACCCTGTTCTCTCTAGCATGGAGTAAATATGAACTGATAATCATGTAAAACGGATAGAAAGTAAGAAATGAGAATGTTACCTGGAGTTCAAACTCTGCATCAGGGCCAGTAATTTGAGGTTTAGGCACGACAATATGTTTCTCATTTACGAAATCGAATCCATTGATGAACCACTCCGGCTTCGTAGCATCGCCGCCGTAGGTGGCCGTATGCAGCACTCCGTTCAGAGGAACTCCCCAAACACGCTTATACGGAAGAGCGTACGGAAAATTGCAGGTCTTTCTCCATTTCCCAGAATTGCGACTGTAAATCATCGCCTCAGACCGCATTAAATTACGATCCTTATCTCGGTGCTCCACGACTCTGACAACAACGTAGTCATCATTCGTAGAATCGTACCCGAGCCCGAAGTTTTCGAACACGGAGCCAAAGCCGCGCTGCACCACCGGCGGCAGCGAGGGGAGTTTATGGGATTTTCTTGTGAAGGGGTTCCAGAGGAAGGGGCTGGTGTCGAGGACGAGAACCAGGCCGTTGATGGAGGATGTGAAGTCGGTGGCGGAGGACGGAGGCCGGAGTACGGTGGCGCGAGTGGGGCGGCGGTTGAGGTCGACGGCGCGTATGCCGAGGTAACCTAGGAGGACGTGGTGGTTGGCGCGGGTTTTGAGGGAGTGTGATAAATGGGCTTTTTTGAAAGCTGGGCTGTCGATCTGAGAGCACCAAGGTTTGGACAGGCATCGGAATCGGAGTACGGACTCGACCGGAAGACGGGTGAAGATGTCGGTGATCAGCTCCGGCGGGAGTTCTGCCATCGTGGTGGTGGTGGTGGATAGAGTTCACTGTGTAGTGGAATACTGGAATTCCAATTCGGGAAGGTTGACCATTGAGAAACGTGGTGAACTCTATTTATAGAAAGGAATTCAAGATCATCTGCAGGCCCAATACATGTAGTGGATAAGTGGGATTGAGGGTTTGGATATGTTGCTAATTGTATGTATTTAGGCCCAATTTTCTTGAATTCAGTTGGACCATTTCAATTCAGTTCTAATTAATAATATATGATTTTTTTTATTGTGTTTAGTTTACATTAGTGTGGTTCAATATATTAAACTATAGAGTGACCTTAGAAATATGTTCATGGTTAGTTGTGGGGAATGTATAAAAAGGCTTAACATTTATTTTTACTGGACCAATAAAGCGATTATAGTTAATTTACATGCAAATAAACTGAAGAGAAGAATTCAGTGTCGCCTCTAAGTTATTTAGGGTTTGAGTCGATAAAAAAGCATCCAATATTAATAAATATAATTTTGTTTCTTTTTATGAAATTCCAAAAGAATCTTATATTTAATCCTTGGCGGAACCATTTTCTGTCATACAAAATTGATTATAGACGAATAAATAAGTACGACAAACATATATAAGTATTCAATAAGTTTGATGATCGATCGTCAATTAAATCCTTAGATTAATAAAGTAAGGTTAAGAATGTATTTTTTAATTAAAAATTATTAAAACATGTAAGACGCCCTTAACAATAAATATTAAATAATTACGCTCTTTTTAATGATTTCACATCTATCCACACTCTTAATAGAAATTTTATATAAATTGATTTATGGATTTCATCTTAATCACCATACACACATGCAATAAATATATAATGTAGCGTTATAATTCTTAACTTAATCACGGTATCATATATGCAAAACCATGTCTCAATTGTTCAGTTCATATTTCTATTATTCTTAATGGATTAATAAAGAAATATTCATAACCTTGCTACTAATACCACATCTGAACATAAATATTACATGACCCTAACATTTTTAAATATCTAAATCAATCACATAATATAATCATGAGAAATTAGAGAATTACTTACCTCAAATACTCATTGTAGCAGAGAGATCGATGTACTGAATCAGTGAGGTTTGTATAGGGGTAAAACAAATTTGATAGTAGAGATCGATGCTCTCTATTATTTATGGCAATAAATTCATGGAATGATAAAATAAAGCAACTGTTTGATCGAGCAAAATAATTATGGAATTTTTGTAATTTGATAGCGTAATACTATAGAGATCATTTAAGAATAAAGAAGCCCTATTAACTTAAACTACCTAATTTAAATACAAATCAACCATGCATCTACCTAATTTGCCAAAACTTGAGTACTACGTAGAAGTCGAACTTTCCACGCTTATTATTTTTTGCCTAAAAATATTCTACCCATCAATTCTTCTCTCCTAATTATTTGACAACTCAATCAGGCTCATGGAAACCACGGTTGCGGATTGGTCATCGTTACCGCGGGATTTGCTGGTGAGCATAGCAAAGCTCACGCTTCTGGTTTTGGAAGATTTCATGGCGTTCAGAGCGACGTGCTCTTCCTGGAACGATGCCGGAGAAGACGACGAATGCTTGAAATCTGTGACGTGGCCTAGGGTTCCGTTTGTGATGACCCCCGACAGAGCGACATTCTACAGCTTGTCCAGAAAAAAGAGCCACCGCATGAGAACTCCGCTGCCGGAAAGTAAGTGCAGGCTTTCGAGAAAAAAGAGGTACAGCAAGAGAGCGCCTGTGCCGGAAGAAGTTGATAGCAAGTGCAGGAAGTTCATCGAATCGCGATTTGGTTGGGTTTTGGCTCATGCCCCGTCCGGAGAAGCTCATCTGGTGTACCCTTTTTCCGGCGAAAGGATTCAGCTTCCCGATTATGAAATCCCGCAGGTGCACCATGGCCCCAACTTATACGAGTGTCATGTAAACGATCCCTTCATAGGAAGCTCAATTCTGTCGGCTAATCCATTTGAAACATCGGACTATGTATTGGTGGTTATCTCTGGATACTGCATGTCCTTCTGGCGTCCGGGCAACCGGGACTGGACCGGTATTGGGTCAACCGGAGGGATGAAGAGATTCCGGGATCTCACTTTCTATAGCAAGGACAGCAAATTCTACGCGGTCACCGGATGTGACAGCCTCTGGGTTTGGGATATGGTCAGTGAGTCTGCGGTTATCGCCATGGTTTTCCCCTCGAGTTATTACAAGATACCGAGAATCTTTAACATTAACCTGGTGGAGTCATCATTCACTGATGATTTACTATTGATCAGAGTGGATGGGGTTAGTGGTGGTTTTGAAGTTCACCGATTGGATGTCGTTAGAGGAGAAGTGGAAAGAGTGAAAACCAAGTTGAAGGATGCCATTTTTGTTGGAACTAATGCTTCATTCTCCATAGTTCCAGCAGAGAATGATCAGGTTATCAAGTCTAACGCTATCTATTTTGTCCGGAAAGATTTCTACCGTCCAGATTCTACACATGACAGGGTGAAGTTTAGTCATATAAAAACTACAAACTACATCGGCATATACAACCTTGAAGATCAAACATCTCAGCTATTCCCTCCATCCATTGAATCCTTGTGTTATTTCACCAGCCCGCCTCTATGGATAGCTCCTTCCTCATTAGCATTCCTAGCTAAGCCAAATCGCTCCTAATTATTTACGCACTCCGTATTTTTATTAAACAATCAATAGAAGATGCATATGTCTGATATACATAATTATTGACCATATTATATATATCGAAGACGTATTTTTATTTTGCACTGCAAAATATGCAAAATACGGACTGCGTATAGCATGCCTCAATTTTAATCCTGTTGATCTTGCTTGTTATGGTGATTTTGTCATGTTTGTCTAACCCTAATGTTCATAGTTATACTATAGAAACAAATTGCCCTCGGTGTTGTCGATCGGAATATGAGGATTCTGTTGATTCTCGCCGGTCTTCGAATTTCCTGATCCGGAGCCACTTATCTTGTCGCCGGAACAGTCATCAGTTTCTGATTCCGTCAGGATCGCAGAGGCAAGAACTCTGATACCATCAAGAAATCTTTCAGATTTGGGAAGTAAAACCGGAGAAAGATTTCTGTACGAATATTCTTTCACAAAACGTAATGGGAGAGAGAGACTAGTATTTGTACATGATAAAAGGCATCATGTAAATACATGAACCATTAAAAAGAAAACAGGCCTTCTATACGCAGTCCGTATTTTACTTATTTGCAGTCCGTATTTTTTTTAATAATCATATATACAATGATTCTAATATATAACTGAATTGCAAGTGTATGCAATAGAAGTAGTATATATGTTGCATATGTCTGATATACATAATTATTGACCATATCATATATATCGAAGACGTATTTTTATTTTGGACTGCAAAATAAGCAAAATACGGACTGCATCTAGCATGCCCCAACAAAATGCATTAAAACAAATCAAAAAGATGACATATGACATGCACGTGTCCAGTCTAATTAAATTAAGTATCAGCTCCCACCTAACTCCAGTGACTTAGCTCCAACATCAGCTTCATTGTATTTGTTGTTGAACGGAATTGAATTGAGTTAAAATGAACTGAAGTGGATATTATATAGGAAAAGATAGACTTAGTGTGACTAAATGTATCTAAATTAATCAAATTATACTTTTACTAAATATAATTGGACTGGATTGAACTAATTCAATGATAAATTGAAGAGTACGAAGTCGAATTATACATTGTCTTAATTTTCACTAGACACAATACTACATTTTGCTTGAACGGTAAACTCATCATCAGGTGGCGCTCTCTGGTGAACGGATTATACAGAACGGGCATTGGAGTGAGCACGAGAACCAGGCCGTTGGTGGAGTTGGAGAAGTCGAATGCCGGAAAATCTGGCCGGTGCTCGGTGGCCTGGTCGGGTCAGGTCGGGTCAATGCTGAAAAACCCGGGTCCTCCGAGGATGATGTGCAGGTTTTCGCCGGTTGAAATTGACCTCGACAGGTGGGCCTTTTGGAAAGTCCGGTTGTCGATCCCGGAGCACTACGTTGTGGAGACGCACCGGAATCAGAGGAGTGACTTCACCGGCTGAACGGTGAGGATGTTGAAGATGATCCCCGGTGGAAGTTCCGGCAGCGGATCTGTCATTTCTGCGAGTGAGTGTCAGTCAGTTTCCAAACTGGTCAATCGGAGAAGAAGATAAGAAAAGGTTTATCAAAAACCCAGAAACTATTTGACTTTGACTATGTTTGCGGGGTCAGGTTAGAATATGTTGGGCCCAGATCATTTGGAGTTTGGATATTTTATTGGATTGGGATGTGGCCATACTGGGAATTGGTATTTACATATTTTAATAGATTAAATGTAAAATATATCACCTAAAAGTTTGAAATATATAATTTGTGGTCTCTAAAAATAAAGTGTACAGTTTATGGTCCTTAAAATATGATTTATGAAGTTTGTGATCCCTAACCAAAATATATCGGTTCCGTTAATAACCATCTTCAAGGGGTAAATTGGTAATTTTACCATCACTTCTTCTCCTCCACAAACTATTACCGGAATCCTCCACGCCGCTACCACTTCGCGAATCGCCGCCTGTCCTTTGCCGTCCGAGCTCCGAATCGCCGCACTCCTCATCCCGAACCCGTAGTCAGAGTTCAACCCGAACCCTATTGGGTACCCGTAGCAGGTACCCATCTGGGGAAATTGCTGGATTTCTGGGAGACTGTTAATTCAATTGAAGATGAATTGCACATGATGCTATCAATCCCCTCTTCAATCTCCTCATCGAGAATCGATTCGGCATCGAAATCGCCACCCCCATTGTCACAGAGTTCCAAAGATTGGCTCTTTGAAGAAGTTGTCTGCCGTGAATGGGAGAGTTTAAGCTCGTTGCTCGGTTTGGGGTGTTGAATCAGAGGGAGGAGGAGCTCCGCCGTGTCGTAGCGGAAGGGGTGGTTATTGTGGTGGTGGTGGTGGTGGTGGCCGGGGAGAAGCTTGTTGTAGGGGAAGATTTTGGGGTACGCCGTGGAGAGGGTGGCAGCGGCTTCGTTGTGGGTCTGGTTAGGCCGCTTTCGTGGAGTCTGAGGTTTCCTGGCGGAGATGACCAGAGGGGAGCTGCTGAATTCCGACAGGGTGGAGGAAGGGGAAGATGAATTCGAGGTCCACGAGGAAGAGGGGGACTTTATTATGTCTAGGTCGAGTCTGATCACCCGGCCACCGCCGCTGAAACAAGAAGTCATTTCTGCTCCGATCTACCTGCACGACTACCTCCCCCAGGACCCCCACCTCATCGGCGGCGCCGGCAACAACTGTAGCGGCGGCTTGGAGAATTCCGGTAAGAGTTTGTGGAGGAGAAGAAGTGATGGTAAAATTACTAATTTATCCCTTGAAAATGGTGATTAACGGAACCGTCACGACAGATTTTGGTTAGGGGCCACAAACTTTACAAATTATATTTTAAAGGCCATAAAGTATACACTTTATTTTTAGAGATCATAAACTATATATTTTTAGAGACCATTTCTGTATATTTTTAGAGACCATAAACTATATTTTTAGAATAAAGTATACACTTTATTCTGTGCTAGAATGAACGATTTGACCATTTCTCCTCTAGTATACGTAAATATGCACTGATAATCGTGACAGAACTAATTGTCACCTTTACTGCAACTTCTTCCTCCTCCCCGACGGTCTTCGATGGTGGGGATGACGTCGGAAAAGCGCTGTATTTCCCGGTGAACGGGCTCCAGAGATAATCCCCTTGTAAAACCATTCTAATAATCTTAGCACGCAAGAAATCAAGGTAAAATCACCAACAGATGGAAAAAAACTTAGACACTGAGTCGACAGGTTAAACAGGATCATCACCCTCAAAAGAGCCAGCTTAGATTCAAAAGTACCATAAAACGATTACACTAGTCGCCACTGGTAAGCAACTAGTGTCGAAACACTACAACTTTTAACAGAACTACCAAGCTCAGGAAAAGCAGTCACTGAGCTGAAATCAAAAACAAGAACTAAAAGTAGTGCCGAGAGTTGCACAGAAAGCAAGTTTCAAGTAATGTCTTTAGGAATCAGCATGAATAACAAACTGCAGACTTGACTGTATGAGATTCTTCATTCCATGATACGCAGCACGCCGGTGGAGACGCCATAGAGGTGATTCTTGAAGGCTTCAGTCTTGGAGGGATTCATTGGCTTCTTTATGAAGCCTGCGGCACCGCCATGGATGCACAGAGTTGCTTTGTCCTCCTCCGAAGACGTCACGTAGACGGGAATTGCTTTGACGGACTCGTCCGCGGCCTCCTTGATCAATCTCAACAATTCATAACCGTTGATTCCTGGTGGCATCGAGAAGTCGGTGAGGATGGCCTGCGGTAGTGCTGCTGCAGAGCTGCCCCTAAGTCCCAGAAATCCGGCAGCTTCGTCTCCGGAAGGGATGGGACGGGTTGTGAATCCTGCCTTTCGGAGAAGCATGGTGACAAGCATCCTGGTGACGCTATCGTCCTCGACGACCAGGATATTGAGAGGCTCCTTTCGGTCTTTCCCTGCATTCGGTTCAAAGACAGAGGATCAAACACTACAACCAGCAATACCAGATCAAGATCATAGCTATAACACCATACTATTAAGATCTCTAAAAACAGATTTCACAAGCTCATCGCAATGATCGCATGCATATAAACACCATAATTAAAAGCAGATTCTCCCGAACAAATCGATAAGAGAGAAATAAGGTAGCTCACCTTCCTCCGACGCTGGTTTGAGTGGTTTCTTCTCCTCCTTGGTGCTATTCTCTCCGCCGCCGCCGGAGTTCTTGTCCACCGGAAACTGAACGGCTCCCTTCTCTGCATGCGTTAACTCAAATTAAAAGCACATTCTCCCGATCAAATCAGTGAGAGAGAAATAAGGTCGCCTCACCTTCTCCTCCACCGCCGGAGTTCGTCTTGTCGACTGGAAATTGCACGCTCTCGGGATCTGCACTGCCGGAGTTCGTCTTGTCCACTGGAAATTGAACGCCCTCGGGCTCTGCCCTGCCGGAGTTCTTCTATACCACGCTCTTCTCTGCATGAGTTCAAAGACCAAAGATCAAACACTACATGCCTCTTGTTCATTCAATTCAACCAGCATAAACACCAGAATTAAAAGCAGATTTTCCCGATCAAATTAACGAGAGAGAAAAAAGGTCGTCTCACCTTTCTGAGACTCTGGTTTCGCGCTCTTCTCTCCGGAGGAGATATTCTGAACAAAGGACGCCATTGGAGATTTGGTGAAACTGATAATGTGATTATGAGTAGCGAGAGGGAAATGGAGAAAGGTGACCACTACTTATACAGCACAAACGAACGCGAAAAGTACGTGATTATTTCAAACGGTTAATTAGCAGAGCAGTGTAGTGGAGAAAGCGGTTACGCTAGGCGACAATATTTGCTGCGTGGCCAAGTGATTTACAAACCTTCCAAATATGAATAACAGTGCAATTAAAAAGGCGGATATAAAGATTAAAAGGATATTTTATATATAAAGATTTTCACCCAAATAAGCTATTTCCGTGTGAATTTGTTTGATTTATGCCCATAATTTCTTTTAATTAAATTGAACCCTCTTCAATTTTTCTTGAACATAATAATTTTAGAGACAAAATTTTACAGTGAATCATAAATAGAAATCGGACATCTGTACTACTTGAATAAACTACAAGCAACTGTACTTTGATTAAGAAGGAGAAAATGAAAATTTTGATATTCATATATTATAATTTATTCATTGAGCGTCCATAATAAGTCGTATGACATTAGTAACATTATACGAGAACTTAGCACTACTTTTACTAAAATGAATATATTGATGATAAAATAAATATAATTCCAGTGATATTTTAGGGATACGATATATGTATAGTGGTGTTACGATCCAACAAATTATAAACGAAAAAAATCAGAATTATGAACATTTATGAGCTTTTTTATATCTTGGCTGTCGATTGGAGAGCGCGAGGGCTTGGAGAGGCATCGGAATCGGAGGTAAAGACTTGATCGGAAGATGGGTTATGGGTGAAGCTGTCGGTGATTAGCTCCGGCGGCAGATTTATAGAACCGAACCGAACTACAAGATCACTAGCGGTTCCTGCAGTTTATTCGATGGATACGTGGCATTTTGGGTTTTGACGGGAAATAATTTCAAAACTAATCTATTGTCATGTGATCCATTTTGTCCATAATCTGCTTTGGTGCTATTTGTATGTATTTAGGCCACTATTCTTCAATTTAGTTAAATTTACTTTAAAAAACATGCAATTTATGTTAGTCTCGTTACAATATTTCAATAATTTCTTTTTATTGTTACAATATTTTAATAATTTCTTTTTATTTCAATTCAGTTATTGTGACAAGAACGGTTCAAATATAAGTAATAGTTAAGTTGGAGGTTTAGGTTTAATTGTAAAAATACAAAGTTTTGGGTGAGACCGTATCACCATAAACTTATGATAGGACCAGTGAATTCTCATAATTTATGGTGATAATTTGCGTATTTGTAATTTTTGTTAGTCGTTTTAACACGATTACTCGCCGTGTTTAAATAAACTAAAAAGTTTATTAAGCGGAGGAATATACGACAAAATTAAACTAATAACTGAAATACTTGAACTAACTATACATATATATTTACAATATTTAAATAATTTTTTTTATTAAAAGCAGTTAATTAAAGGTATCATATTAAGAGTTTAGTCAAACAAACACATAAAGTTAATTTATAAAAATGTGAAATAAAAAACGGTCCCACACTGCCAAAACTTCTCCCGTAAAAATTATGATCATGTTATATTTCATTTGGTTTCTCAACATAAACTATAAAATATTGATGATTGTGTGGCATAGTAATAAAGATGGATTATAGATATCAACCCAAACCGAACTCAAATGGTATCCAACCCTTTTTCCCTTAGAGTCAATACTTTGGAAGTTCTAATGAACATTATTTATTAGAAATGTGGCACTCTCAGATCAACAATCAAGCTTTCATAATGGAGATCTGAGAGCGCCGAGGTTTGGAGATGCATCTACACTAACACCAACACAATGGAGAAAAAACACACACTTATGTACTAAACTATGCTTCAAAAGACAATTCAGATCCTCATAATCTGCAGCAACTTCATTCGACTGCTTCATTCGTCCATCAAAGTACCAGCTTAAACCCCTTTGAAAGGAAACCATCCCTACATATATATAAATTAGGTATCACAATCAGTTCTCAGACAAATTCCTAAACAGAATTGAAATGTAAGAATACAGTTACCTCTTTCTACCATCGAGCGAGCTCTCCTCCCATCGGCGCTCTTGATCAGAATCCTTAGGACTCGGGCTAATGAGACTCGCGACACAAACTTCAGCGTAGAATATGAAAGGCAGTCCTTCAACAGACACATCCCTAACCATCTTCTTCTCCAGATGGTACCAAATGAGAGATTTATCATCCTGGTTCAGAAGCACTTCCTGACCATCTTTGGAGAAGGCAAGAGGGCACAGAGTGACATAAGATTCGACCACTCGGGGAGTGATGGATAGCAGCAATGTCCATGATTCCTTGACACCGTATTCTTTCATGATCCACATGTCCGTCCTGCTATTCTTTCTGGGACGAACTAAACACAGATATCCACCTACAACCTGTTAACAAAATGAAATTCATTTCAAATATTGTCTATTATATTGCAACATGTAAACATGTCTTTTTGAGTATTTTTTATATACGATTTGTGAATGTGTTGCTAATTACTAAAGTTACTAGTGTTAAGAGATGGTGAAAGAGATGGTACTTTAGTAGTAATGGCATGTTTAGTTTGGTTTATTTAGTCAAAATGGATATGAATCGAACTAAATTGAAAATAACAATTGTTGTATTAAACAAATAGTGATAACATAGCTAAAAGTTAGGGGAGATCATCGAAGTATATATACTTTAAATGAATGAACTGAAATTCAAAACTGTATAGAATTGAACTAATTAAACTGCACTGAGATATAATCAATGTGTTAAAAATTAGTCATAGTAAACTAATCAAATCGATTTTTTTTCAAAACTAAACTAAACTAATCTGAAATAAATAGGGAAAATAGTTATAATTACATCGGAAGAACATGTCCTATGTTTTAAACAGTATATATCCTATATCTATAGTAAATTTTTTCATTGCATTAAGAAATGATAACAATATATCATATGTAATAAAACTAAATGATTACCTCTATGGTGAAGTTTGCATCGGCACCGACGAGTCGAGGTTTGGGAATGGTGAAATGCTGCTCATTCCGAACATCGAACCCCATTATAGCCAGCTCCGAACCATGGTTCGTGGTCCGATGCAGAACTCTGCTGAAACCACTCTTATGATCATCGTTCGTGGCCGTATGCAGAACTCCGTTCAGATGAACTCCCCAAACCCTCTTGTACGGAATGGTGTACGGAAAGTCGCAGGTTTCCCGCCACGTGCCGGAGTTGCAGCTGTAGAGCACCGCCTTGGAGCAAACCCAGTCGCCGTACTCATCTCGGAGCTCCGATACCTTGACCACCACGTGGTCGTCCTTATCGGAGTCGTAGCCGAACCCGTAGGCTTCGAAGCACGACTGCAAGTGGGTCTCCGGCGGGGTCGGCGGCGGCAGGGCGTGGAAGTTTCCGGTGAAGGGGTTCCAGATAAAGGGGGCTGAAACGGCGAGGACGAGGACTAGGCCATTGACGGTGGCGGAGAAGTCGGAGGCGGAGAAGGGCGGCCGGAAGTGGGCGGCGCGTGGGGTGTCGAGGAGGTCGAGGTCGACGAAGTAGATGCCGAGGAAGCCAGTGATGAGGTGGAGATTTGTGCCGGATTCTAGAGAGCGAGAGAGATGGGCCTTGGCGAAGCCGCGGCTGTCGATTTGGGAGCACCATGGTTTGGAGAGGCATCGGAATCGGAGGAGGGATTTGGTCGGAAGTCGGGTGAATATGTCGGTGATTAGTTCCGGCGGAAGATTCGTCATTTTTGTGAGTTCAGTCAGTCCAGTGAAATTTTGAAATGGAGAATGCCGGTTAAGGCTTTTATAGAGAAAATCACGTGGGGCAGATTTGAGGTTATTGGGACCCGAATTTGATAATGTGGATTAGATTAGATTTTCAGTTGAATATTCTATTGATAATTTGTTACCTACTCTTTTTTGATAACCCGAGTATCCGACAGTAAATTCTAACCGTGACCCGATGAGATGTATGGAAAAACATTTTTATGGAGTTCTTGATTGATCATACTTTTATTTTTATTTGTTGATTTTTTTTAATCACTATTTATAATTTAACTTGTTTTATAAAGGTTCTGAAACGCAAATCAAATGCTATAATGTATTTTGATCAGTGACAAAATCAGTCATTTATTTTAGGATGGGATCAAATAATTAAATTCGGTGAAAATGCAGGTAAACACAGTACGGCAACATAGGCTCGTCCGGAAACAATAAAGTCTCAAATTTGATCATGAACAATAACATTACTCGGTTTCGAATTTTAGGATAGGTCAAGTCCTACCCGAGCTTTTGAATGATTCCGTCATTAGTTGTGATTATCAAACTGATTTCAAGAGAATGTTACTGAATACTTCCTTCCGACACACTTTTATTATCAAAATATTTAAATTATATTGTACACGTTATATTCATTTTCTTCAAATCAGTGTACTCTAAAACTCAATCTATTTCACTCATTTTATGATATTAATATCCCTCAATCATTGTCACACATTTGGATGAAGATAAAATTAATTAATTAATCAGTAGAAAAAATAGGCCATACGCGGTTTACGCGGCTCGGTAGTTTTGAGGACTATATTTCGTTGGTCCTACAAGTCAACGTCCTTTAAAAAAATTGCACCGGGACATGAGATCATCTTCCCAAGCTGCGTACACAGAAAATGCAGCAATAGTGATGGGATCGAATTTAATTTTTAAATTATTAAAGTGATGGTTGTATTTTTCAATCATTTGTAAATAAGCACTCTTAAACAAATTTATTTAACTAAAAGTCAATATTAATTTAAGTGTACGTATATAAAAACGGCTTTATACGTATAGGATAAAATACTGAAGTATTATGTACAGTACAATATTTTACTCAACGTAATTCAAAATATCAATGAAATGACATTATCACCCCTTGTAAATTAGATATTTGTTCAAAAATCAAATAAGTTGAAAATATTATCATACTTTTACACCATATTATGTATTGTAAGAATAAAATATTGAACTGCGCATAGCAACATGTGAAGGCTGATGCTACATCACTCGGCAGTGTTAGTGCGTGAGAGTGATAATATGGTCCAAATTAAGGGCCCTCAAAACGTGTTTCTTTATTTATATTTATAAAACTTAGCCTCCGTTTGATAAAACTGAAATCTGAAATTTGAAGTTTGAAGTCTTAAATCTGAAGTCTGAACGAATAAGTGCTGAATATTGAAAAATTAAAAATAGTAAATTTATATGTCTGAATCTGAAGTCTGAATGAGAAAAGTAAGCTAAATTTTCTAAAAATAGTAACATTTCATGCATGAAGTGAATAAGTGAAAACCAAATCACTTATTTGGGAGGGTTTATTTGTATTTGGTAATTCAGATCCACTTTTTCATTCAGATTCTGTTTTTAGCATTATCAAACAACCAAAATTTTAATTAAGTACTTAATCATTAAGTTAACCACTTAATTGGGTTATCAAACAGAGCCTTACTTCAATAAAATTGCAAATTTAATTATTTATCTGAAAACTTAATATTGAGTTGTAAATGAAGGGTATAATTTCACTTTATATTGAGTCGAATAACTTTATTTATAATTATTGAGCTATTAAATTTTATTTATTTTATTTATGTGCTATTTTCACTATAAGAAGTGAAAGTTATCAAGAAGATATGAATATTCAAGCAAATTTTTTAGTAAATGGACGTATAAAGTGTCATGCATGGAGGAGGTTTTCTCAACGTAAGAAATGGGCGCTTTCGGTAAAGGTTTGTTTGGAGACATTTTAATTTGGCTAGTCTTGTTAGATAATGTGGGCCTTAATTCACCATGTTTAATTCTTAACCTCCATTATTTACACACTCCCTTCCCAAGTTACATTGCACAAGAAATTATATTTGACAAAGTTAAAATTATAAAATGAATTGAGGAAAAAATGAGTTTGAGAAAGAAGTGGGTAAAATTAGTTGGTCTTGTATTAAGAAAAATATGTAATGTAAGTTGGGACTACGGAAGTAAACAAACACGTATATATCCAGTGGTTAGAAGATTTGATTCGTTGTTTCAAGATTTAAGGTTCGAGTCTTGACATCGATAGTGTGAGAATTTCTTACTTGCAATATCTCTTGTAAGCACTAATATAAACAACGCTTAATGGGTTTTTATCTAAAATATCGTGACTCACCTCTCCACCGAAATTTGTAGAGTCGGGCAGTGGGACACTAAGGGTGAGCGAATGGCATTCGCTCCATGCTCCAAGAGTATTCACATACATCATCAAATATAATTTAGTGACCCGGTAAAAGTTGCATCAAATGTTCAATTCAATTCATATAACATGCACTAACAATTTGAAACTATCACGAACATCAATTCGATTTATATTACCATGTTAAATTTTATAGAACTTATCAATAATCAAAAGCACTTCAGAATTGTGATGAAAAAATAGGATATAAAAGAAATCATCATCTGTCATACGCATATGATTCAGGATTTATGTTCGTTCAAATTTATCTGAATATTTTTCATTTATGTTTGATGAAATCCAACTTTCTTCGATTGCACTGCAATTATTTATTTTTTTGACAAATTGCACTATCATTATTAGTAAGACAGCACTGATTATTTTATTTTTCTAACTCAATTTAATTTAGCAAAAAAAATGAAAAAATTAATTCTTTGTAATATTTGGAGATTTGCATTAAAAATATATATAAATGAGAGAGTAACATGGGACGATGGGTGACGATATGGGACCGGGGCATATTCTTCTCCAAGAGCATAAAATAGGGCAGACGCGGTAGACGCGTTTGTGGATAAAATAGTCTGATTTTTCGAAATTGATATTTACCAAGAAATTTACATCTAAAAATGCAGCAATAGACTTTCACAAATTCCACATGGATAAGATTTTCAGTATGTCACATGGATCAGATTCAATTCATCTATTATAATTTATCTAACAAAACTTTAGAGTGTAGATTGACATAATTATTTGAGCATTCTTATTTAAAAACACTCTTAAAATTGATTATATTTGAGATATGTTCTTTCCGAATTATTTACTATATCGAAATAAAATTGAATTGTAGTAGAAGTTAATATAAAAATATAAAAACGATGTATCATAAAGTCATTATAAGTATGTTGGAAGTTAAATGAACTAAACTAAGATCTTGCCTGGTGGAGTTTATAAGTAGAACATCTTAGTTCAGTAAAAATATATTTGATTAAATTCAGCTAAATTTAAAAATACTGATTTTATTTTTAATATATTAATTTTCAGTTCACTTCAGTTCGATTTACATAAAATTCAATTCAGTTTATTTTAGTTCAGATCGGTAAAAAATAAACTCATACAAACAAGCCCTAAAAGTTATCTTCATGATAGAAATATAATCACAGCTTTTTTTCCCCTTTATGCAAGAAATTCTGATTAAAATGTTGGAAATATTCATGAAATAAAATCACAATTGGGTCAAAATATTTCTAAATGTGGATCGATTCATATTCAATATTGGATTGGACCAATTAGGTGAATTCAGTCTGGGAGTATTCTGGATAAACCCAGTATATCATAAAAAGATATGGGCTCTCAAAGCATTCATTTTACCGGGCTAAAAGGAACAACAATATAGTTTAGTAGGTCAACAATTATCTGAGTCCCCCACCCCAGCCCATTTTTATCCCATACCCAAGGGTATCTTGGGAATGTATCCTCATTTTTATGTGTATTTTACAATTATAGTGTACATTTTATTGATAACATTTTGAATATATTATTTATGAAAATTATAAGCAAAAAAGTTCTACAGTGCATTTATTCATATTTTAAAATGCACGTTGGGATATGTACCCATAGTGCATGGTATAATTTGTGCTATTTCGTATATATCTATGTTCACCTGTGTTGACCTTAGTTGCAAACCGAATGAAGGCACTTGACTCATCTAAAACAACAACTCCGTGACTAACAAATAGTCATTATGAGCGTTAAACATAAATCA
The DNA here is from genome assembly GCA_948330725.1 of Sherardia arvensis. Taxonomy (NCBI): domain Eukaryota; kingdom Viridiplantae; phylum Streptophyta; class Magnoliopsida; order Gentianales; family Rubiaceae; genus Sherardia; species Sherardia arvensis. The sequence continues at coordinate 248,978 of OX415236.1, read as the reverse complement.
TAAACACGTCATTAGTGGTTCGAAGAGAAACTTTTTCTAATATTTTATCAAACGCTCTTTTTACCACATATTTGCTAGGTGAAACACGCGTACATTTGTGTTGAGCTCAAGTGTTTAAACATTCCACCTCTAAACTTTTGTATGAAAAGTTAACTTTACCAATCTAATTTATTCTTACAATTTCAAGCATCCGAACACTGTTTATGTATTTTATGCTGAACCGAACTAACAAAAAAAATATCGAATAAATTATGAATATATTTAGTTTAAACTAAACTAATACACAACATGAAATGATCTATAAGTATAAAATTAATTTCAATTTTAAAAGCAGGGAGAGATGCTTCGTCCCAAACTCCCAGTCAACAAACAGTAATACCATACTCCTCCATCTCCAGTATTTCATCTTCATCCTCTTCTTCTTCTTGAAGCAAAATCCATGGAGTTCCTCGAGAAAACCCTCGTCACCGCTCAAGAAAACTCCGCCAGGCAGAACCAGAGAAGAGCTTTCATCAATGGCGTTCTTCAGTGGATACAAAATGCCCAGCATTTTCTAACCGCTCCATGGAGAACCGTCTCCTTAGCCTTCTCGAACCCCCAAGAATTCCAACCCCAGTTGCAGCGCTTCATCCGAATCGTCGTCGATCGGAACCCGGAAGAACTCGCCGTCGATTTCTCAAACCCGGGATGGGCCGGCGGCGTGGAGAACTTCTACGAGCGAATTCACACCTCCGTTCAGCTCCCCTTTCTTTACGAAGGCAATGCCGGAGCTCTGAGAGTCCTGAATCTGTCGTCCTGCTATTTCCCGGCGCCGGCGCCGGCGGGCATGTTCTCCAGGTTTCAAAGAGTGTCTCTTTCGTGGATCAGAGTGGAGAATTTGCAGGAAATGGTTGAGAATTCAGCGTTTCTTGAAACCCTGTCGCTGAAGAACTGCTGTTATGTTTCCGGCGAAGTAAGGATCATCAGCCGGAGTTTGAGGAGCTTGGTGATGGAGAAATCCCGGGCTGAAAGAGACGATCATATGCTGCAACTGACGATCGATTCGCCGGAGATGAATCGGTTCGTTTACTCCGGCGTCGTGTTTACTCTGATTAGCCCTGCCGGCGGCCTGAATCGGAGCCTGGAGGAGGCCAGTTTGGACTTCGATCTTGAAGGTGTGTTTGAGACGCTTGATCCGAATGTTATCTATGGTGGCCTTGATTTTGAGTTGCAGGAATTTAAGGATTATCTCTACCGAATCCTTCAAGGTCTTGGAAATGTCAGATCATTGTCTGTCTGCACTTACATGCTTCAGGTGATTCCTGGAGGGATCAGGACAGCTTCCATGAACCCTAAACTTGTCCATCTGAAACACCTGACCTTAAAGGCATCGCTGCGTCGGGATGAATTCAATGGAATCATCTTCTTCCTCAGGAGCTGCCCTAATCTGGAGGTCCTCACCATTGATCTCACCACTCCTCCTAGATTCTTTCAAGTAAGCCATCTTCGAATTTCAGTTCATTTTAGTTCATTTCAGTTCATTTTAGTTAATTTTAGTTCTTGTCTAATGAATGTAATGTGATGAACTCAGGGATGCGATCTTTCAGACGGGGCGGGGGACTTGTATCGATGCGTGGAAACAAAGCTGAAGAGACTTGTGGTGGTAGGGTTCAGAGGAATAGGCGATGAGAAGACGGTGCTGAGATATATTCTGAGATGCAGCAAGGTTTTGGAGGGACTGAGAATCACGATTTCGAAGGAGAGGAATGCTAATGGGGATAGCCTGGAACAAGTTTATGTTGCCAGAGTTTACGACATGCTCGCCAGCAGAAGAGATATCGGCCTTTCTCTCAACCGGAACGCCTGAAATGAAGGCCTGAAATGACCTTTTCTTAGCTTGGTTGCTGGTGACTTTGAGTGAAAGAGTTTAATGTGTATTTGCAGAAGTTTTTGTGCATTTGGAACTTTGAGAATTTAGTGTGTATTTTGCATTACATTAGAAGATGATGATTTTCATCAAAAATTGGAGATTTTGGCTGAAGATCTTCTGATTGAGAATCTGCAGTTTCTTGCTTAAACTAGCTATTTGAATTTCAGCTTGAATATCCATTTAAAATGCTGGAAATATTCAAGAAATAAAGCCACAGTATAATTAAAACTTGATCAATTATGTAAATTCAATCTGGGAGTGTTCTGTATAAACCCAATGCAAGATGATAAAATATGGGCTCTCAAAGCTTTAGATATGGGCTAAAAGGAGCAAGAATGTAGATCAAGGTAATATGTCAAGATATGGGAGTAATTCTTTTAATTTATTTTTTGCATTTAGCATGGCTAGTCATTTTATCTATTTTGAAATCACTAATAGAACATATCACTCTAAATTAATTTCATTATGCCTAATTAAAAAACATATCAAATAAATGATAAAATATATAGTTTAACTAAACTGACATACTTCTTATGTATTTATGAATTTTTCAGTCTACTATTCATTATAATTTAAATATGTATCTTCCAAATATCAAAATTATGAATTTAGTTAATATACATAACAAAAGTTGTTGATGATCAAAGTTTCCGCTCAACATGAAATTATTAATAGTAATAATAATATAATAATAAATTTTGAATTTTAACTTTAAATGAGGGATTCTTCTTCCCAAACTCCCAATGAACAAACTGTATATTCCGTAACAGTGAGCCTACAGAAATACTATACTCCTCACTCCTCAGTTTCCAGTATTTCAATTCTCTCATCTTCTCCTTCTTCTTCTTCAAGAAAAACCAGGGATAATCTCCAAGCGATGGATGCTGTCCGTTTGCTCGAGAGAAATTTCGTCACCGCTCAAGAAAACCCCGACAGGGAAAACCAGAGAAGGGAGTTCATCAATGACGTTCTTCACAGGACACAAAATGCCCAGCCCGGTCCATGGAAGCTCTTCGCCTTAGAGTTCTCGAATCCCCAAGAATTCCAACCTGAGTTGCAGCGGTGCATCCGACTCGCCTTCGATCGGAACCCGGAAGAATTCGCCGTCGATTTCTCAAACCCGGAATGGGTCGACGGAGGCGGCGCAGAGAACTTCCAAAACCGAATTGAAACCGCCTTTCAGCTCCCCGTTCTTGCCAGCGGCGATCTCGGAGCTCTGAAAGTTCTGAATCTGTCATACTGCTATTTTCCGGCGCCGTTGCCGGCGAGCATGCTCTCCAAGCTGAAAAAAATACATCTTTCGTGGATCAGGATTGAGAATTTGCAGGAAATGGTTGAGAATTCAGCGTTTCTTGAACACCTATTAATGAAAAACTGCTATCATGTTTCCGGTCAGGTGGTGATTTTCAGCCGGAGTTTGATATCTTTGGATCTGAAGAATTCCCACGGGCCGCTACCCAGGATGAAACTGATGATTGACATGCCGGAGACGAGTCAACTCGCTTACTCCGGCGTACTGTTTACTCTGAGTTCCTGTTGTAGTGTTAAGCCGAACCCGAAGGCGAGTTTGTGTTATGTTCTTGAAGGAGAATTCGGCGCAGATGATGTTCACGTGGTTCGTGGATTCGGAGGTTATCTCGATGGATTCCTCCAACATGTTAGAAATCTCAGATCACTGTCTATCTGCACTGTTGTGACTCAGTTGATTTGCCTGGAGATGGAGATGAAGCAAGTTTGGATGATCCCTAATATTGAGCAGTTAAGACAGCTGAGCTTGAGGGCAGTGTTGAGTCGAGATCGCGATGAATTCTACGGAATCCTCTTCTTCATCAGCAGCTGCCCTAATCTGGAGCTCCTTACCATCGATGTCAACGATCCTCCAAGAGTCTATCAAGTCCTTCAAGTCTCTCAAGTAAGCCCCTCTTCTGTCAAACTGATTCGAATTTCAGTTCAGTTCGATAAATGTAGTATCTTGACTATAATGTGATGCGATGAACTCAGGGGCGCGCTCTGCGCGGTAATTTTCAGTGGCATTCATTTATTGAGAACGGAGGCATGGAAACTAAGCTGAAGAGAGTTGAGGTGTTAGGGTTCAGAGGAATAGGCTATGAAATGGCGGTGCTGAGACATCTTCTGAGTCACAGCAAGGTTTTGGAGGAGCTGGAAATCACGATTTCGAATGAGAGGAATGCTGATGGGGATAGCCTGGAAGAAGAATATGTTGGCAGAGTTTTTGAAATGTTGCCGGAGAACAGGAATTTCGACCTTACTCTCAACCGGAATGCCTGGAATGAAGGCCTGAAACTCGCTCTATCTTCTGAGTCAAAGCAAGGTTTTGGAGGAACTGGAAATCACGATTTCGAAGGAGAGGAATGCTAATGGGGATAGCCTGGAACAAGGTTATGTTGATAGAGTTTACGACATGTTCGCCAGCAGAAGAGTTATCGGCCTTTTTCTCAACCGGAACGCCTGAAATGTAAGCCTGAAATGACCTTATCTGTGCTTGGTTGCAGGTGACTTTGAGTGAAAGAGTTTAGTGTGTTTTTGCAGAAGTTTTTGTGAGAATTTAGTGTATTTTTTGCATTACATTAGATTGAGGGCACCACCCTGGAATATGAGTAATAATAGTGTTCCCAAATGCAATCCACAACATTTTTAATGCCAATTCCAAAGTTATAAGATGCATTTGAAATATTGTTGTTGGTTGTTTATTAATTTTAGTTAATTGAAAATTTTGTACTCCCTCCATTCCTGTTAAAAATGAACAAATATTTTTTTAAATTTATCAGAATTAGTTTTACCATTAATAACTTTATTTATGTGTAATAATGTATGATGAGGGTTTTATCATATGTTTAATTTATAATGTAAGTGTAATTTAAATTATGAAAGAAATAATTTTAACTAAATGGATAGTGATTTGATGAACAGTAATAATTTTATTTAGTTATTAAATCACCGTCCATTTAACTAGTATGGTTGGAGATGCGCTTACTTCCTTACTCTCAAAATAATAAAGTCTTATTCTAGGCCTTTCAAAATTAATTACATCAATGTTTAACTACATTTAACTTAATAATATGACTATTGACTAATAAAAATTAATTATCAAAATTAAAAAGTAAAACAAGGCGTTTCAAGTCAAACATGATCATAGTTAAATCGAGTTAAAGATAATATTAGTGGAACAAAGAGTAATAAATATAAATAATTTATATAATATTTGATCGATTCATATATTTATAGATAAGTTTAGGAGAACTAACATTGATTGATGTAACGCGAATTTTTAACGTTTTATCTCAAAAACTAAAAGTAGTGCAGAGAATCATCCAATAAAAATTAAAAAATGAATCTTTATTATGAGATGATGAAATAACTACACAACAACAAAGAAAAACAGAAAGAAATAATTTACATTAAAAAACATTTAATATTAACCCCTTGTCAATGCCTTGATACTAATCTCTTGCTATTGCCAAATTATCCAGAATTCCGATGAAGCCGACCTCATCAGTTCATCAGTAAACCAAACACAATCCTAGTTTTTCTTGTGAATCAGTTCACCAAAAATTAACCCTAACCCAGAATCCAAACACCCAACAACGTAATTAAAATGTAGGAAGCAGATAGATTCACCGACCAGGAAAAAAGTTTGCACCTTTGATTAGCCCATAATCATTTCCATTCTCCATCATAATCTGGAGAAGTCACAGAAGTAAAAGGAGCCACTGTTCTTTTATTTTGTTCTGGATTAGGTTAAAAATTATTACTTTTTTATTGTTAGGATCAGGGGTTTATATTACACACAAACTATATCATCAACCAGCTGCAAACATAGGTGTGTGCTGGTCAAGTGGATCAGCTGCGACGCGCAAAGCCTCGGCGTCTGCGGCGGTGATCATTCAGAGGCAGCAGTCGGCGGCAGCTCCGGTGACGGCGGTGTCGCCACCTGACACCGGCGACGGCCCAAAGATGAAGGCTTTGTTCAAGTCCAAGCCGAAGACCCCTCCCGACCTCGTCCGGCAGACTCGGGATCTTCTCCTCTATGTCGATCGAGGTCCTGATGGGAGAGATACCAAGCGAGAAGAAAAGGTACTCTTTTGATTGTATCTGAATTTGGACTGCGAAAGATCAGATTTTTATTCAGAATTTGGGGTTTATCTGGATCAGATTGATCTGAGTGATTTCTGTAGTTGTTTGGTTTGGTTGCTGTAGTTGTTATTGTTTAATGGCAATGTGATGCTTTTGGCAGTGTTTTGAAGTGTGTTTCTTATGGTTGTGTTTAGATGGCGGAGCTCAGTAGGCTGATCAGAGACTTGAAGATTATTCTGTATGGTAATAGTGAAGCTGAGCCTGTTACGGAAGCCTGTGCTCAACTAACTCAGGAGTTCTTTAGAGAGAACACGTTGCGGTTGGTGATCACCTGTCTTCCGAAGTTGAATTTGGAGGTATTATGATTGGTCTGGGATCTTGTTCTTGTTGTTGATGTAAATTGTTGTGTATGCTGACGGTGGATACCGTTTTCACAGACACGCAAGGATGCTACGCAAGTTGTCGCGAATCTTCAGAGGCAGCAAGTTCAGTCCCGGTTGATTGCGTGTGATTATTTGGAAGCAAACATTGACCTGATGGATGTTTTGATTGGCGGGTATGTGACTGAAAACTTTATTTTGAATGATTAGTTTGAAAATGGTTGTATGTATACTGAGTTTTACTGTCAAGTAAATGTCTTTGTGGATTATTGATTGGAATAATCTATAATCCATTGTCAAGTAAAAGTCTTTGATGAAGTAGTGCCGCGTCAAATGAATTTGTAAAAGTCTATAATTCGTCGGGATTTTGGGCTCTGAAGCAACAATGAATTTGTATGTTAATTTTCGACATTCAAATCTTCAGCTATGAGAATCAAGAAATGGCTTTGCATTACGGTGCGATGCTGAGGGAATGTATACGTCATCAAAGTGTTGCAAGGTACACAAGTAGTTCCTTTATTGTCTGATTTCTTTTTAAAATTTATATGCTCAAGTGAGACCAGCTGTTAGTTGTTAGTTTTTGAGAGTATACTTTAATGAACAGATATGTATTGGAATCTGAGCACATGAAGAAGTTTTTCGATTACATTCAGTTTCCGAATTTTGATATCGCTGCTGATGCTGGTGCAACTTTTAAGGTAGGATGGAATTTGATAACTATTTAAGTCTATTCTCTTTATATTTTAATTTTGGATTACTAATTCAATTGCGTTCGAGCAGGAACTCTTGACGAGGCATAAATCAACTGTTGCTGAATTCCTCACCAAAAATTATGATTGGGTAAATAATTCAATTGAATGTAGTAATGAAATTCTTCTGAATCTATAGTCATAGAGAATTATTGTTGATGGGACTTTTGTCGATTTCACCTCTTAGAATCATTGCCAAGCCTTTTGGCACAATGCTTCTGTGGTAATGAAATGTCACAGTTACTTGTACTTGTCTGATAATGGTTCGGGTATTCTGGTTCTTTTTAGGCGTGCCATTAGTAGTACTGAGAATTATAATGACAGTGGGGACTTCGTAATTTGTGTGTGCTCTGATTTTTCTGATAAATGAGTAATATTTGGATCAGCCTATGCAATCCAACCTTTGGTGTAAATCATTACGGTTTCTTTCAGAGCTTTTATTCCATCCATTATGGATATCACGGTGACACAATTTATGTTTTCCGTATTGTTTGTGATTGCAGTTCTTTGCTGAATTTAACTCCAAGCTGCTCGAATCGCCAAACTATATTACAAGGAGACAAGCGATAAAGGTAGCATCTTTTCCGTGGTTTTTAGTTCTGTAACTTGCTTTCTTCACTCCTTAACAGTGTCTTGACCTTCTGCAACCCCTGGAATGAGAATATCGTTAATCCAGTATAACGTTAAATGAAATATATGCAGCACAACATAGTACACGTGATATACTTTTGTTTGCATTGCATTTCCAAATCATCATTGTTTCAGTCCAAAATTTAATTTTTGGTATGTCATCATTGATTATTGCAGTTACTCGGTGATATGCTACTCGATCGCTCCAATTCGGCAGTGATGACAAGATATGTTAGTTCAAGAGAGAATTTGAGGATTTTGATGAATCTTCTTAGAGTACGTTTCCTCATCTATATATTATATTGTTCTAGCTGGCTGCTAATCTACTCTCTTCTCCGTCACTTTTATTTAAAAAAATTGTAAAATTTGCAACCCCAATTCTCCATCCCTCGTTATTCATCTAAAAGATGTTAACATGCTCACCATCTTGCAGGAATCCAGCAAAAGCATTCAGATCGAGGCATTCCATGTTTTTAAGGTATCGGTTTTGCTGATGCTTGCCCTTTAAACGTTAACCTAGTAACTCAAAAATGTGTGCTTTTGTCTTTCAGTTATTTGTTGCCAACCAAAACAAGCCCGCTGACATTATTGGCATCCTCGTCACCAATAGAAGCAAACTTCTTCGCCTCTTTGCCGATTTCAAGACTGAGAAAGGTGAGAAAAGGATCAATTTGAACTGGATTTCAAAACGGTGAATTTAGAGCTGACTTTTTTGTTTGCACTCGTGTTTCATGTTCTTGGATGAACAGAGGATGAGCAGTTTGAAGCCGACAAAGCTCAAGTTGTAAGAGAGATAGCAGGATTAGAGCCGAAAGAGGGCTGAGCTTTTCAGCCAGCAATACCTCAGTAGTTCCTGTTCTTTTACTCCTTGAAACAAGAAATTGTTCCCAAAAACATTGCACAAAATTATTACCCTCAAACATTATTTGTAATGTCTCTTCTTTCTGTATAATATTGGAGTGAGAATAAGAAGGTATACCGTTTATATGTGGATTCAAATTTTCAAAACCATGAACTTCCTAATGCTCGAGATGAGATCGAGCTCTCCTCTTTCGCATTTCCTTCCCAAGTTTTGAGCTTTACTGAAATGTCTCGGCATTGGTTCATAGCAACAAACTGAACTAATTTAGTACAAAAGATCCAAACTTTAACACTCTGTATCAAATGCTGATGCAAATAATACCAATACAGTATGGGAGAAAAGAATCAGAAAAACAACACTTTGGCATATTCTTTTGCAAATTTTGAGCTTTACTGAAATGCGTTCTATCTGTGCTGATGTAGTACTCTATAAAAGTATAAATAAAAACGAAAAAGGAAAGAGCGCAATCAGCCACTCACTGCCATAGATCGGGTACTATAATACATTGGACACACGTCCTCTGCTTCTTCCTCACTGCGCATCTCTCTTTTTTCAGAAGAATGGCTCAAAACGGTATGATCCCAGTTTTTATTTTGTCGATTTTATGCGGAGAATGCTGGTAATGCTGTGATTTTTTCGGTTTGGACTGATAAAAATCGTTTCTTGATGGAAATTAGTGGAGAAATTCTTGTCTGTGGCAGTGGATGCAGCGAAGAAAGCTGGAGAGGTATGTATCAGTCCCAATTTCTGTGTGTTTGTAGCTTTGTAGCATCTGCCACATTCTGATGTTGTTTGATTGGTTCGTAGGTAATCCGCAAGGGATTCTATGAGACCAAGCATGTGGAGCATAAAGGCCAGGTGCTTAATAAAGCTTCATAATTTTCGTTTTGTGATTCTCTTGTAGGCTGTTTTTGTGTCTAAAGTTTTGATTTTTATGGAGAGTGCATTCAGTGGCTCTATCAATCTTGATTTTTTAGCTGCATTTCATGGATTAGACTTCTTGAGCTTGTGTCTGATTTCTGCTTTACTAAAGTATGGATTGGCTTTGGCGATTTAGGTGGATTTGGTCACAGAAACTGATAAAGCATGTGAAGATCTTATATTTTCTCACTTGAAGCAGCATTTCCCTGATCACAAGGTGATTTTTAGTTCTTTCTTTAAGGCTGTGGTGTAGCCATGCTGGTTGATTTATCATGTTGATGGTTCAATTGTCTGTTTGTTGGTAGTTTATTGGTGAAGAAACTACTGCTGCGAATGGTGTTACTGAACTAACTGATGAGCCAACATGGATAGTTGATCCACTTGATGGTACAACTAACTTTGTCCACGGGTAAGACTTTTGTCGCTGTTTATCACTTAAGCTTGGGTAAAACAATGGCGATGTCTAACTATTAGATCTTTCTTTTATTTTGGGTGTTTGTGTGACTTATAGGTTCCCATTCGTGTGTGTTTCCATTGGTCTCACAATCGGAAAGGTTCCAACAGTTGGTGTCGTTTACAACCCTATTATGAACGAGGTGAGGGGACTCATATTCCCTGTATCATGTATGATTTTGGATTCTGTAGCATACTCAATCGAAAATATGGATGAGAATGGGTGATGTAGAATTTCCGTCTTATATGGTTTCAAATAAAAATTTGTTAATGTGCAGCTTTTCACTGGAAGTGATGGGAAAGGCGCCTTTCTAAATGGAAAACCAATCAAAGGCAAGGCCATTTTGACAATTAGTTTGGCTATATGATTTATTTTGCTTTCAAGATCTGAATATCTGATTAGTACCTTTCCCTACATTTGCAGTGTCTTCTCAGTCTGAACTCGTGAAGGCTCTCCTTGCCACTGAGGTTTTAATCCGTGCATACATGTGTATTATTTCTTTTATATTCTTGAAATGGCTTGTTTGTATGGAAGCTATAATTTCTCAATCGATGGCTTTGCTAAATATTGTCATCTCTTACAAACAAGCCATTTCAAGAACCTTACAACTCAAGGTGAAAAGTCATATTTGCGACTGAATATTAATCATATCATTGCTGGTTACTTTTATGGGTAAGATTTAGGAGTATAATTTGAGGTGTTTTAGTTCATGCAAGTAATGCAAAATGGTGCTTTTCAGCAAATATAAGGGACTCGAATGTATGATAACCATATGGTTTTTGAGTAGATAGGCTACGATTTCATGGAACATCGATATGTTTTTAGATTGTTCTAGATGATTGAGTGTGATACCCGGATCAGGTTGGCACAAAGCGTGACGGGCTTACAGTGGACGCTACAACTAACAGAATTAACAGCTTGCTTTTCAAGGTAAGTACCAGAAAGCTCGTGAATTTAAAAATGAATTCTAACGAGTAGCCTGCTTTCTGACATTTCTTGATCATCGACAATCAGGTTAGGTCTCTTCGTATGAGTGGCTCATGTGCCCTGAATCTCTGCGGGATTGCTTGTGGAAGGATTGATCTTTTCTACGAGGCTGGATATGGAGGCCCGTGGGATGTGGCTGGCGGCGCTGTGATTGTTAAAGAAGCAGGAGGAACTATCTTTGACCCGTGAGTATTTCCGACTTCTTTTCTGACCATTTCTCATCTGATGAAACATGAATACGTTATCGAATTGATGCTCGTCTTTGCTTCAGGTCTGGAGATGAATTCGATATCACCTCACAGAGAATAGCAGCTTCGAATCCTCTTCTCAAGGCCGCCTTTATCGAGGCTCTGCAACAGCCAAAATGAAGAAAACTCAACAAAAGCTTCTGTGACAGAATAATACCTCAATTCTTTAATCAAAACCTTCAGTAGCACCATTTTATGTAAACACAGTTCCATATGATGAATCATTTCTTTATATTTAAAGCTTATTTCTTTATCATTTCTTTATATTTTATAATCATCATAGTATATGAAAATGATTAAGAAAAAATAAATAAAATCACAGCAAAATCAATAATAATAACGTAAACATGAGAACATGTACTACATCCGAATCTTAAATGAAACAAGAAAAAAAAACCTATTCAACTATTCAAACTCCATTCCTTCTTCCATTGCTACTCCCATTATTAACCTTGCCGGAATCAGATGAACTCTTTCTCCTCAGGACAATGATCCAGGTAATGACTTCTAGAAGCACGGCGATGGCTCCGAGGATGCAGATGATGATAATGTAAGTCATCTCCCACTTCTTGGCAGGTTTAAGGATATCCAGTCCCTTGAAAACGTTCAAGATTCCGAGTACGAGGATCGCGTATCCAACACAGTGATGGTAGATGTTCCAGTAAGTCCTGATCTTGTGATCCTTGCCAGGCCTGAATAAGATAGCAGAAGCCTGCAAGGAAGCGATTACGAAAAGCACGATTCCGATCACCCTGTGTACATAGTTACCGATGCCCGGAGACTGGTTTCCGAGCTGAATTCCGGTGGCAAATCCGGCGACTCCGATGATGTAAGCAGAAAATTGACAGGACACGTGGAGATAGAACCAGGCTGGATCAGCTGAGGGGAAAACCTTAACGTATCGAGCGATGATCGCTCCCAATGGCATCAGAATCCCCCAGCTTACCGCGTTAAGGAAGCCATGAGTGTTGGCTTTCTCAACCTTTGACGAACCTGGATTGCTGCCACCTGTCACCTTCGCTTCGCCGGAATTCAGGTCTAGGGTTCCCATGGAAAGAACATTCTGACCGGAAACTGAATGGATTCCGGGACTGTCTTTCGAAACAGGCCCTTCCTGCCACACCTGGTTGACAGTGGAGCTGAGGTTCTGAAGCTTTAAGGTTGCGAAAATGGTGATCTCATTGTTCGCGTAAGTCGCGGAGAGATCTGAGACAGGGAAGCTCAGATCTGATGCCAGGAGACCAGTTCTGTAGGCATCTATGGATGAGGTGTAGGCTCTCATGGAGCCATCTGACTTCTGGTACGCGACGAGGGCCTGCGACCCCACCATTCCCTTCCCGGTGGGGTTTATGGCCCACGCCACGTACTTAGATGGGCTTGTCTGGGCCTTCCGGAACGCGATCTTCAAGGTCTGGGAGGCCGGGGTGAAGGTCCAGTGCAGGAAGGAGTTGAGGACAGGGAGATCAGTGCAGGTGCTGAAAACCTGGTTACTTGCAAAGGTTTGTTTCATGCATGATTGTGCTGAAACTGCTGATATGCATATGCAGAAGACAATCAAGAACAAGGGTTTGATCATTTTTCTTGATGTTTAGGGCAAATTTGCTGAGGTTTTTATGACAGAAAAAGATGAAGATGAGAAGTAGGCTTTGGTTTGTTGAGGTTTATGAAGATGTGTCTGAGGTTTATATAAGATTTGTTAACATAAATATTGACAGTTATTTTTGTTTATGTGAGGTTGATATGTAATTTCACAGCTAATTACATTCTTTTCATACCTGTTGGACTGTAATTTCAACCACAACACAAACAGTTCATGGTTGGTAATCTTCTCAAAAATGGTAAAAAGGGATGATATTTTTTATTAAAAAGGGTAAAAAGGCATGAATTTGGTAGGATATTTTTAGAAATGGGTAATTTTTTAATTGTGGTGATTGTAATGGATTCTAATTTTGCATAATTGATTCTAGTATATTTTGTTTCAATTTGTTGAGAATACTTTAAATAGGCAAATTTTTAATCTAGAATGTAGCCTTAATTAAGTGCGCATGGTTGTGTACAACACACGGCCATAAATCTATTTAATAGATAATATTATTTTATAATGAAATATTTTAATAATTGTAGTAAGTCATGTGACAGAGTGAACTGAGATAAAAAGATAACTTACATACTATAAATTATAACAAAACCATATATTATTAAAAATCTATTTTAAAAATTAAACTTAGGTTGATATGGGTATGTAGTAAGTAGGGATTAGGTTGATGGTCCAGGCTGGTCAAACCAGTTCCAACCCAATGCATAATGATTCCGTCCAACTTCCGGTATACCATCTCCACCACACCATGTTACTTTTGCCACTTTTCATTGAGCGTTGCTACATACAGTCCGGTACAGATAATCTGACATTTTACTGTTTGTGATTTTGGTTAGCTAACAAACAGCAGCTTCATATTGTTATATTTTCTTAATACGTTCTAATTCTTTTATATGTAAAATTCTTTTATATTTTACATTCTAATTCATTAATGCAAAAGCCTCTTTCAAGGCAAATTCAAGATTGGATTGGATAAAAATGAGTTCTTACACAGTGACGGATCCAGAAAACTTTATAAGATATGGCTGAATAGCACTAAGAGCGGTAATAGTGGTGAATCAATATACTAATAGAGGTAAAAGTTTTAACGACTCAATAATGTTGGCTGATCCTCAAATTTTAGTATAGCTTCATTGCCGATTAATAAGTCAATATAACTAAAATTTTCCACAACTCAATAATTATCAGGTAGTCTGTCACTTTTTGATATGGTTGAACCCATACCGACTCTCTATATACATCTGCCATGTTCTTACATGATCATATACGAAAATGATTCAATTGATTGTAGGCTTAATCTCGATCAAGTTAAACAACTCATCTTTAGATGCAGCGCCATGAAATCTTCAGTTTCATTCAGTCTACATATCACTCGGAATATCCAATCAATCGGGCAACTAATTCTAGCTGAATACTCAATCATCTTTTTTCATCAAAAAGTATAAAACGGCCCATTCTAAATAAAGCCCACTTGGCTACCAAGCCCACTTGGCTACCAAGCCCAGATGATCAAGAATTAGCCTAGTAAATACCGTCTCAAAGTCCCAACTCAAACAACTGAAACAACACACATTACATTTTATCAGTTTCATCAAAAATATTTTTGACATTATTAATCGTAAAATCGTAACTTATTTTATTTAATATTGTCACATTTAATCAATTATTCATGTTGAAAATGAATATATAAATTATAACACTCTTCTAATTCATAATTTTTGATACTCCATTAGTGTTGCTGGCTACTTGATTTGCCAACACGTTTTCTTTAGTTGGAAAAATACATCAGCAAGGTATGATCCAATCATTAGCTTTGGATTATACGGCAACCTTAATCATCAAATTATCTTAATCATTTTCACACCACTTCTAATCTGTTAAATTTGGGTGGATGCACAATATACTTATATCACTCCCTTTTTAGAGTATAATATTAAAACGGTATTTTAAAATAAAATAAAATAAATATTTAATAATACATGGATTATTCTATTACGATTAGATTATGAGAATTCAATTTTCAAGTATTTATTTAAAGGGTCACGTACCCCTAATTATTTTTCATGTTCTTTCACATGAGTTCTTTGAATTTTGGAAAAGTGTTCTATACTTCTTTAGTGAAATTTCATTTCTTAAATCATATTTCTATAACGTCCAAAACTATTTTGGTTAAATATTTTCGATATTTGAATGACACTATTAAACTTTAATATTTCAATACGCTTTGACATTTTGAATTAAGAATTCATCGTTAATTAAGAGATATGTCAATATTTTCTCAAAATTTATAGATATAAACACATTAACGGGTCAAGATTACACGATCACTTTGTTATTATTTGAAGACGAAGTCCATTAGTCAATGATTTAACCAGACAAAGCTGAGTGGATTAACTACACAAAACCTGATGATTAAACACGAGTAATCTGCACTATCCCTCCAATGATGAAATTAATTAGTATGATACTTTTATTGTGTCTTGTCTCCAAAAATTCCCACTCCATAATCCAAATGCTTGATCATGTAATTAAATATAATGTTAATTAACAATCAAGTGGGCAAACGCATCTTCTTAAGAGTCTTGGCTGGAGAGAGGTTCAGGGTTCGAATCCCCACTCCAACAAGCCCTCTGTGGCTTCTCCCATCTTCACCCCACTCAAAAGTATCAAGTGAGGACCTCGGGCCACTACGACGTACGGATCAATAGGATAGAGTAGGTTTAGTTAGGATCCATGTACTACGTACGGATTAATAGGATAGGCTAGAGTAGATTTAGTTAGGATCCATGTACTCGATTAGACTCTGTTGTAATGTATCAAAAAAAAAATGTCAATTAACCACATTGACATTGTGTCGAGTCTTTGAATCACATGTAATGATTGAAATCGTACAAAATGATCCGTTCTTCTCAATTTATCTGAATATATATAAACTGAAACAAATGAAAACTGAATAGTTGTATTAAATTTAAAACAAAACTCTATTATCTAAAATTTTATCAAATTGAATAGTTGTGTTAAACTCAAAGAAAACCAATAATAATGATGGGGAATGGGACAAAATCATGTGAGTAATTATAATTAAGTCATATAGTAATGACAAATTATTGTTTTTTGGTGAAATCTTTTGTTTGTTCGGTTGGCCTAATCCCTAACATTTTGCTCCTCCATCTAATTTCATAATCAGACACATTTAGGAGTGAAGGACAGACAAAACCTGTTTAATTTGAAATTTTAATGGGAGGTGGAAGTTGATGACCTAATTATTTATGTTTTATCATAACTTAGGGTTACTACGTGGCTTCCAATAATGTTCTCTTCAATAAAAATACACTATTAGGTTAGTTTATACAATTCGGTATTGTAATTTCAGTTGCATTTTAAATTTTAGTTAGTAAAATATTGAATTGTATAGATGGTTTAGTACATTACGGACAAGTCCCGTTCAAGTTATATCTATATTAAGCATACTCATCGACACTAATTAGTACAACACCACGTTAATCGGCACAACATATGTTACCAGACCATTTGTAAATATATTTGACAAATTGAACATGATTTGAACAAAAAATGCGTATAATAAACTAAAAACAAGTAAATTTGCAAAAGGTGTCCATGTAATCAAGTATGCTTGAGTTCAAATTAGTATAATTAAGCTTATTTTTTCATTACTTTGCGACCCATATAAGCAATATTCACCCGACACAAGATCAATACGTTTCATCTACTAAACACAAAACTGGTCAATACTACACAGTACAACATATCACACCACTATTTTATCTCGACACAATTCAACACATCACATCACAGTATAAAACTGATCGACTTTCTATGTCCATGTACTAGCTTACATGATAGTATATGGTACAAAAAAAAAAACCTAACTAGCAAAACCTATTACAAAGGCGATTCGCTCGCCCTGAGCGCCCCACCCGCCAGACGTCATAGGTCTTGGTGGAGAGTTAAATCACGGTAATCAAAAATCAAATGAAACCTATGGAATAAATCTATGACCTAAATTCAAACTACCTAATGAAATCACTGAAAATCAAAGAGATATTAACTCAACGCTCATGAATATGGGCAAAAAATTTGGACCTGCAATTTTGACCCGACAGAGCCACCTGAGGTTCGATATTCTGATCCAACAGCGGTGATTTTATTGAATTAAAGGGTGATGTGAACAGTTGTCCCCACGTGACAACTTATACATTCTTTATTCACAAAATATACCCTCTAAATTCTCATAAATTATAATCCTGCATGCGAATCTTTTTTTCACACGCTCTGGTACCTCCTTTTTAATATAAAAACAAAATAAATATCTTTTAAGAATATTGGTGTTCATATATCCATGATAGCAATGCTCTCGGTGTTACGTGAATTAAGAATATTGTTTAAATATTTAGGAGTAAATCAGTATCGGACCTAAATATTTTAGAGTCTGAGGCGATATAACAAAACAGGGCCCCAATATTAAAATATAACTCATTTTATTATTATTTTTAAAAAATACAATATTTCGGGGCTGAAGCACAGGCCACATTGGCCTCAATATTGGGCCGGTCCTGGAGTAGACGTCCAAGTTGTAAAGTCGAGAAAGCTCGTTTTTGCAAATTTTGTCAACAAATATGATATAAAATTATCGATCATAATCTACATAAAATAATAAGTTGACAATGAATTGGTTCTGACTCCTTACACAAAATATAAATCATCCGGAAAATATCGTGAATAAAAATCACATCTATCATGCCCATTTGACTGCAAATAAAATACTTTCGTATCTTCGTAAGAGTTTACAACAATAAACGATTGACTAAATATTATCAAAAGAGCGACTAAATTTTAAAAAAATTGTAGCTTACGTTACATCCCATCTTTTTTCTAAAGTTCATGGGTGGATGGTTGGACCTAATTAGCTTAAGGGTTTATATCAAATCAAAAAATAATATAAAATAATTAAAATAATAATAAACATCACTATTATCATGGCTGTACGTACACCATATAAGATGGATTATTCCGATTTCCAGATCAAAGAAAATGTCTAATAATAGTAAAATTTGTACCATCTATCACATCTCTATTGTCAACTTGAATAAATAAAATTTCGTACACAAATAATAATTCAATTGATGAATGATGGGACTGCATTAATTGTCAAAATTGTACAAATTATTTTGAGCCAAACATTCAAAACCATGAACCATGTTTGATGAGGACGTCGGAGCAAAAATACTGCAGTTCGAAATACATGAAATATACATGCACTTATGTTTTACCTAAGTTATGCTTTTATGATCTAGAATGATCTCTATCTTATTCATATTTGATGAAAAAGAGGTGTAATATAATATAAATTTTGGGCTGTCGACATCTGTCTCGTATCACTTCTAATTTCGTCATTTCTCATGTTATCATTGTTTCTCTTCATTCTCCCTCTCTAAATTTTCGATCGGTTTTTGCATTGCTTCTTTTAGCATTAGCCTCCTCTTATAATTGAACGGGATAACGATCATATAAAATCTTTTGAAAAACTAATGTATGAAAGTATTTTGTTCTAAATCACGTCGTGTTTTAATAACTTTTTCAGCATTTTCTATAGTAATAAAATATTATTTGTGTTACTCGAGATTTTTACCCCAAATCAGCTCATCACAATACTAGTCTAGTTGTTACAATAAATCACCGCATAAAGACTTTGATGGGAGTTTTGTTGGAGCACGAGCAAGAAGGGTTGGCAGCGTCGGTGACGTACTATATTCGGAAGCTCTGGCTCTCATATAAGGTTAAAACCTAGCATGTGGCGTGGGTTGCAATGGACAGACGTAAATTTTGTTGGAGATTTTCTAAATCTTATATAAATGGTCATTGACGAGTAAGATAGCCCCACTCTATGTTGTAATAATAAATGATCCACGATCAAGTTTCACTAGTACAAACCTAAGGTTGCCATGTTGGGTGTTGAGAAAGAATAATACATATACTTATTTAGTTACTAGTTTCGCTAAATCTAGTCAGATTGATCGTATAAAATGCATGCCTAGTGATGTGAAATGATATAAATTATATTTTCTTTCAGAAAAAATAAAATTAGATCAGAACAGAATACTCGTAAATATAACGCTATCACTAGTTATTGATTAACAAACATCACTTCAACTCAACTCAGTTCAATTGAATTCTACTATCGCATTTCGGTAAATATTTTGATTTTGGTAATATGCTAACAATAATGAATGTAAATACGAAATGGATACTCCAAGAACAAAGTGTACATAGTACAAGTCATTTTGCCGCGATAGCAAACAGTGAGGCCCAAAACGTCGACCCACCTCGTAGCCACCGCCGACGGTACGGACCCACCATCTGATCCAACCACAACGAGTTTGACTACCGTCACCTCATCTCTCCTCACCCGCCACCCACCCTAAACCCCACGGCCTCCAGCTGTCACCTCATTATCCACCCTTCACTCTTCCCAAAGTCACCTCCACGTCACCCTAGCATCCTCACTTCCTCACTCCCTCTCATTTAACCCCCCACCCTTCGTCTTCATCACTCTCTGTAAATTTCTCATTTCCGCCATTAAAGTTTCTCCAGAAACCCCACACTCATCTCACACGGTGTTCATCGACTGTAAAAACCCGACCCGACCCATTTCCACTCTGCGAAAACCCATGTATAAAGTGTCTTCATTTTCTCATCTTGAGGGATAAGGAGAGAGAAAGCTTCTGCAACTTCTTCTGCAATACAATGGTGTCGGTGGAGGATTCTCGCTCTCATTCAGTTTCGAAAGCGCAGGCGCCGTACTACTACACGCCGCCGCCGAGCTCGGCGAGGATACAGCGCGCCATGGGCCGCTCCAAGAGGACCATCCGCTCCAATTTCTTCCAGATGGAGAGTAACCAGTCTGCAAATTTCTCCGAGAACTTGTCTGACTCGGTGGTTATGGACCTTCGCCTCGGGGAGCTCGCCGCCAAGAGAAGCAGTGGCGAGAATGGATCTTCTGGGTATCACTGCGGTGCTGAGGATTTTAAGTACCTGGATTTGTCGAAGTCGTTTGGGAGTGATATGTCGGCTTGCTCGAGCGATATCTCCGGCGAGCTGCAGCGGCTGGCGAAGATTCCTGATCCGGGTCCGGCGATGGGGCCGGTTGTTGTTTCCGAGCCTGAACCCGAACCCTGCACCGGGTTTCTCCAGCGGGAGTCGTTTTCGACTGAGATAATCGAGAGTATCTCGCCGGAGGATCTGCAGCCGACTGTGAAGCTCTGTGTTGATGGTCTGAATTCGTTGTCGGTGGCTGTGAAGAGATCTGCAGCGGCGAAATTACGCCTTCTGGCGAAGAACCGAGCTGATAATCGGGCTTTGATTGGTGAGGCCGGAGCTGTGCCGGCGCTGATTCCGTTGCTGAGGTGCACGGACCCGTTAACTCAAGAACACGCAGTCACGGCGCTGTTGAATCTCTCTCTGCACGAGGTTAACAAATCGTTGATTGCTGAAGCTGGAGCAGTGAAGTCTTTGATCTATGTGTTGAAGACAGGCACTGAGACCTCCAAGCAGAATG
This sequence comes from Sherardia arvensis, assembly GCA_948330725.1. Classification (NCBI taxonomy): domain Eukaryota; kingdom Viridiplantae; phylum Streptophyta; class Magnoliopsida; order Gentianales; family Rubiaceae; genus Sherardia; species Sherardia arvensis. The sequence goes on along the minus strand of OX415236.1, from coordinate 228,570 downwards.
CTGCGTGTACGCTGCTGAATTTGGCGTTGGTGGATGAAGGCAACAAGCTCTCCATCGGAGCGTGTGGCGCTATCCCGCCGTTGGTGGCTCTGTTGATCAACGGCGCCACCAGGGGAAAGAAGGATGCTTTGACTACTATGTACAAGCTGTGCACGGTGAAGCTGAACAAGGAGAGAGCGGTGACTGCCGGAGTTGTGAGGCCGCTGGTGGGGCTGGTGAGTGAGCAGGGGACGGGGCTGGCGGAGAAGGCGATGGTGGTTCTGAGCAGCTTGGCGGGGATTGAGCTGGGAAGGGAGGCTATTGTGGAGGAAGGGGGGATTGCTGCTTTTGTGGAGGCCATTGAAGATGGCTCTGATAAAGGGAAGGAGTTTGCAGTGCTGACATTGTTGCAGTTGTGTGGAGACAGTGTGAGGAATAGAGGGCTGCTGGTTAGAGAAGGCGCAATTCCACCGCTCGTTGCGCTGTCTCAGAATGGCACTGTCAAGGCTAAGCACAAGGTGAGGTTTTTGGAGGTCTTTTGTTATGATTTGAATATGAATGATGTATATAATCTGTGCCATTTCTCGAAGAATTTTTTGTTCATTGTCTTGTTCAATGTACAGTCTTTCTTTGTGTTAGTTTGGAATATGTCAATTCCTCTCCTTTTGGATGTGAATATCAAATATCTGATGAAATGTGAATACTTTTTCCGGTATGAAAAGAGTGTTTTAGTTGTGTCATTTGAAGATTTCTTGTACAAAGATGCGTTCTTTCCATGACTAAATCATATTGATGATTGATTTTTCGATGGAATTGTTAGGAAATCCTCCATCTTGCTTGCTATTTGTAGTCTTGAATAATGCGATGCTTGCATATATTTGATGGATGAATGGCTATTTTGTCGATAATATTAGTGAACTAACGGGAATGTTTGTTGTATTTTGGCAGGCTGAGAGGCTTCTGGAGATCTTGAGAGGATCAAGACACGAGGCTGCTGCATCATCTTCTCCTTAATAGCGAGGTATCTTTAGTAGTATTGTATATAGCGAGCAGGCGCCTGAATGTTGTATAGAGTCATTTACTTGGTAGTGTGGAAACATTATAAGTAGAAGCTTGCAAGCAAGAAGCAGCAGCTGACTTTTTTGAATGCAATGTTTTCCGGTAGGCCTTTGTAGACAGAGGGATTACGGCATCCCTCGTGATCAACTAATTAGCTTACTATGTGCTCGTGAGTTAGGCTTGAGTCTGCGTGGTTTTAAGGTTTTGTTTGTAAAGAATTTTGGAGCGTGATCCTTTGTTTTGTTCGGGATTTCCAAATTCTATCGAAACAGATTAGTAGTAATCAATCTGTATTATTTCGCATTGTTCATGGAATGATCTGTTCTTGTTATCATTAGAGATTTTACTTGAGTTGAGAGATGATGAAAGTAAGCAGCTTTGAGTAGGTCCCTTTTAGGCATGCTTGTTGTAAAGTGTTGATAACATGAAAGTGAAGCTTTTTCTCTTCTTGTGGCTTTGTGCATTGGCATCATTGCACATTGTATGGCCAACATTTAGAAGTCGGAGGTCGGTTTGGGTTATAATCGGGTTAGGTCGGTTCCTCGGGTCTAAAATCCTCTAGCAGGTAATGTATGTTTCTTTTAGAGGTCGGAGGTCAGTTCTGGTTGTTATCGCTCGGGTTATAATCGGGTTGGGTCGGTTCAGGTCGGTTTCTCGGGTCCGGGTTAGTTTGTGTGTGTAAGTTATGATTGTTGTGACTCTCATTAGCTGGCAAATAATGCAAGCTGGTTTTTTGTCATCCTATCTGGTTTTTGAGTTTTTTTTATTTCACATTGTTTTACTGTTGCTCTCATCCATTTTTCTAAGCTATTACACGTACGTGTGCTGTTGACCTTTGACTTTTCTTGTGCTGCATGGTTTGTGACTATTTTGTCTTCGGAATTTGATAGTTTAATACTTACAGAGCTGATTAAGGTCTACTCTTTGTCAAACTAGGGCGGCTGATTCGATTCAGCCAGGGGGAATGAAATAGAAAATAATAATAATAGTATAGAAGGTAGAAATAAAAAAAATATAAAATGAAAGTATATCATTTCATAATTCTGGAAGTCGTCCAGAACCAAGTCGACTGATTTAAAGTTAGAGGAGAGTCGACTGATTTAAAGTTAGAGGAGACGTCCAAGAAGTATAATCAAGAACGCTCATTTTCGCACAATCGGTTACAAAGTGATCTACATGATTTTCGTTTTTAGGGACCCAAAAAGGCCCATTATGAGTTTCTAGCAAATTTTGTATCGCAAAAATTACAACGGTTTTTCATGGACACTCGTTAGAAAAACCGAGCAAAGTCGGTTCCATGCCCAGTGTAAGGTAGAAAATAAATGGGAAATGCATGAAAACATTATGGAGTGCTTGCCAATACAGGTAAAAAATATGTACAAAGAACAAAACTAGAGCATTTTCAGGTTGCAATCCAATCTCAGTTTACTTCAGAGGAACTCCCGGCACATCGAGACCACAGGTTCCTCTGAAGTCATTGTTCCACACGCGCGCGACAAATGGCATATGACTTCATAGGAATCAACTCAAACATCGACGCCATGCTTCTTATTCGTCCTCCTCATCTCCAGAAAGCTCCCTAGTTATACTGATCTCGAGATCTTCTCGATTTTGCTTGATTTCTTCGACCATAGCTACTACTCTGTCGGGACAACCACGAACCACAATGAGCTCAAGCGTCGAAATATCCTCCAAAAACCAAGGTACCTCTTCCAAACCCGGACAATTATACAGTACCAGCTTCTGTAAACAGTTGAGCAGATCTTCATCACCATATGTATGCCATTTGACAAGGCTGGTGCCAGCCAACTCCAAAACCCTCAGGTTTCGGAATTCCTTTTCTTTCACTTCCCATGCATTCCCTTCAAATATTATCCCCCTCAGTTTGAGTACTTCAAGATTCAGCAGCTCTCCAATGGTTGAAATGTTTCCCACGGACAAACTGAAGCCTTGCAATGTAAGTTTTCTAAGGAACACCGGCAAACACAACTGTTCTAACATAGTTGGTCGTTCAGGAACCGATGGATCAAAAGAATAGGAGAGTTTCAGCGATTCTATCGAACTGTTAGAAACAACAAGGTTGCTGCTATCATCCTCCCCCCATTCAACGTCGCAACTCAACTTACGGATGTTTGGAAATAACCTTAGTAGACATTCCATCTCACGACGATGAATAACTACACCAGAAATGATATCCATCTCATGTAAAGTCGACAAGCTGCCATGGTTTCCGACATGCAAGTAACATGATGTGCGAAAACTTACAACGAGACATCGCAGCTTCTGCAGTTTCCAGAAATCATCAGGAAATTCACATTCAAGTAATCCATGCAAGATTAAGGTTTCCAACTTTGAGAGTTCACAGATCCACTCTGGAATTTTCAGACACGTGGTGCTGCCAAATGCAAGGAAGGCCAAATGAAGAAGATGTCGAATTTCAGTTGGAAACCTATCAGCAAAAACTTGCTCCAAATCCAACACTCTCAGAAGTTTAAATCCCCGAATGGCTGTCGAGATACCTCTGCAAAACCATGTTACTTGTTCTTCTCCAGAAGTCCATGCTCGAGAGGCATTCATTCTTAGAGAAAGAGCATTAGGACAGAACAAATTTAAGGTCTTGAAACTTGCCTCGTCAGAGTGGATGCATAACCTTTGCAGGTCTCGCGGCTCGTTAAATGTTGTAATCTCATCAAACCCTCTCACAAAATGGAAAAAGCCTTCATCTTTGGATTTTTGTACACAAAAATCACGAACCAAGTCGTGAATCCGGCATGTTTTGGCTCCACCAAGAGAACTTCCGTTGGAAACCATAACCAAGCTTCTGCCAATTAGATCTTCCAGGTAATCATTAGCAGCGTCTTCTAGGCGCTTCGTATCACCTTTCTGAATAAATCCCTCGGAAATCCACAGACGAATCAGCTTCCTGACTGAAACCTCTTCATCTTCTCGGAAAATCGCAAAATAGAGAAGGCATTTTTTTAAACTACCGGTTAAGTGTTTGTAGCTTAGCTCCATTGTCTGCTGTGTACCTGAGACAATGCACAAATCATCCACCACTATATCCCAACAATCAGGCTCTATGGTTTTCAAAACTCCGGCTACAATAACAATTTTCAGAGGCAATCCACTACACTTCTTTGCGATCTTCAAGCCGACATTGGGTGATAATAGAGACAGCTGGGATAACTTGGCCTGCAATAACTCGACGCTCGCTTCTTGATTGAGTAGATTAAGAAAATGAGGACTCCTGTCGACCAAAAGTTCAGGAGGAGCAACATCATGCTGACGACTTGTAAGAATGATTCGACTTCCTTTATTATCATCGGGAAATGATTGTTCCAAGGAGTTCCATTGCTGAATATCCCACACATCATCCAAAAACATGAGATATTTTCTTCCTTTCAAACTTTTCCACAGACTCTCTGCCGGATCATTGGAAGATCTATAGGGATCAATCTGCTTTAAAAGATCCCTTAGCACGCGATTTACGTCTAAATCTTGTGAGATAGAACACCATGCACGAAGATGAAAATGGAACTTAACACGAAGATTGTTGTAAACCTTAGTGGCCAGAGTGGTCTTACCTATTCCGGGCATTCCCACAATGGCAACAATTCGCCTTCGTTTAGTTCCAAGCGTGAGTTGATCCACAATAACCTCATCTGAAATTGCAGCTTCATCAATCTTCGCCTCCATTATCCCTGCATCAGTCTCTTCCACCTCCAAAGAACTAGACCCCGGGTTCATTTCAGAATAGGATCTCCCTACATCAAGCCTCTTCACTTCAACTTCTTCAGCCAGAATAGTGTTGATCATTTCCACTACATTTGGAAGATGAGGATAAACGTCTGTCTGAAGAGAATGGTGAAGTGAGCAAATGCAAACCCCCGCATCACAAACCGCATCGCCAATGTCTTGCTTGATCTTCATGCTGAAGCTGTTATCGGGATCCTTGATCATGGCTCTCAAGGATACAAGTCCTGCAAATAGCTCCTGGAGATCTCTCATCAAATCAATACCAATATCGAGCCTGAGCAGGTCGGTTTGCACATACCAGAGGATATCAATGAGGGAATCAAGAAAGTCCCTGGCTGCAGTAAAGGCACCGTCAACATCCTGCTGTGAGCCTTGAGGGGATCGTCTCTCAAGCGCAAGCGAATAAATTGCATGCAAAGGCTTCATCTCTTCTTGCAGCAACATTGATAAGTTGGAGGAAAGATCTTCAAAGGACTCATAAGTGAAAAGGAGGTAAGCTACCTTGACACAAACAGCTTCGGCTAGGACCAACAAATCTGGTACACCTGTGTTCGGGGCAAAGCTAATGAGCCTTTTCATGAACAACAGTTGCTCTTCCAGTGGATTTTCCTGCAAGATTTCGCGAAGAGTTTGGACCGGAAACCTGAGGATTATTTCCGTGATACACGGTTGCATATCATCAGGCATCTCTTGCATAACGGCATGCATCATTTCCCCCAATGTTGGGCTGTTTCCAACTTTGCAATCCTCTAGAGATGTGAAAATGGAAGCAATAATTTCCAGGACTTCATCTGTGGTAGACCGATGAGTAGATTGGCGGGTGCTGTACCATTTATCTATGATTTGATTCAAGAATATGATGCCTTCCTCGAACTCAGAAACCAGTTCTGCAAGCATAACAACATCGCCATCTCCACAAGCCTGATTCGGCCATGCACGTTTCCAGAAAGCTTCATGAAGTCTCAGCTTAACAGACTGGTTCCCTGCATCTTCATCGCCAAATTGTCTGCCATGAGCCCGAATTCGGTTTGCATTCCTTAGAACAGTTTCTTCAATTCCTAGCAAAACATGTGACAGGCCTGCATCCTTCTTACCCAGCTCCCTGCCATAAAACATCATAACAAACGTTTCCATATTCCTTAACCTGTACGTCAGTGCTTCTATGTCCCGTGCCCATATCGGAATAACAACATACAGAGCGTGTATGATGGAAGCAATGACGTCATCAATGAAGGCCATGACTGCTCTGCTATCATCAAGGGTGTTTGGTTTGTGGAGGGAATGAGTCTACAAAGATTTTAATGCAGACAACAATAGGTAGGTATGAAGCTTAAGCAAAGGTTTTTCAAAATAAAATAAAAGTCAAATTCAATGATTTGATTGAAGTTAAGGCTATGCTTTCTTGACCTTTTCTACAAATCATCAAAATTACCTCTCCAAATGTAAATTACCTTTTCTTGACCTTGTCTACTTGACCAGCTGTAGAAAGCAACTCTGTAAGAAGCTCCATGGTGACAAAATTGGGATTGCATGCTTTTTCTGTCATTTCATTCATTAGGTTGAATGCTTTCTCCAGCCAATTCCTCTGCCGAAGGCCACTAAGCATGGCGTTGTACGTTACAGTATCAGGCCCGACTCCTTTGCTCTTCATGTTGCCCATCAGACAAAGAGCAGCTTCAATTTCATCGCTCTTACAATGAGCACCGATCAAACTATCGTAAACGATGGTGTTTGGAGACACCTTTGAAGAAGCAATCATACCCTGATATATTTTCATGGCTTCATTCAGCGAACCCTGATATATTTTCATGGCTTCTCCTTGAATAGATCTAAAGCTTCATCTAACTTATCCTTCTTACAAAATCCGCTGATTCGAAACATTATAGCAGATGATGTCCAGGGAGAAGCCAGCTTCTTTCATCTTAGACTCAACTGAGACTGCATCTTCCATCCTTCCAGACTGAGCAAACCCTGATATCAAGCTATAATACACAATTGCATCAGGAAAGCAGCCATCTTGCATCATATGGTCGAACAAATGCATAGCCTTATGAGCACATTCATCTTCTCCATCATGCTGTATATCATTCTCCTTCGTCTGTACATCAGGCTGTATATCATTCTCCTTTGTCTCATCCATGAGCACATTCATCTTCTCCATATCACCCCGCTTCCCCAGCAAAGACAGAAGGGCGTTGAAAGGAGCAGCACGGAGCTTCCCACCCAACCTCATCACCTCATGAAGAAAATCCCAACCTTAACCACATTTCCCATTCCTACAGAAACTCGCAACGATTTGAGTCAGCCAAACACTCTTGGGAAAGATACCGCGCTCCCCTAACCCCAAAACAATCCTAAAAACCTCCTCATCGCGCAAACTCCGCTCAGCCCAGCTCCTTCTCAGCACTGACAGCATTATATCCAGTGTGACCCTACTAGGACAAACACCAAACTCTGAGTCAAGCATTTCGTCAAACACTTTAAGTGCATCATCCATTCTACCAAATTTCAGCAAAGTATCCAATAGAAGGTTTAACCAAATTAGTGTTCCGTAGCTTAGGATCAAGCTCACTGTACACTTCCATGGATTCTTCCATGGAGCCCAGTTGGCGGGTGACCTTGCGGATGGAAATGGGCGGCGCCGGGAGGAGGAGGCGCGGGAGATCGTAATCGGGATCGGAATTCCAGTTTTCTGGGCTGGTGGTTTTGAGGAGGTTGAGTATCTGAAGAACACGGTGTGATTCGGGCTCCGATAGGGTGGAAAGATATTCGTCGCTTGGTTGGGGTAGGGCGGAGAAGCAGCGGAGTAGCAGCGGAGAGTGGCGAAGGAGAATGGGACATAGGCGACCCGAATTATTTGTTATAACCCGATTCTGATCCGGTAAGGACCCGCGAGATTTTGCCACTTCGTGGAATTGATGTTTGAAAACTTTGCTCCATCAAATAATTCAACTCATGGAATTCAAAGTCTCATAATTTTCGAAAGTTCTTTATCAAAATTTTTATTCAGTCAAATAACAAAATTGATCCAATATCATAAAATTTGATGAGCCAATTCTATATAAAACAAACACATCCAACATATATTTATTGTACAAATAATATTTATTCAAACTAAGTAAATGTAATGTAGATAAAAATATACAAACTCAAGGCACACACGTGCTATGTAACAAATATGTGTTCTATTTCTTTATCGTTTTACCTCTCAAGAAAAGTATTAAGTTAATCGAAAATCAACCTTGTATCTGAAGAAATTAAATAAGACATGAATAAGTCCTTTCGTGACAAACACAAATCTTATTTGCAACTATCCATTCCCGTACAAAATGATAGTCAATGTTCATATACCGACCTCTCTTAAGAACAATCAGGCTCTCATCAATAATGATAGTATTATTATTGTCACAAATTACGATCGATTGTGTATTGTTCAAACCTTTTTCAAGACCAGTTTATTCACTCACAGTTCCGTTGCTCCTACCTCAAGGATCATCAAAGGGAAAGTAGAAATGGAAGGGGAATTCAGATCAAAGGCAGGGAGAACGATGAATTGTAATAAACATAAAATTCCCAGAATAACTATTTAATCGATCATATGGATAAAATAACAATTTAATCGAATATAGGGATAAATAACTATTTAATCAAACATAGGAATAAAATATTATATCAGCTGTAGATCATCAGAGTATGAAACTTGAAACACACGTTCATAAACCATAACATGCACTAATCAGACAGTAGCACTAGCATTCACACCGCCTTGCTTTTTGTCTTTCCGATCATCGTCTTCACCGAACTCCTCCGATGAAGAACCGCAGCAGGACAGCAACCTCGGCTTATATCCTTTCTCCAGCATCTTCTCCACCTCCTCCAGCTGCATCCCCTTCGTCTCCGGCACCAGGAAGAAGATGGCGACCAGGCCAACAAACGAGAAACCTGCGAATAACAAAAATGTCCCCCAAGACCCGATCGCCTCCGTCAACGTCAAGAAAGTCTCGCTCACGATCAGATTCGACACCCAGTTCGCCACCGCCGCAATGCCGCCGCCGATCCCCCGATACCGGAGAGGATATATCTCGGAGTTGACGATCCACGGCGCCGTCCCCATCCCGGGAGCATAAGCCATGATGTACAGACCTAACAGAAGAACAGCGTAGATCCCGAACTTGCTCGGACACCCTTCCGTGTACCAGGTACGACGTTGTTCGTCCTTGCAGAAACCTTTCGTTACAGAGTTCGAAACCAGGCAAGCTCCGGCGCCGTACTTGCTGCCGGAGCTCGCGCAGAACCCGCATTTTTTTTCCAGGCACGTCACGCAACTCGTCACGATTCTGGAGTTGCTGACGTAGCCAGGACAGGTTGAGTTAGCTCCGAAGCTTGTGGATTCCGACAGGCTGATTAATGGAGAATGAGTAGATGCTTCCTTGAACAGAATCGATAAGACGATGAGGCAGGTTATGATTCCGAACATGGACACGATCATTAACCTTCTCCGGCCGAACCTGTCGACGAATCCCATGCTGACAAGTGTCCCGACGACGTTGAGGCCGGAGGTTATTAGGGACAGGGCTAGGGCTGTCTGATTGGACGCGAAGCCTGCCTGCTGGACGATGGTGGGGCTGTAGTACATGACGGTGTTGATTCCGACGAACTGCTGGGCAACCTGGACTGTAACTCCGGCGTAGAGACCTCGCCGGACGACGACGTTGCTCAGGGCGGCTTTCACTCTGTCGTAGAATGTCTCTCCGATGGACAGCTGCTCTGCTTTCTCGGATTCCACTGAGGTTTGTAGGGCTTCCATTTCTACTTCTACCTCGTTTGGTGGATATATCTTTTCCAGGATTGCCCTAGCTTCTTTCACTTTGCTCTGTTACAAAATTAAATCACTTACTAATGAGTCACGAATTATCGAACAATGTTTGATCATCGACAACTTTATTTTATATTTATACACATATTAAGTTATAAATTGTCTACTTTTCGACTATTTTCATATTTATAATATGTTCTGAAAGGTTAATAGTTTACAGTTATTTCATATTACTAATCGAATATGATAATATACAGTGAAGTTCTAACTTGTATAACTAATCAATTTCACTCATGAATTATCCACTTAAGGTGATGCGTGGGTTGATTTATAAGTTTTTAATTCACGGGCAAATCCAAGTTATAAAATTTTGATATATTTAAAATATGCACTATTAAAAATTGTATAATATTCTAATTATAATAGATCAATTTCAATGTATATACAAAATGTAATATGTTTTACTATATGATCAATAGTACACTGCAAATATGTACCTTTCTGTAAAGCCATCTGGGAGACTCGGGAAGGCAAAGCATCAACAGAAACTGCACCACCGCTGGAACGCCGGCGATTCCAAGCATCCACCGCCAAGTTCCCGGCGCCTTGATAAACAATTCAATTGAATTCAGCTCGATTCAGATCATTTCAATCAATTAAATAGTCTATATTATATCTCTTTCTACCTTGGTGAAGCCGTAGTTGATGAGGTAGGCCAAGAACTGGCCGCCGGTGATCATCAACCCATTGGTACTGACCAAGGCTCCCCGGATTCTCGCCGGAGATGCTTCGGAGATGTACAGAGGAGCCGTCATGGAGGCCATCCCAACTCCGAATCCGACAAAAAGTCTTCCGAGGATGATCATCCACGGCGCCGGAGAAACCGCCATGATCACAGCTCCGATGAAGAAGAGTATATCCGCCAGCAGAATCGACTTTTTCCGGCCATACTTGTCGTTCAGCCACCCTCCTATTCCAGCTCCGACGATTGCTCCGGCCACCGCCGTACTCACAATAGTTTCCTACACAATAACTGATAGTAATCAAAATCACTTCCCATCATTAAACTAAACAAATTCCTAACTCACTCTTAACCAGGTATGTTTTTGAACGGAGTCAAAGTCGTCCCTGATGTAAAGCAAGGCGCCGGAGATAACTCCGGTGTCGTAACCGAACAGAAGGCCTCCGATTCCGGCGGACAGAGCAAGCCTCATAATGTACGGCGTCTTCCATATCGTCTTCCAGCATTCTGTGAACTCTGTTTTGTCTGCAACTGGTCCGCCCTCCATACGTTTGCAGGTTGAAGATGATTCGAGGATGATCGTTTGTTTGACTTTTGTTTTTGTGAACCCTAATTAATAATCTGGCACTCGGAATAAGAAATGATTCAGATGAACATGTTGTGTTGCAGACTTGCAGGATTGTTGCTATCTGAATTTTAACGTAATCCGGAGATGAGGGGTACCCTACTTTGAAAGACTAGTCAAATGTTGTGTCAAATGTTATGAGGACTAAATTGTAACTTTACATGAAGAAATCAAGATAAAGAGAATTAAAGAAGGTTCCTCATTTTGACTAAATTAGTACGAGAGTGTTCTTTCCGACTTATTTGAACTGAACAAATTTAAATTTACTTGATTAGAATATAGTAGTTACTAAATTAAGCTATGTTCCATTGAATGAAATTTTCTCGAAAGAAATCGACCATAACTTGACTCTGTAACTTTAATAACACCGTTCTAATTTTATCTATAACACCGTTCTATCAAATACATCTAATTTAAAATATATATGATAATATTTTTATTTAGATGTGAATTTGTAATTATTTAAATTGATTGGGGAATCATGTGATTGGTGCATAAGAGTCCAAGTGTTATATTGTAGAAAAATAAAACTTGAAAATATGGGCATTTGGTTTACTTATCCAAAATCCATACGCAAGAGAGAAGACTAGGAAGTAAACTCCATAAGTCAAGGGTTAATAGTCATCTCAATTGACTGAAAAAATAGTTTTAAATTACATTCTTGACCAAATGGAATCTTTTTATAGTTTTAGCTCTTTGCTAACAACTTAACAAATTAGACGAAATTAGCTTTTAAAATAATGTCATGATGGGGATAGGATTGAATTTTATATTTGTTTTGAATGAAATGAAAATGATATTCTAAGTGTGTAATTTAGAATAAATTATACTGACACGAGAATATATAATATATTAAGTATATAAAATTACAGGCTCTATTCTTGATAAATATAGAAAATATATTAAAATATATATAAGAATTCTTGATGATAATCAAGACTAATCGAGATAATCTATTAGAATATTAGCACAATTTGCCAATATAATGATTATTGTAGCACATACGCAAATGTGATTTTAAGATTTATAATTTCCTTTTATTTTGATAATTTTGTGATGCAATTGAAAAGAAGATATGGTACGTAAGTTAGTGATGTGAAATGAAAGGCTAATGTTGAACAATGTAAAGTGGATAACTACATTTCCCTTAAAGAGCACCCAACTTTTTTTCAAACGTTTTTTTGTTAATTTCTTTTGATTTTACTTTGTTGAACAATTTAAAACTTTATCATGTTAGAGGATTATAAAGAGGGAAATATTGCTACACGTAATTCAGTATTTTATTATTCTATTTTGATACACGATATAAATTTATATAAAAAAATTATTTATTATTTTTATTGAGAAATTTAATAATATTGAAGAGGCGATACTGTAATTTTGATAGTATTTTAAACTATAATAACTAAAATACTTAACTTCATTCAAATAATTAGACTGGTAAGGTTTTAGATCATTAGGTCTATTTTTTCGCACCAAATTGCACATATAGTGTTAATGGTTTTGAATTGTTTAAACTTAAAACCTGCTAATTTAATTGAAACGCTCTTTAACAAGTTGACATATTAACATGAAATTTAGGGCAGATCCTAGAAAATATGATTGGAATTACCTTTAAGTAAGATCATTTCATAATGCGTGACTACTTTTCTTAATAAAATTCCATCTACTTTTTTACTGTGCGTAACAAAGATTGATATGCTAAAAAATGTTTGAAAACGTATTCAAATGGTATAGTTTGACTAAATTAGTCATGTTTGATAGAGTTTATAAGTACAACGGTTTATTCAGTTCAATTCAATTCAGTTAAGTAAAATATAATTTGATCAAATTCAGATAAATTTAGATGTACTGATTATATTTTTCAATACATTAATTGTATTTTAGTTCAGTTCAATTCAATTCAGTTCAGTCCAGTTCAGATCAGATCAGTAAAAAATAATTTCAAACATACAATTTTATACTTATTGGATTGGAAATAAACAAAATGGGAATTGTTTGATATGAGAATCATATCAATATATATCTTCATTAGTTAGGTCATTACAGGTGATAATATTAATTGTTAAGGTTCTCTTCTTTTTGTCTTTCTTTTATATTTTCCGATATTCTATACTTTTCGAACTGATTCCGAAAGTCTAAACACGTACGTTTAATTTATTTGATAGTCAAAATATTCGGATGTGGGATTAATAGAAAAATAATGACCTAACAGAATCATTTAGGTTGATTAATGTTAAACAAAAATTATGGGAACTAAACGTTTTTCTTAAATAGTTATTTATTTCAGATGATGGTATATGTTGAAATAAACTCAATTAAAATATTTACGGAGTAATAATGGATATTTATTAGTGTTGAAAAATAAACAGAAAGCAAAAAATTTTTGGTGTGAGCTTGCTTATAAAAAGAGGATGCATAAGCATAAAATCCCCATGAGTGAAAATAAAATTATGTTCATAATTTTAAAATGTTTGTATATTGAAATTTTGAATTGATAATAAAATTAATGAAATGAAAATGGGAGATAGAATTAAATTGGAAAGAAAAGTGTTCAAATTAGGTTTAAAGCAAAAAAAGAAAAAGAATGTCAAGAGTGGGATTTGAACCCACGCCCTTTCGGACCAGTACCTGAAACTGGCGCCTTAGACCAACTCGGCCATCTTGACTTTTTGTTATGTTCTTCCTATTTAATTTAAATATATTTTAATTGCAAGTTCCATTCTTAATATCACATCTTCAAATCAACAAAAAGGTCACATAAATTGTATATCAACGTATTTAAATTGTCACATACGCTATGAATACAAAATCACCCGTTAATGCCATGTTCACTAAAACTCACTTTTATTTTTACTGAATTAAAAATAAATATATTGGAAACAATAATAATTGTATATCTAAACTATATTGAATTTCATCAAAACTAAACTAAACTAAATTGTAATGAATTAAACTAGAAAGTATTCAGAAAACCTAGAAAACACGTACTAACTAATGTTTAAAATTGATAGGTAACCAAATCGCCTATGGTAGCTAGTCTAGAACACGCTCTACCTACTAGATAATTACATAATAAGTTACTTATTAAGTGAAATTAATTGGGAGAAAAATAGTAATATTTGGAATCATTAAATGGATAAGAGTAATGTGTCATTACTGATCTTAGGTGGATAGATTATGCTGGCTTTAGTCATCTCACAGCCTTGGCCAAAACTATAATGCATGGCATATAATAATTCAATGAATTTGGGTAATGCCCCAAATTTGGGAAGTGACTAATGAATGTTAAAACCATGCAACAACCAACTCATCTCATCCCCATCTATAGACCTCTTAGCAGATAACAAGTTGCTATAAACGGACGTACGTACGTACCTTCATTCACTTTTGGGGAAAATGCATGTCGACCATAGACTTACTCCCTCCGATTCTGTTTTAGCGACATTGTGTTGTGGGTGTGTTTGACGAAACTGTACTTTTTAAAAATCTGTATTGACTTTTGCTGTGACAAATAACGAAAACTGGTCGTATCAGCTTTTGTTCTTGGGCTAATTTTGAGCCAAAAGTGTCTTCTGCCTATGAAATAAGCTGTTTTTCCGCAGTTTACCAAACACTAAAATTGTTGTATTTCAAAGCACGACAGTTGAAAATCTCTGCCAAACACACCCTACATTGTCGATTGATATATTTAAGAGATGAGACAGGGATTATGAACGAAAAATGATAAGTTTAAAGAAAGTTTATAAGACTGTCATTGAAAATGTGAATGTGAATGATCATTAAGCGAAGAGGCCAGAAATTGATCACTTACCATATCTATGTTAGGTTTAAACATATATTCCTGTTAAAATTTCACGTGTTAATCATGATGAAGGGAGTGCAATTTTCTACCATTCACTAACTTAAGTTAAAATGTGAGAATTTTCTTTAGTATAAGAGTTTATTGTGAGCACCATGTAATAATTATCATATCGCACACCGTACTTTTACCTCCCCGTTAATCCATGATGTCAAAAAGAGCATATCTGAAAGCAAATTTTTTTGTTTCAGGGTTTAAGTTCGGGAGAAAAAGGCGATTTTGCGGCTCACCCTCAGCCGCCTACACCGCCCAGCATCAAGGACAACATGTACGATATTTTCACGATCCAGCAATCACAAACCTTGTATCTTTCACAAACCTTGTCACAAACCTTGTTTCAGGGTTAAAGTTAAACATCAACTACCATATAATAGATATTTAGTCAAATCAAATTGTCGAGTTGGTACTAAACTAAGGAATGATAGATCCATATTCGGCCATCAAATATGCTTTTCGAACCCTAATCAACGTTGATGATTTTGTATAAATTGGAGAGAAATCAAATGAGCATTTATTTCAACTCAGTCCGAAATCGAAAATTGTAGCCCAGATTTCTTTAGTTTCGGACAAAGGCCCAACAGTAGTTGTTTTCATTTTCTTACATTTTGGGGATTGGGGTTTGTCTTTTCAATAATTTACAGAAAGAGCAGGAAGATCCAAAATCCAGAAAACGTTTTCTCTCTCTCTTTCTCTATCTTTCTCCGTCCCTTCTGTTTCCTTCCATGTATGCACTCCAGACTTCGATACCTAACCTTAATTATCCCTTTCCTCCCTCAGACACCATATAATCCTGTTAAAAATCGAATCTTTCTGAATATTTTCTTGCTGATTTCGACGTTTTCTGGCAGCCCATTTTGTCAAACGTTGTACCTCGTCCGAATCCTCGATCTTCTGCATTGGGAACATCGTTTGAGGTAGAGGGCATTGTCCCAGTAATGTTTTTTGAGATTTTTTAGGGTTTATTTCAAACTCAATGCTGGTGAATTTGTTGTTGAACTGGGCTTATGCTTGATTTCGGAAATTTCCAGGATTGAATCTGTTGGGATTTTTTAAGGTTCTGTTTAGGAGCATAATGTGGTTTATGTACTACTGTTTTGTAAGAAGTTATGTATGTACTTGAAACAGTAAATATAGGACAGTGGGAATGCTAATAATTGTTGGTTGTCTTATTACATGTTATTGTCTTGTAATGTTTTATCATCAGCAGTTGAATTTTCACTGTTATTTGGTAAATGTTTTTTGCATTTAATTGATTTGATTTTTTTAGTTCATAGCAGTTTATATTATACATTGTTATGGAGAAATAGTGTAGCTGGAAATTTTAAGAGAAAAATTTACGGAGTGAAGTTCTTGACTTGTTAAGTGTGTGGTTGATCTGAATCGGACAAGCTGGAGTACATCTGTTGTCTGTATGGTAGTCTTATGTTAACCTAGTATTGCAAAGCTAAGGCCATTTTATAATTTAGGTTTGTTTTTAGCGATCGTCTATGTTGAATTAGAATTGTTTACCTAGTCTTTCTCGGGCCTTATCATATTGGGCATGTTAGTTCCTCGTTGATAATTATGTAATGCCATTAGCATCCCTTTTTTCCTTTCCGTGATAATGTTTGGATTTGGAGTTTGAAAAATTCATCGTTGCCATTTTTTTGGTTAATGTGGTTTAGGCTGTTATAGAAAGATGCTAAGATTAGTTGAGACGTAACTGTAGAAATGACGGGTTTTTATGTGCTTGTGGACTTTGATTCTTTTTACCACTTTGCTCGTGTGACTTGAAACTTAGCATCTTCGGAAAAGTAATGATCTTTTTCCACGTGCTTTCTTGCAGCATCTGTTAGAGTAGATATTGGAGTTGCAGATTTGTCGGTGAACTTTGGATCTTTGTACTTCGCTTGGTTATTACTCAACACTGGAAGTGACGTTCTGAAGTATCCTACCGGGACGATTTTTTGAACAGATTGTCGGTAATGGCTTCTTAGTGTGTGATCCGAGGGGTGGAAAATGGCTATACGTTCGGAGGAAGGACAGAGTGAGGATTACCTTTTCAAAATTGTTTTAGTCGGTGATTCGGCTGTCGGGAAATCAAACTTGCTTGCTAGGTTTGCTAGAGATGAGTTTTATCCGAATTCTAAATCGACCATAGGAGTAGAATTCCAGACACAGAAGATAGAGATTAACGGGAAGGAAGTCAAGGCACAGATATGGGATACAGCTGGTCAAGAGCGATTTCGGGCTGTTACTTCTGCTTATTACCGAGGTGCGGTGGGAGCTCTTCTCGTGTATGACATCAGCAGAAGACAGACGTTTGATAGCATCGGCAGATGGCTGAACGAACTCCACAGTAAGCAAAATATTCTCCACCTTTTAAATTCTAGTTATTCATTTATTAGATTGCTTTGTGTGGTTTATGCATTTAAAGAAATATTACGGATTTTTTTGAAATGATCCGTGGTTAAAGTACATAAATTAGGGTGTTGCTATGTGCAGTCCAGTATTTTACTCCTGTAGTCCAAAATACGGTGTAAAAGTACGAAAATGGGCTCAACTTATTTGATTTTTGAGAAACTAGCCAACTTACAGGGGGCGGTTATGTCATTTCATTGGTATTTCGGACTACGCTGAGTAAAATACTGGACTGCGTATAGCACTTCAGATAAATTATTGCAGTTTTATTACAGTTTTCCCCCATTTCTCGCCGTGGCTTATATGTGATAATTTTTTTTGACAGCCCATTCAGACATGAATGTAGTGACAATATTAGTCGGGAACAAATCCGATCTCAAGGATGCAAGGGAGGTCACGACAGCTGAAGGCAAAAGCTTAGCAGAAGCGCAAGGTCTTTTCTTCATAGAAACTTCGGCTCTGGATTCATCGAATGTGAACGTTGCATTCCAAACAGTCGTGAAGGAAATCTACAATATACTGAGCCGAAAGGTGATGCAATCGCAAGAACTCAAGACAAAGGATTCTCTGTTCGGGAGTGGCAAAAGCGTCATTTTACAGGCAGAAGACAGCCAAGGCGCGGAGGATCATGTCAAAAAGGGCGGGTGCTGCTCGACGTGAATCTGTAAAGACTCTCTCTCTTCTTAATTTGTTCGGTTATATATCCCGAGGCCGTCCTCCCTGACTGTAGACCTATTTCCTGATAGAGTAAGGAAACAGTGTTTTGATTCTGCTCTTCTTGGTTTGCTGGGTGAAAAACTGCACTAGAAACTGTAATTTCTTTTTTACTTTACTTTGCTTATGTGCAGATTTGTAAAGTAACTTTTCAATACAGTAACTTTTTGATTAGGGTGAAAAATGTGGGCCAAATTTAGAAAGTGAGATTTGTTTTTTGATTATCTTTGTGGCTATTCATGGAAAGAAGAAAGGGACTACTCACCCAATGTTACTGAGGATGTGACAAGAATAATAATGATTTGAATTTTGGTGCTAATTTGGAACTGAACTAGGCATGTGCAAATGGAATGGACTACTGAGATTGTGGATAACTTCCAACAACATTTGGCCACACACAAATTTTCATAGGATCATGTTTAACCTAGTTGTAATTTGTAATGAACCAACTCCCTTAAGATTGGTCACCAACAATGAGGCTCTAGTTACTATGAAGGATTGGTTGCTAAAAAGATCAATACCATATTTCCGATCAACTTAATTGAACTAAATTGAACTACTGAAGAGATGAGAGTCGCTTAGTAGATGTCATTTTAGGGCATTGTTTGCATACATTGATTCATGTAAAACTTGAGAGAATTTTGGCGAAGAACATAAAACTAGCATTTTACCAGAACACTCCAAAAGGAAAATTGGGCAATTTTTACTAAAGATCAATCCTTCTAGCGAAGATTGGGCAATTTAGTTTCATAAACTATATTTCCGATCAGTTGAATTAAACTGAATTGAACTACTGAAGAGATGAGAGCCGCTTAGTAGATGTCATTTTAGGGATATAGTGGCACTTGAGAGAATTTTGGTGAAGAACATTAAACTAGCATTCTACCAGAACACTCCAAAAGGAAAAGGTCCCTCTGTTTTTGAGGATATTCAGTGGCCCTATTAAACTGGATTTTCAAGATTTTTCAAAAAAAATATCATTTCTTTTTCAATTATCACTCAATTCAATTGTTTCTGGCAAATATCACATATTACAATTGCAAACAAAATAGACCAGATGACAATTGTTTACAAAGATCAAACTCATAAATAAGTACACCAGAAAACATAAAGATATAAAACCCGAAAACGAATAGGATTAAATAATTATTCTCAAAGAAGAGTATCGCTCAATCACCCACTTCGGGCTTTTTCTACTAACTGAACCAAACATTCTTACAGTCTGCAAATACAGACTCAGACGAAAACAAGGCTGAAACGTTACAGCAGAACAAAGAGGGAAAGAATGTATGGATGACGAAGAAAATTCTGCATTTTTCGAAAAGGTCTCACCATGCAATAATGCATGACGAAGACCTAACAGTTTAGTCTGTATAATCCCGGGAATCCAATTTTACAACTCAACCAACAAAATGCCTAAAGAAACCAAAACCTATAATATCGAGAAACTGAATTTGCAAATCTTACACGAAGTCCCTCAGCAGATGCTCATCTCGAGGAGGTGTCCTATAGAACCAGTAGGGTCATACTTGAAATTCAACCTAACTAATGATGGACTGCCATTACCAACAAAACGTATTCTCTCCACCTTCTGCCACGACAGTTTCCTTCACCTCGTAATATCACCTACAACTTTATCAAACCCATATTGTAAGCCTAGGCAGCAATACCTGGAGCACAAACAAGTCCACATAAATAATTGAACCGATAAAACCACAAGCACGGGAAAGAAGAACACAAATCAAGTCACACACAACTGATACGAGCATGATTACATGGCAGTGGACTCGGTACCATATAACGTAGAAACTATGATTAAACCGGCAAATGAATTCTCTGTTCCAAAATATTTTCTCCGCTCTCAAAGAAGGTAAGATTAGCAATTGGTAAATGATTTTATCGTTTGGTATGTTGTGAATGCCTAAAATAATCTCATAATAGTGTAGCAAGCTTGCTTATATTTGTTTTTGTATCCATATTACGTTAGTAGAAGCACTAAAAATAAAAACACGAAACACAATACTAGTACTTTTATGGACCTTCTAAAGCATAAAATGGTCAAATAAAATGATGTGTATTGTAGTTTCGAAGGCATAAAATGGTTAGATAAGACTCATACAGAGTAGTTTTTTTAAGTATAGGAGAACGCCTTTTTTAAGTTTACGAGTTTTCATCCTTTGACCATATCTGTAGTCCTTCACTAAAAATTGAAAAAAAAAAAAGTTGCTTTATTTGTTCAATCTAAAAATGCCAGATTGGTGCCATTAACATGTACTCATAGTTAACAGCCAAGGTGGGAAAAATGCAGAACTACTAGCTCAAAAGAAAAAAGAGAAACGAAAAAGGAGAAACAGGGGAATGTTTACCTCTATTAGCTCTATTGGCAACGCTGTAACCACCACCGACATACCCAACTGAGTTATTTGGGGGAGCATTTGCACTTGGATCCCCAAGTCTATAACTAAAGTTTCCAGAATTTGCAAACTCTGGAGAAGTTGACTGCCAGGTTGGGTCCTCGTACATTGAGTTCCTTCCATACGAGTTGTTGAAACCCATATCACGTGCATCACCTCTTGCAGCATAGGAAGGAGCTCCCTCCACATTGCTTCCACCGACTTTTCCATAGCCACCCCCAGCCATAAAGCTTTCCTCTGCATTACCATAGTTATTTCCATACGATGCACTTCCTCCACCTTGGCTCTGAGAAGAACCCCATATTGCTCCAATATTGCCAAAAGCACCGAGCAGTTCTGAAGTCCCATTTCCAGCGCCAACAAAGTCATTGGAGTTGGCAGACTTCCCATCATAATTCATATTCCCATTACCCCACATGTTTCTATTGCCTGAGTTCACCAGTGAACCACCGCCACCCATGCCCACTCCATATCCAACAGAGTTGTTAAACCTGTTTGAGTATGCATTCTGTATAGGGTTCAGGCTGCGTCCATAGCCTACATTAGGGCTGTAATTCCCGCCACCAAACTCAGAACCCAAACCAGAATCCATGTTTGGTCCCATGGCATAGTTTGAGGAATTAAATGGAAGATATCCACTCCTACCAACAGTGACAGGACTAAATCTCCCATCCATTCTGACTCCATAACCAGCCATTGGACTAGTGTTGTATCCCTGAGGGAAAGCATTCAGAAAACTGTTCATTCTATTCAAACCATGACTATATCCTCCTAATGGACTACGAGCTGGCCCTGGAGATAACTCCTTGGGAACAGCACGCTTCACCTCAACCATCTTCCCATTAAGTTCATGGAAGGTTTTGAGCAAAACCCTGTCCACAGCTTCCTCTGAATTGTAAGTGATGAAACCAAAACCTCTAGGCCTTTTTGTATTGTGATCATACATGACCACAACATCAGTGATGGTGCCAAACTGCTCAAAGTATTTCTTGAAGTCACCCTCATTCACAGTTGATGCTAAGCCTCCAACAAAAATCTTCTTTGTGCGAGCAGGACTAGGAGATCCCTGATTACTACCAGCATTGCTTCTAGTTAGAGAGGTCTGATCGTCTCTAGGGACAGCTTTCTTGGCTTCCACCTGGGATAAAAATGAGGATTTTGTATATCAGACAAGTAAAATGAAGAAGAGAACTAAAATGAAAATGTCATACTACTATCAAGTTGTATGGAACACTTAAGTATGTGATCTAAAACACTACAAACTAAGAGAAACTACAAATCAGAGTCATTATCGTCATCATCAAAGGAGAGTACAAAGAAAATGAAGAAGATGATAATATGCAAAACAGTATGCCACAACTTTCATATTTGGTTAAAATGTACCATGTTAATGAGGACTTATAACAATTTCTACTTACATGCCAAATAACTTCCATTTCAGTAGCTGAATTACTAAATTAACTCAACTAAATCCACAAATTTTGTTTGATTAGTCTAAACAAGAAAAAGTCTTTCGTGCTAAACTGATAACTGGAGAATAGAAAGACGACCTTTTTAACTCACAGATTAAGATAAACATCAAGCGATCACAAAACTGCCCATGATGTAACGGAAACAAATCGAAAACTATAAAAATCTAAGCTTTTAATAGCAAATCATTAGAAACTCATCATTCACTTACAGTTCTTCCATCTATGATGTGCTTTTCCTTAACAACTCTTTCTGCGACAAAAGGGTCAGCAAAAACAATGAAACCAAAGCCCCGGGCACGGCCAGTGTTCCGATCCTTCATGATCACAGCTTCAACAACTTCGCCAAACGTCTGGAAATACTCCCTCAAGCGATCTTCATTCGTGTCCCAAGAAATCCCTCCAACAAACAACTTGCCAGAGTCCATCTCCATTCTCTGCAACACAAAGTTTCAAACTCAGATTAAGAAAACCATACACAACAACAACTACAGCTACTCAAAACACAATCAACCACTTCAATCCAAACACTTGGTGCAGATCTACACAGTACACAGTGGATTGCAAAAACAACATCTCAAACTCACGGATGCACAAACAAACAGTTCGGACAAACTCAATCAACCAATCTACACATAATCCAAATGTAGCAGCAGATTGAGTTTAAAATGCACAAGTCAACTAAAAAACGAACATCAACATTCAGATCATCCGATGAAGAACAGATCAAAATCGGATTGACCCAGAATCAAAAACTTCCTTAAAACCAAAAAAGGTTGCAACTTTACGGACATCAAACCCCAAAAACAGGAAAATACAGGAGATTGGCAAATGAGAAAAATACCCCAGCAGATGAGATTTGGATGAAAATCAAGATCCGAGAGGAAGCATATAGAGAAAAGCAAAGCAACTTAAAGGCCTCCTCTTTTCCTCTCTACCCTTTCGTTTCTTTGTTTAATTGTTTTTATCTTCCAGTTTTTTTTTCTCACACAATACTGTTTGCTTCTTTTGACAGAAGGAAGGCAGAGAAGATATGTCTTCAATTTATATATTTATACCATTTTTTAACCCTATTTCTTCTTTACAGTATTTCTGCACAGATGGAATTTCAAAATTACTTAAATTAATTTGCAATTTTCTCTTGTAATTCTTGTAAAATTTCAAACTTTGTGGGGAATCTAATTTGTGTGTTTATTAATTATTTAAAAATAAAATAACTTTTATTACACATACTCTCGTTCAGAAGCAAATTACAAGAAATTCGGAAGAGAGTATGTGTATTAACTACCGAGCACCGACTTCGAATATAATGATTTAGCACTTAAATATTTTTTTTATCAATTTTAAAGATTAATATTTTCATTCATCATGTATAGTAAAAATTATAATGAACAAGATCTCTCACTTTTTTTATATACATATATTTTATATTATATACAAGTTAACAATTATTTATGTAGAACAGTAATAGAAATTCAGGCATTAATGATGATTACTAATTACTTTGCAATTCTATGGAAATGACAATAGTGACAGTTGGACAAACTACGTGTGTATATCTTGGCCGCTCTCAATCAAAAAAGAAAGTTGTCTTTTGGGGAGTTTGGGGATTTTGAGAAACCAAATTGAAAATTTCAAGGTGTTGTTACCATGAGTTACTAGTATGAGTATTACTTGAAAATGAAAAATACTTTGTATATATTCTGTCGGTGTTAAATAATTGAAAAGCTGTTATTTTTATTCATTTTTTCTAATTACGCGATACCGTTACAGTAACATTTATAATATCACGAAAATCGAGATATTCGATGCTAAGAGTGAAAATGTTATTATGTGTTTAATAATATATTTGTGTACATTCGTTGTCCCGTTATATTTGTTTTCGACAATCAAATATTTTTTGTATATTTTGTCGGTGTTAAATAATTAATAAGTTGATATTCACCTTTTAAATATGCGTCAGTTATACCGTTACACTAACATTTATAATAATACGGAAATTGAGGTATCCGATCTTAAGAGCAACACATTTATTATGTGTTTAATAGTATTTTTGTATACATTTGTTGTCGCATTGTATTTGTCTTCGACAATCATTTCCAATAAATTTATCTTAATTAAATATAAAATCATATTGAATAATATGTTGAAATAAATATAAGAATATAATAATGTCTCTCATTTCATTATACCATTAAAAAAAGTAAATTTAAGAAGATTTCACCAAAATTATAAAAGTTCTTCTTGCATTTAAATTACTTACTCCACCACACTAAATAAAAAACCTCCTTTTGTCATCTTTAAGCCTATAGCTTGTAAGCCAACTATATAAATTTATTAATTCTAGGGGTTTGACAAATATGCTCCCCTAAAAACATAAATATGTTAAAATGAATATTAAACTATGGATATGGCCATATTGGGGTAATATAGCACTATAGGTTTAGGTATGAACATGTGTAGGAACAAAGCTAACTTGAAGGGTAGACCTTTGCCCTTGCCTCACTCAACCCTTATGTAATTTATTGCCTCAAATTATAAATTCAATTATTTATCTTCTTATACTTATATTATGTATTATGAAGCAAATAATTAGCACAACTACTTTGAATAACTCTACCTAATCTCATTTCTACTAATACAGAGGTTTAGTACTTTCAGCTATTCGACTTCTTTAGAAAACAGTCAAGATATATTACCGTACATGTTTAATTTTTCACTTATTTAGAGCTTTATGATCTCAAAATAACCATGAGAACACGATCTTCATTGTCCTCTCCTCAAAATCACATCTTCAACTTTTTATCGGTAAAAATGTGAGTATCATGTTGTAAAAAATTCAAATGGAAGAAGATGCTTTTATTATATACGTAGATACAAAACGTATGTACGTGTATAAACTAATACAAGTATAGAGAGACAAATAGGGTTGCTTCATGTAGAGGAAAGGGATGAAAGAATGAGTAATAACAACACACAAATTGTGCATAAGATGGTATAAAGGGAAGCCACATGATCATGATTCATTACCTCCCTTCCAAACTAACTCAACTTCTCCTCCTCATATTCCACCCTTTTTTTAATGCAAAATACTAACAAAAAACAAAGCATGGAGTGTAATTAGCAACATTTTAGGGTTGTATTATTATTCCTAGCTTTTATAAAAATATTAATAAAAATGGAACAGAACAAAGTGGGAGAAAATTGGCATCTTAAGGACAGCTTGGGATCACTTGTTCTCCCACTCATCAATCTCCACTGTATTACAGCTAAGATTATTAGGTATTTACATACCTGCTCATGGATGACCTCACTTTCTCCAGTTGTAATCTGGCCTGCAATCTGCTTTCATCTATTTACCGTAAAACAAGCTCGTATTTTTATTATATAATTATAATATTCCAATGATGATATAATATTATTTTTTGAAATAATACCAATATGTTTATTTAGAAATTAGGCTAATCTTCCACTAAACTACACAATTTGACTTTCAATGATAGACTGAAAAGAGGTGACATAATTCTTACCCATCTGAGGTATACAATGATCTTTAAAGTCAAAGTTTAGATTTTTTGGACCAAATCAATTTCACACAAGAGAAATGTTTCAAGATCAACTACCCCTACCCTAACTTATGCCCCTAAAGACCAAAGAAGGATGTTTTATAACTAAAATACAGAAGAGCATTCAATCTTCTGAGCTTCCAGGATTGTCTTTGTTGCTTCTTTCACCACTTGTCCACTCACATAGTGTTTACGACACACCGGCATGTAGACTTCTGCCCCACCGACTACCTCGGTTTCAGTTTCTTCCGTCTTTCGCAAGGTAAACAAAGCTCGGTTGCCACAAAGCTCGCATCGAGAGGTTAATTTGGTCACAGTGTCGGCCAGAGGCACTATATCAAGCACTGCGCCAAAACGCCTCCTGCAAACAAAAGGGACAGGCAATGAGGCACAAACAAAACTACTGTTGAAAATTTTGATATTTTGTGTGCTAGAAGTCTACCTTAAGTAATCGCCGTCCAAGCCAGCAACAATGACAGTCTTGCCATCGTGGTCGGCAGCTTTATGGCAGAAATCATAGAGGTCATCGAAAAATTGTGCCTCGTCTATACCGATAACTTCTAACTGTAATCAGTTAAGCAGTTACAACTAAAGATATCCAAAAAAAAAAAAAGAGAATCTCTTAAGTCAGATGATTAAAGAGCAAAACCTTATCATAGGCCTCAAGTCCGATCTTTTGCTTGAATGATGACAGATGTGCCAACGGCCAGCATGGTAGTTTTTCTCCGTCATGTGTCACAATTGAGTCCAATGCATATCTACAATCCTTGTCAGACTTTATAACTGCGACGCTTCTGCATATCAAGAGATAAATCGATTACATAAGCACCATTGTCTTACAATCCAGTAATGCTCTTGCTCAACAGTTTCAAGTCGGAAAAAGATAAACTTTACAGATCAAACAGAAAACTGGAGCAATAAATTTAATATTAACCAGCAAACAGACAAAGGCATTGACACAGAAAGACCTTAATGCTTATGACTCACTCCCAGCTTCTCGATGTAAATTATGACAAAGAGGGCAATCCTAAACCACGTAAAAAAATTCTATGCAGGCACTGTAACATACCGATTTGGAGGTAATGCTCGTAGCAGTAACATCCAGGAACCTAAACTAAGCTGCAGTACGTTTCATTTGCGAGGAATCCTACTTCAACATCTTTCAGAGCACAAATCAAATGTTCAAGCATTTCATGGATCTCCTCAGTCTTATCGTGTACATTATAGTCCATATAGAAAAAGCGAGCCTCTCTCTGAACCTCAATCATGCTATAACTAGGATCCTTTTTCAATCCAACTTTACTCATGGAACTCCGAATTTTGGCCACGTTATCCCACATACCAAACGAAGCATAAGCATTTGCCAAGACAATATGCTTCCCTGAATTTCCAGGTTCCAAGTCAAAGTAATTCTTAGCAGCAAGCTTTGCCAAGTCCATGTTACTGTAAATCCTACAAGCCCCAACTAAAGCGCCCCACAGTACGGGATGCTCCTTAAAAGGCGAACTCAAGATGAAGTTGTAAGCATCCTCCAGCTTCCCAGCACGACCTAAAAGATCAACCATTGCAGCATAATGTTTTCCTTGAGGTTGAAGTCCATAATCCCTCATCATCGAGTTAAAACATTCCCAAGCTTCATTAACCATACCTCCATGGCTACATGCCACGAGAACTGCGAGAAATGTAACATGGTTTGGTCGAAAACCTTCATCCAACATCCTACGAAATGAACTAAGAACGTCAGCCACTCGCCCATGATGTCCATATCCAGACATTAAAGACGTCCAGGTCACAACATTTCTGTCCAGAGATTTTTCAAATACTAGACGCCCATCTGAGAGACTACTACACTTGAAGTACATATCCATGACAGCACTATTTACAACAAGGTTCCCATTCTTTTGGGTCTTTATCCACGTAGCATGGGCTTGCTTTCCTTCTTCTAGGATTGCTAAAGAAGCACAAGCTCTAAATACAGAAGAAAAGGTATATTGATCCGGTATCAAGCCATTCCTCCTCATCTCACTGTACACGCTCAACCCCACTTCCTCCATGCCCTTTTGAACATAGCCTGCAATCATTGAATTCCACGAAACCAAGCTTTTGACTTTAAGCTTATGAAATAGAAAGCAGGCTATACTAAGATCTCCAGCCTTGGCATACAAAATCAGTAGCTTAACATTCAGATACTCATTAGGGACAAATCCAACAACCACCATTTGCCAGTGAATCCTTTTCGCTAGCCTATAATCTTTCCTAAAAATGCAGTCTTGCAAAAGAAGAGAATACGTTTTAGATTTTACTCGCACCCCTCCACGGCATAACATACTTACTGCCTCTGCCGCATTTCCCGATATACAAAGACCCCTCAGAGTGTCATCCAAACAAGGGGCATCCTTCATGCCACCACCCTGAACACTGCAAAGTTGACCAACCATGATTCAATTTTGCAGCTTCCGCCTTCTTCCTCACAACAAAGACTATGCAAAGACCGTTTTTATCGAAATGAAACACCATCAAAAACAGAAAACACTAGTTTGAACCACATTGAATCCAAAAAGCAGTAAACTTGCATTTCATATCGGAGAATCCAATTAGCACATAAACATGTTCCAAAATATCAAAAACTACAAAGCTACAAAAACAAATAAATTAGAAAGGGACCTTCCATTGCTGCTTTCGGACTTCATCCTCCGGAGAAGAGTGGTGGTTTTTCCGGCGAACATGGGTCCCATGATAACATGAATTTCACCCGAGCTCGGAGGTGAGCTAGCTTCAGAGCTCAAGCTCCTAGCTTGAGCAGGGTTTTGCAGGGGTTTTAGAGAGGAGGACGCAAAATACCCAGCATTTACAGGATTCCTGATAGAAGCAATTGATGGAAGAACTCTGGGACGCGAAAAGATTGAATTTTTATGAAGGGATTGGAGACAGACAGCAAAAGGGGCGGCGGAATTAGACAAACCATGGCTAAAAACAACCGATTTCATCTTTGTAACTGACCGCATAGGAGGAGCGGAGGTCCGGCACGGCGGTCCGGCGTCGGAGGGTTTTGTTCGGAGAAGGAAGAAGGGTTTTGGGCGGGTTTATCTAAAATTATTTCTGTATATATATATATTTCAATCTTATAGTTTTAATCACAAAAAAGGGTACTTGTTGAGAAATATTTAGCCATAGAGTTTTTCCAAAAATATTTATTATTTGTTCTTTTTTCTGAAGATCATAATTTTATACTTGATATATTTGGAACCTATTCAAAATAGAATCATTACTAATTAACGCATGAAACTCTCTTCCGTTCCGAGTTTCTTGTCATTCTTTTCTAGATTATTTTCAAATATCCGAAATGAAAGTTATTTTGTTTTTAAAAAAAATTTCACCCAAAACTACTTTTTGTGGCAACAAATTGAGTTTGGACCAATTTATGAAAAAACTTCTTGATAGAATTTTTAAATCTATAATAACACAATCAACTTAAACATGTGTACATACACAACAATACATAAAAAATCTCCTAGTCATCTCCACTTCTAAGAAGATCGACTTCCTCAAAGTCTGACCTGAACTGAAAGATATTCTTCAGTGCAACTTCATCACTCTCAGTCTTCAAGCACCTCAGAATGCTTGAATCTTTCTGATTGTAGAAAATGATCTTCCTCGGAGCCGCTAAGATGACTATATCCCGGTTATATAGCCCCACCGGCC
Source organism: Sherardia arvensis (assembly GCA_948330725.1). Lineage (NCBI taxonomy): Eukaryota > Viridiplantae > Streptophyta > Magnoliopsida > Gentianales > Rubiaceae > Sherardia > Sherardia arvensis. Next base: position 199,466 of record OX415236.1, on the reverse strand, counting down.
TTGCCTCCTCGGATTTCAGACATTCATCGAGGTTGAATTCCTTCACCATTGTCCAAATTCCACCCGACCGCGCCCACACTCGGGTAATTCCTTCTTCCTTCCTCATATACATCAAACCAAGCTTCCCTTCATACTCGACCAGAGTGCGAATATCATTCTTGTTTAATTTCAGTCCAATTTCCGGCAGAGGAAACTGGTAGTGCGAGTCATCCTCGCAGTTGAAGGTTAGGACATGGTTATCTGTGGTTAACCAGTGTACTAGGTTTCCCAAAGTCACAGGTTGGCCTGCTGAGTCATCCAGATTAACCTTCATGCTTTCCACTGTCTTCCAATCCCAGGTTCTTGAATCGAAAACCTCGCAATGGACATATTGAACCCTCCTTTCGTGAGAAAGTCGAATGATTTTGTACGGATTAGAGCCTGAATTCAAGGTTTTCTTCATCATCACGACCAAAGCTGCTGTTAAGGTTGACTTATATCTGCCAAAATCTGGGAGTGGCAGATTCATCCAATGCTGGGTCATAGGTTTGCCGATGTAAAGCATCTTTTCCCTCCAGGTGCTGTTAACTCCAACGGCTAACACTAACCCATGTTTCGAAGAGGCTAAGGTTTTGACATCGTAGTCAGAACTCGCGAACTGCCTTCGGACACTGGGATTCATCATCATGCTTCTTCCTAGGCTGTCAATCTGGGTTTTCTCCAAGGAAACAAACTCCTGACCCCACCTGGAATCTCCCTGCAGGATGAAGCCGTAAACATTCTTCGTCTTCTTACAGTAGTTCGGCATGAAATCGGGACTGTTCAGAAGCTCGTTCCAGTCTTTGCAGATCATCTTGCACGTGTCCAACGTTGTCAAACAAGGTGCTGCCTGGGTGATGATTTCATTGACCAAATCCAAAGGAAGGTCTTTCATCGAAGATCCCTTGGATGGCTTTGGATTAACGTTAACACTCGAATCCATTTTCGTTGCAGAAACCCTAGAATCCATTTTCCTTGACATAGATTGCATTAGAGAGATACAAAAAAGTTCCAATCTCCCCTATATTTATAGATGGGGCAGGAGAGAGCCATTACTATTGAAACCAAAGCCGAATTGGATTCAGATTATATACCCAAAACGCAGAAGGATTTGGTGTGTTATTTTAACAAACAAAACCGAATCCGGTTTGGATTAGGGATTCTGATTACATTCAAATGTATGGGGGTTTTGGATTGATTAGGATTATTGTAATGCTGCAAAATTCCGACATTTACTGGGTTTCATTCATCTGTTAACTTAAACTCCATTTTCTTCACCACTAACTTGAGTTCCAAGTTTGTCATGATTTATGAATGCTAGTTGAAAGACAAACTTGACATGCAAGTTACAGAGGTCTTTTTTTTGTCAATAGTTTGAGGGATTTTTTCACTGATGCTAATTAATATGATCATACAATGGAGTTCATTTTAACTTAATTTAATTTAATTCAAGATAGGATGTTATTTTAATTTTAATATTAATGATACTTTTTATATAATTTACATTAAGGAGGAACTTCTGTGTACTTGTATTAAGTTTTGCTCAAAGGTTCCTCAAAAAAATAAAAATAAAAATTCTTGCTCAATGGAAATGAGCAGATTCTTTTACCAAAAGAAAGAACACACAGCAGAGCAGGTATTTTTTTTCAAAACACAATATCTTCCTCCTCCTGCTGAATCACAGTAGCAGCAACTACAAATTCAAACACACACAAAAAAAAAAAGAATATTAATAAAACAAAATGTGTGCGTGCGACTGTATCAAATGCGTGCGTGCGGAAGATCTTCTAAGCATTGCCATGATGAGTGTGAGTCTGCAAAGACTTGTTGTTCACTCCGGAAAAGATCGACTTGCTCGAAATCCGACCTAAATTGGAAGATCTTCTGAGAATTTCCATGGAAGGATCTGAGAACTCTTGAATCACGCACGTTGTAGAAGACGACCTTTTCGTGCGTGCTTAAGACAATAATGTCTCGATTATAGACCCCAACTGGTCTAGCCTCTTCTTGTATCAGAGAAGGCTCCAGTTCGAACCACATCACTATTCTTCACGTGCCATGGATCCGAGCCCACACGTGCGTAGTTCCTTCATCCCTGTCGGAATACATCACTCCAACCTTCCTTTCAAACTCAACCAGAGTTCTCCAATCATCGTACAATCCAATTTCCGGTTGAGGAAACCGGTAACAAGTTTCATTTTGGACGTTGAAAGCTAGCACCTGGCCATCGTTTGTTAGCCAGTGTACTAGGTTACCGATTGTCACCGGTTGACCTGAAATAACATCCAGATTCACCTCTATGCTCTCGACCGTCTTCCACTTCCAATTCTTCGAATAAAAAATCTCACAATGAAACATATTGTCCACTCGATAAGCAATTCTCTTTTCCTTAGAAAGGCGGATAAGTTTGTACCTGATCGGATTAGATCTCAGCACAACCACGGCCGCCGTGACAGTTTCATAATTGCTGAAATCGGGGTTACTGCTCAAATGTATCCAATACCCAAGATTAGGTTTACCAACGTAAACCATCCGCTCCTGGTAGTTGATATTAACACCGACAGCAAACAGAAAACCTTGTTTCGACGAAGCTAAGATCTTCAGATCGTAATCATATGTTGAGAACATCCTCCCATTGTTCCTCAGCATGTACCTTCCAAGCTTCTCGATCTGATGATCAGTATCCTCAACTGAAACAAATTCCTGTCCATTCCTCGAACTTCCCTCCAGAATGAATCCGTACAGATTCTTAGTTTTCTTGTAGTAATTAGACATGAAAACTGGGCTGTGTATAAGCTCATTCCAGTCTGCAGAAACCAGGTTGCAAGCGTCCAACGTTGCTAAAGAAGGGGTTTTGGTTAGAATCTCAAAGGCCATGTCTGAAGGGAAAAAGCTGGAAGAATCCATATGAAAAAAAGCTGCAGAAATAATTTGAAGGATTTGTTTACTAACGTTGGTGAGACTGATGGTAATGATATGAGCAAGGGAAATGAGATGCCTATATATATAATGTTCGGATTAATCTCTATCCATTGTTTCTAGATGATTCGAATTTTTATTTACTAAATAAATCACTGTACGTGCGAATCAAATATTGGGCATATAGAAAGCACCGTGATTTGTTTCTGTTAGTAAATAATCTTTACAAAAATGTTTTCGATTTTACGAATATCCTGATAATTTACTTCTTTTGGGTAATTAATTAGTAGATGTATTTTTTAAACGTGGACGTTTATTTTTAACATATATTAAAAAATATTCATTAAATATAATTAGTGATAATCAGCAAAATTCATACTAATCACTAGTATGATAATTATTAATTGGGGTGATATATAGCATACTACTATGTAGCTCTCCATTCATATAACATGGAATCAGAAAATTTGAAACATCAAATGACACTTTTGTAAACTATATATTGATGCATTTCCATAAACTATTGAACACTGCCGATATCAAACTAGAATGTAATAATTTCATAAACTCGAAGTGTGACATTTTTATATAAGACTTATTTTTGTTACTGAAGTCAGATATGTTTGAAATTTATATAATTCTTGTAATTGTGATGATATGATATATTTTTACGAGCAATTGACAGTTTTTTGATTACTTTCATTTTAAATTCGCATTGTTCTAACCTTAAACTTTGAGAGCAGTTAAAAACTTAAATGGCATTTGAATTTCAAGCCTTGACACCTAACTATAATAATGTTAAAATAATTAATCTTTAATTTTTAAGAGAAATTTTGAAAAGTTCAAGGCTAAAATTGAATATATGTTAAGGTTAAGACTTGAGATGAATTCTGAAAATTAAATAAAAATAAAAGTGTAATTTTAACTTGCAAATGTCTTAATAATCAACGAGATAATTAATATGACTCTTCATCATCCCCATAATTACAATTTGCCATCACAAAAAGAGGAAAATTTCAAAACCGCTCTAAACGACATCGTATTGACGTTTCAATTTAGCCCATTTCTGATTCATATCATGGAGGCCCCTCCCGCCATTTCTCCTCCCTCTTCTTCCCTCATTCAACGATTCAAGGTTTATTCATTTCACAATTGATTGAAAATATATAAAAAAAAAGTGAATCTTTTTTTTTTTTTCCTTTCTCCTTACATTTTTTCCCTGCTCCAATTGAAAGTATACAAGATGGGTGCTTTTAAATTGCTCGGAAAGTGTTCGATGAAATGCCGGAGTGAACCCTAATTTTTCACAGTGTCCCACATGACACAATGTTGAAAAGATTAGAACTTCGGAGATTCCTAGGTGGAAAAATCCAATCTTGGCGCCACCCGGCTTTTCGAATTTCTTGGTTTTGTGGGATATGCAGTAGTGCTGATAGCTCCCTGGATACTGTGGGATCAGAAAGTGAGAATGAGTGGGTTAGTTTGCTTGAACCTTATGATTTCCGAAAGCTTCAGAAGTCACTCGATAAGATGACCCCTTACCAGCTCAACAAGTTTCTCGCTCTCCCTCTCGACGTGCCCACTTCAATGGAGCTCTTTCGGAAGGCTGGTGGACAGCCAGGCTACTGCCACACGTTCGATGTTTACTATACTCTGATCGATAAGGTTGGTTCTGCCGCGGAGTTTAAGTTTGTAGATGAGCTGTTATTGCAGATGAAAGAAGACGGGGTGGTGTTTCGAGAGTCTCTTTTCATCATGATAATGAAGCATTATGGAAAAGCTGGTTTACCGGGGCAGGCGACTAGGTTGCTGTTGGATATGGTGGGGCTGTTTTCTTGCGAGCCCTCGTTTAAGTCTTACAATGTGTTGCTTGGAATTCTGGTGGACGGTGATTGCCCGAAAGTTGCTGTGAATGTGTTTTACGAGATGCTGCATAAAGGCGTCTCTCCTAGCGTGTCTTGCTTTGCTCGCGCCATGAAAGCTCTTTGCATCGTTAATGAACTGGATTCCGCTCTCTCGCTTCTTAGAGACATGACAAAGCATGGCTGTGTCCCTAACTCCATTGTTTATCAGACACTGATTCATTCATTGTCTGTGGCTGACAGAGTGGACGAAGCACTGAGGCTGTTGGATGAGATGTTTCTGATGGGATGTTTACCCGATGCCAATACTTTCAACGACATTGTGATCGGGTTTTGTCGGTCAGACAGGATACACGAGGCTGCAAAACTAGTCGATAGAATGCTCGTACGAGGATTCAATCCCGACACCATAACTTTCGGGGTTCTGATGCATAGTTTCTGCAGAACGGGGCATATAGACGAAGCCATGGAACTGATGAACAGAGTCCATAATCCCGACATCGGCCTTCACAACATCTTGATCAAGGGTCTCGTGGAGAACAACCGCTTTGATGAAGCAAAAGCTCTCACAAAGAACATCCAGCCCGATATCTACACTTACAACATACTAATCCACGGCCTTTGCAAAAGGAGATCTTTCGCTTCAGCTCGTGATGCATTGACAGAAATGTCACGGAATGGCTGCACGCCGAATGTGATCACTTACACCACTCTGATCGAGGCCTTCTGCAAAGAAGGCCGGATAAGTGAAGCTCATGACGTTTTCTTGCTGATGTCAGCTCACGGTCTGTCGCTCAATACAGTAGGATACAACTCCCTTGTCTCGGCATTCTCCAGGGGTAGAAATGTCAAAAGCGCACTAGAAGTTGTTCGTGAAATGTCGGGGAAAGGATGCAAGCCGGATATATACACATTCAACTCTTTAATCCACGGGTACTCTCTGGTCGGTCAGATGACGGAAGCGATGGAAATGTACAGAAATATGTTCCTCGAGGGAATCATCGCCAATAGGATTACTTACAACACACTTATTAACGGGTTTCTGAAGAAAAATGCGAGCCAGGAAGCGCTTAATCTCGTGAATGATATGCTATTTCGAGGAATCTCCATGGATGAGTACACGTATAGCAGTCTTCTCAGAGCTCTGTGTAGGGACGGGGATTTGGACAAGGCGATGGGACTGTTCGAGGATATGTTAAGGAAGGGGCTTCGCCCGAACAACATATGCTGCAACATTGTCGTGAACGGTCTGTGTAGTCTAGGTAAGCTACAAAAAGCGTTTGAGTTCCTTAAAGAGATGGTGCATCTTGGGTTGACTCCTGATATTGTAGCGTACAACGTTGTTATCAACGGTCTGTGTAAGTTGGGCTGTCTTGGCGAAGCGTTGGACCTTTTCGACAGGTTGGAGTTGGAAGGGGTTTGTCCTGATCAGGTCACGTATAATACTATGTTAAGTTATTACTGTAAGAAAGGCATGTTTAGCGATGCGCATATGTTTTTGAACAGAGGCGTAACCTCTGGATTTGTACCAAACGATGTAACATGGAAAATCTTGATTCATAACTTTGTCAGAAATGGCTGAGGATATCCTATGTTTGTTCAATTGTTGTTCTATAGAATCTATACTAAACATTTAATGAAGAACTTGCAAGATCAACATGTTTGTCGTCTGATGAATGAAGCGCCCGAGCAAGATGTTTCACGTGAATTAGCCGTATCCTGCTTCTTACAGCAGCTGAAAACCAAGAACAGAAAAGATGTTAAAACATGGTACTTTTTGTCTGCATTTCAAACAACATAAGATCAGAAAAACTAATGACTTAACAGATCTGATTAGCCGATTCTGCATCTTCTGAAGAAGCATTCAAAACCCTTGCTAGCTTTCGGATATGAATCAAACGAGGAAGCCTCGGGTACTTATATGATACTTCTTCATACATTGTTTCCTCAGCTACAAAAACAGATGTCAAAACATGGTACTGAAATACCTCAGCAAAAGAAACAGTTTTGACACATACCATTGTTGTCATCATCATCATCTTGTTGGAGGTTAACATCTGAAAAGGTGTCTGATTCAAGCTTAGCAGTGAGACTATGTTGTTCGAACCCGAATTCATGAGAAGTGGCTGCTCTCTGCCTTCTGAGCTGATAGTTCTTACGCCTTCTCGCCAAGTGCTTCTCCCTCTCCTCCACGCTCATTGATTGCCTTCTCTGTCTGTCTCTCATTCTCCGGCGTTCCCTTTCTCGCTCTTTCTGTCTCGCCCGCCAATCTGCATTCACCTGCGACTGCACTTCTGTTGTCATTTCCTTAAAACTGCATGTCATAATCAGACAGTCATTTATTATTACAGCAAACAAATCAAGAAAAGATGGATCTTTTATCATTTAGCATCAGACATGTCTTAGGTTTCTGGAGATTCTAAGATGAAAGGCATGATCTTGGGGGGGAAATCTAATGATAGGACAACACAAAAAAGCTGCATTTTTGATTGATTATATGATGAACAAAACACAAGACAAATCAAGATAAGTGGAACCTGGGATGATCAGAGAATCTTACCTAATAAAGGTTTGGTACCAGGTTTTTGGTGGAGATGAGATAACGTCAAATGCTGATTTGTGAAGCTGATAGAATAATATGGATCCAAGAATGTGCAGAATATTTTCTGACAGGCCATTCATTTAATGAATTACCTTAAATTTATACCAAAATGGTGTTCATGATTTTGTTATGATTAAGGTTTGACTCAATCACACATTGCCACCTCATATTACTCGATTTGGATTGACCAACAATTATTGGTTCTGATGGATGTCATTTTTCTTGATTTTTCCTTGCCATAAAAGGAAACCACTTTATGAAAAAAAACAAGGCATATGTGTAAGATATTCTTGATAAATTGTATTATTAACCTCAACAAATTAAGGCTAAAGCAGTTCAGTTCAGTTCGATATTTTTTTATTTTTTTCAGTTCAGATTAGTTCAGTTCAGTTCAACGAAAAATAAACTCTAGAAAACAGGGTCTAGCTAGGAACTTTTTTCTGAAAGGAAATGGAGTATATATTAATAGATTTAAGGACAATGGTACAATTAGTTCAATTCAGTTTGCATAAGTTCTATATATATGGCTAATTACAATGTACAAATAAGTTCTTTCAGCTCTCAAAATCCAAAAAGAAAAAGAAATAACCTTGTTCTAAACAATTATTACAGAAGGCAGAAAACAGTTCAGGTAGCCAGCCATTAGGGCTGTCTATCATCTCCAAGCAGAACATGTAGTGAGAGGCCTGTTTTTCCAGCCAAGAAACAGAGCACCATCCTTCTCCCCGAGCCGGTAGTTCGGGCTGTGCTCCTTCAGCATTTCCCGAACAACATTCCCGACCGAGTAACTCAGCGGGCTTTGTGTGAAGCCCGCCATCGAAAGCCTCACTCTCCATTTCCCGAACAGCTCGTGCCTCTCCACCCGCTCTGCACCTTCACACGCTACAATGTTGACTATATCCCGAGCCACGCAGTGCTCCTCTGCACTTATCCTGTTCTTGTCGTCTCTCGGCCTAGCAGAGTCTATGGACTCGAACATAGCTGTGTAGTAATCCAAAGTTTCACAGAACCTCGGGAAGAAAGGCGCTGTGTTGGTATTAGACTCCTGCTCGACTAAAGTCACGATCTTTGGAGACAGGCTTTTCACGAGCCTTAACAGCCTGTCTCTGTGGTTCGAGGTGTTCACGCTCTCGTCAGGCATGTGGTGAAGCATGTATGGGAAGTTGACAGCCAGGGCTTCCCCCGAGCGGATGCCAAGGTTCTCGTACTGGACCTCGCAGCCTGAAATGGCTGCCCCGTGGAACTCGAATGGCACCCCGAGAGACTCTGCTACCTTTGCTAGCTTCTGCCCGACGAGGTGGAGCCCGCCTCCTCGGGCTATGGTTGACTGGGAGTCGTCCACGCCTGTCACGCGAACCTGAGGGGGCCCGCCGGGCCTGCGTGCCACTGCCTCGAGGAAGAAGGCCCACTGGCTCCCCTGAGCGATCTGGAAGTCGATGATGTGGATTCTGTTTTCATACTGCATCGCTTCTCCAATCATCACATTTGCCGAGAAGTAAGCAAACTTGTAGTAAGGGCAGATGTTATAGAGAACTCCCATGTAAGTCATCAGCTCGGGTCCAGTCGGCTCCTTGCATTTCAGCTTCTTGTATATAATGCTGCCCGAGGATAACAGCCTTGCTCGGAGACCTTCCAGAAGGTAAGCACTCAGCCTCTGGAGAGGATCTCCGGATACAGACACCCTTTGTTCTAGAACATTCATTAGTCCTTCCGAGGTGTACATGTCAGCGTTGGATACTGCTTCGGCACAGGCTATGAGCAGCTGTTTCAAGTCCATCTTCGGGGCCATTTGCACCAACTGGTAGCTTCTTGCTGAGAAAGGATGTTGACCATTGTTGACTGAGCCGCTGCAGCTGTCTTCCACATCGGATAAGTCCATTAACTGACTCTCAAGCTCCCTCAAAACATGCATCATCTCACTACCATCCACTATTCCAGAAGATGCACTCAATGGCGAGCCATATGTGTTGACGTCGGACATGCATGGAGAGAACGGGGTCGTGGAGGAGATGCTCGGGCAAGGAGAGTTGTGGGTAAAGAAGCCGTTTTGGGGGAAAGAATCGATTGTGTGAAACTGATGGTTGCTGGATTGGAACGCTTGGCCACCGTCTTGGCTGCCACTGGTTACACTGTCATTGCTGTTCAACACTTGGAAAGGGGATAGCGGAAAAGCTTCGATCTTGGGATATTGCTGATGGTACAACATTTGGAAGCCTTCTGGGGACTGAGAAACTTTGGATGCTTGCATTAGATAATAACTTAGCCAACTAGACGAGATCGAGGGAGGGAAACCTGTTGAACAAAAACAATGAAAACACGACTATTAGAAAATGATAGTAAACAACAAGCAATCAAACAAATGAATACTAATGACAATAAAGTTTACAACTTTGAAGGAAGACTAAAAAATCGAGAGCTTGCTATTATGTAAACGAAACATCACAACTCCACACAACTCAAAGAATTGGGGCACGAAGATGGAAAGATTGCTACTTTAGAAACGAGAGATCGACTGCTACTTTGAAAAGATTGCTACTTTTATCGAAACAATGCCATATGATGGCATAATCAGAAGATCAGACACTATAAATGATAAAGATGACTTTTTGTTAAACAACTCTTCAAACCAAATGAGGCTATGGTGACCTAAATCAGACTCCTCAAACCACCAATCTACTACCTTTCTTAACAGAATAGCCAGTGCACACATCATCAGTCATGATGCAAACGAACCAAACCGAACAAAACACGAACAATTTAAACAGCGACAAATGAGTCGAAAAGGGGGGAAATTGCTTACACAATATCACATACTATGATTCTACCACTCAATATATCTGCGAAAAAGGGGATTTCTTGAAGATGCCCCCCACAAGTCCAAAACCAATTGACAGCAATTAAAACTTATATTCATAGGTGAAGATCGGCAGCATAGAAAAACAAAGGCAAAACCGGATCCAAGTCAAACAGAAAAAGCCCTTTTTAGCACCTTGATAAAAACAGGGGTTTGGTTGGTAAAACGACAGCAACAAGAACCACTGGAGCAAACAAGAAAACCAAACAACAGTAAAACACACACACACACACAGAATCAAGCAGCAAACCAAATCGGCACAAAAAAAGGTTAATTTCTACATAAAAATCCAATCTTTAAACCTTAATCATCATCGAATTAAACAAAAACCCAGTTCAATAAGTGAGCAGAGGAGTCCAGTACCTAGTTGACATGCAGAAACCCAATAATGGAAGCGTGATTGACCTGGAGGTGAATTTCTCTGGAGAGAATGAAGGGCGCTGGTTAAGGATTTTTAAGGATTTTATATATGTATTGTGGGCTGTCTGTACCGAACAAAACGTGTACGCATCAGAATTAAGCGTGTTCTGCGACTCGTCTGTGATGATATTTTTGTGATAAAATAATAAATAGATTGACACATTTTTGTTACTGTGGACCAATAAAAGGTGACAAAATCCATCTTCCACCCAGTTTCCTACGGTTTGGAAGGAATATTCCTCTTTTTCATTTCTCCATGCAACTAAAAAATCTACTGTCAATCACACTCCCTGTTTTTTACTCGCACTTTTTTGTTCACTAACGAATCCTACAGTTAAAATGACTGAATTGAACTGAATTAAAATTCAACATATATAATAATAAACGTGTCAATTGTATAGATAAATTAAGTTAATTTTATGTAGAGAACAAACCTTACTTTATACATAAATGAAAATTTTAACCTGTAATTTTAACATGCAAAAATGGTAATTATACGTAAAATTTTGATATATAGATATGAATATTACAATAAATTTCAATACCTACTTATACAATCTTTCAAATATCTAGATAAAAATAGATTAAATAATTCCTTTTTTTTTATGGTGAGAGAATACAATTTAATTTATTACCCTCTATTAATGAATTAATGATTGTTATTTTTATTCAATGTCTTAACATAATATAAAATAATTCTTGATAATTTCACAATCATCATTCTTATCACATCATATGTGATAAAACTATTCATAATCAATACTGACGATTTCTCGATAGTTTGACTGTCTTATTATATCGTGTGATATAAATCAATTTAGGATAATTTTTTATCTGAAAAGTCAACGCAATTGACCAAACTAGTTTACATAATATGGTTTAATCCACTAAAATGATACAAAATTACAGCACAATCATGAGATATTACACTAAAATGACAACGTTATTCATATGATTCTACATAATTTTTGCCTTTGTTTTATGTATCTTTTTCCTGTGTGCTCTATTTGTTTAAGAGAAAAGAATTAAAAAGAGTCAAGAATAATGACTTTTGAGGCTTTTGCATTTTTTTTTCGCTTTTAAAAGACAAACATGATCCAATGGAATGAAGGGCCGGTGAGATAAGATTAGGGCACAACTTTTCGACTTAGGAAATTTTGCAAAATTGACAATATAACTTTAATTACGACTACTTTGACCGTGGAACAACAATATCAATTGGTCCAATTAGTCTTTATTTTATTTTATTTTATTTATATTTATATTTAAAGGATGGTCGAATAAGTCTTATTCTAATGGACTTTGTAACGATTGATGTAACTCTATCTTCATTTTACTTACTCTTACTTTTGATACTAATAGATTAAAAGAAGACCAATATATTGAAGGAAGTAAAATGTACGTAATAGAAATGATAGCAATAATTAAGAGTGTGTTTGGTAGAACTGAGTATATAATAAAAATGTGTGTTTTAAATTATGTTTCGGTTAAAAGTATATGTTGGTGTTATCGCATTCTACTTAAAGGCAAAGAATACTCATGCTTATAAAATCTCGTGTTTTTTGACATTTTATCAAATATTATAAACTGGTGTGATTCAAAGTACTACAAATAAAATATCTGTCAAATACCACATAACTCAGCAAGCAAACAAATACTTGACTATATACTGGGTGCGATTTGATTTGGTGTAACACTGTTGTAGACGTTTGTCGTTTGAAAGGAATGATATTCTCCTGATTTAGAAATCTACAATTCTGTTTATTGAGTTATCTCTATTTAAAATAGTGATATAGAATTTATATTAACAATATTAGCATTTCAATTCAGCTTAATTTAGCCAACTGAATACGAAGCATGCATAATGAATTTAGTTTTGCTAATGGTAATATTTTTTAATCTTTTGTAAAATGGTTTGGTTAATTATATATGTAATATTGAAATGAGCCATCATTTTCTTGCAGCCAAAATTATTGCGTTAATAATATTTTTGCTGTCACGTCGATCTCTTTCAATCAACGAATCATAAATAATTAAGGCAATTTATAAATTATCACTTCTAGAAAGATTGTTTGGGTTGGACTTTTGATTTTGGAATAAACACACTTGACAAAGATAAAAACTCGTCATGACGTCACTAGGCGCTCATTGACACGTCATTGCCGACGATGGGTATTACAAGTCAAATGTGTGTCACAAATTTTCAATTAATGTTACTGACTTGTAAGAAAAGAAATTTACCAACTAACTGCTCTTTTCCCCCTCAATTTTTGTGTTATATCATCTCTGTAAACTCCACCTAATTACTTTAATTGAAAAATTAACTAGATCACTGAAAAACATTATTGTAAATCTAAATTTTTTTTAGGAAATGAAAATTGGTGCCAATAATAAATGCATTTTCTCCTATTACACGTATTCATCGCTAACTTAGTTAGACTAAATTGAATTGAAAGATATACTATAAAATAAGTTCAACTGTTCAGGAGAATAAGAGTAGGTCCGACCCACATGTGAGTCATGTGAGACCCAGGTTTCACGTCCCCATATTTTGAAAATTTTCTAGGCCCTTATTAAAAAAATTTATACTGATATAGTATATAAAGATATTTATAATTAAATTCCAAAAGCAAGTCCCAAAGAACAGACGCGAGACTCTCTAAGCCGAACACTCGCGAAAGCCGAACAGCCCACTTCCGTCACCGCCACGTCATCTGTCCGCCGTCCGTCGAAACCTCTATTATTTTCCGCTTCAGTCCTCCAGATAGTTAGGACCGGTCCTAAATAAGAGTGTACAATAACGATTTTAAGATCTTATAATTTGAATGAAATTATTTATTTTTTTCAAACTTGGGTAAAACGTGCTATCAAGTTTATAATTCGGTAGCCCTAATCACAGTTAATAAAGAGGTCCAAACTCGTAGACGAATCAACGATTGTCAAACTTGTGGAAAATTGGATCGAACGTACGATCAGGTGTAAGTTGATCATGCATGGATTATTGACCAGGAAATATCATCTAATAATTTCATGCTTTGAAATTCAAGGTTATATTATAAATTTTTTAATAATAATACTTATTGTCTCTTCCGCCGGAATTCAAATATGCAAAATAAAGTCGAGTTTGTTGATCCTAATCGATATGAAGTTCTTGAAAATTCATTTATGCATACATCATCGCAATATACGAAACGTACAAAAGGAAATCAATGTATACGTATATATTGGCATTTGTAGAAAATACTCGTAGCCCAATCATTTGACTGAAGTGTTAGATGAGATGCAGTCCGGTATTTTAAATTGTTATAGTTTAAAATATAATTAAAATTATAATATATTTTTTAAAAAAAACATTATTAAATTCTGTAATAAATATAAAATAAGAATATACTTGTAAATTTATATTATATTTATATATTATTAAAATAAATTATAGGACTGAATTTTTGAGAATCTGGATTTTGTTTTGAAATTTTGAGAGTTTGGGTTTTTGTTTGGGATTTTGAGAGTCTGATTTTGCAAAATCCTTGTTTGGTTGGGTTGGATATTGTGAGTATGAAACAAAATTTTTGATTGGTTTTTAGAATTTTGCAAATTTGGATTTTAAAAAATTTGGTGAACCAAACAAGATTTTACAAAACCTGAACTTTTCAAGTTTTGCAAAAACTTGCCCAACCAAACAGACCCCAAAGGTTTTGCAGCTGCGTTCAAATTCTTTATTGCACGTGACATAAATCAAACTCAATTCAACATAGCAACTAAACTATACATAACTATTTGTCACTATAAGTGCTACAAAAGAAATCGTGACTACTACATTACACCTTACGCAGTGATTTTACCAAGTTGCAGATAACAAAGATGATAACTTTTATCATTGACAACTGTACTCTTGAAGGTCCGGATCTCTACAAGCTGATTCTGTGCACAAAAATCAGCTCAGATTTTCTAGGTTGATTTCGTAACTTATGGTCTCGTTGCTTAACTTATTTTTTGCTAATTAAGTAAACTGAACTGATTTGAACTGATCTGAGTTATCCTAATTTTGTACTGAGGGATCTTGACACCACTTAACAGTCAGCTGAGACACAGAAATGCAAGCCACAGAACCTCAGAAAATATGATACAAAAACAAAAAGAATAAAAAAGATTGTGGCCGGAGCACCACAGAAATGAAGGAGGTGATCCCACACCACCAGATATTCCACATAGATAAATCCAGAGGGACTACGTGGCCCAATCCGATATCGCAATCTGGCTTCCTCAGCCAATAGCAACCAACATTTGGATTTGCAGGGTGATCCCTATCTCACAATAATCTCCCATATATCCACTCCTCTCTACTTCCCCTGTTTCCCATCATTTCATCTCCACCACCTCTACAATTTCCAGCAAGTTTCCATTTTCCGACTCTACGATAAGATCTCCGGCGATGGCGGCCAACAGGCTGAGCTGCGGCGTCGCCGCCGTGTGCCCCTCGGTGCTCTCCTCGTCCAAGTCTAAATTCGCCACCTCCGTGGCGCTCCCGACCACCGGCGCCGGCGTCGGACGGTTCACGATGACCGCCGACTGGATGCCCGGCCAGCCTCGCCCGCCCTACCTCGACGGCTCTGCACCAGGGTACGTTTACAACATAACCTTTATTTCGTCGAACTTGTCAGAAGGTTAATATACTGACTGACACGTGTAATGATACCTTCTTTTGTTAGGGATTTCGGGTTCGACCCGCTCCGGTTGGGCGCCGTACCCGAGAATCTGGAGAGATTCAAGGAATCGGAAATCTACCATTGCCGGTGGGCGATGCTCGCCGTGGTAAGATATATCAACTTTTTACTCTGTATATTTATATATATCATCTTTGTGTTGAATTGTTTATCTTTTTCATCATTTAACATAAATTTTATGAAATATAATGCATTGATATCAGTGTGCAATTGTCTACTTTATGTCATATGGACAATGTATTAAGCATTGTATATAGTGAAATATTGAATGTGTAGCAAATTAGTGATTTTCAATGTGTATTTAGCAACAATCAATTGTATATCGCAAAATGTTGAATGTGTAGCAAACTAGTGACAATTTTCAATATGTATTTAGCATATATCGTGTGTACATAGTAAAATGCTGAATGTATAGCAAACTAGCGATCTGAAACACATTTAATAAATTTCAAATGATACGGCTAAATGTTGAATGCGCAGCAAATTAATGATTCATTTTTTGGCCATTGGTTTGATGAAAGTAAAATGAAATGTGTTGTAGCCCGGAGTACTCTTGCCGGAGGCACTAGGGCTCGGAAACTGGGTGAAGGCTCAAGAATGGGCAGCCATTCCCGGCGGACAGGCCACATACCTAGGGCAGCCCGTGCCGTGGGGTACCCTACCCACCATTTTGGCGATCGAATTCCTCGCCATCGCCTTCGTAGAGCACCAGAGAACTCAGGAGAAGGACATTGAGAAGAAGAAGTACCCCGGCGGTGCCTTCGACCCTCTGGGATTCTCCAAGGACCCTAAGAAATTCGAAGAGTACAAGGTCAAGGAGATCAAGAATGGTAAGTGTCACTAAATACAACTTTTAGTGACACATTTTAATGACAATTGTTTGTGTAACACTTTTTGTGACGTTTGTTTATGTGTTGCTTTTTCAGGGCGGTTAGCTATGTTGGCATTTGTTGGATTCTGCGTTCAGCAAACGGCGTACCCCGGAACGGGGCCTTTGGAGAACTTGGCGACTCACTTGGCGGATCCGTGGCACAAGAACATCGGGGATGTTCTCATCCCACCGCTCTAGAATGTTTCTATGAAAATGTAGCTTTTTGCGATCATATATACACATTGTATAATACTTTATGTGTGTAACATTAACGGACATTCTGGAATTCCCAACTGTTTATGGTAATTTGTTGTATTTAGATGTGTATGTTGTTGCTAGTAATTTACGCTTTAGCGAAAGGGTAACAAAACCATATATATGCCTCTCCAAGTTGAGCAAAATACACTAAACTTTAGCTTCCAAAACACGAATGATTTAAAAATATACGTCGTTTATAATATTCTGGTATTACTGGTGTTTTAACTTGATACATGATAGCTTTCAGCAGACGCAGCTCCCATCATTTCCTTATATACGCCCCATGCAAAGAGAAAAAATAATACGCACTTAATAATTTGAACCACACTGAATAAATGTTAGAAAAATGTGAAATAAGGGAATTAAAAGCGTTAGAAAAATGCGAAATAAGGGAATTAAAAGCATTCTAAAAATAAATAAATGGGACTTTAACCATTCTATTCTATTTTTACAATACAAATAATACTAATCCATTTCATTTAAACAATGTATATATTTGCAAATATTTTTCTATCATCATTTTCTACTATTATCAATATCATTTCCTCCACTTTCTTATATGCAAACCAGATGTATACATCCTCTATCTTTTTTTTAAGAGCGTATCCTCGATCCTGTTTATTATGTAACTATGTATAATTAATTATATAAATGTTTCTTGAAATTTAATTATGATTATAAGCAATTTATCTTTTTAAAAAAATTTAGCAAGAAGATTTTAATAATTTTAGTAATTAATCATGCAGCAGTCAATAAATCAATCAATGGACTGTGCTCCACAAAGTAACATGTGCAAATATTTCTAAGGTTTCATTATCATCTAACTTCAACTTTCAATTATGTAATCACTTCCTTTAGCTAAATAATGCGTAGCATTATGGTGACAACTCATAAATATTACCAAGCAATATACTTTTGACTCTGTCAGAATTAATTGATCTAAATTATCGTTAATTTACTCTCTATATTTCAAAATAGACAAATGAAAAAACTTAATTAATATATTTTGATGCCATTTTATATTAGTTCTGGTGGAGAAATCATTCAGAAACCCGAATAGACCTTGATCTACGGTAAATTCAAAATTCAGATTATATAATATGTTTCCCTATTAAATTTGGGCCATCAACGCTATATATCAACGCTATATATCGAACTGCATTCACCTGTATTTCTGCCGAATTTTTTTTAGTAATTTAACCACTGTTTAACCATACTCTAAAATAGGTTTATGAATCCCTACTACTATATACATCCGTATTTTTTAATTGATCAAATTAATCAGATGATGGATATTAAATATTTCCATTTCTATAGACAGTGGACTATGACTTTATACTCACTTTCCCGTCTCTTTTCTCCCCTAACATCATAACCATACTATCGACAAATTTCTGGATCATCTAACTAGCAACTCATCCAAACAACTACACTATGGATTTTATTCGATTTCTTTCTGCAAATAATTTATGTTTTTTTTTTCAATCCAAAGAATAAAATGTCAGCATATTTATGAAAAATTACAAATATAGCATATCTTGATTAATTAGGAGTTATTAATTTGATAATAATCGATTTCTAGAGATGAAGAGAGGTGTCAACATCAGGATGAGGAGATTTACAAGAATCATGTTGAAAAAACTGTGGAGATGAACTATTATATAGCCCTAACAAGTTCTTGGTCCCCAACAGCAGCGACTTCGCGATTTCCTCCGATGCCTCCACGGCGACGGGACGGTGGACGATCGGAGGCGGTGGTGGCGGAGGTGTACGGACGAGGGAGAATCCCGCCGGAGGAGACGGCGGCGCTGGCGACTGCTGCAGCCTCTGAAACATGATGAGCTCGTCGGAGTCGTAGTAATAGCAGGAATTTGCCGGTGGCGGTGGCTTGTAATGTATGGCGGCGGCGTGCGATATGAAGCGGAGGAGCTCCTTCTCCTGCCTCATCTCCCTCGTCTTCTGGAGCTTGTTGAATCTCTCTTGCAGCAAAGCCAGAGAAGATGCTGATCTCGTAGCCATGGATGAATGAATATAACTTCTTTTTCTAGGGTTTTTTTTTTCTTTTTAATTTTTGAAAGTGGGAAACCAAGATTTCAAACTCGATATAACTATAGCTTGTGATTTTTTTCTGCATGGGAGTTGATTGTGTCATTTTGAGTGTGTTATTTATAGAAGGGGCCTCTGGGTGTGGGGGTAAAATGGTCATTTCCCACATCTGGCATGAGTAGTGCAAAGTGTAAAGTGTATCCTCATTGGGGACTAATAATATTATGTTTGAAAAAGAAAAAGGTGGCATCGGCCTCTGTGAAACAAAATCCAAGAGGAAAAAAATGAAGGTGCTAAATTAACTGAGAATTGTTATGTGCAATCTGTATTTTACTTTTTATAGTGTAAAATAAAGAATACATTTGCAATATATAAATTATAAATATTAAACATATACATTATATATACTAATATTATTATGTAATCACAAATCATAACTATTATATATAATTATATAATGAAAATACGGACTGCATGCAGCGGGTCGGAATTGATATTATGTGTTATTGAGCATTTACTAGAAGAGAAGAAGCAAAATTTGTTGAATGGAAAAAAAGAGGCATGAGTGGATCTTGAGGGAGAAAATGGTAAATGCAAAGGACAAGAGAATGTTAGAAGTAGTGCATGGAAGGGTGTGCTTGGAGGAATAAGTGTGCTCCACTGTCAGATTTAAACCCTTCTTTAAACTCAATATCTTGTCTCTCAATTCCATCCATATTATATTAATAAAATATTTTCATAAATCTTTTGAAATATATATTCAATATAATTAACTACACATTTATATTTAAATAGCTCATAAATATATATTTTGAAGTTTGTTGTTAATATTTGAATGGGGACTTTTTAGTAATTGTAGGTTTTGGAGGGTAGCATTTGGAATGAAGATGCATGGGGAGAATTATACATTAGGAAGAGGACAAGCATTAGAAGTGGGAATAATCTTAGGACCTCATCATTCTTTGTTGAAGCTAAATCTCCCTCCCTAGGCCTCTCCCCTCTCATATCAATACAGAATGTTTTCCACTTAAATTATACTTTTATCAAAACAATGAAATCTCTCTCAACACAATACATTAATTATTGTGCATCACTAGCAAATGGTCCATGAAGATAAAATATTTAGATTGTATATTGTATTATGTATTTGTCCAATTCAACTTTAGTTTAGTGTGTGATTGCATATCTATACAATCAACATTAGACCCTTATATATGGACTTTAGGTGCAGAGAAATTTTGATTTTGCAGGTCTGATATTAACTTGAAATACCTCTGATTTGTTGATGCATGTTTTTTTTTTTTTTTGAAATGTGTTGATGCAGGTCTTGGTATAGTGTAAAAATGAGGGTAATTTTGTCTTTTTCAGACCTACAAAATCAAATTGTCCCTGCACCTAACACTGACCTACTTATAACACTCATCAACGCTTATAAACACTAAAAAAAGTCGATTTCGTTGAAACGGGTAGTCAGATTGTAGATGCCTTTCGGTCAAATTCTTCCTCATGATCCTATTCTCTTATCAGACTCCAACTGAAAATACAACACTATATATTACTAAACAAAATCTTATCAAATTGAGGGTAAAAGCAGTTTTGGTCCAAGTCAGTAACAACGAATACAAAAAACATAACGTAACGTCGAGTAAGGATATGTTCACTCTACGTCTTTTAACTCGTTAATCGGACAACGAGACCAAAGGATGATTCAATATTACAAAACTAAAATCAAATGGCATGAACTTTAAATGTTTGAATGTTTCTTTTACTATATCTAAATTAAAGGCAAAGGATGGATCCCATATATAGCTAGGCTATACAAGAAAAAGGAAAAGAAAGGGATTGGTAGCATTGCTTTTGTGTTGCCTTCGAATGTGGGAAATGAGAAAATGGGAAACAAAGTGAAGATAGGAATTTGGCAGCGAGTAATTGGAAGGGAATGGCATGCATCAAAGATTAAAGCTGCTTTTTGGTAATTCATTCACGATTGTTATTTTGCGATGAAGAACCTCAAACTTTCCGTCCTAATTTATCCCGCCCTAGCCTATCCCCTTTTCCGAATGCGCGTGTTTTTATTGATTAGATTGATGCTCTCTGCGACTCTCACTCTTCTTAGGAGCGGAATCAGACAAATATATATATATAGAGTTACTAAATAAGATTGGAGGTCGGCGAAATTCAATATATATGATATTTTTATTTCGAATTACAATAACATAGGCTATATATATTTTTAGGTTGTCGACTCCGTCCTTTATAATTCCCCTGATTTCGAACTGCCTATCACCAAACAGGAAAATATTTATCAACTATCAAAAACTGACAATCGAGTTTAATTGTATGGATAAAAATAATGATGTTACGTTTATATTTTAAAAGTATATATTGGTATGAAATTAAAAGTATCACATATTACTATATTTAATTTTTTATAGCTAATTTTTTCAACATTATATTGAACACCGCGCATTGCGCAGTTCACCCATTTTAGCAACAAAATAAATAGTAATATAAATCATGGCCTTGATGGAATGACCCAAATTGTGTCTAGTAATCTAAATTATTAAATAATACTTCCTCAGTACATATTAGATCAATCTACACAAATTCATATCAATTTAGTGAAAATTGAAATAGTATTATGATCAATAAAATATAATCATATTCAATAATGTTGGATTCGTTAAAATATATATATACATAATATCACTATTTTATCATACATAACTATACATGAGTAAAATTATTGGTGGTCAATCTAAAAAATTCAAACTACATTTTAAACAAAATTTCATAGTTTAACATATAAATTTAATTAGAATATATTTATCTTTCTAGAAATAGAAACGTCTTAATAGTATTTGATGTTTGAATTTGGGCCCCACGTGTGATTTAGGGCACGTAGTAATAAGTTACTGTTAATAAGTTTTAGGTTGTTTTGTTGGGAGAGAATGTCGTACATAGGAGAGCGCGAGGGATGGGGGCTTCTGTCTGCACCTGCATTGTCTCTTCTATTCGTCTTCATACCAATTCAGATCGAAGCCTCAGGGACTTCTCTTTCATAATTTACGTCCAATCCATACCAGAGAAACCTTGCACGGTTCAAACATAACGAAACCGGTGCTCGTATCAGTTCAGTTCAGCTAAATTCAACTTAACTTAACTGAACCCGTTGATAGTAGAAAGCTTGAAATGTTTATTCAATTAAACATGCACATTACAAAGAGCTTTCGACGGTAATGGATGTGGAATCGGCAGAGATTGTCGAAAATTTGAAAATTACAGTCGTAAATTATTCAAGATTGTTCTTATTCAGACAGATTTATTTATACTTATAAACACCTTCATACTACGAGTAATGATCAAATCTTCTATTTATAACTTGACGTGCGCATATTTCAAAAAAGGCGTGTGTTAGGGGAATGTTATGCGTATAAGCAATATACGACAGAATATTGGTGTTATGATGCGAGATTTCAATGCAAGGGAGGTGGAATTGGCACAATCCAAGATCATTATTATTATTGACAGTCGATAAAGATAGATAATTGTTCTTATTCAAACGAATTTAATTATATTTGCGCAATTCCAAATATGATTTGATAATTACAGTAAACATATCATTATTTAAACATTTTAATTTTTTCGTAATATGACCATAATCCTTGATCCTTCTTTCTTTTACTACCTAGGTAGTCTAAGATTATAAAAAGTAATAAAGTAACCAGCGACTCCAACTCACAACAATATTCACCCACCCTGAATTTTGTACTTGTAGTAAATGTATTTTAGTACTTTATAAGTTTGTAAAAATATACATTTATTTGGTGGAAGAAAATAATAATTTATACACTAATGGTACGGCAAAAGCACCCACGATATACTATTATATTACAAATGCAATGCAACGAAAACTTATAAACAAATGAGTAGATTTAATTAAGACAAGGATAAAGTAATTAAGTGGTTGTAAACCAGATTATGTGCCGAAAAGAGGAAATTAATGGGGTCTTTGTTGATCATCAACCAAATTTTAGCTCTTTCATTTGGACTAATCTTTGTAATGTGTGTGCGCACCACTTGATTAGTGGACTAAACACTACTTTAACTTTATCTTTTCCATAGTCTTTTATTCATATTTACAGCAACGATTTAATCTATTACAACGATTCCACATGTATGCCAATCTAACCATATTCTATTATACTGATCCCGCACATTAAGTAGTCGAGATTCTCGCCATACTGTTTCGAGAGGAGTGAAGAATCCTGAAAAGATAATATTTTACCCCTGAATTGTTCTAATGCAGATCTAGACATGTGAAATAGTGAATGATAATATTATCTTTTACATACCTGCATTAGTAAACTGGAACTGCACGTATAAAACCCTCTCTTTTTCTGACTTGATTTCTTTAGACGGTCTATAGTAGAAGAGTTTGCGTCGGTTCAAACTGCATAAAAATTAAAACGAAAAATACAAACACCAGTGCTAAGAAAGGAGAAGAAAATAAACAGAAAAGAAAGAAAGAAGCAGTTTTCTTGATTAACACCACCACTGTTATGCGACAAATAAATGCTACAACGTTGGTGATCCTAAAGCTTTTAGCCATTTCTACTTTGGAATCTATTTCTTTTTCCACTTATATAATATCATTTTGAAGTTTTAATATTTTAAATAAATCTCCCCTTTTTTTTTCTTGAAGTTTTGTTGATAGCTTTTCTTTGTGCCATGTTCGATTTGTTCTGGTCTAATTATTTTTTGCTTCCGACATTTCAAAACAATAATTAATTTGACAACGTGATTAAAAAATCCTTGGGATGGATTAAATTTAATATGAAAAAATGTTCATAAATATCATTTTTAATGCTACTACATTTCTCTACTCCTTGTCAAGATAATTTTATGATTAAAATGACATTTTTTAATTTTCACAATTATAAAATAAATTTATGTTGTAATTATTCCATTAAAATATATGTAAACCCATATAAATTACCACTAACATTAACCTGTCACACAGGAGATGAACTCTTATTAGCACGAAATATGATAATCAAATTAAATGGAATCTATTTAGGTAGATTGGGCTAAGTACCTTTGTAGACATCTTCATTCTTTGTTGGGCTAAAATGCAAGACAAACATGTGGGCATAGCAACCCTTTCTATGTGAGTAAGCCCATCAATAGAGCCCAGCCCAGCAGAATTCAATACTAGTTATATTCTAATTCTTTTAGGTAAAATTCATTTGAAATCAAGTTATACATAGTGTTTGACATTTGGTTTCTTAGATTTTTGCTAAATAGAAATTTAAACTATCGTGATTTGTATGATTTTAGCACTATACTTTGTCCGTTGTGATTAACATTACGTTATAAACTATCATATTTGAACTTGTTATGTCATGTTGTATGATATATAAAATAACTGACGTATTTGACAGATTTGTCTTTATAAAAAATATATTTTAAAATAGAAAATTCAACTTCTACACGCTCCACATAAGATAAATGACGTGCTTGACAAATTTGCTTACATATGAATAATTGACTTGTTTCAAAAAAAATTTAAAAATTAAGGTCCATAGGCTCCCCGCCTGTTATATAAAACAAGTTGTTTATAACCAGTTCCAGAATAATTAGATTTGTTTCATTTACTAAATACGACTGATCTTTGTAGTGGTTAAATATATAGAATTAAGTTGTTAAACATGTTAAACCAAAAACAACCAACTAAGACTGACCAAACACAATAATAAAACATATTAAATAATAGAATATTGTGAATGCGTAATTTATAATGAATTATATTAATGCGAATGTCATGATAGAATATTCGCATAAATATTTATAATGAATTATATTAATGCGAATATCATGATAGAATATTCGCATTAATATTCGCATAAATATATATATAATATTAATGTTTGTCTATACTTAGATTTGGTTAGATACAATGAATGCATAACTTTTATATATTATGAGTTCAAAAGTTATGCGTAACAAACTATAAATACAGACAATACATACAATATATTCAATCAATTATAAAATTCGAGATTACCCTATCATCATCAATTATAAAATTAGTGAATACCACCAAATTTGTATTAAAAAATTATAATAGATTACAAGAGTGTAATAAGTTGATAAAATAAATAATGTAATATGAGCGCCCCTAATTTATGATATTCATATTTGTCTATATTTAGATTTGGCCAGATACAATGAATGCGTAACAAACTCTAAACATAGACAATACATATGACATATTCTATCAATTATGAAAATCGAGATTGCCCTATCATCATCAATTATAAAATTAGTGAATATCACCACATTTGTACTTAAAAATTTATAATAAATTATAAGAGTGTAATAACTTGATAAAATAAATAATCCAAAATGAGCGCCCGCCTAATTTAAGGCCAACATTTTAGTTTCAAAATTCGCAAAATCTCAAATATAATAATAATAAAATAAACGAATGACAGATTGTCTGAATTTTGAAAATGATAAACAATTTTTGTTGAAAAAAATACAACTAATGCCAACAAATTAGCACACGGTTTACGAAATAAAAGTCAAAGCCGCGGGAAAAGAAAGGAAAAACAAAAAGAAAAATAGAAATAGCGGGGCCTACGGGGTTTGAACAAAAGTCAAAAGTGACCACCGTCAACCTGCCATTCCGGTCAACCCCGCTTCCCTTGGCCCCTTCACTCTTCAACGGCAGCCAAAAGGTAAACCCTTTCTCTCTCCTCATCATCTTCTTCATCCTGAGTCACCTGCGCGATTTTTGCTCTGGTAAGCCACTTCATTCGCCCAGATCTTGTTCTTTGTCATGCTGTAAATCTCCTGGTGATTGGTTTGATTGTTTTTTTACTTGATCTGCCTCCGTTTGACTCGAGATTCGTTGATCGTTTGTTTGATTCGCTAGCTGGTAGTGGAAATGGAGATTTAGGTGTTTTTGTTGTTGTTTACTGGATTTGCTGGTTAGATTTTTTCAGGAGGTTTTGATTGTATGTGTTTTGTCATCTGATTGTTGAAGGCTTGAAGGAGCTGTTGTGGAAATGGAGATTTTTTGTTGTTTTTTACTGGATTTGTTTGTTAGGTTTTGATTGTGTTTTGGTTCTGTTTTGGTAGCTGTTTATGGGCACATCTTCTGGCTCTCATCATCAACAATCTGCTTCGAGAATGCTGCCTCCACGTCAACAGCCGCGCTCCAGTGGACCGCACACGAACTTGTCCCTTGTGCCTCTTGATGCCTGTGGATCACCTAACTTTCAGGAGAGGGGGTCTAATTCCGATCAAGTCCGTGAGTCGCCTTCTGAGAGTGCTAGCTCGCGGGAGACCTGGCCAACTGGGGATGGTTTTCCAGGTGGTAACAAGGAGAGGGAAAGGGAGAGGGAGAGGGAGAGGGAGAATGGGTTTGCTGAGCATTCTGTGGTGAATGCTAGGCATGGCTCGAGTTCTGATAAGATGTCGCTCCGTGATCTGGCTAGGGAGAATGGGTTTGCTGAGCATTCTGTGGTGAATGCAAGGCATGGATCGAGTTCTGATAAGATGTCGCTCCGTGATTTGGCTAGGGAGAGGGTGGAGGTGATAGCGGAGAGAATGCAAAAGGTTCCAGATGAGTATCTTGAGAATTTCAAGAATGAGCTTCGATTGCTGCTTGAAGGCCTTGGGGGCTCTCAGCATAGGGAGGAGTTTTTGTATCTTCAGAAGCTGGTTCAGAGTAGGGGTGATCTGACTGATAAAACTCTGATGATGGCACATAGGATCCAGCTGGAAATCTTGGTTGCAATCAAGACTGGAATCCAGGCTTTTCTTCACCCGAGTGTCAGTTTGTCTCAGGCTTCCCTTACGGACATTTTTTTGTTTAAGAAGTGCCGGAACATAGCATGTGGAAGTGCACTTCCTGCTGAGGAATGTAGTTGTGAAATCTGCTCGAAGAGGAATGGCTTCTGCAGCCTCTGCATGTGTGTGATTTGCAATAAGTTTGATTTTGAAGTGAACACTTGTCGGTGGATTGGTTGCGATTTGTGCTCTCACTGGACTCACACTGATTGTGCCATAAGAAGTGGACAGATTGGTATGGGCTCTATTGTTAAGATTGGGGCTAGTTCAGCAGAGATGCTTTTCCGCTGCCGAGCTTGCAGTCGCACATCTGAATTGTTAGGTTGGGCGAAAGATGTTTTTGCAAACTGTGCACGTAGCTGGGAAAGAGATGCCCTGTTAAGGGAACTTGACTTTGTGCGAAGGATCTTCACTGGAAGTCAAGACGATAGGGGTAGGAAATTGCTGTGGACATGTGAAGAACTCATTGGAAAGCTCAATGGAGGAATGCCAGAGCCTACGGCCTGTAAAGCTATTTTGATGTTCTTCCAAGGTAAAAAAAACTAAACTATCTGCATTATTTTTATACATTCTGTGATAACCTGTTTACCAACCAGTTGGAATAACCTGTTATATATATACCTCTATTTTAGATAGCTTACGGTTGCACCTGGAAAGAGTGAATGGTCTTGTCTTTTCCTTACATTCATTAATATACTGAAGGCTAAATTTAGTTGATAATAATGTTTGCTTAGTTGCTATATAACATTACAGGAATATTGGATTGAGTGATTCATTTGTGGCTTTGTGGGGATACTGTTTGTATTTATTGAATTTCATGTCTAAGCTTCCTAAAGTTGTGCCTTTGTCCAAGTGTTGTTGTCAATTAATGAGCTGAAATTTAGTAGACATGGTATGCCTGAAATATGAATTAATTGTAGATTTTTTGTGCATAGTTTACTTGGAGAGTGCTTTCCGTAATGCCCGTGACACCATTAGGATTTAACTATTGTGCATGCCTACGACACCATGCTGCCATTTCCGATCATGACATATCTTGTGTGATTGAATTGTCTGTTGGGCCATGTTGTATTATAAATTGGGTTGTTTGTGATAACCCATTTGGAATAGCGGCCTGTTATACGTGTACTTCTATTTTGGATAGCTTGTCTTTGTACCTGAAAAGAGTTTTCTTTACTAATAGTGCTTCGTAGCTATACTTAACATTGATTGAATAGGGGTTTGGGTGATTAATTTCTTGCTTTGTAGTGATATTTTGTTTGCCTATGTTGTAACCTGTATGCATGTTGTCGGCAATCGATGAGCTGAAAATTAGTAGATATAAACTATTGTGCATAGTTGACTTTTGTAGCATATGTATGAATCGAACTAGTTGTCGGAAATCGAACTTTTGTAGCATAGTTGTCGGAAATGCTTTCTGTAATGTATAGTGAGATGCCTATGGCACACCATGCTGCCATTTCCGAGCATGTAATGTCTAAACACTACTTTAATTTGTAGCCTAAACTATTCATTTCCGAGCATGCTGCCATTTCTGTTATTGTCCAGTTGGGATTATTTGTTCAATTTATTCCTCCCATGCGAATTTACATTTGTAGCATATGTATGAATCGAACTAGAAAATACAATCTTGATTCTTCACAATCTGTATGGTCATGTTACTTTTTCTGACCTTAATTATGTCGAATGCTTTCCTACCCTAGAGTTGGAGGGTGACCCCATGAAGATCCAAGACGTACCCCCACAGGAGGCATTCAACAAGATTGCAGAGGTGGTCCAGGAAGCCGTCAGGAAAATGGAAATGGTTGCAGAAGAGAGAATGAGGCTGGTGAAGAAAGCCCGCCTTGCTGTCGAATCTTGCGAACAGGAGCTCAAGGACAAGAGAAGAGAAGCTGCAGCACTGAAGATGGATCTGCAGAGGAGAAAGTCCCAAGTAGATGAGGTCGAGAGCATCGCGAGGCTGAAGACAGCGGAGGCTGACATGTTTGAGATCAAGGCAAACGAGGCCCGGAGAGAAGCAGAGAGGCTGCAGAGGATAGCCCTCGCCAAGTCAGACAAGTCTGAAGAGGATTACGCAAGCAGATATCTCAAGCAACGCCTGAATGAAGCTGAAGCAGAAAAGCAATTCATGTTCGAGAAGATGAAGCTTCAAGAAGGCTCACGTGGATCGCAGAGCAGTTCTGGCATGTATAACAAGATAAAGGATCTGCTTAACATGTAGACTGTAGTATTAGATTGCCCAAGGATTTATCTCTGGTTTTTTTTTTCGTTTTTTTTTTCGAAGGGATTTTTGATTTTTCTACTGGCCAAGTAAGTAAACAAGGGATGCTACAAATTTTCATTCTTCTGCTTTATTCCAATTGCTAATCTGGCAGAGTATGATGGATGAATAAAGTTGCAAAAGGTATAAAGTTTGCTACTTTGCTTGTAGGATTACCAGATCTTGATGCTCTCTGTACTTGCATTCTTCTTTAATGTTGAGTATCAAGATTTAGGCTTTCTTAAACGTTAAGGGTGTGTTTGGTTGGGCAAAATTTTGTAAAACTTGGACTATCCAAGTCCAGTTTTGTAAAATCTTGTTTCGTTCGCTACTTGGAAAGTCCAGATTTTTCCTTACAAAATCCAAGTTTTACTTTACAAAGTCCAAACAAGGTTTTTGTTATAAACTTCCAAAATTCGCTCCAACCAAACAAGGTTTTTGTTTCAGAATTAAAAAATCTCAAACCAACCAAACAAGGTTTTAACAAATCCAGACTTACAAAATCTCAAACAAAATCTAGACTCTCAAAATCCCAAATCAAAGTCCAGACTCTCAAAATCCACTCCAACCAAACACACCCTAAGTCTGAGAGCTATGGCACTGGTTTTTTTACTGTTTTACGGTCCGAAAATGGTAAAATATTGCAGGGATAATCCTGGCATTTCAGCTTCAAAAGTAGATCTTCAGTGGGTGAACTAAAATCCATGAGGGATTTAAGGAATATGACCAAATCTTGATTGAAAAGTATTATATATATTAACTATCCAGGTCAGTGTATATATAAAGCCAAGAGCTCCTTTCACATTGCCATTTTTGTTCTGTACTTCGTAGCCAGCCAATCCATGGATAGCTCCAGATTCTTGGTGAAGCTCCTGTTTTCCGCGCTCGTGCTGTCATCCGTGCTGCGTATATCTGGTGCGATCTTCTTACATCTTGATCATCGGATCCGATGAATCTGCATTGGTATCATGTGATGGAGATTTGATGATGTTAATGTTTTTTTGTAATAGATGGACAGGTTGATGATAATTTCTGCATTGCGGATGAGCAGTTTACCGATGATGAGTTGCAGGGGGCGATGACGTGGGCGTGTCAGAACGGCGCGGACTGCAGCAAGCTGCGGCCAGGGCAGGATTGCTACCTTCCGGACACGGTTAAGGATCATGCTTCCTATGCATTCAACAATTATTACCAGAACATGAAGCACAAAGGTGGGAACTGCTATTTCAGCGCCAAAGCTATCTTGACAGCTCGCGATCCGAGTAAGTTTCTTGTTTGAACGCTTGTTTTAGATCATCATTATACATGGTTCACCAGATCTAGATGTCTAGGATCATGTGATTCTTGTCATTTTGTAGGATGTTTCGTAGATTATTGTCTGATGTTTCTTAGCAAACAAAAACAGATTCAGAGACTGAGATATGTTTATGGTTTGAATGTGCAGGTCATGATTCTTGCAAGTTTGAGATCATTCCATGATGATGAATTCAGACAGCAAGCTATACCTTCTGGGATTTTGAGAGAAACTTGTGTTTTGTTCATGAAGCTATAGAGTATTTTTGTTTCAATTTTTGTTCATCAATTATTGTAAGTTTGCAGATTTAGAATTGGGATAAGTCCAGTTCATGTGACCAACTTGTTTAATGCATTCAAATTATTGATACACTCAGATCTGTATCACTTAAAACATCTTATTTGACATTTTAAAGTCAAACAAAGATTATCTAAACTATTAATATGTAAGATTGTTATTATGTAATATATGATTCATAATAACATATATTTTAATCAACAAAATTTTCATTACTTTTGTATGTTCAAAATCATTTGATTTTGAAAAGTCAAATCAACATTTTGACTGGGTGGGAAAGGAGGGAGTGAGGGAGTAGGCTTTAATATGGGCCGGGCTTGGGTTTTAACGAAAGATTATGATAGATAGATGATCATTTGTTAAAAGTTTGAATCATTTCATTGATTACAAATTTAACTAATAAATCTTTCAAAGATGCAAACATATCAATATTTGTTGATCATATCTTTAATTTGATAAGTGTTAAAATGTTGCAATTCCTTGAGTGTGGTTTAGTGGTTAAACCTAAATTGAAAGCAAAATTGTCTAATTTCTTATTCATTAGGAGTTATGAGGTTTGTTGGTGATTTCTTAAAATTTGTATTTGGTGATTCGATTAAAAATAGGTGAAGCCGTTACTAATTTTTCAGAAGCACCTTATCAGTGATTCAAATGTAAATTTGTCACTGATAATATGACTTATGTTATACTCCACCCGTCTAACTAACAACATATATTATCGCTGTCAAAATCGTCTCAACTTAATTTTGAAAAGTCAAAACAGACGATTTAACTGAGAAGGATCGAGTAAAATTTTGTCCTACAAATGAGCGCCCTTTGACGGTCCGAATGAATTGAATAGGCGTGAAAGTTTGAACACACAGCAGAAGCATAAGATGATGAACTGCAAAAAACCTATCATCACCAATTCCCCCATTTATTTGGATTCAACTTTCATTATCACATCCATCATCTTATCATACATATTTCATCTCTATCACATTTTACACGCATCCCAATTGGAGTAAATATGATTTGAATTGAATCGCAATTCTAATTCAACCCATGTTGAATAGAAGATTGGAAATCATCAAACTGTACCATTGACTTGAAATGTGACTATAAATGGCAAGTTTGACGTTGAATTATTGATTTAAATTCATTGATTTAGTTAAACTCGATACTCTTTATTTTAATTTTTTCAGTTCCGTTCAATCCCGTTTAATTACGTAGAACAAGTCCAAAATTAGTTAAATATATAGTCAAGAATGTGGTAGAATTATGAAGATGTGACCCTAATCTCTCATCTCATCTTAAATACAGTCCAGAAAATATGAAACCAGTGGCCAAAAATTAGCAGATGGTTTTGTGATAGAGACACTTTTTAGTGTCACTAATAGGCTAGGGGAGTAAGGTGGTTGCACCTACTGGCTACTGAGATTAGCAAAGATCTACATAAGATCAATGTTTTTTAATCTCACCATACTATATTAACAGGATCTTCTATACGCAGTCCGTATTTTACTTATTTGCGATCCGTATTTTTATTAAATAATCATATATATATATAATTATTTTAATATATAATTGATTTACGAAGTGTATGTAATAGAAGTAGTATATATAATGCATATGTCTGATATACATAATTATTGACCATATCATATATATCGAAAACGTATTTTAATTTTGGACTGCAAAATAAGCAAAATACGGACTGCGTATAGTATGCCCTATATTAATGAATGTTATATGGACCAAACTAACTATGGTGTGGTGCATGAAAGTTAAAGTATGTGAAAATTTCAACGATATCTTGAATAATATTATTGATCATTTCATACTATGAGAAATTTATATTTCTATTTCGTATAACAAGATTAAAATTTATATTTCGTACTAAAAATAAATTCAATCGATCAAAATATTAGATTATATAATCAGCCTAATATTTAATTGTCCACTACTGCCGACTTAACCCAAATAGTTTGAAATTTGAAAAGAGGAGGGCAATTCAACTTGTAAACCTATCAAAACCTCCCAAATTGATGATACAATTAAGTTTAGGCATGACTAGAAATATTACTTTTGTTTGGTACCGAAAGAACATGTTTCGTCATTTATACTCGATTAGGTTAAAGTCACACACTCCCTTTCTTATCATGCAGGCAAGGTGTTTGAAAGAATGACACTGAAAGATAATGGAGCTTTCTGTAATCATAATCATCAAAGTTTCCTCACCACTATTAGAAAGAAATCCCACATTTCTTTAGGTTTCTTGTTTCACACTGGATTTAATCATTCATGTGTGTTTGTGTTTGGTGAGGACAGGAGGAGCACCAAGCAATGGGTCATCATTAATTTCCCACACCTCATCCTTATCACCCCTTTATTGCTCATATCTTGGGACCAAGAACCAGTGCCCCTCCCCAGAAAACTAGTCCCTTAAATGCTTGCCCCAGATGTCAGAACAGCCTTGCTTCCATTAACTGCTTTGGTAATTTCTCACATGCCTATCTTGTTCTTACCTCACTGTATTTATCTAATGCACTCCTTGAGCCACCTGGCTATTGATTGTTTAATTTTGTAGGACACTTGCCTGTCTATATAAGTGGAGGACTTCCGGGCTGTTGGAGTTGTGGTTCATTTTGTACTTTTTTGCCAGCTTCTTTCATAAAGGCTCCCCTGTCTTTTGCTGGTGAGGAGTTGAGGATGAGTTATTTAGGTGTTGGGGTGAGCCCTGGGAATGTGCCAGTCTCTCATGGAAGCTTCTTGAAGGTTGTGGATAGGAGAGTGAGGATTGCAGAGCTGGTTCTGAGATGTGTCATTTGTGGGCTAGCTATTCTTGCTGCTGCCCTCATTGGGACAGATACTCAGGTCAAGGAGATCTTCACCATCAAGAAGACAGCCAAGTTCACTGAGATGAAAGCTCTTGTGTAAGATCCATCTTCTTGTTCTTGCAGATTTTTTGTAGTTTCTCCACTCCAGCTGAGATGAAAACATGATAAAGTTGCTACCTTGTTCACTCCAGCTGATCAAAACATGATAAAGTTGCTACCTTTGTTATGCATATGTTGTTCTTACATTCCAGCTGATCAAAACATGATAAAAAGTAGCTGACTTTGATGTTCTTGCAGGTTTGTGGTGGTTGCAAATGGGATAGCTGCAGCCTATTCCTTAATCCAGCTCCTGAGGTGCATTGCAAGCATGATCAGAGGGAATGTTCTGTTCAGCAAGCCATTAGCTTGGGCCATTTTCTCTGGAGATCAAGTATGTGATTTGAATTTAGTGATATCACCAACCACTTTAACCATTTCCACCTACCTCCATCAAACCATTTATGTCTCTAACCTCCCTTTTCCCCCCTTTTTTTAACCTTTTTCACTAAATGCTTTGATTCTTGGTTGTTTACAGGTGATGGCATACCTGTGCCTGGCGGCAGTGGCGGCAGCGGCGCAGTCGGCGGTGTTTGCGAAGTTCGGGCAGACGGAGATGCAGTGGATGAAGATATGTGATATGTATGGCAAGTTCTGCAACCAGGTGGGAGAAGGTATAGCCACTTCTCTGATTGTGAGTCTCAGCTTGGTGGTTTTGTCTGGGATTTCTGCTTTCAGCCTCTTCCGTTTGTATGGAGACAATAAGGGCAAGAACACCTCCAGATGGTAGACAGTACTATGGCTAGTGTGTGACTGTGTGTAGTTTCTGTGATGAATGGATGAAAGATGGATCTGATTATGTAGGCCTTTGTTGTTTGTGTACAAATAAAACTACTTTTGTTCTTCGTAATAATGTTCATTTTGATGCATCATTTTCATGTTTCTGATAGTTAACTTTGCATTTATTTCGAGAAGGAAAGCACAGTAGATCATAGACTTGTGGGTGATCATATAATTATTTAAATTAAAAAATGAACACATGTTAATGAACATTTTTAATTTGAGTATAAAGACTGTTTAGTAGATTCAGGAAATTTGTAAATTGTGCAAGTTAGCTGTGAATTCACTAAAAAACGTAACTGTGAATTCTTGAAAAGTTATATCCTAACTTTTAGGATGAAAAAAACGTCTCACCGTTGCTCTTGAATGATATTATCTATGGATTTCAACAGATTTATTGAGTTATTTTTTAATAATAATATTATCGAAATACGCTGTTTATGTCAGTTAACATGTAATTATGAGATTTTTTTTTTGCATCCCAGTAGTTATAATAGAATTTTTCAACAACACATGGTTACAATGAGATTTAACCAAAAAATCAGAGTTTTAAGAGGCTATTTTCCAAAATAATATCGATGTGTCGTAAATTGCTAGGATAACATGATTCGATAAATTATGAAGTGCAAACGATAACATTATGAATGATATAGTACTAGTTAAATTGAATGTGAATTTTAGTAATTTTGATTTTTTTTTAACATGATGAAAACATGGAAATAAAAAGTTTCAAATTAGAAAAAAAACAGACATTTTGAAAAAGTTCCCTTAATTAGAGAAAAAATTACTATTCTGATTAGGATTAAAGAAGTAATTACCTTTTTATCTCACGGGTCAACGAAAAATTGCCTAATCAAAGTATGAAACGAAACCTATCGCAACAAGGAAGACCAGTCAACACTCAATCTCTATTTATAGCTACACCTACATCCTTCCCCAGAAAACCCCCAGAAATCCCCAAATCATCAAATTCGAATCCCTAATTCCGAATCCGATTCCGATTCATCGCCAAAAATGGGGAAGAACGTGCCTCTCGGATTCCGATTCCTCCCCACCGACGAGGAATTGATGCGGTATCTCGAGGCTTTCATGGCCGGAAAACCTCTCCCCTGCGACGACGTAATCAAGGTGAAGGATCTGTACAAGGAGGACCCCTCCGCCGTCTGTGACCCGAATTCTGACAACTACTTCTTCACGCCGCTCAAGACCGCCAACGAGAAGGGGACGAGGTTCTACCGTACAATCGGCGAGGGCGGCAAGGCGACCTGGTCCGGGATCAAGTCGGTGGAGATTCTCAACGACAAGAACCAGGTGGTCGGCTACTCCAAGGATCTCAAGTACCAGTCGAAGGGGTCCGAGGAGGACGGGATGTGGCTGATGAAGGAGTATTCAATCGCTCACCATTTGAGGAAGGATGCAAAGAATGAGTACCGGAACTACGTTCTGTGTAGGATCAAACGGACTCCTCGCAAGAAGAATCCGCTGTTAGAGGCTGCTGTTCCAGTTTCCGATGCTGCTCCGGCACCGGAGGTTGCTCCGGCTATGGCTATCTGTGATAAGGATGAGAAGTCATCGTCCAATGATAACAAGGATGATAAGGAGGATGATGGTATGGAGGAGGATGATCCGCTGGCGCTCAAGCTGTAGATTTTCCGATTTCATGTGTTGTTTTGAACCTTAGAATTTTCAGGTTGTATGGAATTGTCGTCGGAAGAGATTGCAAGGGTTTTTTCATAATAAAAGGAGCAGTCTTGTTGTTGTTCTACCTCTTCTTCGTCCCTTTTCTTGTACATTCCCCAGCTAATGGCTTAATGATAATTCTAATCAAACTAACAAAAAGTCCATTTTCATTTTGCGGACTATACCATAAACTTTTGTTTGTAAATGTTTGAGAACTCTCTAAATACCTTTAGTGCTAAGTAAGGGACCACTTTTCGTGCTTGGTTAATTTCGTCGCAAGTATATTATTGATTTAGTTTCTTTGTGTTAAATGTTAATGGTCGATACTTCTTAGTCGTGTATGACTAAGATAATGGTTGTATTTCTTGTTTGTAAAATTTGGGATGACCCTAAAAGCTGTTACTACTAACGGGTACGATTAGGTAGGGGATCAGTTCTCGTGCAAATACACTAGATTGGTTTCTGCTATACAGCCATTGATGATCAATGCTTTTGTAGTTCAAGTGACTATATGAAGAATTTCTACAATATGGGTAAGATGGATGTCTGATTTCGGTCATCAACGATCAATGCTTGCTAGTCGAACGTGGTTGATACATATGTTCTCTAGAATTGGGTATGAAGAATGATTGATTGTGACTTATCAATCATCGATGGTCAGTGTCTACTAGTTGCGCGTGACTGATATAAATGTTATCGAGATATAGGTGTGAAGGATGACTAGTTTATGCTTCTCGGGTAATCAAATGGTCAGTGCAAAGATTGCCATTTCGTGGTTGAGTTAAATTTCATGTTTATAACATTTGGATGACCCTATAAACTAATACTACTAATCGGTGCGACTATGCAAGAGGCCAATTCCCATAAAATATACGCTTTAACCTTGTTGTCGATAATTGATGATCATTATTTTCTAGTCTGTGTGGCTGTTATGAATGTCTTGCATAACTTAGGTTTACCCGATTGCTCTCTTGTCAGTCATCCATGGTCATGTCTTACTTATCGAGCATTGATGATATACATGTTTTACAGATTTGGGTATGAAGGATGACTGGTTTCTACTAGTCGGTCATCAATGATTAGTCCTTACTAGCAGCACATGATTGATATGAATGTTTTCTAAAAATAGGTATAAAAGGGTGACACGAGATTGTCGTTTGTGAATGGATTACTTTTTTATATTTTTAATATTTTAATAACATGTAAGCATTTAGGGATGGGCCGGGCTTAGTTAGTTGCTTGCTATGTTTAAGTCGGCGCATAATAGATGTCTCTTTAACCAGTCAAGATAAAAATCAGATAAAACCTTTTGAAACATTTTCACGTTAAACCAATCAATTATTATGGTAAGAATAAAGATGGAATTTTGAAAAATGAACAATCTCCTAGCAACAATAGGCCAACAAACATAGATCTGTGGCAACTTCAGAATTATCTTGAAAAAGTCTAGAGATTTCTACCTACTTATTGCATCAGAGGTTAGTGTCTTCCAGGTAGTGCTTGGTTGACATGAAGGTTTTCTGTAATTGGTATTTTCTTGTTCGTTATATTATTATAACTTGTACAATGAATTTGAAATCGACTTTATTAGTTGCTACTTGCTAGCTACTGACACTGTTTGATTCTGAAACTCTTATGGTAGGTAATAAGTGCATGTTCAACTCTCATGATAAAATTCATGTACAACCACCTAATGGTTCTTCCCTTGGAACTACAGACTTGGGACAACCTAGCTGAGATAAACCTGAATAAAGATGGATATGAATGAACATATTAAAAAAAAACTAGTAAGTGACACATCTTAAACGTGATAATCGATGATCAGTGAACTTTAGTAACAACAAATAAAGTTGTGATAATCTGA
Source organism: Sherardia arvensis (assembly GCA_948330725.1). Lineage (NCBI taxonomy): Eukaryota > Viridiplantae > Streptophyta > Magnoliopsida > Gentianales > Rubiaceae > Sherardia > Sherardia arvensis. The sequence continues at coordinate 161,942 of OX415236.1, read as the reverse complement.
TGAAGATTATCTTGCAAATGTGGAGAGGCAACGTACGTAGTATCCTGCTGCTTCAAAGGTGTTATGAGATTTCTAAAATGGTGGTATTATGAGATGCGCCAGTTATTCTATCGAGATCTCTTGTAAATTGATATCATGCAGAACTCATCTTATATTCTGAGTCGAGTCGATTAGATACTAATTAGGTTTACTGTGATCAACAATAGGCTATCCATGGATGCAATATAAACCAAGAGTGGTAAAATTCTAAATCTGATTAAAAATGAGATTAGCACAACTATATTTATGTATTAATCCCTCACTTTCTCTAAACCTAACAAAATGATCCGCTAAACCTAACAAATGTCACACGTTAGCCCTTCGTAAGAAAGCCCATTTTTATGAATTCGCAGCCGCCGCCACCGCTTCTTCCGTGACGGACTTGTTTTACAGTTTCTAAATATAGAAATTCCTAATATTCAGAGGAATATGATAATTAAAAAAATAAAAAAATAGAGAGAAATAATTTCGTTCCCGTCTCCGATCAACCTCCGCCGCCTCCCGCCGCCTGTATTCCCAAATCCGTCGTGAAACTAATCGGAAAAGATGTCGGAAAAATTCTCGGCGACGCTGCGAGCTGGGGATTTGAACGATTATATCGCACCGTCACAGGGCTGCGTTGTTTCTCTAAAGGGCAATAACCGGCCTGCACCGACTTCAACTCCGACCGCCAAAGCTCCTAGATTTTCTGCCGAGGTCAGCTTCTCTTCCTTCTACTCTCACCTCACTGAAATGTTTCAATCGTATTGTGAATTTTTAGTGCTTTAATTTGGTGATTACTTCATACAGGAGCGTAAGAAATTTGGAACTGCTGTAGAACCACAGGAAACTGTAAAGATTTCTCTGAAAGATTGTTTAGCTTGCAGGTAACTTAGATATGAATATAGTGCATAATTTGTAGTCTCTACTGTTTTTTTGTTAGAGATGAAAGATCTTATTTTTATGATAATCTTGCAGTGGTTGCATAACCTCAGCTGAGACGGTTTTGCTCGAAAAGCAAAGCTTAGATGAGTTTCTTTCAAATCTGAATAGTAGGAAGACTGTTATAATATCTGTATCTCCTCAGTCCAGAGCTTCTCTTGCTGTTCATTATGGCCTTTCCCAAGTAAAGGTGAGCTGGATTGTATTGACTTGCTTTGGCAAAGTTTGCTCTTTTATGCGTACTGCTCATGATTCTTGTGTATGATGCAGACTTTTATGAAGCTCACAACGCTGTTTAAATCACTGGGAGTGAAAGCTGTTTTCGATACTAGCTGCAGCCGAGATTTGACACTAATTGAATCTTGTCATGAATTCACGACAAGATATAAGCACTGCAAATTAGCTCCTGATGATAAATCCAAACTGCCTCTTCCCATGATAGCTTCTGCCTGTCCTGGTACTTATATGCTTCATCGTGGCCCTTACATAACTAGCTTGGAAAATCTGTATTGAATTATATTATTTTTCTCAGACTATCATCCTATTTAACTTTGATAATTTTTCTATACGCAGGTTGGATATGCTATGCTGAAAAAACTCTTTCTGAGAAATCCGACGTGCTTTCATATATTTCGCTAGTCAAGAGCCCTCAACAAGCCATGGGATCAATTGTCAAGAAACTCTTATGTCAGAAGCTAGGCGCAAGGTAAAGTATATCCTAATTTCCCGACCTGGACTGTTCCAGGTCATCTTAATAGGGCAGTTTACTCTCGACTTAATATGATTCGGCTATTGGAGTGAGAGAAATGGTTTTTCTTCCTTGTCAGGTCGGAGGATATATATCATGTAACTGTGATGCCTTGTTATGACAAGAAACTTGAGGCTGTTAGAGACGACTTTGCGTTTGAAGTTGGGCCAAATGGTCCAGTGATACCAGAGGTAGATTCAGTTTTGACTACCGGAGAGGTGTTAGATTTAATCAAGGTAAAATTTGGGGCTATCTTAGGTTTTTCGGCTTCATTTTTGTTGTTTATTCACTTTATTTAAATGTTTGTTGCAGTTAAAATCTATCGACTTTGAAGGATTGGATGATTCTCCTTTGGATAGATTGTAAGAACAATTGCTATTTTTTTTTTCAAGTTCACGTTCACTTAGCTTGTGAGATTAGACTTTTGCCAACATGATCATTCTGGTCACAGGTTAACAAATGTTGGTGACGGGGATGACCAACTTTACGGAGTACATGGAAGCTCGGGGGGATATGCAGAAACGATATTTCGCTATGCTGCTAAAGAGCTTTTTGGCAAGCAAATTGTTGGTCCTCTCGAGTTTAAGAATAAAAGGAAAAGTAATCCCGACTTCAGAGAGTTGACTCTGGAAGTAAGTTCTCTGGCCATCGAGTAATTATCTGTGCAATATCAAACCTTAAAAGTTGGAAATGCTGTTTGTGTTTTTGCAGGTAGAAGGTAAGGCTGTTTTAAAGTTTGCACTGTGTTATGGTTTCCGAAACCTGGTAAATGTTGTCCAGAGAGTCGGAAAGGGCGAGTATCACTTTTTGGAGATCATGGCCTGTCCATCAGGTACATGACTGAGGTTGTCTTGGCTTATGTTTTGGTCATGATTGAGGAACAACACTCAAACCTTAAAATTGTTTTGTCTTTGAGTAATACAGGATGCTTAAATGGCGGGGGTCAAATCAAGCCGAAGAAAGGTGAAACTGCAAAAGATTTGATTCAAACGTTGGAGTCCAAGTACATGGAAAATGTAAGCCGAGACACAGACTGATGCATACGATGTTGGACTCGTTCAGATTCTGAGAAATCGATGATTGATTACTTATTTCTGTTCTGCAGGTTTCGGAGGCCGATCCTTTTGAAAATCCGATCATCAAAAAGTTGTACACAGAATGGCTCGATGAACCTGGTTCGGACAAAGCAAAGAGCTTGATGCATACAGCGTACCATCCTTGGATTAGCACAAGCTTGCAATGGTGAAAGAAACAAGAGATTGAGAATCATTAACGTTACATGTTTGTAATAACAAATGGATGCTTCATATGACTTGTCTGATTCATAGTGCAAAAATCACTAGTTTTGCTGAAATGGACAACATACAAAAGATCTTCTACTTATTTCATAGTCAAGTGAAATTTCAAATTTTGTTCAGTAATATTCTTATTTTCACTACGTTTGATTTTAGTACAATACGCACGTGTATTTTGTTTAATTTTTTTAAAAAAACAAATTGTCGAAAAAGTCTTAATTTACTCACCACCAACCTCAATATTTGCATTAGTGGCAGCAATTAATGTATGATAACAAACCTTAGAAAATGGTATTTTAATATCTTCTTATCTTCACGATGAGAGTGAATTAGCTGTTTTATTAAAGTTTGTAACCAAGAACCGCTAATTAAACGTATTTATTGCAAAAGTCAATGCTCAGTGATGCCAAAATTATTAATTATTATTATTTTTTTTATTAAAATGATGCGAAAAATCAAGTTCTGGAATATAGTGTCACCGTTTTGGTGTCTTTTCGTGTTGAAATTGGTAAAAATAATAAATAGGTAATTCCAAATAAGGACAGTGTTTTACTATCAAATCTCGTATGCCTCATTTTCACACATCTTTATTTGGTTTTGTTTTGGAACAGAATCAGATTGTGTTAATATAAAGATACCATCCACCACCTCTTCTACTACTACTGCTCAAACAAACAACTCTTACCAGTTACAAACGTTGGAGAGAACAATCATGGTAATGATCCCTTCATTTCTTCATCTTCTCTCTCTTTTCTCCTGTAATTTTTCCGAACACGAAGGTCGGATATGATTCATATGTCTATTACATCTATTTATGTATGAACACGATGTCCGGATATGATTCATATGTATATATATCTATTTATTCATCATGAATTTGTGATTTATTTGAAAAAGTTGGTTTTTTTATATATATCTGAGAAAATTGATTTATAATGGAGACATGAATTGATCCGATTTTCAGACGACATCGAAGCGCCTGTCTGAGAGGAAGGTGGCGAGATTTGAGAAGAACATAACTAGGAGGGGTCTGGTTGCTCTGTCCAAGCAGAAGCTGGAACCTGCGCACATTGTTCTCGGCCTCTTTGCTGTCTTGGTGGTTGTTTCATGTAATAACATATGATTCTCCTCCTTAATTTATGTCTTTTTGGTTGAAAACTCGATTAAATCTGACAAAAGAATTCAACTTTTCTGGTGCAGTTGTGTTCCAGATCGTGAGGATGGCGCTCAAGAGCGATGCAGGAGCGGCATGAGCATCATTTTCAAGACTTCTGCAAGACTGCTTTAAGACTGCTTTATGCTTTGTTATTACAGAATGTACTGAATTATGAATCCTATGATAACCTTAACAATTAAGTGAACATTCTGGTTTTTATTTCTGGTTTTTGATAGTTCATTCTGAAAATTTCAGTGCTTGATAACATATGTTTTCCAGTTGCATATGTTGTTGAAAGAGTTTGCTACTAGGAGTAGTCAAGATCTTGCACAATACATCGTACAACAAAAAGTTGGATTCACTTATAATCAAAACAAAAACGTAGTTCCCAGTACTAGGATCCCACCAGTGTCTTAAAATTGTCTGTTGTGTGTCTGTCTTCCATTGTTGTACCGGCTTTCATCAGACCTGCGAGCCGAACCATTTGAAGTGGAAGTGTCAGAACAGCGGTAACGATCAGAACTTCTTGAGAGCTTCTTTGAGCAAGAGTTGAAGCCAAAGTCATGACCATTTCTCAGATTGCTTCTGACAGAACGCTCATCATCTGAGAATTCACGCTCCTCAAATCCCTGTCAGAATCTTAATATCAGATACAAGGTAAAAATTTGAATACTAATCAGTGGCTGCAAAGATTACTTACCTTTGACCTAGTGGTGTAGTAAGGAGTCAGGCATGGGTTCAGGTCTTTGACAAACAAATCATCGGGACTTCCTGGCGCTGTCTGTTCACCAGAACTGAACTCCTGCTTAGAACACAAAAACAGATCAAGATTTCGTCGATGAAATGATGCAATGTTGAATTCGAAAGAGAAAGTATTTCTCACCAGAGAATTAGTGGCCTCATCATGTTCATAAGTAGGCGTTCTTGGAGAACTCTCATTATCAAAGCAGCTTCTCACTGAGTATTTGTCTGCCTTCACCTGTGAATAAAGCTATACTTAGCAATCCCAACAACAAACTTCAAACGATACATACAATTGAATCCAAACCTTATGTTTATAATGACCTAACCGAAGCAACTTTAAACTACTAATCTACGAGAATCTTCAATGATGTGAGTTTTGTGTGATGTATTACCTCAGCAAGATCATCAGCAAGGTTTTGCAATTGGCCGGTAAGGGAAGAAACCTGCTTCTGAAGGCTCGGGATGAGTTGTTTAGCCTGTTTTAGCTCGGATCCCTGTTGCTCCAAAATCCCTTGTAACTGTGAGTTCATCACATCTGGAAAAAGTATGGTGCTTTTGAGGGACTTTATCTCCTCCCTCTGATCCAGGCACAGATCTTTCAGCTTCTCAACCTATGCAAAACACACCATCAGTACAATTCCTAAACATGGTACCACTACAAAAATTCCCGATCTTTTACCTAAATTCCTCAACAGAAATAGCTCAAAAATCATTTGCAGAAACTATGATTCTTCTCAACCTACAAACACACAATCAGAGCAGTTCCTAAACCCGACAACTACAAACAAATTCTTCATGTTTCAACTCAATTCCTTAACCAATACAAAAATTCTTCATCTGTCAACTCAGTTCCTAACCAAAACAGCTCAACATACATGAAAGATCAAAAGTCTTGATCTTTCAACTCAATTTCCAACAGAAACAGCTCAAAAATCATTGCAGAAACTATATTTCTACTCAACCTATGCAAACACAACATCAGTACAATATCTAAACATGGTACAGCTACAAAAGCCTTGACCTTTCAACTCAATTCCCAGTAGAAATAGCTCAAAATAGTTAGCAGAATCTATGATTCTTCTCAGCCTACCAACACACTATCAGTGCATTTCTTAATCATGATGTTTCAACTGAATTCCCAGCTAAACAACTTAAAAAAACATATACTGAAACAAACAATCATCCAAATGGTTCAGATTTCAGCTAAAGTTGCGATTTTTACCTCCCTATTCTTCTCGTCGAGCATCAACTTGAGCTCAGAAATCAGAGCCTCCTGTTCCTTATTCATACTGAGCAGCTCCCTCTCACTCCTGAGCACCATGGCCAGAGTTCTGGTGTTGCCCTTGACCTCAGTCAACGCCTTCCTCTCGCTCTTCTTCTCCTCCTCCTTTTTCCCTCCCCTGAACAGCTTCTTATGCAGGGCACCCAAAGGCGTCGCCTTTTTGGCCAATCCGCCGCCGGTCTTCTTCAAATCCTCCGCCAGCAAATCGGCGGCCACCGTGAGCTTCAATGGCTGCTGCTCCCCCTTTTTGGGCTTTGCGAAACCGGTTGGGGCCGATTTGGTTTCCATGAATTTCTTCACCATCGAGCTGAAGTTGTTGGTGGTGGCGGCGCCGCCGCTCCTGGCCTTGGTGAGGGCTCGCGAGGAGGAGTTGCTACGGTGGCTGTGGAAAAGGGATTCCGAGGAGGAAGATGGGTCGGACCTGGTGGACGAGGAGAGTGAAGAGGTGTAGCGCGACGAAGGTTTCATTGTAGCCATGGATTTGGGGGTTGTCGGAATATCCGAATCCGACGAGATTCAGGTTTCAAATGACTGAAATGGATAGAAAGGGGTATCTTGGCGCTGCTCTCAAATTCAAAAATAGAAAAGGCCTTTTAGCAGCGCTCCCTTTTTACACATTTCACTTTTTCTATATATAATGTTTTGAATTTAGTAGTTGTATGACTGAATAAAATCGAATTGAACCGGTCTTATTGAATTGATTGAATTGAGTTTGATTGAATTGAATTATAGTAACATTTAATTTATTGAAATAATAATATTATTAAGCTGAGCTGATTTGATCTAAGATGAATCGAAATTTAATGTACGAAAAGAGTAATAGTACGTCTAAATAAAATCGAATAACATGCAGTCACATTCTATCAAAACTAAATTGATCTAATTTTAATTGAACAGTTCTGAATTTGATTGCACATGGTATCTTGATTTAAAAGTAAATGTTCTAAAATATTAGTAGCAGTACATCTAAATTAGGTTGAATACCATCAACGAACTTTTTCAAAAAACTGATTCAAAATGGACTGGATTTATTTGAACTGAACTATATTAAAAATGAATTGAAAGTCAATATACTGACAATAGCATGACTTGATTAATTTGGATAGTATCAAATAATATTTTTCTAAAATTTAACTTGAATAATCTAATATGAACTGAACTAAACAGAAATAATTGTAGAGAACTTTAGCTAAAAGATATAGAGGAAATGCTTTGAAATGAACTGAACTAAAAAAATATTAATATATTCATCTAAAATGAACTTAATTGAAAAATATAAATATATATTGAGATTGTCACGAGCAAAATCCCACTTGAGAGAGTCATAAATATATATTAAACATTATTTCATTCTTACAATAAATATGTTTGATTTTTCGAATGTTTTCTGGCAAACACTTGACTTTTCAAACATACTTTAAATGCAACAGATTGTGGCAAATCTTATGAATCTCATTTGGTGAATCTCATATTTTCAATTTAATAAAACTTTTTAACCGTTCAAACTTGAGTGAATTGATAAACTAAACATGGACCTTATCATAATTTCCTTACATTTGATACTTGCTTAATTTCCCTAGAAGGACAAAACTAGGAGAGTTATTCAAATTAAGGACTATCATTTTCTAACACACAGATTTCACTCATTTTCAATTTTCAAAATGTATAATTACAACACAACAATTACTAAACTAGAATTATCTACACAAGTCTACAAAAACCGAACTGAAGTGTTATACGCAGTCCGATATTTTACTCAGCACAGTCCAAAGTACCATTATAATTACAATGCCACCCCTGAATATTGCTGATTTGTTTTCCAACAAAAACAGTAAATGAGGATATTTTCGTAAACTCATACCGTATTTTGGACTGTGCTGAGTAAAATATCAGTCCGCGTACAGTTAATACAACCTATGACAACCTAAGCTAATGCATTTTTTCTGAGATGAACCAGTCTAGCTGGATTTCCAACCACAGTAGCCATAGGAGGCACTTCTTTCAACACAACAGAAGCAGCACCAATAGTTGCACCATCCCCAACCTTAATATTCCCCAAAACTTTAGCCCCTGCCCCTATCACTACCCCATCACCAATCTTAGGGTGCCTCTCCCCCAAAACCTTACCTGTCCCTCCTAGGGTTACCCCATGAAATAAGGTCACATTGTCCCCAACCACACAGGTCTCCCCTACAACAACTCCAGTTCCATGATCAATAACCACCCCTTTCCCGAACCTCGCTCCCGGGTGGATATCAACCGCGAAAACCTCTGAAACTCGACTCTGAAGTAGGGCGGCAAAGACGGTTCTGCCCTTGAGCCATAGCCTGTGGGATATCCTGTGAGCCTGGCAAGCTAGGAAACCTTTTAGGTATAGGAAACAGTGGACATAGCTCAAACAGGCTGGATCGCGCTCTTTCCAAGCTCTTAAGTCAGCCCTAATGGCTTCCTGGATTTCACCATCTTCTTCTAGGGTTTCTGCAAAGACTTCATTCAAGGCTTCCCTGGAAAGACTTGAACTGCAGAGTTTACCAGCTAGGTGGTTTGATAGCGCGGTTTCAAGCGAATTATGGGACAATATGGTGCTGTGGTAGAATTGCGATAATACCGGCTCTTGTTCTGAATCAAGACAAGCTTCTTCCCTGATCTTCAGCCATATCTGATCCTGATTAGCTGCATTTTTTCTGCAAATTTCTGGAAATTTTGAAGATTTTGAGAATATGTTGAGCTTGCAAAGTGTATAGCTGATTTGGAGTTCATAACAATGATGATTTTCATCACATGAAACCATGTTTTTTTTTTCTTGATTTTGTATATTCTTGATGAGATTTGCACAGCTATATATAGAAGCAACAAGGAAGAAATCTCTTGGAAATTACTATGGAAAACTTGTGAAATTCAATTGTGTTTTTAAGACACACAAGGAAGCTAGAGAGATATTTGACTTTTCCAACAAATTACACGTTTAGGATGACCACATTTTGCAGTGACGCAATTGCTTAGAATCAAATATATTTTATTTACAAATTGCAATATCTGGAAAAAAAGGGGATTTAAAAAAAATTGCAATTTATTTTCTTCCTCGAGGGCTCGGAAAGTTAGAATATTGTCGAGAGCTCCCCATAGTGTTTCTCTTTTTTCTTAGCTTATAATAGTACTTTCCGATGTATGGTAAGAACAGGGACAGAACCTGCCCGGCCAAATTCAGACAACAAAAATCAATCGCCTTTTTTCAACTGGGTTTTTGAGGGTTAATATCCCTCAAAAAGCATTCTTTTTAAAGAGTGATTTTGTGAAAACTCAAGTTAGTTTTTCAGGATCAAAATGGGAAGGTCTCGTGGGAATTTGCACTCCGAGGAGGATCCATCTCTAAGGTTGAATCTTTACTTCTGCTAGAATTTCTATCAGTTTCATTTTTTTGAAAATTCTGGATGATGAGTAATGTAATCAGCATTGAGGTGGCTAGTGTTGTTTTGCTATGTATGTGTGTTTTTTTAAGTTAAAGGTCAGATTTTTTTAATTCCTGAGGCATGATTTGCAGATTTTTCTTGTTTGTTGTTTATCAGTGAATTTTAGCTTTCAGACACCTACATTTGTGGTGGAGGTTTAGGTACTAAGATTATGGCTTTTTGAGGTTTGAGTGTATTCATGTTGTCTTGTATGCCCTTTTTGTGGTTGATTTGAACCTTGATGGTGGCTTTGCTTGGTTGTGATTCTCCTCTTTATGTCTCTACTGATTTCATGTGTTCTTGTATCCTGTTGGAATGGTGATTTCATTAAATCTGTATTGAATGCAGATCCAGGAGAAGAAAGCAGGCATCTAATGGTGAAAATCTAGAGCCAGTAAATCCAGGTGATCTTTATTTCTTAGATTTCTCAGTGGCTATGTTTGAATCTAGCTACCTAGAATCTTGATTTCTGTGACTTGCTCGCGTCTGATTTGGGATATGGATTGTTCAGGCCAGGTGACTGCTGATGGCAAGAAAGCTTTGTATCACTGCAACTATTGTAAGAAAGATATCACAGGGAGAACTCGCATCAAGTGTGCTGTGTGTTCTGACTTTGACCTATGCATCGAATGCTTCTCTGTGGGGGCTGAGGTGCATCCTCACAAGAGCAATCACCACTATCGAGTTATGGTAAGGATATAGCTTGTTGAGAAACTTAATCTGCCATCATTATTGTCTGGTACCGATATGTTATCCTGGATATAGATAGCAAAGCAAAGTTATTTTTCTTTCTTTCTTTGCTGTTGAAGTATGTGTTTGTATGCCACACATTTGTTGTATCTTTTGCAAGGTTGCATCTTTATCTTCACCGTTATCAAAAAAAAGAAAATTTTTTAATAAAATCATTATGCAAGACTAGGCTTTTTTTCACATTTGTTTATTTTCATGTTGATATCTACCTTTTACTTGTACAGGATGTCCTGTCGTTCCCTCTTATCTGTCCAGATTGGAAAGCTGATGAAGAAATGTTACTTCTTGAGGTGATTTAAAACATACAGTCTTGAAAATTTTGATCTTTTTGTTTCTCCTTTTAGAGTGAACTTACCACTCGATTTGCTTCGATTTACTTCATGAATTCTCACTCAGGGGCTTGAAATGTATGGCATGTGTAACTGGGCGGAAGTTGGAGAACATGTTGGCACTAAGTCCAAGGAAGCATGCATCGAGCATTATCAAACTGCCTACCTGGAATCCCCGTACTTTCCCCTTCCAGTATGTTACACGTTTCAATATCTTCAGAATTTCACACTCAAATTTCTGCAGTTGATGACTTTTTTGGATGTTTCACCTTTGACCAGGATATGACTCATGTTACGGGGAAAAACAGAAAGGAGCTTCTTGCAATGGCAAAAGGGCAAAATGATGAGAAAAAAGGTTCGGTTCTCTTGGATTTTAACCCCGATTGTCTAAGCTTGTTAAGTTTGCCCTTCTGTGCAAGCTTTTTGTCTGTAAATAACAGCGTCGTTTAAACGCTACTTAATTAAAGCTTGTGCAAGAAAATAGAAAGTGAAACTTACAATTCCTTATTAGTTGGTAAAACGATATAAAGAATATTATCGTTACGCAAACCCATCTGGATCTAAAATTAGATTTTTATATTCAATGTCACTAGTTTGTCTGAATTACTTATAGATCCTTCACCTGGGTGGGTCCTGTAACTGCAAAAGCACTTGTTTTATAATTTTAGAACCACAGAGTTACATTCGGTTACTGATGTGAATAATAAAGGATATCTGATCTTGAAACGAGCTTCGTTGGTTCTTGTTTGGCAGGGTCTGCTTCACTTGGAGAAGTTACACCAAAGGAGGAGTTGTCATTTAACCCATCAAGAGTCGCCAAGTAAAGTTTCTGATCCATTTTTTGTCCAAACCCCCACCCCGAGGCTCATTAAGCTCCCATTTCACATTATGTTTTCCTGTTTTTTTATATCCAGAATGGAAGATCAATACAAAAGTGGTCCTTCCGTCCGTCTCCCTATTGTTCCCGGTTCTGGTAAGATCCTAGGTGTTTCCTTATATGTCGCTATCAACTTAATTTTCACGAGGGAATATAATTTTCGCTCGCCTTGTCTAATGAAGTCGATTTTGCAGGACCCTCTGGCAAGACAAAGGTATCAAGCAAAGCTCTGACCAAGGATCAACCCGATTTTAAGAAGCCAAAAGGCAAGATTCTCGACTTTTATTTATGTTTTTAAATTTTACTTTATTTTATTGAATGAATTGTTGAAATGCTCGTACCAGGCAAGAGCATAGACAATATCAACATTCAACCTAAGGGTGCAAAGGATGAAGGATCATCCTTGATGAAGTTTAGTGGATTTAATGAGAAGAGACGGGAATTCGACCCTGAATATGATAATGATGCTGAGCAGTTACTCTCTGACATGGAGTTCAAGGAGACAGATACTGAAGAAGAGCACGAGGTGAAGGTGCGCGTGTTGCGATACTATTATCAAAGGTATCTCTCCTTTTCATATCTACTTTGAGTACTTAATATCATTATATATATATATATATATATATATATATATATATATCTAAAGCATCGTGATAATTTCTACAGGCTTGAGGAGAGAATGAGAAGGAAGGAATTTATTTTAGAGAGGAACTTACTCCGTCAAAGCTCATTCATGAAGGACTTGTCTCAGGAAGAGAAGACTATATGTGAGAATTTCAATGCCTTCATGCGCTTACTTTCCAAAGAGGCACATGAGGATTTTTACAAGGCCAATGTAGCTGAATACAGAACTTTGAAAAGGATTGAAGAACTCAAGGTTTGTCAAGCTGAATTAAATCGCGATTTATTTTTTTCCTATTTTTCAACATAATTTGTCCTTAAAGGGAAAATATTTCTGGGAAAATCTTATGTTGATACCCGGACTCGAGTACTTAACGTGACCGTACTCTCCTTAATTGAAATGTAAAGCCACTGCAGGAAGCCCAAGCAGCCGGGTGTCGTTCTACATCTCAAGCTGATAGATACTTAGAGAGGAAAAGAAGCAAGGGAACTGAAGCTAATGCCAATGGAAAGGGTGGCCGTGATTCTACCGACTCAATCAATATGGATTCTGTTGCAGCGTTGCTGTCTGCACCTGTAAGAACACTTTGTTACTTTTGTCGTGCGTGGCATCATATGCTTTATGGAAATAAATGCTTTGACTCACACATGTAATTTGTTTTGGCGCAGGAGAAACAGCTGTGTAATGAGATGAGACTGGCTCCGCCTCAGTATATGGAGATGCAGTCTATAATATCAATGAATATATTTATGGGAAACATTACAAAGAGATCAGATGCGTATTCGTACTTTCAGATGGAGCCGGCTAAGGTGGACAGGGTCTACGATATGCTCGTGAAGAAAGGCATCGCTACTTAGTTCTGATTATGTAGTACCAGCTTTCATGAGAACACATGGTGTCTGTTTTACATACTTTGGCTATAGGCCATCTATATCATATGCAGTATAATGTTATGAAGAACAAACAAGACATTTCTTTTTGAACATGAGATGAAGATATATACATTTCAAATAGAGAAAAAGAAGTATATTTGTGTTTTGGATATAATCAAATTACCGTTGTCTGTTGTTGTTTTACACCCCACCTAAGCAGGCCGGGCCTTAAATTGAGGGAAAAGAAGGCCAAAAATCTCAGAGTCCATAAAACCATAGGGAGTATTACAGCCCACCTAAGAAGGCCGGGCCTTAAATAGAGGGAGAGAAGGCCAAAATCTGAGAATTCAGATGACCATAGGGAGTATTACAGCCCACTTAAGAAGGCTGGGCCCAAAATAGAGGGAAAAGAAGGCCAAAATTTGAGAATTTAGATGACCAGAGGGAGTATTGCAGCCCACTTCAGAAGGCTGGGCCTAAAATTGAGGGACAAAAAGGCCAAAATCTGAGATCTCAGATCACGAGAGGGAGCATTACAACCCACTTAAGCAGGCCGGGCCTAAAATAGAGGAAAAGAAGGCCAAATTTTGAGAATTTAGATGACCAGAGTGAGTATTACAGCCCAATTAAGAAGGCTGGGCCTAAAATAAGAGGACAAAAAGCCCAAAATCTGAGAGTTCAGATCACCAAGAGTATTACAGCCCACTTAATAAGGCTGGGCCTAAAATAGAGGGACAAAAAGGCCAAAATATGAGATTTCAGATCACCAGAAGGAGCATTACAGCCCACTTAAGCAGGCCGGGCCTTATATAGAGGGAAAAGAAGGCCAAAATCTGAGATTTCGGATCACCAGAGGGAGCATTACAGCCCACTTAAGCAGGCCGGGCCTTAAATAGAGGGAAAAGGAGGCCAAAATCTGAGAATTCAGGTGACCAGAGGGTGTATTACAGCCCACTTAAGAATGCTGGGCCTAAAATAGAGGGACAAAAAGCCCAAATTCTGAGAGTTCAGATCACTAGAAGGAGTATTACAGCCCACTAAAGCAGGCCGGGCTTAAAATAGATGGAAAAGAAGGCTAAAATCTGAGAATTCAGATGACCAGTGGGAGTATTATAGCCTATCTAAGCAGGCCTATCTTTTGCAGCAATGCAGTATTGCAGCCCACCTGACTTTTGCTTGTTTTGTATGCATATTTCTCATCATAATGAATGATTTCACTTATTTTTTGATCATTTTGTTGCTTTTATTGTTGAATTGGACTGCATTGATTAATAGTATAAGTCTGCATTTAGTGTTCTAGATGAAAAATCAATCCACTATTTTACACTTGTAGTCCAAAAATGCGGTTAAAAGTATGGAAATGTTCTCGACTAATTTGATTTCTTAAAAACAAGCCAACTTACAAGGATAAATATTGACATTTCATTGGTATTTTGAAATATCGAGTGCGTATAGCATAGCATGTAGAGGGAGCATTACAGCCCACCTAAACAGGCCGGGCCTAAAATAGAGGGGAAAGAAGGCCAATATCTCAGTTCAGATAACCAGAGATAAGGTGTATAGATTTTCAGCATCTGAAGAAACACATCAAAAGAATGATGATGATGATGAAGATATGCGGACCTCAAATTACTCCACCACATCTTTTCGCCCCTAAACCTCCACCAATTCCCAGGAATGGTTTACCGTTTCACCGGCGCTCTTTCTCCGTCCCGGTGTCCCTAAGAAGGGTGGCTGCATCGAAGGAAGTGAGCGGTGCTGTGGAGAAGTCAAACAGAAAGGTCGGCTGGGCGGCGGCGGCGGCGCTGGGAGCGGCGACTGTGGCGGCGGCGGTGGTTATGATGGGGATGGAGGCGCCTAAGGCGTGGGCGTTTATACCGGAGGGGCCGCTGATGGAGGAGTTCTGGGATAATATGAGAAGGTATGCTCTGTATGCTTTGACTGTCAGCACCGGAGCTCTGTACATAGTGTTTCAACCAATCGTGGAGCTCCTGAAAAACCCCATCTCCGCCGTCCTCGTCATCGTCATCGCCGGCGGCGGTTTCTACCTAGTTTCGCAGGTTGTTTCAGCCATGGTTGGCATCTCAGATTTCTCTTATCAGTATGCCAATTAGATAGTCCGTTCTTCACCTTGTTTGTATAATTGTACCATTGTTGGTTTTATTGTGAGTGTAATAATAAAAGTGTTGTCTTTTGTTGTTCTTCAGTTAATGAGAGATTCAGTAAAGGTATGAGGTAACATATGATCAGAACAATCATAGAAAAAAACCTTCTTGCAAGCATTCATCTAATTGCAAGAAGAAGGAGACAACATGAGAAATTCTAACCAGTGAGTCTGATTCATTAGATTCAACAACTAAACACTTGTGATCATAGAACAGTGTATTTATCTGAGGCTCTATCTTAGACATAATAGATCAGAAACATTATCATTATCATTAGCAATCCAGTAAGTCTATGAATCTGTTGTTTCAGATGTGGGCCGATTTCGGTTCTTATCATTACATGGTTTCAACGAAAGCCCATTTCGGGATGAAACCAAGAAACATTGTTTTGACCATTTTAGCCCAATATCAATGAAACCTCCCAAAATCGGAAAAGGCAAACATCATTAACAGAACAAGAACAGAGTTTCATTGATCAGAGAGCAACAGACATACAACGTAGGAATGTTATAGAAACATGCAGAATGTCACAGATGATAAGCTACTAGTACACATGAGTTGCATAACGTAGTTAGACTTAGATGGATGCATTAGTAGAGAGCTTATTAGATGATGCGTGGAGATGTAATGAAAGACGATGATCACTTGCAGTTGCAGGAAATGGAGGCGACATCCATGGGGTAGCTGTGGGTGTTGGCGTAGATGAAGAACAGCGACTCTCCCGGCCGGATAGGATTCCCGCCGTTGACCAGGCAGTCGTTATACTTGATCCGCCGGAAAAGGTCCGGGTCGACCAGCCGGGCGGAGCTGAACCACTCACAGCTCAGGTGGATGTCGGTGATGCAGCAGTCAGTGTCACCCACACACGTGTTGCTGATGTGGACATTCCACGTCGGGATCCCGTCCGGCATCGGCTTGTCCTGGTCCTGGTATATGTCCAGATCCCGATCCGAGCATCCTTCCTCGTCGCCCGACCCGATCCGGTTCGTCGGAAAACCCGGTGTTGCTCCGCCGAAGCCGAAGAAGTCAGTCGGCGGGCTGAGCACGTAGCCGCCGTTGTCCGGCGGGGATCCGACATAGCTGTAGTAGTCCGTTGGCGGGCTGAGGTCGACGTAACCGCCGTCTGCCGGCGGGGTTCCCACGTAGTTGTAGGAGTCCGCTGGCGTCGCGGGCGAGCCTCCGACGTAGTTGTAGGAGTCCGCTGGCGTCGCGGGCGAGCCTCCGACGTAGTTGTAGGAGTCCGCTGGCGTTGCCGGCGAGCCTCCGACGTAGTTGTAGGAGTCCGCTGGCGTTGCCGGCGAGCCTCCGACGAAGTCATAGTTGCCTTGACCGTCTCCTCCGCCGAAGATGTCGCTCAGGTCCTCTTTCTCCACCTTCTTCTGATCATGAGCTGCATTAAAACATTAAAACACGTGTTTTAACGACAATATATGAACACGTGCGATATATAGATTCGGACTGTGTGTATTTTTTATGAAAAGAAGAATAAGTAACGTCTCTTAGAAATGAAGAAGGGAAGGGTAAATTTGCTGGTTTTTTACCGGTGGAATTAGGTGATAAGAGTAACTTCCTGGAAGAGAGGGTGAAATTGCCATTGGAAATTGATGCGACCATCTGATTATCAGCAGCGTTGACCGACATTTCCGAAGCATGGCTGCCACCACCTGCATCAACCACATTTAATAAAAAACCAGATTCAAGATTCAAATCTTCATGATCTTCTTCTTGTTCATCGCATATATATACATACATATATACATATATATCAAATGCATGCAATGAGGGAAAGAGAATACGTACCAAGGAGAAACAGCAGCATGAAGGTGAATCCCAGAACCATGCAGTTGTTGCCACCCATTATCACTACAAAAAAGTTGCAGCAAATCAAACGTTGTTCAACCGATTTCAGTGTGTGTAACAAAAATCTACTGAAATGGATTACCTTGAGCTTTTTCCAGATGCTATAGTTGAAAAGGAGGGATGTGGATAAATGTAAAAGAGAGAGGGGTGAGTTTTGAGGTATGGGGGAGGGGGTAATTTATAAGAGGAGGAGGATGAGGAAGAAGTAAGTACTGTAGTTGGGAAATATGAGAGGTTTAATTGCAGTAGGTCAATGGCTCGCTAATATCAAGAAGCCCAGTATTATTTTACAAACGCCATTGCAGTGCTCAATCAATTTCCATATGCACAGCACCATGTTAAAAAAAAAAAAAAAAAAAAAAAACTCCAAAATCCAATTGGGTGCCATCTTCTATGTTGAATGATACGCTCCATTTCAGTTTAGTTTAGTTCGTTTTAGTGTAATATAGCAAAAAATTACTTAAGAATTTTTAAGAGCAATCTATGTACTTTTTAAGTAAGGGTTACTTTTTATTTTCATTATGAGAAAAAATTATAAGAAAAAATAGTGTCACTCATCTCATTAGTGATTTATATGGATCATGTTATATGACAGTTTATCGGGCCACATATAACCGTAACATTGGTATGAATATCACTGAAAAATCTAGGTATTATATATATAAAATCCAAATGTTATATATAAACAAAAAAATTCATTAGATTCACATATTCTAGTATGAACTTTCCACAAAATTATTAAATCCGGTCGTTAACCATAAGTAACCTAGTGACATATACCTTATCAACATCATTCAGCTATAAAACTCATCTTTAAATTGCTACTACGTGTTATCGCGACTAATCTTGATATATATATATATATATATATATATATATATATTTGACATTTCACTAACAAACACAACAAATGATTGTCAATTATATTGATTATTTTTACTACATAAATAAATTAACATACGCACCTTTCTTCATAAGTAGTTATCTACACATATTAAAATTGTAATCAAGATAGGTGCACTTAAATACGTGACGGAGTATTGTAATGGAAAGAGTGGCCTTGCTGCCACAATCTTCTGAGATTCACCCCTTTGTCGTTCAGATTCGTAAAAGAAAAAAAGTTACCTACATGATTAGCTGAATGCCTGATATTATGCCGGACTTTAATTTGTGCACGTTTTTTTTAATTTCCAGAATCTTGACGTGAAGTTATTTAGTTCATGATAATTATTATTGATAAAAGAGTGATCCAAATATGGGGCGGATTAAAAAAAAATGATCCAAAGAGTGATTAGTCTAGTAGTAAATAACTATTATGGGGCGGATTAGTAAGATAGAATGTTGGTAATGTACTGCCGCATATTCGCATAGTTATGAGAAAAATAATAATTTAACTTTAACTTATGCCTGCAACATAAAATACGATCATACTTCCCAATATGTCAATGTTCAAGAAAACCCAACCATGCAAAATATTCTTATTGTGAGTGTATTTCAGCTCGAAAACAAATCTTCATTCTATAGTATATTATAATAACAAATTTAATGTTTATACCTTTTCATTTTTAATATGGATGTAATTTAGGTGATAAGTGATAACTAAACATATGGTTGGTATTTGACCTACTTCCTCCCTCCTTTTTTTAGTTTTTTAATATAAAAGTTTCATTTATTATGGTTAAAATATAAATGAAGTTCAAACATATGAATATTTTTTAACAGAAAAACAAACTAAATTACCGGAGAAGCAA
This sequence comes from Sherardia arvensis, assembly GCA_948330725.1. Classification (NCBI taxonomy): domain Eukaryota; kingdom Viridiplantae; phylum Streptophyta; class Magnoliopsida; order Gentianales; family Rubiaceae; genus Sherardia; species Sherardia arvensis. The sequence goes on along the minus strand of OX415236.1, from coordinate 143,082 downwards.
ACTAATATTAAATTGACGTAGGAAGCAGGAGAGTTAATGCAAATCTGATTCGACTGTGTGGTTGTATGGCAGACGGTAGACCGGTGCTTAAATTCAAGTACAGAAATTAAGAGTGCGCGTCGCCACGTTAATTGCATGCAATGGTTCTATCCTACCTACCACCCAGACCACCCAGTCTCGTGTGAAAACAGCGTGGAAAGTCTTCCGTCCACAGAATTTCTTGTAACTATTTTAGTAAATAGTCAGTTGAAAGTAATTAAAGATGACCTCCGATCAATAATCAACAAAAACACAATTCTCAACGTAATTATTGATATTATCACTGACACGTTATTTAATTTCCACTATTAATAGATAAGATTTGATTTGTATCCTTCTTCCATCCTTCACAACAAGTTCTGCATCTTCATATCATATTTTTGAAAGGAGTGTGAATAAATTTGAATTCGAGAGAATGAGCAATTGGATTTCATATTTGTAGAAAGAATTTGTATATAGAGAATTGAAGGAGTGATTCTGAGCCTTCTTTTAACAAGCCATAAATTTAAAGGTATTACATCTTAAATAAAAGAAGATGCTAACTCAGGTTTGGTACTTTCAAATGGGGGTGAGTTGGAGTTGGGAAGTCTAGAGTAAAATGATAAGGGACCACTTTAGGAAGACATACATCAAGTTGAAACTTTTTACAGAGTTATGGCCACTATTGCTCTGAGACTTTAATTAATTCTCACATCAAGGGGATCTTTTTTTAATTCATTGGGTTGAATTGAATATTGGGCTTGATTAAAAGTGAACTACTACAATGGGATTTAGTTGCACTCTAGCCAAATTGGTAGCCTTAACGGGGGAGCGCTGCGTCTAACCTCCGGTTGGACCAACCTCCATGGGCCATCAACACGTGGACCTATTACAAAGGCATCCAACATGTCTAACCCTTGATAATTTAATATTTATCACATCCCATGTGATACTAATCTCACTTAAAAATTCCATCAGTTAAGTATTTTTAATTTTTCTTAATTCAGTTCAGTATTTTTAATTTTTATCAGTTCAGCACTTTTTTATTCTTTTCAGTTAAAGTCAGTGTTTTTTTTATCTTTTCAGTTCTATTCAGTATATTTATATTTTTTCAGTTCAGTTCAGTATATTTATATTTTTCAGTTCAGTTCAATATTTTTATATCTTTTCAGTTTAATCTAGTTTAGAAAATTATTTTATATTTCTTTAATTCATATATTTTATATAAAAATTTAATATATTTTTTAGTTCAGTAAATTTCCTCTATATTTTTTACTACAGCTCTACAGTTTCTTCAGTTCAATTCAATTCATTTAATTTGGTTATGAACATATGTATGTTCAATACTATCTATTACAATTCGGTTCAATTAGTGTTTACTAGATGAATACAAGTTCATTATTTGTGAATACGACAAAATTGAGCAATCTTTGTACGCTAGTGTTCTATCATATTCTGAATATTTTTGAATCAGTTCAATTTAATTAAAATTAAAATTTCAATCATGTACAAGTGTATATTGATAAATTTCAGTTTACTTTAGTCATGTTGTTATTGTTTTGAATACATTAAACTTTACTTCAGTTTAATCCAATTTATTTATAAGTAAATGTGATTTGATAAAATATAGTTGCATTAAGTCATTATTTCAATACATTACACTTTATTCTGTTCCAATTCTATTCAATTATGTACAATTCAGCTCATTTTATTTGTTAATAATGAATTTTTTTAACTATATTTAATTTTTTTTCAATTCAGTTCAAAAAATTTATTTAATTTTTCTCAGTTCAATTAAGTTCAGTATATTTATATTTTTCAGTTCAATCTTTCAGTTCAGTTCAGTTTAATTATATTTTTCAATTCAGTTCAATATTTTATATTTTTTCAGTTCAATTCAGTATTTTTTAAAAAAGTTCAGTTCGGTTCAGTATTTTTTTCAGTTCAGTTTAGTTCACTTCAGCAAGAAATAAACTCTAGCAAAAAGGGCCGAAGATGGTGACACTGAAAACGGGTAAAGATATTTTAAACTGAGTAAACCCGCGGTTTAGACTCGTGCACCTGTACCCGTATAAGTCCATTGACCCAACCCATTCTAACCCGTATTGTTAAATTACTCATTTATACACATACCCGTTTTACTCGTATCCATATTTTACCCGTATTCATATGAATAAAAATTAAATTTTATTTTATCTGCAGATAACAGGTAAAAGTTGACAGGCCTAATTAATTATTGAATTAGGTGCTTTTAAAAGGTCCAAAATTTTTAAAGGCAAATTTATGTTTAAGTAGACTTATACATGAATATTTTAATAATTAATTTGGATCAAATTGTGGAGAACTTGACATGTGTACAACCGGTTGGACAAATCACCGGTTGTACGTACACCTTTCGGCCTTAATGTTACTAGTCCACCACAACTTTACTTGAGATGGTATCTTTAAACTATAATATTACTTGCAATTGCTGGTGATTCTTGAAGGGGCATGCTATACGCAATCCGTATTTTGCTTGTTTTGCAGTCCAAAATAAAAATACGCCTTCGATATATATGATATGGTCAACAATTATGTATATCAAACATATGCATCATATATATATACTACTTTTATTGCATAAACTTGCAAATCAGTTATATATTAAAATCATTGTATATATGATTATTTTAAAAAAAATACGGACTGCAAATAAGCAAAATACGGATTGCATATAGAAGGCCTGTTCTTGAAACTAGCCTGCCAGATGCAGTCCGTATTTTACTTATTTGCAGTCCGTATTTTTGTTATATAATTATTTTTATATATAACTTATTTGTATTTGTATCTAGGAGAAGTAATATATACATTGCATATATCTAATATAGATAGGTTGGACCATAACATATATAAGACGTACTTTTTTTTGTTTTGGACTGTAAATAAGCAAAACACGAACCGCAACTATCATGCCTTTTTGAAATAAGGAGATTAACCTTAATTAGGCTGATTTTGATATAAGTCTGGCATATATATGTCCAAATAAGATGTTTTTAATTCAATAATAATATCCTTACAAGTTAGCAAACCATTAGAATCAAAAAAAATTGAAAAATTTACTTTCACAATTCAATAATATTGTTGTGACAGGCAAATTATTAATCACCCACGAATTGTTCAATCCTCATTAATGATATTCCAAAACTCACCACATAAACTTCATGTTACGATCTCAACCACAAGCTCTTCATGGTACGTACCAACTATTTATGGCGGTGGTACTAGATCCTTCAAATCACGTAGTTGAACGTAAACGTTTCCAGGCCACAATATCATGCTAGAAACTTCATAATGCATAGAACCTTCTAGTGATATATACCTGCAAAAGAAATATTTCAAATTTTTATTAATTAATCTGAAATAAAATATCAATCAAGGAGAAAAACAAAAACAATAATAACATATTAACGTTACTGTGTGTATGTGGACAAACATCAAAATCAAGCATGCTACATGTACACTAACAAATTGCTCCTGTGCTGACATGTGTTTATGATTATATTTTTGTGCTTCAATAATGTAATGCAAAGAGTTTACTTCTGGTGCCAATAATTAGCCAAATAGTGCTTCCAAATCATTGAATTTCTTGCGTCCCACAACTTTTACACACTATATAAACTCCCCAGATCTTTATATATTCAATCACTCAGCCAAAATAACATCGATTTCTCTCGATCTTCAAAAAAAAAGAAGCTATTTTCTCATGCTGCAATCAATTTTTCACAGAGTTACAGGAAAGATGGATCAGTATAGAATCTCGAACGAGAAATACCGTCTTGTTGACCGACATATGTTCGTCAAGAGATCGTTGCAGCTCATACTCCCTGTGTCTCTCGCTTCCGTCATCATCTCTTACACCTGTAGTACTAGGTTTTCTCTTTTTTCCTCGTACCATTTCGTCAGAACCTTGGTTTTTCCGTTCTTCGCTCACGTGTTTGAGAGGAAGTACATGTTCCTCGTCTGTAATGGCATCCTCGCGTTCTTGATGAAGACGTTGAACTTAAATAACAACGACAGCAACTCGTCTTCTAGCTACTCGCTTTCGGATTTCGATGATCGTGTCGATCTCAGTAAGGATCCATCTTCGACGATGTCCCTCGTTAGTTCGTTAGAGAACTTCGAGGATGCAGTTGAAGATTATGATCAGCATGAAGAAGAAGAAGCAGCAGAAGATGATGATCATCATGAAGAAGAAGAAGATGGAGAAGAAGCGGTTGAAGATGAAGATCATGAAGAAGCAGAAGCAAGTGGTTTTTCTGGAGATTTTGTCATTCAAACTGATGAAGGTTTTGATATGGACGATGAAGAAGAGGAATATATAGGCGGTGGAGGATTAATGGGGGGTACAGATGATGATCAGCAAGATGAGATGGAGGTGATGAATGTTATGAACACAGAAGATTTAAACAGGAAGTTCGAGGAGTTCATTAGGAAGATGAAGGAAGAACTCAGGATCCAAGAGCAACAGCAGCTGGTCCTCGCTGTCTAAAATCATTTTTGATAAGAAAACCTTTTTGTAAAATTAAAAAATAAATGATTGTTGTAAGCTTATTTTCTTTAGTAATTGCTATACATATGAGGAATTTCCAAGAGTGTATTTCACCTAAAACTAAATATTGTCCATTTTATGAAAGTTTCATATTACTTATGATAACAATAAACGATCCGTATGAATAGTGACAGATCTATATATATAAGACTAGTGCGAATTCATCCACCAACATGTGAATATTATTTTTTTAATGTAGCGTCTTCCCACTTTTTACCGCCTAGCTAACCTAACATTAATTTTTAAATATGGTACTGTATTATGATAACAATTAAATTACTACTAACTAATCATATGGATATATATTGAGATATTGAGAGACGTTTGCAACGGGATAATTAATTAATTAATATAATAATAATGAAGAAATTCAAGGTGGGCAAATAGGTAGACGACATATATATATGATACCCATGAATATATACATTAGTAGGTGTGATGTAGAAACGAAGACATAATAAGATTAAGATAGTAGATACGTGTTTGGTATCACAATTATACGATTCCGTAATCTAATTACTAGATCGGTCTTTATAATTGGTGATATCGACATTTCATCTACTTATTATTATTAATGGATAATATTTCTCGTTCTTCAAATTCTCGTACGTTTTTTGTTTGATTATCAGATGAAATAAAATTATGATAACGAGTTATTTATAAATAAACACTAAAGACTATATATTATTATTAATGATAGATTAAAAATTAAAAAGGATTAATTAAAAACATACAAATTTATTCTATTTTATTTTGTGTGAATGATTTCTCCATTATTTGGATGGGGCGGTGGGTAATAGAGTGTCGGAAAAGATCATATGTGAAATTAAGATCTCAGAAACAGAGAGAGAAATCCAGACATTTCTTACTTTTCCTTTGCCCTTAGCATCCCATTATTGCTTTACAAAAGTTGGGTAATAAAATGACACCAGAATTATCACGTTATTTACATGCAAATTCAGTCGAACGTATCGCAGTGATAGCCTTGTCCAATTCAATTTATTTTATTTTGTGCTGTGCTAATCAGTGTTGTGTTGTATTAATGAGTATTATGTTGTGCTGATCAGTGATGTGTTGTGCTGATCTTGTGCTGGATAGTGCTGAAAGTGTTGAATAGTGTTTATTTGAGCTTAATAAAAAACATAATATTTATTACTCATCAAGAAATAATGTTTCCATAATAAAACATAAAACATAATATTTTAATAAAACATAAAAATTGTGTTCATTAGAGTTTAAATGTGCTGAGCTAAACCCTAAACGATTCTGTGCTGATGAGTGTTGTTCTCTGTTGATCAGTGTTGTGCTGTGCTGACCCGGGCCTTAATTGATCTTCGATGGATTGGATCTAATTGATCTTCATAATTATGGAAACAATTTCACAGAATAATCATACCATATTTTACACAAACTAAAAAGGAAATAGGATCTTGATTGAAAATCAGGGAAAAGTTTCCATAAACCTATGAAACCCTAATAATTGACTGACCACACATACTACATATATACCTAGGTAATTCCATACCTTCATCCCATACCCACCGCCGTTTATAGAAACTTTACGATGACGAAGGGTAAGGAACCGGCTAATAATAGCAACTCGACGGACAACAAGGGGAAAACCGTTCTCAACTTCCCGGAAAGGCCGAAGAAGAAGGCCACCTCCGGGAGACGGAAGATCAAGATCGAGAGAATCGCCAATGTCAACAACCGTCAAGTCGCCTTCTCGAAGCGCCGTACCGGACTCTTCAAGAAGGCGGCGGAGATCTGCATCCTCACCGGAGCAAAGGTTGGCCTCATCGTCCAGTCGACCGGAGGAAACCGAGTCTACACCTTTGGTTTCCCCGATATCGATACCCTGATTGCCGGGTATCAGCAAGGGTATCAGAATCCGGCGATACAGATGAATGAGGCGGAGTGGCATCAGCAGCAGATGCATAATGAGGAGTACAACAAGCTCTGTTTGGAGCTTGAGAAGGAGAAGAAGAAGCTGGCGGCGTTCGAGAACGGAGAAAACTCCGGCGAGTACTCGGATATTCCGTGGTATGAGAAGTCGGTGGAGGGAATGAGCCCTGAGGAATTGGAGGAGTTTTTGATACCATTGGAGGAGCTGCAGAGGAACGTTGAGAACGTTCTTAGAGATCAGAAACAACCGATGTGGGATAACGGCACTATCAACGGTGACGATCGCTTTGATCGACCGTTGCAGGCGATAACGAACGTCAGTGATCATCATGATCACTTCAGCAGCCGTTCATTGTCGCCGGCAAACGGTCATGATCACTTCAGCCGTTCGTTGTCGCCGGCAGACGGTCATGATCAATTCTATCAACCTCTCCAAACGATGGACAATTACAACTACTTCAGCCAGCCCATGGAAAACATGCATGGTGTTGATTCGAGTCAACCATTGACGATCATGTATGATGTTTACTCGAGTCAACCCATGTCGTCGGAGGCGGTTGCTGCTGCTAATCCCGGTGTTGATCACGTTGGTAGCGTCAATGATATTACGTTTGAGCTATTTCCTGATGGTAATTATCATTATAATAATGGCCAGTTCGGAAATCAAGGATATGAATAGGTTGAGATCTTATATTGACATGTAGTTTTTTCAGATTCTGGTTAGGGTTTTTACTTGTTAGCTTTATTATTTTCTTTCATCTTTAGTTGTTCACAATTTGACATAATTTAGATGTTATTTTACGTTTAATAATGAAGGATATAGTAGGGTTGTTCTTGAACTCTTTTTCAGTTTAATTAAGTATATTAAACTAATTGTATAAGTTAATAAGAAGCGAACCTCACAAGTTAAAGCTAAAAAGAGTTTACAATTAAAGGGCGAAACGAACTACGAACATTTTAATTTTTAATCATCAAATAGTATATAACCATTTAAAACGATGAAGTTCATAATTTGATTCATTTTCTCTCCGGTTCTTATATTATCAGAATTTCTTTTATTTCAATTAATTTTGATTAAGTTCAATTCAATAGGGATAATTTAGTGATTGGCAGTGCCTCCATTAATCTAAATAGGAGTATAGGGTTGAATCAGCCCTAAACTATCGTTGGAACAGAATGATTTAGGAAAATAATATATTTTGGGAATATATTTTTTAGATTTTCTTGCTTGTGAAGGGAGGTATTATACTTATTACATATATGGAAAGGTATTTTTATTTTCTAACATGCATTTACATAATTAAATTATATATAGGATTAAATTTTATATTTGGAATAAGTTAATTGAAATACAATTAGTATAGACGGTGTTATATTACTTTAATTTGGATCACATGCATTTACAAGATTTAAATCTTTTGTTCTCCCCTAAACCCTAAACTTGAATTTTTTAATAGACAGTGTTTAATTAATTCGATTAAAAATCGAAATGAATATTCATACTTATCTAACTCATTCAAATCCCACCAAACCTCATCAAGAAACCGGGAAAAGTGAAAACGTGCATTAATTATTCATAATACTGGATTTATTCATCGTCGACTTCATCTTTTATCTCCTTCCGGCTGGTTTCAGGTCTCCAGCTTTACAAAGTCGCCCATCTCCAAGCCGTTTTCCGCCGGCGAATCTGCTCCAGCCGCCGGCGATGAATCCGCCGCCGTGCATTTCCGTTTCTTCCTTGTACTCCACATGAAGGACTCAACACATCAAAATGATATTGATGAAAAACAAAATAATAAAAACAAGATTTAAAATCTGCAAATCCCAGTTCCATAACATTATTACACGATAAACATAAGACGCAATTCTTGTTGTTCAGTAAGAGACACGAATAACAGGGATAACACCAGGTTCGACGATCTCGAACGTGACTTCATCTCCTTCTTTCAATCCCATGAAAATCTCTGCACATTTTCCAGATCCACCAAACATGATCCTGAAACGGGTTCCTTCAAGCTTCACCTTAGCTCGCCTTCCTTCCTTGTCGGTAAGAACAATCCAACCTTTCTTAGTCAAGCCATTTCTCCGACCGAACTTGACCGGAATAACCAAGCACTTGTACTTAACGTTGTAAGCTCTCATCATGACCGTGCAACTCGCCGGATTCTCGTCTCCTTCTTCTTCCTCCTTCACTTTCTTCTTCTTGCTGCATCCGGTTTCGCTGTCGAAGACCGAAGCCATGAACAGCATTTTCTCCACCCGCTGCAGACGGACAATGTCTCCGACCTCGACGCCGTTTTCCGACGCGAATCTGCTCCAGCCGGCGGCGATGACTCCGTCGTTGGTGATAGTCACCGGCCACTCTCTGCCGCCTTTCCTCAGCCGTGCCTCGCCGGAGGTTCGTTGAAGATACTTCTGGAAGAAAAACGGGGGGATTTGGAACTCCGATTCAAAGCCGGGAAGGATATGTTTGGAGAAGCTTTGAAGGATTTGAGGTTTCATTTTTCTGCAGAGCTCAGAAACCAAAGGAAAGGGTTGTTGGAAGTTTAATTGTTGTTGTTGATGTATATAAGTTGCTTTTGAATGAGATCAGTAAATGCAGTTTCCCAAACTGGAAAACATTAACGTTGAAAACAGAGGAAGGTGGGAAAACATTTAACACCAAAGAGGAAATAGATAGAACTAAATGGACCGGATCAAAATAGTCCGACAGAAACCTTTTCTTTTTACACTTTTAGGGACAGCAAAGCCCAAATGGAAAAAGTAACAAAAAAAAGTTAAATGTATTACTATGTTACTATGTTTTCCTCAATTTAACGAACTAATTAATCAAAAATAGATTAACGAACTAATTAATCAAAAATAGATTAAAATAATAAATACCCTAACAACTGAAGAACTGAAAAGTGATGAAAAATGATGAAAAGGTGGGAGAATAGACTATTGGTATGTTTAATTCACTTGACATTTAATTGAAAATTGTTAAATAGAATTGAAAGGTGGTAAAAAAAATGATGAAAGGGTTAAGTCGAGATGAACATGATTGTGTAGAGAATTGAACTGAAAATTTGAGATGAATGGGAAAAAATAGACTATATGTGTGACTAAGTGGACTGATTAGGGTTTGGTAAATTGCATGCAAAAGAGGAGATTATATTTTTTTCAATTTAACGCGAACTAATTAACTGCATTGTTTAATTTAACCAAAAATAGATTTTTAAAAACCCTAAAAACAAGCTCGATCGGATCCAACTCAATGTGTTCGATCTGATTCGGTATATCATCAGGTATGCCCAATTCGCAATCGTTCTTGATTCTTTTGAATTCATGTGTTTACATTTTACCCAGTTATCATAGTGTTTCATTCAGACACAACTAATAATACAGGAAACATGGACAACAATGGTCCTGAAAGTCCGTTGCTGCCTAGGTCAGTGGAATCTCTGAAGAGAAGGCGGCAGAGCATCAAGATTTTCCCTTCTCAGGACCAAGAGGATGATGCTGTCCACGGAACATTCCCAACGTTGGAATCCCTTGCAGATCAGAAGAAGCTCAACATCAAGAAACCACTCATTTGTTTGACTGCTTACATCACCGCCGGAGTTATCTGCTTCACTCTCGTCGGAGATCAGATCACCGGCACCAAAACCAACGAGATCCTCGACGCTGTCTACTTCTGCGTTGTCACGATGACCACTGTCGGATATGGAGACCTCGTACCAAACAGCAAGCTTGCCAAGCTTCTAGCCTGCTGCCTAGTTTTTGCAGGCATGGTTTCAAACTCATCTTAATTTCAGTTCAGTTCAATATAGTTCAGTTTGAAACTGAATTGAATTCTTGTTCTTGCAGGCATGGCTCTGGTCGGCCTTGTTCTTAGCAATGCAGCAGATTATATTTTGGAAAAACAGGAAATTCTTCTGGTTAAGGCCACACATATGAGGCAGAGATATTCAGATGCTGAGATCCTTAAAGAAGTCGAGGTTTACAAGACTGAGTACAAATTTGTTGTTGCTCTCACTCTCCTCTTCTTGCTTGTAATAGCTGGAACTTTGTTCTTACATAAAGTTGAGGATATGAGCCTTTTCGACGCATTTTATTGCGTTTGTGCAACGATTACTACTCTTGGATATGGGGATGAGAGCTTCTCGACCAAGACGGGGCGTTTGTTTGCTTCATTCTGGATACTGATCAGCACACTTTGCTTAGCTCAGGTGTTTTATTACATGGCTGAGGCTTACACTGAAAGGCGGCGGAGGTCTATGATCAACTGGATTCTGTCCAAAAAACTGACTGTCTCAGACCTGGAAGCTGCTGATCTTGATCATGATTCCTCAGTGAGGTAATTTTTAAGGTTTTCATGAAAGTCAATAGTTGTTTTGATCCTGTGCATTGGTCTGAATTGTTGATTGTGTTTCAGCGCGGCCGAGTTCATTGTGTACAAACTTAAGGAGATGGGGAAGATAAGCGAGGAAGATATCGGTATGGTGATGGAACAGTTCAAGAATCTGGACATTGATCAATCAGGCACTCTCACAAAATCTGATATCCTGCCTGGATCATATTCATCTGACATGTCAAGATGAACATCAGTTGTTACCAAAACCTTGTCTTAATTAGTACTTTATTCTCTTGTCATGTGAACTTTTATGTTCTAACTGAATTGAGATTGCAAATACTAATTGAGCACAATATGACAGGAAATTCACAGATTATTAAATTTATACTTAGAATATAGCATACATTAATGAAACAAACATATGTTGTTATCATATCAGTAATAATGTTCATGGCTGGAGGTGACATAGTCGAGGAGGCGCTCGCCATCTCTGTCGTTGTAAAGCTCGGTGGCTGATTGGCTGAAGATGAGAATCATCCCGAGCAAAAGCGCGGTGGAGACGAAAAGTGGCCAGAAGAAGGAGATGATAGCTGTGAATTCTGGTGCCAAGGTTGCAAAAGCTGCAATGATGATTGATGAAATGATGAGCACAGAAATCTCATATTTGAGCTGGACAAATTTTGCTGATATCTCCATGACCATTTCTTCTTGTGTTTTGGAATATGAAATCCAGGTTTTAAAATCATACTGATATGATATGATATCAAGTTTTCTGGAAATTTAAGAAACAAGAAAGGCAATGTGGTTTGTCTTCAGTTTTGTTGATTCTTTGCTGATGAATTTGAATCATGAATATACCTTTCTTCCTGATTAAACCATCTTTTATTATCATAGTTTGCTCCATACAATTACAGTTATCTTTGTCAAAATTTCAGAAGCTCCTCCGAAATTTGAAAATACAATTTCCAAATCGGGAATTTTTTTTATTTTTTGAAATAATATTTATTTTTATTTATTAATAATATTTACATAAGAATGTGTATGCATACCAAGAAAGTTTAAACCACTACTAAGAGCACAAAACAACTATGTGACACCGATTTAAGTAATGCACCGCTGAAAATATACGCTCACTTAGTGTATATTTTCACACACTAAAAATGGTGTGAGGATAGAATAAAATGAATACCATATTAAATAAATGTTAACTTAGTAATACTTATATTTTAATACCGACTGAAAATAAAACTATCAACATAATTAAATATGTGTTATACCAAGTTTAGTAACGCATGTATACTACTTTCAAAACACGTTGTATCTACATTCACCGCCCACTGAATGGTGTGTGAGGATAAGAGTAAATGAAATATAATGTAGATATAGAAAAAGTAGTAATAAAAATCAAATATTAAAATACTAATTTTTAATCAATATATTAAGAATGTAATATAAAAGTATTACAATAAAGCATTATTCTTTTTAAATTATTTCTTACTGAATTAAATTGAACTAAAATTAAATTAATGTAATAAGATATACAACTAGCAAAAATTTAATTTACCTAAATTTTATTATATTATATTCTAATATATTGAACTGGACTAAATTGAATTACATATTGTTATACCATGTTAGGTAAGTAATTTATTAAACATTAATAGAAAAGATAATAGTGTATGATAAATGAGTTTTTTTTTATTGAATGTGATAATAAATGTTGTTTGTTGGATTTGGAATTAGCTTAAATGAAAGTGGGTGAAAAATGGTGTGAAGATAATAGAAAATGAAATATATATTCAGTAAATCGTAACATAAGTAATACTTATATTTTAACACACCGATTGCTTGTTCACACGTTAAGATTGTCATCAGTAGTTACACAACGAGACAATTAAGATAGTGGCAATAGGAAAACGACGATTGAATATGCGTATGTACAGTAGAAAATGTGAACAAGACAGCGATTAAATGCACTTATGAACAGAAGAGAAATGTGAACACGTCATGCGAAACACAAAACAGTCAAATCATATTAAGTTAAGTAACGTAAATATACTACTGTCAAAACACGTTGCATCTATATCCACCGTCCACTGAATGATGTGAAGATAAGATGACACGTTACATCTACATTCACCTGAGTGGTGTGAAAATAAGATGAGATGAAACGTATGTAACGTGCATCTAGAAGAATTAATATTCTCGTGAGATTATTTCGTGCTGAACCGATCAAGATAAGATGGATTGTGGGTTGGATTTTGGAGTTATATGAAATTAATCAAGTGGGTAATTAATTAAGAGGTGGGATGGGCTAAAACGGAAATGGAGGGTGGTGTGCATGGCTGCCACGTGTAGGTATGGCCAGCGGCGATACGCCCAAACCCTGCATGGCAAAGAAAACAGTCAACACTCACATAAAACCACACCACAACAGTCACCAACTAGCTGCTTTTTCCTCATTTCCCGACCCATCCACCCACCTCTCACAGTATAAATAGACTGCCCAATATCTCTCATTCTTCATCATCAACTCTCTCTTTCATCAATTATATCTGTCGAGCAATGAACTCCGGTGGAGGACGTAGGCTTCCTGAACTTGGGATCGGTCTTGGGCCGATGAGGAGCAACGGGTACTCGTCGCCGTCGCCTTCGTCGGTTCATGCTCAGGCTCCGCCACCACCGCCACCGGCTGCTGAGTGCGTCGTCCGCGAGCAGGATCGCTTTATGCCGATCGCTAACGTGATCCGAATCATGAGGAAGATCTTGCCCGCTCACGCCAAGATATCGGACGACGGCAAGGAGACGATTCAGGAATGTGTATCTGAGTTCATTAGCTTCATAACTGGGGAGGCGAATGAGCGTTGCCAGAGGGAGCAGAGGAAGACTATCACGGCCGAGGACATCCTGTGGGCCATGAGCAAACTGGGCTTCGACGACTACATCGAGCCCCTGACTCTGTACCTGCACCGCCACAGGCAGGTTGAAGGTGTGGAGCATAGCAGGGGATCTGGAGTTAGGGCGGCGGCTTCTTCCGCTTCTGCTATTGGCGCTGGAGATCATCAGCATTACCAGGGCCCGCCGGCGTTTCCGCTGTCCCCGCCCACCGGCTTTGCCGCTCGTCCGCCGCTTGCGCGCGGCCGCTACCAGCCACAGGCGGGGTTCTTCATCCCGACTCCGGCGACTCCTGGGAATGGGCACAACTCCTCCACCACCTCCACCTCGGCGAGCAGCAGCAACAACAATCAGTAATTGGATGGGATCCCCCTTTTCATGAATAAAAAAGTTGCCATATGTGGTCTGTAATGTTTCTGTTTTGAAGTACTGTGTTTTGATTCGGTTGTCTGTAAGTTCTTTAAGATTTGATGATGTTTTGATTTGGGATGTTTATTAATGTTTGAACTTGTGTGATCATCCTTTCTTCAGTTATTAAGTGTTAAAAGATTTATATATAAGTGTCATGCTTTTCGTTTATATATCATATATGATAGATGCACGTTTTTCATTACCAGAATGTGGATAGAGTTATGGAATGGTTTTTCAACAGTAATTAGGCGAGTGTGTGTGTGTGTGAGAGAGAAGATGGAGAGAAGATGAAAAAAGAAGGGTATCGGAGACCGTGCTTGATTATACAGCTGGGTTTTGATGAATGGTATTGGTAAGGGGGATGTATTAATGGCGGAGCAGAAAAAGTGAATGCAGCGTAGACCGTAGACTTGACCAGTACCAGTGTTAATGGTTAATCGTAATTAATTAAAAGATGCTGCCTTTGACATGGATGATGGATGATGAAAGATGGCATTTAAACAGCAAGAACACCATCTTCAAGACTTCAACTTGCCTAGATACGATGGCTAATTAATCTCCTACCAAAATACTGATGACTGTGTTTATCTGTAAGTTTTGATGTGTTCTCCAAACACATGAAATTCTTGTGAGTTTTGAATCAAATGAAAGTCTGCTTCAGAATGATAGCTGCCAATTAAGGTTGGAAAAAAGTAAGAAATATGAGAGATGAACTGATGAAACACAGAAATCTCTGGAAACATTTGGCAGATGAGATATCTCCATGCCTATTTTTTCTTGTGTTTTGGAATTTGGACAGCCAGATTTTATGATCATACAAGCTACTTTTATTAATACTAGATGTTACTGAATACTGATATATGAAGGTTTTTGGAAATTTGCCTTGAGTTTGTTGATGAATCATTCTGAAGCAGCTGTTTGTCCTTGTTTCTTCCCGACTAAACCTTTATCAAAATTTTAACCAGATTCTTAGTCAAGCAGTTACTAATATAGTAACATTATAGGTCATCGAAAAACAACCGTGCAACACAAACTATTCCAAATTAATTAACTCCAAAATTTAGTGACCTAAAACGGTTACTTCCAGGCATAGTCGTCACCATATTCACTCTGAATAGGCATTGCATTCCAATGTGAAGGCCATTCTTGGCATAAAATAACTTGAAAAGTTACAATTTATTTATCCTAAGGTTTTTCATTTCATTTATGATCATGATTTTTCATTTCTTTTTGCTTGTGTCAACGTTCTAAGATAATGTTGATTATTACATGACAGAATAAAATCAGAGATACTTAAACAAATGTAATGATGAATTTGAATACTTAATTACGTGATTATTCTGATTTCATTCCAGGTGTGATTGTATTTCAAGCGTGTACTCCAGGTGAAAGTTGCCCATGTTTGAAAGGTATTAGGTGAAGATAGAGTGGTATTTGCTAAGAATCTGATACTTACCTACTCCAAATCCAAATCCAAAAATCTTTCTGAATTTCAATCCATTTTGATGGACTCACTTGTCAGAAAATAAGAAATCAAACTTTCTTGGGATAAGATTGAGAAATTGTTGAAAATGTTGCTCTCTAGCTACCATATATAACAAGCTGATTGTTGCTCAAGTTTCTTGCACATCTAACTTGGCTTCACACAACACACTTCTTCTCTTTCCATTCAATTTTTTCATATCGTCCCGTCTGAAGTTGCTCACTTTCCTTTTATGGTAATATTTTTTTCATTTTTCTTCTTAAATTTAACCTCCACTTCACCATCGTTAATCAAATTTCTATTTTCTATGTGCAGATTCGACTGGAATGGAGGGAGTAGTGATTATTAATCAAGTACATAATGTATTTACATGTCACAAACAATATACTTAGAAGCAAAGAAGATTACTTGGTTGTATTCTTTGTTTGTATATACAAAATTTGTACTTTCAAGCCACTTCATCCTAGTTTGTACCCAGCTAGCTACATAGCTAATTGCCACTCCTTTTCCAGGTTTCTTATGAATTATATGGCCATCCCACTAAGCCCGGGCCAGTTTTTTACGCTTAAGCAATTTGATGAAGAAAAACTATAGCCAACAACAATTTTCATGTCACTGACATGCATATTATTCACCCCTTAAATTCCTAATTACTTCTTATCCTTTGCTTAACCTTACCATTAAGATTTCTTGACATCAACCATAGCTAAATAAGATTCAAAGAAAATTGTTACCCTTATTTTTTTCTTGATCGATTTTAGGAACTGGATCAAATTAATATTTTAACCGACAATATTTTTCTCTTTTCACTAATTTTTTATTTGAAGGGGTATCATGTCAGGAAATCAACTCTATATAAAATGAAGATATAAAAATCTTGTATTTTGACATAAGCAAAAATAAATAAATTAAGGAGCAAGGGAAGGGGGTGAGAATTAAGTGGTCAATCACCAATAATGACAGTAAATTATCGTCATGATTCATGACTAATGACATATTTAGTAGCAACGGTTACTATCAAAAGGGAGGGAAATGTGGCTAACTGCAAGCCGGCTTTCGGCCGGCTATTACTCATTCATCATAAATCCTGGATTGATTTTTTGTTTGGACTATGAAACTATATATGGAGTATGCTTCAAAACACAGCAAGTATTATATATACACAATACAAGTATTCCTCTCTTTGCAGTCAATTCTTTCTCTCCATTTGGATTGGATTGCGCCAAGTTTTCCTACTCCACTTCACCGCCTATAAATAAACCACAAAAATATAAACATAAACAGCCAAGAACATCCTTAAACCCCTTTCTGCAATCAAGAAAATGTCAAGCTTGGAAATGGAAGCCCTTTCTGGTGTTCCTCATCCCGACCCCCTCGTTTTCGAGCTCAACCGACTGCATAACAACCTCAAAGGTTTGCCTTTTCCGTCCGATACGTTCACGCAGAAACTTCATCCTGTAATATTAATGTAACCTTAATTTGCAGAAAAGGAACGAGAGCTCGGGGCAGCTCACAGTGAGATTAAAGCATTGAAAGCAACAGAAGTATTGAAAGACAAGGCCGTGGAAGAGGTAAAAAACAGATGATCATATTTTATATATATATATATATATATATTCTGTATTGATACTGAGCATGAAAATATATTGTTCTATCCTTTTGGCAGCTGGAAAGTGAGATGAAAAGGCTGGGAGACAAGCTTGGAGCAACTGAAAACCTTCTTGACCAAAAGGTGTGTGAATTTGTTATATGGCTTTCATATGTTTATGTCCAAACATCTATTTTCATACTAATAAGGTGACTTTCAGAACCTTAACATCATGAAACTCACCGAGGAGAAAAGAGAAGCCAACTATGCGCAGTATGCCGCTGAAGCCACGCTTCGAAGAGTGTATGCAGATCAAAAGGATGACAGTTATGTTCCTGTCGAGTCCATCATTGCGCCTCTTGAAGCTGACATTAAGATGTATAAAAACGAGGTATATATCAACGCTCAAATTTCCTTTCCGTTAAGCAATCTGACCCAAGTTTTTAACTTTATGGGCGTTTTCTGCAGATTGCATCCCTGCAAGAGGACAAAAGGGCTGTGGAAAGACTTAACAAGTCAAAAGAAGCGGCTTTGCTTGAGGCAGAAAGGATTTTAAAGAGTGCTCTGGAAAGGGCATTAGTTGTCGAAGAGGTCCAGAATTATAACTACGAGCTCAAGAGACAGATAGAGATGTGCCAGGAAGAAAACAAAATACTAGAGAAGACTTATCGGCACAAAGTTATGGAAGTTGAAAAACTTACCAGTACCATTAAGGAGCTCGAAGATGCAATCCTTGCTGGTGGAGAAGCGGCCAACAAAATCCGCGACTATCGAAGACAGATTTCTGAACTTCTGGTATGTTCCACCTGTGATTATATGCATGTTTTTATATGTATATGCACTCATTTATGTGATCATGTAGGAAGAGAAAAGAACACTGGAAAGGGAGCTAGCAAGATTTAAGGTTACAGCTAATCGAGTAGCCAACGTGGTGGCGAATGAATGGAAAGATGAGAATGATAAAGTCATGCCTGTCAAACAATGGCTGGAGGAAAGAAGATTATTACAGGTACACACAAGTTATTTGACAATATTAACGTTTGACATGCATTTCATTTATACTAGAGATATGTGATGCAGGCTGAGATGCAACGGTTGAGGGAAAAACTGAGAATAGTAGAGAAAACAGCCAAGGCAGAAGCACAGTTGAAAGTAAGAGTCTGTTACCTAATATGATCAAATTTATAATCATTTTCAGCAATCGACTTAATAAGAAATTATGGTCCAGGATAAACTAAAACTGAGGTTGAAGACACTGGAGTCTGGCTTAAAGAACGGTTCAAATCCTAGTGCCATTCCAAACACATGTAATGGAACCTCAAAACCTGAAAAACCTAGCAACTTCTTAGGAGTCCTGTCAAGTAATGGTGGACAAAAGAAGAGATCTATATCACAACCAAGGGGTTCTGCAATAAAAAGTACTCAGATGCACACGGACGATTTTGCAGAAAAGGTGAAGCAAAATGGCAACATAAAGAGGTTCAACTCAAGCATAGGCTTCTGGGGAAACCGGAAGAAAATTGATAGCAGTTGTGAAAAGGAGAACCAAGATAGTGCTGATGTTGTTAATGGTGATGGTCGTGCAATCAAGGAACCAGAGCAAAGTGAAAATGAGGCAGCAAAAGTTACAGCCAGTACTGATACAGAACAAGATGTGGTTTCAGGATTCCTATATGACCGCCTGCAGAAAGAAGTTTTAACTTTGAGGAAGACTTGTGAAGACAAAGACGGTGATTTAAATTCCAGAGATGAGGACATTAAAGTAAGTGTAAATACCTGTTATGTCTTCTTTTTCTGTTTCCATTCATGCTCTCCTCAAATTCCTCAATTTCTTCATGTGCAGATGCTCACGAGAAAGGTTGAGGCACTGACTAAGGCTTTTGAGATAGAATGCAAGAAAGCAAAGAGAGAAGCAACAATAAAAGCAAAAGATCAAGTTTTAACCAAGGTGGAAGAGAAGATGAGAAACACTGTCTCGTCTAAGAGGTGTGTATTTACTTAGATCTGCTACAGCTCATAAAGTTTTCAATTTTATCTGATAAGGAACTGCTAATGTTAAACAGGGTCGTTAGAACACTTCAAGGAGATTCTTATGCCAAATGACATGGAAGGGACTGTACACCCCATGCCTTGTGAGCTGCATAGATGTATATATAAACAATGAAATTCTAAGTTTTCCGTTTTATTTACATGTCCAAGTGTTTTAGAATGAGGCCAGAAGCTGGGTACTTTTACTAAGCGTGTATGAAAATACATCAGCCCCTATCAAAGCTGATCTTTCGACTGTAATAGCGTACTTCAAATTTAGAGTTTTTTTTTCTCTTTAAATGCATACATGATCCATCAGAAATTGAAAATGAGCAATTTAAATTCCTTGATACCCGACAATAAACTTGCAGTGTAATCAAAATGCAAACTTCATTGAAAATTTATACGATCATCACAGGGAAATCTCCATCTTATGAACCAAAACTTCCTACAAAGATCTAGTTTAACAACGAAGGAAAATAAATACCTTTAAGCGTTTTATACCATCATGTAAGATCTTAAATCACCTATTGGCAAATCCAGCTATGAAGAAAGAGTACAACTTTTAAGTAGCAACTGCCTCACCAGAAACTCTTGATTTCAACCATGTTGTCGCTGCATCTTTAGTCGTCAAAAACCATCCAGCCTTGTCAGGTGCCTCGTGAAATGGAGCATTGATTTCCTTCAGATGAGATTCAAACGCAGACGCCAAACCTTTCTCTGAGTATTTATGCTTCCCGTGGCCAGTGTTGATACCCAGCAATGAAGAAAGCTCTTCCCCGTCTTCAAGAACTTTGGACAAGTCATTTATCCATACATGCAGTGCAGTGAGAGCTGCTCCAAGAGAGAGACTCTTCAAGTTTAAAGACCACTGAGTTGGAGTTCTCGACTGAATGCCAGTATAAATTTCAAGGTTGAGCCCCAAGTCGAGCAGTTCACAAGCTCTGTCCAACCGATTAATCTTGACACAGACATCAATCAAGCAATTGCAATACACTTTTTTAACACCGGGATCAACCTCGTTAAAGAGTTCACCAGCTTCCTTCCGAAGGATTCCACTTTCAATGTCCTCCTCACTGAGCATAAGCACCACCACCTTACCAAGTTTGGTATTAGCCTTCTCCATGCAAGTGGTCAACTTACCAAGCTCCTCAACGGGTACTTGAGTCATCACATTCAGAAGGCAACAACAGAATCGCTCATCAAGGACAATGCCTAACTCCAGCATTCGATCAAAAGTCCTCAAAACATCATCAATACGGTTGGCCTTACCATAACACTGGATGATTGAAGTCAACACATAGATATTAGCCTCAAACCCTGCTTCCATCATCTCATTTAATGTAGCTTCTGCTTCTAAGACTTTGCCGCTGCAGGAGAATATCGTAATCATTGAAGAATAGGTCCAGCTATCAGGGCTGCATCCAGATGCTTTCATGTCTTCAAAGATTTCAACAGCTTCGTCTATGAATCCCACATCTGCCGACATGGACAGAAGAGTGTTATACAGGACAACATTGATATCGAAGCCCTTTTGCCTCATCTCCTTGTACACACTAAAAGCATCATCGCCATATCTAGCCCTAGCATAACCCCGAAGCAGCGCAGCATATGTACCCCAGTTTGGCTCAAACCCATTGGTAATCAATTCTTTGAATATATTCTTTGCCTGCCACGGCCTCTTGGCCCTCCCCATAGCATCCAACAAAGAATTATAAACAGACATATTAGGCCTAACGCCAAGAGCCTTCATTTCTTCATAAACATTCAAACACCCATCGTAATTCCCAGCTGTCCCATAAATCCTCATCAGTGTCGAAAACGTACCAGCATCCACTCGCCATTTCTCCGCCCTGGCACGATCATACAGCTTCAAAGCCATGTCCACATTTCCCACCTTACCATAAGAATCAATCATGACTGCATACGTAACCTTATCCGGCTGAACACCAAAAGACGGCATCTTTTCAAACCACCCGATCGCCTTCTCAGGCATGGAGCTCACCCTAGCACAGCTAATTATAGTAGAAAACGTAACATTATCCGGCTGCACGCCTCTCGCAATCATTTCCTCAAACAGCCTCTCAGCCTTATCAAACTCCTTGCTCTTCCTAAACACCTTAAGAGTGATATTATACAGGATAACCTCTCTACCAAACTTAACCCTTTCCTGAAAATACTTGAGAACAATGGGAGCAATTTCTGAACTAGTCATATTATTCAGCACGAGGGCAGCATCCTGCTCCACAATATTCTCCCCAAGACCGCTCAAAATGCGATAAACATCAGATTCTACAGGACTACATTGGTCCAGCTCCCGGGAAATTTTGACATAAGAAGCATACCTGTAGTCGTAAGACTTCTTCCTGAGCGACGGAGCTGTGGTGCTGTTAGGGTTTACCCAGACATAGCTTTTCGGTGAAACCTGGGATTCTTGCAGTGAAACCTGGGGCACGTAAAGATTGGTTTTTTTGAAGTGTGTTTTGGGAGAGAAGCTGAGGAACTGGGTTTGTGGAGGCGGCCTTGCTAGGGAGTTGCAGAAGAGGTGCGTGTCGTGAGAGAGGTGAGTTGGGGAAGAAGAGATGTTGTAGTAATACGCCATTGGAGTAAAACAGTGCTCAGCTTAAGCGGCTGGCATCTGCATAGGGTGAAGTTCAGGTGAGGGAGAGTGGTTTTGCAAAATGGAGTCGTTCTGCAAAATGATAGGAAGGAAACCTTATCGATTCGCAGATGTTTCAGAAGACTTCGAATTTACATCAGCTGGTCCTTGCTAGGAACTCTTAATCGTGGATAGACCCTTGAGGTTTGTCTTTTGTATCAATTCTATCCCTCATAATTTGTATCATTTAAATTTTGAGTCTTTTGTAATTAAGAAAACTTGTGCAAAGCTGGTCTTGTTGTGCAAAGTGGCTAAGTTAATTTGTTGTGAAATTATGTTTGTGTAACAATGCAGTATGTTTTTGGCTCATGCCTCAATTTTTTAATTTGAAAGATGATGGAAATTAATGTCTACTTTTTGATATGTAGTGAATGATTACATGCTCACTACAATGAAGGATTAAACATATTGTGTTAGAAAAAGTTATTAATCACTTAATAATGGTTACGGTCCATTTTGACCGAAAAAGAACACAATGTATAAACGTGTAAAAAGTTCAGAGCAAAAGGAATCACAATATATAGCAAGTTGATAACAATGCACTAATACTCTCTCCATTCAACTTTTGTTGGCAAAATTCCATTTCTAATATAGTTATTATATTTTGATACTTGATAAAGTGTAGATTAATTATAACCATTCACTCTGCTAATCCTTTTTTCGATACACTGACAATTTATTTCTCCTTAAACGTATAACTCAAAGTGAAGAGTCGTATAAATATATGCGAAAGAGTATGTTATACATTTTAACAATAAAACAACGATGACGGAAATAATGATCAAATTGACCGGATTGAAGAGCAACCAGCAAGTCAAAACATTTACACTATCTGAAATAATCAAAAACTTATTTGGACAATCAGTAGGATTTGGTACTTTTTGAAATTTAATCATGGAAAATTAGGTCATGTGTCACATGATGGAAGTTAAAACATCAAAACACAATCATAAATGATTGAAAGATGAAAAACTTTAGATGGCCTGTCTCATATGGATTGATTTTCAATACAACGAGTCCAAGGAGGTAATTTTAGCACATTATTAGACCTAAGGAGGTAGAAATAAAAATACAGAATGTTTAGAACTTTTAATTTGTTTAGCATATGATATTATGAGATTGATTCACATGATGGAGCAGGTGCTAGAGTTTTCTTCGGTGAAGTACTCCTCGCAGCAGCGGCTCGCGTAGCATGGCTTGTTGTAGTTTGGATACCCGTACTCCCCGTAACCATACGTCCCGCCGCCGGTGTAGCTGCTGTTATCGTAGCACGGCGGCGGTGGGGCGGGCCTTCCATAGCCGGCGCAGCACGGGCATTGACCGTAGCCACCGTAGCATTGGGTCCCAAAGTACCCGACTGGAACCGGGTACGCACCACCCGGACCCGGTCCCGGCATCGGACCTGTAGGCGGTGGCAGCACTGGAACAAATGTTGGCTCCTTCGGCTTGGCCGGAGCCGGTGCTGGAGCAGGGGCGGGTGCCGGAGCAGGAGCGGGTGCTTTGGGTGGGTCGGCTGCGGGTTTGGGCGGGTCCTTGGGCTTTTCAGCGGGCTTGGGAGGGTCCTTCGGCTTTTCAGCGGGCTTGGGAGGGTCCTTTGGCTTCTCGGCTGGTTTGGGAGGCGGTGGAGCATCCTTCGGCTTCTCCGGCGGTGGTTTGGGCTTGTCGGCGGACTTCTCCGGCGGCGGGGCGGGCTTGGGCTTGGGTGGTTCGAGAATGTCGATGGAGTGAACGGTCTTGCCACCCTTGCAGCATAGCTTGTCACGGATCTTCTCGGGGCTGCAGCACACCACCGTGATCGTCACCAGGTTCTTCTTCTCGTCGAACACCTGATCTCTGATTTCTGCGGTCCAAAAATCAACCGACATAAATCAAAATCAAAATAAAAAAGAATTCTCATCCACCAACCAAACAGAAGAAGAAGAAAACAGAGAGAACTGACGGGGGAACTTGCAGAGGAGCTTTTTGATCTTCTTGTAGCAGCAGGGGCACTGGAGATCAGCCTTGATCACCATATACGTCACCTGTGTCCATCATCATCATCAATTCATCATCATCGGCAAGAACACAAAAACAGCGTAAATAATCTCAGAAATGAGAATTGTGAGCGGAATTGGTACCTTGTTGTCGCCGCCCATTGTGAGGTGGAGATTGTGTGAGGAGGTCTGAGAGGGAGTTATTATAGAAGAAGAAGAAGATGGGATACAGAGGAATTGAAAGAGAAGGTTCAGGGATAATAATAATTGGGAGGGAGAGAGGGGACAAATTAGGAAGGAAGGAAGGAGCACATCATGATCAGTTGGTTAGCACCAGAGATGGGAGAGAAGCCGCCTGAGAGGCTGTGTATGAGTTTGAGTGGGGATGGGGAAATTTTGATGGGATCATCAAACTTGTCTCTTTCCAAATTTTTTCAATCAAATTTAAAGTTTGTTTTCTTGATTAACATGGCCTCTCTATTGCATTTGCCGACTCTCCATCACCTTTCTATTTTCTACTCCACCATTATTATTATCCGGAAATCATACGTACAGGTTCAATTTACTAATACAGGTCTTAAAAAAATGATGTTCTACCTCTAAATTGTACTAGTACAGGTTCAGAATGTGAAATAGTAAAAGATAATATTGTTATTTTCAAATCTACATTAGTAAATTGGACATGCATGTATAACACCTCTTTTTTTTTTCCACTCTGCTACTATTATCAATCGAACTGACCGGTTCATTTCGATTTAGTTCAGTAAAATATGAATTGACATAGAAATGACATGAAATTCAGTTGTGGTTAATGTAACACCTTCTCACGTTGATGGAAGTTTTATCAACCACGATTGAGATTGATTTTGAACATTCATGATCCAACATTAGTAGAGGTTTTAATTCTTGAAAAAATCTATCATTCTTTTGACAGATGTCCATATTGATGGACGCCTGCCCCGACTGAAGACCATTATATGCGATCAACATGGTGTGCGTAGAGACCAAGCCGACACTACACTGTCAATTTACAATTTTTACGATTCAACACTTGCTAGATACTCACTATGTGGGAAAATCATGTAAACCACTATGTGATAAATTGTGCGAAGACAAACATCTTTCAGTTTAAGCGTGCCGTCTAATTTCTTATTACTCGATTGCGGACGATTTCCATGAATGTAAATATATGTTTTTACAAAACATATATAATTTGAGTAAAAATTAGGGTTTTATTTTGGATAGAAATGGCATACCAATTGGTTAAATTTGGATAATATTTAAATTTCTTTATAGTGTAGGGTAAATGAAATTGATATTACTAATTCCTTGAAATTTAGAATGATTGATGTTGTTTTTTATTATTATTTTAATTTAAAGTTTGTGGTTGATTACCATGGGCTAATGTCTATTATTGCCTACTCTTCTTCATCATCATCTAGTTTTCTACTCCACCATTATGATTTTTCACCTTTATGGTTAGACCATATATATATAATGTCATTTGTTTAATAACGCAATTATTGAAAATAACAATACGTGACAAATCAAAACAAAAATCAAGCTCACTAAAAATAACCTTACTATGTAGGGGACCAGCTTTACAATTTTAGTCATTTGCGTGACGTTTATATTAGTGTCTAGTGTTTATCTACTCATTTCTACGGACTTCTATTTAATTAATATCACATATATATTACTTATAATTTTTGTTTTCCATTTTCTCATAACTTTTTCAAAGTGAATGCAACATAGCAACATAGCAACACCATTTAGGGCATGTTTACTTTATCTTATGAATCAATTATTTTAGTTCAGTAAAAATATTAATCAAGTTCATGTAAATCAGATATGCTGGATTAAATTCTTTAGTTTTCACGTCAGCTCAATCAATCCAGTTAAATAAAAAATTGACCCTTAACTGAGTTGATTTTTCATATGTTAATTCACTTTTTTCTTAAATAAGCTACCTCCTCTTCATTAGTTTTTTATTTTGAACAATTTTCTACATTTGCTCTTTTTTACCTCAAAAAAATCCTTTCAATATCATCCATTCATTCATTTAATCCAGCTCAGTTTAGTTTGATAAAAATTAAATCTTTAGTCGAGTTTTATTTTTCATACTAGTTCACTTTTTCCTTAAAAAAGCCATCTCCAATCCCTTGATCTAGTTTTTTTTATTTGGAACAATTTTGGACATTTGCTCTTTTTTCCTCTTAAAAAGATTCTTTCAATATCATCCATTCATTTCATGTATTTTCTAAACCTATACATATCATGTTTTATATATTTTAATTCTTTAATAATTGTATTAAAAACAACTAGATCATCCTTAAGAAAATTTAAGAATTATTTCAAAGGAAAGTAAGTTGAATTAAATCTTGGAACCTTTTGGATTCACTAAACATAAAGTGAGATATATTTTCCACACTTTATTTAAATCTTTTCATTATAATTTAAATCAGTTTGATTCAGTCCGATTCAATTTAATTTGGACTGAACAATATAGGATAGTAGACCCTTGGTGTGAGGTCATGGGACATGCGGTGTGATACATTGAAGGGGCACAGCTGGCTTTGATGCACACAGCTCACCTAAGGTTCCTCTAACTAATCCTAATATTATTATTTATTAATTTTCGAAAATAAAACATAATTGCAATATTTGTACCAGACAGGTAGTAGTACTCCTGAAGCAAACTCTTATTATTTATTTTCCATTTCCAGTGATTCGGATTAATTAAAAATAAAAGATTTCCAATTCTCAACTTTCCCATTATTTCTTTCACATGCACTGCTCCGTGCTCTCCACTCCACCCAACGTAATTCCATATTAATTGTTTGTTTTGTCATTTGATTATCCAATTAACTAATATAGATGGTAAGTTATATCTGATTACCCAACAATAATGATATTTTATTAGTGAAAAGACCTAACTAATTACTAAAGTTGTTCATATTCAAAAATTGATTATCGAGTACCATGAATTGGTTAAAACGTTGCTTCATAGGGGCACGACGGCCCACATGGTATGGTCCAAGTTTCGTGCATTTTCATGGTTTCGTGATTATGGTGGAAAGTGCATTTAATTTAGCCAATTTTGTCAACTCCCTATCTTAGAAAACGATGTACTTGGAGAAAATTAGGGTGAAATTTTGATGTTAAGATGAGATTGTGTCTCTACGATCCATGTGATATAATGATAATCTCTTGAACAAGGTTCTATCTACTGGTTTCGATTGAATCCTCCCTCACCGGACTATATTGCAGAGTGGATAAGATTTGAAAATATTAAAGATGGTAAAATAAGTGGATGAGATTGAATTTGAGAAAGAAGTGAGTGAAAAGAGTGGAGGAAAATGAGTGAGATTTATTAAATAAGGAAAATGTGCAATTTAAGATGTGACATGCATATAAAGAAAGTGTACAGTTTAGTGCGTGATAGAGAGAGTATCGTATAGATCACGATGTATCTCGTATCAGGCACAAGTAAAAATATGACACGTGTAGAATAAAGATATTTTTAATAAATTTATAATTGCTAATCCTGAATATCTAATCTTTTCAGGTAATAATTGAACACGTGGTTCAATTATAAATTATTTAAAATTGATGTGTCACTGTCTGATGGGTGTCTGCTACTTCCAATATCAGGATAATTATGATATGTTAAACTGATAGTTAAAATATAGAAAGATAGAACAAGTACGAGCATATTCATTGTTTAATTTTATTTGTACTGAACTAAATTTACGTAAAAATCAAATGATAATAGTATAGTTAAATTAACCAAATGAAATCAAAACTAAACTAAAATGAAAATACTCAAATGACCTATGAAGAGCAAGTCCTAAGTGGGAATAGTCAATTCAAGTCTCATATTAAAAATGGAGAGGTCTAATGTTTAATTTAACTATTTTAATGTTTGATGAAATATATTTTAACTAATTTTACCTTACATTAACGGATCTTATTATTTTCGATGCATTGAATTTACCTTATTAATAATCATATAAAACCATAATAAGTTAGCTTTTAACTCGGGGAGGGGTGAAGCCCATAAATCAAACCCTAAACCTAATCACAGAAATTGCACCTAATCGGCGAAAATCATGAATCCAAGGTACCTGAAGATCCTAGGGCTGCAGAGGAATGCAGGGAAAGAGGAGATCAAGGCGGCGTACCGGAGATTAGCAATGCAATACCACCCGGACAAGCACGGCCATTCACCCAAGCCCCAGAGGGACGCCGCCACCGCCAAATTCAAAACCGTCTCAGAAGCCTACCGGCTACCACATTCATGGACGAAAAATCCGAACCTAAAACCGCCGGCGCTGGCCAAAACCGCAGATGGAATGGCGACGAGAACAAGGGCTACGGCCCTATCTACAAAGACTACGTCCATAAGAAACGTGGCGGCCGTGAAGATCACCCCGTTGCCGGGTTATATGTTTTGTTGCATGGGTGACCGGCCGGTACGTCTACTCGTTGGACCATAGCCTTCTCGTCAAGCTTCCGCTAGCCCTTATTTGAGGAGCATTCTTTACAGCGGTCTTGAGTAAACTCACCGGGGTGGGCAAGTTATCCACTTATCTTGTTGGTTTCCAGTACATTTGATGATCATCCCTCTACCTACTAGCAATCCACAAATACTATGAATTTACGTACAAATTTGTGTCTTTTGATCAGTTACAGTTCAACGAAAAATAAGTTTAAACGAGCATGTCTTTCTTTTATATTTTGAATAATTCCCATGATTTATTATTTCTTTATTTTATGTTTTGAATCATTTCCCATGATTTATAAGATACTAATGGGCAACTATTATAACAATGAAATCAAATGAGAAGTGAGCAAACTAGATTATCCAAATTGACCCAATGAATATAAAACAACAGACTGAATCCAAATGGATTAGTAGCAGTATTAGTAGAACTGCTATTGCGAAACATTTCGGTCCACTTCATATATCATAAATTGATGGTGTATTTTATTGTGAAGGATAACATTAAGTATTATTTTATTAACTTGTGCATGTTTTATGAATAAGCAAATAACCTTTTCTCAACAACAAATTAAATAAGAAATTATTAATTTTTATATGATAATCTTTTACCCTATGATCTGAAAAAATGCTGAACTAGGGTTTAATTAGACAAAAAAAAATTAACCCTAGAATCGATCAATGTTGATACTATGTTAGAGGTCAAACTCCGATGCTAAAGTGTGTTGTATTCACAATAATATAGGCAATGCAAGGGTCTAAATGAGAAAATAAGAAATCCTAACTAAACCGTAACTAATACATATTGGAGTCGATCAAAATCAAATACAGTTTTAAAAATTTCAAAGATGCTCGAACTGAAAATAAGATTAGATTTTTTTTACCATCGTAGTTGACTAGACGGATACGGTACAATTTTGGTTTTTTTCCCTCCCATCATCCAAAAAATAATAAATAGAATGAAATGGAGAGAAGTGAGAATGTATGTTTGGAGGTAGTATATATATGATGTGCCTTCAAATGGCTACGTCTCAATAATGCAGGGCATATGGAGCCTACGGGTGCTTCAAAATATATCACAGATTATTCATATTTATCATAAATTCATAATCTAATAATACTATTGCATTTTCGAAAAAGCAAATAAAACGAAAACATAGAATAAAAAAAACAAGATCCTGATAGATCGGGCATACTCAGCCGACCATTGTTTTCTTTTCATTTCCTACGGACTCTCTTCTTTTTCTATTGCTTGGCGATGATGATGAAAATACTACCAATAATCCAAAGCAGTCCAATCATCTTGGTGTTCATGAATCGCGGGAAAGTTGCAGAAAAGCGGGTTTGATTTACGAATCAATTACTGGAGAGCTAAGTGAGAGTACGAGGATTACATGCGACTAATCTATAATGGCCCGAGCATTGATTACGCAGCGTCTCAAAATGCTACCAAAGTATGTGTCGGTAGGATTGTTAGGTAGAGAGATGAATTCCCTGCCATTGCTCTAAATTAGTCTTTGTCTACGATTATGTGTGTTTTGATACTTCTGTATTCGGTAAATCTGGATACTGAGATAACTACATCACATCAGATAAACACGTACGATTCAACAAACTTACTTCTTTCGTCCCAGTCGAACGTGCACACTTTTCTTTTATATTAATGTTACTTCATTTTCAGCCACTCATTTCACCAGCTTTCTTCTTAAATTCAATTTCCGTCATATATCTCACCATCTAAATTTCAACTTCAATTTTCTATTTTTGCAGCTTTCAATAGGACAGAAGGAGTAATTGACAGTTCTGGCTAAACTAAATATATAGTTACTACAATTTTGAAGTAGACTTGTAAACTTCAAAATTACTTTGAATGAGTTTTAACATAAAAGTAAATCATATATTTGGCAATTGATTTTTAAAAGTTAAATGAAGTAGGAATAATTCTCGGGTACGTTTTGAGAATTTGAAATTTTGAACTTTGATCTATGGTTACCGTTCGAAGATAAGGACGTGTTCAATTCATCACCCTGCTATGCATTTACTGATATCTTCCATTTCTATATATTTATTATTTGTTTTATCTCATTTCATTTTTGATGAATTTGTTTTTGTAAACAGTATCTTATAGGGTAAATGACAAAAGGGAGGTGGGATTAATTAAAGTTGTACTTTTAAGGTAGGGAATTGAGGGATGGTACCAAACAGAAACCGAGGCTATAGAGGGTGACTCACATTGACTCATCAATTTTAATAATTCCACCCCTTCACTCTTTTCCTCACATTTTCAAAAATATATCATACTCCCTCCGTTCTAGTGAAAGTTGCAAAGCAAGAAAATAAAAAATTGAAATTTGGAGTGTAAATTATATGGTGGAGATTGAATTTTAAAAGAAAGTGAGCGGAATGAATAGATGAAAATGAAATATGTTACCGTAAAAAGATGTGTGTAATTTGAATTGGAGCATCCAAAAAAGATAAGTAATGCTATATCGAAGAATTAAATGCGGTCTGATAAATATCTATTATAATCCAAATATCATATAAATTATAATTATTATTTTTGTACGTTATTAAAACTCAATCCATTTCAATTAAGATATTTTGATTTGATTTTTCAAAGTCAAACCGTCCCAACTCTGACCATAACTATCTTTGTTTGTATGTGTTGAAAAATCAAATAAAATCAATAATTTGAAGTTATATAATACAACGAATCTAAAATTATGTATAATATTCTAATACTAAACATACATTTTTTATAAATTACTAATCAAAGTAATTTAATTTTACTTTGAATAGTCAATTAAAAAACTTTTGATTCACACTATACAAATATAACATATGATAATTTTTATTATTTCATATTATAGATTAGATTATAAAAATTAAATAATCCACCATACATGGTCACACCCAAAAACATATTATATTGTTTCTTGGAATATCGTAGCCACCCCTCTCAATATCCTCCCAACAACCCAAAAGGCCCTCAGCACTATTTAAGCCTCCTTTTCTTCTGCCCTCACTTCCATTTTCCCCCTGTACTCTACAAAATCTCTGAGTTTGCTTTTGCCTACGTTTTTCAAGCTCAAGATGGGAGAAGTAAGCACATAAATTTTTTATTCTTCCCTACTTTTTGTATCTAATTTGTTTTTCTCGTGATTAATCCGATTGCGAATTAATCAGGAGAAGAAGGAAGTACCGGCCGAGAAGAAGGAAGAAGAAGCGAAGAAAGTCGAAGAGGAGGCGAAGAAGAAGGATGAGGAGATCAAGGAGGTGGAGATCGTGCTCAAGGTTGATATGCATTGTGAGGCCTGTGCCAGAAAAGTTGCTCGTTCTCTCAAAGGCTTTCAAGGTACTATTTTAAACTAAACTAAATTCCTTTTTGCCCGTTATAAGCACGTTTTTCAAAATCCACTTTGTAATTAACTACTGTTTAGTTAGGGTTTAAGGTTTTTTTGAATTAATTAATGAATGAATGGTGTGTGGGTGATTGATTGATTAGGAGTGGAGAGTGTGACAACGGACCACAAAGGGAGCAAGGTGGTTGTAAAAGGGAAAGATGCTGATCCCGGAAAGGTGTGCGACCGGATTCAGAAGAAGACCGGCCGGAAAGTTGAACTCATCTCACCTCTCCCGCCTAAGCCCTCCCCGGAGGAGGAAGCCGCCAAGCCACCACCCCCTCCGCCGGAGGAAAAGAAGGAAGAGGTACATTTTTCGCATCAATTACTTTTCAAACCAGTTCAGTTCATCAACTTATTCTCTAATGTTATAGCATCACTTATCGTAAAACAGTTCAGTGCAGTACAATTTAGTGTCGGGCTGAATTATTTAACAGTGAATCTCATAGTAAGATATAGAGAATCAGATGAAATGAAAGGTGGGGGCTGGTGGTGATTGTATAGGATGGTGAAATGTTTGGGTCTGACAACAAAAGGACGATGTGAGTGAAGAGGCAAACGGGCCTAGATTTCAAATTTAGGGATAGAATTTGCGGGGGCCCATTTGAGGCACGTATTTCCAGGTCTCCAAAAAAGACAGCACCCTAGTGGCGCCCTCTCCCCCTCCATTTCCCACCACACACACTCACGCACTCCTCCCGTACATTCACACACTCACTTTTCTTGGAACAACTAATCCAAATGCACTTAACACTAGTAGTGTTAATGTTAGCACAATCTTCATTTACCTCTCATCAACCTGTGATGTCGGAAGTGAATGACTTTGTATGGAGCGGAGAGAGATGGTTTTGGAATGACGGGATCATGAGAGCGAGAATTAAAATGTTATAGTAAATATCACATGTTTAAGGGTGAATTTTTTACGGGAATTACTATATTGTATATCAAACTCTGTATTTTACTTTAAAAAAGAACCACTAATTTCACTATGTATGTAGTACGTAGTTGATGATGGTTTGTTTGATTGATGCAGGCTCCGCCGACAGCGATAACAGTGGTGTTGAAGGTTCATATGCACTGTGAAGCATGTGCTCAAGCCTTGCAGAGGCGCATTAAGAAGATCAAAGGTAATAAGCTAGTACATTGTACATGTTATGTTATAAATGCACAAAAAAAGTAGGATGAAATTGTAATTTGGCAATGAATGCAGGGGTTGAGTCAGTGACAAGTGACCTAGGGAAGAATGAGGTGGTGGTGAAGGGGATAGTGGAGCCTGAGAAGCTTGCTTCCGACGTGTACAAGCGCACGGGGAAGCAAGCGTCGGTGGTGAAGGGAGAGGAGAAGAAGGAGGAGGAGAAGAAGCCAGCTGCTGCTGAGGAGAAGAAGGAGGAATCAGTTGCAGAGGAGAAGAAGGAGGGGAGTTCAGGCACTAGTGTTGAAGAAGATGTTCATAAGCTGAGTGCTACTGAGCTGATGATGATGAAGAGCGAGCACTGGCCGCAGAGGTACTACATGGACTATGCTCAGCACTATCCTCCTCCTCAGATCTTCAGCGACGAGAATCCGAACGCCTGCATTGTTATGTGACCTCCTCTGTCACTGATCTCCCAGCCTATCCATCCATCATCTGCATTTCATCATTAAGTTTCATGTCATCAAAATAATGCACTGCTAGTTTCTGTTTTTGATTCATATTTCCTGCAAAACCCTTCATTTAATATTGTATATACTGCTTATACTTCAATTCTTGTTGTGTTTCCAGTATCAAATATGGCAATTGCAAGGTTTAAGGTTGGTTTATAGTGTACTCAATTCCTTCATAATGTATCATCTCATTGTGGTAATGTGGAGCGGACACCAGACAGTCAAAAGCAGTCTATGTTTTGACTGTCCGGTGGAAACATAGAATATCTATTCAGACTACGAACTAATATAGAGTGGACACCAGACATTCGAAAAATGACATAAAAACATTTGGGAAGGGCAAGATGGGACATGTTGGAGTGAAAAAGGGTAAATAGGATCATAAAAATGAATCTAGATTTTACCAAAACAACCAAACAATTCATTCAAAGTTGAAGTTTGTGGAATTGATGATGTTGGGGTGAAATATGTGTGATTGCTGGAAATGTTGACCAGAGAATGGGCCTTGATCTAAAGGGGCTTCTGCTAAATGACCCAAAATGGTGAGCACACATCTCAAACCCTATCATTTCCATTTTTGTCCAGGCAAAACCACATTGCATTACACTTGTAGGTTTAGCTTCTGAATTGTGATCCATTCACAGTGCTGCTGATTTGACCACTACTTTTAACCCATGGAGTACTTTTTTTACCACCTTTGACTATTATTATTAAGACAGTAAAAAAATATAACCGTTAAAATACTGTGATTCATACTTTAAAATCTACTGTTTCTTCTAGCTAGAGTAAATCTTGTAATATGAAATTTGTACAATTAATTTATAATTGGATAGTATAAAGGAAGATATTCAAATCCAATTTGAACACAACAAAAGAAGAGTGGGCAATTTAGATTGAGAATCTTTCTGATATTGTAAATGGTGGTCCTTTGTGTTTTAAAATTGGATCATAATTAGCATAGCAGACCTAACTAAGCTAAAGAGAGTGTAGAAGATAATGTGTGAATTGCATAAGAGTCCAATCAAGGCACATAGAAACAGAAGACCAAACTTTGAGCGGTGCCAAGCCAAAGTAATTGGTCAACTCTCTAGTCTCCTCCCCATCCTTCTTTCACACCAACTTTTCAATTAATCGAAATATATCTGGTCACGTTCCGTTCAATTTATCTCAGCAAATTTCAATTTTTATTAGGTATATAGAGTAAACTTTGAACACATAATTCAGATGGATTCAGTTAATTTCAGTCCAAATGAACAATACATCATTCAAAAAATGTATTTTTCCGGAACTATGTATTTTTACGGTGAATATTAATGTGAATTATATAGAAACAAGAAGGAATATGGTGAATTATGAAGTGATCTATCGCTTTTGGTAGATACCCGTGATGTCCATTTCTGGGACCTTTCAAAAGAAAATTATTCAAAATGGAATTGATAAACGAATTTGGAATTACATATCATTGGAATTTTGCTCTCTCTTTGGTCTTTGGTACAACGAATAGAAAGGCTAACGAATTTTGGAGAAACATCATGCTCTAATTTATGTTCCATTTCTATCCTTCCAAGGAATAACATTTATGCATTCGTAATCACCCTTTTTCTTGTTTAAATAATCCGCTCTACCACACTTACGAATTGCCCCACTCTTACCTATTTCATCTTTGAATTTAGTTTAATAACTTATTTCTTCGGTGATTGATAGTCCTTCATTTCAGCATAATTCAATATTAACGAAACCAGTAACAATTTTAGGAATTGATGTTAAGCACACGATAATACAGAACGAAAAGACGTTACAATGACATTTGAGTCGGAAAATACTGTTTGCAGATTTTTTTAGACGGACAATTTTCAAAATGTAAGCATAAATTTCAAGTGTCATGTTTTTGATAAATATATAAATTATTTCGAAAATTGAAGCATGATTGTAAATTGACAACCACTTTGACACATTTCCAAGAACATGAGTCAAATGCTTCACTTTAGAGTCATGAAATCAATGATGGAAAAATAAGAGAAAAGGGAGATCTATAAAAGGAAAAGCGTGATCATGCACACCTAAGCTCCCCTAAGTACGCACGTCCACGTTGCTTGCTTGCTCCAACGTGTGCTTAATTTCCTACGTGTCACTACTCAGAGCCCGTAATCAGGCGTGGGACCCAGAGCGTGCCAGCGTGTAGGGTTCCGGCGACGGGAGGCACGAGCTAATGCGGTGTTGTTTATGAACACCTAAACAAGAAAGTGTGTTTGCATGCTAATCACACATGATCCCTTCTTTCCCCCGCCACCACCACTTCTCAAAATCCTATATTAATCTTGCTTTGATTAATTCAACATTGATTACTCACTCATCCACCCACCCACACTCCTCATTTAAATCACAACATTGTTCCTAGTATGTGTGTACTAGGTATTCATGATTATAGAGAATGATCTTATGATTGTTGATGTTGAAACTTGATTCCTTTGGATTGGAGGTATTCAACTAAACTAGTAGCATCTGATTATTCTCGACCATTTTCGTGTTTCATATGAATCTGGTTGGTCGAGATCAAGTCTCTACAGAGTGTGAAGACGGATGATTAGTCTTCCGTGACGCCAATTATCAATAGTGGCGGAACCATAAATTTATTTTAAGCTATGCTTAAATAACTAAAAAACATTTCGACAAAAATGCAGGTAAACGCAGTTCGGCAGTGTAGACTCGTCCGCGGGTCGGAAAGCCCCAAATTTGACCGAAAAACGGTAACATAACCGAGTTTCGAATTTTAGGATACGAAAACACCTGCCCGGACTTATGAATGATTCTGCCACTGATAATTTATTTTAATATACACCTAACAAATTTTAATGTATGATAACTTGACAAACCTCTCCTTATAAGTGAAAATGAACCAAGTTTATTTATAAATACACACACCTTATCCGAGTACATGAAGATGAAGGTACCTCTACATGGTAGGTACATGAGTCATGGAGATTCTTGATTAATCATTGAGTAATTGTTTATATGTTAGGAATATAAATTTATTTTTGCAGGAAATCCAGAATCTTTGCTTCATCCATTTTGATTATATGGACAAGGGGGACGTGACGAACGCAGCACCCCCCACCAACGCACAATCCACAGCATTCTGTGCCTGCTTTACCTTTCAACCCCGATCTAATATGCATGAGTTATTGTTAATCTTTCATTTAAAATATTGAGAGTTAGGTTAAAAGCATGATTCTTAAGCAAATCTCAAATTATTCAACAATATATGCGACTTCATTTGACGCATAATTAACTGCAAAGAACATCCGAAAAAAGAAAGTGGGTGTAATTAACTACAAAAAATTGAAATAAGTTTTTTATCAACGATAAAGATTGAGAGAAACGTGTAAGAAATTTAAAAATTATAGAATATGAAGTTTCATACCACGACACCGTGTTCAGAATTAGCATTGCTTTAGAAATTACAAGTTAATCAATCATAAATTACTTTATTCAGTGCACACATGCAATTATAAATATGAGGCCGTGTCACGACACACTCCGCACGTTGCTTTGTGAATGACATTTCTTAAGCAAATCTCAAGGTAATAAAGTTTATGAATTGTTTTATTTAGCCAATCTTACAACTATTTATAGATTTTTCTTTGTTTTATCTTATATTAGAAAAATTAAAATTAAAATCCAGCCATTTACATAGAATTTACTTTTCATTTCATTAGGGTAAGTGATGGAATATCTATAATATGAAAGTGTTTTTTTGAAATGAGAATTATGAGAAAGGGTATAAAAGTAAAATGAAAACCGTACATGCAATTCCCTCCATTTGCTTCTGTGCGTATATATAATCCGTCATTTCACGACACAAATAATTATCGCAGACATCTCTTCTATCCTCTGCTCCGCTCTGTCATGGCTCCCTCCAATGGCCCCACCAATACCGCCGAGCACAAGCTCAGCCACGGCGAGCCTCCGCCGCTGAACTCCGGCGAGGACCGGTGCTCCGTCGAGGAAGTGGCCCTGGTGGTGCCGGAAACCGATGACCCCAGCCTCCCAGTGATGACATTCCGGGCATGGTTCCTCGGAGTGACGTCATGCACAATACTCATATTCCTCAACACCTTCTTCATCTTCAGAACCCAGCCTCTCACAATCTCTGCAATTCTCATGCAAATTGGGGTCCTCCCTGTCGGAAAATTCATGGCCTCTGTTCTTCCGACAAGGAGATTCAACGTGCTCGGCGGCCGGTGGAGCTTCAGCCTCAACCCAGGGCCGTTCAATATCAAGGAGCACGTCATCATCACTGTCATGGCTAACTGCGGCGTGTCTTTCGGCGGTGGCGATGCTTACTCCATTGGGGCCATTACTGTGATGAAGGCTTATTACAAGCAGAGCTTGAGCTTCGTCTGCGCTCTACTCATCGTCTTGACAACCCAGGTTTTTACCTCCCCTCCATTCTTTACTCTACCTTAATAATTGAAAAAAATGGCCCACGTTGTTATTCGTGCATATACTCAAGAATTCCAGTCTGTTCCAACATGTACTAGGCGTTTTGAGAATTTTTTAGGAACAGTGATCATTAAATACAACATAAAAATTGAATCTTGAAATTCGGACAAAAAGCTTAATAAATATGAATTTGCAACTGAATGGCAAATAGTTTGCTTTATGAAGAAACTGAATGAATTAGAATCTGTTCCAATAGTCATTGTTAACATATTGTGTGATAATGTGGAAAAGTTGGGATTTTGTTTGTTTTTTTTTCTTTTCTGATCAGTTTCTTGGTTGGATTGCAGATTATGGGTTATGGATGGGCTGGGATGTTGAGGAGGTTTCTGGTTGATCCTGTTGAAATGTGGTGGCCTTCAAACCTTGCCCAGGTCTCCCTGTTTAGGTATGTGTGACTGTGTGTTTAAATTCTTCAAAAATCAAGTTGGATGGTGTTTAAATTCCCCATGTTTGATATTCTATGATCACTGGATAACTGGGATAAGGTATCAGTACCTTATTGGTGGATGTTGAGCACATTTAGTGGACCATGACAATCTGGCTTGTGGAAAAAAGAATGCCCTTTTCCAATCAGTTGATTATTCCTCAGCAACTTGTTGTATGCAGGATCAAAAAAGATGCAATCTTTATTCATCCTAATGCTAATTTACTGTGGTAAATTCTCAACAGGGCACTCCATGAGAAGGAATCAAAGCCAAAATCCAAAAGCCTGACAAGGATGAAGTTCTTCCTGGTGTTCATGGGAATCAGCTTTGCTTACTATGCACTCCCTGGGTATCTCTTTCCCATGCTGACATTCTTCTCTTGGGTATGTTGGGTGTGGCCTCGAAGCATCACCGCGCAGCAGGTTGGTTCGGGCTACCACGGCCTTGGAGTCGGCGCATTTACGCTCGACTGGGCGGGTATTTCTGCTTACCATGGCAGCCCTTTAGTGACACCATGGTTTTCAATCTTGAATGTTGGGGTTGGATTTGTGATGTTCATCTACATTGTGATTCCTCTGTGCTATTGGAAGTATGGAGTGTTTGATGCAAGAAAGTTCCCCATTTTCTCCAACCAGCTGTTTACATCAGCTGGGAAGAAGTATGATACTATGAAGATCCTGACTCCTGATTATGAACTTGATGTAAATGCATACAATAGTTACAGCAAGCTCTACCTTAGTCCGTTGTTCGCGCTTTCCATCGGCTCGGGTTTTGCGCGCTTCACAGCAACGCTCACTCATGTAGCATTGTTCCATGGCAGGTTAGGTGATTTATATTGCTCCATCAGTTATTATTTTCATTCTGAAATGATTCTGAGAGGGATTTTACTGTGTGTTGAAGTGAGATATGGAAGCAAGGTCGATCAGCAGCGACGAATGCAAAGGTGGATATCCACACGAAGCTGATGAAGAGCTACAAGCAGGTTCCACAGTGGTGGTACTTGATCTTGCTGGCAGGCAGCATTGGCCTCTCCCTCATGCTCACCTTCATTTGGAAGAGAGATGTTCAGCTTCCATGGTGGGGGATGCTCTTCGCATTCGGCCTTGCTTGGATCGTTACTCTTCCTATCGGTGTCATTCAGGCAACCACAAATCAGGTAAACTAAATAGACTGCTATACTGATTTGATCATCAAGAAAGAAGAATGAGAATTTGAATCATTTCGTGTGTTTTTCGTTGTCGTTTTTCAGCAACCTGGATATGATATAATAGCGCAGTTCATCATAGGTTATATACTTCCAGGAAAGCCTATTGCAAACTTGATCTTCAAGATCTATGGCCGTATTAGCACGATTCACGCTCTTTCCTTCTTAGCTGACCTTAAACTTGGTCATTACATGAAAATCCCTCCTCGGTGCATGTATACTGCTCAGGTACGATGTATGACAATGATAGCGATTACAAAATGATGAACTTAAACCTGACCTTGGTTTCGGTTGGCTTTTTTTCAGATGGTTGGAACACTGGTATCAGGAGTGGTGAACCTTGCAGTGACATGGTGGATGTTGGGAAACATCGAGAACATCTGCGACGTTGAAACTCTCCATCCAGACAGCCCGTGGACATGTCCTAAATTCAGAGTAACATTTGATGCGTCGGTGATCTGGGGACTGATCGGACCACAGCGTCTGTTTGGACCAGGTGGTTTGTACAGGAACCTAGTATGGCTGTTCTTGGTGGGAGCTCTCCTGCCTGTGCCTGTTTGGGTGCTGAGCAAGATCTTTCCGGAGAAGAAATGGATCCCACTGATCAACATACCAGTTATATCGTACGGGTTTGCTGGAATGCCGCCAGCAACGCCGACCAACATCGCTAGCTGGCTTGTGACGGGAACTATATTCAACTACTTTGTGTTCAAGTACAGAAAAGTGTGGTGGCAGAAGTATAACTATGTTCTGTCAGCAGCATTGGATGCTGGGACTGCGTTTATGGGCGTGTTGCTGTTCTTCGCTCTGCAGAACGAGGGGAAGAACTTGAAGTGGTGGGGAACTGAGCTGGATCATTGCCCTCTGGCCACATGTCCAACTGCACCGGGAATTGTCGTTCCAGGATGCCCTGTTTTTAAGTAGAGGCTGTGTAGCTCACTTGTGTAATGATGGCTATCACAAGTTTTGGTTTTTTTTCACTCTGTTGCTAAATATGCAGATTACTAGTTAA
Organism: Sherardia arvensis; assembly: GCA_948330725.1. Taxonomy (NCBI): domain Eukaryota; kingdom Viridiplantae; phylum Streptophyta; class Magnoliopsida; order Gentianales; family Rubiaceae; genus Sherardia; species Sherardia arvensis. Next base: position 102,505 of record OX415236.1, on the reverse strand, counting down.
TATATAAGTGGAAATATCTACACATTTTATGTACTTATGGTAGTTTCATTGCTTCCTTGCCATCCATTTTGCACAAGAGTAACACTATTGTAATGGTTATAACAAGTTTTGACCTTTCATTATGATGCCTAAATATGCAGATAATTAGTTCACATTTGGTTTAAACACTAGTTTGATTGATTTCTTGCCATTCATATTGCACAAAATGAAAACATTGCTCAAAGACAAGTAAATGTAAGCTGCTCTGCTCTCCCTTGAATCTTTTATCTTTGAAATATGAGTAACATGAAAGGGAAGGACCGGTGCCAAAAGGTACATGCATGTTGAGTTGTTGACTAGCCTATCTCTGTATCGACTTGTAAAGCACTACGGTTACATATTTGGACTTAAAACGGTTAGTGGAACCGAGTGCTACCACAGAAGGGCTGCTGCGGCCCTTGTGCATGTAAAGGTGGTTGAGAATGACGTGCTGCGGCCTTGAGTATGGGGGTGGTATCTCCATCTGTGCAGCTGGTACATTCAGCAGTGTCATCTGCAGATGTGGTGGTACCATTGGAGGATCTTTGGAGTAATCATCAGGTTCGAGTGGCATGTTGTTGTAGCTTGACTCAGGAGATTGGGGAGGTTCAAACCCAGAAATACTCTCCACATCTTCGGGAACATAATCCTGCAACAAAGTTCAAGGGAATAATCCAACTTCGGGTCAGAGGGAATAATACAGATGGAACAAAAAAAGGCAGCTTTACCAAAAGCCAAGTCCAAGAACAATGACTGAACAGTGAACACAGCCAGGAAATGCAGATTCGCTTCGAAGCCATGCCTAAAGGTGTACACTTTCTTGACTAGGTAATAGCTTTAAATCCTAGTAGAACTTTTTCGATCAATGTAATCAAAATATGGGTACTTCAAAACATCGTGTTTGTCTACATCTCTGGATAACTTTTATTCACAGCGTGACCGCAAATTTTGTTTCATTTACAGAATAAGTTCCTTTGAAAATATCTTAAGAATACATTCTGATGTCAAAAGTAAGGGCATCTCACACATCAACTTCCCCGACTGTGAGAATGTAACTCTCATGACCAACCAACAGTGGAAACAAAGTATACCTAAGGCATTCATCATATACTAATTCTAAACTGCATTCTCAGAGATCAAATACATGGAGTCCGCCTTTTAAGCTACGCATTATACACTGATTCTACATTTTCATTGAGCAGGAAATCATGCTCCGTAAGTATCATTATATTGAAAAACAAAGTTTACACTATCAAATTTAATAGGCTACAAACACATTTTATTCAGGAAGTCAAAGTTATTGATGCTTTATCAGCTACGTTATCCTTGTCCAGCCTATACTGTGCTCCTCACTACATTCTAAGTCCTAATTAATAGATAAGATGTCTAACCAGTTCACAACAGCCCTGATGGATAAACCTGACCTAGTTCTAGAATTTACAGCACCCAATAAAATGTTGAAGGCAATTACAAAAACATGGACAAGTCGATAGCAGTGACATCGGTTGAAATTAACACAAACCAGGGCAAAAAAATAGTAGTGTAAAGTAGTTTAAGGAGCACAAAAGAGCGCCTACCTCCAAGTTGAGAATGTTGCAAGCATTGCCAGCTCCATCTTGAATCCAAGGCAAATCAGTGAGATATCTCCAATGTCCATCAACAATGAATCTGTACTGGTACACACCAGATGGAAGCACCTTCATAATGGTGAAATCTTTACCACACTTCACCAAGGATGTTCTGTCACAACACATACACAAAACAACCACAGTTAATCTCCCCTAGATTATATAACAAAGCATTTGAAATGTTCTGTAGATAACAGAGAACCAAATGGCATGCCATATGAACCACTCACTCACCTAGTTCTCCAGTTATCCCATGAGCCTTCCACAGCAACATCTTGAGCGTCGTGACACCATGTAATCATAGTCGGAATTCCTTGCTCACTGTACACATTTTCAGGCCCAGGCATATTCTGCATCCATGATGGACTTGGGATTTGCATCTCATCAGGCCTCTGCAGGGGAACCACTGGCATCTGATAACACCACCACCGAAACATCACACAACAGTACAGCACAGGATAATTGAGATCATAAATTCGCGCAGTAGTTGCAGAATCATAAAAAGAACATGTTTTTTTCCAGATCTGCCCGTGAACACATCAAAATGCAATAGAAACAACAAAAAGCACAGACCTGAGGGCGGAACATGATAGGGGAGTGAGAAGCCCTGGGACTGGGAGGCGGCGACTGGCCCATGAACTCAGCTCCATCTTGTCCCATCCTGCTGCCTGAACCACCACCTTCATCAACCTCAACATCCACTGCACTAGGGCTGCCGCCATCTTCTCTTCCATTAACATTGCCCATGGTGGTACGACAGCAACTCGTAAAAAGATTGAATCTTTAGCAAAACCCAGAAGAAGACGAGAATGAAGGAGGAGAACTCATGATCAATTCATGTGGAATCCCTGTTGTGTGTGTGAGTGTGTGTGAGTGAGTGAATAAATATCATCATCACCGTCAATGATGCTGACTGGGATTTGGATTCACAGACAGAGTGATCAAAGATTGAAATTTGGGGGCTTCTAGGTTTTTGGTTTCCCTGATTATTGTCTAATGTGGTTTTTTTTTTAATTCTTCATTTGTTCAAGTGTTTTTTAACATCATTTGCATCATTTTGTTTTGTAATATCTAGTTTTGTAATTATCTAAAAAAGACCACACAAATAGTATCTGCTTAACAATTTGATGTGGAATCACAGTTGAAAACTTGTTACAAACTAAAAACAAGTTCTTTGCAAAATATGAGAGAATGAGGCATTACCTGATGAATGGTATTTTTTTAAAGGCGGTGAATGGTACTTGTTGATCGTTATATATAATTGTGTTTTCTAATTTTTAATATAATATGTAATCTGATTTGGAAAATCATATTTGAATTAAAAATTATTGATGTGGGGTTTTTGATGCAAAATATTGTTATTAAAACTAATTAAAAATTGATAGCAAATCTTAAAAATAACATTTCAACAATGTCATATTATGTTGATCTCAACTGTTTGTTTGACGAAAATAATAAATTGGAAAGGATCACTTTGTGGAGTTGTTTTTGACTAGTTAATGATTATTAGACATTTGACTTTGTAGGCATGTAAGTAGATGGTGAATATTGGATAGTGGTTAGTCGTTGAACCATTAAAATTCATTTAAATAATCTTATTTTGCCAAAATGATATTTTTAGGTAATTAAAAGTCAATTATCAGACATAATTTTATATTGTTTGATCGGGATGAAATGTTCAGAAAAAACTAGGTAAAAATATATTTACCCTTCAACTATGATTTATTTATGTACAAAATAGAGAGCTTAAAACTGAATTGTGGTTATATCATTTTTCAAAAAAAAAAAAGTAGTGGGGTTCTTGATTGATTATGAATTTGTTGTGTTTATAATTTATAGTTGGGGTCAGAAAATGAAGGAGGGCCCAAAAGTAGGATGAATTATATGGTTCATAGGGTTGATGATGATTACAATAAGTCCCAGATGATACCAAAAGCCCACATAAACTGGCAGTTCTTTCTTACTGCCATCTCTCTTGATTTTTATTTAGTGGTAAAATTATGAGAAAAGTGCTAATATGACGCTCAGTTCTAAATTATGTGCTAATATAATTCTCAGTTCTCAAAAAGTGCAATTATAACCCTGATTATAATTTTAATGAAATTCTATAGCCGAAAAATCTATTAAAATATAAAAAGACGATACAACCCTTATGGATTTAAAGGGCTAAATGATTTTTTTTCGGTTAATCGGATTTAACAAATATGTGATAATTGTTTGCTCCTCTCTCTGCAATTTGGCTGAATCTTTTCTTGGCTCTGAGATGCAAAAATCTAATTTTTTCTGCATTTCCCCGGTTCCCGATTCTTGCTATCAGATAAAAGCCTAATATTGAGGGTACCTTTGTCATTTCAAATGATTAAATAGTCATAAATTACAGTAAATACAAGTTAACCATTGCAAGGTTATAGCCTTTTGAAGTCAAAACCAATTCAAGGTTATAATAGCGCATTCTAAGAACTGAGGGTTATATTTGCACTTAACCAAAAACTCGGGGTTATCTATGCATTTTACCCTAAAATTATTAAAAGTAGGCATAGTTGGAGTAGTGGGGGTAAAAAATAAAAAAGGAAAAAAATTGACATATTTGGCTTCACAAGAAAGTCATGTTTGCAATGACAAGTAATGGAATCATGTATTTGTGGTCCAATCCAATAATACATTTGTAGAGTATGATAACAAAATACAATTGTCAAACCCCATCAATGGTTTAACATTTGGCACATTATTTTCTTTTTCAAGCCACAAAATATTAAACATGCGTAGAAAACAGAATGATTGTAAAAATGAAAATAAATGCATTAATATTATAAGTGAACCGTTGTTTAAATCTATACCGTTGATTGTGTATAAATGACGATTTTGTTTGCTTCTTATACCATGATTATTTGCTAAGGTCACTGGAGGGCGAGACTAAGAGCACCTAATTCTACAATCCAGATGTGCACGAAAAGCGCTTCTTCCCAACCTAATGCTTATACAAGCACCAAATCTAATATGTTTACAACACACTTGGGGAAAGTGCTCTCGATAAAATTTTATTATGATCTCAAATCATCCCGACATTTTGTATCTCATATTTTAGTAATTTTTTACAAAAAGAAACAAATCATTTAATACATGCATGATTTTCTTCTCCTAATTACATTTTGTCAATTAGTTCTAGACATATTACATGACAATTAAAAGTGATTAATGAACCTATTTACCCTCCTCCAAACAAAAAAAAAAGTATGCATGTGGCTTTGAATGAGTTGAAGACAGTTTTGGGCCATAGAAAAAGTAGGAGCCCAATCTAGGGGTATAAATGCGAAATCAATAAGGAGGGCCTTTGTTGCAAATAAGGAAAAGTGCCTATTAAAAAGAAAGACGAGATGTTCTAAAACTGCCTTTCTTTTGTTATTTTTCCCGATGACGTTTTCCGGCCAGTATCGCCGGAGCGTGACAGTGGTTTCGATATTTTGGTAGAATAATGTAGTTTTTATATACAAAGGTGCAGAAAATATGATCCCGATTTACACATCTCCTCTCTCTATATATGTTGTCATGAAGTGGGATGCCATCAAAGTTCAGAAAACACAAAAAGAAAGAAGAAACATAGATATATATTGTGGAACCACTCAGCTCTGTTGTGACTGAAAGCGCCTTCAAGAAAAGCTGGGATGCATCCTCAGATGGAATGGCGATACTGACGATGGATACGTTTTCTGTTCTTGTTCGAGAACGTCCTTCGTGCCTTTTGATGATGTTTTGAGTCTGCTGTGTCTGATGACTTTTTCTTTGATGATGTGACGTTGGCGATGACGAGATTGATGGTGTTGGCGGTGTAAGTGCGGGCGCCGCCCTGGTCGACGGAGTGCAGCTGGATCTCATGGTGTTTTGACCGGGAACCGTCTGTCTGGCATTTGGAGTGCGTGGGGAGGTGGACGACTCTGAGAAGGCAGACGTCTTCCAGGTTCGGAACGGCGTGGAGATGCGACGGCAGATCGATCAAGAAGTCTCCGTCTTCACCGACGCTTCCGGTGGCCGAGATCTTCTCCGTTACATGGTGCTTACTTTTCCGGCTGCGCTCGCAGAAGATTGCCACTGATGCACCTGCATGCAAATGCAAAGATGATGATCAACAACATATTCATTACCGTTGAGCTAGAAAACGAGAACCAAGTCACAACAACCACATATATATTTGTTTCGTGCAAGGAAATTAATAATATAGTTGAGCGGTTTCAAAAGTTGTTTAAACCAACCTTAACATGAGTTGCATGATTTCATCCGTCGCATATGATTAATTAGAGCATATTCAGTTCATTAATTGACTATAATTTTGATTAGGGCATTCAATGAAGTGGCTAGATTACTCATTAAAGAATAATATCTAGCGATTTTTCATTGTACGAGAATGAGAAAAGTTGTAACGGTAGATTATTTATTACGCACAAAATTATTTGATCATTTCACACTTAAAATTTACTTAAAAATAAATAATTAAAAACCAGAGGGAAGAAATGCACGTTTAAATTAGAAGGATCACAAAGAAAAGTTGTGCAACCCAACCATATATAAAAATTTTGGTTACGAACACATAAAAATCCATGTTAATATAATTCATACAGAGCATACACATGCATAAATAGCGTTAATTATGATTATGTTACAAATTTGGATAGAAAATGATTGATTAATATTTTGTAAGATTAAGTGTGTATATACATGAAAAAAGAAGAAGATAAAGGACAGCTTGCATATATGTGAAGATATTGGTGAAAATTTACCTGAAATGGGATGCGGCGGTTGCTCTGCATGGTGGTGGCAGACAAGTTTTCCGGTGATGGAAACCTTTGAGAGCTTCTCCTCCCCATAGCCGGCAGACTCCACCAGATCCTCCCGTCCGGCTGAAAGCTCCATCATCATGTTCATCTCCATCATCTCCTCCTCCCACGACTCTACGTCCATCCCTATCACTCTCTTTATGCTCTCATCACCACTGCACCCCATCATCATGATCATCCACAGCGCCACCACCGCCACAACCGCCGCCGCCGTCATCCTCATCTTCTCCGCCGGCGTCTGATGGATAATATCAGGTTGAAACTAACTTGGAACCAAAGCAAAGATGGGTGGAGTGAATGTTTTGGAACCGGTGAAGACAATGAAAAGCTACCCTCCTTTGATTTGCCTTCCGAAATGAATTACTTGTTTATTTATAGCCAACACTCTTGGCACTTGTTGCATTTGTTGCCCTGCTCCTTTCACTTTCTTTCTTTTGCATATCTCGTCCCCCACTTCCCTCCCAATTATGCATATTAAATTAATATGTTATCAACATATCTAATTGCTTCTACAAGTTACTATTGGGATGTAGTTGTTTTGTTTCAAAATAAATATAAATTAAATACGTACAATATTTATAAATATTCTTTTGAATAATTAAACCAGTTATTTGTATATATGTATAAATTATATATCAAACTTTGTTAGTGTACTTATATTATATTTTTTATATTTTTCACACACATTATGTGTCAAATGAATCCATCTAATAAAGTCCCCATTGAATTTTGATCACCATATTTGCAGCCTGATTTGTGGCAAGCACGAAGATAGTCATTCCTAGATGTAGTTGTCAAAAATAAAAGGGTGCAAGTGTAATAAGAGTGAAATTTCGGTGCCCAGTTGGGAGTATCTAGGAAAATAGGAGGAGTGAGGGTGCAAATAATGGAGAAAGAATGAGTAACGGAGTTGGAAATGGAAGGTTAACCGTAAGGTTGGTGGCCTAATCTTATCAAATATTATTGTTTTATTTTCCAAACGCCCACTCTTTCGCATACATTTCAAGACTGCCTTTAACTGAAATTCCCCAAACCCTCCAAATCCAAGTAAACAAAGCATGTTTTATTTAACATTTTACAGTTATTTCAGTCCCAAAATTCTTGATGTAGCTAGGAAAAAGAGAGCAAAATGACGCACAACCAAAGAGTTAATAATAATTTATAAGTAGTATAGATAATAAAGGATGATATATTAAGGGTGTTGTTACGTACAGTCCGATATTTTACTCTTATAGTCTAAAATATGGTATAAATTTACGAAAATATATCGATTTATTATGTTTATTAAAAAAATTAATAATATTCATACGACAAAATTATTGTTTTTAATGATATTTTACACGTTTGAGTAAAATACTCCATCCAATAAATTGGCATCAGATGATGGTCAGATTTTGATTAGAGTCAAGCCTACCCCAACTAGTATGCAAGTTAAAAAGCCACGCCTTGGCCTCAAACATGGCGTCTGCATCTGTTAGGTCAACCAAGTGACAAACTCAAATCTGATTATGAAACATTTGATCCCTTAATTTGCTAAAAGTTCATATGATTCATTTGGTGGAGTTGGAGTTGTGGCACTTTGAGATATTAGTAGTATCATTTGGTGGAGTTGGAACAACTAAACTTTTTTACTGTTCATATTCTCTTCGTTGGTGTATTTGTTTTCAGTGGAATTCAACCGTCATCCCATCTTCCTCATCAAATCCCTCTGTGTTTTTGTTCTTGCATTTGACCATATGTGCTTTGACTGCATTGACCCTGTGTTTTATGTTTCCCTGCATTTATAGTGCCTCCCAATCATTTGCTAAGCATTGACAAAATAACCAACCAAAACAGATTCATATACAGCAAGTAATGCAAAGTAACAGAAAGAATGAGCCTGCATTCTGCTCTAGAGTGATCATTCAGATGCGTGAATGTTCGTTCAGGCTTTGTTTGTTGAGGTATAGGTATGTTTGTTTCCCAGAAGGAGCAGTCCCTACAGGAACCGGCACGAATCCAGTGTAACGCCCGTCTTTCTTTGCTGCACACGCGTCTGAAATGTACTTCAACAGCTCGTGTTTCTGGATAAACGCCTGACCTGAATACTCTTCAAAATCCATCCACTGCCAAAAAAATGAAATACGTGACCAGTCTTGAACTACTTGATAAGAATACAAACAAGTAACAAAATTCAATCATATCAGCATACCTGTGCTGCCTCTATCTCTGCTTCCTGTGCCTGAATGTCAAACGAAAGGGGTTCCAACATGCAGACGAAGAACAAGTCCGACTTGCCAAAGAATGATTTGTGGCTCTGCCTGAACCAACCATCAATCACACATGGAACATGGAACATGGAACGTAAGCCACCTAGTGACAGTCTCAAAACATAAACAAAACCACAACTACCTATTCATACGAATCATACCTGAATGCCAATACTTCCACAAACTTTGCATCTATCTGAGGCGTAAAACACAATAAGTGTGCATCAGAAGAACTTCACAAATAGCGTGTCCAACAAATTAAAAAATCATGACAATTCACAACTTACTCCAGTCTCTTCTTTCACTTCACGCACTGCTGCATCACATATATCTTCCCCCTTGAACATAACAAAATAGCCACTATCATTACTACAACCAATTTTGTACTGTGAATTACTGCTGCATACCTACCACCAAAAGATTTGCAACAATTTTTTCCTATATAACAACAATACAACATACCTCATCAACAACCCCTGTTGGGAGCTTCCACACGCCTGTTCCACGAAATCTTCCATTCTTTTCCTGAACAACCAGCACCTGAAAAAAAAATCATTTCAAATTCGTCAAGTAAGCTCTTTTAGTAAGCAGTAGCTACAGAAATCTACGATCACAACGATTATAAAGTGGTGCAAATTCTTGGTAAGGCATTTGGCAAGATTCAGCTAAGATGCTTTTAGTGTACCTGATTATTGGGATTCATGAGAAAAGCGGCGATTCCAACTCTGTGAGAGGCATTAGCAGGAAGTGTGTTGTGCGTAACAGGAAGCCAATGCACAAGCATCAAGTAACTTGGTTCAGCATGGTGAAAAATGAAACCTTTCTGCAAAAAAAATAAATCATTTCAAGCAAAAGTAGATTCATATGATTACTCCTCTTCTAGGACTGGACACAGAAGTGAATGATATATAGAGACCTCAACCACAGGTGGAACGAGATGAACAAGCTCGATAGGAACTTTGATCCATATACCCTTCTTCCCCTGCAAATTCAATATGCAATTCATTTATGACATAGATTGATTGGGGAAATTCAACGACAATGATATCCTAGGAAGGAACTGAGGTAATCGTAAAAAGTACCAGTTTTTGCCAGTGGGCAATGGAAGCGTGGAGCAAGGAAGTAAAGAGAGAGGCGGCGAGGGGCTCATTCTTCAGTTCCACTATCACGCCACCGTACTCGTCTTCTATCGCCGCCAGTATCCCATCCCCACCCTCCGGGAACGGCGAGGAGGTCATGATTCAGGTGTATCAGATTTTTTTTATGTGTCGATTGTTAATTTGTCTAACGATTTTGTTTAAATTCAATAATACCCCTTTTACAAAATTAAATCTCGATTCAACCCTGGAACTTTTTTTTTCACCAAAAATTTAATTAGTTGGACATATGATCCATTTTGTTATAGCTAAATTCAAAAATATTATTGTTGAGCTGAATTTTATACAAAAATTTCAGAGAACAAAGGCTTGGTAAAAGGCTAATATGGAGGAGTGAGATATGACATTAACAAATATCAATTTTTATAATTGGACTTTGATGTACCATATTCATGTGCAATACTATATAAATGTTCATTTTGATGATTATATCAGAATTTTTTTGTTAGAATCACTAGTAAAATAAGATTGTACAACTTTGAATATAATCATGCATATTTTTCCTGTTTAAAATGTCGAATATGTACTCATGGAATACCTAATAATTTACTAATAAACTTAATTATTTTGAAACACTGTAAATAAATGTAAAAACAAGTTTAAACTGTGCATTACTTTTAATCACATTTGTAATGTAAATTTTCTTACAACATTTCCAATGGTTGTATTGTTGACTTACTTGACAAATTTTTATAAAACATTTATCTATAGTTTATCATTGTTTTACCCACCATATATACTAGTTTTCACAAGTTACAAGTTTTCACAAGCAGCTAGTTTGAGTCCCAATTGATAAACCCAACATAAATAATTAAATATATTTAGGTTGTGTTTGGTTCGCAAGGTTTCTGAGAGTCTGGATTTCGTTTTGAGTTTTTGAGAGTTTGGGTTTTTGTTTGGGATTTTGAGAGTCTGGTTTTGCAAAATCCTTGTTTGGTTGGGTTGAGTTTGTGAGTATAAAACAAAATCTTGATTGGTTTTTAGGATTTTGCAAGTCTGGATTTTGAAAAACTTGTTGAACCAAACAAGATTTTACAAAACTGAATTTGGATAGTCCAAGTTTTGCAAAAATTTGTCCAACCAAACACACCCTTAATGTGTATTATAAACATGTGGGATCATGCCCCGTCAGTGGATGAAATAAGTGAAACATGCAATTCATGACCCAAAAACAGTTAAAATAGGCCTAATTTTTAAAAATAATTCGTTTATATTTTTATTTTGTAAACCCCAAAATTTTCTAAAAATAGGCTAAAATAAGGGTCCGGTTTGTTTAAAAAAGCTCATCATTTTATTGAATTTTATCCCCTGCGTATTAAATTCTTTTACAATCATCGTTATAGATAATTCAAATTTCACCGAACTTTCTATTAAGATTTTTTTATAATATTCGCTTCAAACCATACCTAGTGTTAACCATTAAATATGCTTGTAGCTTGCTAGTTAAATACGTTGGAATTATATATGTTAGAATGTCATGTAGTTTGAAATGCTCTTAGTTATATATGATTTAACCGTTAACCATTATCGTAAGTACTGATAATAATTTTATTACGGTTTATACAATAAAATATAACTATTAGTCTATTAATCTTGTTTGCATGCAAGTAATGATGACTATTTTACTTTTAACTATTAACCGCAGTAAAATTTATCTATTTTTACCATTTCCCATTCCTCTATGACGTTGCAAGTTACGTGGTTTGCAGATCTATATATAGCTATTAGCTGTACGTGTTATGCGATGGTGCCGCGGCATTGTTCGTCGTTTTCCGACGCTTTGCCTCTCTTTGACGCTCTCGTTATGTAATAAATTTTACCCTTTAAACAGTCCATATTAAAATATAGCTATTACGTAATAATTTCGTTTCTTTCATCATGCATTCTCATTTTCTCTTATCTTGCACCTTTATCTTACCCTCAATCGTAATTTGTAAGGAAAGTATAATTGTATCTGAACTGTCTCTCGTTCTCGTTACGTAATTACTGTTATCATAACAATTTTATCTTTCTTTCCGTCGGTATTAAAATATGAGGGTGATGTATGTATAGGTGGGAAGCAAAGGAGAGTGTACGTGTATCACTGACAGTCTTTCGTTATGTAATTACTGCTTTTAATTTTACTTTTTACCACCAGTAATAAAATATAAATATTACCATACCTTGTAATTATTTTTACATAATTTTCATTCCCTTTCATCCTCCACCCTCTCCACCGTTTTGAGGTGGTATACGTGTATCCCTTAATATAATATCAGATAGTTATTTACTGTTAGACGTGACGTGTTTATATTCTCTTACATGCGTACTATTCTATTTATACACTACAATACTTCACTCCTTTCATCATTCATATCACTTCTAAACCAAATTTTGTGAACTTTTGCAATGGATACCAATGTTAGCATTGGGTTGCCGCCGAAGAAGAGCGACGGGAATCCATCGTCTTCCTCACCTGTGGAACCGGCCGGTGAATGTGATGAACGTGTGGTTCGGGAACAAGACAGGTTCCTGCCCATTGCTAACATCATCCGCACCATGCGCAAGAGCCTCCCTCCGCATGCCAGGACCTCCGACGAAGCCAAGGATACTATGCAAGAATGTGTGTCGGAGTTCATTAGCTTCGTCACTAGCGAAGCTAACGTACGTTGCCAACAGGAGCAGCGGAAGACTATCACCGCCGAGGACATCCTATGGGCGATGAGCAAGCTTGGTTTCGATGACTATATCGAGCCATTAACGCTGTATCTTCAACGCCGCAGGCATTTTGAAAGTCTTGTGCATAAGAAGGAATGTCCCAAGGCGGCGACGTCAGCGGCGCCGGCTGAGGCTTTACCCCTTTCTCCAACATCTTACTCCGCTCGTCCGCCGGCGATGATCAGCTTTGGCCGCCAGGAACCGCCGGCTTCTGCCCTTTCTCCAACACCTGACTCCTATGGTCCGCGGATGATCAGCTTTGACCGCCAGCAGCCGCCGCCGGGATTCTTTATCCCTACTCCGGCAACTCCTGGAACCAGCAACCCATCCTCTTCTGTCCAGAAGCAAGGCGGTGGCAATGCATGAAGGTGGCACCAGAAGCAAGCAGTCATTCTCATCCCTTTTCATGAATAATAAAGTGTGGCCTGTAAAATAAATAAGCCATGTGCTTTGGATGTTTGTGTTTTTTATGATTTGGAGCTGTATGTATCTTTGGACATCATATGATTTCTTCAATTAAATTGTCATTCATGATTATACATGTTTGGTGGAGTGTTTGACTATAAATGGATGGGATATGAATATTCATTCATCAGTACTATTTTTAGAAACTTCAGTATATCATCAAAACATCACCAAGAAACCCAGTCCTTAATAATCCCATACATGTTAAGATGTTCTCTAGATTTGCCTTTCACTCAAATAAGTAAAAAATAATAATCCAAAGGTGAAATGTTATAAAAAAAAACATAAAAAAATCCAAAGATGAAATGAAATTACACCCAACACATGGTAGAAGAAGTCTTTTATGTTTCGATGCAGGGTCTTTTAGGCGCTGTGTCGGTTCTTTCCTCTGCCACATCCTCATCATCACCTTCGTTGCCATGGTTATCACATCTTTTTCGCTGAGGAACCACCTGAAAAAACGATTCTTTCCAATCCTTTGTTTCCAAATACTTGAGCAGTATCTCCAAGACTTGATTTACAGTTAGAACCTGGCAACAAGCACCAGTTAACTCACATTTTCACAAAGGTATGCCAACATCAAAGTTACCACAGAACTTAGCAATCATAAGCACTCTCTCTTAAATTTTTCTACACAAATGTCCCGTGAGATTAAGTTGTAGCTGTTTTATCGAGTGGAAATCAAGCTAGAACCAGATTAATACACAACAGTACTCATTCTTCATGATCTGGCCACCAAAAATAGGTCTTTTCTCTTTTGAGATATACAACAACGATAACTACACGACGTACCACCAAAGTTACCCTCAACATGTATACACACAAAATGCTAATTGGTATATAAACTCACCACAAGAAAAGAAAAACAGAACATGACTAGTGGGTAATTTCCCTCCCGCCGCATCCCCTAATATGATTCTGATTTGCATACTAATTTTTTATTGAAGTCGATTGTGATCAATAAAATACACTGATTTGGTAAGATGAAGGCAGTTTATATGTACCTGGGAACTAGACATTTTAAGGTAGCTTCCAATAGGTAGCTTTGCAGTCTGAATGCCCTGGTCTGTTGCTTTATTCAAAGTTATCCCTTTCCATCGGTTCCGATCCACCAACCCACCAATTATGTAAATTTTCTTAGCATCAAGTTCTTCCAAGACTGTTTCTGAGTCTGCTGTGAGGTATACTAGATTCTCTTTGTCCTCTTGAAAAGCTTCAATATATGATTCATTTTCTTTGTCTATAAGCCACTTGTCATAACCTGGGAGCCTTTGCAACTGGTTTTGCATTTCTCCCTGACAGCCAGTCAACAAGAGATGGGCAGGAGATTTGCATTTTGCATTCAGAGCATAACAATACATCACCTACAGGATACATACACAACGCATTATCAGGATCGATGTTTAAGGTCCAGCTCAAAAGCCAAGCAACAAACTTTAGAATCTACACAGATTATTACTACCACAGAAACACAGTACAAGCAAAAAAAGACAACTTCTTCAGCTGCAACATAAGAAGACTTGGAAAAAAATGATGCTTAAAACCCACGACTCCCTTGCATCATAACGTGTGATGCAAAAGATGGAAACTGCGAGCCAAGAACATTGTTCCATCAACTTGTCTGTCATTTTTACAACACCTTTACGTATCATTGAAAATACAGTAGCTTGTAGCTTCAATGCCTTTCTAGAGATTATTACTGGCACTGCCATGTTGGTCATTCGTGCAGCCACAACTACAAATAATCTAATACTGACAATGCAAACCACGTACAAACCAGGCAACTAGTGACAATGCACATTCACAAACCACATAGTTTTCTTTTCATTCGAAATAACCAAAGTTTGCATCTTTATGAGAGAGAGTAATGTACCTGTTGAACGAGGCTGTGAAGTTGGGTGGAGTTCATGAGATGGGCGAACTCGAGATCAATGACGATTTTCTGGCCATCCAGTTTGGCTTTCTTGAGCCTCTCATGCTTGCTCTCTTTCTCCTCAGACCTCTGCTCCATCCTCTCCTTTCTGAGCTCTCTCCTCGTATCCAGCATCTTCTGCCTCTCTTCTTCGCCCCCCGCCTTCTCCAGCTTCTCCTCCCACTCCCTCTGCTTCCTCTCCTTTTCCTTCTTCTTCTGCTCCTTCTCCTGCGCCTTCTTCTCCGCTTTCTTCACCTCGTACCTCTGCTGCTTCAGTGCTCTCTTCTGTGCATTTTTCGACATGGGTTTCTCCTCCGTCACGCAGGTTTCTAGACTCGCCGGCGATGACTCCATTGGCTGGCGGCGGAGGATGGTGGTAAGCGACGTCGTATTGTTACGCTCTAAACCTATTGACCAGCTCAGTGAAGTTATGCAGATCATGAATTCGATTAAATTCGCTCATGGTCCCTCGACTCTTGGCTTAATAGTTTATTTTCCCCTCTTGTTTTTCACAAGCTTTTAATTCGGGTATCGTTACTTTACCGATAGTCACTCGGTCAAACTCCGTTACTTTTTTTTCTTTTGGTAAATCCGTAAACGTCAAAGATTTTACCCTCTAATATCCTTATTTGTTTTGAAATCCATTTAGTGATTATTTTGTACTCTTTTTATTTCATTATGAAAAGTTTGGAATATATAATTAGTTCTTGAAATTTCTAATGTAACCATATGATTTTATTATATTTATTTGTAGAGTTTTAGTTTATCCATGTTCAGCTTTAGATTAAAATATGTTGATAAAATTTTACTAATGAGTTTTGACTATTTTGAAAGTTTGATTTTATAGAAGACTATGATATCTTTTTATTTACATTGTAAATATAATTAAAAACTATTTAAATTATCGTTATGATAACGAAAAGTATAATATGATAATGTTTCTTTCAGTAAGATTCCTTTAACAATGGTAGGTTTGCAATCAAGTAGAGTTTACGTTAGATACGTTCATATCATTATGACAACTAAACGTTCTTGAATATGTATAAATATTTTTCTATAGTTGAAACAACAATAATTCAAAATTATTAAAATGATCGCTGTGACAATTAAAGAGTAGTTATAATAAAATTTGTATTATCAATAATTATTTATTTTAATTGAGTCGATTTTTCTTCAATTAAATCGTATCAACAAGATCCATCAATAGAGTCATATTTTAGAAAATTTTGCCAATTGTACGACTATCCACAATCGCGTGTATAACTCAAATTTGATATTAATGTTCTTTTAAGATAGTGGTAAAAGCGCTCGAAAATACATAATTAATTTTCTATAGTTGAAATAACGGTAATTTAAAATTGTTCATGTTACAGTGTTTTGAAATGTCAGTTTTTAATAGAAAATACAGAGCAAGTCTATGCTTAAAAACTTAAAATAATAAGTGGTACAGAAACATCATTTTTTAATCAAATATAAAATATCATTCGCAACACTCTTAACAGAAAGCTAATATCTATCAGAAAAAAAGCACTTGTTATGGTGAATCATTTTAACAGCACCGTAAGTAAATCAAAGAGTGATGGAAAGGTAATAAATAAGGTTGACGGAGATGCAGATAAAAGGGGTGACGCTCTCCCGTGCGAATCGAGTGTGTGTTCGAAGTAACCATAAAAACACAAAACGCAGATTAAAAAACCCCAAAACAAAAGCCCTCTTTTAGTTTTTCTCTCTCTATCTTTCTCTCTCACATTCAAGTTCTCTGCTTCGCGTCTGCTGTGGCTACTGGAGAGAGTGAAGGAGAAACCAGAGAGGCAGCAACAATTGGCATGGTGTGGTAGAATTGAGGCCTTCAAGCATGTCGCAGAAGCTCCAACAGCAGCTCAAGGACCTCGGATCCAAGCTCGACAATCCTCCCTCTACCAAGGACTCCCTCATCAAGCTTTTGAAGGTTTTTTTTATCCCTCTTCTTGATTTCCCGCCTTCATTTTTCCTTCAACTCGCGTAATTGGTTTCTCTGTGCTCAAAATTCGAGCTTTATCTGGTTAATTGGCTGAATTGAGGTTAGGTTCGTGTTTTTTTTTGAATCCCTTCTAGCCCTAATTAACCAGGGTTCTTCTTTTCGAACCTGCATGGACAAAGAAGTTAATTGATTTGTCTCTCAGTGATTCGTTAGTCCTGGACATAACAAGACTTTATTTTTAACTGGAGATTTAGTCGCCTACCTTGCTTATTTTATCTTGTTCTGTTTATGCTTGGGATGCGCTGCTTCTTTTCTTCTAAGTAAAGGGATTTGACGTCTGTGATGCTTCCACATGTGTAAATCTCTACATATATTCATAAAAGTTGCGGGCCTTTTATGCACCCCTGTATAATTTCAATCGTTAGAGATGTGAATTTGACGAGTGCTCTAGGGATGTAGTGGTGTGCCTTTTTCTTCTTCTAAAGAGTGTTTTTTTATTTGGCCCCGTGACCCTGATTAAGAATTCTCCCATCACTTATACATGGTTGACTTACTGCATTGTTGAACTGATGACAAATGTTCCTCTTCCTTGCAGCAAGGTGCAACTGTTCTCGCTGAATTAGAGCAGTCCCCACCAAAACTGGTGCTAGACTCTTTGCAACCTTTTTTAAATGGCATCGTTAAGCCAGAATTTCTGAAACATCAGGACAGGGAAGTCAAACTTCTTGTTGCTACATGTATTTGTGAAATCACTCGAATCACTGCTCCAGAGGCTCCTTACACGGATGATGTTCTCAAGGTAATTGCTGAAAACAACTGGTCAAGTAACTTATTGCTGTTGGTATTCTGTAGAATAACTACTAACTATTTTATCTACTATCAGGATATTTTCCAATTGATCGTGAGCACTTTCAGCGGATTGAGCGACACAAATGGCCCTTATTTCGGGAGGAGAGTCATCATTCTGGAAACTCTGGCGAGATACAGATCATGTGTTGTGATGCTAGATCTCGAATGTGATGATCTTATTGATGAAATGTTCACTATCTTTTTCTCTGTTGCCAGGTGCGCATCACTTTGCTGAAGTTTATATTCTTAAACTTTGTGTTTTTGATTTTCCTTTACACGTATGGTGCTAGTCTGTTAATTACAGCATTAGAGCTTGTGTAGAACAAGAAGTAAAGAAGGGGGGAAACAGAAGCTAGAAACTATTTTAGATAACCACTGCTTAATAAACTAAATGTGACTTTACTTTGTTATAAAGTGACGTTCATTGTCCGTTATGATTCTGATGTGAGATAATCCATACATACATACCACTTGACAAATGTTTGAATAATTATTTTATCAATGCAGGGATGAGCATCTTAGTGTTACATCGTCAATGCAAACAATAATGTCTGTTGTCATAGAAGAAAGTGAGGATATTCAGGAGGATCTTCTACTGAATGTTTTATCTAAACTGGGCCGCAAGATGAATGTAATGTTTCAACACCTTTTTTTTCTTACTGAAAATTTAGCAGTGTTTTTGAAATTATATAAGATAAGAGTTATTTTTGTATTCCAGAATGTTACTGGAGCTGCTAGGAGACTTGCAATGAATTTGGTAGAGCAATGTGCTGAAAAGTTGGAGCCTAGCATAAAGCAATTTTTGGTATCATCAATGTCAGGGGATATCAGATCATCTAAGTATGACATTGACTGCTATGAAGTCATATATGATATTTATCGATGCGCTCCTCAAGTCTTATCAGGAGTTGTTCCATATTTGACAGGGGAGCTATTGGTATGTTGTTGATTTTCACTTTCCCCACAGTTATTTTATAAGGATGATTTTCTGCATCCAAATAACTTAGCAATATAATTTTATTTGCTATAATAACTGTTATTAATCTGGTTGGGGTTTGGTATTATGGTCAACATATAGCTAAGGTTGAACCTTTAGTTTCTTTGTTTCAAGACTAGTAGATTACTCTGCCAAATGGGGCCTTCACCCTTTTTGTTCATCATTGGTGCAAGACATTATCTTGACTCTATGAGATAGATATGTTTTATGTTTTCAGTCATGTTTAGAGTTCTAAGCTCTTGTAAAATTTGCAGACTGATCAGTTAGACACCCGTATGAAATCTGTGAAACTAGTCGGGGACCTATTTGCTCTGCCCGGAACTACTATTCCTAAAACCTTTCAGCCAATTTTTGTGGAATTTTTGAAAAGGCTCACTGATAGAGTCGTCGAGGTTCGAATGGCTGTCCTCTATCACATCAAAGCCTGTCTATTTTCAAATCCTCATGGGTCTGAAGCTCCTCAAATTATTGGTAAGGACTATGAAATTTCCTACCCTTGAATTCAGTATACAGTGTTTTGCTTTCTAATAAAAATCATTTTTTAGCTGCTTTATGTGATCGATTGCTGGACTATGATGAGAATGTAAGGAAGGAAGTGGTTGCAGTTGTTTGTGAGGTAGCATGTCATGACTTGACATCTATCCCTCTTGAAACCATCAAGCTTGTATCAGAACGGCTTCGAGATAAATCTGTACGTTTAAGTTCTTTTCATGTTTCCCTATATATATGTGTGTGTAATATGGTATGTCAGACTGATGCTATCTTGGCTCCTATCCAGCTTCTTGTAAAGAAGTTTACAATGGAACATCTTGTTGAAATATACAAGAACAACTGCATCAATGGCCCAGTTGATAATGATGCATTCGATTGGATACCTGGAAAGATATTGAGGTGTTTCTATGACAAAGATTTTAGGTATATTATTTGAATTCTTATTTGCCGAGGATGCAATTTAAAATTCAAGTCTTGTGAAGAAGACTTGCATTCTTTCATGTATTTTACTGACACATGTAACCTGTGATATGTCCTATATTCAGATCAGACGTCGTAGAATCAGTTCTCTGCCTGTCGTTGTTTCCACCTGAATTTTCTGCTCGAGATAAAGTGAAGAAATGGGTAAGAGTATTTGCAGGGTTTGATAAAGTTGAGGTTAAGGCTCTTGAGAAGATACTTGAGCAAAAACAAAGGTACATTATTCATGGTCACAATTTTATATACTTTTTATGTGATCTTTTATAAAAATCCGCCTGACTTATTTTAAATGCAGGTTACAGCAAGAGATGCAGAGATACCTTTCCCTTAGGCAGATAAAGCAGGTTGAATTTTTTTTGTTGACTCCAGTTAGATTGCGATTGACATGTCAGTGATAATCCTGACGAAATATATATTTTATGCAGGATGGTGATGCTAATGAGAATCAGAAGAAAGTTCTGTATTCTTTTCGTATGATGTCTCGCTGTTTTTCTGATCCTGCAAAAGCTGAGGATAATTTTCTGAGTCTTGACCAATTAAAAGATGCTCACATATGGAAGATCTTGGAAATACTACTTGATCCTACTACTTCTGCTTTTGAAGCTTCAAAGTCACGGGTGAGGACGTGTTCACTTTCGTCTCCAAGTTAATATTTTCTTAATCATTCACCACCTTCTAATTTTCAAAAATCTTATGCAGGATGATCTCTTGCGCATACTAGGAGAGAAGCACAGCCTCTATGAGTTTCTGCACACACTCTCCTATAAATGCTCTAATTTGCTGTTTAGCAAGGAGTATGGTAAAGAGATCCTTTGTGAGGTTGACATCCACAAATCCGGTGGAAGTGAGCAGTTAATTGTGTCTTGCATGAGTATACTCGTGGTAAAGTGTTTTCCCTCTTTTAATTCTTTTTTAGTTTCACTGCAAAGTACCCTCCACTGTTTCTATGGCAGAAATAAAAATTTTCACTATGTTACGAAGCCTTGTCTAATATAACACCTATTTTAAAGGCCTTAATAGACATGAACGCCACAAATCCAAATCATCGTAGAGATACCCCTTCTTTTTTGTGAATGACAATAGGCTTATATAGCTATAGATTAACATCATCTCTAGCGCATCCTTTATACTTTGTCTTTTACTATTATAGTTTTGAATATCTGTCATAATGGAATATTTTATCTAATTAACTGTTGCATTTGTTGAGGTTGACACTGTCTTCCAACTTTTTAATTATATGTTAGATCTGAATTTTTAATTAAAAAAAATTCTGCAGATACTGGCACGATTCTGCCCTTTGCTCCTTGGTGGAATTGAAGAAGATTTGATTCATCTACTTGAAGATGATAATGAAATCATCAAAGAAGGGGTATTGCACGTTCTAGCAAGGGCTGGCGGAGCCATTCGAGAGCAATTGGGAGTTTCATCGAGGTTCATATGTCGATGTTACTTTTAGTATGTTTTTGGTGGTTTTCTTCTGCATTGCATTACTTATATTTATTGTGTGTTTACAGATCACTGGATCTTATACTTGAAAGGATATGTGTGGAAGGTAGTCGCAGGCAAGCAAAGTATGCTGTTCATGCACTTGCATCAATAACAAAGGATGATGGGCTCATGTCTCTCTCTGTGCTCTACAAGGTTTGGTACAATGTTTTCAGTCTTGAGGCCTGTGATTTGATGATGTTTTTCTTGCTTCATAAGTATCGAAATTGTGAGAATTAATTATTGTTTCTGTAATTTGCAGAGGCTTGTTGACATGCTTCCGGAAAAGTCAAATTTACCTGCTGTGCTTCAATCATTAGGGTGTATAGCCCAAACTGCTATGGCCGTTTTTGAAACAAGAGAAACAGAGATTGAACAGTTTATAAGGAAAAACATATTAGAGTGCAGCTGTGTATGCTTTCTTAACTACCCGAACATTAAACAGTTATTAGTTTGCGTTATTTTCTTTTGGTAATTCAGTCTGGTTCATTACTTAATTTCAGGCATCAGATGATGGAGCTGGTGATAGTTGGGACTCTAGGAGCGAACTCTGTTCTCTGAAGGTTAGCATACAACCAATTATTTTTTGTCCACTATGTATAAATTTTGTTGATCTTTTCTTTGCTTCCTCTGCTTGTTCTAGATTTCAAGTTGATCGAACTATATCTTCTCTTGGTTTTTTAATGCAGATTTTTGGCATCAAAACACTGGTCAAGAGTTATTTGCCTGTGAAGGATGCTCACCTGAGGCTGGGAATTGATGACCTGATAGGAGTTCTTAAGAATATTCTCTGTTTTGGTGAAATCTCTCTAGAAATCAACTCAAGGTAATGTAGGCAGTTGCTGTATCATTAAATAGCATGTTAATTATAATAATTCAGACTTAGAACTTGTGATTTTTATTGACAGTTCTGTTGATAAGGCGCACTTGAGGCTAGCTGCTGCAAAGGCTATTCTTCGGTTGTCCAAATATTGGGATCAAAAGATTCCTGTTGATGTCTTTTATGCAACCCTTAAAATTTCAGAGGTGAAACATACAACTTATGACAGTGCTTTTTGTGGAATAAGTTTCTTTCTCAGTGCAGTAGAATTTTGTTCCTTAACCTGTCTTGTTTTGATTAATAGGCTAGCTTTCCTGAAGCTAGGAGACTCTTTCTCATCAAATGTCACCAGTACATAAAAGATCGTATCCTTGACCCAAAGTATGCTTGTGCATTCTTGCTTGACCTGGGGTCCCGGCTTCAATTAAGTGAAGAGGTACTATTCCAATTACCATTGTTATGTTTTTTCAATCTTAATCTTACCATTGTTAAAATTACCGAGTCTGAAGCCTGTGTTATGTGTTGCAGGAAAAACAGAATTTAGTTGATATTATTCAAATGTGCCAACAAGGGAAGACACGCCAGTCTCCGGCTTCTGGTGATGCCAAGGCACAGCCTATATATCCAGAGTACATTGTCGCCTACCTGGTTCATGCATTGGCTCATAATTCATCATTTCCCGACCCTAATGAATGCAAGGATGCAAAAGCATATGAATCAATTTACAGGTACACTGATTTCCTTTCTGTTCCCATGTCAGTTGTGCATTCCCAAGGTGAGAGATTATTAATTGGTGACCTATGCAAATGTGAACCTTCAGGGGGGTTAAGGTTCAGTTGTTGGTCAATGTGAATCTTAGTTTATGTCCTTCATGCAAAGATCTGCATGTTTTCACTTACTGGTATATCAACTAATGGGCCTAAATTGTTTTGGGCATTGTATTTCATGCTGTGGATCCATGAAACCATGTTCTTTCTATTTAATAAAAGTTAACCAGGGTTCATAAAATTCCTTGGTAATAATTGAAATCAAAATTCTTTTTAACTTAGTCTGGGCTCATAGTGAATGCGTATCATACATTGCAACCGAACTGCTTAAAGCTGGGATAGAAAAACAGGAAACACTATTACTAGTTGTTGTTTGTGCAATTGTCATGCTGCATGCAACTTTTTTCGCTTTACTTTGAGCTGTATTTCTCTCTAAGCCCATTTTCCTCCCTTTACTAGGCAACTCTACTTTTTCCTTTCGATGCTTGTGCATGATGATGGAGACGGCAAGTCCAACAAGTCCAACACCATGACCAACAAGGATAAAGAAGGCATTTCTTCTTTAGTTTCTATCTTTGAAAGTATTAAATGTTCAGAAGATAACATAGATTCTACAAAGTCCAAGGTTGGATATTGTTTTTTGATATCTATATAGCATCCATGCCTTCTGGTCCAAGCAAGTAGACTCCACTATCAATTTGTCTTGGACAAAGGCAAGGAGCAAACTTATCATGCCTTCAATCTTCATTGTTGATTTTGTGTGTGGCAGAATTTATATGTCGCTTGCAATCTTGGTCTGCTCATTATAAAACGGTTGGCTGAAAACCAAGAGGATCTAAAGGAATTAAGTGTGTCTGTGCCTCTCCCTGCTACTCTATATAAATCGCGCGAGGCCAAAGAAGGAAGCGACCAACTGGTTAGTTATTTCGTAATTGTGCCTTGCCTTATCCGCTTATTACTTATTTCATGCACGAGAGAATTTGACTTCATTGTACCCTAGTTCATAGATTGCCCGTTCAGATGCACCATTGGTTGGTTTACTATGTGGGGCTTGTTTGGGGAGAACAAGTTAATTGGATCTTTTGTCAGAGATAGGGCTATTGATTTCTTCATACTATGATTCACTTTTTAATTATATTTACATTCCATAGTTGGTTTTCGGCTTTTCGCTTGTCCTGGTCCCATACATGGATGACATTTCCATGTTTGGTATCTTTGGCTATTTCTAACTCTACCAGTCACACTGCAATATCAATGTATCCAATCTGAATGCCATCTTCATACTGTTCACATAGGTTGGTGAATCAATGACCTGGTTGACAGACGAGAGTGCACTGGCTTACTTCCAATCCATTAAGTTGGAAGCTAATAATTCTGTAAGATCTTTTGTTTTTGTGGTTTCAACTGGAAGGAGAATGAATTAGTCTAGGGTCGATTTTGAATTTAACTTGGTTTTTGGCTGCAAATGTCATATTAGGTTGCTGTTGGAGTTGCTGATGATGACTTCATGAAAGACAGTGAATCTGAGGGCAGTGAGATGCCTTTAGCAAAAATCATAAAGCGACTTCGAGCTAAAGGATCCAAGGCAAGAAGAGAACTCAAGCAGGAATCTGCCGTATCTGGAGTGAAGAATGACAGTGATCTTGATATTCTGAAAGTGGTGAGGCAAATAAACTCAGATAATTTGGGCAGTTCTAGCAAGTTTGATGCTAGCAATGGACATAAAGCACCCAGTGAAACCAAAGCTGATCGTAAACTTCGCAAAAGAAAAATGGTATTAGATGAGTTGAATGACTCATCTGTACCAAAACGACGGAGATCATCATCTAGCCTCAGTAATAAGACGCGTTCAAAGCTTGCTTCAAAGCGGGTGGAGGTATCTTTTGAGTCATTGGAAAAGAATGATGGGTTTACCTCAGGCTCAGGAGGTCAAGTCACAAATGAAGCAGCTTTTATGAATTCAGCAATGTCATCTATTGAGAAGAAACCAGGCTTCTCATTAAATCACAAACGCAAACGATCCTCTAGAAGCCATGATAAAGGGCATGATCTTGGGTCTCTTGGAAGTGATCGAAGGGTAAAAGCTTATTTATAGTGACTTACATTGGAAATGCTGATTTTGTTGTGCTTATATGAAATTCAATTTTCTGTCAACTGTTTCAGACACCGAAGAAGACTCTGGAAACAGAAAATACACTTGTAACAAGTAACTCCAGTTCACCTGCTTCCAAGAAGCATAAACACAAGAACATTTCTGGCTTAGCAAAGGTTGATATCTCTGGTTTCTATTTGATCATGCTTTGAAATTCACAAAAATTTACTCACTCGTACATTTATTTTGCTCATGCATTTGTCGGTTGAATATTGTTCAGAGTGACTAGTGTAATTGCAACTTGTTGTACTAGGGCAGGCCTACTCAATGCACTGTTAACTAACCAATTGGATGTCATCCTAATGTTGTCATGTAGTATTTGCTTATACATGCTAGAAGATATCCAGTTGTTGCATTATTGCACTAGGTAGCCTGCCAGGCTCAGATTTGGTTTCACTTTTTGCAAAGCGTGATTTTACTAATGGCTGTTGATATACACTTGATCTCATATTATTCTAAAGATCAGCATTCTTCTTCCTCAGTGCACCCAGATTCTATTTTCGTGTCACTTCTTTAAATGCTAAAATTTACGCTCTTTAATTTAGACCTCTTCTTAGTTTTGATTTGTTTTCTTCCTCAGTGTACTTCAATTGGAAGCCAGACTCCAACAACTGACTTGATTGGTTGCAGAATAAAGGTTTGGTGGCCAATGGATAAAGCGTGAGTACTTTTTTGTTAATGCAGCTAAGAAGGATATGAGTTTGATGCATGCATTGTTGCTAATTATAGAAATAGTCCTGTTAATTGTAGTTTTCTGTGTGTTATGCTCGTCTTCTTTTGGTTCTAATGTGAACCATCACATTTTGTGCAAATCAACGTCCAGTTCCTTTTTCCCAAGTTTGATGCATGTTTATAGACGGTGTAGCAGCTTTACTTCATTCATTCAAAAGTTTGTGTAGGCCTGTGTAGTTCTTGATGAAATCATCGCTGTCCTATTTTTATATTTCATTTGATTTGCTTCATGTGTATTGCCACTATATTGTTTGTTTTCTGCCACTCAATGTCTGACCGATCTCCCTCCCCTTATTGATGAAATAGTGTACTTGGATTTTGATTATCTGCTTAACCAACTTGCCAGGTTTTATGAAGGAGTTGTCAAGTCTTATGATATAGAGAAAAATAAGCATGTGGTAAGCAGCTCAATTGTCCTTGATCTTCACTATTGCAAAATTAATTTACCCATCTGCCATTGCGTGTATGATATTTTGCTGATCTTTTGGTGTAGGTGCTGTACGATGATGAGCAGGTTGAGGTTCTTCGATTAGATAAAGAACGCTGGGAGCTGGTTGACAAAGACAGCAAGCCGGTAGACTTTGTTGTCATGGTTTTTAGTTTTTTTCCCCTTGGGACAGATTGACTAATTCTAACATTTTTCTGAATTTTTGACAGCAATCAAAATTGTCAAAGAGTTCGCGGGCGAAAGGAAAGTGAGTTATTCCTTCTGTTGGCCTAATTAAAAGATATATTTATGGACATGTTTGGGTGCTGTTCTCTGATTTTGAAATTCATGCATGTACCTAATTTTCCGTCTCATATCATTCTATTCCTGGGATGCTAATTTTCCGTCTCATATTATTCTTTAACTTGGTGTTTGTATGGGAACAATGGGTGATTTTGTTGGCATATATATACTCATTCCATGGACTTTTGCAGAGCAAAAATAAATAAGAAGAGGAAGTCAACTACTGGCGGTTCTGAACAAAATAAGAGAAATATGGATACGTGAGTTAGACACTGTGTTACAGTTACAGTCACTAGAGAAATAAGCCTCTGCATTTAATAATAATCTTTTGTTATTCATGAACAGCTCTCCATCATCTCAAGCAAGAGCTAAAATAACCCCAAGAAAAAATGTTAAGCATGGCAGGAAGGGTGAAAGTGGAGCTAGCCCCAGTACACCTGATTTTGAACCGGAAGAGTTCGAAGACAATGATTCGGGTACAGACGTCTTCCATTTTGGTCTTTACTTTTCTGTCGTGTAGAAAAAAAAAAGTTCTACTACTTGAAAAAATGGCTCCCGATTGTGCTGTGATAGCAATTGATCATTTCTATAGCTTTGGTATGGAGTATTCTGGTTAAGCTAGGCATGCCTGGACAACATGATATGTTCATATTTGACATTAGCAGTGGTGCTCGTCATAGTGATTGTGTCTATAAGTTGTTATTCCCCGGTTATGTCATATTTTTTTGTGGTGTTTCATTTAGGTGATGAAAAGGTTGTTTTGGACGGGGTTGATAAAATGAAGAATGATAGCTCAGTTTCTAAAGCAAAAGACGATGAAGATGATGAGAACACTTCTTCTGATTCAGACAAGGCCCAGGGAGAAGCATCTTACTCTAAAGGTAAAGCGGCTAAGAATGTGGTTGAAACGGGCGGGTCTTTTAAAGAAGAGATGTCATCATCAGACGAAGAAACCGATACAGCTGTGAGGGAGGAGGAATCTGGAGAGGAGGTTGACAAAACTCAGAAATCAGATTCTGAAGCAGACAGTGAGGATGCTGGTCCCAAAACTCCAGGAAGCTTTGCCGATCTTGAATTCTCAGATGACGAACCTCTGGTAAGCAACATTCCATTTAAAACAGAAGTATGATTTTCACATAGCAGTTGGTTAATTTCCGTCTCTCGTGCAGTCTGCGTGGAAGCATCGGGTTGGGAAATCAGGTGGTAGAAAGTGAGTTAGAGCAGTGGAATGTAGCAGATTCAGATTGGCGTAAAATTGGAGATAGTTAGATATTCTTGTGACTCACACTACCACCAAATGTTGGAATCTGAAGTGTAGCTCCTGAACGAAGAAAGATAGTATAGTGGAATTCGTAGCACGCCAGATAGGAGTATACGAGAGAGCGGGTGCATAAGTTTGTCAATGCAGTTCTGGATAGAGATATGGGATATTGTACAGCTTCATTTCGACCAAGTATCATGTAGTAACTTCTTACTGGGATTTGTTTATCTTTTGTTGGTTTAGTGTATTCGTTTTGTAACTGGCTCTCCCATTGGATGTTAACATTAGTTTGTGAATGGGGAGCTTAGGGTAATAATACATACATTCAGTGTTCAAATGATTTGTAGCATTAAATACTATGCTCTCTCTCCATAATTTGAGTGATACTTTTGTTTGTTAATTTCAAAAACATTTTTTTACTTGATTGTTATATTTTTTTATAGCTTAACAAACATTTGTTGGAGACATGAACTCTCCAAGAAACTACATGCTGTTGAATAACCCTCGAAACTATGACCTTCAGAACATCGGACTAGTCATTGAACTAGTACAAAATGGCATTATGTAAATTTAAAAACAAGACCAAGATATTGAATTTAGACTAAATTGATATATATGGTCCCAACATATGTCAAAATAGCAACTTTTAACCCCAACATATACAATTTATAGCCCCAACATCTAAATTGATCAATTTATAGCCCCAAACCAATATTCAACTATTTATAAGGACATTTTTGTCATTTCTAATTTTTTTTTTCAAAATTATATGTAAAAAAACTTTTAAAACATAAATAATGTTAGAAAAATACCAAAAAAATCTGGAATTAATTTCCGAAATTGCATGTTTTTTAATTCATTTTTTTGTTGAAAAAAGATAATTGGAAAAATTAAATATCTAATATTCAATAGATTTTCAAATTCTCTTTAAAATGTTATATATATATATATCTAATTTTGAAATGTGCGTTTTTCGCAAAACAAATTTTCAGATATTCGTTGTATTTTTCATGATTATTTTTGTTTATTTTAAATTTTAGATATTAAGTTTTGAATAAAGAGAATGAAAATAAATATGAAATGACTAAAACATCCTTACACAAAATTGATTTTTTAAACATATATAGATTCAGGGCTATAAATTGATCAAAATTATATGTTAGAGCTATAAATTGGTCAAATTTATATGTTAGTGTTATAAATTGTACGTTTAAATGTCGGAGATAAAAAATTGATATTCTGAAATATGTTGGGGCCATAAAAATCAACGAGAAAATCTTCTGAAAGTCTAACTTTCCTGACTTTCCATAAGAGTCTTTATACGTTTTAACTTATACAGTGTACTTTTTAATTTGAATTGTAAAATTTGTTATTTAAATTTTATTAATGTTTTAATGTAAATTCATGAATTTTTGCATTAAAACATGTTTTATTATATGTTCACTTTGATACTATCAATGTTTTAACACAAAATAGTATCACTTGACCTTAAATATATAGTGGTAGTTCCATAACACTTAAGAAAGTCGGACTTTCTAGAGAGTTTGCAAAAATCAACTTAATCTTGAATTTAAGTCTATAAAAGGAAAGAATTTAGAAATTAAGACTAGTGGGACCCACTTAAATACAGAGGTTTGACTGTGTCTTCGGGCTGGGATCCTGGGTGGACGCTACTAGGACTCCATTTGCTACTCCGTACGTAGAAATATCGGCTGCTGTGAGATCATTTTTTTGTTTGGTCTTCTTCCATACTTTGAGCTAACTCCTAAGTAAGTGTCCGAATCCTAGCTACTGTTGTTTCATCCTTTGGATTTCCCCTGTTTTTTTGGCTATATTTTCGTTGAAGAAGATGAATTAATGATAAGTGGGGGTTTCTGGGAATGTGGGATAGACTAAGCTAGGTAGAGAAAGCATAAAAGAAGAGGTCATATGGTAGTTTGAGCTGAACAGCTAAAAAGCAACAGTCTTTGGTTGTTGGCCGAAAGGGATTTTATTCTCTTACATTGTTTATTCAGTTTTTCATGTTGTAGTGTTTGTGTGTGTGTACTTATGTTCATACCTATGCCTGTTTCTGATGAATCCAGGCGGTAGGGAGTGATGGGGGATGCATTTGGGCAGATAAAAGTTGAGGTGGTTTGTGGGAAAAGATTGGTTATCAGAGACTTCAAGAGTAGTGATCCTTATGTTATTCTCAAGCTTGGCAATCAGGCATGTCTTTTCATACATGAATCACTTCTAGTTTTGTGCTATTTATCCGACTTGTATTAAGCTATTTGCAACCGTTTGTCTA
The DNA here is from genome assembly GCA_948330725.1 of Sherardia arvensis. Classification (NCBI taxonomy): domain Eukaryota; kingdom Viridiplantae; phylum Streptophyta; class Magnoliopsida; order Gentianales; family Rubiaceae; genus Sherardia; species Sherardia arvensis. Next base: position 72,535 of record OX415236.1, on the reverse strand, counting down.
GTATTCTGAAGCTATAATGATGAATGATAATTGATGATCTACAATCTTCCCTGTGCTCAGCTCATCACTTTGCTTCTCTAATGGCTGCATTTCTGTTTACCAGAGTGTGAAAACCAAGGTTATAAGCAGCTGCCTTAATCCTGTTTGGAATGAAGAGTTTAGCCTCACCTTTTCTGAACCTATTGGAGCTCTTGAGTTGGTATGTCCCTTCCCTTTTGACTGTCAATGGTAGAGGCTTAAAAATTGTGTCTTTTCTCATTAGGATTTGATATAGAAGGCATAACCACAGTGATGAAACTGTTGCTCCATCCTCGTCATACTTGGAATCATATTTATCATATCACATGCTGGTTAATGATTATGGATGAATGTATGAGTTTGAGATGTTTGTGTAGGAAATGTAGGGAAGTATGTTTGTAAAATGGAGATGGACTTAGGTTTTGTTTTGGGTATGTAGGAAGTGTTTGATAAAGACGTGTTCAAGGCTGATGATAAGATGGGGCGCGCTCAAGTAAGCCTGCAGCCGTTGGTAGCAGCAGCAAGACTAAAGCAGATACTCGGAGAGGTGAGTGATGGGATGAGTTTGAGGAAGGTGATCCCGGACAACGACAACTGCCTGGCTGCAGAAAGCGCCATTGTTTGGGAAAACAATGCGGTGGTTCAACGACTGCTGCTCAGGCTCCGTGAGGTGGAGTCGGGAGATATCGAGGTCAACATCAAGCTGGTTAAGCTTCCTCCTGCTCCTAAAGCCTAGCAACTCTCTTTCAATTCATTTGACCAGTAGTTGTAACTAGTGTCTGTCCTTCATGTATTGTGATTCTCATGTACAAGTCTAAACTTTTGACAATTTGAGGTTGTAAACTTGTTATTCAAAGTGATTTGAGTTCACATTACTCCTTACTTTTCTATTAAGTACTGCATGTTTTATTGAGATTTGACAATAGAATGAAATCATTTTTACTTATAAAGTTCGTATTTTTCTTCCTCAAATGTTACATAGTTTGAAGAGTGAAGTGGGAGAGACGGAGTAAAAAAAGATTAAAATAGGGAGAGCTGATTAATATAAAGTAATAGAAGAGAGTAAAGTGTGTTTGTGAAGGAATTAGGGATGGGCGGTGGCAGTGGCGGTGGGGAAGTGAATCACCTGAAACTGACAGAGGAGCAGGGAGAGGAAGAGCAGGCGGCGGCGGTTCGGTTGCGGGTTTTGGATTTGGGAAATGGAAGCGAAGTGGTTTACGCGGCCAGACTGATAGGGTACGAGGATTCTTGGACATATTTTCACTACCTGGATAAACACATTCCCTGGACCCGCCCTACCATCAGGGTCTTCGGACGCTCTACTCTCCAGGTACTCTCACTCAGAAACCAGAAAGATGTGATTTTTATAATTTGTTTCCACTGCTGCTATCTGGAGTGACTAGTGTTGCTGTGAAAAATGGCATGAATTTGATTATGTTAGTATTGGTTGTTGGGCAGCCAAGAGACGTGTGCTATGTTGCAGACGAGGGATTGCCTAAGCTGGGTTACAGCGGATACCAGCCTCACCCACATTCTTGGGATGATTTCCCTCCCCTCAAACACATTCTCGACGCAGTAACCACCTCTATCTGTCTTTGTGTTTGATCAATTGATCAACATCAACATTTCTTACTTCATACTCGCTTCTTGCGTCTGTATCTATGTATAGGTCCTGAAAGCTGTTCCCGGGAGCAGTTTCAACAGCTTGCTGCTCAACAGGTATAAAGGCGGGGCTGACTACGTGAGCTGGCATGCCGATGATGAGAAAGTGTATGGACCTACCCCCGAAATCGCCTCTGTTTCTTTCGGGTGCGAAAGAGATTTCCTGTTGAAGACTAGACCGAGCAAATCATCCCAAGGTTGGTTAGCTACCGTTCATCTTATGAGTTATGAGTAATTGTTCAGTTCTTCACACCACCAGGCTTTGTTAATTGATAGGCATTGGCATAAGGGGTGATGCTGAGCCTCCAGCTAAAAGATGCAAGCAAAATGCAGCTCAACAACACACCTTCACTCTGAAGCACGGCTCACTTCTGGTGATGAGAGGCTACACTCAGCGCGACTGGCTGCACTCCGTTCCCAAACGTGCAAAGGCCGACTCCACAAGAATCAATCTCACTTTCAGGCTCGTTATATCTGCTGCTGACAAATGACTCTCACTGTTTCTTTTTGTAACCTGTGACCAAGGGCTGAATTCTGTTTTGTGCCTTTGTTCACGTTGATGTAACATAAAGTTCCTATCTTTGAACAAAGTTTGGGTGCTGTGCTTGTTCTCTTGTAGATTATGATACTATTACTTTCCAAAGTTGCATCTTTTGAAAGAGCCACATCTGAATTTACTGAATAATTTAATCTATCAATCCCCCTTACTAATTATGATAATAAGATAAGTAGTGGTCAAGATTTGGTTAGAATGGGACGGGACGGGACTAATACTTTGACACGGAACTAGTTTGTTTAGTACGAGTATATCATCTTGTCCTGGCATGCCTATCCATACCACACTCCCATTTCTGGAAACTGTGCCAAATTTTATGAAAGTTAGGTGCGTCTAACTCTGTGATCACCAAACCATGGCCTCTTCAATTCAGCCTCGAGGTCTGCTATCTCTGCTGCTTTTCTACGATGTGTTTGTTTGTTTTCGTAGGTGATGACGTTGGCGAGTGTGTTGCAGATGCTTGTATCGTGGGAGTTGCCAGAACGCCCATGGGTGGCTTGCTTGGCTCCCTCTCCTCGCTTTCTGCTACAAAGCTCGCTTCTTTGGCTATTCAGTGTGAGTATCTCCATCCTCTTCCTGTTCCTTTTTGTTTCTTCTATCAAGTGATATATATGTTCAAACCCTGCAGCTGCTCTGGAGAGGGCAAACGTTGATCCTTGTCTTGTCCAAGAGCTCTTCTTCGGAAATGTTCTCAGTGCCAATTTAGGCCAAGCTCCTGCCAGACAGGCTGCATTAGGGGCCGGTTTACCCCATTCCGTTGTTTGCACCACTATCAACAAAGTTTGTGCTTCTGGGATGAAGGGCAAGTTTCCCTCTTTATGTTTCTCATTCTTCAGTTTCCAGTGCACAATTCTCCGATTTTAACAACAAGTTTCTTCCTTTCTTCCGTTGCAGCAACTATGCTTGCAGCTCAGACCATACAAATGGGACTCAGTGATGTTGTTGTCGCTGGTGGCATGGAGAGCATGTCTAATGCTCCCAAATACTTGGCTCAAGCAAGGTTCCTCCTTTTCAACTCTTCTTATTTGTGTATTGCTCTATGGCTTCCTCCACTATAAATTACTAGTCTTATCATCATGATTCTAGAAATCTGTGATACCCAGCTCTTGATGGTTCTCTTGATTTTGAGGTTTTTAGATGTTGCTAATTCTAAGCAATTTTACAGATTGGGCTCTCGCTTTGGACATGACACTGTTATTGATGGGATGCTCAAGGATGGGCTTTGGGACGTTTACAATGATTTCGGGATGGGAGTTTGTGCAGAATTGTGCGCCGAACAACATAATATCACCAGAGAAGAGCAAGTACTTGTTCTAGACTTTATTCCTTAGTCTAATATGTAAATCACCATATACAGAGGTCTTCCTTGTATTAGGCATTCAGTGTTAGCTTTGGATTTGCTGCAATTCTGATAGCTTTGCATTTGCCAATTGGTGCAATTCTCTCCAGGACTCGTATGCTATTAGAAGTTTTGAGCGTGGAATTGCTGCGCAGAAGAGTGGTGCATTTACTTGGGAAATGACCCCCGTGAGGCTCTTTAATTTATCTTCCTTCTTTTCTATTGGAATTTTTGGCAGAGGCATTTATGATATAAAAGGGGCTTAAATTGTTTCTGTTGCAGGTTCAAATTTCTGGTGGGCGAGGGAAAGATTCAATCATTGTTGATAAGGACGATGGCTTAAGGAAGGTGTGTCAATGAACTTAATATGTAATTTTATCATTTTGAGAGTGAGCCTAAAATTTCAAGGGTAGGACTTCTCTAAGTGCATAGTCAGACTAATACATGTTGTGATGTGGAGACAATTTGTGGTCAATAACATGCACCAATTGCTTCAATTGGTTGATTTGTTTTTGTTAGTTTGATGCTTCAAAACTGAGAAACCTTCCTCCAAGTTTTAAGAAGACCGGAGGTTCTGTCACAGCTGGAAACGCCTCTCTCATAAGGTTCTGATCTGCAATGTTTTCTGGCAATGATACTCGTTTAGTTGTTTTTTCAATGCTACTCATTTACTGTTGATGATGTCCTTGTCTTGGAAAGTGATGGAGCAGCCGCAATAGTGCTTGTGAGTGGTGAAAAGGCGCTTAAACTTGGATTAAATGTCATTGCCAAGATCAAAGGATATGCTGATGCCGCTCAGGTTTTGTGAATTTTTGTTACTAGTATTGTGTATTATCATTCTAGAATTTCTAAGCCGTTTTTCTTGATGAGGGATGGAAGTTGTTGACCTATAAACTTGAGTATCTGGGCAGGCACCTGAGCTATTTACGACTGCTCCAGCTCTCGCAATACCCAAAGCAGTATCAAATTCAGGGTTGAAGCAGTCCCAAATTGATTATTATGAGATCAATGAAGCCTTTTCAGTAAGTTATTTCAACTAACATCTTGTGACTCTGTCAGCAAAAGCTCTCTTATTTGTTGATGATGTTAAGTAAACTCCATGTGTGAAGGTCGTGGCTCTTGCAAATCAGAAGTTGCTGAATCTCAATCCAGTAAGTTTCCTTGGTTGCTAGTTATGTTTAGCTACATTTTTCAGCTCTCGTTTAGTTGTTTCACAGTTAGTTATTATTGCAGGAGAAGGTGAATGTGCATGGTGGAGCTGTGTGTCTGGGGCATCCATTAGGCTGCAGTGGGGCTCGCATTATAATCACACTGCTTGGGGTAATTTCCTCCATTTGACTCTGTATTTAATCATAGACGGAAATCTGAGTCGTGGATCAGAAATATGAATGTGTGATTGTTGCAGGTTATGAGGCAGCGAAATGGCAAGTTTGGGGTTGCTGCAGTGTGCAATGGTGGAGGAGGAGCATCTGCTCTAGTTGTTGAGCTCATGTAAGTTTTTTTCACTCTTATTCGCTTGTTTGGTCACCTTATTAGCACTTCCTCCATTCCATATAAAGAGTTAATGTTTCAAAATGAAGATAAACTTGAATCGGAAGTTTAGGTTGCTAGTGACTTGGTATTTCTTTTTGATTCCAGGACATCTGCAAGGGCTATTCGTTCATCACTTTGAAACCACCCCTGGATCGGATGATCAACTTATATCAGTTGAAGCGTCTTTCTTGTACCGTTTAACCTTTATATTATGGCTAATTACATGATATCTTGTAGAATGCTGTTTGTCGGATAACATAATAAGAACATTATCCAGTTACCTGGGAATAAGAAGGTTGTGTTGTGGTTATATCCTAATAAATAGTAGTAGTATTTATCATTGCGTGATTTATAATATTAGTGGTAAATAGTAAAGAGAAAGGACAAGGACCGATGGAGCTTAATTTGAAGTGGATGGCCAGGAATGATGGTCTCCATTTAACATGGAACTTCCTATCCTTTAGTTATGATTTGCAGAAATAGAGGCAGACTTTGATAGATTCTCTCTTTTGCCCAATGTTACAATTTTCCCCATTCATTCAGCAAATTAACGATTAACTTGTCATGCATTGATTTCCTTGCTGATCATTTGAGTAATCTGTAGAAAAAAAATAGATTGAGAGGATTTTCTTGTGTTCTTCATTGCCTTGGTTGAGATATCCGTTAAGATTGACTGGTGCAAGCAAACTATCTTGATCTATGATTCGAGGTACGTGCTCCTCCTTTCACTTTTTCATCATCTGGCTAAATATAGATTATCTGCAAATTTACGTTAAGCATGTATTGGCCTTGAGTTTTTGAAATTCTGGAAAAAAATTCAGGTAAGCTCCAAACGATGTTCAATAACTTGCATGCTCGGAGAAATTCGACAGACTCTCCCAACACATTGGGATCAAAATGGGTGGTCGAAACTCCGAGATCTAATGCCGGAGGTTCTCCTCGCACCGAGGTTGGCGAGATCGATACCAGTGCTCCCTTTGAATCTGTGAGGGCTGCTGTCATCCAATTTGCCTCTTCATCTCCCAAAGCCACCACCACCGCCGCCACCAATGACAAGTCTTCGTCCTTTAAGAAGACCAGAACTCTTGATGATCAGGTCCCGTCCCACCACCAGTTTTGTGTAATATTCATTCGTTATTCATGCCACGCGAGTTGATGATATGATGATTGTATGTGCAGAGAGTGCTTGAGAAGGAGACGCAAATCCACCTGGCTCTCAAACAACTGGTGGCCTTGAAGGAGCGTCTCAAGCATTCTGAAGCCACCAAAGGTGAAGCTATTCGAGACCTAGGTCAGGCCAATAAAACCCTCCAGGATCTCACCAACAAGCTCGATGTTGTCAGCGAATCTAAGCAGGCAGCTATTCAATATGCCGATGCCGCCAAGCAGAGGGCTGCAGAGGTGGAGCACCAAAAATCAGGCGGCGGCAGCCCTGATGCCCGGAAACAGGAAGCCGACAGCAACGAAAAGGATGCCTACAGAGCCACAACCGGCGAACTCATATCAGCTAAACAAGAGCTGACGATGCTCAGACGGGATTTTGACGTGGCCTTGGATATAAAACTCACTGCCTTTCAGCAGGCAGCCGACCTGCAGCAGGTTATCCGTGCGAATCAGGAAAGAGTAGCTCAAATGTCAAAGGAAATAGCTAGTCTGCAGGAAACGCATGGGCAGATGAAGCAAACCACCTTGGAATCTCAACAGCTTCAAAATCAGCATATTTCTGAGAGGGAAGCCCAGCTAGCATCACATTCCAGGGCTAAGGAAGAGGTGGAGCTCCAAATGAAAGCCCTGAAGGAGCAAGGACAGGGTGTCCAGAGCAGGAAGGTTATGGAAGAAAGGATGGAGGAGACGAGTGAGGCGATCAAGGTAATGGAAGAGCAACTCAGAGATATGAAAGAGTCTGATTCGCTAGCACTCAAGGATGCCGCCATGGAGCTTGAGGCTGCAAAGAAGAAGCTGGAGGAAATCAGGGAGGAGGAAAAGAGGGAGCGAAGGGAGATGGAAGAAGTGCAGGTGCAGGTGGATAACATGAAATGGGAACTGGGTGATATGAGGGGGAAGACCATGGGAGCTGAAAACAAGGTTGGAAGTCTGGAAGCTGAACTCCAAGGGTACAAAGCTCAGCTCCAAGCTGGAGAAGCTGTGCATCCTGGTGAGGTGTCTGCATGCGATGGCATGATCCAAGAGCTCCAGCAGCTGAGGTCGGTGACTGAGAATGCAAAACAAGAAGAGGAAGATACGAGGAAAAGGATCGTGCAACTCAGGGAGGAAACTCAAGCAGCTTGCGTTGCAGCGAGGGAGGCTGAGGAGAGGGTCAAGGTAGCTGCAGAGGAGTTGGAAGAAGCAAAGGCGGGTGCAGAAAAGGCTGGAGGTATGATCCACGCCGATCCTGACGAGGGGAAGATGATAAAGCTGTGGGTGGAAGAGTTTGAGCATCTGAGCAAGAGAGGGGAGGAGTTAAATGCAGATGCAGATGTCAAAGTAGCGACCATAATGGCTCAGATAGAGTCGATTGAAGCAAGCGAGAAGGAGGCGCTCAAGAAACACGAGTCCATCAGAGTCGAGAGAGAGGCGGTGGAGAGCGCTATTCTGGATGCTGTCAAACAGGCTGAAATGGCTGAAGCTGCTAAGAAGGTTGTCGAGGCTGAGCTCGTCAGATGGCGTCAAAGAGAGTCCCATCATTAGTCTATTTAAATCACCCAGGTTTTAAAGTATGGATTCAAATATTGTTCCAAGGCCACATCTTTTCCAGTTTTCATTGTCATGACTTGTGAGTACTATGAATTGAATGATGATGAAATATTACTGTTATCAATCATCTCACTTTTCCTATTTTGCTTTCCCAATAATCAAACTCTCATTTCCCTTCAACTGCACAAATCATGCATCTTGTTTCGTGTCAAAGAAAAAGTATACTCCTCACCTCATCATCTTATCTCGTTAGCTGTTCTTGATAGCATATTTAATAATACTAATCACAAATAAAGTGTCATTATTTTGTTTGTTTTCCACTTTAATTCTTGTCTTTTTCCAACAAGAACACATGTCGGCAAGTTCAAACGCTCGGCTACCTTTTTTCATCTCACCTTCCTTTCTTTACTCATTTTAACCAGCTAAATCTACAGACTACTGGTAGTAAGCTCAATGTGGGGTCCTAAAGATTCAATCTTGGTGGCGGTAATGGCGGCGGCGGTGGTGGGTGTGGCTGAGTCCGGCATAGGTGTGAACTGGGGAACCTTGTCCGTGCACAAGCTGTCGCCGAAGACGGTGGTGAATCTGGTGACGGAGAACAAGATAGACAAGGTTAAGCTGTTCGATGCGGACCCTGATTGTGTCAAGGCTTTCATGGGCACTCCAATCCAGCTCATGCTCGGAATCCCTAATGAAATGCTCTCCCTTCTCAGCTCCTCCCCTGCCGCCGCCGACGACTGGGTGTCCCGCAATGTCTCCAAATACATGGTTAAAGGCGGCGTCAATATCAAGTACCTTCCTTTATCCCTCCTTGATCCTTCATTTCCATTTCCGTTCATCTTCTTAGCCAGCTGATTTGATGTATCATGTACTGTGTCTGATTTTACTTGGAAATTGGAAAAGGCTTCAACTTTAAGTTCAGTTGCTACTTGCCATCTCTAGTGACTAGTGGCTGACATTAGATTCTTGACTGCAGATATGTTGCAGTTGGAAATGAGCCCTTCCTGTCCAGTTATGGCGGTCAGTTTCAGTCCTACGTTGTCCCTGCTTTGGAGAATTTACAGCAGTCCTTAGCCAAACAGTCTCTTGCTGCCACTGTCAAGCTGGTTGTGCCCTGCAATGCTGATGCTTACGAGTCTTCCCTACCCTCGCAGGGGGCTTTCCGACCTGAGCTCACCCAAATAATGACTCAGATAGTTTCATTTCTCAACTCTAATGGCTCACCCTTTGTTGTTAACATCTATCCTTTCCTGAGCCTCTACTCAAGTTCAGACTTCCCTCAAGACTATGCATTCTTTGGAGGAACAGCACATTCTGTGGTGGACGGTCCAAATGTTTACACAAATGCATTCGATGGGAATTACGACACACTAGTTGCTGCCCTCAACAGAATCGGTTATGGGCAGATGCCGATAATAGTAGGGGAGGTGGGGTGGCCAACAGATGGAGCTATCAGCGCCAACCTTACTGCTGCCAAAGCTTTCAACCAAGGCCTCGTTTATCAGGTTTTGAGCAACAAAGGAACACCACTGAGGCCAGGTGTTCCCCCTCTGGATATATATCTCTTTGGTCTTCTCGATGAGGGGGCAAAAAGTGTTCTTCCTGGAAATTTTGAAAGGCATTGGGGTATCTTCTCCTTTGACGGGCAGGCAAAGTACCCGCTAAACCTTGGAAATGGACTGCTGAGGAATGCTAAAGACGTTGAGTACCTCCCTTCCAGATGGTGTGTGGCAGATCCATCTAAAGATCTGTCGAGGGTTGACAACCACTTCAAAATTGCTTGCACCTATGCTGACTGCACAACCCTCAGCTATGGTGGATCGTGTTATGGAATAGGGGACAAAGCCAATGTCTCGTATGCATTTAATAGCTACTACCAGGCTCTCAAACAGAATGCCAAGAGCTGTGAATTCGATGGCCTTGGAATCGTCACTTTCTTGGATCCTTCAGTTGCCGGCTGCAAATTTCTCGTTGGGGTTACTGACAGTAAGTCTTCATCACGAGGATTTAGTTTGCATTCTAGCTTTTACATGAATCTACTATTGTTCATCCTTTATGTCTTACTTAGGTGGGAACTGCTCAACTGAATAATTTTACATATACATACAGCATTAGGCCTTAGCTATAGAGAAAGAAGAGTAGTCTATGCTTGTATCTTTTGAAGTGATTCGCTTAGCACTCTGTTTGAGATTTTGCTTAGTTCAGTTGCTTTCAAACTATTGCAAGACAAGCAAAATGTTGTAATAGAAGCATGAGATGTCAAAATGATAAAAACGCATTAGAGATGTATTCAGTACACTTGGCCTAGAGTTTGAGCACCACAACCCGACATTAATTTTGTCCGCCCACATGTTACAAAATATGAAGAGTCACTTCCATGTTGCACCTAATAACTGATCACCCGACATCAAAAGCAAGTGCCGCCAGTCTTCATTTATTCGAGATTTTGTCCAGGGCTTTCGTCAACGGCTCTCTAAGCTTGTCTTTCTTATCCTATAAGACACAATGCACATGATTACAGTCTGTAAGAGATACAGGAAATAGGCGGGAGCACTTTCTCAATGCTACAGAAAGTGCACCTGTAACAAATAAAACTCAAACCTCGTTACTCTAACTAACAAAAGAAGACAGAGCCAACTATTTAATCTGGCATCATTTTAGTTTCAAAAACTAAGAAGTACTTATTTTTAGAAAACATTCTTCTACTCGGAGTTCCAACCAGGACTCAACATACCTTCAAGGATGAGACAAGAGCAAAAACTTCATCAGCTGTTTCCACCTTCAAATTCGCGATCTTGCAAATCTGTTGACAGAAAATGGAATGAAATGTATCTCACCCGGAACACATTAATGAAGTAGTAAAAGGCAAGTGACAACTAGACCATACCTCACTGTCTGTCACACCCTTTTTCTTAAGAGGTCTAAATCTGAGTTAAGTAATTACCAAATGACACAACAACTGAAGATAACCATAGCACATAGTAAACCATAACATACAGATTATGATCATAGAGGATACTCGAGTGATTCTCGAACTGCTGCAGCATTTGAAGGTATTCCACGCTTCTTGGCATACATCAAGCCCTCGGAAAAAGAGCTGAAAAGAAGCTACTTTAGATAACAAAATTTTGATGGAGGCTTCTAAGTCAATCAACAGATCAAATCATAACTCATTAGAGTAGAGCAAGCGTTACTTGCAAGGAGATGCAGGACAGCAGAAGGAGAAAAATAAAACTTAAAAAGCAGAAACAAGTGAGGCTCACACTGGGAGTTTCAAGGTTGGATCTGCTGATAGTACAACCATACTTTCGTGAATGCCTTGTAGAATCTGTGCAGCCTCACAGTCCATCAAGCAGGTGGTTGTTTCTGGTAAATCTGCCCACACACCAAGGAGATGTGTTACAAATATAACAGTCTGCAGAGATAGAGGCTTTTGCACATAGCTCTCCATTATATACACATATGAGTAATGAAGTATGCACAGATCAACTGAGGAATAGAGGAGAGGCTATAGTCCAGTCTGAGGTTAAAAAAAAGCCATTTTTTGGTACAAAAATATGTTATTTCCATTTGACTGAGCAGAGGAAAGGCTAGGGACACAGAAAGAGCATAGAGAAGCAAAACAAAAGATTAGGCAGAACCTTTTTGGAAGTCGAATTCGTCAGATTTGTTAGCAGCTTTCTTGTCGGAGCGAGTTTTCCCAGATTTGGACGGGTCAGCTGCTGCAGCAAGCAAGCAATATTCTTGTAAGAGAAGTTGATGAGACATATGAAACAAGGTCAGATTTTTTGACGAGAAATGCAAAAACCTTTGTTAGTTTTGGCTTTGGGGGTTGCAGTTTGTTCAGAGTCTGCAACATTTCAAACACAAGTCAGCAAACATTTCAAACACAAGTCATCAAACGGAGGTACAATGTTCACCTTCGAAATCAATCCGGACTTTCCTCCCTGTTTTCAAGTTATCAGCCTTGCCTTTGGGGAAACCTATGCACAATTCAAAACCCTAGAATTCAAAACCGAATTCTCCACCAAATGCATTGCAAGCTGATGGTAAATCAACAGATGATAACAATGATGATGATGATGACAAGGAAATGATTACCAGATTTTTCAGCCATTTTGTTCGACCGCCTCTTCTCTTCTGACGGAGAGTCGCTCTCGCTGCAGCAGTGTCAAAGTAGAGAGTGGAGCGGCGCTTTAAAAGGGGGAGGGCTGCGTCCCTGACACGCGCCGAAAACCAAAAACGTCCAAGCCGCCCCTTTATTTTCAGTTAATTACACTACCACCCCTTTTATTTCTCTGCTCTACTGTAGCACTATTTGTTCTCAATTACTATGTAACACGCTATAGTCATGCCTACACAAAGTACATTAGACATTTGGAAAGAAAAGGGTGTCCTCTGGCAGTTAATATGTTAACATATAATCGTCCAAAAGTCGAATTGCCACCATCTCCGGTAACTTATGAAGAGGCCTTTCAAGAAGACACAAAAGTGATTCATAGCAGAATCGGCATCGTTTATTTTTTGAAATTCTTATAAAATGTTAGGGTTTTTTGAGTCAAGAAATGAACTGAATTCAAAAAACACGTTCTCAACGGATTCCCTGTATGTTTTCTGTTACCATCCCATAAAACAACATACAAACTTTCACAGCTCCTCTACTAAATGTATGTGTATGTAAATGCGGAAAGAAAAACAAAAGCCCGAAAAGGGATTACAGACACCTTTCCTCTAAAAGACAAGATAAAACTGCAGTTACTCCTCCCATCATATCAATCAAAAAGCATGCTTCAGATGCCTGAATCAAGCATCATCCACTTGAGAATGGAACACGAAACTGGGGAACGTAGTAGTAATGTCCCTGTACATGCAACAAAAGACACACCTTGTGAGCTCATATATCACAAACGGAAAAACTTTAAGCAAATTCTAACAACAAAGCAAAACTTACTTGAGATACTGCAGTGTCATGTTCTTCAAGAGAGAAGGATGACGCAGCACAAGGTTACGCCACTCTTCTTTGTCAATCTTCCCATCGTGTTTTGTGTCAGCTTCCTCAAAAGTCTGAACGTTACAAAATCAGATCAATAAACCTATTTATACTAGGAAAATAATGCAAACATTATTATTACAACTGATGCCGCATTAATTAATCATGCATTTATAGCAATTTCTTTATAGATTGAACATTTCACCAAACAAACTCTGCAAAGCAAAAATCTTACCTTATCTATGATGCTTTCAATTACATCGTCAGACAGGTTCATTCCTGATTCAGCCAGCGTTGCCACAACCATTTGCTTTACCTACAGTAATATGAAGAAAAAATAAAGTTCCTTTCAGGAGGCAACTGGAAACCAAATATATCCCCAGAATCAGGTTCTTATAACAGCAATGTATTATCACAACTATTTCCAAACCATTATGAAAACTAAAAATCATCAATCAGCGGAATCTAGTCTCCCCACAAATATCAGACACAAGCAAGGTTTCTTCATTTTCCCGTTTTTGTTTTGAATTTGGTAAAGGTCACATGACACATTCAGCAAATATAGATTTTAAATGCAAAATTTTCACAAGTAAGGCAAAAGTTAAATTCAAAGTGACCAAAAGTACGTAATCTCAAGTTGTATTCTACAAGTATGGCAAAAGTTAACAGACCCAAAAACTGAAAAGGCCAAATTTTGATAGGTAGAAACATGATATGAAACAGAAACCTACCAAGTTAAATTATGAACAAGAACAGCAGTCATACTCATACTTAAAATTAAAATTTTCAGTTCAAAAAAGTTACCTCCTGTCTTTCAATGTATCCTTGCTGCTTTAGATCGTACAGCTGAAATGAAACTGTGAATGAACAATTTTTTGGCCCCAACAACAAGAGAATAAATCAGCACTATACAATACCAAAAAAACACGCACGGAACATTCCATTGAGCTTAGTTTGTACCTACTGTGTACTTAATCAAGACTGAAGGTTCGATTATTCTATAAAGAAAAGGCATGCGGGGAAATAAAAGGCAGAAAAGGAAACTTACAGTCAATTTTGTCATCGATTGGGGCATTCGGGTGAAAGACTGAAAGTGCGCGTGCAAATTCGTCAAAATCTAATATCCCATTATGCTTTGTGTCAAATAGGTCAAATACCTGGGGATGTTATAATTGACATTAATTACATGGTTATTCTAAAACTAATAAATACGATCAATATGCATGGAAAAATACCCGATCAGCAAACAAGCTCTCCTTTTTATTTGTCTTAAATAGGGCAAGCTGAAACTCTTCCTGTATCAAATGCAAACAGACATATAAAATGATATGACAAGGAACTTTCTAAGGCATCACAACCATAAGTCCATCATCTATCAAAGCCATCACAGCCATAAAATATTATTACCAGTAACTGTCAATAATGTGAAAGTTATTACCTTATTAATAAGTCCATCATCTATCACAGCACTGCTGATCTTCTTGAACAGTTCATAAAGTGCCTCTATTTCACTAACGCTAACTGCAGGAGAAAAACTGCCATTTAGAACATCCAAAGGGTATATGGCTGATAAATTAAACTCAAAACACCGTCATATAGGCCATTCTTATTAAACTGGAGAAAAAAAGACAAGTGACAAGCTAAGCATTTCCAACTCATACACAATTCGCTATGTTCTGCACATGAATGTTTCAAAATTCATTGACAAGTTCAAGAAATCATTTTTATCTTTGTCCAAACACCACAAAATATGTCTGGCGGGGATAAATCATAGCTGCATTGAATTGCCATGTCCCAACAAAACTTGTATAAAGTAGAAACAGATTTTCCCCAACCCCACACGTATCGGTGATTGGGACTCAGATTACACGTGCTAGTAGATGCGAACACTAAAGAGTTATAATAGAATAATACTGAAGGCAGCAAAGTTGAAAGCTTTTAATTTCTTTCTCACTTTACATATTAATAGCAACGTATGAATCATACAAGAGTGCAAGAGAAATCAAGAATGCGTAAAAGATGGGAAGTGAGTGACATACAGACAGTTTCCCTAGCCAGAATCTCAGGATTTTCCAAGCCTCGAGGCTGCTTGTAGATGTCAGAGTCGCAACAACTGACAATGGCGGAAAGAAAACGCGACACACCAGATAAACACTGCAACATGATCATTTGCTGTGAACAAAACGATCCATAACTGTAGAGAAAAACAGAATCTTTATCAGTATAGGCGGACAAGAAAGCATAGATAAAAAGGTTTAGCAAGTAGAATTAAATTACGGCAATCAAGCAACAGCAGTTAAGTTATGAGACGTCGGCATTGACACACAAGTAGAGAGAAAGAGGATCCATTCGTCGTCCCCAATGCATACATCAAAAACAGAAACACACCAGCAGAATCGTATCCAAACAGCAAACACATATATAACACAGAAGAAAAGATGTCTGCTTTCAAGAAAAGAATGAGAAAGAATCAACCTTTCAACAAGAAGGAGCCATATCTGCTCCTGCTTCTGATTGTGGGAGGAGAGATGGGGTGTCAGCAAAAGGTTTTAGAGTATAATTCAGAGTATATATAGGTGTATATATGATTGAAGGCATGCGTTACACGATGAATTTTTGACCAATTGCTGTTTCCGGGTTGGGCTATTAACTATAAATGAAGATCCAAATTGATTCATCCTCTCATTCAACATTCCATTTTTGATACCCACTAATCAACTCTTCACATGTCTCTCCTTCCTCCCTCTCTTTCTTTCCATATCATCCAATTAATGTAAATCATTGGGAAAATATAAAAATAATCATAACCATTTCTATTTTGTATATGTGTTATCATCTTTAATTAAGCCAGTAAAGCCTACTAGATTCACCCAAGTTGTGATGATTTTGCTAATTATTATTATTTTATTTCATTTTTCAAAAAATAATAATAAAAACAATTCATATTTAATAGTGTATATATTTTAAAAAGAAAAAAAACTGTCTTATAAGTTTATTTTTTATTGATCTCAAATGAATTAAATTGGACAGAACTAGATTGAATTAAACTAATATGAAAATCAATATATTGAAAAATAGAATAAGTATTATCATGTCTAAATTTTCCTCAAAAAAAGTATTAAGCCTAAATTTACTTGAATTTAATCAAATTATATATTTGATGAGCTGAACTAATCTGAACTGAATTGTTATACTTATAAACTCCAACAAATAAGGCCTTAGTCAAGTAAAAAGTTGATATCATAATCTTCATCTTAAACTAATTCGGCAGTAACATTTTAAAAAAAAAAAGTGGAGTAGTTGGTGTGATTTATTTAGACTTATCAATGAATATGATGAAACAATTGTATGCACACTAAAGGCAATTCATGCTATCTGCGCTTGATCATCGGCTCTCTGATTCCTTTTCCTTTCCCTGAAGCTGCTGCATGGCGTCATCCTCAGCAGCAGCATTACTGGTGCCTTCCTGTTTAGGGGGGTGGCACTGAATTCTGATACTCTCTAAGTTGAAGAAGAGAAGCTGGACAACTGTTCTCAATGGAAGACGTTCATTCCTGACCACCTCCCTTTGCGTTTCTGGAGACAGCTTGCGGCAGTCTAGAATTCTACACACATCCCTCTTATCTGCTTTCGCTACGTCTGCGTGCTTGTGCAGATAATTGTTGATAGCCTTGTAAAGCTCATCGTGCTCAGGCCGTGCCATTTCTGGAACTGCTGATGCCACTGATACCAGCTGCTGCACCGATGTGCTTGCATCCATGGCCACCACTTGCAGATACGAGTCTATCAGCTTTCCCACCTTCATCATCACCATCATCGGATTAGGAGCATGCGAGTTTGACTGCCTTTTCAAGAAACTTTGTAGGATGGCGCCAACCAAGTCTATGTCGTAGGCACGAGGAATGAGCAGGTCATTCAGTTTTGCTGCCTCCAACTGCCATCCCGACCTCCTTATCAGTTCTGCTTTGGTTCCAGCAGAAACACCGACAAGCTTTTTGGTTGCCAGTCTCAGCAACCTCAGCAGGAATCCTGTTGAAACAACTCCACCATCTAATGGAATCAAGCTCACAATGATTTCAAGAATTTTCTTTTGCTGATTCCTGATATCATCTGCTTCATCATCATCATCTGGAAGCCAACGAGCTGCATACACATGTAATGCCTCCCCAATCAGCTGAGGAGGAAGAATGCCACCAGACCTTACTGCAGTGATGATGCATCGGAAGAGGTCTATATCAAGGTCCGATATGTCCTCTGTCCACCAGTCCTTTGGGACTGATTTGTGCCGCTTTTGCTCGTATCCCACCCTAGTGTAAGTGAAGGACCATGTCACCTGGTACATTTAAACATACATTGTGATGTTTGAAACAGTAGCTAGCTATATATCCACTAGTAAGATGATGAAATCAGTTTCTGACCTTTTCTGGAGGTTGTAGAATTTTGTCTACTATGGAGTCGATGCAGCTTCGAATGATCCCAGGACTTTCTGACCACTCAGGGACAGTAACAGTGGACTGAAGCGCGACAATGGAATCTCTCCAGCCTTGAAGGATGCAGGAAGAGAAGAAAGCCTGTAGCTTTGGAATGAAATTGTCATCATCAACTGCATCAGTCATTTGGAGGAAGTGTGCAGCAGAGAGAGCAGGTAGAAAATTATGAGCACTGAGAATGATTGTGATGCCATAGCAATATTTGGCACAGAGTTGAAAAGCATTCTCTCCTCCGGGAATGTCATGGAGCTCGAGAACGGGATTTTCAGATTCTGAGTAAAGTCGCCGGAGAAGACCACACTTACAAAGCAGCGGAACCTGTATCATTCTTATGAGAATATACTAGGCACACTTACTAGGCACACTATGCTCTTAGTATGACAAGTACCTTGTGAAGAAGAAAGGTGGCACCGTTGATGCGTATGGTGAAATCAGTAGGTACATCTGAAGACACAGTGCTGCATTTACATTTGTTAATTCAGAAAAATTTGAGATATCAGTAGGCATGTATCTCAAGGGGGTAGCTAATTAACCTGACAGCCTCCTCGGTGTGGAAGATGTGGTCTGGTGTGGTCCCAAGTTTCATATATTTCATACTTACTGCTTTGCTTATCTTCCATATAATTACCTGCACTGCACAATTATATGTCACCAGCTACTACATAAACTTTATATTGTAGTGTCTTACAGAAGCCTATCAAAATGCCTAACGGAAGATTAAAAGCAAAAGAAGAAGAAGGGATGAAAGCATTCATAGGCAGTAGCAGATATGAATTTGAAAGATCGAAGAGAAGATACCGAAAAGGAATATGAGGATGCAAGAGTGTGCAGGCCAGTGAAGCTGATATAACTGTAATCAGGTGGATGGAGGAGACTGCTGGGACAAGCGAATATATGATGATATCATGTCAAGCGTGGTGGGAGACGACTCAGACAAGGAGCCCTTGCTCCTGTGCATGAGGATGAGAGACTCCCACAACACAACCTACTATGGTGGGAATAGTCAACTCCATCCAACACACACACACATATTCATTCACCACTTCCATCATTATACCAGCACACACATATTTATTCTACAACTTCACAAGCATAAATATGTAAAGCCACTCATCTACTCTATTATTCAAGCTTTAATAACAAGTATGAATATAAAACACTTGATATACCTGCATCAAAAGTTGGTAGACTGGACAAGTAATCGAGACTTACTAAATAACATCTTTTTATGATTACCAAAAAGCCTCTTCGATGGAGCCAAATAGGTAATTACATTAGTGATGATGAATATCAATGATTTGGGTTAGAGTTTATTACTTTCACGTAAAATCACACACAGAATCCATGTAATAGTGAAACAATGGGCCCAGAGATGTGCCATCAAATGTGACACTCATCTTTCACCTTTGTTATCATGCTTCTCCCCACTACCCCTTTGACCTTATTACTAATCCAAGATTAAGCCATGCCATGCACAATTAATTGCATTTTGATTCATCTAACACACACAAATAAGCAAAGCAAACACAGAAACATTGATAAAATAGGCTGTCGGGGTTTGGCCAAAGGTGGAATTGGATGTGTTAAGCATCTGCCCCCCTCCCTGCTTTTCATTTCTCATCACCAATTCCTTTATCATTCCTAATAAGCTAAAACCAGATTACTATCACATCAACTTAACCTCTCTTTTAAAAAAAAATTATAAGAGAAAAGGGTGCTACACACTAGGGCAGTTGCAAAAGAGAAACACATGGATTGGAATATATTCCCTAAACCACACAGATTACAAACATAGTGAGCATCCGTACTACTACTTGTAAAACTAGTCCCCACCTTCTCCTTGATACTAGTAGTCTATTAGCCTAATTCCAGCTTCCTTAAAGGCAAATTTTGTGAAGAAGATAATATTACCAGATGGGAAATTAACCTTGAGAATCTCCAACTGGACTTCAATGGGCGGCTCACTCGAATCTGCACCCAGCATCAATGTTGATTCGAATATCCAAAGCTTTGACACCCTTATGCTGCCTCCAACTTCATTTACCAGCAGCCACTTCACCGGAGATGCTCAATTCATGATACAGGAAACAAGCACATGGCAGGAAACTCAAAACCTGGAATTGGGATCAGGTTGCAAGGCAGGCACAGCATTCTACGGCCTCTACCTAAACAGCCAGGTTTCAGCAAAAAGGGGTATGCAAAGGTTGAGACTGAAGAAAAGTCTGCTCACAGGATCCAACTTACTAAGATTAAAAACAGACATCGCAATAACTTATCAGGAAACAGATATATATACCAAATTGACCTAAGGATTTTACAGTCACAGAATCATGAAGCTCACTTGAGAATAAACCAAAACTCCAATTTTTTCAAGAAAATGACACAGTAATATTCCTCCTGATCAGTTATTTTCACTATTTAGCAACACTAAAACTGCTCCAGGACCACCGGGAATAAGTGTGCCTCCAAATCAACCGAGAAGGAGTATATCAGGTCTAATGTTGAGATATCTTATCAAACGACACAAATATTATACTTCCTAAGTTTTACCGTATTCAAAAGTATCAGAAAAATTACAGATGCCAAGAGAAAACATAAAAGAGGGATCTAATTCCTTATCAAGAAAGACTGAAGCTGCACTCAGCTTTTAACCTCAGTCAAGTACCAAAGACATCTTAAGCTTAACCTAAACAGTGAGTTCACTGAAAGTAAATGACTTGTAGCATTTCATGAAAATGACAGACACAAGGCTGCTTCCTACTTCCTAGGGATAGATAACCTAACAAAGAAACCCATTACCATACCATTCCTTCGCATTTAGACAGGTC
Organism: Sherardia arvensis; assembly: GCA_948330725.1. Taxonomy (NCBI): domain Eukaryota; kingdom Viridiplantae; phylum Streptophyta; class Magnoliopsida; order Gentianales; family Rubiaceae; genus Sherardia; species Sherardia arvensis. The sequence goes on along the minus strand of OX415236.1, from coordinate 52,425 downwards.
CAAGTAGCCAAGAATAGGTTTTGAGCACACAAGCTAGGCTAAAACGATAGTTTGAGCTTCCAGAATTGTAGAGCATATCAACCAGAGTATAGAAATACATATCCATTTACAAGAGAAAAGAGTGCTTCCTGTCGTCTTCTAAAAGATGCCTTTCAATTCTCTTGCGTAGCCAAAAAATAATAAACCATCTATTGACCAATGACTAGCCAAACAAATCATCACCGTCATCGTCATTTTGATTGTCAACAGTACTAGTGCTACTCTCAACCTTTTTAATAGGCGCAGCATCTACTTTCCCTGATTTAATGGAGGGATATGCCCAAGATGAACCAACTTTTCCCGAAAACGATTCTCCATAAAGGTCATCATAAATGCCACCACTCGTGGTTGGAGCTTTCACCTTGTTGAGGACTTGCTGCAGCTTTTGAGTGACACCACCGATTACTTTTGAAGACGACAACTGTTCCTTCCCTCTTGGTATCACTGTTGTTTGTACAAGGGACTCGTACTTCCCAACAAGACTTCCTTCTTTAACCCCCAATGGACCAGGCTCCGTTTCTACATCTGCTCCATCTGAAATTCCAACTATCTCAACCAATTCCCCTCCTACTTGATCCCGGAAGGCAACCTTTATTCTCCTCATCCGTTTAGCTGCTCTCTCTTCTGGCTGCCTTGAGGAGCTGCCTGTGTCAGATGATATAAGGCCATTGGGCTTGCTCAGCCCATAACGGTTTAGATACGTGTTGTAAGCCAAAACAGCGTCTTCATCTGAAGGATCAGGAGGGGGAGGGATAGTGATATCAGTGGGTTTTATAGCTGCATCATTCTTCCTAAGAATGTATGTCCTTGTGGATGCTGCAAACCGCAAAGACTGACCAGGCTCAAGTTCCACCGGAGAATCCTTACTCACACGCTCATTAGCAACAAATGTGCCATGTGCAGACCCCAAATCTATTACATATATGCTGCACCAGAATACCAAAAAGATGAGAACTTTATCTGTCTAAGCAATTAAAGTCTGAAAAAAGAGAGTAACACAAACCTTCCATTCTTGTGAGGAACCACAGCAGCATGCTGGCGGGAGACAGACTGGTGGTCAAGTACAAAATGACAAGTTTGAAGCTGTCTTCCAAAGATATTCTTTCGCCTATCCAAGTTAATTTGATCAACAACCTCACCGTCCTTGACGACTTGAAGATAATAAAGACCGGGACGTGGTTCGATGGCCCAATCTGGAGGTTGCCAACTTGACTGGCCTCCCCCAATCTGGGTGACATGCTGAGATGGTGGCTTTTCCGGGATGGCTTGTTGCTGAGATGCATGTGTGTTGGTGACAGAAAAGGGATTTACAGTCTGAGCTTTCTTGAATCGATCAAGACCAATTCTTCTCTGCATCGCTCTTATATCACCAAACTATTTGGCACTTTACAGCAGCTGAATCCAGTCTACTTCACAAACCAAATACAACAAGTCCAAGTTCAGAAACAAGTCTGAGCATTCTTTGTTCTAAACCACTGTAAGAGCATTAAAACTATGAAAAGTTTTCATTTTTCCATATGCAAAGCAAAGACTAGAGAGAGTAGAGAGCTCAAAACACACAAACTAAGGCAACTGCAGAAATCAGAATGTATTTAAAAAGGGATTAACACTAATCTGAAAGAGATATTAAACGGAACATCAACATAAGCAACAATGCTGGCGGGATTCAGACTCACCTATTTGGCCGATGCTGCTTAGGGTTTGTACTCCACATATCACAGTTCGCCGGTGGGAATCAGGGCAAACACCAGAAGCTCCACTAGACTTAAACTCTCTTATTTTTACACTTCCCTCCCTCAGTATTCCTTATTTTCATAAAGCTCCCTTGAATATTCGAATATTATCACGATTTTACATTTGTTATTTATGTATGGGTCCCTTGAATATTCGAAAATTATCAAGATATCTTCTTTCTTTCTATCTGTGGATTAACACTTGAACAATCAGAAAGGACATTGCAAACACGAGGGAGAGAGGAAGGAAGGAGAGAGAGATGTGGGGAATTGATTTCTTGATCCAGCAAAAAATCTGTTTATGTTACAATTACATTATTGACAGTGCTATATATAATTACAGATAAGGCCTTCCTATGATCCTAAGCTCCTTCCTGGTCCTAACCTAGTAAGCACTTGACAAACTATCCTCTCTCATCTATCTAACATGGTACACATTTTACTAGAAAAAAAATAAAGTGATCAATTTCCAGTTGTAACATATTCCTTTTCCAGCACACTGAACATGACCAGCAACCGCTCTTGCAGGTTCAACAGAATGTTCTTGGTTATCCGTTTCTGGTGTTTAGTGTACTTTAGCCACGCTATTCCAAAATATGCTTGAACGCTGCACGCTGCGGGTCTCGACGCTACATCCTCAACCTGGTATCGAAGGTGAAGCTGCAACAACAGTTATTCAGTTATAATCAGTTATTCAGTTATTCAGGTTCAACAGATTGCTGATTCTTACACTGAAATAATCGCCGAGTGGAACCCCGTGGAGGGTCATAACCTCCTCTATAAGCCAACCATTTCGTTCAGCAACCCGGGATTTCTGCTGAGTGCTCGTCACTTCTCCTCTATAACGAGATATGCGCTTATCAAATTTATAGTAGAGCTGCCTTTGGAACACATCCGGCTTCTCAGATTCCCAAGGGCTGTGAGAATAATGAACACAGCCAGCTCTCTCCATCACCTTCTTATCCAGCTCATTACCACCAAATAGCTCCATAAAGAAACCCGTCTGCAAAATCCACAACATCTTCATTTTCAAATTACCAATAAAGAAAAGCATGCAATCACGGAAGAGTACTCACAGGGATAGAGAGAACTGAGGAGTAAACCATGGACATGTTAACATCCCCGCCACCTACGAATGTACCGACATCTTCACTTTGGAAGCTTTTCACTTCCGAGTCTTCATCCATGTCTTCTAGGGACTTCTCCGACGACTCCTCTTCAGAAACTCGTAGATTTTTAAGGTTGCTTGATTCCTCTGCAGCAACTAACTGGAGCTTCTGCTCGGGGCTCAGGGCTCTTGCTTTCCACAAAGCCATGATTGTCTTGTTTGCCACACCGAATGAAACAAATGAGTGGAAATGGAACTTGAGCCTGCCTTCCTCATCCTGAATCTTTGCACCATGCTTTGCATCAAGCCCTCTTCCAGGCTTCAATGTCATCACAATTATTGGACTTCCCATTGACGACAAAGTCGGGGGAAGCTCTTGAACCTCCTCTATATCTTCCCATAGGAAGAAAAACTTTGTCTTGTGCCCAAACAGATCAGCATGGAAACCAATTATTCTAGCCGACAAAAATAGACGACCCTGTGTCCAAGCAAGCAATAGTAACAACATTGTCAGCAACAAAAACAAAAAAGACTACTAGCACAGAGATATTGACAAACAAACACCTGGAGGGGCATCTTGCGTCTCAAGTGACAAGTAAAGTCATTGATAAGGAACTCTTCAGAGGGAAGGGCAAACAGCTTCTGGAATGCAGCATTTGTTTGAGGTGAGCGCATCCGTATCTGGAAAAACATGTTAATTATGACCACTTCCTTGTTTCCATCTTTGTTAAATCACTGAATACTAACTTACCTTCTTTCCCACTTCCTTCTCCATCTTTGTTAAATAATTTTGCACAACATTCCCACTCCTGGTGTTATTTAAAAAAACTCTCAAATGTAACTTAGACTGGCATGCCTGAGCCAACTTCCCTTTCAGTGGAACCCAAATGTCGGATAAATCTGAGATGTTGGTCTTCAGAAAGTTTATTTCAGCATGGCCAAGTGATGTCGCCTCATCAAAAGGTCCGTCGAAATCATAAACTTCCACATCCAGCACCGACGGAGGTTCATCCATTGCATCAAACTCAAATATTTCTGCAATAATTACCAATAGAGCTAAGTACACTGAAGATGGGACCGATCAGCAAGTGATTTATGAAAATGTTCACATACCATTCCAGAGTGGATCAGGCTTCTGGAATTTGATGGAGCTTGTTTTTGTTTTTCCATTGCAAGTAAAGACCACATATGGATCAGAAAACCCGCTAGAGTCTACAGCTGCTAAACTGCTTCCCTCAATCAATGCCACAGTAAGCAACCAACCATCTCCTCGAGCTTTAATCCCATGATCACTGCCTGCAGTTAAGAGTGAAAGCATTCAACTTTCACATTAAAGAAACTGGCTAGCAACAACAGAACAACAGAAGAGGCTATTACCTTTTTGCATCCTTGCCTGCATGAAACGTGACATGAGTTCAAGCACCCGTTTACCTTGAAGGACTAATATTCCACAGACAACCAGCTCACCAATGGAATCTGGTAAGTCTAGGCCGACAAACTCAAGCCCTTGAACAGTTCCAGGCGTGGCCAGGGAAATGTGCACAAAGATGTACAATCCAACAAATAAAGTAGACACTACAGTAAAATTAGCAAAATACTGGATGCCCAGTTTCCAATCTGACTGCGGTTCCACCTTTATAGATGCCAAAACTTGTTCCCTCTCGGAGCTGATGTCTTTCAAATCAACCATGTTAACAGTTTGGGATAACACCTTGGCATATGTCTCAAAGCTATCTCTAATACCTTGACGGGCACCATTCTCAATCATACCCTTCATCATAGTGCTCTGCAAGAAGTTAATTCTCCAAGACACAACTAGCCTAGAAGACATTTCTCCAGATGGAAGATCAGGCCCAGGGGTGATGCAGTAAAGCACCTCTGCCCTAAAACTACCTCCATATGGAGCATCAGGGGTGGCCACACTAGAGAAGACTGCAAAGACCTTGCCATCGGCTCTCAAGTATGTTTGGTCCTCAGTTGCTTTCAGAGCTTTGATCAATTTAGTGGCAGCTTTAACATAGGCAACCACTCTTTTAAGGTCTTCGCCCTCAAATTTCCAGGGTCCTACCTGCAACTCCGTGGAACCTTGAGCTTCTGTAATGGACTTGAAAAAACTTGAGTCCGGTGCGAAGAGCAAAGCATTGAGTTCCTGAGGCGCGATGACATACAATTGGTCCAAAACTACACCACCGGGCAAATTACTTGGGATTTCATTTCCTTGTTCCTTTGCCTCCATTGATTTCATGAGCTGCTCAAAGTTAGGGGTAGAAGCCTGATCATCGCTGTCCACTTCAATCGGTGGAGGATTGGCAGTTTCAGGAGGCTCAACCACCTCAGGAAGAGCTTTAGTGGAGACAACATCTCCATTTTTGCTGAACATTTGAGCGATTCGGCCAGCAAAGGTCTGAGCAGGAGGTGGAGCAGCAGGAGCGGGTTCTTCGAGCCTGACAGGAGAAGTTGATCTGGCAGTGAAAGACCTTGCGGGAGATTGAGTTACTAGATCGGAATACTTCCTTGATAACTCAGGAGCAGGAGCAGGAGCGGACTCCACTACCGAGTTGGTCTGGGAGAAACAAATGGTGAGAAGAATTTCACCTGGTATAGTAACATCATCATCATCATCATCATCATATTATAGTAGAAAAACAAGAAAGCTTTAGTCTTTATTACAATGCAGGCAAGAACACACATACTATACTAGCTAGTTGGATGTAAAAGGGATAGAGAGAGATGGATATCTTACCGCATTCCTTGTCCTTGGGTTCCTTGTGGTCCTTGTTCTTACCGGGCTTCTTGTTCTTGGGGTTGAGAGTGTACCAGGCTGTGCCGAGGGTGTTGCCGGGGGAGTCGAAGACTCTGGAGACTGGAAACTTGATGTGGCCGACAAAGTCATCGTTGAAGTACTTATCCTCGTCCAGGACGGATATGAGAAGCTCCTCCTTGAGGTCGTCGACTCTGAAAGAGAACTCCTCGCACCAGGATGGGTTAAGGCATTTCTTGACCACCTTGGACTTGTACCTCTGCTTTCCCAGCTGCAGCTTCACGTACGGATCACTGAACCCGTTGGGGTCCATTGCCGGGATGTTTCGGGCCTCGATCACGCGCACCAGCAGCTTCATACTTTCCCTCTGATCAGAACCACATTCCAAGGAAGATACTTTTTTTCAAATCAAGCTCCCATCTTTTCCATATTAGCAAAAGGACAAAATAATCAAAACAAAGGAAGGGAATAATGAATGGTTTGTTAATTTAGGGTGGCATTCCGGTGGTGGAAGGAAAGGAATATGGGTGATCAGAGAGCGAGAAAAGAGGAAGAAGAAGAAGAAGATGGAAATTGAAATCAAATGTAAGGAAGGGATTGGGTGGGAGGATTGGACTTTTCCAATTTCAACCTTGGATTGCCATTTTTCGTAAATGCTAAGCGCGTAACACTACCACTTTTTAGATTTGGACCAAACCGATTGACTCTCTGCAAAAAGTCTTTCACCTTTACATTCCCTTTAACAAAAAAAAGAGGTTGATAGTGATGGTGGTGACATGTTATTCTTTTCTTCAATTTTAGATACTTTGGTACAATTTAATTTAATTTACCTATAATCAAACGAAATTAAAATATTTAAAATAAGGGTAATATCATGTCAAAGGAGTTTATAATTTGGTATGGATGGAGAGTCTTCCATGGATGCTTCCCTCCTTCCTTCTTCTGCATTATTATAAACATAGTCATGTCATTTGGCGGTCCAGTCAACTTTGTAGAAAATATGACAGTTTGATTTAAGATGGAAGGGTGAAAAGAGATTGGCAATGAATGTAACATTAGAATGTAGCAGATACATTTGTTTGATGTTCCATTATCCAAATGAATGATCATCCACCATATAAATCAAGCTACAACAACAGCAATAACTAAATCTCTATCAAAAACACAAATTCGATAATGTCTTGAATCACTTCTGTCTCTTGTATATCTTCCCCAGGAATGATTTGAGAACTGCTTGCACTGCTTTGCTCGGATGTCCCTCTATCGAGCTCGTCAATTTCTCATAGCTTTTCCTCTCATATTCCACAAACTCACCCTACCACATTATATGACACTATGCAATCAGTAAAAGCAGTACTAGAAACACAAAGGATCGGCAGTGATACATACCTCAAGATCAAGCTCTTTATACAGAGTTTTGACTTTGGCAACATCCGCAGGATTAGGCTTTCCATAGTGCTCCTGAAAATGTACACAACAGCTCCATCAACAACGCAAGCAAAAGGTAAGATTACATTTGCAATACTATATCCTTACATGAAGAATCTTTTTCTGTTCTTCGCTACATTTTTCCAATGCCTTGACAACCAGCCAGGAGCATTTAAAATCTTCAATGTCAGTGCCAATCTGTTGATACAAAAAAAAGATGCAATCAGGGATACTAATGTGATCTTTTACCGTTCAACAAACAACTACAATATGATCTTTTACCTTTCCAATCTTTTCAGGTTCACCATAACAATCCAAATAGTCGTCCTATGTAACAGAAAATGCTCTATCAGTATACGAACGTTCTATACATACCAAGATTTAACTTCATGATAACTCAACTAGAACAAAAAAACAACCTGAACTTGGAAGTATATTCCCATGTCGAGAAGGACATTCTTTACATCAACATTATCATCCAGATTCTCCCCAGCCATAAGCAATGCGCAAGCAACCTGAGTGAAGAAATTATATGAGTTGATAGAGGTACTAATAAGTAAATAACTACATCTTTAATCTCAGACTTGATACTCACCGGAAGGTAAAATGAGTAGTAGGCAGTCTTGTATTGAACTATTCTTCGATGGCTGGATCAAAGTAATTTGTCAGTTAAAGAGTACAGAAATGATTCAAAAGGAAGTTAGATGAGATAACAATTTCCACCATTTCTACAACAGGGGATTCAAACTGCCTAATTATATTCTGCAACAGAAATACTGCCATACACATCTCTTCATCATAGAGCATGGACCATTTAAAAGTGTAGTAATTCAACAAAAAAGTCAAACGTGTTAATGATAAAGTTGGCAACTCACAGTGATACGGAGTACTTGGATAAATCCTTCTCTCCTTCAAGTGTAGTGATGAGATCAATCATTTGTCCAGAAGCAGTTTGGAACTCCACCTGAGAAGAGAGTAGAGGATGAGATTTTCAGCAAATAGAGTGATAGATGATATGATTTGGCGGACTGACCTCGTTGAACAAATCGAGGAGATCCACATAGTAGGGCTTCCCTCTGAAATACTTCTTGAGAATCCTGGGGATGTGATTACGGAGCACCACTCCATCATTGACAGCAATCATACCAACCTTGGGTACTTTGAACCAACAAGGCTGCCCACGTCTGGTGTGGGAGTTGTCCATGATGTCATCCAGCACCAGAAAGTACGCCTGGAGCTGTAACAAAACAAGGGATTGATTTAGTGATCTATGATAAAGTAGAGATTTTTAATAGAGTGGAGTGAAGAGGATGCAGCACCAACCCATTCAATACACCAACCAAGGGCGCTTGCGAGAAAGATGTCATCTTTAGTAAGCTCCTTTCCCTGAATCAGCAGCTTGTAGCTATCAATCACAGAGAGGCCTCGGTTCAGCTTTCCTGCAAAACAAAATCAGATCATTCATTCATTCTGAAAGAGAGAGATGGAAAATAGGGCGTACCTCCGGGCACATTGTAATCCAGCATCTGCAAGAGAGAGAGAGCATGAAATTAATGCTACATGCATCCAAACCGGGAAAAAAAGACGGAAAAAGAAAGGATCTTTTGTTACCCGGTCAACCCAGAGGATGGAGTCGGCGGACCACTCGAAATCAGAGTCGTTCAAGAGATCAGATTTGAGTTGGGAGTAGACTTCCAAGAAGGTGGCCTTCAGATCCAATGCTGCCCCGTTCGCACTCGCCATAATATGCCCTTTGCTTTGTCTGATCCAGAATAAATGACAAGGGAATATTGCGCACTGAATAACACAAGACACGCACTCTCTATTTATAGTTGCTGCTGACCATGTTTGTTTTGTCAACCGTCGCGTCCTGTCCAAACTCATACAATCTCAATCCCACCAAATTTTTGCATCAATTCAATTCACACATGCACCCCATGTTTGAATGATTCCGCAATTTGCAACTTACCAGATTCTTACTGCTGACTATTGCTATTCAACAAATACGTACATGCTAGTTTCCAAGGTACCGCATTTATAACAAATATATCTAACAAAGCAAGCAGTAAATGCAATTGAGTTTGTACCTAAAATTGGGCGTGCTTTGAATGCCTCCCCTTTTTTCTTTTCTTTTTTCTCTATCATTTTCATTTGTGTGGAATGAAGAAAAAATGTTGGAATTTCAAGTCAACCATTTTGTTTTACTGTTTGATGATTGGAAAATATAGGGGCCAATGTACAAGGATATTATAAGTTGAGGGGTTGAGATGAATGAAAATGATATACTGAAGTGGAGACTGGAGTCTGCAAATTTGGGGAAAAGGCGAAATGGGTTCAGAGGTTCTGAGTGAGGAGAAGGTGAAAGAGCTGGTGGACTCCGTCGACGCTTTCCTCTTTGACTGCGACGGTACCCTGCTACTCTGCTTTTGCTTTCCCCATTTAGAATACTGGTTTTTAGGATGATGATTGATGAGTGGTTAAATTTAGGTGTTATATGGCGAGGTGATGTGCTCATCGATGGCGTTCCCGAAACCCTCGACATGCTCCGCTCCCTGGTACAACGTTATCCTTTTCTTCTTCTCAATCTTGTGCAATCATATTCACATTCATGTTCAAAAAAGGTGGTGTTTTTATTCCAGGGGAAGAAGTTGGTGTTCGTTACAAATAATTCAATGAAGTCCAGAGCCCAATATTCTCGAAAGTTCCACTCCCTGGGCCTTGCTGTCACCCAGGATGAGATCTTCTCTTCCTCCTTTGCTGCTGCCATGTTCCTCAAGGTCAACAACTTCCCCACACATAAAAAGGTTTGTTTTCTTCTTCTTCTTCTTCTTTTTCTCATAAAAAGGTTGTTTTTTAAATTTCCACATGCAGGTGTATGTAATTGGTGAGCAAGGAATTCTGGATGAGCTCAAGCTTCAAGGCTTTACTGCCCTCGGAGGTCCAGTAAGCCTTGCTTTTTATGTTTCATTTTTCAAGCTTTTTCTTTTATGTTTCATCTTCTACTTGTATGTGGCAGGAGGATGCACAAAAGACTGTGGATTTAAAGCAGAATGCTCCTTTCCATCATGACAAGGATGTAGGTGTCATCTTCCTATGATAAAACTCATTTCTTGTGTGTTTATGGATCACGTTTGATACCTCAGGTTGGAGCTGTCGTCGTTGGACTTGACCCAAACATAAACTACTACAAACTGCAGTAAACTTCTGTTTTCCCTCCTTTCTTATCTTTGCATACACATTCCCTAGTGTACCTATTGTAGTTGAATACATAAATGATGTGACTTTGCTCAAGTTTTGATTACAATAGTTGCTGAATTTCGGTGTAATTCATTGGTTTATGACATGCATATCTCCTTTTAAGTGCGTGCAATAGGAAATTTGGTCCATAACTCAGGTCTGAATTTTGGTGAAATTTGCTGGTATGTATATGACATGCTTGTAAGTGTAAGAGTTCCACATCACTGGTCTCTTTAAGTGTGTGAAAACACGTTTAGGCGTAGGTGGTAGGATTCTCTCTTGGAGATGATGCTGCTACTGGAGCTCTCCTTTAAAAAATATGGGAGGAATTTGTTTATTTAATAATATAATTACGTGTAGGTATGCAACACTTTGCATACGCGAGAATCCAGGGTGCCTTTTTATTGCTACCAATCGCGATGCAGTAGGTCATATGACTGATCTGCAGGAATGGCCTGGTAGGCTTTATCTCTCTCTTCTTGACTCAAAGGAACAGCAATGTGGAATGCTGATATGCTGACCTGCTACCTGTTCCTCCAAATGGGGGGTTTCAGGTGCAGGATGTATGGTGGGTGCAATCTGTAGTTCCACCGAAAGAGAACCTACCGTAGTTGGGTTTTTACTAGACAAGTAAGTCGAGCATGTTCATTAATTGTCTTGGTTGTGGAACTCAGGATCCGCTCTTACTTTGCAGGTACAAAATCAGCACTTCGAGAATGTGTATGGTAGGTGACAATCTGGCAACTGATATCCTATTTGGGCAGACCGCGGGATGTAAAACTCTTCTTGTTCTCTCAGGTGGATTATGTCTTTTTCTCTGTCTCTGATTGCTGACTAGAAATTCATGTGAGATGGATGAGTAACCAGTGCTTGTTCTCCAGGTGTAACCAATGCATCAGCTCTTGAAAACCCTTCAAGCAACATTCTACCAGATTATTATAGCACCCAGGTCTCTGATATCAAGAAGCTATATGCACAATGATTGATGCATTCTCAGCAAAGACCAGTGAATAATTGCTGTGGCTTGACTCTCTTTATCACTCAATCTCATACCGAGTTCACTTCAACTCATGTTATTTGGATAACCAAATCATTTGAATACTTTATTGGGTTACCGATGCACGTGACATTCTGTTTGATACTTTATTGCGAATTACGAACATGTCTCAGTTTCATGAATTAGGTCAGATGAATGATGGATCAAACTGGTCTGCTAATTCCAACTCCCTTTTATACTGCTCAACCCAATTCAAACCTAACTTCTTAAACAACAGCAAAAAATCTAACCTAACGTAACTGTAATCAATTTTAGACGATCATTATCCACTTGTAATCTGTACAATTCTTCTACAAAATAAATACTACTAGCTTTCACTTCAGGGTCCTGGACACGGAAAAGAATAGATAATGGGGAAATTGGAGAATAAAGGAGAAATTGAAGGGGTAGAAGGAAATTAGAGTGGGTATTTGATGGCGAGCCGAGTTTAGGAAGCTGACGGCTGCGGTGGGATAGCACGGCACAGACATATATCTCTCGTCGGTAAACGTTCTTCTCCTTTACCTTTTCACTTCGGCAAACCTTGTTCTCCGTCCGTTAACTCATTTCCTGCTTACTCTTTACTCTTTAATCTGCTGCCCATTTCAATTTTATGGCCAGTTGTTTGTCGGATAAAATTGCCGGAGTAAAAAGATGTAACTTTTTTAGGTTGTTTGTTTTGTAGCAATGAAGGTGATACGGTGCGTGGGTATAGCGAGGCCCAGTTTTTTGCTCGCTCAGTTGGAGCTTCCTGTCCTAAATAAACCCAGGTTGATCTCTGTTCGGTTACGCTGCTCCTTTGCTGATGCAACACTTTCGTTGCCAAGTTCAAGTTCAAGTTCAAGGCGCCAAAAGAAGCCTGCCCCCTCCTTGTTTACTCATCCTAGTTTGGGACAGATTGGCAGCGATAAAACGGCCAATCGCGCTCGTGTCTATGATTTCTTGAGGGGCATTGGCATTGTCCCTGATGAGCTTGATGGTTTAGAGCTTCCTGTCACCGTTGAGGTCATGCGCGAAAGAGTCGACTTTCTTCACACCCTAGGACTCACTATCGAAGACATCAACAACTATCCCCTTGTCCTTGGCTGCAGTGTCAAGAAGAACATGGTTCCTGTCCTTGACTACCTTGGCAAGCTAGGTGTCAGGAAATCTACGCTTACACAGTTCTTGCGTCGCTATCCTCAGGTCCTCCATTCTAGTGTCGTTATTGATCTCGCACCTGTTGTTAAGTATCTTCAAGGGATGGATATCAAACCGGCTGATATTCCTAGAGTTCTTGAGAAGTATCCTGAAGTGCTTGGGTTTAAGCTTGAAGGCACCATGAGTACCTCTGTTGCTTACCTTGTTGGCATTGGGGTTGCAAGGAGAGAAATTGGTGGCGTACTGACTAGGTATCCAGAAATCCTTGGAATGAGAGTTGGCCGTACAATCAAACCACTTGTTGAATATTTGGAGAGTTTGGGAATACCTCAGTTAGCTATTGCTAGACTGATCGAGAAGCGACCTCAGATTCTTGGATTTGGACTTGAAGACAGGGTCAAGCCGAATGTCAGATCCCTCTTAGAGTTCAATGTCAGGGAAACTATGCTTGGATCTGTGATTGCGCAATATCCTCAGATCATTGGACTTGACTTGCACACAAAGCTTAGCAGTCAGCGGGAGTTTCTTCATTCCATCATTGAATTGGATCCTGTGAGTTATGGAAGGGCTGTAGAGAAAATGCCGGAGATGATCAGCCTGAGTCATGCCCCTGTGGTGAAGCGCGTTGATTACCTCAGGAGATGTGGATTTTCGTTGGAACAAATAAGCAAGATGGTGTTGGGATGCCCCCAGTTACTTGCTCTTAATCTTGACATTATGAAAAGGAGTTTTGATTACTTCCAGGATCAAATGGGAAGGCCATTGGATGACTTGGTGTCTTTCCCAGCCTTCTTCACTTTTGGTCTTGAATCAACTATTAGGCCCAGACACACCATAGTCGCAAAGAAAGGTTTGAAATGTTCTCTAGCTTGGCTCCTCAACTGTTCTGATGTTAAATTTGAGGAGCGGATGACGTATGACTCTATCGACCTGGAAGAAATGGACACGGCAGAGTCAGCATCATTTGATATGAACTCCTTACTGGATGCCAGAGATGAGGAGGCAGATTCTGATTATGATGATGAGGATGAAAGTGACAGTGACATCTGATGCATGTACAGAAATAAAACATGTAGGAAACCTGCACTGTTGAAGAGGGTGTTGCTTACAGAGCTGTTGGAAGGTGATTATCTCTGCACTTTTTACTTGTGCTTCAATAGTGTATTTTCTTGTCGTAGACACATAGCATAACAGCTTAGAATTTTGGAAACTTTGTGTTAATGATCTGTTTGTAGCTATGGCTGATCATACAACTGAACTATTTTATCCATTTCTTGGCAATGAACATGAATGTCTAATCTTTTTAAATAGAATGTGTGTTATGTATAAGGGCTGGTAGTTCTCTATTGAAATGATTTTAATTAAGGAGATTGTAGGTGGGGTTAGTTTGTAAAAATGAAGGAGTAAAGAATGAGCTGTGAAAGTGCATACTATTTTCTACTCCGTATCATTTAGTCCATGTTAGTTCAAATTTATGGACTTCATATTATTTAAACCTGGAGTTTGCAATTCAGAATTAGGTTTAGTAATATGAGTGAATCTGCCTATTGAGGAAGAAGTTTGTTTTGATACTTGGCACTCTTGTGAAATGGATGACATTTCTTGGTGAGATTCACAGGGTTTTTGATATATAATTGGAGCTCGCTCCTCTTATACTTGATGACAAATGGTAACTGAAGTCAAATAATTGATTTTCCACTTGACAACCTAAAAAATAGTTCTTTTTTGGCCTTTGTTAGTTTCAACCATTACCGAATCTGCTGCGCCTGTTAGTTAAAAATTGGCCCTAGTAGGAATAAATGTGGACACGAGAACTGTGTAGTATGTGTTGGTAGATGATGACAAACAGTTTATAAATCATGTTGCAAGTGTAATCTGTTTACAAATCATGTTGTTGCTGATGGGATACTTTGACTATTTTACAATTGTGCTATCTTAGTAATTTGAAGCAACCACACCCAAGGGCAGATTGAGTAGACGGAGAATTGGCGTTGGTGGTGGTGGGAGGATGGAGTTGGAGTTGGACCTGCTGGCCTTGACATATAATCTTGACCTCACACTGTTTGGGTACACCTTTTACTATCTCATCAACAACGCATCCGTTGCCCCTGTTTGACCTCATCTTCCTGCACCACCACTCAATTCCATTAGCAGAGTTATTATATTACCAAGTATAGCAATAGCAAGAGAGGTGATGTACCTGAGATCTGGTTTGGTGGTGCCCAGCACCAGCTTTGTGATGTTGATCACGGGAACCAGGTCTAGTATTGCTTGTGCCTCCATCTCACTCTCTATCAAAATAGTGTCTACCTTCACCTTCATATGTATATGCAGTAGGAAGGATGGCAGTGAGTCAAGTAAATAGTAACGGATGCATTGATTCATTTATGATTAAGAGCAGTATTAGTACCTTGGCAGCAGAGCATGCAGCGATGAAGCTGTTGAGGAACTGCCTTCTCTTGTCCGTTTCTTGAGACACGTACTTGTCCTTGTGCTCTGCATTCACTTGACTCACTGCCATCATTCCTACTGCATATACAAAGATTGCATCATTTTCCATTCCCATAAAATATAATAGGAGTAGAAGGAAGACTGACATGGGGTGGGGATGAACTTAACCGGGGGGAATACATGAACCAGGGAAACAGCTGTTGTTGGGTGGTGATTCAGAGTCCACTCCAGTGCATCCATGCTTGCGCTTGTTGTTGACGATGATACCACCACATACACTGTGTCCTCGTCCTCACCATCCCCACCTTGGTGATCAAGTAGATCGAATGAGAAGAGACTGCTCTTTTCCTCCTGAATCTCCTCCTCCACTATTTCTTCCATGGGCTGGTGGCCGTTGTACGAGTAGTAAGAACGAGCTGTTGCCAGTTTGTCGTCTCCTTGTTCCCACTTCTCCTCTGAGAACTCAGTGTACTCCAAGTACCCTTCCGCCTCCTCGTGGCTGCTGCTGCTGCTGGGACTGCTGGAAATGACATGATCGCTGCTGCTGCTCGTCATCATTGATATTATCACTCCTAAATTCAATAACTTTGTTGCTTATTACAATATGCCTTGCATTTCCTGATTCAGCATACAGCTCTAGGTATGTGTTTGACGACTTTTGTATACGGAGACAAGCATACCGTCCAGACTGAATCCACAATGTTTGTCTTCTGTCTGCACAAGAATTCTTCTTGTTTAATCATCCATTCCTATTAACTAGTTACATTTCCTTAAATGTCAAACTCGGATATCCAAGCATATTCTCAAAGATTCTTTGACTCTCTTCATCAATCAATTGAATAGCAGAATAAATAATAAAAATAGAATTTTAATAAAATCTATCAATAAAAAAATAATTGAGGAAATGATTTTTCTCTTTATGGAAAGATCAACCAAAAAGCTGTAAAAAAGTAAATTTGATTCTGAATTGAATTGAACTATTTGATCTGTTCTGTCTCTGAGCAGCAAAGCGCAGAACTTATCAGAATAGTACATTACTATTCAGCACAATAAATTTCAAGATTGTTCGGTTTCAATAAGCGCACTTTTTAATTTAGTTAAATTTCAAGACAAAATAAAATATATTAACAAAAAATGTTATTTTTACAGTAATGTTGGCAATATATTTGTTTTATTGATTAAATTGAACATTAATTTGATGAAGATTATGTAAAATAAACTACAATTGAGAGAATTTTTAACAAAAACATCTATCTAATTTGGTATAGTTGAATTCATATTAATTTGGTGCGGTTGAGTTCATCTCATCAATTTTCAACTCATTTAAGCATAGCACCACTCAGCACAGAAGCATTCTTATGTAAAGTACATAAGTGATGATTAAATTGAAGATAGTTTGAAATGAGCAATAGCTAAAGATGAGTTGTACAAATCATCCATTGATTTGCTGAAACTGAGCTTAGTAGTTGTTATAAAATGATCTTGAAAGTAAATAAGGGGATTGCGTTCCATAATGGAAGGAGAGAAGATCGGGGATGCATATATATGGATCCTGATTCTGATGAGATCCACTGGCAAATGCAATATTGCATGTAGAGTTCCAACATAGGTCGGACTCTACAAATGGGTATATATATACGCACACCATTTCCATAATAATGCATGCTCATCATCAGATCTGTGTACTTGGCCGGAAAAAATGGCGTTTGCTCTTATCCTCCTCTTTCTGGCCTGCTGCCAACAGCCGGCCGTAGCTGTGATGAGAAAATCCAGCAACCCTTCCCGTCCTATTGGAACTAAGCAGGTTAGCTACATTCTAATATCAGACATTTCTGGCGTAAAACAGAATAACATGTGTGTTTTTGTTGCAGGCGTATGTAGTGTACTTGGGAGGGCATTCATATGGTCCGCAAGTAACCTCTGCTGATCTTGATCGGGCCACCGACTCTCATCACCACTTGTTGGCCTCCATCTTGGGAAAGTACGTACTCTTCTTCTTTCTACAATATGTATGTATGTATGTACTAAAATGTACGTATATAACAGCCAGGAGAGTGCCAAGGATGCCATCATCTATTCCTACCGGAACAACATAAATGGTTTCGCTGCAACTCTCACGCCGGAAGATGCACACATGATTTCCGGTACATATATATATTAAACTAATAAATATTAATAAGTTGAATTAAACTAATAAGTATTCATGGGTTGTGGCATTCAGAGCAGCCGGATGTGGTATCGGTTTTCTTAAGTAAGCCCAAAAAAGTGCAGACAACCCACACATGGAACTGGCTCAATCTGGAGACGGTCAACGGTGCGGTTTCCAACTCCTCCCTCTGGTCCAAGGCCAACTACGGCAAAGACGTCATCATAGCCAACATTGACACCGGTACCTACCTTCGCCTTCTTCTCTTCTCTTAGTTAGTGAGATTGATTGCTGAAATGATATGTTAACTAGGGGTTTGGCCCGAGTCGGAGAGCTTCAGCGACGAGGGTTTCGGGCCGGTTCCTTCCCGGTGGAAAGGCGGGTGCGAGAACGCGAGTGCAGTGGCTTGCAACAAGAAGCTGATCGGTGCAAAGTACTTCGACAAGGCGTATCTGGAAGCCATCAAGCCGGAGAATGTGAGCAGCAAGATCAACAACGCCAGGGACACGGAGGGACATGGGAGCCACACGCTGTCAACCGCTGGAGGCAACTTTGTGAAGCAGGCTAAGGTTATCGGATCCTCAATCGGCACGGCCAAAGGCGGTGCACCCTCCGCCAGGGTTGCTGCCTACAAGGCCTGCTGGCCGGAGGACGATCAAGGTGGCTGCTTCGATGCCGACGTCATTGCAGCCTTTGACGAGGCCATTCACGACGGCGTCGATCTTATATCCGTCTCTCTCGGTGGCGACCCCGGCCCCTACTTCGAGGACGGGATTTCCATTGGTGCATTCCATGCAATGCAGCGGAACATCCCCGTCATTGCTTCTGGCGGCAACAGCGGCCCCGACCCTGGCACGATCTCCAACGTAGCCCCCTGGTTCCTCACCGTCGCTGCTGCTACCCACGACCGTCGCATTGAGTCCACGGTCGACCTCCCGGCTGCCATCCTCAAGGGAGCCGGTCTCTCTCCGCCGCTCCCAAACAAGAAGGATTATCCGGTGGTGCTTTCCGGGAACGCTAGGAGCCGCAACTCGTCTTATCAGGAGGCGGAGATGTGCTACGCGGGGAGCCTGGACAGGGAGAAGGTGGCGAGTAAGATTGTGGTGTGCCTGAGAGGGACGACGGCGAGGGTTGAGAAGGGTAAGGTAGCGGCCAAAGCGGGGGCTGCTGGCATGATCCTCTGCAACGATGCCTCCACCGGCGACGACATCGACCCGGATATCCACTTCCTTCCGGCCGCACACATCAGTTACAAGGACTGCCTAACTCTGCACGCCTACCTCAATTCCACGTCTCATCCCACGGCCTACATCCGACCAACCGCCCAGGTGTTCCACGCCAGCCCCGCTCCCGAGGTGATAGGCTTCTCCTCGAGGGGTCCCAACACGGTGACTCCCCAGATTCTCAAGCCGGACATCACTGCACCTGGCGTCGACATCCTTGCTGCCTGGTCTCCGCTCGCCTCTCCGATGGACAACTCGTCGGTGGACAACAGGTCAACCCCATACAACTTCATATCAGGAACCTCAATGGCCGCCCCTCATGTCTCCGGGGTCGTTGCCCTACTCAAGTCCCTCCATCCTGACTGGTCTCCGGCCGCCATCAAATCAGCAATCATGACCACCGCCAGAAACAGGGACAACGCCATGCACCCCATCCAGGACAACGTGGACCACCACAGGACGACGCCCTTTGCATTGGGAGCAGGCCACCTGCACCCCAATCGTGCCATGAATCCAGGTCTGGTCTACGACGCAGCGCCGCTGGATCATTTCAACTTCCTGTGCGCCATTGGTTACAACCAGTCGATGATCGACCTCATCTCAGGTCACCCACGCCACCAGTGCCCCGACAAGAAGTTCAGCCTCCACCACTACAACTACCCGTCAGTCTCTGTCACCGACCTCGTGCCAGGTGGAAACCGTGTCACCGTCCAGCGGACGCTCAAGAATGTGGGTCCTCCAGCCACCTACAAGGCCCGTCTCAGGCACCCGCCAGGCGTCATCCTCACCGTAGAGCCAGAAACCCTAAGTTTCAGCAAGGTGGGCGAAGAGAGGAGTTTCACCGTCACTGTGAAGCCCAAAGAGGGTAATTACAGTGGTAGCCAAGGATTTGGAGAGCTGGTGTGGTCATCAGATGATGCCAACCTTGCCGTCCGATCACCCATTGCTGCTTCCTTTGCACCCAAACAATCCTAGTTTACTTACTTTTTTTTCTTATATTTCTTCATTCGTAATTATGTTATTTTCCAATGTACTCTCCCTGTTATATAAATTAAGTTTGTTGGCCCAAATTTGAATGAATGTTGTCTTATCATATTCCTACTACTAATTTTAATATATCACTACTTGTTAATGAAGAAATTTCAAAGTTACATTTTATATGCATAGTAACTAACTTACCAAACACATTTTTAAAATAAATCAAAAAGTAAAAATTTATTTCATGTTACTAGAAACGTCTCTTATTACATGTCACATGTCGGAGAAATATGCAGACAAAGGGCCAGCATGGGGTGGCATGTATTATATTTTTGTAAATTAGGCGTCATATTGTGTATTATACTATAGAATGTTATTATAATTATTCAAATGACGAATCCATCATAAAATAACGGAAATATTATACGCACCCTAGCAAAAAATACATATGAAAGAATGCATCATAAAATAACGGAAATATTATACGCACCCTAACAAAAAATACATATGAAATGATATTAATGTTACATCCGTAAGAAGTCAAATTCTTCAAAAATTCAAATATAAGTGACAAATTTCATACTTTCATATAATATTTTGAATGACAATACTAGTTAAAATACCGGACCAAACTTACAGCGAACCCCCTAAATTAAAAAACACAAGCTTATGATTATAAAAAAAACACAAGCTTAGTCTATACTATTACGAAAGATCCAGGATTAGGATGAGTCATTTAATAAGAAATCAAATATGAGTTGTTTATAATAAATGATTGCGTGAGAAGTTTTGGGTATTGGTTTTGTTATTAGTGGTGATGATGATTAGTATGGAGAGATTGAGGGAGAGGGTGGAGGATTGAATAATAGGCCAAGGGACGCTTCGATCCAACCACACAACTTGACCACCACATCTGTCAATCTCACTCGCAATCCCAATCGCCGCCGACACACACACACACCAGTCACACAGTGTTATAGTGCTATTTGGGATTTCAAAGAAGAAGAAGAAGAAGAAGAAGAATTAGGGATGAAGCTGAGGACGGCGGCGTTGGTGCTGCTGCTGATCTCCGTCGCTGCTCCGATTGTCCTCTACACCGACACTCTCGCCACCTACCTCTCCTCCTCCGCTGCATCCTGTAAGCTCAAACATTTTTTTTTATTATTCATTCCTTTCCTCTAAGCTCATCCATCAAAGATTTCTTTTTTATTGCATCAAAGATTACATTTTTGTTCCTTTTCCAGCCGAGAACCAGTTTGTAGCTGATGAAGCTTCCGCCTTTGTAAGTTTCTAATTCCATTGTTTTTCCCATTTCTTATTGCTTCTTGTATTTCTCATTTCCCTTGCTTCTTTCCCCAGACGTTTGGAGGGGAAATTAGGCCACTCAACGTATTGCCCCAGGTACCCACCCATACTCCTACTTATGTATATCTATCGCAGATCTTCCCCTTTTGTTGATTCTTACTCATTCCCAGGAATCTGTCCACGCTCTGAAAGAGGAGCCACTCGGCATTGTGTACTCCCACGAGTCTCAGAATCTTTCCGATTCTGCCGACAATGCTCGTAAGACCAGACAGCTTACTCAAGGTCCGAATATGTTTACTGACATCTCCATTTCATCCTCTTGATCTCCTCCCCCTCTCTCAATTCTCTTGTATCTCCAGATTCTTTGCTGCAACACTCCAACGAAACACAAGCTGATGCAAATCCCATCAGAAAGGTTACCGACCTTCAAAATGTTGAATCAACTCATGCCCACAAGCAAGCTGCTGTTGCTGATTCTCAAATATTAGACAATGCTGCCTCTCAGAAAATGGTACTTGATTCATTTACCAGATGATGATGATGGTGGTGTTGTCGATGAATAAAAGACTCACCTTTTCATTGTCTTTGCAGCATATAACAGCCAAACGCCACTCTTCCAGGCGAAAAGCCACAAGGGAACAAGTGGAACTTCAAACTGCAACCCAAAAGGAACAGCTTGCAGTGCTGGATGTTCGTGTGCGCCAACTCAAGGATCAACTCATCCGTGCTAAAGTTTATCTTTCTCTCTCTGCTACAAGAAACAATCCTCACTTTGTCAGGGAGCTGCGGTTGCGTATGAAAGAAGTCCAACGAGCACTTGGGGATGCCACCAAGGACACTGAGCTGGCTAAGAAGTAAGTTCCTTATATTTGCTTTCTGACTTTTTGTATTTTAGCCTATGATTTTCTCAATGACATATCTGGAAAGAATTTTTAACTATTGCAAGTTTGAATCATGAGCTTGCTTGATGGACTTTATCTGATCCTCTTTTTGGAAATCAACATCGCAGTTCCTTGGAGAAGCTAAATGCAATGGAGCTAACCCTCACTAAAGGGAAGCAGATTCAGGATGACTGTGCTGCTGTAGTAAAGAAGCTGCGTGCCATGCTTCACTCTACAGAGGAACAGCTTCGTGTCCACAAGAAGCAGGCCCTTTATCTGACACATTTAACCGCGAAAACACTTCCTAAAGGACTCCATTGTCTTCCACTGCGTCTCTCAACCGAATATTTTTCTCTAAGCTCTTCTCAGCAGCAATTTCCAAATGAAGATCATCTACAAGACTCCAGCCTATACCATTATGCACTCTTCTCAGATAATGTTCTGGCAGCTGCAGTAGTTGTTAACTCAACTATATCTCATGCAAAGGTACTACGTCCACAGTATCTTGATGTGCCCTTCAGTTTGCTTCTCTTAATCAGCTATATGAACTTGAAGTTTTTGCATTCACAGGAAACTTCCAAGCACGTGTTTCACATTGTTACTGACAGGCTAAACTATGCTTCCATGAGGATGTGGTTCTTGGCAAATCCACCCCAAAATGCTTCCATACAGGTGCAGAACGTGGAGGAATTTACATGGTTAAATTCAAGTTATAGCCCTGTCCTCAAGCAATTGGGGTCCCCCTCGATGATAGATTATTACTTCAAGGCTCGCCGCGCTGAATCAGATTCAAATTTGAAGTTCAGAAACCCCAAGTACCTCTCTATAATGAACCACCTCCGGTTTTATCTCCCACAGATTTTCCCTAAGCTGGATAAAGTTCTATTCTTAGATGATGATATAGTGGTGCAGAAGGATTTAAGTAACTTATGGTCCCTTAATCTAAAAGGAAAGGTTATTGGCGTGGTTGAGACTTGTGGAGAAAGTTTTCATCGATTTGATCGGTACCTGAACTTCTCAAATCCTCTGATTTCCAGAAAATTTGATCCTCGTGCTTGTGGTTGGGCATTTGGAATGAACATTGTGGATCTTGCTCAGTGGAGAAGACAAAACATTACAGATGTTTATCATTCATGGCAAAATCTGGTATGTTTGACTACTTGGCTTTTCTGCATTTGAATTGAAGACAGATGGTTGAATGAGTACCTGATTTCATAAGAATATCTGCATTGGCTGTTTGATATAGAATGTGCTCTGGTGTCTTGTATCCTATATGGTGATCTTGTGGCTGGTTACTTGAGTGAAAACTATCTACTCCTTCCCTTCCTCTTAACAATATTGTTGTGTGGTTTTCCTGTAAAATAATGTGTGTGATCTTGCGGCCATTTGTCGTAACACTATTAAAGCTATTAACAATATATATTTATCCTTGAATAGCTTTTAAAACAGTACATTAATAGAAGAATGTAATTATCTACTTTGTTTTTGCATTTGGCATTTGGTTTCGTAGAATATAATTCTTTCAGAAGGTGTGTTAGTTGTTTGTAGCTTAGCACTTGCTTATGCCCGGTACTCTGCTTTACTGTTGCAGAACCATGATAGGCAGCTGTGGAAGTTGGGGACCTTACCACCAGGATTGATAACGTTTTGGAACCAGACATATGCCCTTGATCGGTTCTGGCATGTGCTTGGGCTTGGTTATAACCCAAATGTGAGCCAGAGAGATATTGAGAAAGCAGCAGTTGTGCACTATAATGGAAACTTGAAACCATGGCTTGAGATTGGGATTCCTAAATATAGAAGTTACTGGGCAAAATATGTTGACTATGATCAGCTGTATTTGAGAGAGTGCAACATCACTCCGTGAGTAAACTGAAGGCATCAGAACAGGTATATATATAAAAGATTCTTTTTGCAGAGCTGTCAGAATTTTAGGGGCGAGGATGCATATGAACATGTATTGTTACTACCACTGCCTTTTGTATATTAACTATGGGTTTGGATACTTGCTGTTGTATGTAAATGGTTTGGAGTATCAGATGATTCGTTATTTATGTACCGACATACTTTTACCGCCGTTTTTCTTCGTATTAGATCTAATCGTAAGCTAACTGAAATTCAAATGTGTGTACTGATTTTTGGTTCTGTAATCGAGGTCTCTTGTACTTGCATCTCTCTCTTTATTTCTCGAGAAGTTGGCGGTAAAAGATGTAAAAATAAAGAATGTTCTTTTTTCAATTTCAAGAACCACAGAAAAGGACTGCTGTGGTGTATGACTTTGGCTTTCCCAAACCAATCACCAATGCATTGAGAATTTGAGTATGTTTTGTTTGAATGAGCTTTACAGTCAATGCACTTTTCTTGGTGTTTGGAATAGCCGTTAAAATCAGTTGCCTCTTTTACTTCTTTGGAAGGTCCCAAGATGTCTTTAATTAAAATTAAAACTGGGAAGTAAGGGACCTTCTAGAAAGTGGGACCTGCAACTCCAATATATTCCCATATTCCACTGGTGGTTGGTGCAGACTAGAGAGTGATGGTGGGAGGGACATGGAAGAAGGCAGCCAAGAAGCTTAGAGTAATGGCAGGAGGGACTTGCGCTTCCTTTTCCTCCACTTGTAATGCTAATGCAACCCCTCCAATGGTAATCAAATTTCCAATTGTTGTTACATTTTCCCGACGATCAATTTCTTGCATTCACTGACACCTGCAGTATGTGCACGTTCTTGTGTTCTGCAGAAGAAGAAGAACGCGGGAGAAGCAGGAAGAGGAGTATGCGCAATATGTCTGGATCCCCTCAACTTGTTCAACTCTGCTATCTTCAAGGCTCAGTGCAGTCACGCATTTCATTTTTCTTGCATCTCTTCCAATGTTGCCCACGGTAGTGTTACCTGCCCCATCTGCCGAGCCCATTGGACCCAGCTCCCCCTTCCTCTTCTCCACAGCCATCACCACCGTCCTCCCCATCATCATCACCACCACCACCGTCCTATCTTTATTTCATCATCAGCATCACAGTCCTTACAATCCTTGGCTGCTTATGATGTTTGTGTAAGACTGTGGGCAACTAGTAGCCACCCCCACTGGACTACAAATGAAACAAGCCATGGACAGGCTTTCCATCGTTACACACATGACCTCTCATGCCATAAAAATCGCGCTTCAACACCATTTCCACATTCACATCACCTCTACTGATCCTAACGGTTGTCTCAGCAAAGTGCTGGATGATCAAGTCTATACAAACCCACAATCCCTCAATCTACTTCAATGCAATCATTTCACTGGTTTGCAATCATTTTTCCTTGCTATTACCAAAATCTGGTCTAGACTGTGCAAGTATATCATGGAGAAGATGACAATCGGAGTTCAGAGTGGCACAAGCTGAGACTAGGGAAATCTCACAACAGTTACAAGACAACATGATATTTACATGGAAATAGGTTATGATAGCTGATATCCATTTGACTTATTGAATTTAAGTGTATAACTAGACTTCAAATGTTATCATCCTTATTTATGTACTATTTATGGAATTTTATGATCAAATTAACCCAACTGAACTCAAAAGTGTTATAGATGAACTGCTACACAATATGAATATATGATTATGATTGTAATGGAGTAACAATAGTAATACCATTGGGCATATAGCAATACACTATTTCCACTGCTACAGATATTATATTTCATCTTTAAAGGAATTCTAGTAACAATGAAGAGAAAAAAAAGGAATTATGGAACTAACATTTGCAGTTATACCTAGAGGTCAGGAAGGGTGCCTCCTGTGTTTGACACTCTTCAGAATACAAAGACGAAGACGCTGGCTAAGAGCCTCAAGCTTCTCAAACTTTTCGCGTTTTGATTTCCTATTTGATGAACCTTCTTCCTTTGCCATATTTTCATCTTGCAGAGGCACATCAAGTGTTGTTGCCTGAGATGAGACCAACTATTATTTATCAAGTTCAATTAAAACATTCTCAATACAGTACCAGAAGGTGAGAGGGCTACCTCATCTTTTGGAACATCAGCACCATTGGAACAAGGTTGATCATCGCTGCCCAAGGAGGAGCATCTTCCCCAACTCTCCCTGTTAGAACTGGTGAATGAACAAGACTCTTCAGTCAGGCCGCTTTGTTTTCCCTGTTCCAAGTAACAATCCACCATTTAGCAAGATAAGGCATCATAGAGGATAAGTGTCTACTAGATGTCCCAACTTTTGATGTCAAAACAAGATGACTCAAGCCCCATAATATCAGTGAGTAGCCACCACGCCATGTAATATTAATTGGGTTGGTATTCCATTTTTACCTACAAATTAAGATTTATAGCTATTTTACTTTTAACAAATCTAACATGTAGAACGGTACAGAAAACCTTAATATGCCGATTGTCTTATATAATCATGTTTTCTGATACTAATATTGCCTTCTAGATTTTATAAATACACAAATCTTATATTAAGTGCATTCAAAAATTTTAAACATTTCTGGGGTAAAATGAACTCCCTAAAACCCCATATATTATTTTTTTGGATACAATTGTCCCAGGGGAAAACTCTAGCACAATGACATGAAATACTCTGAAATCAATATTATATTTCACCATTCTGCCGAAAGTCTCAGAATTCACAGGATGCATTTCCATCATAGCAGAATTTAGCCGTCAATCAATGATAGCAATGATAAACTAAGGTCATACTAACTACTAAGGCTATAGGCAATTATCAACCATTGGTACCTGTAACTGTGAGGGAGAATCGTCATAATTTGTTGCACTCTCTTCGATTACCAGTGCTTCCTAAGATCAAAAGACGAATCAGTACATGCAGTTAAAGAACCTCAATGCTCAGCCAAGTGAATTCCTACCATAAATGCTTCTTCATCCATTGACTTTTCAGTCAGAATTGAAAAACTTAGATCCAAATTCTCTTTATGTGTATGCGTGTGAGCGTGTGTAGAAATATTAACTCTCTTTATTAATATATGCAGTATCATTTTAGAAATAAATTGTAATTAAACAATACTATTGAACAAGTGCACTGAAGATGAAGGGAAGTCATCTCAGACAAACATAATGGGACAGAGGGAACATGGGGAGTTAATTTAAATAACAAATAAACATCGATGAAAAGACTAGTACAAGTTCACTGGCGACAGGAGCAATCTCAGAGAGAAGTTCACCCACAGACTTTTCTGCTGAAATGTTGGGTGGTGCAGATGATGAACCAGCCGCATCAGTATCCACACTTTGAAGACCAGCAATAATTTTAAATAGTAAATTCTGAAAGCAACAAACCCAACAGAAAAAAACAATAACAACATCAATGGCATTGAATATGGATCTTAGCAGTTATGATTGAATACATCAGGTCCAATAATATGTAGTACTCAATGGTGGTGTGGGCAATATTGATATTCAGTCAAGATACCGATTAGAGTTTCTAACAGACTAATTAATCCATATGAAATCCTAAAAATGTTATAGGATATATAAACGATAGAATCAGAAGATGGATGCCCAATGTAAACAAAAAAGTTAAGCAAATTCACTAGTCAACTTATTTTATTTCTCTTTTTCACACACTCACTTTCCATTATCACTCCAACCTCCTCTCATTTACATAACTTTCTTGTTCAATCTCTTCCATTTTTATCCTCCACGGATTTACTCTTTCGTTCTAAGTGCCAAAGAAAGTGGGCTAATTAGAAGGGGATGATTAGACCTCAATATAAAAGCTAGTAATAAATATCCACTAACCTATTGGAAACTTTACCATACTGAATTTCAAATTGGTTAAAAAAATTATTTTTGAAACCTAAATCAGCCCAATTCCTCTAAATTTACTACAACACCAACCGGCAAAATCAATACAAATAGTAATAGCTGAGGCACAAAGCACGTGAAAAAATTTCAACTTAACTATGGCCAAAATTTACCTCATCCGCATTAGCACTGACTTTCAGGTCACCCAAGTCATAATATTTCTCTATTGTACTTTTACGAGTAGTTGGTAGTTTAGGAGGATGAAGAACATTGTAGAAGAAAATAGATACTGAATCGTAGAAATATTGAGGTCTGGAAGAATTATGATCACCATCAAACTTTATAATATTCTTATCACCCTGTAGAGAAGAAAGAAGAAAATTACTTAGTTTCATGCCCAATTCAGAGGGAAGGTAGATAAATATGCTGTAGTGTCGGTACCGCATAAGTCTTAAAAATGTCATCTGAATGATGAGGTTGTATAAATTTGTCATCTTTGGCATGCCCAAACAAAGCAGGAATGAATGTTACAGGAGCTTCCTGAAAGTCCAGAGGAAATTAACCAGATATCATGGACTTAGCAAGAGGGATTATATCAAAATTGTAAAAGAAAATGTTAATATGTTGAATAGCATTTTAAGTAAAATTTATATTTACAGGATTTTTTTCTAATTCGCTTCCCAAAATCCATTTACTTATACTACAATATCAGTTGTTAAAAGCAACAGAGAACACCTCAGGTTAAGTTCAGCGTTAAAGGCTAAACAAATGTTCTAAAGCCTACAAGAAAACAAACATGAAGAAGTAACACATTCCTTATCCAAAAAATTTGCAGAACACAAACCTGTAAACAATCCAGGCTCATTATATCAAAGTTTGCCTTCTTTCGAATTACACGACGCATGTATTGAAGAGCAACCTTAATCTGGAGGCATAAAAGATGCATTGATTCATTAAGAATAGCGGAGGAACAAGTAAAATCAAAATTGCAGATTTTAATGAGGAAATGGTACAATTTTGTTAGCAAGATGTGTACTTTATCAACATAAAAAATGAGAAATGATAAGCAAGTGATAAGAGAATGAATGCACCTAAGAATAAAAAAATGTAAAACTGGAAAAGTTATGAAAACGCCTACAGTAAACTTGGGAAGTCGGATTTTGTACACATCGACGAGTTCCATCATCAAAGAATATAAATTTGAGAAGGCACTGTCCAGTACAATTCCTGCAATAGATGGGTCTTCAGCTCCATAGAGAAGGCTGCGTTGTATCATACACACAAGTGTAAAATTAGTGAAAAAGCAAACTGCTTTAAGCGATCAAAAAAGGAGGTGGAGGTACCTAGTAACAGCCCCCATTGAGCGACCCCAGAGACCAATGCGTGAAACGTTTACATTGCTTCTGAGATATGAGACCACGACCTTGAGGTCATTTTTCTGAGGAAAGAATAAAGGAGAGGAGTATAAGCAGGAGAAAATGAAAATGGAAATGAAGGTAGAGGAAGGGAGGAAAGTAGTACCTCATGCCAACCAAGAGTGACATAATCCCCTCCAGATAAGCCAGAACCTGAGAAGTCGAGGGTGAAGAGGGTGATATTGGAGTGGAGAAGAATGAGGGCGGCCTCGTTAGCATCGGCCCTGCATCCACTGTTACCGTGGCAGTAGATGACACAAGGCAGACTGGTGGCGTCGGGATAAGGGGAGGGGACATAGTGGCTACACTGCAGCGTGTGGCCCCTTTCATTCTTGAGCTGCAGCCAGCGAGATTTTGAATTGAGAAAATGAGTACAAGTACGAGTAGAAATTGAGAAAGAGGTAAGAGAGGGAAGAAATGAACTTGCCTCCAAATCCTGTCTCTCATACCTTCTGTCAGCAAGAATGAACTCTTTCTCCCATAGATACTGGTCTGGGTCGTAATCCGCCCTGCAAAACTCAACTCTATGTTAGTGACAAGAAGAAATAGGATAAAAATAGGAGCTTTCTGAGTATAATTTACCTGGGCGGGCGGATTACGAAGTTGATGAACTGATCGATCATGCCTATACATCCATTTATTCTTCTTTTTTTATTAAAGAGGGAAGAGAGGCAGAGAAGATGAAGAGGATGGATCTGCAGACAAGAAGACGATGAAGAAGGTGTTCAGTTAATTGTCGTCTCCAGGTCCAAATCAGTCTCCGCATTATTAATACTATCATCTCATCATGAGTTTCAACCTCAATGGCTTAGCCTCTGCCATTGCCACCGGGGCACAGTCCAGCCACCCACCCACCTTTTTCTATTTATTATTTGTCGTGTTCACATCTTCACTAATGTTTCTTCCGTCCCGTCAAAGTTTCTTAATTAATTTTAGATTATATGTTATATCTGAGAGTTTAGAGGATAGAAGATAAATATAAGGGTTAAAAACTCATGTACCCCCAAGTTTATAAGAAAGTGCCAATGTACCCCCGACTAATTTAAAAGTGCTGATGTACCCCTATTATTATGTTGAATAAAGAAGTGTACCTCTAAAGCCCATTTTCAACACCATTTTGAATTAAAAGACAAATTTACCCTCACTTGTTGATTTTTTTTCCCTTGACCCAAAGGCTCATGGGCACGAAAAAAAATTCAAGAAATTAATATCACTTAATTACAAAATAAATGCACAATATTATTGAAAGGGGCAATTCTAGACGCAGTCCATATTTTGCTTATTTTATAGTCAAAAAAATACGTCTTTGATATATATGATATGATCAATAATTAAGAATGTCAAACACATGCATCATATATATATATATATATATATATATATATATATTATTTCTATTGCATACACTTGCAAATCAGTTATATATCATAATTATTGTATATATGATTATATAACAAAAATACGGACTGCAAATAAGCAAAAATCGAACTAAATCTAGCAGGCCAGTATTAAAAAAAAGTTAACATTTTTATCCAAAAATTCAACAAACTGAAAACATTGGTGAAATTACCATAATCTCGCCACCTTGAGTTAGTCACGCTAATTATTATTGGGTGTGGCGGTTTCGGTCCCCCGGCTCACACTAATTTCTGATTACAGTGGTTTTGGTCCCCTCGACTTCAAACGCTTTCATCCGATAAAGTAACGGTGACTGGTGGTATGGATTTGGATTGCCTTTCTTAACTGGGTTGAATGTAAAAAGGGAAGCGAGAATTAGATGAATAATTAGGTGGGGGAGAATTATTCATTGATTTGGTTGGGGCATTTTCGCTATAAATTTTTTTTTTTTACCATTAAATAATAGTGAGGGTATTCTTGACATTTTACACTTGACAAAAGAAAAATCTGCCCAAATTATACATTTGAGGGTATAGTGGCACTTTTGAAAAATGTAGGGGTACATTAGCACTTTTTTGAATACTTGGGGGTACAACAGCACTTTTTTCTAAATATAATCAATGGTATTATTCATAGAGAATAACATTCATCCGGATGATTCTGATATAGCCCTTATCAGGCACCAATAAGATAATGACACGTGTACAATTGTAATGTTTTAATTGGTTAAGATATTTTTAGTAAAGTTCTAAAACCCTAATTTAGAATGTCTAAACCCGTCTGGGTAATGATTGAACACGTGGCCCAATCATAAATTAGTTAAAGATAACGTGTCGTTATTTAATTGGTGCCTGATACTGCCAATATCAGGATGATCCTGATATATATTAAACTGTTATTCATAATGTAGAAACTTATTATATGAGTAATTGTATTTTGTCATAACTATTATTTTTTCAAAAATGAAAAGATTTGAAATGAGAAACTTTGATTGAACAGACCAAAAATGAATGTAAGAAATTTTGGTTGGAATGTCGGACGCAGTACACTTTTTATCTACATGTTTTTTCTAAAAATAAATTGTATGAGAGAATTAGGCCTTGTCTGGTTAGATTGAATTGAAACAATTCAATTTAATTTAATTCAATTTTAACAGTTCAATTTAATTTTAACAATAAATAATTTAATTTAATTACGAACAATTCAATTCAATTCAATTCAATTCATTTCCAACAGTAAATAATTCAATTTATCACCACTATTCTATGCATCCTAACACTACTACTACTCCGGCAACCACCATTTTGCCACCCAATACCACCACTATTCCAACCACCACTACTCCAACCATCAACACTATTCTGGCACCACCACACTACGCTTACCGACACTATTCCGGCCACCGCCACTACTTTGGTTACCATCACTATTCTGGTCACCTAAATACTTCGAATACTATCATTACTCCGGCCAAAATCACTACTTCGGCCACTATCGTTATTCCGCCCACCACCACTACTACTCTAACCAACACCACCATTTCGGTCACTATCGCTGCTCCGACAACCACCATTGTTCGGTCACCACTTTTGTTCCAAACACCGCCACTATCCAGGTCACAATTTGGTACTCCGGACACAACCACTGTTCCGCCCACTATCACCTCTCTGATCACCACCATTTTCCGAGCACCGCCACTTATTCGGCCACCACCAGTTTCTAGCCAACACCACTATTCCAAACACCACTATCGCTAGTCCGGCCACTGACACTATTCCGGTCACCGCTACTGTCATGGACACCACCACTATTTCAGTCACCGAAACTATTCCGGCACTTCAAAGCAACCCCTGAGGTGAACAATTCAATTTAGTTTATTTTTAGCCCAACTGAACGGGGTGTTATTAGGGTAACCAACTTGTCAAAAAATCAGTTACAAATCTATGTCCCGACTCAATATTCACAACAAACAAATTACAATATCAAGTAAAATTTGTAAATTAAAAGCAAGCAAAATTTTGATATTTAGATGATACATGTTAAGATAAATTTAACAATATTAAACTATGTAGATTGAGTTGGGATTGAAGGAGTACTCCCCTAGGTTTAGTTCGAAAATAACAAAATAAATAAAAAATAATTCAAACCAGGTTTAGTTCGAAAACAACAAAATAAATAAAAAAAATAAAAATAACTATGGAGTATCATCATAAATAAAGAGTTGGTCTCTGGAGTGACCGTCTATATTATGCTATAATATAGACTATGGACTAAATTACAATATGGAAGGAAGGAGGTCCTTATTTGCAAATTTTGTGAAAATTACTATTCACGGCACTGTTCACGCGCACTATTCACGCGCACTATTCACGACACTGTTCACAGCACTGTTCACGCAAAAATAAATCAGTTAATATAATTTCTGTATTTTAATAAACACTTGTTAACACAAAAGAATTCAGGTTAGAAAGACAAGTTTCCATATTATAAACATCAGATTTTAGGTACATAAAAACTAGGGTGTTTAGGTTAAATAATGTTGTGTTAAGTATAATCAAGTTTCACCAAAGGTTTCAGCCCAAAAATTCACAACATCACAACTTAAACAATCAAGTTTCACAAAAACCACAATTTTCAGCCTAAATAATTAAGTTTTCACAGTTTTCACAATTAATAATCAAGTTTCGCAACCCACAACTTTTCAACCTAAACAATCAAGTTTTCACAATAAAAACAGTTTTTAACCTAAACAATCAAGTTTTACAAACACCACAGTTTTCAGCCTAAAAAATATAGTTTCTACAATCATTGTAGTTTTCAACCTTAATAACCAAATTTTCACAATCACAGTTTTTACATTAAAAAATCAAGTTTTACAAACACCACAGTTTTCACAATAAATAATCAAGTTTCAACACAAATCAAGAAACCTAGTTTTTAAGTTAAACACATAAAATTTCATATGCAGATAGAAACCACATTAAGCAGTCTAGTTTTCAAGCTAAACACATAAATTTCATAACAAGACAGAATCCACATTAAAAAGTCCAGTTTCCAAGTTAAACACATAAAATTTTAAAAGCAGAAAGACATCACATTATACAGTCTAGTTTTCATAATAAAACACATAAAATTCATGGAAGAAATTTGCAGAGCAATACAAAGTACAAAAAAACAGTGAACCGTCATCTCGTAGAGCCCGATAACATAACCAACCGAAGAGTACTTAATACATAACCAGATTATCATCTCATGTTTAACAACAGACAGATATCAGCAAATGAAACTCAATCCCCGACGAGAAATTGTCTAAAGTTTGCAGTCATAACATCATAACATTACTACGGACAGTACTAGAGCTGATCAGTAACCACAGAACAGATCCATGAGTAGAGACCTACCGAAGTCTCCTGGCCTCTCTCTGACTCGAGGAGTGTCAGGATGTCGCCCTCTCTCACCGGTCCCTTGACATTCCTCATGATGAAACGGTTGGGATCGTCGAGGAACTTGACACGGAATTGGGTGACCTGACAACCAACACCAGAACACAAATTATCAGCCAGACGGTTGACAGACTGCGGCGATTAGCCGATCTCCGGCGAGCGGTGGAGGAGTAACCGAACCGGATCCACTCTCCCGGCGGTGATGCGGTGGAGGAAGGCGGCGACTGCGAGGAAGGAGAGGAAGGATCAGAAACCTGATTGTAAATCGACTCGATTCTGGTCCGCAGCCGATCGGAGCTCTGGAGAATTTGGGGGAAAGGGGAAAAGAAGCGTTTCAGAATTTGGGGGAAAAGGATTGTTCACTTGTATATATATTGATTAGGTTACGGAAATTGCATAAAAAGGACCTGCCTAAAAATAATTTGCAGGATGGGGGCCGTTTCCTATTTTAATTGCAGAAATAGGCCGTCTATATTATTGCTATAATATAGACGGTCTATTACAAGACTAATATATAAATAAAAGGTAAAATCTCTAGAAAATCCAACTTTTCTAAATATTATGGAACTACCACTATATATTTAAACTTAAGTGATACAATTTTGTGTTAAAACATTGATCATGTTAAAATAAACATATAATAAAACATGTTTTAATGCGTAAATTTAAGAAATTTTATGTAAAAATAAAAAAATCTAAGTAACACAAAATATACAATTCAAATTAAAAGACACACGATATAAGTTAAAACGTATAAATACTTTTATGAAAACTTAGAAAAGTTGGGAGTTCAAGAGATGTTCTCTGCAAAAAAAAAAAAAAAACTAGCAAAATTTTAGTGTCAAATACAAGTTTATGAAGACCTTGATTATGAAGTGCTTGATGGGGATTCGTGAAGGCTTTATATGATCATGCAAGGGAGAGGATCAAAGCTTATATCAAGAGCAGGTCATAGAACTGATATGAAGAAGATGAAAAGTGTAGCTTTAAACTCTGTGACAAAAATTACAGGTCAGTGTAAGTGTCGCTTATTATTAAGAAATCACAAAAGTGTCGTTACCTATGTGTCAGTCTAAAGTGTAGCTTTTTAAGCATTTTTTACTAAATTAGTTGTCGAGCCTAATCGTCACTGTAAATAGTGTCGCTTGGATCAGTGTCTGTTATAAAAGCGACACTAGATTATTGCAGCCACAGGCTGCAAGCAAGAAGCTTGGCTGGATCCAAGTTGCTCGAGGATACCATTAGAATGTTGTATCATAGCTTGAAATAGGGTGGAGAAGGATGGAAAATACCACAGAAAACCTCCAATAAGATGCAATTTACTAGTAGATGTACTCAACGAAACATCGACTGAAAAGAGGTGCATTGTAATTTTATTGAGAAAATGCAATGCAAATGTGTGATGGGATCACCCTGGTTTGAATGTGGACACCAGATTCAATCATAAATCATCTGGCTTGACCAGGCCATGAAGCTTCCAGCCGCCAAATCCTGCCAAAGAAAAAGCCTAGAGAGAGCACAAGTCAAGTCAAGTGAGAAGTAGTAGCAGAGAGTAGCGAAGTGGAGTTGTTACTTGTTGCCATGAATCCCCATCAGCTTCAAGCAGCGCAGCGTTACAAGTCTTGAGTTCAACCGACACACCACTGAACATGGAGGCGGCCTCTTCCCAGCCCCGGTTGTGACCCATACACCTGCACCGTGGAAATGCCAGTTCAGTTGGATACCGAGTTCAATCATATATATCCCCTGCACCTGCACTCACATGACTGTAAGTATCTCGTCTCCGGCATATTCTGCAATAGCCTCTCGGACGTGCTCTGCAGTCTGCCCATCCATCGCTGCAACTGAGTAGAAACTTGAAAGGAAATGCACCTCTGCCTCCACAAAACCTTGAACCTCTTCCTGCATAATCCGCAGCGTCTCCCGAGTCCTCAGCGCATCACTGCACTAATTCAAACTCAACCATTTCTCACTAATTCACTAGTAACCAATCATTGATCAGTAAATTACCTAGAAATTATGAGTTGAGGGATCCAGCCCAGTGATTGGAGCTTCCGAGACACCTTAACAGCATCTTTGATCCCTCTGCTACTCAAAGGCCGATCATGATCTACAGCACACACATACATACATACATTCATTCATTCATCTGCCAATTGAATATGAATATGATTACCTCGAATGTTTCGAGTATCCCAGCTACTTTGGGCGTGGCGAAGCAATATGAGGCGTCGAACAGCCGACTTCGAAGTAGATTCCGGCGGTTGGGTAGAAGCGAAGGTGGTTAGCCGGCGCTTCCTGGTATGGAATAGGGCAGCAGGTATGGGTACCGCCGTAGCAGTCATTGTTTAAGACTGCTGAGGACAACAAATCTCAGATTATCCTATTCCTCACCCCTGGGGGTATTTATGTCCAAAATCACACCATCAATCCCACAAATTTTAACCAACTGCACTCCTCTCTTGTGCAAGAATTGGAAAATAAGTGGATGAAAATGAGCGTTAAAAATAAGCAAGGAATCGTATTAAAAACAGCATGTAGTATCGATCATTCCAAATTTACAATCCAGGTTATTATTCCCAGAGTTACAAGGAAAAACAAATATGAATCTGAATATCCAAAGCTGAGGGAGGAGAAAAAGCATAGATGACAAAGTGCCCCAAACAAAGTAACCACTCAACGGCGAAATGCATTTCCTTCACTGGCTTCGGATCTGCCCTGAGAATAGTGCGTTCGGCGTCGGACACTCTCCTCTATGGTAGATGATCCACCTTTGGCTGTACCATACACGCTTTTCTGAACATCGTCCAGGAAGCTCCTGCCCTTGGATGTCCCGCCCTTG
This sequence comes from Sherardia arvensis, assembly GCA_948330725.1. Taxonomy (NCBI): domain Eukaryota; kingdom Viridiplantae; phylum Streptophyta; class Magnoliopsida; order Gentianales; family Rubiaceae; genus Sherardia; species Sherardia arvensis. The sequence goes on along the minus strand of OX415236.1, from coordinate 16,098 downwards.
ATAGCCTCTTCAACATCTCGCTCTTCTGCCTTCTTTAGACGTTTCCATCTCTGCTCCTCGTGGATTTCAGCATCCATTTGCATCTCCCTTAGCTTCGCAAGCCTCTCTTCTTCCGAAAGTTTCACAGGATTTCTCTTCCTATTCAAGGGGGGTTTCGTTTCTCTTGTCACAGGAAACCTTCTACCAGCATCTAACTTGTCTTCTTCTTCACCTATCTCTCTCCCTTTCTGCTCCCTTTCTCCATCCCGGCCTTTATCCACATTTTTCCTAGACGTTGGCTCCGGCGACCGCCTTTCTTTGTATTTATAACTACTACTTCTTCGCTCAATATCCCCACCACCATTTGACTCATCTTCAGAACGTCGCCGAGTGGTGGATTTACCGCTGGATTTTCTGGTATAATCATCTGAGTCAGAATGGTGCTTGGAAGACCGCCCTTCTTTGTATTTATAACTCTTACTTCTTCGTCGCTCAATATCCCCACCACTCAACTCATCTTCAGAACTTGGGCGTCTGGATTTCCTGCCTTCTTTTGAGGTATGATTGTCTGAGTCAGAATTGTGTTTAGAAGATGATTCTTTATCATGTTTCTTTTTGTGACGATGCTTCCTTCTGGGTGCATCCTCATCATGCTTCTTTTCCTTGCTCTTTGTAGCTTCAACCTAAAAATGAGGCAATCACGTGTACAATTAGTCAACACTACAGAAACTGGCCACTAAAAAAACAAATCAGTTAGACATGCAACAAAACTAGACATGACATAGACACTGTTTATAAACTTCAAAAAATTACTACAAGCCAAGAACGAATTTAAAACCGAAATGGGAATAGAGAACAAGAGTCTTCGCGGGGAAAAGAGTTAGTACAAAATGCAATATCACAAGTTTTCTAACCATAAAAATCTCCTAACCATGAATGCATATAACATCTAACCTATTCTAGTATGTGTACTAGTGTACTAGTGTGTACTAGGTCATCTAAAATTCACAAACCACCAGGACAAAGAAGATTCTTTGACATAAGTTTCAGGTAAATAAAAACTAAAAAGATGGCAAGTAAAGTTAAGTTAAGCGCAGGCAGTAGTAAGTGATGAAACTCACAGATTTACGTATCATGGCCATCTGAACAGGATTGTTCTTGACACGACTGAGGGCTTCCTGCTCCCTCTGACGGATCATAAGCAATGGATCTGAATGGAGCTTCCTCCATGCATCATTGGAGGACTGTTGTTTCTCCTCGAAAAGAGCTCCAGGCTGCTGCAGCTGGAAACAAGAACACATCTTGTTAGAACTAACTAAACAGATATGTCATACTTATAAAGAAGGAAGAGTGGTCTGACCTTGTTAGAGGAGGATGCAGATACAGATGCAGAAGCGTGGTCGGGCTTAGGAGGAGGGGGCTCTAGCGCCTTGAAGCCGCCGGAAGAAGAGCTGCCCTTTCCTACCGCCAATCCAGAATCGTACAGAAACTCCAACCTTTCCTGCTTGCTGAAGAAGAAGAAGAAAATCCCAAATCAGAATCCAGAAACCCTAATCTAATTAATGTAATAATAGGAACTCAGAGGAATAAGAAGACGTACGGAACGAGGCCGGCTTGCTCCTGGAGGAGGCGGAAGTCAGAACGCTCCCTCTCCTCGACAATCTGCTTCCGGAGCTCCTCCAGCTTCTTCTGTTCGGCTTCATGTTTCTGCTCAGCCTTCCACACGTTTTCTATATTACGGAGACTCCCAGTATGCCATCCCTTCTTGTTCAAAAACTTCAGAGCCATCGTCGTCGGCAATCCGATCCAAACTTGTCCGGCGAGGCGACCCGCTTCTTTTTTAGATGAGTCTGTAAAAAATCCCAAATGGCCCAGAAGCCGACTATTTAAATATACCAGAGCCCGTCCATATTTTAAATAATTAGATAACCAAACCTTTTTTTATTTGATTACGGATTATGTATATGTATTCAAACTTTCTTAATAAAATAAAAAGTTTGTATTATCTCTAAAAATAAGATAGTCAATTATATTTACTCCCCATTTTAAAGACATGTTTGACCATCAAATTCTACTAACATATGACGAGTAATATTATTATATGTAATTTAATTTTAAAATTCACATACAATCGTGAACATAATTTCATGATTAATTTATTTCAAAAAGTTGTAATTTAGTAGCATGCATCATTTTAAATTAAATAATGTTATAGTTATTGTAATATTTTTTTTACCACACGGGTTTGATGATTTTCATGGATAGCAAGTTAATATCAAACCTGTAATTAGTACTAACGATATTAATTAGTAATATAAATATTTTATACTAATAGAATTGTTAAATTGTTGAAAATTCTCGTGAAATTAATTAAAGTAGCAAGTGTTGATTTAGTTTCGGGGTGGCAGGGGAGAACTGAGAAGGAAAGAAAGAAAGAATCCGCAGAGGCAATTAAGTAGAGAATCGAATCGCAGAAGAGTGGGGGGTGGGCATGGATTCTCCGGCAAGTCCGGGAAAGGAGCAGCAGGCTGCTGGAGTTGGAATCCTTCTGCAGATCATGATGCTGGTGCTCTCCTTCGTCCTTGGCCACGTCCTTCGCCGTCATCGCTTCTATTATCTCCCCGAAGCCAGCGCCTCCCTTCTCATCGGCTTGATCGTCGGCGGCCTCGCTAATATCTCCGACACCGAAGCCAACATCAGGTCACATTTCACCCTTATTCCATTTCAGCACCTTGTTTCATTTCATCAATTTATTCTTCTTCTTCCAGGACCTGGTTTAACTTCCACGAGGAGTTCTTCTTCTTGTTCTTGCTGCCGCCCATCATCTTATATCCTTCACGACGACCTGGTTTATCTTTTAATTTCATATGTATATATACATAAACGATGTTATTCTCTCTTTGTTTTTCCTTGATTCGTGTGCTTTACTCAGTCGGGGTTCAGTCTACAGCCGGTAAGTTACCCTTGTTTGCTTTCCGCTGCTCATCTCATCCTCATTAACGCACCTCCATCTTAACCATTGCAGAAACCTTTCTTTTCGAATTTCGGAGCCATCGTCACCTTTGCTATTCTAGGGACTTTCGTAGCTTCCGTTGTTACTGGGACACTAGTGTCAGTTCTCTATACTCCTACCTCTATCTTACTACCAAAATATCTCACTCTGCCTTTTTCTTTCCTGCAGATACCTCGGTGGTCTTATGTATCTTATGTATAAACTCCCATACGTTGAATGCCTCATGTTTGGTGCTCTTATATCCGCAACCGATCCTGTCACCGTCCTCTCAATTTTTCAGGTCTTTTATTCTATATTAATATTACATACATGCCACTCTTATCAATCTTGATCATCCTTCTCACACTTACAAGCCAGAATATGTAATTTGTGTAGATACACAACTCCTTTTTACTAATACATAACCTAGTTTAAATATCCTATAACATTAATGTCAACAAGATTATCAAACTCCCTGTAACAGGACTCTCCATGATGGCGGGAGTAAAGGTTGTTTTACATGTCTTATGTGAGGATTGTCTGTTAGTTAAAATGTGTTCCCAGATCGTTATACTGTTATTTGAACTGTCATATAAGTTTGGTTTATATACTTTCTTATACTCTTGTCATCTGTTGGTCTCCCACTTCCAAACTACCACCACCATGTCATTTCTTAGATGAAGAATTATCTACCCAGCTCATTTTAAGCATCCTCATGTAGAGAATGTCCAAAGTGTCCCGACACTAGTAAAACATATGCAAAATGGTCCACAGTTGGCCTTAGTAGATCCTTGTTGGATGATACCAATAGCCTTCAATTTATTAAGCTTTCAATGCATAATATAGCTTAAACATTTTATTTGTGGTGTTTATTAAGTGAAAAGTTCTTAAAACCTCCCCCCATTCGCCCGTGTACACAGTACTTTATAACAAAAATTAAACTAAATATATTCTTTTGAACTTATATAATGACACTCCTTAGTATTGACGGATGATATGCTTACGTTTTAGGAGCTCGGTTCTGACATAAATCTATATGCTCTGGTCTTTGGGGAGTCCGTTTTGAACGACGCTGTAAGTTTTTTTTTATTGCCTTTTCCTTTTGGAATTTGGTTCCTGGGACATGGATGTCTAATTAGTAATTACTGTAGTTGTGTTCACTCTCTGCTGATGAGCAAAACCTCTTCATTAGAGCTCCTTACTAATCATGTTTGTTTTGTGTGTTGCTGGATTTGAAGATGGCTATTTCCCTGTACAGGTAAGTCAGCCCTTTGTTTCTACTTATTGAAAATAAATATTTACTTGTCGCCATTTAACATCTACATCCTGTTAGGACCATGTCACTAGTGAGGAGCCATACTTCTTCCGAGCAAAACTTCATTATGGTCATCGTCAGATTCCTTGAAACTTTTGTCGGCTCAATGATGTCAGGTTTGTCTCTGATTTCATGTTAACACAATAAACTAAACCATCTCATGTATGAGAAATTTGGCCTTAGAATCTTTAGATAATATCTCTTATGGACCCTGGACCCTATAGCTATGTCGAAGTCGGATTGGTTGTGTCAAGTCGATAAATGCATAAATATTACAGATCCTGAGAAGTTAATTACATATTGTGCCAAAGTCTGATTAGTGATAACATTTTTAATAAAGGTGGCTCTGAGACTGAATTTATAGCTCTTTTGCTTTGATATATATGTTTCACAAATTATATTAAATTAATTTAGAAAAAGTGTGTCAACTGAAGTGCTTTTTTTGCGCGCATGTGACTGGTTAATGAGAAAGGAGTTGACCCCAAGCAGTAGACTCGCTAATCTTTCCTTCATCTTGATGTTATTATAGAAAAAATCAGTAGACCCATTAACCTTTCCTTAATCTTGTTGCTCTTTTGAAAATTATGGATGAAAGTAGAATTCTGTGAGTGTTTGGCAAGACAGTTTCTGCTTTACTTGCTATTTTTTATTACCATAGATTGGACAATCTTTTGATACCATAATTATCATCTTCATCATTCTTTCAGGTGTTGGAGTTGGTTTTACCTCAGCTTTAATATCCTTTTAATATCATCATTGATCTCTGTTCCTCATGAAAACTTGCTGTAGGACAAATATCATACTGTAAACAGCTTAGGCTTTCACTGCCTGAACTAGCTAGTTGCATGCATTTTTATATAAAATTTCTTTAGGCACCATTCTTATGTTATGTCTGCATATCTTATATCTGCATGTCAAATTATTGATTCTAAGGCCTTAACTCTAATTTGCACCTCTTTAAGTATGCTGGTCTGGATATTGACAAGTAAGCTCATATATTTGTTTGATTAGCTTCAGCTTGTTTTATTGCTGGAATTATATTTTAACAACCTCTCCTTTTGGTTCTTTAGCCTCCAGAACTTGGAATGCTGTCTATTCGTCCTTTTCCCATACTTTTCGTAAGCTCCTTTTCTTCCATTCTACAAGTATGGACTGGACTTTTTTTTCTCATATAACTCTCTATATCTGTGTTCGTTAAGCTATATGCTAGCAGAAGGACTTGGTCTCTCTGGTATTGTATCAATACTCTTTACTGGAATTGTAAGTAATATTTTACTTCATTTCTTTATTTTTCTTGCGATCATTGATTTTAACAAGCTATTGTGCAATTTTCCTAGGTCATGAAGCACTATACATTCTCAAACTTGTCAGACAATTCACAGCGGTTTGTCTCTGCTTTTTTTCACCTTATATCTTCACTGGCAGAGACATTTGTGTAAGAGACTGCTCTCTCTCTCTCTCCCTCTCTCCCTCTCTCCCTCTCCCCCTCCCCCCCTCCCCCCCTCCCTCCCCCCTCCCTCCCCCCTCCCTCTCCCCTCCCTCTCCCTCTCTCCCTCCCTCTCTCTCTCTCTCTCTCTCTCTCTCTCTCTCTCTCTCTCCTCTCCCTCTCTCTCTTCTCCCTCTCCTCTCCCTCTCCCTCTCTCTCCCCCCTCTCTCTCTCTCCCTCCCTCTCTCCCTCCCTCCCTCCCTCTCTCTCTCTCTCTCTCTCTCTCTCTCTCTCTCCCCCCCCTCTCTCTCTCAGTTTGTGGTGGTGGTGTTTTTTCTCTAATGAACTATTTATTTGATGCAGGTTTATCTACATGGGATTCGATATTGCAATGGAAAAACATAGCTGGTCACATGTTGGATTTATCTTTTTCTCGATTGTATCCTTCTGTTATTATGATGTTTTTTTAGAACATACTATGCTTTTACTTCTTTTTTACCCTCCCATGAAAAGAGACTTTCTTAACTTATATTCGGCCCAGTTATTCATCATAATAGCCAGGTATGTGGATCCCCTGATTGTTGATGACAGTTTCAGTCCTTGCACTTGTTTTTATTCTGTAGAAGCAAAATATTTGAGCCATAATGTCTTTTGCAAGTGAATAAGTTAGGTTTTCTACTCCATTTCTGGTCTGATTAGACAGCATTGATTTTTGACATCTATGCATGGACTGGTCACAATTATAACTTGTTTTAGCTTGAGCTTAATATTTCCTTATTAAAAAGTTGTTACGGACTGATTTCTAAATCAACTCATGTGTGTTTTCTCAAGAGCCGCAAATGTCTTTGGATGTGCATACCTACTAAATTTGGTTCGGCCTACGAATCGCAAAATTCCACTGAAACATCAGAAGGCACTTTGGTACAGTGGTAAGCAGTTATTTCAGGTTGTTCACTATGATTCTTGTATCGGTTCTATACCCATTATCTCAATCTTGATGAGTTTCATGTATCGACTGTGTAAGGGCTTCGAGGCGCTATGGCATTTGCACTGGCACTGCAATCAGTTCATGATCTTCCAGAAGGGCATGGCCAGACAATTTTTACTGCAACAACTGCAATTGTTGTTCTGACGGTAATGCAGTGAACCATTTCTTCATTGTGGATTCACTTGAAAAATGTATTGCTCTTATGTTTATATGTGTAAGAATATTTTTATAATTTAGTACTAGCGTCTGATATTTTATAAATATATCACTCTAATCAGAATCTATCTGACTGAAGTGACGTTTCTTTTTGGTATATTTTTGGAACTATAACTTAAATTGGCTAAGTGGTTTGTGCAGTTTTGCTGTATGTAGCTTTTGGTAAACTTAAACACCTTAGTGCTGTTGATTTAGCATTACTGTTAGCTAGTTCTTTTGATTGTCACAGAATAATCATAATTGCTCCGAGACAACGGAAGCACAATTTCTTCTCTGGGCTATGAATACATTTTGTATATCTAACTGCTAGTAAACGTTGCAGGTGTTGCTGATAGGAGGATCAACTGGAACGATGTTGGAAGCATTAGAGGTTGTAGGTGATGGGAATGATGGGGCATTTGGGGAAGTAAGTTTATCTATTATTTCTCAACAGTCTGCTTGTGCAGTTCTTGTGTGATATAGTTCTGGATATATGTGCTGGACTTTGGATTTCTTGGTTGTCATGTGATTCCTGATTCTTCTCAATGGTTGGTCTAGTTGGTTCAGCATACTTAATTGCATGGTATATGCTGAAGATGATGCTGAGTGGTCTTATTATCCTAGCAGAAATGTGAAATGTGTCATACATACCTTTCTATTATTCAGCATACAGATCTAGGATTTTAAAGTATGGCAGGAGTGAATTTCTTGCTACTTAGACATGCTCCAACCTAGCCATAACTAAGTTTCGAGATGTTGAATGGCAGGGCTATCATATAACCTGCTGCATTACTTTTCAACTTTGTGAGACCAAATTTTGGTTTCTATTTTGCTAAATCATGGTTTTTCTTAAAATTCTTTAGACCTTTGAGGGGAACAATGGCTATATTGCTCCTTCATTTGAAGGAGAGTCATCGTCGGGAAGTAGGCTGAAAATGAAGCTTAAAGAGTTTCACAAAAGGTAATTGCTAGTGACTTGTTTATTTTTCGGATAACTATCTATCTCTCTCTCTCTCTCTCTCTCTCTCTCTCTCTCTCTCTCTAAACATGGATTCTCTTTATAGCACGGCATCGTTTTCAGCACTGGATAGAAACTACCTCACTCCTTTTTTCACCTCTCATGGCGGGGATGAAGATGAACAAGGTAAGATAATTCTTTGGTGTTACCATTTTATAAATATCACCCTTCAAAAGCTTGTCCTACCGTTTATTCCGCCTCCCACTGTTACTATCCCAAGGTGTGATGTGTCAGTTTGTATTGCATCTGTCCCTCCTCTTAGTAAAAGATGGCAGCCAATTTACACACCATAAGAATTCGTAGTGCTTGCTTGCTTCAGTTGAGTTTACTGTCTTGATGTGTTAAGTTTAGAGTCGATAGTTTTACATTTTATGATTTGAATTTTAATCATCTGTTCATGGTGCTTTGCAGGCGAACCGATGATTAGTTCCAGCAGAGGAGAATATCATGGCCGTGACCCAACTTAGAAGTTTGACATTTGCATCAAAGACTGCATAAATGACTTAGGGAAGGTAGCCGTCACTGTAGTATCTCATCCAGCACATGAATGTTCTGACTATAATTACGTAGATGTAATCAAAGGTACAGCTTGATTACGTTGTAGAGGGGTAGAATTGATACGGTCATGTATGTAGGTAGAAACAGAAGCAGCGCGTGATTTGCTCACAACCATATGTGCTCTCTTTAATTAAATATTGGTCTGTCAAATGTAATGATGAACCTATATAAGGTCACGTAATTTAAATTCTCACATGTGCACCAGGAAAGTTTGATAATTGTTAAAGTTGGTGACTTTAGTTTGGATGTAATTTTTACCATCATGCACATTCTTCACACAACAAGCAATGGACATGTCAATTACTCGTGCTATGGGTTTAGGTGCTAAATGTCATGAATTGTTCGGGTTAGTTTGTGCATTGTTCGTGATTGAGAGTTGGTTTTTGTTTCCTCGAATGAGGCTACGGCACCTGCAGCAAAGACAGGAAGGTTGGCATCCGAAAGCAGCCTGAACAAGTCACCTTCGATTAAGTTGCTGAAAAATGGGTCGATAGAATGGGCAGCCTGAACAAGTCACCTTCGATTAAGTGATGCTACGGTTATAGCAGATCATCATTACATTGACTCATTGAATTTACCCTTCTACCCCTCCAGTTAATTTGAATGTTGATAGAGATGTTGACTAGGCCCAATATATGGAATATGGCGAGCCCAAAGTGGGTGAGGAAATTAGAACATATAATCCTCCGGAAGAGGTTGGGTTTAGAAGTTAGAATCGATGATGATGATGAAGAAGGGTAAGAATTTCCGGAAGAGAAGCGCAAGCGAAGAGTGGGATTCTTCGTCGGAAGTTGAGGAGCAAGAGAGAAGGCTGGCACTTGAGGAAGTCAAGTTCCTCCAGAAGCAGAGGGAGAGAAAATCTGGAATTCCGGCCCTCCCTGTTGCTGCCGCCGCCGCCGCCGCCGCTGTTCCGACATTCCCTAACGGCACCGAGAGCCACCGTCAAGATGGGGAAGGCGACAAGGACGAGCTGGTTTTACAGGACACTTTTGCCCAGGAAACTGCGGTGATGGTGGAAGACCCAAATATGGTGAGGTATGTAGAACAGGAGCTGGCCAAGAAGAAGGGGAAGCATATTGACGATGAAGCCCAGGTCGAGAGTGCCGTCAAACGCGCCGAGGACCAGCTCTACGAGATCCCCGACCATCTCAGGGTAAACCACTGCTTTCTCTCATTTTGATGTTAAATATGAATCTGGTTTCGATTCCTTTCGACTTTGATTTGATGATTTCGACTTAGGTTAAGAGGCGGAACTCACAGGAGAACTCTACCCAGTGGACCACCGGCATAGCAGAAATCCAACTTCCCATGGAGTAAGCTTCACATCCCTTCTCCTTCTTCTTCTTGTATGCAAATGTATGGTTATGCTAATGAATGAATGAATGAATGAATGGATGGATGTCTTGCCTCACAGATACAAGTTAAGGAATATCGAGGAAACTGAGGCTGCAAAAAAGCTCTTACAAGAGAAGAGGCTCATGGGTCGTACCAAAACCGACACTAACATCCCATCAAGTTACACTGCAGATTACACTCAACGTGGAAACGGCAAGTCCAGGACAGGTTCTCTCGTCTCCCCTATTCCATACCGTATCATAATAGAATGGCTGCTTGTACGACAAATCTTAAGTTTACTTTGTGTTAGGCCTATGCACCAAATCTTAAGTTTACATTGTGTTGCTTATATAATATATTAGGAGCTTTTGAGTTCTTGACTTAGTTGCTGAGTAGATGGACAAGTGGATAGCTTGAAAAGTAGGTTCGGTGCTATATCATTAACATTTTGTGAATATAATCTGGAGTGCAGTAGACCATCTGTATGCCCAAAAAAATGCTGTCAAGTTTCAAGTCTGTCTTCTTCTTGTTTCTAAAACACAATGCAGTGTGCATAACCACTGGTAGAAGTGAGTGTATTCAGATGCATAAATAGGAAGGGTTAGAACCAAGGAACCAAGGCCAGTAAGCATGTGTCTGTTATTGTCGCAGCAGCTATGGTATATTTCATAGTGGATTTTCTTGTTCCTATTATCCATGATCCCAAGTGGCCCCGTGCTCCTATCCTGAACCTCTAAGGCAAAAGCAGCTTGCTCTTGCAAGAGACGATCAATCTGTCCTTGTTACTTTTGTTTCAAAATAGAGGATTTCCTTTTTGCACAGTTACCTTTTTCCTCCCTTTAAATCTTTCATCTGGTAAGAGCATAGTTTGGAACGAATACATCAGATTTGTTTACTCAACTTAGAAATCAATATTGAACTGGTATGAATTCAGCATCATTAGACATGTTTCGTTGTCCAAAAAATAAAATTGTAGAATAGTACTGAACTTGCAATACTTGCCTAATTGGAAAGGGAAAAAAAACAAAATGACTTGCCTTTGCTTTCTATGTACCCCCCCTGCCTGGCAGGCTAAGATTTGAAATGTTTCTGGCTTTGCATACTCTATTGTTATTGGATCTCTCTTTATTCAAAAGCGTGTTAATTAGTGCTTGTGACCTGCCTTGCAACATTTGCAGAACATTCCGATTCACACAAAGACAAGGATGTGAAGAAAAATGGGTTGGAGGCCAGACCAGTTGAATCAGGCCAAGAAGGAGCAGTTCAAAGGCAAGCTGCGACTGATGAGTTGATGCTTGAGAGGTTTAGGAGAAGGGAACGTCACAGGGGGATGCGGAGATAGATGGCAACTATCCTGTAAGTACTTTACCTTACCTAATTCGATCAACTGTACACTGATCATAGCTTTGTATTTGAAGCATTTAAGTTTTTTGATGATAGGGGCTAAAGTGTGGGAATTATGTGGTCCAGCCACCTCTCTACGTTGGCAAGTGAACGAAGGGATTGTGCGGGCTCTGGTAAAGGCTTCTAGATTGAGACGGTCAATTGAAGTGACAATTCTGTATTCTAACTGGAGGGAGGATTCTTCTGATTATTGATTAAAGTGACAATTTTGTTACTATCTTTCACTACCAATGCTGAATAAACAATGTAAAGGTTGAAACTTTGTTTGGTGGATGAATCAGTATCCCGTCATATTTGAACATACAATCATTAACATATTTGTGGAAAAATCGAAGTTTATTAGTCTCTGAACTCTCTCCCGACTCTCCCCATCCTGACTCCCGATTCCCGACTCTCAAACCCGAACCTAACTCTCAATCCCAACTCCCGACCCCCTAAGTCACCATTTTAGAGCTAGCTCGAGGAGATCTGCAGAGAAGGTGTCACTGTTGAGCTAGATCTTTATTTTGAGTCGAACACGAGAGCATGTTCTCGCGTTACTCTTATTATTTACACATACATTGTATTCATAGATTAGCTTTTCTACTAGTACCTGAGACCGATGATCGGGCGCCAACGGATTAGCTTAGGAACTATATTTCTATATTACGGATTATGTAGTGTATTTTGAACGGTGTCGCGCATGTGCGTCCCAGTTGGCGTCTTCGATTCACCATTTCTATAAGGATGGAGATGCCGACCCATGACTGTATTACAAACATGATTTAGATGAAGAGTACATGCTTTCTAGATCGCTGTGGTGTGATTCAAGGTCCAAGATGGACTACAAAGTTTTTTGAGATGCTCTTGTGCTTGATGTTACATATCGGACTAATGCTTATGAGAAGTTGTTAGTGATTTTATGTGGAGTGAATAATAACTACCAGACCACTATATTTGCATGTACTCTATAGTCTGATGAACAAGAATCAACGTACATTTGGTTACTAAAAAAATATTTCTGGAAGCAATGAAAGAAAAGAAACCAATTTCGATATTGACGGATGGTGCTATTGCAATGAAAAATGCAACTGAGAAGGTGTGTCCTGAAGCACGCCACATATTATGTGGTTGACATTTTTTGAAAAATGCAGCCAACAATGTGCAATCTTCCGAAATTGTTCAAGGGTTCAATAGACTTATGGAACGGAATTACACTATACATAGATTCGAGGAGAAGCGGGAGAAATTAGTACCAGAGTGAAATGTTGGGCATTTACCATGGGTGAAAGAAGTTTATGAGAAGCGATCCAAATGGGCAGAAGCATACATACGTGGACATTTTTGGGCAAGTATAAGTTCCACTTAATGATGTGAATGTATGTATGTGTTTGTGAAGAGGTATATGAAAATAAAGATGAGGTTGTACGAATTTGTGTGAGCTTTTGATTTGGCACTTGAATGCATTAGGAATAACAAGTCACTCAAGCACACAACTACACGTAATGGTGACCCGGTGCCTTCAACTCATTTGAGGAATTTCAAGGAACAAATAAATGCTACTGTTTGTACTCGGACTATATTTTTCAAAATCCGTGAGGAGCTGAAGGCTGAGACAGTGCTACTATGTGAACTCTCTGAGACAAGTAGGGCAACCCACAGTATACAGTAACCTCATACTTGAAGCCATTTGCATGGAAAGTTGTTTATCTGACCTTTTGAAAGTTCAGTTATAACCAAAAGCACTTCTCGAATGTTCAGTTAGGTTGGGCCGCGAGAGGGAATCGCGAGGTTGGGTGGGTGGGGCGTTCCGAGCGTTCCTGGTTTTGGTAAGCGTTTTGAGTTTTCCGGTTCAGTTTTGGATTGGGTTTCGGGTGTGGTCGTGGGTCTTTTAGGGTTTTAGGGTTTATGTTTTAGGGTTTAAGGTTTAGGGTATTTGTGTAAATAAGCAAAACACGTGAGGTCAATGTGAAATCGTTGAACAGAGATATCGATGTCTGAACGAGAGTGGCGGCACAGCTTTCATTAATGTTAGGATTCAGGGGTCTAAATGCAAAATTCAAGAAGTTGAAGGGCCATTGTGTAAGTAAGCAAAATATGCGGGGTCAATGTGAAATCGTTGAACAGAGATATCGACGTCTGAACGAGAGTGGCGGCGCAACTTTCATTTTTGTTCATTGGAACTAGTATATAGCTATGATTTGTAATAGTTAGAATCATCTTTGGAATAATATCAAATTGAATTGTGTTTTCTGTTTTTCATTATTTTTCTTCTGAATAGAATAACCGCTCACCGGAGACGGTTATTTTCGATAAGCAATTCGCCGGAATTGATGTCCGATCCACCGGGATCGTGACAACTTGATGTTAGGATTCAGGGGGTCTAAATGCAAAATTCAAGAAGATGAA